>CM029941.1:51110521-52339608 GCA_017639245.1 Myiopsitta monachus | reverse complement strand
TTACAATCCTTCTTGAAGTTTGAGTAGGTGCTCCAACAATTGGGAGAAGAAAAGAAAAAATCCAAAATATAGAGTGCTGCTCTAGACAAGTGCAGTACTGATGACCAGGTGAGCTTAAAGACATGGTATTGCATTGTATTTCACAAGGGCTTTAAGTCCCCAAGAAATGTTTTGAAGCACATTATTTCCCAGATCATGGAGCTGTACGTATGTGAGGCTGTTGCTTTTTTTTGTTGCTGCTTTTTTTAATTTAGGACCAGGTAAAATGTAATCCTTGTGTTACAGTTCATATCCACTCATTGAATGCTAAAACATCCTACGATGGGCCAAGCATCAGCCTGAATTCCCTGGTGCTCAACTTTCTATCTTTGGGAGATTTTAAAATCTTCTTACATCACTTCCACCTGGCACAAATATGGGAGCAGGTCCCTTGACTGCATGCTTCAATTTCACAGTGAGTCTTCCTGTTGACCTCAAGGCCCACGTCCATATGTTTACTGACACACAGAACTGCTCACAGGATTGATACTGCTGTCTAACCACCTGGTTTGATACACTGCCTAAAATATCAACACTTCCAAGCAATAGTTTCCAGAAGTAATCATCAGACTGCATGAACTGTGGGACTTAAACAAACCATTAGGAAACTACAACGGAGAACAAATACAGTGTGACTCACTCAAGCATTTGAGTCAAAAAGTATGGTAAGAAGAAACAACCAATTCTTAAGAGTCACAGATCAGTGAGACATTGTTCTGTGCTATAAATTTTCCGTTGCTCACTGCACAGCATAAAATCAGATTACAGCATTACAGTTTAGGATAACATTATTACAGTTACATTTATGGTTTGTGAGCAAGATTTTAACAAATATATTTAAATATATTAATAAAAAGTTGCATCTCTGTATAGATACCAAAGATAGAGTGTTTTGTAGACACACGGAAAATGTTAGAACTATGCTGAGGACAATGCAGCTAAAAAACCCATGGTGATTCTCATCACCACGCAGTAGCTCACAACAGCTTTATATTACCCTTCCATGAATGAGATGCTATGGGTTATATAGCTCTGGTAGTCAGTCTTGAACCAGTAACAGACACTCTGCTCATTCAGTCCATGCAAGAGGGTGTCATTTCTCCTACTGTCTTTGAAGAGGAGGGTGAATGGAGATTTTTTCCAGAACTCAGGCCAGACAGATTAGCTACAGAACAGGTCACTGTGACATTTTCAGTTCTCAGTCTGCTGTTCCATAGACCCAGAACTGTTTTCTCTGGACTTTTTTACTTCACGCCCTTTTCCCTTCTGGTGCCTTCTCCGTTTTCCATTAAGTATTCTCATTCCCTCCAGCTCACCCACTTGTCCACTTCTCCTTTTACCCACTACCTCCTTCCCCAGCTACCTTCTCTGTGATGCTGAACCAAAGACTGTTGGTCCCAGGAGAGTCATCAAAGGACAATATAGGACAGGAGTATCATTTAGGAATAGTGAGCAAGAGGTGCCATTTTATATTTGCTCTGTGCAATGATTTTTTCTTTCCCCTCCTACAATCAATAAAATGTCTCTCCCCCTAGAACATATATCAGGAGAAGGGGCCACCTAGGACTGAGACCACAAGTTCTGGGTAACATTGTGCATGTACATAATGAGAGGGCAAGAGAATATACGATGCATGGGCTCATCTTCCCCCTCCAAGCGCTCTAGAGCGCACCAGAGAATCTACGTGATAGCAGCTAAATTATCTCAAAACTTATAGCAAAATATCTCCAACTGTCCTGAAACAGACCGGTGCTCCTACACAAATAGAACACTGGTAGCTCTTGTCTCCAGCTGGGTAAATAAGAACTCAGTGAAGAGTTTTGTTTGCGCATGGCTTCCAGTCTCCTCTAGTCAGACAAAGTGTCTTAAGCGTTCTTGGTGAACAGTTTTCTCTGAAGAGCATTCAGCTCTGAAAGACTATTCTGTTGGTAAAATTCCCCAGCAATTGCCCTCATATGAGGGGATTCTTATATCTTTCAGGAAAATCTACCTTTGTCTAATGCTTTTAGTTAGGCATCAAAAACTTGCAGTTGCTTCGACCAGAAGGAGCTAAGGGTGACAAACCTACCCTCTCTCCATTCTAGGAGCTCTCACCAGAGTTCTTGCACCTTCTACATGCACATAAACCAATACCATTTCAAGGAGTTCCCCAAATACAAATTGACTCACTGTTGGAACTGTTGTTGATGTCCGTCTGCGTTGGCGCCACGCTGTACTGAACTGACCCTTCAGAGGTGGCACTTCCTGACAGTAAATGGGAGAAGAGAAGGGAGGAATGGAAGGGGAAAAGAAAGGGGAAAAAAAAAGGAATATTTAGATAATCTCACCGAACAGATCTGCAGGCACCCTCCAATATTTTTTAATACAGCTTCTTACTGTAAATTCCTCACTCCTCCAACACACACACACTCATATGCATGCAAGCACACCTCCCAGCTGAAATCTGGAGAAGCTGGTTGCCTTGAGTCCTGCCAAGGAGTCTCATTTGCTTTGTCTAATTGTCAGACCACTGGAAAAGTCTTGTACTGAAGACATTAAAGAGAGTGGAAGGCACGCAAGCTGTAGAACTGGTGATGCCATTGCAAGAGGTATGTGCAAGACTTTACTGGAAGATAAGATCCTTGCAGATCAGGCTGTGAAGCCTTAGTTAATCTTTCAGCAATTCTTTAAGGACAGAGCATATGGTAGGACCTGAATGCTAAACATGAGCACATCAGCCCTGCTGCCTTGTTCACTAGCAGACATTGGATGCAGCAGAAAAAGTAGCTTGGCAGCATTTCTCATTATGAGTAACTTTTCTCTCAGAAAAGTACAATCCAAATCCTCTTTGGCATTAAGGTTATGTTTAGCTCAGGCCAGCAAAAGCTGTGTTAATAATCTGACACACGTCTCCTTAGCAAACTGCACTTGTGAATTTGCCATGGAGGGAACAGTCTCTGCTGCAGAAGGTGCAGAGGCACAGGCATCAGACTTTCTCTGATGTTCTTTGTTCAAGACATGGTTCTCAGTAAATGAAGCACCAAAGGGGGACCCTTCTCCTGAAAGTACTTGAGTCCATGTATCATAACATTCAAGGTCATGCTCACTATAATTCCAATCTATTTCTCCTTTTTTTGATCTTCTTGCCTCTGTATTTGCACAGGGTCTGGATATCAGAGTATATGACCTCCCTTAACCTGCAGTGTTGATGGAGGACCTTCAGGTATGTGTTGTACTGTGAGCAACCCAAGGAATCTGAAAGGTTCATGGAACTTTTAATAAAAATAGTTTCTGTGCCACTGCTACAGAGCATACAATGAATCCACGAACACCATGGCTACATGGTCATGTAAACAGCAGGAGATTTTACCAGTGAGGAGGAAAGGAGCTCGGCATCCAAAGTCTTAGCCTGGCTACTAAGGCAATAACAGTAAATGTGCCTAAACACCATTCTATAAATAAGCATTGCTTTATTGAGCTTTTATTTCTTTTTAACTGACCTCCCTTCCTGACTTGTTCTCATAGAATTTGACTGGAACATACATATTACTTAATAATGAAGGTTGATGATAAAAAAATCATTCACATTATTTACAGGATTTTCAGAGAGGACATGCAAAATTAATTCTTTATTTAAGAAAGCACTAGAATGCACACGAGCATTACACCATCTAGAAATACTCATTATACTAAATGAAGAGCAGTTAATGCTAAGTTACTGCTGGCAGATGATTATGCCCGTTCATACAAATGCAGAAGAGTATCACTGAAGTTATTTGTGCCTTGCAAGCACAAAGGCTGAGGAGGATTTTCACTTTGACGGTCTTCCTTGCAGCAGAATCAGATAAGGCAAGATAAAGTGCCAACCCTATGAACCCTGTCAGAGCGCGAAGTTTTAAGATACTACTCTTGAGTTACTTTGAAAACTCCAGTTTCTTTGGAGCTTTTTGTATGTTTACTGGTACCTACCTCTGCTCACAACAACTTTTCACTAAAGATCAACAGCAGCACAAACACTTTCAGAGTCTTCAGAATTGCGTAAAAGAATCAGGAAAAAGGTAATTTGGTCACGACCTCTTGTCCTCTTGCTGTTTCAAGTGTAACAGGAGCACATACATTCTCTTGCTCAGAGAAAAGCGAGGTGAGTGATCCATTGGCCCATTGTTTTTTAAAGATCAGATAATATTCAGAACTACTCTTAATTCAGTGCTATTTTCATTGTTTTTCCAAAACAGCCTTCTCTAATATAATAAAAATTATCATGCTACCTACTTAGGCTTTCATTTGCTTCCTGTTTATCAAAGAAACTACTTGTAAGGCATTCTTACTGTTTATAAAGATTTTCCAAGAAATTGTCCTCCTCTGTTCCAAGTTCTTTTTATCTCCAACCTCTATTCGCGCTGTTCGTCTCGCTTCTGTTTGCATAATAGCTTTGTGTTCTTTAATTGCATATTGTTCTAGTATTCATCCATAAGAGCTTTTTACTACCTCCTTTGCCTGTCTTGCCTTTGCTTCCTTACTAATGTATTTTAACTGTTCCATATTTTTCAGTAAGTCACTACTGCTTTTATTATGTCTTTATTTTTTCAAATATTTCTTTACATGTCAAAACTGAAACTTCTCAAATGCAAGGCTTGTAGAAGCCTCTCTACCTAAATGGTAGGTTAACACATTTTGTCACTCACTTTCTGTGCATCTCCTGAAGGATTTAATTTTCAAAGCAAGAAATAAGAAACTAGAAGTGTTTTTTAAAGGTGTAAACTCATAGCCTATTTTTCAGTGCAGTTGCAGAATGTTTATTTCTAATGAACTGTCAACACTGCTCTTTTGAGTTTGTGAATATTTTTTTCTTTCTTTGGGGAAAGCGGCAAACTATTTCACAAGCACTGAAGCAATTTTACATACTAGAACATTTTAAGTGCTTACAAAACAACTTTCAATTAAAATTGCATTAATGGTTTTGGCAATTGTCACTGTTCTCTTTCATTTAATTTAATACTTGTCTTGTTTACAGCTTCAGCTCCTTGGAATAAAAGAAATTCAAAGAACCACAGCTCAACATAAAAAATGAAAAGCTCAGACAAAAAAGAAGAGTAGCCTTTGCGACTATTCATAAAAGCCTGAAGACTTGATCCCTTCCTGCTCAACCCCCAAAATATTAAAGCCCTTAAATTCTATTTCTTTATCATAGGTAATGCTTTTCAAGGCAGGGTTAAGAAAGAAGGTAAAAAGGGACCTTACTGCTGTCTTCAGCAGCCTCATGGGAAGGGAGAGAAAATATGGAGACAGACATATCCCAGAGAATCACAGAGAAAAGGTGAGAGGCAGTAGGCACAAGATGCAACAGAGAACACTCCCATGAGATCTTAGGAACAATCTTTTTCCCCCAATGAGGAAGGTCCCCATTACAACAAGATCTCATGGGTTCTCCATTATTGGAGCTATTAAAGAAGTAGCTGGTCAAAATGTGGAACAATCTGACTTAGAAGGGCTAGTGTTGAGGAATGGAAACCAGAAGCAACCTGCAGAGGTCCTTCCAACCTGCATCATTTTACGATTTGTAACAGACATTTATTGATCCTAAATTTCAGTATTTACACCACATACATTTGAAAGAATAATCATTGACAGGTGCTGTGCCACCTTCAAAACAGCTACTCCCCCCCCATCTCACTTTCATGTAAGTGCCCTGTGTAATTCAAACAGAGATCGCTGGAGTGAACAGTATGTGTAAAATGCAAGATAGAACCATAGGGGAATCAAAACAGCAAAAAAGATGCTGTGTTGGCAGATATAAATTCCAAGAAAAAGGACATATACGGATATTGTAGCCACTAAAATTTCTTTCAGTGAATAGTCTTCTGATCAAGAAACAGATGCAAGTCTACCTACAGACTTCTTCAATTTTTAGAAGATATAATCATGGTTTACACAGTGCTATATGAATAAAAGTGTGGCCTCTGAAAGCTAGCAAGTTGCTGGGTACCCTGAAAATGCATATCCAGCACACGCAAGCTTCCTCAGACCTCTCTGACAATGAGCCAGGATTCAGGACTTCACCTTCAGTCTCCCAAACTTGTACCCTGTCCAGGAGATTACAGCCAGAAAAATAACCGGTTGCAAACAGCATGGTGTTCTCTCCAGAGCAAAAGCAAAGCCCCCATAGGAAAAAAAAATCCAACCAGCTTATTTCTTCTGAAAACTGATTTCTTTTTTGTCCAGACATAAAATGAAAGCCAATGATTCACAGCAGTGTTCTCAGCATTCCCAATGGAGTGATGTTTCTGTGTCTGAGGACAGTTAGTGATACCCAGCACTCAAGGCCCATAGTGAAGGTAAGTTTCACTGGGATGCTGGAGAATCAAAGCCCCTCACAGCATTACAGTCTAAGGAGCCTTCAGCATTAACTATTCCAGCCATCCCCAGCAATAAAGGCTGATGCTGCGACCTCAGCTCTCTCTCTGAAATTGTGACAAAAAACAGGGAAGTTGTTTACAACATCCAATGTTCATTGGCTGTGTTTTGTTTTGTTTTGTTTGCTTGTTTGTTTTTGGTGGGGTTTTTTGTGGTTTTGTTTGTTTGTTTGTTTTTGCGTTTTTTTTTTGTTTTGTTTTGTTTTTTTGTTTGTTTTTTTTTTTAATATCTGATATTCTGAAAGGCCAGAATATGCATTCAAATTACAAAGCACATTTCCAGGAAAGCATTATTATCTCAATAACATCTATACATGCTCTGATTTATCAAAGATTTGTAGAAGTCAGGCAGATTTAAAAGCCAGGCAGTTTAACTTCCTAGAAAACTCCACACAACTTATTGCATTCTCAACTAAGCTGTTGTCATTCTTAAAAAAATAAAAAGCAAACAGATCTGTCCCTTCATATGCATCCACACTGATTTCTTGCAGACCTCCCAGTTATCACAGAATCATCAGCTTTGGGTTGGAAAGGACCTTAAGATCATTAAGTTCCAACCCTCCTGCCATAGGCAGGGACGCCTCACACTAGGCCATATCATCCAAGGCATTGTTCAACCTGGCCTTGAACACTGCCAAGGAAGGAGCATTTAGCACTTCTTTGAGCAACCCATTCCAGTGCCTCACCACCTTCACAGTAAAGAAGTTCTTTTATCCCACTTGTGCTTCTCCTGTTTTAAGTTTGAACCCGTTACCCCTCGTCCTATCACTATAGTCCCTAATGAAAAGTCCCCTCCCCAGCATCCCTATAGGCTCCCTTCAGATACTGGGAAGCTGCTATGAGGTCTCCATGCAGCCTTCTCTTCTCCAGGCTGAGCAGCCCCAACTTTCTCAGCCTGTCTTCATATGGGAGGTGCTCCAGCCCCTGATCATCCTCGTGGCCCTCCTCTGGACTTGCTCCAACAGCGCCACGTCCTTCTTATGTTGAGGGCTCAAGCACTGCACACAGTGCTCCAAGTGGGGTCTCCCAAGAGCACAATAGAGTGGCTTTCACCTCCTTGGACCTGCTGGTCAAGCTGCTTTGATGCAGCCCAGTGTATGGTCAGTTTCTGGGCTGCAATTGCACATTGCCAGCTCATGTTCAGTTTCTCATTGGCCAACACCCACAAGTCCTTCTCCACAGGGCTGTCAATTTCACCCAGAGGACAAAATGCATCTTCTCCTGGCAGATATTACCCATTTCCATAGCCTTGGTCTACTTTGAATTTAACATCAGTCATCAACCAGTAGCATCTAGGATCCCTGGATATGAAGGCTCCACTGTGAGTTTTATCATGATAGCAGATTGTTGGTTCACAAAAGACTTACTTGGATTCCCTGGACTTCTTGCTGGGCCTAAAAAAATGGAATTTCAGCTTTTTAACCTGAGGCTGTTAGTAACAGCCATATAGAAATAGTAAAATCACGGTCCATGCAGATGTCTAGTAGGAAAGAGAAAATTGCCTAATGACTTAATATTTGTCTGTAGGATGAGTTTTAAAAGGTTAGTATGCTTTTCAGGGAATATTTTAGTACTGCTACAGGTTGTCTAAGAACCGATTCTGCCTTACTCTGCCTCATAACTCCACAGCATACGAAAGCTTTCTGAAAGGATCTTAAATAGTCTAAGTGTCCTCCTTGGTATAGCATTTTCGAAAACTCTGAAGTCATTTGGGTGTTTCTGAAGTCATTAGTAGAATATCAGGCTTTAAAAAAGATGGTAACAATACACAGCTTTTAACAGCACCACTTTTGATACAAAAAATACCAAATCTAGAAATTAGTTTCAAAGTAAATTTTAAGGAGATCTCAAAGAATTATCAGAAATCAAGATTTCTAAAATTTGCACTCACTGTTAAAATGGCTTAGCCCAAGCTTTCCTTCTGGACCAGCTAATCTGTCTAGACTTCCTATAACAACTCCTGTCAGCATATACCAAATCCACATCTCAATGGCTTTATGTGGGATGAACTGTTAAGTGGTAGGACCATCATTTGGACAAGGGATTATAAACGGAGGTCAAAGTGAAGGAAAATGCTTGCAACCTGCTTTAGTCACAGGAACAACCCGGATGATTGTGAAAGGACTTAGCAGACAGACCTCAAAGCACTGCACTGGGAACTCCTATCTAGCCCTGTGGAGCTCCACACTCCCCTTTCTATCTCTCCTCGTCAACAAAATCCTTCATAGCCTAATGGTAGTTCTAACTATAGAGCAGGAATTTCTTCTGATAAGGAGGTGATTTACACACTGTAGCACCCTCAGTGCAGAAGCTCCTTTAATATCTGAAAACACTCGAAAGGCAGTGAAGCAGAGCGGCTCAACACACACTTTAGGCTATCAGCCAAAAAATATACAAACAGGCACAATTCTTGCATTTCCTAAAACTGGAGTACATAATTTTGCAAGCCTAATAATCTCCTTTAAAAGTAGTGTGTGTGTAATAAATGACTCTACATCAACACTTCTACATCATCACTGAGCTTTCTAGTACAACTTCAGGAGCAGCAGAGAGCACGACTATGACTAAGACTGCTGTGAGTAGCATTGATAGTATCCAGCAGTATCAATACAGGAACTGAATGACAACAAAAAAATCAAGAATGATTGACCCCAGTGCTGAACAGCTTCAAGGCAGCTGCAGACAAAACCCAACACGTTAAGCCAGAGAAATGCCAATGTCCTGGCTTTCTCTATGAAAATTCTCCAAAGCAGAGCTGCTTTTTGCACACTTTATTTCTTTAAAGTGGCACTGTCAGGAGCCTTGCTGCGACCTTCTTGAAAATCAGAAATAAAAATGTCAGAGTAATGGGAATGGGCTCAGCTTCTTGGCTCAAATTAAGGAATCACTGAGATAGATGGTTCCTGGCATTCGCCCATCATTGCTCAAGAATTGGAGTGAATGCGTGTAGTCTAGGAACCCTATATGCTGTGAACGACTTGTGGGTAGACCTAAGGGGAAGAATTCTCTGCGAGAATTTTCTTCACAGCACAAATTCAAACCATGCAGAATTTCTTTTGCCTACAACACTTCTGTGAGTCACCTTTACGGGGATGTGTGCACTCTAGCCTCCTCTTCAGGCTAAAGAAAGTAAAGCAGCTGAGGAATTACATAATACAGGTCAATGAAAACATAAGCATTGCAGAGAAAATGAGCAGGGATAATTTTTTTCATCACCTCTTCTTATCCAGGGATTAAGAGCAACAAATATATCTGTTTCAAAACAAAAGTGTGATGCTTATTCATGCAATTTATAGTTCCACTTTGGAAATGCTACCTACAAAGCACTGCAAATATTTAAAAAACAAAACAAAACAAAACCACAACAAAACAAAACAAACAAAAAAGAAAACCAAAAAAATAATCAGGCTCCGGAAACGACTGAACAAATTCAGAGAATAAAGTCCTGGATGGGTTTCTAAGCACAAGTAACCCACCTCTGGCTCAGGAGTCCCACAGCCACCAGTTTCAAAATATCTGGACAATGCTCTATGAAGAGACACTATGTCTTTGCCCTGTTCTTGTAATTTCTTCTACAGGAATGCCTGTTTGGAGATAGGACATTTGGCTTAGTGGACACTGGTCTAATCTGTCATGACTATATTCATGTGACATGCACTCCATGAAGCCCCTTGATGTGACGGTTTTTAGGGTCAGGGCAACTACACTGTAGTAATTTAGAGAAGAAAGAAGTGCATGAAATGGAAATTAATAGACAGTCACCTGTTCTGGCATGAGTATTCATCTAGGGAGTGTGAGGCCTCAAGGTATTCACTGTTGATAATTATATCTTCTGTTTGTTCATACTTGGGGAATGGACACAACCTCCAGAACAGATAATGTATAATCACCAGGGGCTATGAAAGAGGAAGACAGCATCTCCCAGCTGCCAGGAGAGTTAAAAGCCAAGAAGAGCAAGGCAGCTTTCAGGAGCTAAAAATAACCCAACTTATTGACATAGCCTTGTTTGCGTCATGGTTGTGTGATGGAAAGATGAAACCAATCCATTGTGTCATGAAAAAAAGTCAGTAGGCCACAGCCATTCTATGGCCCGAAGGGCCAACCCAGGGAAAAATAGTCAAACAATGGCGAAAAATATTTACACAGTCACCACTGCTTGTGAGAAAACGTATTTCTTTGAATACATTTGCCATAACATTTATTACAATTCTAAGACTGATGGACACATTTTATCAAAGTAACCAGTGACTGCACTGACTTTGGAGGTGGAAGAGAAAGGAGGTTATTTGGAGTTTGGCTTCCATAAGGTGCTAAAATCACATATTCTGAAGAATCACCCAAGCTCTCCTAAAATCTAGCTGTAAGCATGTTTGAAAAGAGAAAATCCTGAACTCCAAGCCTACTTGAAAAAATACCTTAGGCATCATTTAAGTTTTGCTTTCCTACGGATTCCTATATCCCAGCCACCTACCACAGCAGCTGCCTGTGTCCACAAGAAACCCACCATCCTTGCTCCCATAATCCCCCTTCCTCTTCCCTCCATGTCTACTCTTCCATGGCACTGAAGTTATTGAAGTTACTTCATTTCATCTCCCTTCTCCTTTGGCCGTACAATCAACCAACCTACGTACATCCCCACTACAAATGAACCTTCCTCTAGTAAATGTATCAGGTTGAAACATAAAACTTATTTCTCAGCAAGTGCCCCAATCTGAAAACAGAGAAAAGTTTTTTGTGAAGGTGAGTAGTGATTGAGTTACATGTGGATGGTCCAAGCAAGACAACACTGTGAGCCAGTCTGTCACAAGGCGCAGTGTTATGTTTACAGAAAATAATGCCCTTCTCTTTTATGCAAACACCTTTCTTACAGTGGAGGTTACTTCAATGTGTAATGAGAAGCATCGCTTTCAAACCACTTTTTAAGCTTTAACTACAAAATTGAAATCCAGCATGTTCTCAGGATCTTCCTACACAAATCCTTATAGCAAATAAATTCATTTTCCTCTATTAAGGAAGTTATAGTAATGTATCAGATAGAAATAAAGAATTTGAAGCTTTAAGGCAACTTGGAGACTTGAACTGGACGATTTTGCAGTGTAACATTTTTACATTACTATTTTTCTATATGTCCATGTCAGAAAATCACACTACATGTGGCTGCCAAACTCCACAGGACCAAGTATATTCTTCTTTATATACTTTCTTTCTTAGCCTTTTCTCATTTCTATGTGCCCCACGTAATTTGCCTACTGTGTTTACTTGAACATAAATCAGTGAAGTAGTTATCATTCAGTACAGATTAAAAAAAAATCCAAACAACCTAATTGCAGCCTTTAAATTATTTAAATATCAAATAAACCTGAACAACATATTCTAGCTTAATTGCTTCTTACATGGTTAAATTAAGTTTCACTACAAAACTGAGAAAAAAACCCTTTCTTCCATACACAGTATACTGAAAAACACCACCATCTTACATATTTTTAAAAGCCTTATTTTGTGGGGGAATTTTTCTCATTTTAGCTGCAAAGAGTGATAAGGAGTTCACACTTTGTGGCTGAAAACCCTCTCAGAGCAGCTGTGTAGCTTAGGGAAGCTAGCTGAACTTTTGAAGTATCAAAGATAGAATTTAGTACGGCAAAGTGTGTTTCTATCTGCAGTACAGACAACCCAAAATAGAACCCAAAGTGGGACAAAACTGCCTAAGAACACAAGGTAACTCCAGAGTTGTGCCTTTTTCTCCACTGCTATCATTAGTTACATGCTGCTGAGTAATTTGGTGAAACTTTTTGTCCGGCTGTAATTTGGACGAGGCAAAATAAAAAGGAAATAGGGAAGAGGCAAAAAAAAAAAAAAAAGAAAAGGACATACAGAATAGGCTATGGCAGCAGCCTCTCAACCTCACACAGTTTGGTAGAGGTATTTTCAGCTCAGTTTTATACAGCTGCTTAACTGAAGAGTGAAGATAAGTAGCTACCATGATAAGAAAAAAGGAATACTATAACAACTGGAAATGGACAAACCATTTTTTACATCAACGGACTATCACAGATGAGCTCCACTTAAAATGGAACAATAGAAAACTAAAAACTAAATCAGCTGCTTTCAAACTGGGGCATAATTGAAGTTCATATACTAAATATCACAGCCAGCCTCACTTGCACAGCTCCATAAGATCTTCCCACCACAGAAACAGGGAAACGTGTGCATCTTGGATGTTTTTCTCAGAAGTTTCTACAGCATGGGGATGTTTTTTAAATACTTTTAGACTACTCGGGGTGTTTAACATTGCTAAATATGCAAGGATGAAGCATGGATTAGAGCTGACAGTCAGACTTAATATTTTTAATCAGAATTAGTATTACAAAAATAGCTCAGAAATCCATAAAAGGATTACAGCTTTTGAAATAACCTTAGATATTTGCTATGATGTAGCAAGTGTCACTCTTTTTCTTTGCATCTATACCAAAGTTTAACTAATTTGAGTATGCCAAGATTACTCATATTTCTCTGTGATACTTAAGAGCTCCTATCACAGGAAGTGTTCACAGTTCACAGATGTTAACTAAGTTCTAGAACTCTCTGAGAGACAAGAAGGCATCAGTGTACCAGATATCTCAAAGACCAAAAGCTTTAAGCCAAGTGATGCATGGAATGAGAAGGACATAGCCCAGGAGCTCATCTTCTTGGTCCTTTACACTGGCAGTCAATATGCTGCCTCTTTCAGATTTACCAACACATGGATGGAAAAGATCTGTTTCCTGGGAGAGCATCAAGCTCTCCCTGAAGCCTCTCTTCACCAGAGGCAAGCTCATTCCCCAGGCAACAGCAGAAACTTTTTAACTTGTGGAAAGTGTAGGGTAAGAAGTGAATCGAGAGGAGTGAACAGCCCCGTGCAGGAGCAGGTCAGGGGCATAATCTCATCAAGCATTTGCAAGGACAGAACTGAGTCCAAGTGGGCAGATGCAGAAGGGCTTCATAGCAGCGACAGTAATTAGCTATGATTAGTGGAGCAGGGGTGTATAGAAAATTCACTGTAAATTGGAGTTAAAGCAAAACCTTGTTCCATATGCACCATAGGGTGCTGGTCTACATAATGACAGAGCAATAATTTCTGTAGTGCTGGATGTGCTTGTCGTGGTTTAAGTCCAGTGTGAATGAAGCAAGGAAGGTGTGCCACTGCAGAGATTGGATAGGATAGTCACAGTTCTCCATTTCTGCTTGTAACATAGGTGGGTGTATTTAAGACACTTGTTTCCAAAGGGTATGTAGGCATGTGAATTAAACTGTAAGCATACTTATTCTATCTGCCTACTGGTTGCTAGGCACAAAGATGCACTGTATTTTAAAGCGGAAATATCAAGCTGATTGGACTGAATGTCTCAAGAGCTTCAGTGATGCTGTCTTGGACTGGCTTGAAATAATTCCTCCTGACCCCAATACTCAAATCCTTCCATGCATGGAAAGCAAGGCACAGCTATAGCTTCTCTGCTTGCTTTTTTGTCTTAAGCTAGCACACGGCTCACTTCTCTAAGTCATGAAGCCTTCCAAAGGACAACGGCAGATACAGACCGAACTGTCTCCTTCTTTTCTGCAACAGTCCCTTTCCCCATAAATCTACATATCTCGTCTCTGAATGAAGGAAAAAAATGAAGGTCTTTTCCTACATGTCTTGTGCCCAACTGTCAAGTAGTACACACCCTGGGTCTGATAGCATCTGGCTGCTGAAAGGCATGAAATCTTTGCCCTTTTCTTTGTCAGAATCTGGTTTCATTGCAAGCAGCACGTTACCAGCGTTATCGTCATGGGCTCAGCTTCTCCGAGCCTCATGTTACGCCGGGAATGAGGGGAGAGCTGGGAAGAGGCAGAGACAGGGCGCCTGACTCGGGCTGACCAATGAGGTTATTCTATACCACAGCACATCATGCCCAAGAGGTAGAATACGGGGGGAGGAACCGGGAAGTGGGGGGGTTTTGGCGGGTTCTCGCTGGCTCTTCCCGCGGGGCCTCTCGGATCGGGCGGGCAGGCGGCAAAACGGTTGTATCCTCGCCCTTTGTATTTACTTTGTCATTATTATTGGTGGTGGTGGTGGCAGTAGTGATTTGTATTGTATCTTAGTTACTGGACTGTTCTTATCTCAACCCGTGGGAGTTACATTTTCTTCGGTTCTTCTCTCCATTTCCCCCCCATCGGAGTGGGGGGGGGGGGGGGGGGGAGGAGGGAGAAGTGAAATTTACGGCTTAAACCACGACAGTCATGTAGGTATACACATTGTCTGAATAGCCTATGACTCCCAGAGTTATTAAAGATGGCCATTTCAGTAACTTCTCTAACTCTGATACTGGTATTTTGTAACCTCTAGATAATCTCTTTTCTTTTTCCCTCAATAAAACCCAACCAAATCTAGAACCATCTCCAAGCTGTAAGTAGCCTTCAAAATACAGTTAATGCTCTGATTTCTTGGTAACCCACTCAGCTAATGAAGACCACACAGAAAACTCCAAACACTGATATTTCATTACTGGTAACTACATTGATTTACATCTGCACAGGCAAACATTCATCAACAATTAACTTTTTCCAGAATATCTAAGGCCAAAGCTGTGCTCCCAGTGGTGTGCACTGTTTTGAGGGTATGAACAATCCCTGTAATACCAGGACATGTGAAATAAGCAGAAGGAGGGAAGAAAGAATACAGCTTCTCTACTTCTCTCTTGCATAGGCAAAGACAGTTTATTTCCCAAAAAGATCTGTGTGTGTTCCTAGAGTTTAGTAGGATGATCTATAACAGGATACAATCATCTTTGGTGGGGAAGACAAAACAGAGCTGGTGACCAGCCAAATGGACATATACTGAGATATCTGACTGCATGATTTACACCACAAGGGGATTTCACAGCTGGATAGGACACCACTGCTTAGAACTCAGCCATAAACACTCCTTATAACAACTTCCTCCCACAACCTACCAGTGTCTTTTTGCTCTGCAGCTCCTACCTCTCTGCAGTCATCTTGGGTAAAGCAACCTGCAGGCAGTATTTGAAGCTGAACTGCTCCTCCAGCCAAGTCCATACCTGTGTAGTGTTACACAAATCCTAATTTCAAGTCCTCCAAATGTATCAAATGACATGTGAAAAGGTATCTGTAGAGCAAGGAAGATTTGTCTCCATGGGAAGCAAGAGTCTTTTGGGTTTTAGCCAGCCAACTGACAGACACGACACCCTGCAAGAAGTGTACGCTGAGGTATTTTGTTTACTGAAAGTAGCTGTCCTGCAGGGTAAAGATTGGTTGGTTTCACTGGTTCTGTAACAGTGCAACAACCTGCTTTTGTTTTGCATGAACTGTTTGAATAGATAAAGCTGTAATGGATTTTCATCTTAAAACTTGAAGTTTGTATAGAAACTATATCAATAGAAAGCAAGTTAGGAAACTCCCAGAAACCATCCTGCCAGGAACAGCAATGTTTCTTAGAAGGTGTAATATACTTCTTTTTCCTTTCACTGTACTAGACATTCAATCTGACCAGATATGTATTTCATCACTAAAGTAGTTCTTTGAGTTCAGTGAACAGTGACTAGGTAAAATAAGCAAGCTTACAGTTTAGACCTTAATTGAACAAAATACTTAAGCATGTAATGACTTAAGACAACAAAGTCATCAACATAATCACATGTGCCAGTTAACATTCTGTGGCTTTTGGATCTCATAGTCAAAGATGAGGGACATTGCACACTGGAGGGCTAAAACACAGAGACTTCCAGATGAAACTGGAGTTGCATTTGCAGAACATAGGCAGAATTTGGCTCTCTCACCGTCAGTACATGTGCAGCCGTTTTATCACAAAGCTGTTCTTCATTGTAGTCATTGCAGTCAATGAAGAACAGCATATGCTAGTTAGACGCCAGGGTAAACAACCTCCATTCATCCACAAAGCACTAAGACAACTAGTATTCTTCCAAAACGTGCGTCTGAGTAATAATAAACTGTTTGGCTGCAATAAAAATCTATCACCTGCATTTCTCAAGAAGTTGTTCAAGCACAAAACAGATACCCCTGAGCTGCAGTGATAAAGGGTTTCATTTTCTTGCTTTAGAAATATTGGCTCAAACTGTAGGTTACAGGGTGCAGAAGAAGCTATGCTAATTCACATCAGCATTCCAGTTAGCTTAACCTGTATGAGAAAACACTTCTAGCTGGATCACAGATATAAACCCTTTGTAATGCCAGTGTTATAGGAACTACTGCCTTCTGCATAAGGCCAAGCAGCCATCAAACACCCAGTCTGAGAGAAAAATCTCACCTATTGGTATATGCAGTCCACTTAGAACCTGCAAGTCCCAAGTCTGCAGTTTCTTCAGTGGAAAAAGTACTGCTTTGTTGAAATGCAGAAATTACAGACATTATTCTGTATGAATTTCAGCATCATGATTATACCATGTCATGTGCCAGATGTGCACTCTCTGAAGTTAGTTTTCTCCTACCTGAATTCTACAAAATTTGATGATGTCTGAGGTGTATTGTCTCCTTTACTCAGCTCCCCATTTTCATCAAACTTGAAGAAACTTGAAAAATTGGAGATCACAACCCTGCTGACAAATTCATTAGCCAGCTTAAATGTTACTTGGAAGACAAAGGGAAGGCAGGAAGACTTAATGACTGAAGTACCCACCTACTCATAACCTTCTAATCTTCATTTCTTTAGGAAACCAGAGTACAAAAATTATTGCAATATTCATAATTACCAAAAAGGGATATTCAAAATTTACATAACCTTTTCCCAATTTAATGTAATTTCTGTGAGTCTGCAGACAATCTCAGCTGAACTCTTACCTCTTGAATAACACTGGCTATTAAATGATGGAGCATTCAACAGAAAATCAAGAACACACAGACAGCAAACATTATACTCAGTCTGGCAATTTATGTATTTTGGTAGCTTTTTAAATGCATTTCATTTTCTCTCCCTCTGCTAGTGTTCTTTTTTCACTGCATATGTGCCAAAGGCCAGTAATTGTGGCTCAGGTGGTGCACCATTAACTCATTTCACTGTGATAATACACTGCCAGCTGCTGGGTCCAGGGGCTGTGAGCATGCAGGTATTTTCTAACACCCATCTCAACCAAATGATACAGAAGCTGTAAAGCTAGGGGAAAAATAACCCAGGAAGATCTGCAGCAAAAAGCCTCCATCTTTGATATTCTCCTCTTTAGAGGACTTCTGGCAGCTTCTTCCAGCCAGGGTATCTAGGTGGGGCATGGGCAGGCTTCTTGGGCTTTGCTGTGGGAGAAATAAGGGCAGGGCATAGTTAGCGGCAGAAACTCTTGGAGAGCTGTAAACCAGTACTGGTGCATTCTGTTGGCTGATCCCAGCTTATGTGAAGTGAAAAAGTGACTTTGTGTTGATCGCAACAACCTGCGGGTGAGACCTACTCGGACATACTCATGAGAGCTTAACTTTGGCCCACCTTTGCTCACCTTGAAGCCCCCAGCTGCTTTAGCATGGGCACAGGATCATAGAATCATAGAATCTTAGAATAGTTAGGGCTGGGAAGGACCTTAAGGTCATCTAGTTCCAACCCCCCTGTCAAGGGCAGGGACACCTCACACTAAACCATGCCACCCAAGGCCATGTCCAACCCAGCCCTGAACACCGCCAGAGATGGAGCGTTCACAACTTCCCTGGGCAACCCATTCCAGTGCCTCACCACCTTCACAGTAAAGAACTTCTTCCTCATATCCAATCTAAACTTCCCCTGTTTAAGTTTGAACCCGTTACCCTTTGTCCTATCACTTCAGTCCCTCATGAAGAGTCCCTCCCCAGCATCCCTGTAGGCCCCTCTCAGACACTGGAAGGCTGCTATGAGGTCTCCATGCAGCCTTCTCTTCTCCAGGCTCAACAGCCCCAACTTTCTCGTCCTAACAGACCAATACTGAAATTTGGAAGGGTGACCTTGGGTTTCAATGGCAGCAGGGAGAGAGCGACTTAGAATGCATTTAAAATCTCCTCTACTAATCCTTCTTGGATCTGATTTCCATTAAATATTCTTTGAGGGCTTGAAATTACATGCAACTGATCTGCAGGAGACAGGTAAGCAAAAAAAGTTTCTGGAACTAACTTCTGATTAAACCTCTTGAATAATCCAGTTGTTGAGATAGGGTGGAAAAAGGGTGAGGGATAAACAAGGAAGTGGAAAGTATTAGAAAGATGTAATTTCAATTTTTTTCACTGTACAGCTTAAAATGATAAAACCCAGAGACCTCAAGCATGAGGTAATTTTCCCCAGCATCTTTCTTTCTAAATATATCTGCTAGCTCTCTTCTTTCTCCACCTAATTAAAAGGACTGATGTCAGACCCTGCAGTTATGTCAATAGCTGCCCTACCTCCATTTTGCTCCTCTCTCCTTCCTGACAGCAGATGCCGTGTGCCTGTGAAAAACAGAGTCGCAGGGCTGTGCCAAGACCTGCCCCTTGGGTGTGCCAGGGAGAGGCAAAAAAAGGAACTCCACACAGTGCGGTGAGGCAGAGGAGAAAAGCAAAAGGGAAGCTCTGACCAAAAGCAAAGCAAAACTTGTTCTTTCCATGCACTCACAAATTCACATCTTCTGTTTTTCTACACTACAGAGCATCTGGTTTTGTGGGGCACCCTCAAAGACTACAGAGTATAAAAGATCAGTGTATGTACCAATATCAATATTTGGTTGATCCTGTTTGGGGACTGTGAAACAGCTTGGAGGTCTTCAGAAACTCAGGGCATGTCTGTCCTCACCATAATATACTGCTGAAGAACTATTTCACAACAAGGTGTAATAGCTAGGCATCTCATATTAGTTCTCTGCTAGGTGTTAGTATGACACCTTAGTGAAAACTTACAGTGACCCTTAAAAAAAAATGAAACACTTTAATCTGTAACACGGTGCTTCCACATTTCATGCAGGACCTTTGGAATCTGCAGTTGAATAGATTTCAGGGATGGCTGATTTAGATACCAAATATCTTTTCACTCAGCCAGTGAACACAAATAGAATTTCTGTGTTTGCACTCCTAAAAGAAGAGGAAACTCTGGTGGGTATATGCCTGGAAAACTTAAAGAGAGACCTCAGGAGGCTATTTCTCCTCTTGAAGATATTGCAGAGAGGATATGATAGGAAAGATTGGCAGAAATAATGAATATTTTATCAAAAATGTACTAAGAGATTTCCCTCCTCATTTTGCAAATTACCAGTCGTGTGGCTTTTTATCCTCTGGTAACTACAAATCAAAAGATAAAGCCCATGTCATTACCATTATTTTGCATGGTCTTTGGCTAGCAAGGGATCTGAGTCCTTTTTAAATACATAAAATTTTAAAAAGGAAACAGTTTTTGTAGTGGCCCAAGCACTTTTGTTGTTTTGTTCCACGTATTATCAAGGTGTGAGCATTAATGGATAAAATCTTGTTGTCTCCTAGTTGATCACCTAGAGTGACTTTAACTGGAATATCTGCTGCTAACTACCATATAAAAACGTAAAGACAAAAATGATCCATATAAGTCTTATTTACCTCATTCAGTGACAAGGACTGAAAAACATCTTGTAGATACTGTGACCAAACTTGTTTAGGCACAATGTAGGGTGCCTCTCTGACCTAAAAACTTCCTTTGTCAATGAGAATTTTATTGAAAAGAAATATGCTTAATTTTGAATAACATAGAATCATAGAATAGTTGGGGTTGGAAAGGACCTTAAGGTCATCTTGCTCCAACACCTCTATCATGGGCCCAGACACCTCCCACTAAACCATGCCATCTAAGGCTATGTCCAGCCCAGCCTTGAACACCACCAGAGCTGGAGCATTCACAACTTCCCTGGGCAACCCATTCCAGTGCCTTACCACCCTCACAGTATATAACTTCTTCCTTATATCCAGTCTAAACTTCCCCTGTTTAAGTTTGAACCCGTTACCCTTTGTCCTATCACTTCAGTCCCTCATGAAGAGTCCCTCCCCAGCATCCCTGTAGGCCCCTCTCAGACACTGGAAGGCTGCTATGAGGTCTCCATGCAGCCTTCTCTTCTCCAGACTGAACAGCCCCAACTTTCTCATCTTGTTTTCATATGTGAGGTGCTCCAGTCCCCTGATCATCCTCGTGGCCATCCTTTGGAGTTGTTTCAACACTTCTGTGTCATTCATTTTGGATACAAAGTGGCTCCAGCTCCTCTTTAAACATTTTCTTATCTCGCTAAATGAAGGTATGGTTCTTGACAAAAAATAAGTAGAGTCCCACTGAGGGAAAAGGGAGAATTACTGACAAAAGAAGGAAGAAGTCCAATGTTGTTTTAGTTCCCTTCTCCAGTAGGTGCATCTCTTTCTCTTACACATTCCCTATGTTCGGCTAAACAAGCCAAACAGTATTTCACTCATCTGCTATCAGGCATTTCACCAGCATTTGAGGAATGCTGCTACTTTTCAGAAGTTTATTCTCTGCTGTTTAATTTCAATGTGCATTCAGAGCTCACCAGCCCTAATACAAGCACCATTGCCCTTATGGTGTTAAGCCATATTGTGTCTTATAATGTACATATGCGTTGTTCTTCTACATTGTTATTCTACAGTTTCACAGTTGTGTGAGTCTCCCAATCACTAGTGAATAGTTGTAAAGCATAGGCTGTAAAAAATAGGCTGTAAAAAAAACCACCACGTTTTTTCCAGTTCATCTTCCACTTCAGATTCCAGTCTCTTTAAAATGGTGGATATCTTCAAGGGAAGGCAGAATAGCACAAACTGATACTCAGTACCTTTACTCCAACACCACCATCCAACCTCAGACCTCAAGGGATGGATTTGGGTAAGGATAATCTGAAATGTTAGGAAACCTCAGGGCTTATTCTTCACCGATTAAATCTAGCTTTCTAGACTAGATAAGTCTAGTCATATTGTATGTTTTTGTCACCTTATGAAATAGCTGCCCAATATATTCTAAGAAAACAGAAGCATGATAGTTCTAAAAGATATATTGCTTATACATGTATGCACATTTTCAAGTTGCGTGTAAGTAACTGACCTATATCAATTCACCATTTAAACAACTGTTAATGATTTATTAGCAAAACTTGAACACATACAGTGATCTGTAGTCCCACTAAGTCTGAATTAAATCTAACACAGGTAAAAGTATTAATGCTCCTTCTTCTGCAGCTGCCCAGGGTCCCAATGACAAATCCTAAAGCCATGTTATTTTTGTCTCACTTTCTATAGAGTGCACCAGCCTAAAGTTCCCTGCACAGTTTTTCCTGAATTTTGAAGATTTTAATCTGAATTAATACATACATAAAGGAGAAAATGTGTACTGATTAATATCTATCATCGATTTTCTTCCTTCCCTCCCTCCTATAGACGACAATAGAAAGGAATCCTACTGTTCTAAAGTGCAAAACCAACAACAAATTAAGGACTTGGAAAGGAAGTAAATTAGATTCTCTTTAAATCTTCCATGGAATCAGGCACTATTCCATAAAAGAGTGCCTGATTCTATTTAAGTAAATGGCAAGCTATAAACTGTTTCTAAAATAAATCAAATTGAGGTACAGATTCTTTGAAAGTTTTAAAGTAAAATTTTTCCTGGTATCCACTGGCAGAAGTATCACAGGCTCAGGAAGGAGATGGTCAGCCACTGGCACAATAATATAATTTCGGCCCATTACAGAGGGTAACCTAATAAATCAAGGTCTTCTGTAAACATAGTACAGTGCTAACAGTTTCAAATAGCTGAAGACAAGAACAACCCAGTTTATAAACTAATACGATTTAAGAGCCCTTTACTTTGCCCATGTTACTGAAAGCAAAAAGATGTGCTCTAGCAGACTGCTGCATCACAGGAAAGGCCATAGGTGTCCCAACAGGGTGATGGTCTCAATGATGGAAGAAGGGAGATATCTTGGAAACAAGGCAAGCTTCTCTGTTGTGACATGACATGTCAGAGGCATGAAGTTTCCCTCAAGAAACGACAGCCAATGGACCAGATGATTCATGCATGCAGTGTGGCAGAGATCCACCAGCAATTTGCCTTAATTTGTGGCAGATGAGATCCTGTTATGCTAAAGGCAGGGCTGTCTTGCCACAATTTTAGTTCCCTACCTGTGGATCTAAGCAGACGCATACCATGCACACTTTTTAAAACAACAAAAAATTACCCTTACCGAAGACATGTCGCAGACTAGGGTGTGGTACATCCATCTTCTGTGATCTGACATATCTACTCCTCATGGGATTGTGACAGGACTTACCCAGGTAATGGAAAACAGGAAATTTTATAATTCCCGGTGTGTATCTTCCATAAGTCAGCGTTGCAGTTGATACTTAACAGATGGAGGCAAGGACAACAAAAGCTGTCATAGACAAGACGGGTGCAGAACAACAAGAACACTTTTCCTGGGATCACACAGGAGCACTGTGGCAAGGCCAAGACTCCTCATTTTTGTGTGCCCTCAACCTATGTTTTTCCAAAACATGCAATGCTCATTATTAGGTGCCCAGACTAATGAAAGTGATTGTTAAAATGAACTCCAGAATAATATCTTTCCACTTAGAGATAAAGCAGGCTATCTGTTTAAAAACTCTAGAGCAATGAATGACATGTACACCATCTCGTGCTGTTCCACGCCCACTCCAAACACTTAATTGGGCTGGAAGTGATGTCAAAACTTTAATTTCACTTGTAAAATATCACAAAGTGAAATACAAGCAGATTGTTACTCTCCTCCATCCCTAAAATAAAAGCTTTTCACCTATGAAACTACAAACACCACCTAAAGCCCAAGGTTTTGTCATGGTTTCTAGCTCAATACTTATCTGGGACAATCACTAGTTATGTATCCACATTTAGCATTGCAGTAGTGTATAGCCACTTTAGGGACTGGCAACAGCCCAAGAGGCTCAGATAGAATGCTGCTTTCTAGGAGATAATTTGTCTGATAAGGAGATCTTAATAATTTGAGATGGCCTGTTTCTGGTCTCTGGGCTAAATTAGGCGTATCAACAGCCAGTGCATTTTGCAGATTAATGAGCTCCATGGTTACATATGTCAGATATGCTGGACCACTGAAGTATCATATTTCTCTCATGCATTCTCACAAGTCCCTTGCAGACACAGAAGATATACGCAGTCCCCATAAATTCAGCAATAATGATACTGTAATTCACTGCTAACAGTCACGGGAGATACATCAGGTATCTGGTAATGGACATGAACAACAACCGTATGGACATGATAAATGTTAGTGAGATTAGGCAGCATGCCTGTCCATACACATGGCACTGCAGCAAAACCAGGGAGAATCATAGGATCCCAGGATAATTTGCATTGGAAGACACCTTATGAGGTTATTAGGTGTTCACTGCGTTTTGTCTCCATTCCAGGGGCAAGTCAGCTTAACCACTGAAAACTTTTCAGCCAAAGGACTATGAGAGTGTAGGGGGAGTTGGCAGCTAAAAGGCTGAATAGCACCACTTACATTCTGGTACATATCTGAATACCATTCATGTCTTAACTGCCTGAGGTAGGAGTGCTGTTACGCTCTCTCACATGGGTTAGATATGTTGGGACAACATCAGCAAACTACGGTAATGAGAGGCTACACAACTGTCTTGATGCAAAAAAGTCTTCTCAAATTGCAATATGTTTAAATCACATGCTCCCAGAAGAGCAACAGTGAGAACTGTAATGTAAAAAAAAGTGCATTTATACTGTGGTATTTCTACTGTAATATGTAATATGATATTTATTGTCTTTTCTGCAAAGATATATGCAGAATCCTACTAAATTCAGGAGGGATCTTCTACTACAAAATGTCTCAAAGTTGGAGCAAAAGACTAGCAATCCAGATTCTAACAGCAATCCTGAAATTTCACAACCTTTTTTTTTCATGGCATAAATATACATAAATAAAAACTGAGAAGCTGAACATTTCAGGCAGCTGTAAAACTGTTGGAAGAAAAAAGATTTTATTTCAGTGGGCTGAATCTCCCAGGCTAGTCACTATCAGGACCTCACCACTGTGTGGGTGGTTGCTGCTCTGTTTTAAGAACATCTCTGTAGACACACAAACTTAACATTTAAGCATTTACAGACTTGAGGTTACGCATCTCTGTGCATCAGCAAGCATGCAGTTTAACGCACGTATACAAGTGAGACTTTATCTTCTTATTGCAGTAACACACAGAGGGCCCAAGCAAACGAAGGCCTCATATAGGAAAAAGTACAAATAGTGTCTCAGGGATCTTTGTGTGCTGCCCTCCGTGTTTTTAATATGTGGAACTGCAGAAGAGAGTAAATCACAGTTAAATAACAGAGCTAGAAGTCTTTGCATTCTGGACAAAAAAGACCACGAATGAACAGCTGTGCTCTGTGTTTCCTGTTTGCCAGTGAAATCACTGTTTGACTGTATGCACTTCAGCCTGTCAGTGGGGCTACAGACATCCATATGGTCTCCAACAGTTAAAGATACACAAAACATTAAGTGAAAAAGCCACAAGTTAGCCAGGTAAGTGGCCAGAATAAAAATTTCCAGATCAATCAGCTTCATGCAGACACACCTTAGGAATTTGCCTATGGAGCATTATTCAGTGTGTGCAAAAGAATGTCAATCTGCCTTCCATTGGACTATATAGAATCACAGAATCATAGAATAATTAGGGTTGGAAGGTACCTTAAGATCATCTAGCTCCAACACCCCTCCCAGGGGCAGGGACACCTCACACTAAACCATGCCACCCAAGGCTCTCTCCAGCCCAGCCTTGAACACCACCAGAGATGGAGCATTCACAACTTCCCTGGGCAACCCATTCCAGTGCCTCACCACCCTTACAGTGAAGAATTTCTTCCTCATATCCAATCTAAACTTCCCCTGTTTAAGTTTGAACACGTTACCCTTTGTCCTATCACTTCAGTCCCTAATGAAGAGTCCCTCCCCACCACCCCTATATGCATAGGGAGAGTACTGCCAATTTAACGTGTTAACTGAAAATAGTTACTCTGCTTTTAATTCACAACCTGTTGGAGTCCAAATTAACTTTCTTATATAGAGATGGATTCAGGCATCTCTAACGAAAGCTGAGAGCCAGCATATTCTGCAGCAGGTTTTTCTTAACGTTCAGAAGTATTTGTGCAATGTAGCCAGCTGAGAGCTCAATGCAGAATCAAAATAGATGCAAACAATAAAATCAATTTAGGGATGATGCAAAACTACTGAGTTGCCTGTGGCAGTCTGAAAGCTACTGGCTGCCAAAGAAATCAACCTAAAATTGCAACACTTATGATTTTATGATTATATCTCAAATGCTGCAAAACTGTGGGCCTTGGGCAGAGTTCCTCAGTGAGAAGCAAGTTTAATCTTCAGTCAACATCATTTTAGCCATGGAGAAAACAGCTTGAGATATGGCTTGCAGAGCAACCAAATGCCAATCTAGTAACTACTGACTTGGACTATTTATAAATAATAAGCAGTTGGCCTTTTGGATATACTGCTAGAATATGCACTGCATGAGAAACAGGGAATTGATGTCCTTAAAGATAAGTGTCAACTGTAAATAACTACTATTGCAACAGCTGTGTGATAAACAGTGAAGGGTTCTCTATCATATAAATCCTGCACAGCTGTGGGCCTGCAAAACACTGATAACTGACAAGCACTAACCATTTTTAACAAGGAGGATATGCAATACAACATAATTGCTGACATCAGCTATCTGAATTTGCAGAAGCAGTTAGAGGCCCCATATCCCAATTCTTTGTATGAAAGTTCATACTTTTGTCAAAAATAATTGAGCCTGCCATTAAATGTCAAAAACGGTGGCTTACTGTTGAAAGCAAATGGGATTTTGTTAAACTTAGCAATTTGATGGCGAACTTAAATGCCTGCGATCCTGTACAACTAAACCACTGAAGTCAGCACTGGCTACTCACATGATTTTTTTGAGGATTGATATGATTCTATGTTTTTTTTTTTAATATTGTTGCAGCTCCTACAGTCATACATGGGAATGCCAACAAGATATTTTAATTATTTTATTTTATTTATTTTGGTTTTGTTTGGTTTGCTATAGGTTTAGTTTTATTTTATTATAATTTTATTTTATTTAGCTGTAAATGTCTAGCTCTTGCAGCTGTGGAGAAACTTGTAAACAAGATCCCATAAAAGTTCACAACCAAGAAATAACAGAAAAACACTCAGACTACAACCTGGGGGCCTATCAATTTCTTTAAATATATTACTCATATTTTTAAAACCCTAAAACACATCAACAAAACAGATAAAATGTCCCATTATTTCATATCACAAACGGTAAATGATGGAAGGTTAAAAATTGGAAGAATGCAGAGGGAATTGCTCCTCTCTCATATTGGAAAATGTGAATTTATAAGCAGGACTGAAAAAAAGCACCTGTCCAACCTGCCCAATGACCTGACCTACACGCTTTGTCAGAGGACAGGGTGGGATGTGGCAGAACAGGGTAGTCAGTGTTAATAGCCTGCAGAAGACAGAGTGGATCATATACTCAGGGACTTGTCTGATTTTTGGGACTTTTTCTAGCACAGCTATTCTGTACTAGCTCTGGTAGGCACTGATGTATCAGAATCAAAAGATTTTATTCTGAATTGACCAGACAAAGATCAGTTTGAATACAGAGCCAGCTATTTTTTTGACATGAGCTGCCAATGTGCACTTGCAGCCAAGAAAGGCAATTGTATGCTGGGCTGCATCAAAAGGAGCATGGCCAGTAGGATGGGAGAGGGGATTCTGACCCTCTCCTCTGCTCTGGTGATGCTTCACCTGGAGCATTTAGCACTGGAGTCCTCAGTACAGGAAAGACATGAACCTGTGGGAGGTGGTCCAAAGGAGGCCGTGAAGATGCTCAGAGGGTTGGAGCACTTCTCCTGTGAGGAAAGGCTGAGAAATTTGGGGTTGTGCAGCCTGGAGAACAGAAGGTTCTGGGGACACCTTATTGTGGCCTTTCAGTTCTTAAAAGGAGCCTTTCAGAAAGATGGGTAGAGACTTTTTAGTAGGGCCTGTTGCAGTAGCACAAGAGGCAATGGTTTTAAACTAAAAGTGGTGAGATTCAGGCTGGATGTGAGGAAGAAATTTTTTATTCCCAATGTTTTTTTTTCCTTTTCCATATAAACAAGTGAAAGAAATAAAAATTAGTGTACAATGATTGCTATTTCTAGACACATTAAAAATGTTTCAAAGCACATAGTGTTTTCAAATGTTAAAACCCAGGCAAATAAGTGGGAAAACAATAATAAAAGGAGCGGGAAAACAATAATAAAAGGAACAGGAAAACACTGCTGAGAAACTTCCCATTTGTGTAGGCCTATCTCTGCAGAGGAATTTTAAATGCTCACCAGGTATTTTCAGCAAATAGGTGACAAACTCACATTTTTGAATATTCACATGAATATTTCCTGAAATCACCTAAGTAAAAAATGGAAAATCTTATGATATGAAAGACTTGACCCACTACAACCCAACAGATAACTCTGTGTTACACACATATTATATATAATATATGGAGTAATGGAATCAACCAGGTTGGAAGAAACCTTCATGATCATATGGCATATATTTTATATATATTATGCTAAATGTATACTAATAGATATAATTATAAATATATATGAGGGTGGTAAAATACTGGCATAGGTTTCCCAGAGAGGTGGAGGATTCACCATCCCTGGAGACATTCAAGGCCAGGCTGGATGTGGTTCCGGGCAATCTGATCTAGATGAAGATGTTCCTGCTCATTGCAGGGCAGTTGGACCAGATGACCTTTGAAGGTCCCTCCCAACCCAAACTGTTCTATGATTCTATGATTCTATTTGTTAGTTGAGAGGAGCTACAATGTTTTACATTCATACCCTATTTTGATTCTGTTTCCTCCATTCTCCCCACTCGATCAAATTGGGTCTCAGAAAACAAAAGGGTAGCTGCAGCCCCATGCTTTCTGAGCTTGTCCTGGGATAAAGGGAAACCTAAATAGCACTGCAAGACTGACAGCAGATTTGCTGTGCTAAAAATAGACCAAAACCCCAAACCAAAGCATGGTAAATGGGTAGAGTATTTCTCCACTGAAATACATGTAAAATTGCGCAGTACAATCTGTATGATGTCACTTGAGTTGTTGAAGGTGATGCTCAGTTAAGTGCATAATACAGTGTTTTATAGTGTGCAATAGCACTTCGAGCTCAGTATGCTTCTGGGCTGCATAGAGTATGACAAAAAAGCAGCCAGGCAGGAGTTTCAGACTGTGGCAGCTGCTGAAGCAAGAGGATCCCTCTTTAGCACATATAGCAGGGTAAAGAATATGTTAAAGTTGGTTTCCAAATGGAAAACGAGTGGACAGTATGTTAAAATTTGCTTTCAGATAAAGATGTTCACTAATTTTGTGGCCTTCTAAAGCAAGCTTTAAAGTACATTGAAGTACTTTAACAATTGTTTAATAACACTATAGTGATAGAGTTCAGTGTCAGCTGTTATGCACTGTTGGCAGGCTTGAGTAGTCATCTTGGGGCCTGCATTTGGAGGGACTGGTGGGCCAACTGTAAAAACTCCAGAGGCAAATAACAAAAATTACTTGAGGTCAGGAAAATACATCTGATTTGGGAAAAGAAGGGATGAAGTGGCATTCTCTAGAAGGGAGAAGACACAAAAAGATATTTCAGTTTCTAAAATCTTGACATGAAGAGGAATGGAGGACTCTGTTCTTAGTGTCTGTATCAGGTGGAACATGCAGTTACGGCCATAAGCAGCAACAAGTTTAGACAACAGGAAAAGCTTTGCAGAAAGGCGGGGCTTCCTGGTGGCCTTGTGGGGAGCCAGCTCCTTCACAAGAAGTCTTTCAAATAAGTAAGAAGAACATGTTATGAAGTGACCTTTGGATAACAGATGAATGGCACAATCTTTCACCACTCTACTTGACGTGTGCCATGGCCAAGCAATGACAGAACTCCTGCTTAATAACTGGCAATACCAAACCTCTCTTTTCTACTGCAGATTCCCTGTACTATCTCCAGTGTCAAAAAAGGAGACTAAGCTGCTGCCAAAATATAGCAAACAGGTGAAGTCTGATGGAGTGGGATTCTGACAGTCCATTCTCCTTTATTTCAGTACTTGCAGAGACAGTAATATGATGGACAACCAGAGACACTCCAGATGGGGTCTCACCAGGGCAGTGTAGATGAGGGTCAGAATCCCCTCCCTCATACCACATACCAACTGTGGTGTAGCACAGTCTCCAGGAAAGGCCTATGTCCAGCTTTCTGCCATCAGGGTTTAATAGCTCTAGCAGTTCCTATTACCCTGTTGGTTTTTGGGGGAGATCCTTCACCATCATTATGAGACTATGTATACTTTTCCAATACGCATTCCCCTTCACACATCTTGTGAGGTAGAAAATGTAACTGGAGACCAACTGCTTGTTTTTATTGCACAGGAGTGTCAAAGAAAAGAAGCAAGATGGATGTGGTTTCTGCCTTCCAACAGCAACTCACTACCCTGCTGTGCAGCATATAGGTGCTGCCTTTCCTGAAATCTTCAGCTTTCAACAGCATCACCCTTCCATGCTCCTGCTGACAACATCAGTGCCTCCACCTTTTCTCCACACACTTTAAACAGTGAAAGGCTCCCTAGAAAAGGTCAATGCAAATCTGACTGCATGTCCTCTCTTTTCAAGAGAATGTCATGAGCAAATATTTCATAATCCAGCCATGAATTACTTTACAAGCAATTACACCTACATCTGATAATTCTCTGGGGTCAGTGCACTGAAATTTCTGCATGGTTAACAGCTGCATTACTCTTAAAGGACTCATTATAGAACCCATTTAGGATGCTGCCAAGAAGCAGAAGCAAAGAAATTCCAAAGATAGAATATGCATAGATTTCAGTCCTATCATGCACTATTGGGAAGTCCCTGAGCAGCAGATGGGGCTTGCAGGCTGCTCCTTGCAGCTAGTAGATTTTACATCACGAAGTTATTTCCCCATCTGTTGCCTCTCTACCACTTCAGCTCCTGGCTAATCTCCCCATACAGAAAAGATGCAATCTATGATTCTTCCTCATGTAACCAACATTCTTTAATCATCCCTAAGCTTTTCAAACAGAGCTTCATTTTGTTTCTCTAGGCCAGCACTTTGCCAATGCTATAGATTTTTGTAATAGCTATATTTGGCACTGAAGCCCACAGTTACAAATGGAACTAAGTCAATCACCATTAATGGGTAAAGAGTTAGTATAGCTGGTTTCTGTAGGACAGATACCAATGCAGCGGCATATAGGTGCAAAGTGGTTTTACACAGTACAAAGAAGGAGGAAAGCATAGACCTGGGCACACAGACATAGACAAAAATTCCAGAGATGAGACGCACAAGGGAGATGTCCTACAGCCTACCCAATTCTTTCAGCTTAACCAAAAGATGTGAGAAACACAAGCACTATGTAGCAAAATACCTTGGCAGATTCCAGGGCAATTAACATGAAGAAAACAGTATAGAGTGAGGTGCGTGCATTAGAATTACATGCAGACACACGGATCCATTATAGGAGGGATTGTCAGCAGCTGCTCCAATCACTTCCACAGTATTCTTGTTAAAATATGAAAACAAGTAACAGCAATAGTTTACAAGAAAGGGTGATGGGGACTGCTGGTGTACAATACCCAGAAATTATTAAACCTACAACATATAACCATGTGTACATCCATGCAACCACATTATGAAGGTGCTTATTCCCACCATGTGCTGAGCACTATCCTAGGTACTCGGGCCTATACACCTACCATAGACAATACAATGAATTCAAGGACAGCTGAAGGCAAGCAAGATTGAAGTGTGCTGCTCCTGGGAACTGTTTTTTTTCTGATCAGTTTAAGTGTCACAAACTTTGCAAGGAGAAAATGTATGAGGCAGGGTTAAGCTCCAGATATAACTTTCCTTATCTTTTGTCTTTCCCTGTACATCTCAGATTAAAGGCACACATGAACACAAAGAAAATGAAGAACAAAAGAAAAACAAATAAAGAGAAAACAGATCTCTTTAGAGCCCTAGAGCCTACTCTTAAACATTAATCCTTTCGCACCAGACCCTAAGACCACTGCATTTAGCCTTGAGACACTCTATGACTCAGCTGTTGAAAGGAAAGCAGTTGACAAAAGGGAATAAAAGCAAGGGAAAAAAATCAAGCTGAAATTCTGTAGCTAAGAGAGCCTTGGCTTCAGTACAGTACACTTCAACACTCTTTTTCATCTTTACCATGGACTCCTGGGTGATGCCAAAATATAGGGATCACCCAGTCAAGGTTTGCCCCTTCCTCACTGTTTTCTAAGGAAAATGCTACTTAGAAGCTTCACTGATTACAATGTTCTCTGTTCTTTCACACACAAGAATCACTCCTCTCATCATTTCTAATGCTGCATCTCATGCTTCAGATATCACACAAGAGTAACAGGGAGAAAGAAATTAAGGCACCACCTTGAAAACTTGGCAGAAAAAAAGAGGTTTCTAGTGCTCAGTTGTCTGCAACAGGTCATCAGCTACTGGTTTCTTCAACTGTAGTCCCACTCAGTGCAATTAACAGATGCCCCTTCTTCATTCTTTATTCGCTTATCTGGAAATGATGTTAAAGCTGCTTTGGCAAATATCAGCCAAAATCTGCCTGAAAGAAACTGGCAGTATTGAGAATAACACAAAACCTTTTGGCCTTCCTCAGGTGTCAGAAGCACAAGGAGGTTGGAGTCGATGCTGCTGCAGGGTTTGCCAGAGCCGGCCAATTGTGCTTCTCACCTGTCTGATGTACCAGAGCAGGGATTGGGTACAGTGAGTCTGAAGTCTCTGCCACACCACCAATGTACCATGCTTGCCGACTTTCTCCATATCTGTGCCAAGATCATGCTTGTTGTCTTTTGAAAGCTACCCCACTTTAAAATAGGAGTAAGACAGCCACATGGGAATATCTGCACCTGGCCTTTCATCCGAGGTCAATTGTGTCTGATCTTATATACCACTTGGGCTGACAGGAGCATTCTGTCACAGCTTCTGCTTGCCTTTTGGCTGGATACCATGAGCAGTGGTAGTAGTGCCAGGTATCACCTGGCTGCTGTCCCTGGCCCGGCACTGCTGACATCACTCTGGCGTGAAATCAACCACCAGAAGCAAAACTGAGCTCACATGCACACAAGGGCAGGGTTTTCTGCTGTCTCCTTGAGAAGCTGTGGTACTTACCTAGTGCTTTATGGTTCTTTAATTATTCCACTACAAGTACATGAGTTGGCTACACTTCATTTGTCTGTGCCCTTCACAACAGCACTGGAGCAGGTCTGGGAAAGCACAAAATAAAAGCACCAGGCTTTAGCATCTGACTCATGCCAAATGGGATTGGTTACAGACCCAAACTCTCTAACCAGTTAAGTAATTCATTTTTTCCAGTTGCTTTTGTCTTCTGCTGCACAAAGAGCTGCAGCTTGTGACACACCCCCAGTTGACTCCTCTCCCTGCCTGTGCCAGCAAGAGTGGCACCACACAATGGCAGAAGGTGACAGACATGCATATCATCACTGGTTTTTTTTTCTAGTTCCACCACCTTCTTCCCAAGGAAGCAGCATCAGTTAAAGAGAGGAGAACACATGCTTTGTGCAACAAAACCATCTCCAGTGTTGTTTGGAAAGGTGTTGCAAGGGAAACAGGAGATCAGCAGGTAGCACCAGCTATAGTTTATAGTGCTCCTGCTTTTGTGCCAGTGCTTTCACTGCCTTTCACTTGTTAAAATGCCCTATGGAAGAGAAATTAAAAAAAATTCTTGCTGCTGCTGCTGCAAAGGTGAAGAACATCACGCTACACCCTCTGCACCTTTGGTTTTTGAAAGGTATGCCAAAACTGCACAGAAAAATCAAAATCTATATCAATAACTTTTCTCTACATCAAGAGCTTCTTACACACATAGGAAACAAAACAGGCCCTTAAGAAAAGTGATTATTGCCCTGCAGGTTTTGCTCTGATCTGGGGAACGTGGCACTGACATGTATGGACTGCTGAAAATGAGTGTTGCTTCCAATTTGTTTCTTGATATCTGGTGAGAAGTCCTCCCTGACTATCTCAGAAGAGCTGGGGACTCCTCCAAAGATGATGGAGGAAACAACAGGAAGCTGTGGTAGCTGTGACAAGACTTGCAGAGAGACCATTCATCATGAGATGAATTGTGCAAGGCCACCCCACAGTGCTTTTTTTGTGTTGTCATGACTGGGTGCTGGTTGCCAAAAGCTCTGTATCAGCTCACTGCTGCATACTACTTCTTCTGTTTCTAAAGAAAAGCTTGCTGTGGTACGTACTGTTGCTAAGCGTTTGCTTTGCTTTGTAAATCTCCGCACAGTCAATAACCTATTACTTGAAGTACCAGTATCCAATGTACTAAAAATAAACAATTTAAACGTTATACAAGAAAAAAGTCCTACTGTAACATACATAATGATGATGAAATATTATATATCTTTCTTTACATGTATGCTGATATTAGACTTTGAACAGCAGTTTTGGGTAACTCCTGTGCTTGAAGCAGCAGTGATAGCCATGGTTATGTTTTACATAAAGAACACCAGTAAGTATTCCCAGAGCCATGCAAAAAGACATGTGGGAAAACAAATGTGAGAGTTTTGAGGAAATAAAAGGTGGCTTCAAAACTGTTACTTTACTAATTTTTTTGCATTTTTGAAGAGGAAATGTGATGGTAGTGCTGCTCCTTCAAGAACTGCAAAAGCACTGCTAGCAAAGGGGAAATAGAAATAGTACCTTTACGGGTCGGAGCAATCACAGGCACAGCTACAGGTTGGGCAGAGACGAGATTCAGAGGAGCCCTGAGGAGAGGGACTTGGGGGTGTTGGTTGATGAGAAAATGAACATGAGCCGGCAGTGTGCGCTTGCAGCCCAGAAAGCCAACCGTATCCTGGGCTACATCAAAAGCAGCGTGACCAGCAGGTCGAGGGAGGTGATCCTGCCCCTCTACTCTGCTCTCCTGAGACCTCACTTGGAGTATTGTGTGCAGTTCTGGTGTCCTCAACATAAAAAGGACATGGAAGTGTTGGAACAAGTCCAGAGGAGGGCCACGAGGATGATCAGGGGACTGGAGCACCTCCTGTATGAAGACAGGCTGAGAAAGTTGGGTCTGTTCAGCCTGGAGAAGAGAAGGCTGCGTGGAGACCTCAGCAGCCTTCCAGTATCTGAAGGGGGCTTATAAGGATGCTGGGGAGGGACTCTTCATGAGGGACTGTAGTGATAGGACAAGGGGTAACGGGTTCAAACTTAAACAGGGGAAGTTTAGATTGGCTATGAGGAAGAATTCTTTCCTGTAAGGGTGGTGAGGCACTGGAATGGGTTGCCCAGGGAAGTTGTGAATGCTCCAGCTCTGGTGGTGTTCAAGGGCGGGTTGGACAGAGCCTTGGGTGACATGGCTTAGTGTGAGGTGTCCCTGCCCCTGGGAGGGGTGTTGGAGCTAGATGATCTTAAGGTCCTTTCCAACCCTAACTATTCTATGATTCTATGATTTTATGAATTGTAAGAGAATATGTGTTCTCTTTCTGCCTCACCTTTTTCTCAAAGAAACTGTTGAGGTGATGAGCCCTTTAAAAATCTCCTCCCCAAAGCAAGAGGGTGGAAACAGGATCCCTACTGTATTAATGTTCAAAATGCACACTATTTAACCACACTGGAGTGATGTTGGAATGAAAACACTTTTCCACCATCCTATCAAATCTAATTCTGTATTAATATTTGGATTTGCTTTCATATGCTGTATCTACCTCTTTCACAAGCACAAGTATTTGTACATGTATTCAGAGGTAATTCTCTTTATAAACAAGAGACTGTGTAACTCAATACATAGGGGAAACTATCATGATTGATTTAGAAACATGAGGTACACCTTTTGGTATGCCCCATTTTACATAGGAACCAGAACTTGGACAAGGAAAGTGGGATAGGAAGACTTCCCCATAGCAGCTCTGAACACAGCTCCTGTCCAGCCAGCAAAGACAGAATGATAACATATTCAGTATTAAAAATCTCTTGAATTGCCCATGAAAAATCATTTCTTCAGGTTTTCTTCCTCCATGTGCATTGAAAAGCTGTGCCACAGAGTGAAAAAAAAAATATCTAATGAGCCGTATCCTCTTTCAGATTTCAAAATGCATGACTTCTTAATTGTTTCTGAGTGTTCATTGTGCATACTCTGTTTCCACTGAGCCATCAGCTGACTTCTCTTTACCTCTCTGTAACCAGTTTCTTTACTAACTGATCCTGCTGATTACCAAGTTATGATATTTTTCCCTTCGTCTTGGAGGCTATGGGTCAGGGGATGCAAGTAAACTGGGGAACTTCATTTGCTCCTTCTATTTCTCCTAAGGCCTCTGATGGCTTCCAGCAGTCCCATACATCCTTCTGGCTACCAAGCTGAACACTGTGGAACAGAAGCAGACAAGAAGCAGTCAGAGCACATGTTTGGGAACAAAATACCTGTATCCCATCTCTGTCCACCATGTGCAGTCATGACCCTCCTTCTTCTCCTTGTATTCCTCGCAGAAGTAACGGTTTCTCACTGCCAGCCAGAACACATACCCGATCTCACGTGGGCCCTAGTAGGTCTGACAGTTTTTTCCTTCTGAAGTTTGTATCAATGTGAGAATAATGCAACTGGATAAAGAGAGTCAACCTCCAAGACACCAAAATGAGAAGTATCCCATTTTGTTGCTTGGGTGACGCACAGCAGGGCTAACCTGGAAAAAGTGACGGGAAAAGTATGCACTGTAAAAATAAATGTATAAATAGCACATATTATATCTGCCAGGTTTTTGGAAAGATACAGAGGGCCAGATACATTGCAGTGATAAAAGGATATGATTTTTTCAGTATTTAACAATGACTGGGCAGATGACATTCCTGTTTGCTGACTCCCTCCTGAATTTGGAACAATACTGTTTCTAGAGGGGTTATCCCTAAAGTTTCCAGTAACAGAAAACTACATCCTACTCTACAAACACCTCACTTTAGTATTTAGAACATGCAGCAACTAGAATTAAAAAACAAGCAAACAAGCAAAAGCAAAAAAAAACAAACAAGAAAGCCCCAAGCCAAACATTGAAATTCATGGAGTTAAGACCAAGAGTTAATGGGAAGTTTGAAAGCAGGGCAATATACCACTTTTTTACCCCCTCACTTCTAAAACCAGCTGCCTCCAGTTGACAAAACTCATAAATGAAATTGCTGCACTGTAACCAGGGTGAAGTAAAAGCACAGTGGCTTCAGAAACACCTAATTATTAGCCTTCAAAATAAGGAGCCTTCTCCTTGTTTTGCTCTGGGACCATGGCTAGGGCTCCTAGGTGAAAGTGCCTCTAAGGGGGTGAAGCTAAAACACATTGGGACAAAAGTGTGTTTTCAGAAGTTGTCCAGGTTGCTCTTCAAATTTTCTTGTTTTGCAGGCTTGTAAATTACTGTTGACTGACTGTAAGGATAATACATGCCACAAAAAGAATGCAATGTGAAAGCAAAGCACAACCTTGATTTTGCCAAGCACCCAAGCTGCTCTCTATTATTGGGTTGAAACTTAGACATGGTTCTGGGTTGCTGGCAGGGTTTAAACCATGACACCCCTTTAGGGCACAATGATCTCTGAGCATGGACATAACAATTTTAGTGGTATCGAGATGTCAGTCCTCAAATGCCTGCTTCTCCAGAGGCAATAGGGTTGGAAGGCTGTGCAGACACCTCCAGGCAAACTACCTGCAAGTTAGTTTATGCTAAGAAGCAGCGTGCCCTATGCTCTTGCATCTTAGTAGCTGCGCTCTTCACTTCCTTGGATGCTGGTTCTGCATTTCATCTACAAAAAACATGCCCCAGGAGTGCTGGAGCCCAGCCCTACTTGATCTCTGCATTCATGTTGTCCCTGTTCCCTTTCACCTGCTCCCTCTCTGGGACAGAGGCAGGCTCTCACATCTTCTGATCTTGCCTGATTAATGCACCATCCTTGCTAAGGTCTTCGCTCCCAGTCAGGACAGAGGCTTCTGCTGACTGGCTGCAGCATAGCTGGTGAAGATCCAGCACACTTCCAGATTTTCTTCCCTTAGTACTGCCCTTTCCCTTTTCACTCCACTCAGACTTTTCTGAGGCACTTTTCAGACATCGGGTTAGTGTGTTTCTGGCACTCAGTCAGCTGAGTCTCCCTCTCCCTGTGGCAGATGTCTGTGGGAAGCAAAGGTCCCAAAGAAGAGCATGACTGAAATAAAGGATATTATTAAATAGCTTGCCAAAGCCACCTCCACTTCTCAAACTGGTAAACCTCCATTACATTTGTTCTTGCTATGAGTTTAAGGACAGTTTTTCTGCTGTGGGAAATCTGAAATATGATATTTCAGAGGTAATCCTCTTAAGTGCTGCGCAGAGTTTTATAATAAAGAGAGAATTTTAAAGTGGGGATTTTCAGAAGGGGATACTGGTTAGAAATGCACAGTAAAATTAATCCTCACCCCAGTGGCAGACATTCCTGTGCAAATTTTCTTTATGGTAAGTTATCTGTGTAAGTTTCTTAGCTCTGCATGTAGTGCTGTATGCTCACTGACTGAATGCCTTAGCCAATAAAAATACCTTTGTAGCAGATGTTAGCAAGCGGCCCCAAAGCCTCAGGGACATGCTTGTGACCCAGAATGAAAAAAAGTAAAAAAAATAAAAAAAAATCTAGCCTGGGATAAATAATGCACTTACAAGAAGAGAAAAAATTACTCCAAGAGCTGACCTGGCTTCAGTTTGCATTGCAGAGTCAGAATGCCAACTGGCAGAATTAAGCATATTGCCCTGTTTAATTTTCATGTACACATTGGTACATCGTCAAGTAAAATTTCTCAAGAAATCAGAAGAAAGTAATTTCTAGGTTGCTCTGGATTGCCCAATAAGTGCTGTTCTCAGGGCAAGACATGTCAGTACAGAGCAGAGGAACTACTAAAAACCTGTCCAACCCATGCTGCCTTGAAGAACACACTCTCAAAAATCCATTGCTCTAATGAGACTGAGTTGTTCCTTTATGTGAGGTGATCCTTCGCATTTCTGCATGTGAGACCAGCTTCCACAGAGTGCTCAGCACCTGGCAGCTTTCTTTATGACACTCACAGATGGTCTTTTAAAGTTGAACTAGGAAATTTGAAAATCCACGTCCTTCTTTCCATGTCTAAATACTGGTGCTTGGAACTCTCTATGGCTCAGAGCCTAGAAAACAGTAGGAGAAGGAGAAACCGAGTTAAACCATCCACTCTCTGGGTTTATTCTGCATACAAACCACAGTGATTCTCCAGATCACTATAGCATGCTAGAAACTCAAATATTTTTGCACTTTCTTATGAAAAAGGAAAGAAAAGTGGTTCCTCTCTGGAGTGCCTGAAAGACCTAACAAGGCTATGAGAATGCTCTTGGAACCCAAGTGATGATGCACACTGAACACACAAAGATACTGAAGCTCTTAGGGGTGGCTCATTCTTGGCAAGTAGCGAAAAAATTGTTTAGATTGTATTCAGAGGACTATAAAGCTTTCTGAAGACAGTGCCATTTTCACGACTGTGGTTAGTAAATATCCAACTGGTATGCATGAAATAAGGTCTATACCTGTAGGAAAGCACATAGGACTTTCCATTTTTATTAAACATGCAATGATGATGTTACCTCTCCTTTCAGAACAATATGAAATAGTCAAATGATGGAAACAGAGGAGGGACCCCACCATGTTTGTGCCATGGATTTCAAAAATCTTGGGCAATGCTCTCACACAGTCCATTACTTTGACAACCCATAAGGTTAAAATGTGAGTCCCAGATGATGAAGCTAAAGCCAATCCCCAAGCAAATAGTCTGATCCTTCCTGTATTTATAGCTCAAAATTGCTATATGCTGGAGCGGCCTTTGAAGATCTCATCCTCTTTCACAACTTACTCTGTTTTGAACTTCTTTACCAGCAGATTATGTCTCTGATGGAAGAAACTTATTAAATTTAAGGCTAGTAAATGCAACTGTAGACAGTGAAAATTACAGAAGATGGAAGGGACAGGGAGTATAGAATACGCACTCTTAATTACTGCTTCATATATAACGCACAGCTGACTTTGCTCATTGACATTTTCCTAGTGCTGTGTACTCTATATACTACGCTTATCTCAGCAATTTCAAGTCATTTTGAGAGAAGTGAGAGAATTTCTTACTACACTGAACATATTTTTTACACTGTTACTTCTCTAGGCAATCACTTTGTTAAAAGATTTCCCACCTCTTACACTTGAGAAATTGCTTTTATTTAGAAAGTAGGCTTTGATCATCCTGGGAGGAAGAATTCAAGAGCTTTGATTTGGGTGCTGCGCTTTGAGTTTCAAACTGGGAACATCACCAGTTCTGAAATAAGGTATGAAAGGATCTGTACAATTAACTGGCTGGTTTGCTGCATACAAAGGTTACCAGCATCGCGACTTCGTACTTAGGCACAGCCAAATTCAGGCCCTTCTCTCCCCAGTATGCTCATCAGCTGTGACATAAAGAAGCCAAGGCACAGTGGCATCACCTGACCTCTGGCCATTCCTGGTTTTTGGCAGTTCCATGCAAAAGTAAAAAAAAGTCACTTGCAGAGCTGAGGACCAGAGACCGGGGTATCCTTGAGTTATTTTCAGTGGGAGGAAAAGTGAAACAGGGAACAGCAGCACCCCAGCTTCAGACTACACCTGACATGAAACAGCGGATGGAGGGGTACAGTGTCTGAGATACGTGCAAAGTACTGCAGCTAGCAAGCCTATGCACTTATAATACTGCACCCAAGGGAACACATTCCCCAATTTTCATTTATTTTAATGAGGATTTGAGTGTTTAATTATTACAAGCCACTCTGGGGAGAGAAGAGGGAAGAAGGGAGCTACATGAATGCACACTCGCAACTCAAAAGCCAGTATCTGTGCTGCTAGCAAGTGAATCTGTCAATGTCCTGAAGTGCTACATTTGGAGAGCAGCCATCATTAATGGGCACATTGGAAATATCACTCAGTTCTAATTACTGAATGCTTTGGAAAGTATGAATGCCCGTCTATGTAATAGAAATTATTTCACATGCATTGTTACTAAGTACAGCAAAGATGTAAGCATTTCAAACCTTTTCCTTTGACAAACAGCCATAACTTGACAGTTCAGATGCAGTCCATATTTATCTGGGCTGTGGTTCAACATAAAATCTTTTACTGTCATTCAACTGTTGAAAACATCAGTTAAGAGAAAGAGTTCATTGTGGGGTGTTGGAGGAAATGAAATCAGAAGGTCTTCTCTTGCTGAAAAGGCTCTGAATGCTCAGTGCCATCACTGAATTTGCTCTTGCCCATGTTGGTACTATAAGATGGCAATAACACCAGCCATTTGTGATGGCAGGCTTTTCAATTGAGAAATTCAAGAAGAATAGCAGGCTTAATTATTGCTGTAAAACATTTCCAGCAAATTTATTTTTGGTTCTCTTTGGCCTATAGCAGCATCTGAAAGCAGATATCCCCTGCAGCTGTAGTTTGCTGTTCATGAAGGAGGGGTCCAAAATGGTTTAGAGCCCAAGTTCCCTTTCACAGGAAAGATTTTTCTCTAGTGACTGCCAAGAAAAGAAGCACTTTAACTATCCTCCCTTAATTCACCTGAGGATGTGGGTGGGGGTAGTATATATTGCTTTTAACATCTTCAGTATTACCTAGAAAAGCAAGTCAGTGAAACTGTGATCTTCTTGTGGAAAAGAAGGGTACTCTACTCAAAAAGGCACTCAGGATAAATACCAGGATCTCTGGCTAAAGGGGAGATGGAGAAATGGGCATATTAGGGTGGAAAAAAAAGCATCAAAAATAACCTTCCTGAGGAACAACATGACAACACAACAATGTCAAGGGCAGCAGCAAGTGGTCTGTGTGGGGCAGTTCTGCTTGGCAAAACATGGCATCCCAAAAGCAAGGCAACCTGCTGCCTCCCCTTTTCTGTCCTTTTCCCCCATTCCACTTGTTTCAATTTAAAAGTAAATCTGAAAAACAGGCACTTTATCTGTGATGTGGATAAAATACCAGGCCAACTCCTACAAGTATTCTGGGAAAATTTTCAGGCCGTTTTCCTTCTGCAGAAATTGCTTTTCTACTACTCAAAGCAACACTCTAAAGGCAACCTGGGGGAGTCTTTGTGTTGTGAAATAGCACAGATCAGTAAAAGTAAGCTATAAACTGCCTCTCACTGCTGGTTGAGCAGCAGGGCAAGCAGCCTGTGCCATGATGCTTGCTGATGCAGTCTGAAGGAAACCTAGGTCTCTACCGCTAGGGCCACCACACCAGCAGTGACATGTGCATAGCCTGCCTTAGCACACAGCAGCCTTCCCCAAGCTGTCAGCCCTGGATGTCCTGCCAGGCTTGTGGGATTACTCCATAAGCCAAGAAATGAGAAGCTCGTGCATGCATGTTTCCCAGTGCCTATGGGCTTCATTTGGGGTGCCCCAAAAGGGCTATCTTATATGGGTTTTTTTTTTTGTGGATGTGGTGAGTGCTGAGTGCTGAAATGCCATTCCTTTCAAAGTATAAGGATGACACAAGCAGCTGAAGCACTGCTTTCAGCAATCATGCCTGAAAATCTTACTTTGCACAGTCCTTACGGAAGATTTGTGCAGGAATATGGGGGGGATTTGCCATTTCTGAACACGAAGGCTGCTAGAACTCGAAACATAAATCTTCAGAATAGACCTGTGAAATCTGTTTGAGATTTACAGCTGTAAAACTTGGGCAGGGATCACTCTGTACTTCTTTTTTCCTTAGCTTTGTCTCTTCATACACAGTTTTGCTGATCTTTTAGAGCTTGAAAGGTCAACAGTTATCTTGAAATAAGTCCCATTTTGAGGGGCTGGAAAGGGTAGAGTAAAGACAGTTTTGGGTACCATGCAGTGCCTCAAGCCACATCTTAGCCTCTGTAAACACACATTATTTTTTCCAAAGCCTCTGTCAGTAGTAAATTTCTTGCAGCTGGAATGGTGCCCTGGGGGACTCAACATGCTGCAGCAAGCCCTTCTCAGAGCCTCCTCCCACACTTGCGTGCGCTCTGCACCCTAAGCCAGCCATCGGAAGGCCTGATTCGGTGACTCTGCCAGACCATTAAAGGCTAGGATGTATCATAGGACTTGAATATGTTAGGATCCTCATGTTCTTCCCTTCCCACCTGCCCCCCTTATGTTTCTTTTGTCTTTGTCATTGACTTCTCAGACAGGTCACCTGCTTGCAGTTTCCACATCTTCTTCCTGAATAATTTTATATCACATAAGAAAGGTAGAGGCTTTTCAGCTACTGGAGTGAGTCAAATCCCTGTCTTAAATACTTGCTCTGTTAACTCTGTTTCCACAGGCAGCTCCCAATCTGTTTATCTTCATGTAAGAGAGATCCAAAAGGTAGGGAAGTTTGTCACCTCCCCTTGGCACTAAAATCACAGGCAGAGTACCCCACAACAGTCACCCTCTCTGTTTTCACACAGAATATTCCCTGCTTTTCTGAAGCTGATCCTCACCCGTACTGTGTTTAACAACTCAGCTGGAGTTGACTCTCCCTCTCCCATATAGTCCCCTTCTCATGGCCATCTCTGTTCCTCTCACAACGTCTGCCTGACATAAGGTACAACCACCTTATGGTTGTACCATAAGTACCTAAGGATCTGCCTCTGGCTTACTCCATCTCTTACTGGCCACAGGCAATTCTCTGTAGAGTTTCCATTGGAACACAAGGCTTCTCACATGGATGAACACTCTCCACATGCAGCCAGCAGTCACAACCATCACTCAAGATAACTTTCATATAAGAATGGTCCATGTGAATCAAGCTGCCTATGCCTTGCCAGACATCCGACATTTGCATTTGATCTGGCTTCTTGCTGGCTTCTGGCCAGCAAGTCCCACATCCAAGTAGATTTCTGATACCAGAATGATACAAGCATGTTTTATATCAAATTGAGGACTTGGCAATACAAACCCACTGCAAAAGAAAATCTACATTTCTGATTTGCAAACTGCAAATTTACAGCCTGACTATCCTTCATGCAATTGCTTGCACTCACACCTACCTGTAGTGACAAATTCTGGTGGCTTGGGCACATTCAAGCTCAGAATGTCAAGACACATGTAGCCTTGAACAGGTTGCTGAAACCATGCGACTGCAGTACTTTACACCTACCAAGTAACTATGGAGAGAAGACCAAGTACTTAGACGTATAATTCAAAGTTATTGCAGCTTTGTTGCTCTGCTGCCAAGGTGGTTGATAAGAACACAACTGAACATAGAAGTGACCAAGTGCTGCTTGAGATATGAACAAATGAGCAGGTGCTGCAAGCTATGATACATTAGCAGTTAGTTCTCAGCTTTCTTCTGAATTACAGTGTTCACCAGAGTGTAGTTAATGATAATATATTGCACTAATATAGACACCACTGGAGGACCTCAGGGTGTTTTGCAGGCAGTAAACCGTTACATTGCATGAATAAATTTTTTACCAATTACCCAACTCTCCAGGCAAAACTTCCTGCTGGTGCAATTCTGCTGTGCTCTGTGTGGTTATGTAAGCAAGAAATGCAACCCTGAATTTATGTAAAGGAACTTAATCAAGAAGACAGTATGAAAAAGTCTGAGCAGTGGGAATATAATTTCTAAGGTTGGCTTTACTATAAACAAGCTGCATGCCTGCAGGCCCATCCTTGCACTTCTCATGGCTGTTTGCTGTTATTAATTTTATTTTGCACTTCAGTATCTCTGGAGTCTGAACTCAGTCTCTGTGATCTCAGCAAAGACATCAGGATGCTTCTGTTTGATCAGCTAAGGCAGACAGCCTGGTTACTTGGTGCAGCAGAGCACGGGGACTGTGATCTTCTGGACATGTCACAGATGCTGCTATTTAGGAATATCAATCACTTGGTTTGCAAGAACACAGAGAAAGATCTCAGTGGGAATTTTTCTATTTCCCTTCCAACCTACAGCTTCAGTGTGTGAGGAGGTGAGGCCCAGATCAAAGCACATCAATAGGGAGTACAGCACAGAATCAGAGCATCCCTTACACCACAGCTGATGTTAACAATCCCTTAAAATTCCTGGAACATCTCTGTACTGAGATACAGCCCCACTGGGAAACAAAGGTGGACAGTGAGGAGTTTCAAGCAAAACCAACATTTCCACCTAGCTTAACTGTTAGCATAACATACACAGCAAATTTTTCACTAAGAAGCATACCTCTCCTTTACTACTGTCCACGTAATCATCTTTTGTCCCTGCATTGCAAAAATACCCATTTTCTATATCAGCATCCAGCACTTAACGTCTATTCTTTCCTGTCTTCCACTTGTGAAAACAAAACTTATAAACATACACTAAACGGCTACCAACAGCAACAGCATTGTATAAAATTCTCAAAACTGCCTAATCTTTTCATTCCATTTCAGATATCTCAGTCCTGAAGAGTTTAATGTTAACAAGGTGGTCATGGGCCTAGAATATGACCTAGAAAAGAGGATGAGAGAGCTATGATTTTATAATGACAACAGACTCATAGCAGATTTTTCACTATTGCTGCTACAGAGCTGTTGAATCCAAGAAGAGCAGTGCTGGGGGTGACTTCCAGACAAGCTGAACTCAATTTCTTTCTCCGGATACACTCAGCTCTTAGATCAGTGCCTGGTTGGCGCCATGGCATATGGTACATGACAGAGGTATCCTGCCTGACTCTAACCATTGCCTTTCGAAAACACAGTCAGTGTGAGAGTCCTCAAGGAAATATCAGGGTGTTTTGCTGGATGGATGGATCTCAGGTCAAAATCTCACATTGACAGAATCAGTGAAACCATCAGGGGAAGTGCAGAGTGAGGAAGAAAAGGAGGAAGGACACAGCTGGTAGACTACCAAGTGAGGAATTTCGACCATTAAAGTAAGTTTCTTGATTCTTGTGATAAACTTGAATCTGTTGGACTATCTCACAGAGGTATATCACTTGTCATGATGACAAATGGATGACATTTTCCTCTCTTGAGGCCATTTGACTTCATCACACATTTTGACAGTTACATGATTCTGAAGACAGCACTTGCCAAGAGATGTCATCATAATTCACAGATAGTTTCTCCAGAGGTATGAAAGAAGTAGTTTAGTGAAAGTTCAAAAAGAAATTAGGAAAAAGAAACTACCCCATACCCCTGTATTTTTGGTTGGGTTTTATCATAAATAATATCACAAAATTGCAGTAAAACTGAACCTGCCAAAACTACTTTAAATTAAGTAATGATTATTCTTTATGACTGACACCAAGTAAAAAAAAATAAATGTGGAATTTAAAGAAGTTTTCAGATTGTTTCTTTGTTTGTTTGGTTTTGGAGGTTTTTTAATTTCTTTTTTCTTGTCTTCTGAAATTTTAAATTCCCACTGTTACTCTCAAGATTTTCTCTTATTTTGAATTAAATTCAGATGATCTGTACTAACTATGTTAAATGGTATTTTCAGTCTGAAGGACAGAAAAGAATTCATATGACTCCAAATTTCTGTATTTCAAGACAAATAATTTTGGATTTCTGAACAATCTGCTGTTTCTTGTGTCCAGTGTGAATGACTGACTTCATTCAGCTGTCATGTCCCATCCTGTGACCTCTTTGTGGCAGCACATTCACAATTTGTGTGAAGCCTGCAAGTGAGGGGATAGGGCTTTACATTTTTAACATTTATAATAACAAAAATATCTCTTCAGAACTATATTTTGACCTGGTACAATGGAATAATCAAACTCCATTCACTATCACACTGTTGACATACACATATTAATTTACATGGCAAGGAAATAACACTGGAATTACTATTGCGAAATGGATCACAGGATGCCAGAGGTAATACTGCCTTTTTTTGTAACCCATGGTCACACACACCTAGCAATGTTTTACAGAATTCATATTTTGAAGTCAGAAATATCATCCTACTTGTTCTTGTCAGGTCAGTCTCAGTGGTTCATTGTTCAAAGCAAGCCAGCCAGAGTAGAGAGAAACAGAGAGTATCACTGATATTCTCAGAGGGTAAAATGCTAAGTGTGGAGCAGGTGTAGTCTACTGAGAATATTCACATCATTCATAGCAATTTGTATCTGGGAAGTATAAGGTAGCACCCAGCAAAAAGATAATCCCTATTCCTGAACAGCAAAATGGTGTAAGATCCAGATATGTAAAAGCCCCATCTTAAGACCAAGTACTCATTATTTTAGCTAAAAGTTTTTAGAATCCTTTCGAATTTACCCATTCTGGCATTCCATATTAAGTAGCTAGGTTGAAATTCTGATAGTGTATACGCTATTACCACAGTCTAGGATATTTCAAATTTTAAGCAATTTCTTTCCAGCCTTACTTGAAACCCTCTGACCTTCCTTTACCCCAGTGTTTTGGGGCTTTTACCAATTAATTCATTTTGCATATTACGACTACACCCAGGGCATCTTCCATGCTGATTCCTTCCAACATCTTGCCAATTAACAGACACATAATATGACCATCTCCTACATTTTTTACTGTTTCTCAAGATATTTTAATCACTAGTGGGTAGCTGATGCAGTAATACATATGTTTTTGAGGGTCCTTTTCCTTCTGCCCTTCAGAAGTTAGGCAGTGAGCTATAGAGCCTTTTGGGATAGGAGTTTTGGTGGCTGAGGAGGGGCGATAGTGCTGTGGCAAGCAATGAAGTAGTGCGTGATCACTTAAAATCTGTCTGAGGTAGAGAAAATTCCGAGTGAAAAGCTGCTTGCTTGAAAAGGCACATAGATGTTCAGGCTGAGATTGTGGAGATAAGTTTTTTTCTGAGATTGCTTCTGTCTAGTGCATATAGCATAAATGAACAAGTTCTACACATCAAAATGCCCACAGTCTCACCTAACATTTCTTTTCTACCAGGAAGCCACCATACCCCTTACTCCTTCCAACCCCCACAGCATCCCTTGCTGCACAGCAGGTTCTTCAGGGAGGCATTTATGCTTTTGTCTAATGATTCTACACCTTCATTATAAAACATTTTAACTTGCACCTGTCAAAATTCTAGAGTAGACAGGACAATCATATATTTCAGGTCATCACTTTGGAGACAAATGAGTGTTTACTTTGTCAGGCTACCATATCATAAAATCACTTTCGTTCTCCACACACATTAAAGCGTTTTTCTTGAAGTTGGCATGCTTTCATTATTGAGGATCCTAAGTAGAAGGAAAGGGGAATTATTCCTCAGGGGAAAGAAGATGCAAAATCAGATTCTTGTTATAACATCGAACAAGTTTGTTAGCAAAAACAAAATAAAAAAAACAAACCAAAACAATCCCCTGCTACTTAGTCTTTTATAAACCTGCTGTTTAAAGGCAACATAAATACACTAGTGCTCAAAGGGAAGTGTTTCTTTAAAGATGGATAGGAGCTGGAGATGAATTTTTATGACAGCGCCAAGTTGGTCATTAGATGCTGCAGTTTAACAGCACAGTGAGATAAAAGACACTCTTGGGCAATATCAGGTGCTATATTTCTCAGTGTTGCATTTCCCTAAGTGTTTAATGTTTCCCTGGATAGAAAGACTTCATCACTTCATATATGGTTAAAATTAAAGGTCTGGAAACAGTGCTGTTTCTTTGATTAGCTCCAATGCCTTGTTCACTGGATGGCTCTGGGCAAGTTCTTTTACTTCTGGGCTGTTTGCAAAGGTGTAATAGTAACACAGATCACACCCACATTTCTCCAGCATTGTAGCAGTCTCACTCATATTACGATTGAGAGACTGCCTTGACTTCAGAGCATTATTATGAAATACACAGAAAGGTAATACCATGCACTGTCACCTTTTCTGTGCTCTTCTTGAATAGCAGTTAAATGAACCTGACATCATGTTCCACAGATGCCTAACATGGAACAAGTTTTAGTCACACATGAAACCCTCTTGTGACTTCAGACTGGCTGGCTGCAAGGGCCCTACAGGGACACCACCTCAAAGTATTTTAGATATAACATGATTTAGGAGAAGTAATACGAAATGCTAATTCTCTGTTGTCAAACAATGTCGTGGACGTAGTATGTGAAACTGAAGCAAATTTCATAACTGCAGTAGCAAAACCTGAGTTTGTCTTAGAAACAAGGGAATTATCACTTGAGTAAGAATTTGAAATACATTTCCATGGAGCAATATAACTTCATATGTCTTTTTTACTATGGAGCACTTCAGCAGTGTGGATGAATGTGAAAAAAGCAACATGAATATGAGCTTCATTTCCCTTGCAGTAGTCTTTTTTCAGTTAGGTCATTCCTATGAGTCTCAGTTGACAGTCATGCTAAATCACTTTCAGAAAACAGTGAACACTTAAATTCGTGACTTCCAAAGCAGTGGGAAAATAGTATTACCAGGTCCTGTACATTTGCTGAGAATTTCATCATGTTGTCTACAGGTTCTGAAGGTATGTAAGTAGATAAGAAGCTCAATTTTCCTAAAGAAGAAATCAAACAAATTTCAAGACTTCCTAGCTGCATAGGAAGGGTGAAAGTCATAGAAGAAATGCAACCCAAAAGCTCTGAAAGTGGGGAGAAAACTGATACACTGTGCCATGTGTTTTAAGATATCTGGTTATTTGGGGTGCTCTGAGATCTTTTGGAAAGACTGACAGTGAAAGAGGAGTTTGAACGCAACAGTGTGTGAGTTAAGAACCAATAAAGAAGAAATCCAAAAGTTGGCTTAGATCCTCAGAGCTCTAAAAATCTCCTGGAGACATAAAAAACGCAATTAAAATCAGCTGGCATAAAGCCTAACACACTTTTGGAGGGGAAAAATATACATTAAATGGCAATAATAACCTGCTTTTGTTGGAACCTAAAAAGCACTAGGCTTGTGGTCCCAAATGTTTCTGATTTCATTCTCTGTGTTAGCATAACTTGTTTACTTTGCAATCAAAAGAAAACTCACAGGTAAAAAAAAAATCCTATTTAAGGAAGTGGCAACATCATAATTCCAGGAAAAATGCAATTGGGGACTGTCTGGCTTGTCTTATAAAATATCCACTCAGAAATACATAGCTTAGAAAAACAGAGTTTTCTGAGCTGAGCACAATGTGAATTCTGCTGGGGGTTGTGTAAATGCACATCTAGGTTACCCATAACACTTCAGGTTGTCTTTTCCTCCCTGAGCCTGTTTCCAGGCTACTATACCCTGGTTTAACACCATTCTCATTCTGTGATTCAGTCAGCTGTATGAAACAAAGCTTCTTAACCACCGGCTTCCCTGTCACTCCTCGTACCTGCCTTGGTCCCTGGTTTTGGCCAGCTAGCACCTGTTTTTATGACAGTATTCAAAACTGTGAAAGGAGACCGAGAGCTCCCTCATAGGTAAAGAAAGCCAAATGACAGGAAAGCCAGATGGGTGAGGTATCCTTTCTGGGGTGGAGAATATGATGCACTTGTTTCTCTGGCATGCATGCCACCAATACCACCCCTCAAGGGAAATTTACTGCTCTAAGATGGGACTTACATCACTCTAGTTCACTTTGGTGAATTGACAGCAAGTAAAAATTTGAGGTTTCACTTTAAGAAGTTTCTTGGCCTTATAAGTGTGCAATTTCAAACATGGAATACACCCAAAAGACTCAAACCAGAAATCAAATACAAAAGGATCCAAAATTTATACGACTGCATCAATGCACTTAGTGTTATTGCTAAGTTCTGTAGTCTAGACAACCTCCATACATTCAGAAAATTCTAATTCATTGATTTAATTAACTCAGATCATAGTCACAACTTTTGCCAAATCACAACCCTCTTCACAAAGAACTTGGCTTGGTGTTTCTCTAGAGTACATTAAACTATCTTCTTTTTTCCACCACTACCTATTGTACAAGTCACAGGTCAAATTTATCCCCACTGCTATTTTACTGATGTGGGACAAAATTCATTGTGGAGGAGCATGCAGGAAGATTATCTATCTGTACTTTCCTTCCACTGGTCACTAAGCTTGAGGTCTGACCTAATATAATTCTTTCATATATAAATGATGCCTGTATTAAATACCTGACATGGCTGGCTTGTGCCTCTATCCCTCCAGGAAACAGTGAGGCAGGCTGCTGTAAGAGATGACCCAGAGCACCAATCTCAACCCTTGCTGATTACAGTGGGTGCTTGGGAAGCAATGTGATTTAGTACTCAGACTGGTTTTGTTACAAAAATGCACATGCTCTTGAAAATGGCTGGATTGGTCAGTCCATGAGCTCATAAAGCCCTACATTTTTCAGTAAGTGCTAGCAGCATAAGCAACATCACTGCTTCCTCATGCTGTTGTTTCCATATCCTGCTTCTTAAGGAAATGCTGCAAACCCACTTGTGCAGTGGCAAGTTTTTACGTGAACAGTACATAGTGCGGTGAGAAGATGGAGTGTGCTTCGAGCTTTGTGGTGCACAATGTAACATTAAAAATTCATCAACAACCCACAGAGGTGATCAGAAGATGGGAATTAATTATTATTTTATAAAAAAGAAGTGGGTTAGAAAGAATTGGTATATGTATGCATCTATTTGCTTATTTGTGTACATATGAAAACACTGAAAGCTAATGCCAATTCTGAAAGTGTGAGTAGTGGGAACCCTGATGTACACTATGGAATAAGGAGGCTGCTGAGAAAGACAAAACTATTCAGCCAGGTAGCTTTTTTCATGGTGGGAGTGGGGAAACCAGAATTAGCATGAGCTGAAGGTACCAGACCTCATTCTGAGATGAGCCTCAAAAATGCTGCCTGGACTATGAAAGACTGTATCAGATGTAAGCTGTGACAGATAGCTCACCAACTTTGTTCTTCTTCGTTTACTTATTCCTCAAATCCATGGCATAGCTGCCCACAACCCTGTCACATTTACGTGCTGATGCTTTCAGATGTCTTGACCACCCTGAAATACCCGGAGAGATATAGATGTGCCACCTGGAGTCAGGTTGAGCACAGCATAACCAATCAATATCCCTAGATTGGATCAGAAAAACCCTCTGTACAACGTGCTGTCAGTGAAGCTGCCAGAAACTTGTCCACGGAGTGTGGAAACTGCCCAACCGGAGCAGCCTGGAGTTAACCCAGCCAACCCTCGTGGGATTTCAGGTTCTTAGCAGAAGACTGCCAGGTTGTCTGGAGACTCAATACTGCTGGTGCCATCTACTGGGTATATTCACTACTTTGCCTTGGCTGGTGGGATCAGCCTGAAAGGTAGTAGGTGAACAATTTTGTTCCTTCTTTTGCGTGGGAAAGCTGACAGGCTTGAGCACCATGATCACTGGGAACAACCAACAGAAGAGCAAAGTGTGCAGGTACAGAGTCCCTTCCTAACCTTCTGCTATCTGGCCCTAGCAAATGTGCTGGGAAATGAAGCTTTGGAGGGATCATAGAACCATAGAATGGTTTGGCTTGGAAAAGGACTTAAGATCATCTAGTTCCTAGCCCCCTGTCATAGGCAGGGACATCTCACAGTAGACCATGTCACTAGTTTCTAGCCCCCTGTCATAGGCAGGGACATCTCACAGTAGACCATGTCACCCAAGGCTCTGTCCAACCTGGAAATCATTGGGAACCTCAGCCTTCTCCAAATACAGGGTAGACAGGTGTCCTATTTCATTCCAGAGAGGACCCACATTGTCCCTAGTCTTTATTTTGGCAGCAATATACCTACAGAAGCTCTTCTTGTTATCTATGACATCCATGGCCAGACTCAATTCTATCAGGGCCTTAGCCTTCCTGACTTGGTCCCTAGCTTCCCGAACAATGTCCCTCCCAGTCATCCTGTCCTTGCTTTCACCTTCTATAAGCTTCTTTTTTCCTTAAGTTTTCTCAGCAGCTCCTACCTATCCATACAGGTCTCTCCTGGCCCTCCTGCCACATTTCTTTCTTGTCAAGACACAACACTCCTGAGGCTGGAGCACGTGATCCTTGAATATCAACCAGCAGTCTCCGGCCCCCTGCCCTCTAGGGCTTTATCCCATGGTACCTTACCGAGCAGGTTTCCAAAGAGGCCAGAGTCTGCTCTCTTGAAGTCCAGGGCAGTGAGCTTGCTGCGTTAGAGGTAGCTTCTCGCTACCCTGAGGACCTGAAACTCAACCATCTCATGATAGCTGCAGCCAAGGCTGTCCTGGAGCACCACATTCCCAACCAGCCTTCCATGTTGGTGAGCACGAGGTCAAGCATGGCACCTCTCCTTGTCGGCTCCTCTATTACTTGCAGAAGGAAGTTGTCTTCCACACAATCAAGGAACCTCCTGAATTGCTTGTGCTGGGCCATACCATCCCTCCAAGAGATATCAGGGTGGTTGAAGTCCCCCATAAGGACAAGGGCCAGCGAGCATGAGGCTGTTCCTATTTGTCTATAGAGCGCTTCATCCACAGAGTCCTGATCAGGCAGCCTGTAGCAGACCCCTACAATAATGTCCCCCATGGCAGTTTTCCCTTTGACCCTGACCCACAAGCTCTCTGTTGACTCATCACCTGTCACCAGGCAGAGTTCCATACTCTCCACAGCCTATCATTGACATAAATAGCTACTCCCCCTTCCCGTCTGCCTATCCTGTCTTTCCAAAAAAGCCTATAACCTTTCATTCCACCACTCCAGTCATAGGCCACCATGTGTCCATGATGCCAATGGTATCATATGCCCATAGATGTGCACACATCTCTAATTCCTCTTGCTCACTCCCCGTAATATGGGTGTTGTATGTAGGCATTGGAGCCAAGCCGATAAAGCTGACTTATTGGCTGGGGTGGCTGGATTAGCTCTGCATCTCTCTAAGCACTCTCTGTAGGTGCTGGTATCTGACTGGTAGTTTTGGGATGGATCGGTGCCCTCTTCTCCCAACAAATGTAATTAAAAGCTGCCTTCGCCAGCCTGACAATTCTCCTACTAAAGCAGCTCTTTCCCTTTGTCAGACTGGCCCCATCAGGCTCCAGTAGACCAGGCTTCCCAAAGCGAAACCCATGGTCTAAGTAACCAAACCCCTGACTATGGCACCATCTTTTGTTTCCCCAATCTCAAAAGGCCTTTGAATGCTCCTTCCTACCATATTCGGCATAGACCCACTCATGGGATGCAACTTACCAGATATGAAGCCCTCCCATGATTAAAAAGTGCCTCTTCTGACATATGAATCTGTTCTGGTACCTGGTATGCTGTAGGGCCAGCTCGCAGTTCTGGTACCTAATGAGGAGCATCTCTGGTGAAAAAAAATGCAGGTAGCCGGGTGTGGGGGGAGCAGGGAACTGATCACTTCTCTCATTAATGTCCAACACTCAGACACTTCAAGGAGCTCTGAACTCAAGTGTTTCCTGTGGACTGAGAGAAATCTACAGCACAAAGAAGTATACTATGACCTGCAGCCAGGTCTTAGTACACCAGCTCTCCCAGAGGAGTTGGGGGGTCAGAGGAAGAGCAAACTTGCAGGATAACCAAATCGGCATGCACATTTAGTGCAGCTACTTAGTCAACTTAAAACCTAAATTACCAGACAATGAAGTACCACAACAGTATGAATGAAAAGTCAAAGCATCTAGACCTCCTGTTTTTAGAATCATATGGTAACAAATCACTCATATTTGCCAGTCAGTTGTACTTAGTAAAATTTTAAGATGTGGTATGCATCATATCTTGAAAAACAACAGGAATACCAGAAGACTGGCACTACTGAGATTCTTTTAATAACGGAGGTCAATAACTTTTGAGTATGTCTAGCCTAAATTCCATATTGTGGCAGTTACAATGCTGATGTAGCAATCTAAGAATTTACTGAAAGTGATACTAACTTTTAATTAGATGTGTTGATCTAAGCAGATGATACTGCTTAGTTTGTTTTGTTTCCTACTGCACTCCCCTATCCTTTTCATGTTGTGTGATCTTTTTGGCAGACAGATAATGTGATAACTGAGACAATAGCCTTTCCATAGTGCTGCAGAAGTGGTATCACAGCTGTGGTGGCCTTGGCTGGTACAACCATTTTTCCCCAAAAAATACTACCTCTCCTTAGAATTCTGACCTCACTTTTGCCCACAGATCTCTTTTTAGGAACACACTCTGATCTTCCTGGTAGTGCTGGCGCTGCCTTGCCTGAGCCCCATGAACTTCCCACATTAAAATGAAACTGTAGTTATATATATTAGGTCTAATGTCTTCAGACCCGATTGCACAAGACAATGGCCAGTCTCTTACTGTGAACTACAAGATGTACCATCTGTTAGACTTAAACTGCAAATGCCTTGATTAAAGAAATGCTAACAAAATCATGGTAATTAATGAATAATATTGTAATCCAAATTTGCATTGCCTGCAGCTTACTAATTGTGCCCTTCTGTCTATTATTTTTAATACGTTAGCTATATTACACTATAAGTCCCTTTATTCTTGCACAGCAGCTCCCTGTAAAAACTTTAGTGTTTTTTAATAATTCCTGGGACGCAAAGTTGTTGCATGCTATTTTTTCTCAGCCATTTTCCTTATCACAACCTCCCTCCTTACTGTAGTTCATGTAGCCTAAAGACAGGAAATACATCTTAGAGAGAAAAGCAAGTTATGGTGGGCATAATAAGGAGCAAAGGGAGAAGGAAAGAGTACACCTGATTCTGAGACAGACTTCTGTCATGACCTCAGAAGTTTTCCTACATCCCTTCATGGCTGTCCTATCTAACATAAACACATTTGAACTGGATTGTTCTTATGAAACATTTGTAGATCATCATGTTCAGTGAATTCTGACTTAGTATATGAGTTTCTATATCAGGCAAACCGTACAATTATTTGCACTGCAACTTCATGTGTTATGATGGTGCATCAAGCAGCTCTTCACTGCATGTCAATGTTACCATGTTTCATACTGAGTAATAAGGACTCCAAACATCGCCAAGAGATGGTTGCAGATAGATAAAACAGTTTCACAAAATTTCCAATAATTTCATCATTATTGTGTGTGAGACATGATGCTCAATTAATATGAATCAAAAGCAATGGTGATGAACCACTCAACCTCAGGAACTAACGTAACATTCTTGCAGTTGTGTTTTATTTGATCATGGTTAGTGGCTCTCGACATCTCTCCAACAAAAGTTAAGTTTTACAAATGGCCTAGGAGAACATTCTCTTCTGACACAAAGTGACCTGCCCTGCAAGTGTACTTTTAACAGCTAATTTCAGAGAACAGTCAATGGAGCAGAAAGAATCTGCACCTCCAGAAATTAATATATTGGGTGCTTACATTGCAAAGTTCTCAGAATCACCTTCATGCCTCGTGATCTGACGTACACAAAGGTGAAATGTCCGAGGGCTGTTAGACCACTGAGTGGAACTGCTCAGGACAGAACTATCCATCACAGATGGCCTTTTCTGAAATTTTGCTTACTGTCTCAGGTGAAATTAACAGCAAATCAAAGGATGTCAAGTAGTTTAAAGGCACTGTTACTGCTTTTGCGTGAGGCCCAGCTGGAGATCACACAACAATTAGGTTTTATTTGCTGATCATAAAGTCACCCAATGAAGATTCTCTTTCCCCATTTGGGAAAACAAGGTTGTCATGGGTTCAGCAGTAGCAGTCATTTTTCTCCTTCTTGGTAGCTGGTGCAGCTCTATGTTTTTGATTTTTGGGCCTTGGAGCAGTGCTGATAACACCAGTGTTTTCAGCTACTGCTTGGTAATGTTTTGGTCTGACCAAGGACCTTCTGAGCCTCATGCTATGCCAGGGAGGAGGGGAAGCCGGGAGGAAGCAGAGACAGGACACCTGACCCAAACTGACCAAAGAGGTTATTCCATACCACAGCATGTCGTGTCCAGGATGTGAAAACGGACAGCAGGGACCCGGAAGGGGGGGGTGGTGGTGGACTGGGGGGTGCAGAGCATGGTCAAGTTTTTGGTATTGGGGGGTTCGCTGCTGGGGGATGCACTGGCTGGGTCGGGCTTGGTGAGCAGTTGTATTCTCTTTCCTTGTATTTCTCTTGTATTATTACTGGTGGTAGCAGTAGTGATTTGTGTTATACCTTAGTTACTAAACTGTTCTTATCTCAATCTGTGCGAGTTGCATTCTTTTGATTCTCCTCCCCATCCCCCCGGGACTGGGGGAAGAAAGAGAGAAGTGAATGATTGAGAAAACTGCGTGGGTGGGGGGCTTAAACCACGACAAAGGTATTGCTGTGTATTTCTTCATTCATTTTATCTTGAGCTATTTTTGGAGTGATGCCTATTTCAGATAATAACACATATCTGAAAAGGAGAATAAATTCAAAGGTGTGATCTGAATATCCTTTTCAATATCAGGACATACATAATTTCTTTCCCAAACAGCATCTTAGATAACATGAAGACCCATGTGGTGTTGGTTTAGAAGTACAAAGGTCTGCTAGAACATTTCTGTGCTGAACAATGAAAAATCACCATACAAATTTGCTTTCATACAAAAAAAAGAGAACTACAGATATACCTTGGCTTATAGCTGGGATTACAGAGAAAATGAGGTCCATATAGTCTCCATTTTGTAGCAGCATTGTAAACCACATTGGCCAACCTCAACTAAATTTGGCTGCAGGGTCATACTTCAGTCATGCTTAGTTCTAAATGATCTGTAAAACAGATATGGCAAAACAGAGCTGCCAGGCATGAATCTGCTCCTCAAAAAGAGGCTGGGCAAGCATATTCTTCAATGCCAGAGAATTTTAACATGAAAAAGGCTTTAAGAATGCCACAACAACAGGAAAAGGTTTGGGCCCATTGCATATTTAGACATTAATAATGCAGTCAGAAGTGCAAAGACTCTCTGGAGCATGTCCAAAGAAGAGCAATGAAGCTGGTGAAGGGCCTAGAGCACAAGTATGATGAGGAACAGCTGATGGAACTGGGGGTGTTTACTCTGGAGAAGAAAAGGCTCAGGGGGGAACTTATAGTTCTCTATAACTACCTGAAAGAAGGTTGTAACAAGGTGGGGTCAGTCTCTTCTCCCAGGTAACAAATGTAGGATGAGAGGAAATGGCCTCAAGCCACACCAGGAGAGTTTTAGATTGGACATGGTTTACTGCAAGGTGTCCCTGCCCACAGCAGGGGGGTTGGAACTAGGTGACCTTAAGGTCCTTTCCAAGCCTAACTATTCTATGATTCTATGATATTAGGAAAAAATTCTTCCCCAAAAGGGTTGTCAAATTTTAGAACAGCCTGTCCAGGGAAGTGGTTGAGTCACCATCCCTGGGGGTATTTAAAATATGTGCATATGTGCACTTAGAGATATGGTAGACTTCGCAGTTTAGGTCCGTGGTTGGACTTGGTGACCTTAAAGGTCTCTTCCAACCTAAATGATTCTGTGATTCTATGAAACTAGGCTGTTGGTTTTGAGGAAATTGCAAACAGATTCATGAGTTCTTGCTCTGTAACTCACTGACACTAGGTACAGAGACCTATTGATTTTGCATGACAATGGAAAAGAAAGAATCTAAAATACATAGCTGAGGCAAAACAGCAGTTTCAGACAAAGAATTTGTGAGATTCAGTGGAGAGCATAAAGAAGAGAAGAGGTGACCTCAGTCCTAGGTCTCAACAGGAAGGAGATGTGGTTTTCCAAAGCAGAAAATAAGCACTTAGTTGGAGTGGCCTTCCTGTGGTACCTTAGACTCTGATAGCAAAAATCCAACCATCTCTTAAAAGACTGTAGGTCATTAGTGCTGACTTCTACTGTCTGTGACCTTCACACTGTGAACAAAACTCCACTAACATGGACTACCTTTTTACCATATACAGTGTTTGAAGTCAGGACAACTTTCTATTCTGTCATCTGAGGAGAAGCTAAATCTATATATGCACAGCTCGATTCATGGTGATATTTATTCCTGAAGGTAATGCAAAAAAAAAAAAAAAAAACAAAACAAAAAAAACCACACATACAGTATAGTTCTAAATCCATAATAGAGCCCAAGGAACAAAACCCTGTCTCTGTTCTCTACTGTTGTGTTATTGAGGTAAATTGATGACTCCCACACAGTAATATAGGTCATCAGTGCAGTCAGCTTATCAGTAATTAGCCTTGCACAGAATAAAATATAAAGAAAATTAGTCCCTGAATTTTAAAGCTTCTGTGGTGCTTTCTCAGGGACAAATTCTCTGTAGCACTATTTTGCAGTACAGCATGTGAGGACATGAATCTAAAAGGCCATATTCCCCCTCTGCAACATTTTTCTGGCAGACACATGCCCCAGGCTTTGGGAAACATGTTTCCCAGATAGACAGACTCTTCCCCTACCAGTTTGACAGCAGGCAATTTTCTATTCTGCTCCATGGTCCTTTACTGGGAAACCCAAATTATTCTAAGACATTTTAAGAATTGCTCACCTACAAAGTACTATCTCAGCTCCACAGCAGACTACAACTCAAGGCTCATGCCTTCTATCCAGACAGAAGCTATACCTGTGTGGTGAGGAAACCAAACTGGATCCCAAAGATCACTTCAAAAGAGATTAAATTAGACACTGGACCAAAGGCCAAACTAAGAGATGGGGGGAAGGCGATAAACAGCAGGTATTGCAATTAATTCACTAAATTACCAGCTGATTAGTTAATTACCAGTGCAAAGCATCTAGTCTGAAAGCAGAAGGACCCATACCTGAACCTGTGGTTTCTAGGATGCCAATACCAATGGTGCAGGTATCACTATGTAAAATACTTCAAAAGTACAACCTCTTGTCACCTCCTGTTTACTCAAAAGATACCTTAGGTAGGTGCACACTAGTTTAACACTCATGAGAAAGGTTATTTCAGTCATTGATACTTTAGATTTTTATCTGAAAAAGCCTATCAGTAAAAGGAAGGTATTTGGGGAATAACATAGGTCTGACATATCCAGCTTATCTCTTTCAGATGTGAAGTTTGCAGGATTGTGGAACATAACCTGAGCAAAAGTCACTCTGCTATCCACAAGCTGATGAAACTATCAGTGCTGGCAACTCCAAGTGAAAGCAGCTCTCAAGACACATGAACAGACACAGAACACTGACAGATTCGAACAGTGAGAAATTATCTTGTTACATGAATGTCCTGGGTTCAGCAGAAGCAGTCATTTTTCTCCCTTTTAATAGCTGGTGCAGAGCTGTGTTTTTGACTTTTGGTCTGATAACACCAATGCATTTAGTTACTGTTTAAATGTTTAGCCTGACTAAGGACTTTCTGAGCCTCATGATCTGCCAGGGAGGAGGGGAAGCAAGGAGGAAGCAGAGACAGGACACCTGACCCAAACTAGCCAAAGAGGTATTCCATACCACAGCACATCATGCCCAAGATGTAAAAACTGAGGTCAGGGATCCAGAAGAGTTCAGTTCACTGCTTGGTCGTGCTGGGTATAGGTAGTGAGCAGTCGTATCCTCTTCCTGTGTTGTTTCCCTTATCATTATTATTATTGGTGGTAGCAGCAGTGGTTTGTGTTATACCGCAGTTACTGGACTGTTCTTATCTCAACCTGTGGGAGTTACATTCTTTCAGTTCTCCTCCCCATCCCCTGGGAGTGGGGGGCAAGAAAGAGGGGGGAGTGAGTGAGCAAACTGCGTGAATTAGAGCTGGGTTTAAACCACGACAAAGAAGTAGAAGAGCTGTTGGTCTCTCAGGTTAAAAATGACACCTTTGTCCATTTGTCACAGTTGTGAACTGTATCAGAGAACTAGATCCTGGCCAACATCTGTTGCTTGACCTTGCTTTGAAGCATTCAGTAAAGCTCCCAAAACATTCTAATCAAGAACAGTACCTCATCTTCTACAGTATATCTCTACTTGCACCCGCTTCAAAAATAAATCAGCAACAGAGAAAAGATTAGTTGTTCAAATACTAACAAGTCACTCATGTTAAATGATGAATTCCACATATAAGCATTGGCAACTGCATTGGCAAGTGTTTTTAGCGCTGTGACTTTTAATCGGTCATCGGAGAAAACCTCTTCAGATGAGGTTTGCAATGTTTTAAATCACTAGATGGCGATGTAACAAGCAGCTGTACAGATACTGCTGACACTTTCAGGATAGAAAATTGGTTTTGTGTAAGGAGAGAGAGTTCATTCCAAGTCTAAGAAGGGGAAACAGGTACAATATAAGAAGAGCATTCTATTTTGCTTTAAGCAAGCCCTCCCAGGCTCCATTTGGATTAAATAAGACAGTCGAAGATTTTGTGTTTAAAGACTTCCAAATCTTGCATAAAAGATAATTTTTTACACAAATTGTATGTTTTAACATTCTGCAAAGGGTCATTAGGTATTGGAAGAAAAGCTACCATTCTGACACACTGATTTCCTGAAGCAGACTATGACACAATAACCCTATTCACTTATATGTTTGTTCTTTGAAATAAATATGCATTAAAATAATTCTAACAACCAAAATTCCATCAGAAACAAGAAACAGACAAAGACAATATGAAGATTTGAGGCACTTTTCTCCAAAAGTCAAAAATATACAACTTTTCCATCTGTCACTGCTAAAATTAGTATGATTGAAGTGATGCGGTATTGAGGATAAAGAAATAACTCGTGCACTCACTTGCCACTTCCAACAAAAAAAAGCTATAGGCTGACTCAAACAGCAAGTGTTTGTTACCTATAAATTATCTGTGGAAAATTATTTCAAAGTATGGAACAGCAGGTGCTGCAACTCTACATAAAACTGCAGAAATCTAAGACTGGTAAAGAAAGAAGGAGAAATGTGAATCCCATTATGCAGTGTGAGATGCCTATTTGAAGCTTACGACTGAGAAAATGCTGCAAGAGATTAAAGTCAAATGATAAATCATAATTCCACAGTTATAACAGTTGAAATCAGAGAAAGCTCCAACCAGTTCAGTGCCTGCAAGTTCTTGCAAGTGACTTTCCTCCTTTCTAGGTCTACTGTGGGCTTCTTTTCTGGGTCATCTAAGCAATGTGCACCAACTAGGTTAGATATAGATCTCTGACTGCAGAATTTTGGTACACCACATTCCTGAAACAGCAGCTCCAGACATGTGGTACTTCCGCAGCACAGGGCAGCAGCAGACGGCTCTACTGGGAAGATGGAAAGGGGAGCCCTCAAGGCCAGATAAAGGGGTGGGAGCACACTGTTCTAGCAGCATCCACTACCACCACAAAGAGAAGTCATGTGAGAAAGGCTGCTGCACAACACATGATATAAAATAAGTTAACACACAAAGCAGATGGCTTTAGGGAAGAAGGATTTCCTGAGATGCAGCTTCTTACTTTGAAAGTCTGACAAAATACTTATTCCACAATATTGTTGAGGTTTTGAAATAAATCCATGTGGACCACACGTGATTTGATTAGCCACGTCTTTGGACTCATGACCCACTCTTTCAGTTGACACCATTCAAATAGAGCTTTGTCTTATAAAGGTCATCTAGAAAACATGAACCAATAGCAAAAGTTTTCACTACTTCTTTGACAGTGAATGCTTAAAGCTTCACTTTAAGCTTTTCTTTCTCACGTTGTCACTGGTAGAGTGAAAAAGAGTTCCTCTCACTGTTCAGCTCTCTCTTGCATTGTATAATAGCTAACCAGTTTGCAATGGCTAGTGCAGCTGAATTGGCAAGGATTTTTTAAAAAGGCCTGAACAAGAGAAAACCTGTCAGAATTCAGCTGACTACTATGTTCCTTAATCAGGGGGAACAGACAGAAGTAATGCAGAATCTTCTAAACGCACATACTTCATGCTTCACAGCCAAAAAACCTACAGCCTAAGTTAGGTCAGTAGTGCAAACCAACACCATTAATCTTTTCCAGTAGCTGAGGCTTCTGAAAGGCAGAGAAATTAAGGGCATCATCCTACCTGTCTGCCAGTTGCAGTGGTTTTGATCTGACAGCAGAGAATAACGAAGTAACACTCTGAAAATATTCACCAATTAGTCCCACATATAATTTAGGATAACAGCATTGAGATTATGCTAGAAAGCTTGAGAATCAGTCCCTACTGCCATATGTTTAATTGGGTATAGATGATGCAATCTCAAGTCTACCATTTTGGAGCTACAGAAGGAGTCAGAAACTGTCAGTAAAGGAAGGCGCAGAATTCAGATCATCTGCAGCCACTGTGTTTTCATATGCAGAATCTGCACACCTCCTAAAGTATTAGCACTCAAAAGCAGTCGGCACCCTCCCTTCCCATTGAAAACTTGCACACAATTAGACACAGGAGCAGAGCAGTGCTGGGGAAAAGGAGTCAAGTAAGGTGAGAACAGAAACATGGGGTTTACCCTCTAGAGAAATAGCCGGGAACAGCCTGTGGACATGTAAAATCCATAGGCCTGCCAAACCACACTTCCTCTTGTGTTTTTAAAAGATAACACATGGGCAGGTGCTTGTAAGTATAGCAAAGCTGATAAAAAGTGATCTAGCTGAGCAGGAAGTGCTGGTTCCTATAAACACCTCTCTAGTCATCCCCAGGCAGTCATATGTTCTCCATTACTCCAGATTCTGAGTGCCTCATATTTTAATTTTGTTGGTCTATGATATCAGAAGGATTGTCACCTCTGTTTTCACATTCTTCTGGGACAGAAAAGCTGAGACCCTTGAAGGTATTTAAATGTTCCTTCTCACATACAGATTAGACTAAAGGTGTGACCAATGCTAGTTCAAAACCTGAGGATCTGAGACGGAGCCACACAAGGATCCATATATTGTCTAGGAGCTGGAGCTGGACCAAAAAAAAACCCAAACCAACAAATCCAACAGTATTTTGGTTCTTCAGGTGGTGTTAAACACCACATTTTGGGAGTGTTGAGCTTGCCAGGACTGATTTTCCAGTAGCTTATCTTGCTTCTAGCCCAGGCTCCCAAGCTTTTATGCATGCATATCCCATCAGTCCCTGATAACCTCTGGCAACTCACAGGTAACCATTAACTTCACAAGTACTTAGGCACACTAAGTAAGGAGACTGTGTTCAGGTATTCAGCTTCATACTCAAGTACCAAACAGCTGGAACTGATGTGGCACAAGCATAAATTATAGTTAGATTTAGGGTTTAGGTGGCCTAGTCCCCCTACATACAATGTAAGCAGGAAAGGATTTCACACAAATGGCAAGGATAACAGAGCTTCCTTGTCTACTCTCTTTTTTTTCCTTTTCTACTCTCTTTTTTTAATTTTTTTTTCTTTTGCATTTCACACAGGTCCTCAGATATGTGCTTTCACAAGACTTAGAAAACACAGCAAGTTTTTGGTGAGAGCCCTCACCTATGTGCTGCTGGGCTGGTATTTCTAGGGCTCATGAACATCTCCCTTTGTCCTAGCTGCTTAAAAAACATACTGATAGATCATATATCAAAATAAACACTTTTCACTTTGCTACCTTTTTAACAGACCTCTGTTGTTTCTGCAGTCCAGCAGACTGATGCAAAGCCCTTCAAGACATACATTGTCATTATGGACTGACAGTAGTCTAAGAAAGCTGGCCAAAACTAATTTGTGGGAAAGGTGATAGTTTTTCTGCCAGCTTGTACAGCAAGTACAAATCATCCAGAAAGCTGGGAATTAGTTGACAAAGCTAACTAAAATGTCCTGTGTGCACCACCAGGCAGTATGATTCATTACCATTTATTCAAAGCCAGTTGCCCAGCATTCCTCCAGCTCCATCCCTGGCAGTGCTCCAGGCCAGGTTGGACAGAGCCTTGGGCAGCATGGAAAAAGGGAAATATAACCCCCATTTTCAAGAAGGGGAAAATGGATGACACAGGGAACCACAGACCAGTCAGCCTCACCTCTGTGCCTGGCAAAATCTTGGAGCAGATTCTCCTGGAAGGCATGCTAAGGCACATGAAAAACAACAAGGTGGTTGGTGACAGCCAGCATGGCTTCACTAAGGGGAAGTCCTGCCAGACCAGTCTAGTGGCCTTCTGTGATGGAGCTACAGATCTGATTGACAGGGGTAAAGCAGTTGATGTTATCCACCTGGACTTGTGCAAAGCGTTTGACACTGCCCCCCATGACATCCTTGTCTCCAAATTGGAGAGACATCAATTTGGTAGATGGACCACTCGGTGGATAAAGAACGGCTGGATGGCCACATGCAAAGAGCTGTGGTCAACGGCTCAATGTCCAGCTGGAGACCAGTAACGAGTGGTGTCCCTCAGGGATTGGTGTGGGGACTGGTCTTGTTCAACATCTTTGGCAGCGACGTGACATGGAGAGTGGGATTGAGCGCACCCTCAGCAAGTTTACCGATGACATCAAGCTGTGTGGGTTGGTTGATATGCTGGAGGGAAGGAATGCCATCCAGAGGGACCTTGACATGCTTGTGAGGTAGGCTGATGCCAACCTGATGAAGTTTAACCATGACAAGTGCAAGGTCCTACACCTGAATCGGAGCAATCCCAGGCACACAGACAGGTTGGGCAGAGAAGAGAATCAGAGGAGCCCTGCAGAGAAGGACTTGGGGGTGTTGGCTGATGAGAAAATCTATATGAGCCGGCAGTGTGCAACTGCAGCTCAGAAAGCCAACCATATGTTGGGCTGCATCAAAAGGAGTGTGACCAGCAGGTGAAAGGAGGTGATCCTGCCCCTCTACTCTGCTCTTGTGAGACCTCACTTGGAGTATTGTGTGCAGTTCTGGTGTCCTCAACATAAAAAGGACATGGAAGTGTTGGAACAAGTCCAGAGGAGGGCCACGAGGATGATCAGGGGACTGGAGCACCTCCTATATGAAGATAGGCTGAGAAAGTTGGGGCTGTTCAGCCTGGAGAAGAGAAGGCTGCGTGGAGACCTCATAGCAGCCTTCCAGTATCTGAAGGGGGCTTATAAGGATGCTGGGGAGGGACTCTTCATGAGGGACTGTAGTGATAGGACAAGGGGTAATGGGTTCAAAGTTAAACAGGGGAAGTTTAGATTGGATATAAGGAGGAAGTTCTTTCCTGTGAGGGTGTTGAGGCACTGGAATGGGTTGCCCAGGGAAGTTGAGAATGCTCCATTGCTGTCGGTGTTCAAGGCTGGGTTGGACATAGCCTTAGATGGCATAGTTTAGTGGGAGGTGTCCCTGCCCCTGGCAGGGCGTTTGGAACTAGATGATCGTAAGATCCTTTCCAACCCTAACTATTCTATGATTCTATGATTCTATGAAATGGTCTAGGGTGAGGCATCCCTGCCCATGGCAGGGGGGTTGGATCCAGACGATCTTAAGGTCCTTTCCAACCTATTCTATGATATGATTCTATGAAATGACAAAAAATGTACATGATTGCAATGCGCATGCCTGTCAGTGCTCTCCAACTGGTTCTTCAAAGTGTCTGTTGTGCCAAGCAGGCAATATTCTTACTAAACTACTGGTGATAGTTGGTCTGCTAGGATGCAAATTAGCCAATTAGAATTCTTTCCTGGTTCTCTCCTAAAATGTGATTTTCCAAAGCTTTCATGCTTCTGAGTTTAGCGGCATTTTCTAGTTATCTCTGACCACCAGAGTGGGATTGATCAGTGCTGTAAGAAAACGAAGTTCATTGAAGCTGATTAAAGTAAAGAATCTTTGTTCATTAATTGCTTTGAAATTGTCCACACTGATTTTCAAGGTGTCTGGATGCACATGGTGAGTTATTATATATTACATGGCTTGTCCTCTTTAAACACTGGTGCAGGTTATTTACACAGATTATAAACATATCAATCAAATATACAATTTGAAATGTAGGAAATTGCATGAATCCCATGGCTTTCTTCTCTAACCATGATGGGATGATTTATGTCACCAAGCAACTGAAGAAATGAAAATTTCATAATCAAGGGAGGTACTCTGAAACCAGATTTTCATGAATCTACAAGCTCACAAGTCCTTTTTTTCCAATTAGCTTATCTCAGTAAGACTACAATATACAGACACAGGCAAAAAAAAAAAAAAAAAAGCATTGAACATTACCTGCCCATCTGAATCCAATTTATTTTTTTAATTTCAACATTTCAATTTCCTACATCTTCCAATGCTTCATTGTCTCTCAAACCTTAGTGTAAAAAAACAGAAGGCAGACAACTAAGGCTATACACATCAACACATCAAAAATACCTTCTGTGATTTCAGTCTTGTCTCTTCATTGTACTCACTTCTACTTCTAAGGAGCATTACATGTATTTTTTATTTATTAAGAAAGACAGATTTTTCTTTCTATGATAAGCAATTCCTCCAGCATCTCTGTAACGGTAAATTCAAAGTTGCAGCATTCTGCATTCTGGGAGCAATGCCAGCGGCAGGCAGAAGAATCTAGGATAGCTTTCAGTATCTCTTCGCTCCCATATGGAGATACTTCAAAACAGAAGCAGAGGTGTGCAATTTATAGTCTCAGTATGAGCTCAGTCCCCCCACTGAAGTGACACACAGAACTTGGTCACTGAAGGCAGCACACGCACCACACACTCCTCTGCTGTGTTGCTGTTTCCTGGTTTTATTCAGACATCTGTCACTGATTATTAGCCACAATGACTGTAATGATGTAGATACAATTTCTATTTAAAGGGTGCTAACTACAAGTAGATTTTTGGTTCAGATTACATCCACAGGCTTACTGGGCGAGAAATATCTGTCATGAGTCCAGGTTTGTGAGAAGAGCTGTTGAATGCCTCCTCCTGGCAGAGCTGCAGACTGGACTATCTGACTTATCAATGTGGGCAACATTTCTCTCAAACAGGACACTAACAGGATGTGGCAGACTCCAGCATCGTGCATCCCTTACCTCCCACAGTGCCCCTGCATGCTTGAGGACATACCTAGGAAACCTGAGGGACTCAGGCATCCTCTGCCACATGCCAAAAGTATTCCTGTTTAATGATGGTGGCATTGTCACCTCCTGCAAGATGCTTAATTTCATAGCCAGTCCCACAGGGAGGAAGAAGTGGCTAGCCTAATGTCTGACCAGAGCACGAGGACCAAAGTGATTCAAAAATGCCTCCAGGCCCTCAGCCAGAACCTGATGTTTGTATCTGACAGACATGTCTTAGTTATTTCCTGTGACTTTGCCTTTGTTGTTTTGTAGCCTGATTGTGCAGGACTTTGCCTTCCCGCTGCATGTCTGCACGCCCATCAACACCTGCAAGAAAGGTCACCAGCAAGGAGGGTTCAGTGTGACTTTTTCCCCTGACCCCAAGTATGTCAGAAAACAGCAGAGGAATACACATGCTCTGAACCCTTTTCTTTTTTCTAATCATGGCTCCTGCTGCCAGGTACTGGCAAAGCACGTAAATTGTATGGTGCCCGCAAAGGCAATGGACTGCTGGGCAGTGGCTGGCAGGCTGGTATACTGGCTTCAACTGTAGCCACTGCTTCTTCTCACTGTCTAGAGACAAAGCAAATTACATCATTATTCTCCCAAGGGCGGCAGCATTATTCTCCCATGTGAGAGCAGGGCTTGTTTGTTACACCTAGGTTGTGTTCTTCCCAGAATTATCATTTTCTTCATAGCTCTTTGAAGCCAGCATATTTGCTCTCCTAAAATCTGCAGCTCTGCCTATCTGCAGCAGATATATCAGATGTTGCTATTATTATAACACATTTTAATTTCTTTCACTGAAGTTACAGGGAGAACAGCATTCTTGGGACGAGCTATCCAAGCTGCTACATGAGTCACCCCCAGCAGAGAAACAGAACACTTGTATCTGCAATATCTTTCCTCAGAAAAAAATATCAACTTTTTTAGTCCATGGGCAAGACATTTTCATGCCTGCCCTTAGATGTGCAATGAGCTGCTATGTCATGCTAATTTTTATATGACTGATGATGGCTTGGGTTAAGAGGAAACCCTTATGAGAAAGGGCGTGCAGGCCTCAACAAACATGGGGAGAATAATACAGCCTGAGAATATAAACTTGTGATCTGGACTTCGAAAAGCTCGTAAAAAATGAGTAACTGTCAGCTAGCAGGACAATCCCTCCTTAATGTTTCCCTTGCTTCTTCTGGGAGAAACAAGCATAATATAATATTAAACTCCCTTTATGGTCCTTAAAGATTGGCAAAGGCAGGGTTCTTAGCAGGAAATTTAAGGGCCACTGGAGAACAGTGTATGAAAAGCATCACCTGTTGCATACTTTTCAATATGAAGAAGGCCTGATCTCATACCTGTTGGAGTCACAGTAGACAGCTTTCTCCCGGTATTTCCTGTTCAGCTCCCCTGCCACCAAACCTCTGCAGTTCACCTGGGTCTCAGCCCAGGGCTGACAGCAGGTCCAACTCCAGGGACCAGATGGTTACAGTACCGATCATAACCAAGGACAAGGTGTCTTCCACCTCTTGTTCCCAATGCCGGAAAAGTGAGGATTTGGTTCAAAATCCACAGAGAGTAATGGGAACTATTTCATTGAATCAGTCAACTTATTCCGTGGATTAAAGACATAAATAGTGACATTTCCACTCCAACTTCCTGGGAATAAAGCAAAAGCAGTGCTGCTTGAACAATAGGGGAAGGATCAGAAAATTGTGATTTCAGGGATGAAGAGAAGCAAGCTAATCACTGAATGTAAGGGGTTTTGCCTATGTGCCTTTCCAGCTATCTGGGAGACCTGGCTTTGATTACCACCTCACCAATTGGGTGTTCCTGTGTGCATGATGTGCACAATACATGAAGTATTCTGAAATCAGGCATGAATCTTGCTCAGATCCCACCACCAGCGTCATTAGGAAACATGTTCAGGCCAGCCCTGTTTCTGTAGGGAACATCATTCCAAGATGCTTCATTGAAACAGGATTTATTCAGCAAATTAGGTAGAACAGTCCTTTGCAAGAAGATTAAATCACCTGTAAGTACAAGAATGCAAGCTACAAGCTATGGCCAGCAACCACTAGGTACATGCTGTTTGTATATTTCCCAACCACTAGCATGTTGCAGTAACACCATGAGAGTTCAGCTCAATTCAGATCTGGGGCAACCAATACTAAGTGCCGTCTCTGAACTAGGAAACCTGTTTGTGACTGTTCTGAGTATCCAGAGTCATCATTGTCTTTAAGAGAGGAAAAAAATCACTCTTCCTGCCTCCCACATATTCTCACAGCTTCATGCATTTGACCTGGTTTAGCCAGCCCCAAGGAATTAGCATCTGCTGTTTGTAATTACACAATGTCAAAACATCCTGCAAGGATAACTCAGGTTCCACAGGCACTGGGCTTGAAAGTTTTTTCCAGTTATCCCCCCTGTCTATTAGCCATAAGACATTTATCAAACCAAGGCATGCATCACTTTGTAACTCGAGGTGTCCAATCAGTGGTGCTGGCATGTGACTTTGTCCACTAAATACAACACAAGGCAGAGATATATGCTGCCCACCAAGTCACTATGTCATTGCAGCAGGTGCTGCAAGTGCAAGTTGAAGCAGGAGAGACGTTGTCCACTGAGGTCTGACACCTTCCAGACATAGTATCTGCACAGATTTCTGGGTTGCAAGTTGTCATTATGAACATATATCACTTGTATCCATTTCTTTTATGTTTAGAGACAGTGGGATTCTTCAGCAAAGACAGTATGTCATTTGGCAGGGATAGATTATCAAGAAAACTGTCACAGGACACAAGACATTGTAAGGCATTTCTCAAGGGAATTGGCAAAAAGCAGGTTTAACATGCCTACAGATATAAAAAGGATTAACATATCTATAGATACAAAAAGGTTCTTTCTTCTGATAAAATGGAGGGAAGAGGAATATCTTAGAGAAGTATTTGAGGAAGGAGACTGCAAAATATTCACAGTAGGCCCCTTGAAACTGACCATCTCAGCCCTGAAGAGATGCTGTATTTTCTATTTGAGTGCTACTTACTGGCTTCCTTATCCAACATAGAGAAGTGCCATTTCAGAGCAGCAAAGACTTCCATTGACTTCAGTGCTCAGCAGCTGAGGGAATGAAACTTTAAAGGCTTAACTTCTGAACTTACCGTGATGGATGCTATCAGCAGAGCCATTTGAAAGGGTTCAGATCATTCCATTGGATGAGATTTACACACACTAACATGTATGCAAAGAATAATTTGAAAGATACTTCTCCCTGCACCCTCAGAGGGAGGTTCTGCTTTCACCATGCATTTGGCCATCTCACTGCTAACCCCTGTTTTCTGGGATCCAACAAGAAAGAAAGTACCAATTCAACAGAAATCAGACATCCCTTTTTTGCCCCAAAGAAAAAAATGCTGAACACATACACTGTCACCCCTCCACAGACATCTATGCATGTGTATGCATGTGTTTGTTATTGTTGAATACATATATATGTGTGCGTGTGAGTGTACATAGTTATAAAACATTCAGAATGGCGTGAGAAATACAAAAAGACAGAAAATCAAGTAAGATCCATTTAGAGACTGGCAAACTGAGATAGCAGCACTTCAAAAACTACTTAAGCTCTTATCAATGCACAACAGCCTGTTTCTACAAATGTACAGCATTAAAATATACGGATGGCCACTTTGAAGAAAGAAACACAATTCCAGCAGCCCTTTATTTGAAATGAGCACTGTAGCCACACTAAAGGTGACATAGTACACACCTTATCTCCCTTTAGCACTTGCTTTAGAATAACATGCAAACAGCACCACTGAGCTTCTGATGGTCAGGAAAGAAGAGCTATCCTGCTAATTTCTGCTAGGATGTGAATTATTTCTGCTCTTTCAGCAAAGATTTTACTCGTATTGGCATAAACAAATTCATATAGAAAGAAAAAGCTGTAGAACCTTCTTAAAGGAGGCATGTATGGCAAGAAAATTGAAAGTGTTGCACCACCTATATTACATTGCTGGCATGAGGAACTAAACGCAATATACATGTTTTAATCTGCTCAGTCTTCGGATGCAAGATGTTCAGTTCACCTAAAACTGAATGACTAGTTAAGAGAATCTCCTGTTTCACTGATTTGATCCTCCACAGTCAGGAAAGCTTTCCACCTTCTTTTTACATGGGTGAGAGCAATGTCACCTTGTGGTAGTGAGTGCCAAAGGTTCATTATCTGTTGGGTAAGAAAGATTTCATTTAATTTTCACTGAGTGTCCCTTCTTGGTCTCACAAAGTAAGCAAGATTGAGCAGAAACTCCGAAATATCTTACGATACTTTGCTTCACTGAGGGTTATCTTGTCTCTGCTGTCCATAACTTGCCTAGAAGAATATATTCAACCTCTACTTACAGACATCTTCCCAGGTCTTAGTATTTTTGTGGCCTGTTTCCAAGCCCTTTCCTTTTAAACAGACCCAAATGTAATGCTTAGGGAAATTGCATCATCTTTATTTCATCATAGTCATCCATTTCATTCTAGTCCTTTCCTACTTTAATACTCTAACTCTCTTCTTCTGGATTATTATACTTACTACTACACTCTGAGCTCTTGCAGTGACAGCAATTTAGTGGCAAGGAACTTGGAAGGAAAGTACTCTCTTCCGTTTCCTGCCTCTTTCTACAGTCTGGTCATCTACTGTTTTATTTCTCTCCCCAGTAAGGCCTAATTTGCCTTGTACCCTAAATGAGGGGAAAGAAAAACAGAGGAAAACTATAGTAAAGAATTTTTTCAAAAAAAATATGGCTCTTTGGGAGAATAATATCCTCAGAACTTCCTGACTTGTGAAGTAATATTTTTATTATATCGAAACCAAGAATTTGGGAATATTTTCTAAAATGGGAAGGCAATTAGATACAAAATAGATAACGCAACTGGCATGAGTTAAGAGAGCTCATCTCTTAAGGCACCAGCTGTTAACTGCTGGGGCACTCAGAGGAGACACAGACAAGACAGTGAAAATCATCTTAATTCAGGGATAAGCTAATTAAGAAAAATTTTCTGTTTTGAAGAAAGAGATTGTGGTATAAGGGGAGAGTAACCATTTTTGAACAGCTGGCCACAGGGAGCGGTAATGGAAATTTCTCTAACATACTGTAATGAGAAAAATCTCCAGGATCTGACACTATCTACCAGACTCATTTGTTTGTTGCAATCAGCAGTCTGCTTTCAATGCAAACCAGTTAGATAGTATGAGCAGGTCATCAGAAGCAATGTCTGGAAGCAGCTAACGTATTGCCCAGTGGGACCCTTACTGACGTTACTGAGTGTAAGATTCAGGTTACTTTTTGTGATTAAGCCTTCACACGAACTTAATTGCTTCAAACAGTTCAAAATCAAGAACTGAAACCCAGCCAATTAATGGCAAGCATGAGTTGCTCTATTCAAGTCCCACATGGGACAATTGTCTCATTTCATCACATAGATTTCATAAGAAAATGAAAACAAATTACAGAAGAGCAGACCAAAAAATCTGAGAAACTCTGGCCCGAAGAGGAGATTGATGCCTCAGGGAGCATTTTCTGCCTAGAGCAAGTTCTGAGCCCAGGATGCTTGTTTTCTGCAGCATCTTGTGTGGCCAGTGCAGCACCAGGAATATGGACAGTCTTTGTGGACACCTCCCTATGGTAGCACTGCCCAGGTGCTTCATGCATGTATGATGCCCACATGACATGCACGGACTTCCCTGCCCTTTAAGGCAGGGCACACTGTGGCTTAACAAGACAGTATTTCAGCAACAGCTCCAACGCCCAGCCTGTGGGTTTCTGTTCTGTACTTGCCTGGATTATTTAGCGTGATAGGTCTTGTAAGCACCTCCCTGTTGTCTCAGTCCTCTGTTGCAGAGCAGTGCCATTCTACATAAAATATTCACAGTACAAGGCATTGAGTGATAAAATATACAAGAAGCAATGTCCAAAATTGTAGGGAAGTAACTGAGTAAATGGAGAGGGCAAAGCAGCTGCTCTTCTGAGTGAGGGTGTTTGTGTACTGCAGTGTTGCCTGGGTGCAGAACATTGCTTTGAGGGCATATTTTTCCGAGGTCACTTTCCTCAGTCCACCACCCATTTGTCCATCTAAGCGTGAGCTACTTTCTGAACTCAGCAAAGCCCTCTGGCCCCAGTTGTGATAAGCAGTGACAAAGTACTGACAAAGAAATTAATTTGCAGCCCATCTACTCCTCTTCAACAATAGGAAAATTTTTTTTCTTTCAGATGCAGGTATGTGTTAGATTACCTCAAATCACTGGCTGCATGAGTTCTGTCCTCCCAGATGCTCTAAGGAGTAGTGCATTCCCCCACTTCCTACATTAACTGTTCTTAGTTAGTCTGGTGCTTGACTTCCAAGATGTAACAGACATGAAGCACCATTGTACGGCCAAGAATCAAAATCTCCAGGATATGCAGGGCAAATCGCATTGAGCTTGATGACTATGCCTACCGCTGTAGAGGGGAGAGAAAAGGACTCTGGTACTTGCCATCATAACATGGGTAAGGAAAATACCACAAAGGTCTGGCCTGTGTGAGCACCTTAAGTGTTTACTTCTGTAAACAGGTTAGATATTGCAAGGCTCTGTGAAGTGATGCCTTAATATCTTTATATCTTTGAGTCCAAATCTTTACATCCCTGTCACAAAGTCAATGTTCTGTCCAACAGCTTTCCAGCCGACATTGCTATTTTAACACTGCCCCTGCTTTATATTTCCTTTCCTTGTTTTTCTCTGTAATAGCATGATTGTTTGATTAGTCAACAAAAGCTCTGCTGTTCTCTAGAATAACCCTTCATACTTCCACTGAACATTCAGAGCTGTTTGGCTGCCTGTCTGCTGCTACCACACCACAGCTTATGTGTACAATCCATTTATGAGTTCTGTGCTCACAGGATCTGTCAACACAGGGAATTTATCATCAGATATGCTCAGGTGTGAATTTAATGTGCCATCATTACTCTTCTCTAACTCTTTTTGTGGGTTATCTAATTTCACAGAAAAATGCCTTTGAGCTGTTCAACTTAACACACTTTGGAAGAGTGCAAATAGAGCATTGTAACAGCAATGTTTACATAAACAGCTCAATAGCTTTTTTGCACTCTTACTGTAAGCCAAACCATTACTTAGCATGTGCAGTCTGGAAGGCCTATCACTTACTCTCAGATCTAAACTAATGTGATGGTTCATATGACCTACCAAATACAACATGCCAGCCTCAATTTCTGCAGGTCTGTGTACATAGGGGAGCTTAGTCTGGACTATTTAATGATTTGAATTGAAAGAGGAATACTTATCCAAGGTTAACTCTCTAGTGCTGCACTCTATACTCCAAACTGTGTAACTGATAGCTGTCTCACTGAGGACTGAGCCCATTTCATCTGGAAATGCATTCCGTGGCCTGTGCTCCAGGATGCCTGAGTACTCAACAGAGAGGCAGTACGCAGACAGAATTTTCAATGGCAAAGCAAGGGCAGATTGCCATGTTGGTGGCATCATTCCAGAGCTCACTGCATGCAGGTGATGCCCAGCACCAGCTTTCTGTCCTGGCACCCTCTGATCTGGAATAGACAGTCTAGAGTATCAGTAAAGGAATACATATACCAAATAGTCTGAATATATAATATATGCATTTGGAGGATACTGTTGTAGATTTTTAACAGCCCCATTCACTAAAATATTCAGCTTTGCAAGACCAGATGGTGGTTTTGAGGCAGAGCTTTTTAATTCAGGACAGGTTTGGCAGTTCCATACTGTCCACAACACTTCATGACTGTGTTTCACTGCTTACTCTTATTCCTTCTCATACAGATGACAGGTCAGGTCTGATGTGTGATCAGCCTTTTCATTTGCGAAGCTCTGCATTTGACACTGATCATTCTCAGCTCTGCGTTCCTTTAGTTTCCTACGTACTTAAACTGTAACTATCTTTCAGATACACCAGAGAACTTCTGAGGAAGTCTTGATATCAGAATTGCATTCATGTTTATGCCAAGACAGTTTTTGTTCTCTTTATTGCTGCTATTATGTCTATTCCATATTTATCATTATGCTTATTTTTATCAGATTATTATAAAGTACCTTTTAAAAACATAAAAACTGAATTAGATAGGACAGACTAATTATGGACCAGAACTCTTGCTCTACATCATTGCTGTTTCTGAAACTTTTCCATCACTAATTCTGTAATTGCATATGATGCCAAGACTCAAAATGTTGAATGCGCATCAGTCATCCTTTAGTACAGAAAACTTCAGGAGACCAGCTGTCAATGACTCTGCATGTACTTCTCACAGCATGGTAAAATGAACCAATGACTAACTCAATATCCCAGATTTCAAAACCTGCACTTCTTTTCCATGATTAAATCTGCAGTACAGAAAGACCAAAACCAGCTAAAGTGTTGCTTGTAGCAAGAAGCATTGCAAACACAAAGAATATATGTGTTTTCCTATTGTACTAGCATCCATAAAGTGCAGGGGGCTAGTGTTCAAGAAAAGTTTTGTGAAAGCTTGCTGTAAGGTGCAGTATTTGCAGGTATGAGTGGCCCATTGCCACTGGTAGGCCTGGGATCAGTGCATTACAGTGTTGACCATGGCGTCACTGCAGAAAACAACTGTGATGTTTTATGGACTCTCCTTATGTAAGGCAACATAGATATTAACAATTTTTGTTTGAGACAGCAGCACAGTTACAAAAAGAAATCCACAGTAATTCCCTCCTTCTGAGCATTGGTTCAATATGCAGAGTGGTCTGGGGACATGTGAAGTGGATTCCTTTCAGAGGAAAACTCTTCGAAGTCTCTGCTCTGGTTTATAGGAAGTGAACTCTAGACCTTAATGGGAGACATGTTTGAACCAGTAACTTTTGCTTGTCACTGCTTTGATTCACAAGAGTCTAGATGATTAATTCAGAGGGCTAGACTAAACCCATCTTCAACTATAACCTGAACTGCATACAGTGTGGTTGTATTGATCACAGTACCAAATATTTCAGTCTGTTGCCAAACTATTTGCTGGTGTGGCCAGAGTCCATAAACACCAACAGGATCAACCTTTTTTCCCCTTGTCCTCCAGCAGATCTTCAAACACGGGAAAAGGGGCAGGAATTGCAAAAGACAACACATTTTTAAGATATCGATCCATTGGGCAAATGGTGGAGGGAAAGGCAACTGCCTTTGCTGTAATGAGTGCAGAATTTATCTAACCAGATTATCAGAGACTCAGTATGGGAAAGAAGATTGACAACTCACACCACCATAGGAGAAGAATCACTCAGATCCTCATTTATGAGACCCCAAAAAACCAAGCAGAGGATGTAAACAAAACTTTAGGTGAAATTGTTTCCTTCTTTGGAAATATGGTATTTATGATGACCTGAATTATGGATGCCTGTAATGTAAATTGAGAAATATTTATTACTAATGTGATGCTCTGTATTTGGACCAAAGTTCCCAAGCTGCAGGCATTGATGCAGGAAATGTATTCAGACTTGCTTAAAGCCCTGAATAATCTTGAAATATTTGAAATCAAGTAGATAGTTTGGGGAGATTTATTTTAGTGGTCTGTATAATTTTCATGTAATTATTCATCACTGAGAGGAAGAGAGGATATGTAGCAATGCATTATGATAGAACAGGATGAGCCCAGGATAGCTGCATCTCCTAACTGCCAGTCCAAGTATCACTTCATAATAGTTCACAAATTTCCTTCACCCAGCCCCCATATTCTACAGAAAAAAACACTGCAGAAGTACTTCATGGCCAGTCCTTCATTCAGAGTCTTTGTCATAGCACTTTTAGTGCTGTGGGGAAACATTAATATTGAAAAATCCCGAGGACACTGGCAGGTGCAACAGAGCTGTTCTTACGACATGTACACAACTATTTCAAGCAATTCAGTATTCATCCTTCCAGCTGCTCTGGCTGTTTTCTGGAGGCTTCTGGAAACTGCAGCATCAGAAAATAGGAATATTTTTTTAAAGAATGCTGCTTTACTCTTCTAAATTGTGCCATGATTTAGGAGAGAAAGAAAACACACAAAAAGACATTACAATGGTCTAAATATGGAGAACTTATGAGCATTTGATGTCATTGGTTCGTTTATTCTAATTATTAAAAGAATGTCCATGTTATATTGGTGGAAAAATACTCAGCAGACAAAATATTTTCATTTTTACATGCATCTTAAACAATCACAATGTACTTCTAGTTTTAGTAGGAGATTCAACAATTTTGAAAATATATGCTGTCTAAAAAGCAAACAGATCCTTACAGCATCAGGAACACCACCATAATTGTCCTAAAGAACAACATTTTAACCATTTTCTGATTCCTTTCCATTTTTCACCTACAAGAAAGCTGGTGAATGACTTTTCACGAGGTCATGTAGTAACAGGTCAAGGGGTAATGGCTCTAAACTGAGAGAGGTGAGATTTAGATTAGGCAGTAGGAAGAAATACTTTAGCATGCGAGTGGTGAGACACTGGCACAGATTGCCCAGAGAAGCTGTGGATGCCCCATGCCTGGCAGTGTTCAAAGCCAGGTTGGACGGGGCTTTGAACAAGCTGGTCTGGTGGAAGGTATCCCTGCCCCTGGCAGGGGGTTGGAACTGGATGAGTTTTAAGGTCCCTTCCAACCAAAAACCATCCTGTGATTATATTATTCTGGATAGCTTCTGTGTCTTAAAAGGCAGACTGAGTTTTGACGGGTAAGACATTTCTCTAGGGCTCAGAATATCTGCTCCTAGGTGTTAAGTGACCTTGGCTACTCACTTAACTCCTCCCTTTCCACACTTCTAGAACTTTGTTGTCTTGAATAGTAAAGCTCCAAGTAGTTTGGGACAGCTACTGCCTCTTATAAATCTGGACAGCCTGTAGACAACTGGACAGAAATACAAATGAACTAACCCACTTTCAGAGTCCCTGCTGAGGACTCTTAGGTGTTGCTCTAACAGAAAACAAACAATGACTCATGTCAGCTCTGGAAGCAGCCAAATATTTTTCCTTTAATAGAAGGACACAACACACAGCTCTAAACCAGCCTTACACTAGCATCCAAATACTTGTGGCCCATTTACAAATATTAGATAGATTTCATGTTCTCTTCAGCTTCCCAAAGGTACTGAAACATAGATTCTCTTAACATTTTACATCTATACTGAAATGGACTTTCGCTGTTAATACAGCCTCACTAACTATTTCTTCATGGCTTTTGCATTTGCAACTGAGATAGATATTTTCTGCTTCTGTCCTCCAAGAGCCGTTGTGGAAGGTTAGACTGACTGTTCAGTAAAACTTCTGTAACAACTCTAATTCACAGGAGAAGGAATCCCTTGAACTTTAATGCTATGATGGATGAAGAACAGGTAGGATACACAGGAAACAAAATTCTACACCAGTGGTGCAACAAACCCTGTGTATATTCTTATTTATATTTTTAACCATTTCACCATTACCCTTGAAAAGCAGGTTTAACAGACAAATCAGAATGAATGTGTTCAGAAAAAAGACACATGGTTTTACTTACGGAGTGACAGAGAGATGGGAGAATTGAATCTTACCAAAACTAGCCTGCTTCAGGAGGTGTAGTTGCAGGTCACTCCTGCTTCTTACACAGAGCCTTTTGGTCATATCCCAAACAGCTGCAAAAAGAAGGTGCTATCAGCTCCCCTTCAACTTTAGCTTTTCAGCTGCACAGTGAGCTGAAGCTCATAGGTGTGAGCCATTCAAGGTTAGCTGGTGGAGAATCCATCTCTTGAGTTCCAGCCCACTGGGCCACGCCATCCTCTAAAATAGAGCAGTAATCTGGGAGCACTATAATTCCTCTGCTTCCAACATCCATCAGACAATGTTACAAGGAGCAAAGGCAAAGGCTGAGCAAGGTTATTCAATTAAAAATGCAACAACTTCTTAGAAAGAAGAACACTGGATTATATTTTTCAGCTCTATTACACATGTAAATTGTTATAGAAGCCCAGATGCATTAAGAAAACTCAGTAGCTTAGAAATCTGTGTGCTTTTAACAGTAACTGTTTTTTTGTCTACTGATACTTGCAATTAGCCATACAGCAGAGCAACTTCAATGGATTTTGTACATTTTTTTGTACACAGCCTCTAATGTCTTACTACCAGAGCCTCTTTCCCTGCTTACAGCATCTTTCTCCCTTGGTAGATTTTGTGGCAGTGTTGTGAGGGTCATCAAATAGCACATCACTGCACTATGGGACTTCTGTTCCTTCCTCCCAGGAAGCCAATGTGTTTGTCATTGCTCTGATATATTATTCAATTCAGGAGTCCTTTGTGTATGCACACTCAGTAGAGGCCAAATTATTATTCTGTTCAACTGAACAATTTCAGGAAGCAGTTTTTCTGAAACTCTCTGGACCACTTCTACATGTAATCTTCAGCCTTTCCACAAACCTACTGGATCCAAGAGCTGCCCCTCTTTGGAGTGGGAACAGACATTCTGTAGCATTTTCTGAAAGAGGGAGTAAATTCTGACATATAAGACCAGATTTCCAAAGGAGATTCCCATCCAAAAATTATTTTCAAGATTTCAGTATTTTTCAGTGATGCCCATGCCTTTCCCAGGAACTTAGCCCAGTGATTCCTGGTGACTGCCACGTTCAGGTCCTGACATGACAGTTGTTCACATATCTCCGCACACATGGTGCAGGCATGCTTCGTGGTGTTCTTCCCTAACTCCTTTTCTGATGAAGTCAAACATTGAGCCCTGCTAGGATTAGATAGTATTAAGCAATCTGTGTTCACCTTTCCCTGTGAGGGAATACCAGATGGTTTTGGTCTGCACCTCAGTGATTTACAGGGACAGCAACTACAAAGTGAGTGCACTGCACATATGCTCCATCCACCTGGTAAAAGTATTTGTCACAAGGCATGAGGTTTACTAAACTTTTCTGATAGGCTGAGACAGAAGAAAAAATGATGTCCATTAAAGCATACAACCCTTGTGAATAAGGAAAAGCATGCTGGGAAAAAAGCGAAATAACAGAGAATCCCACTGAAAATAGGAATCCCTGCACACTGAGAAAATAAAACCCCACTCTGTATAGAAGCAAACCCACAGAGATACCAGTCTCCTGCAGCCAATGAATATAAATAACAGACAATAAAGGTAGGACACATCACTAACACAGAAATTGAAACTCCTAGTGTGCTTCCTGGGAGAATTAATTTAAACTTACATGGGTACCTTAGCAAGTTTTGGCCTTTTCAAATAACATGATCAGCTTTCCTTCACTAGGACCTGGCCCAGCACTGCACAGCTTTCTGTGCATGGGTAGTCCTCTTACTAATATTAATAGGCCTTTTCATATAATTAATTATTTGTAGGATTTAAGTTCAGGGGTGACATATCATGATAGGATGAGAAATAGTTTACTTCATCAAGCAGAAATTATGCACAGTTGGAGTAAACTCTGAGGTCAGTGCAAGAGGGTGTGAATATACACACCTCACTGGTTATCTCCACTTCCTTGATTTGGCTCACGAACAACAAACCCATGGTAAAGTACAACTCTATTTATTGATTTCTTAGAGAAACCCAGGCATATTTGTACATCCATAACTGTTAGCTTAGATCCAAAGACACCAGGAATCTATTTAAAATCTTAGCAGATATTCCTAGCCACTTTGCATGAGTCAGTAAAGATACACCATCAGCAGTCAAGTTCAGGAATTCTCACCTTATTGCAGGCCTTGTCAGAGCTGCCTGTAAAGTTGTGAGAATATAACTTTGCAGTACAAATATGGCCAGCTCTTCAGCAGTGTTTCATCATGGAGCACTGCACAGACAAAAATGTGTGGGAATGAAATGACTGGATGCAAGAAGGAGAGGTGAAAGCAGAGCTTTCAGGTACAGGGAATCAATCTGCAAAAAGATGGTAATGTAACCCATCCTCCTCGAAAGCATTCAAACTTTTTTGCCATACTGTTCAATATGCTGTTATACATGCATATGCATGCATACAACTTCCATAACTTCATCTGAATGCTTTCATGTTTGCATATTTATCAGCACACTTAATTCTATAAGGTATGTTTTAAACTGTAAACTAATGACATTTTGTAACTTGTGATTTCCAAGCCATTGATGTGTCCTTGATTAATCATACACATATAATTAATTTCCATACATTTTCACCTAGGAACATACTTGGAAGAAAAGGTGATCATTACATTAGCACTTAGAGGGTGCTTACCATCTGTAAAACTTCTTACTAATACCAGGTTAATTAATTAAACAGAAGTTCAACTTGCATACTCTTGGAATGAGTGTCACGGGTACAGAGTACATGAAGTAATATTTCTCTCTGAAATAGGAAAATGATCCAATGAAGGAATACCTAAAGCAGAGAGAGGGGAGCAGGCAAGGGAGAATTCAAATATGCAATTAGGTCATTTGAAATTTCACTTGATCTGAACTTCTACATAGTGGCCAAAAAATGAAAACCATCATACTAAAAAAGCTCACAGATATTTCTATATCCCTCCTCATTTTCTGAAATAAAAATGTGAAAACTTGACCTTAAGTTACTATAGCAGCTGATTGGATATTGATGAAGTATTAAAAAAGGGGGCCCTATTTTTTTCTGTTTATAAATTCTAAAGTTTCCCCAACCCTTTCCCTTGACTTCTGAAACTGTACACAAGATGATAGAATGAAAGTTGTGAATAACTCCTGGACCATCATTGGTAGGTATTAGAATGTATGTACTCAAGCCTTGTCAGCTACAGGACCTAGCCTTGATTGTGTTTTCTGAAAGGCTGTTGTCTCAGCCTGCTTTTCCACTTGAGGCACTGGCAGCACCAGAAAAGGGTTTGTGAAATTGTTATCTGCTTGGGAAGGAAGGATTTATATTAAGGGAGTTGTCAGTGAGAAGGATTCATAGCTGCTTATATGAATACAGGCAACGTGGAGGCTGCTTTGATTTGATGGAACTAGCAACAGTTAAAAGCCAATGTCCTGCAACAGGAGACTTACCCACAGCATTGCACACTTTGGTAACATCCTATTCAGCTCTCCTCCCAAATCCCAAATGCAGTTTATTTTCTACATACATTCCGTGGTTAGAATCTAAGAGGAGGTATCTGGCTGCTGGCACCTTAGGAACCTCTAAATGTTAATACGAGCTAGTCACAGGACCCAAATCTGGAAGTCATCCATAGGACGTCTGTGCACATGTGAAGACAAAATCAGCGGCTGAGAGTAGCATTCATGCGTCTGAGGAGAAACCCATGTAAAACTGCTTGCAAGCTATTACAGGGCTCAAGGTATGAGGGCAGCTTACCCAGTAAAGCTCAAAATTAGGCTTGAAGCTTTATTGAACCAAACTTTCACAACAGCTGCAAGTTACTTAAATTGCTACAATTCTGAGTTGTTGGGGTAATGCAACTGAGAGCTACACACTGGCGAAATAAGGCTCTGAAGAGTGACCAGAACCACTGGGTGCCTTCATTTAGGTGCTCTCCACGCACCTTAAATGGAGCACCCAAAAGGTGGAATCACTTTCAAAAGTCCTCAGCTGGACCTCCATGTGCATGGCCTCTTCTAGTGCAGTGAGTTCCTTGGCTGCAATAACAGCACCCAAAGGAATTGCCTTTCCCAAAATGCCCCAGGAGGCACTAATTTTTCTCAGATGATAAACCCTTCTATCTCCCAGCTTTTCCTCTCCTTTACAGGGATTTGTTTTCTCTAATGTTTCCTTTCTTCCAACTTTCTGCTAATCCACTTATCATTTTCAAAAGCATTTTCAGCAGTAAAGTATTCAATGAGGGACGAGAGAGTACTATACAAAATATACTTTCCCAAAGGAAGGAAGGAAGATTTCTAGTGAGAGAAGCATGAGCCAGCACTATTATTGCTGGAAGCCTATCATAGCAATCATGATTAAACACATGGTTGTTGCTAAATATCTAGAGGGGCAATCAAAGCTATTTCTAAAAATAGGTCTTTGCAAAGTCACACATCTCTACCAGCAGTAAAAACTGTGTTTCCATTTGGAAATGGTATCAGTAGTCTAGTCTGATCTATGCTTGGACTACCAACAGCCAGTGAGTCTGACCTCATCCATGACAAAGAGAGCTAGCTCGCCCCAACAATCCTAATGTGGAAACAAATAGATTCCTGCTGATATGGAACATATCTCAAGGCAGATGCTTTACATCACACTGATCTTTTTAATAGTAAAGGTAAAAGAATTGACCAACTTTTAAAGGTGATTTTTTCAGGTTTTTTATTCTCATAAATAGCAGAGTTACCTGGCATTCAGTGCTTCAGGAGCATGACTTTTCAGGGAGAATGCTCCATGATTAGCTTTGGTTACCTTCAGTCAGCTGAATGCTCACAAGCTTTGAAAAAAGAGAGAAAGTGCTTTTGAACATCAAACCTTGACTACTAAAGCAATAATCAAAATTCATTGCTGAGTAAGTTAGTTGGATAGCTAGAGCTCTGCGATTTATTCTCATTCTATTCATCGAGTATTATTACTGGGGAAGACTGTAAGAAACTGACAGTATTATGCAAGGCTGGCAGACTTGTCAAAATTTCAAAAAAATTCTGTTATTTAATTTGATTTTATAAACTTGGTGTCAACTTGGGGTTTTTTTTAGTACATTTCCCACTTCCCACTTTCATGGAACAAAGGCAGGGTAAAAAGAAGTCAATACTCTGGAAATTTTCCCCATCATGACTAGGTAATCAACCTGCTAGATATGGGGTTCACCCTGAACTGGTGGATAAGAGGAGGTGTGGAGCACACATCAGAGACCACATTGGAGATATCCCCCCATGCTGTTCTGCAATATTAGCCATCAAGCTGTGTCAGCCAATGGCATAATTTCAGTAACAAATCTATTTTCCACAGGCATGAACTCAGGGAAAGTACTAATAGCTATCAAGTAGAGTATTAGCAAGTACTGCAGGGGTACTTTATGATAAATTAACACTACTTTGTTCCTAATGTCAGACACTTCTCCTATCTTCAGTAGTAGTGTGGGAGAGCTATAATAATTGCAAGGCAGAGAACCAAACATAGAAAAGATTTAATTCACCATAGGGGTAATTAGCATGGATTGAGTAATTGTCACGGAAATGTTTGACCTGCATTACTATGGAGGTCATCAGAAGGTTTACAACAATCTCTGTTTTAAAAGGCAGGAAAAAAAAAATCATGTAAAGATAAGAAAGAGCAGAGTTCTTACTTTCTAGCCTTCTTCAAAATAAAAAAGGTTGGGGGGAAAAAAAGAAAAAATCTAAAATGAAAATCTAGAACTGATGCTCTAGAGACTATTTCAGAGAAGCATTACGGCATTATCTAAGAAAAATAGCAATAACACTGTACACATTTGCCATGACTAGAGTTTCAGTAGCTAACATACTTTATTATGTGGTTCTTCATCTTCAGATACAGTAAGAACAGCTGTTATTAGGCCTCTGATCCTATGTTTTGTACCAGGTCTACCAACAAATTGGCACGTCTACCTCATAACAACACAGTGAGAAAGGGCAGAATAGTTCACCTATGTAAATGGAAGAGACATGTGTAGGCATTAGGTCCTTGAAAGGATGCTTAGGCATATGACTGAACTGGGATAAACTCCTATTTATTCAAGACAAAGACAGATGTAATACTCAAGTAAAACTGATGATCTGCACCTGTGTAACCTGTCCAAGAGCAGGGGACTAAAGGACTGAGTCAAACCTACCCACTGCATAAGCCTTCTTTCCCAAACAGCTGTACTGACAAAGTGGTCACCCTGAGGCCATTAGTTCTACCTGAAGGAAGAGACCTGTGCGCATGGATTTGCCAGTTCAGAGCCTCACCTGCTCTTACTGTGAATGAAGGGAGAAGAAAAAGGAACTTAGAAAATTGAGACCTTTCTTGATAGCACCAAAATTAAGACAGCCATCATCACTGTTTACAGCAATGCTACCAAATGTCAGTGAGATATGTGAGAACTGCTGCACGACACCAGAAGGCAAGAGGATGATCTGCAAATCCTTTGGGGTTTTTTTTCATTTAAAATACTTATTACTTAAGTGCTGACCAACCAGTGGTAAAGGCTGTCTGTTTTAGTCAGGTGCATTATTAAATCTACTTTTACTCTAAGGGAAAATAGTTAACAAACAGCAATCAATGTATACATCTCTGTAAAGCACTGAAATAAGAAAAAAGTTGAAGCAGTTCTCAGCATGTGTCAGAAGCAAACCAAGGTAATGGCTCCTAATTTTAAAATATGTAATGAAGCCAACATTTGCTTTCTGACTTTTTAAATCAACACCACTTTCTGAACTGGAAATGCTTAAAAGTTGATTTTTCATGATCTACACCAGGTGGCAGATTATAGCAGCTCTAGAAACTGAACAAAAAAATACAGAGATAAGCTCATTTAGAAATCTACATGGAGAAGCAGAAAACAGCTCATGGCTTAAGTTAAACAAAGACAAGTATTTAAGGTCTTGCAGCTGGAAAAACATAATTCAAGAATGCAGGACAGGCTGGGAAGCAGCTGGGAAGCAGGTCTGTGAAAGGCAACCTGGGGGCTGGTTCTGATGGACAGAAAGCTCAAAATAAGTGCATAGTGTGCAGCTGTGGCGAAGAAAGCCAACAGGATGCTGGGTTGCTTCCACAAGGGCATCGCCAGCAGGGACAAAGGACAAATGTCATTATCCCACTCCACTCAGTGCTTGTCAGACCACACCTGCAATACTATTTTGTTTTGGTCCCTGCTAAACCAAAAAATGTGGATGGGCTGGAGAGGGTCCAGAGAAGGGCCCAAAAGGTGATCATAGGACTGGGCAGCCTGCTGCGTGAGGCAAGGCTGAGAGAAATGCTTTTGTTCAGCACAGAGAAAAGAAAGCTCAGAATATTGAATTGTGTTCCAGTATTTAAAGGGTGGCTACAGAGATGGAGATTCCCTTGTTAGAAGAAGTCACATGGAAAAGAGGAGGCTCAAGTTACTTCTGGGGAGATTCTGACTGGACACAAGAGGAAAATTTTTCACAATGCCATTAGAATAATCTCCCCACCAAAGTGCTGGATTGTCCAACACTGGACACTTTCAAGATTTGGCTGGAGAGAGTGCTTGGACATCTTGTCTAGACCACGTTTTGCCAAGAAAGGTTGGACCAGATAACCCTCAAGGTCCATTCCAACCTGATATTCTGTGATTCTGTGATTTATGCTTTCCTGCAACACATAACCCATATGCAGTACAACATTGTCACTCCATGTGGCAAAACCAGGTCCACTTCTTTAACTCAGAAACCTCTGCCGTTTTCTTTTTTTCTGAGTAATTCAGCAATGCAAGATCAATGCCAAGAAGATCCAGGCCAGCATTCAAAATCAGGTAAAACCTCATCATCTGCCCCAGCCCTGTACCTGGACCTAAGCAGAGAGGATTAGACCCATCTATCCTGACTCCATCAGGTATAAACCCCTAAGCACTCCAGTAGGAACTAGGGACTATCCATTTGTCAGGGAACTGACCTGCATTGTTTCTTGCAACACTCTGTCTTCACAACATCCCTTTAGGACAAGGGACTTGAGTTTCTCCCAAAGAAAGTGGGGCAGAGAGGAACTGCCTGGCTTCAAAGTCTACAGGCACAGAGGGAACGAAACTTTGACTTCTCCTCCACAGCCCCAGTCGTTAAGTTAGTCATCACTGACCTTGGTGCTCTGCCTGGCATACTTCAAGGCAATGCAAAAATATACCTCCTTTTTCTTTGCAGGGAAGGCAACAGCTGGTGTTCTGAGGCTGCTAATTTCTTGTGTGCATAAGTCAAAAGGGTTATTGCTTCTTCCCACTCCTCCATTCCCTAACTACTGTTGATACAGTCATCCCGCTGTTGCAAGGTTTCTTATTTTTTCTTTTTGCCTCATTACCGTTCCCTGGTATGGAGAGATACAATTCTATGCTAGTCCTGAAAAGCAAGCATAACTCACCTCAACTTCCTCAATGATTCAGTACCATTGCTCTTACTTGCAGGTTTATCCTGGGCAACCAGACAGGCTGGAACTGCAAATATGCTACTGCGCACGTTATGTAGTGAAGGTCTTTCTTGAACTCTGCATTAGCACTGTCAGTTCCAGGCACAGCTTAAAGACAATTACAATTGTCTAAGTAACAGCAATGGACTGCCTTTTCTGTGTGGGGAGAGAAAACTTCAGTTCAGATTGGATTTATTTAAAATTTTTTCATCATGCTTGTAAAGATCTGTTACATAGGCACTTAAACTGAAACTATATTACTATATCCTCTTAATATGGCAGTGGACATAGAGGAGAGTGGACATGGAAGGTAGTGGAAATCGAGTGGGTTGCAGTGAGAGAAGGTTGCCTTGTGTCTATGCTGGTATGTCCTCATCCAGCCACCTGAACAGACAGTAAAAATAATTGAATGTGTCATGGTGACAGGCTTCTATAGGAGTTGTTCAAGGCTTTCTTGTATATTTCTAATAAAAGTGTCCAGCCTTATGGCTTAATTTATCTCATATTCCTCTCCTCCAAACTCCCTTGGTTTTTTTTTGCACACCGGGAACAATATATGTATTACTGTGATCCTACTTTGCAGAAACCACTGGGTTAGGATTATGTCCCAAACTGTACTAAAACATCCATCCTTCATTTTGGCAACTAGGGGACCCACACACTGACAGCACCAAGCACCCTTTTGTAACTTATTCTTATGGAAAAATAAACCCTGCCAGGTGAGTGAATGAGTATAAAGGAATCATATATGGACAGGGTTGTGAGCTACATAAAAACACATTGGGAACTTCACAGTGTGCAGGAAGACTGTGTAAGAAGTTCAGTCTAAGTCAAAAGCACACAAGACCTGAGGACTTGGCACTGCACTGCTATCTCTGCAAGCATGTTGTAGGATCATAGAATAGTTAGGGTTGGAAAGGACCTTAAGATCATCTAGTTCCAACTGCTCTGCCATGTCCCTGCCCTTGGCAGGGGATTTGGAACTAGATGATCTTCTACACCAATGCGACAACCAGCCATGACAAGAACTTGTAGATCTTACAACACATGAAGAAAAATAACCTATAATAACAAAACAATGTACCAGGGTTAATTATAACACACAAGTAAGGATAGCACTCCCGTGAGCAATAAGTGCATAGGAAAATTCAAGCTGAAAGAAAATGAAGACAGTAAGTTATCAACTGTTATAGAACTGATTACATATGTTCTAAAAAACAAAGGAAGAAAAGCACTGAGGCTTTCATTTTCTTGAGTAATTTCTTGATTTCTAGATAAAATCAAGAAGAGTATAAAAATGACACAAAATCAGATATCATTCTCTGGTTGCATTAAACAAAACATAAGTGCCAGTACTGCGAACTTATTTTCAAATTATTTGCTGATTAATAACCAATATTTCAAGAAAAATAACTTCTTTTGCAAATTTTTACACCCATGCAAAAATTTGGAAGGCTGGATGCACTAAATAAAAGCAGGCTGTCACAAACTGAGTTTTATACACCCTAATCTGAAAGAGACAGAAGAAAGGGAAGTCAAAGTTAAATATTTGACTGTTTATCTGGGTAAAAACAAAGGGACCACTCTCGCTAACACTGTTTCATGGATCTTTTAAACTCTGTTAGTATCATAAGTATCTGGTCTGTCCTCCTATAGACGAACTCCAGGGAATTTTGCATAGCAGTTCAGCCAGGGAGTAAAATAGTTGAGCTTTTCAAGTTTGACTCACTTCTTTTTGATTCTCACCTGTACTTCTCCATTTAGTTTAGCATATGCTTTCTCCCACACACCAGAAAAATTAAAACGTTAATTTCTTCCAATTACTGCATCCCCTTACATGAATTTCAGAGAATGTGCAAATATGGTAAAAAGCTTCAGTGAAATTTCCTGGGCATACTTTCAGGATTTATCTGCCTTTATTATCAGATTTAGAAGCCTGTAACAGAAGCACCTCCATCAGGCCACATGCTACAGTCTGAGACCTGTATGCTATTGAGGCCTTTTTCCTGTAACCCTTGAGACTTGAATGCCAGTCTGATTCAGGTGGTCCCGGTTCAGCAAGGGAATGCATGTATAAGGGTAATGAATGTCAGTGAAGCAGCCTTAGGGATTTGAGTTGCATTTTGAAAGGTGGTAGGAAATTCTCATCTCTTATTCGCCCTCAGCAAGGCTTTGACAAGCTAGTCGATAGTGAATTACAGGGTCTCACAATGTAAACAGTTAGGGTTCCCATGTTAGAGCAGCACTGCTTGGAGTGGTATTGCTGGTTCCTGACAGTCATCAGAGATAGGCAGAGTCTTTCAAATGGTGATTCATCAAGAACTGAAAACCTTTGTCCGGCCACAAGCAAACACTAAGGCACAGGGCCTGAGCTAGAATTTGGGCCATGCAAATACTGCTTGTAGCTGTTGAAAATACTTGGTTTTACCTACATCAGAGAGGCAAAGTAACAACTCTGCCTTCTCCACCAGTATAAGATACCCAAGTGTGAGAAACTTTTGACAAGAAGGAGGTGTATGTGTCACCTGCCACATCCTCATTTGTGTTCTCAAGTTAAAAAATGATTTGGGAACCAGAACTCCAGCCCACTCTGCAGATGATGGTACTGCAAAAATACTGACAGAGACATTTGGAAAACTATTCCTGCACACTTCTTGTTTGGACATGACATAATGATTTTCATATCTATATCTTTGCTTTTCTATTTGAGAAAGTCACATCACATCTTTCAACAGCCCTGGAAGACCATTTTGTGAGCAACATCATTGTATTTCTGGTCTCTGGGAGTGATCAGCACACAAGACAGCATTTCACATGCTAAAAAATACCTATTCACTAACATGCAATTCACCAACGTGCAATTCACCATAGAAAGCCCATACAAAACCTATATATTTTCTGTACTACTTTAATATTTAACTGTTAACTGTTCACTGCAGAAACTAAATTCTTTTAATGTAGGGACATAACTCAAGGCCAAAGTACCTTCCATGGAATTATCCATTTCTGAACTTAGAATAAATTGTTCAGTTTTATCCTGCAATGGGAATACTGCTTTTGCTAGCTTGCCTTTTAAGCATTCATAAGTATATTTTTAGCTGGTGTAAATTGTCATAGCAACATTTCTCCTATGAGAGCTGTATCTCCTCCCTCTTCTCTTCCTCTTGTGTCAGATAAAGATACAAGGCAGATATTCCCACATATGCCAGAATTTTATAACCTACCGTTATACAATGCATCACATTCACATTACTAGTTAAGCTGCAATGAATTTCCTGCAACACCAGTAAATGTTTTTGATAAATGCATCTTCTTCCAGGCTCTTTGCTTCTTTCTCAGAAATTGTGGACAGAATCTGCACTATTTCTTCTGCTCTCTCCAGTTATTTTTTCCTGTTATTTTTGCTCTAGGCTGGCTGAGAGTCGGCCTACATCAAAGGAAGATGTTATCACAGAAACTGCAGAAAAACTGAGCTACCTCCAGCACTGAAAACTGTGTACCTCCTATAAAAACTGCTCAGGACATAGAAAAACCTGTCCTCACTGAGTCCTACCCCAATATGTCCCCCAGACCACCAGCAAATAAACTAGTTGGCGTCACACCTTTCAGTGGCTTGGGTACATATTGCTTGGCAGAGACATGAAGGTGTTTTTTCAACATTATCTCCAATGTGAGCTGCTTTCCACCTTGATACAGTGTAGTGAAGAATAAGAATAATAAAACTAAGAAGGTTTCTTAGTTTTCCATTCTATATTTTTTTAAAAATCTTTATGATTTCCCATGCAGTCAGCTACTTTAATTGAAATTATTATAAGTTAAGAATTACTAGCTTGCATATTGTTGGTAACACCTAAATCCATTGCGTTAGAGTTTTACACTGAAATCCAAAATAACCGTTCATTGTGAAGGTAATAAAGAGCACAGTCACTTTCTCAACTTGAGTTGTGACTAAATCTGTTTAAAAACAGAATCCCAAAACACAAAGGTGGGATGGAAAGGAAAAATTCCAGATTTGTTTTACACTAATCTTGACTACAAGCCAGCAACTTTCAAGTGGCAAAAAAATTCCTTGTATATGTGTACAGCTCACCAGGTAACATGGATAAGAACATATGCTTTCTTGCTATGGGCTTTTGGAAGGACATCTGTATGGACATCATCATAGCAGGAGGACACAGGAGCTGGGATTGAGGACATCAGGCAAGCTGAATGTGAAAGAGGTACTGTGGCAAGACCTGAGATAGAAGATCAGTGTGCTTTAATTTAAGTGATAATTATTGATCCTTTAATTTACAGGCCAGACATTCACAGCTCTAGTGAAAAAATTGTCCTCGTGCTGAGACAGCAATAGTCAGCTGACAAAAAGTAGGAAGAGGTAGGTCACCTTGTCTTATTCCACTCCTATTTCCAAACCCTTGTAGCAAATCCAGAATTCAGTCATGCATAGACTTCAAAACTGCTGTGGAATGATTCTCTGATTATCACGGGAAAGTACGTACCCTCAAAATTAGTGTGAAAACCTGACTCCAAAGCCTCTGCAGAGAAGTGTGTCTTGACTAAACTACAATAGTGTATCTTTTTTGCTGTTTTTCTGGCCACTTTCAAAAAGGGACATTAAAAAGATTTTGATAGTTATCTAGATAATTGAATTCTCACTGTAATAACAAGATAAGTTGAATTCTTCCTAAACTAAGCTGTTCTTAGCAATCCTGAGCACCCATCAGGATGGTTAAGCAAAACGATAAGGAGGCTGCTAACTGTACTGTGTTTCCTGGCAAAAATGACATTGCAATGCAAGATCAGATTTAGCCAGCCTACATCCCAAGTAACTCCAGTAAAAGTATGCATATAAGCCTAGGCAAAATGTGTACCCCCATGCAGCACATAAAATACTGATGATCATTTTACCGATATAAAAAGCAGAGATCTTTAAGCTGCCATATATGTTCATCCTTTCCCTGTCTTCTTCCCTCTCCTTTGTGTATTTCAGCGTGTACATTTTACAGCTGTGTTACAGATCCAGTGTACATGTAAAAGAAAATATCTTTATGGTAACTAAATATTCGGTGGAACAAAAAGGCTTGTTAGTTGACCTGTGGGCACTGCTCTTGTGTGAAAGTCTGAAATGTCAAGTGATTGCAGGTCTAGATGCTATTCGCCTAAATCTGCTTTTTAATAGCTCAGCAGCCTTACAGCTCAGCACCCTACCTGGTGCGTGTCTTTTTACTGTTGGTATACAAAAGTTTGTGGAACTTCTGACATAAGTATGAATAACTTGAGAACTAAAACGAACTGTGACAACTCAGCTATCACTAGATACTTTTGCTTTACAGCCTTGCTAGGGAAACCAGGGCTAGCATGTGTGCTTCCAAAACTTGAGCTTGCAGGACTGAGAAACAGGTTTTAGAGATCTAGCTAGACAGCTGGGACTGCAACAATGCCATGGAAACTCCTTCAAGTCAACAGGGCTTCATGATGTTCCCCTTCCTGTATTAAAGCACCTCCATGTTTTTCCGTCCACAGCCATCACTACCATGTTGTCAGGACTAAAGATGACTACAAGCAGAAACACCATGATGTATGTTGTCCTTTAACATATAAAATCACTACTGCTACTAATGTCTTTTGTCAAAGCCCATCACAAACAACAGATGGGTCAAGCTGGTACAGAACAAAAACCTTAACAAAATCTGAACTTGAAAAAATCAATTGCATTGATTAGATCATTTCAGAACAGGCTTACATAATTCCTTCTCTTCTCCAGAATCCTCAGTCCATCAGAGAGGAGCAGATACCAAATAGCACTGTTATGGCATTCAGAACCTGTAGTCTAAATAATACACGCTAAGGAAATCCCTATATTTAAGTGCATGGCTAAAACACATGCACTTGAAGTTCCTAAATGATAAAGAATTTACTGGAACCCAGGCTGTAGAACAACAGTATATATCAGCATCTAACTGAAGAGCCTACAGTGGCAGAAAGCTGAGCCTTTCTCTTTGGGAAGAGGAAAGACTTCAACTTCAAGAATCCAACAAGCTGAAGTCGATGTCATGCTCTTTTTCCAGAGGCACGCTCACACTGCACAGCAGGAAACAAAACAGCAGTATGTGCTCTGCAAGGAGTTTCTCCAGAAACACAGGTACTGCAAACATGAAGTCTCAAAATACATTCTGAAAACAGCACAAGACTAAAAAGCACATGGGAAAAAAAAAACAACGTTCTGATGCTACCTTACTAGCAGGTCTTGTAGTTCTGCCTACTGTACAGGAGAACAAGTCAGAAATATGGAGAATAGATGTTTTATGATCAGATGTATTTATCTGTAGTGTACGTCCCAGTTGTGGAACAGAGCGCATACAGGTGGGTACCTCAGCAATGAGGCACTCACTGCTTCTTAAAAAATACCTGAACATTTTAAAAACTTGCATGTTACTTTCTGTGATGTACACCTAAGCAAAGCAAAAGAATCCTTAAAAAAATATAATATTCTTGGAAAGACTGTGAAATATTTGCATACCAAATAAGACTAACACTACCATCTGGTTACTGTTGCAGTGAGAATGACAAGCATTTAATCTGAAAATCTCAAAGTGCTCATGCAAATTTAGTCCTAAACAGTATTAAAAAAGTAAATATGTAACACAAAACCCACATTCTGCATCAGAGCAACTGTGTAGTCCTGTATTTTGTCTCCAGTGGTGACAAATGTAAAAGGCCTTACTAGCATGAGAGGCCTTACTAGCATGCTCTTTCTGCAAGTACTTTGCTCAACCTCCCCAGGAACCGCAGTTCAGGATGCATGTGTGGGCACATCTCTGCTGGTTGCCCTCAGCAGCTGAGCGAAATAATCTTCTTCACATATAAGAGCATATTGTGTGAATTTTCCTATGGTTAAAGTTTGTCAATAATAAAGGAAAGATCTAGATATGCTGGTCATAGTCATTCTGTATTAGTAAAGGGTATTTTTACGCACAAATTCTGCTAGTCTGAGTTATCTGGAGTTGCCCTAAAAACTCAGTATGTCAGAAGCCCAAGGATGATGGAGAGGAGCTTTGTTAAATTGTTTGTAAGATGATGATTATGTTGTTGTTGATAATGATTTTTATTATTATTGAAAATATAGTGTTAACCTTTACAGTACATTGTTTTTACTGTGAGAAGTAAGATCTAATTACATCCGCATTTTCTAAAACCACATTCTGAGGTTAAGATGAAATTTTCCTTTTTTTGTAAATGTGAAAATTAATTCTGATTATATTAATTTAAAAAATCTTTTCATTCCCTCTTTGTTCTGCTGAATGCATGAATTTTCAACTATTTCCTTGAATACATTTGTGCAAGGTTCTCACATTGCTTTGCAATACCACAGCTTGGTTGCTATTGGAAGGGTTTGATATATTTTGTTTCATTTTGTTTTGCTTTGTTTTGCTCCAGAAAATCAACAGGAATGTCCAACACTGTTTGTTCTTTTAACTCATCTCTGAGAGATACTGTAATAAGAGAGGCCATATGAGAAGTTTTGGGATAGACTGTGCAAGACTGGTGCAGGAGAGGGCAGGGTCTGCTTTGTAAAAATATCTACCTAGTTCATCTGTGCCACCTGCTGCCCTGCATGCAGGCACTTACCTATTTTCATTTACCCATGGCAAAGTGTGAGCAAGAGTTCACACACCAGTTCTGACCAAGTCCTGAGCTTCTACAGACAGCAGCCTCACAGAATCATGCTGTATTTCCTGAGACTAAGCAGTGAGATTCATTTGTTAACTCTTCCATTAAGGAGGATGACCAAGATTTAGTATGAGTTAGTAAGTTTGCTGTCCATCATAAAGTGCCACTGCTGCCAACAGGTGAACTTTGCTTCTTACCTTAGCCTGTTTTAAAGCCCTGTTGGAATTGCATACCCAATAGGACCTGGCAAGTGATATCCAAGCAATAGAAGGATCCACATAGGAAGAGACAACTGACAGCAAGCATCTCACTGAGAGGATTTGAGAAAGCAGAGAGGAGCATTGAAAAGAGATGAACAGAGGGAAACGTCTAGAAACACCACAAGGAGATGGAAACTCAAGAAGAAAACAGCAGCAGGCTCCTTTCAAAGCCTTGAGGAAGTAGAGCATAGGGAGATTCTGTTTCATGCTGAGTCCTTTGCTTAAAACACCCCATCAGTTTGCTAAATCAAAAAACATAACTCAGGCAGATTTGTTTAACTATAACAAATGTCCTTGCTGTGCCTTTCAACCTGCCCATGTTCTGAGAAGTTGCTGTGCCTCTCTATTGCATGCAGTCAGACTTCCCTCTTCTTGTCCATGTACAGGAACAGTTTCAGCTTTTCTGGTTAGAGCTGTCCAGGCAACCTGGCATGGACAGTAATCAGAATACAATCTGAACTCACCAGACTATGTAGTGGGATGGTTTTGGTTTGTTGTTTTTTTTTTTTTCTTTCCTAAGTATAGAGTCTTTACGATGCATATTGTTCAGTTTTTCTCCCAAAGCATATGTACAGGAGTTTTTTGTAAAAAAGGAAAATAAAACCAGGGAGATGTAGTAATATATTCCAGGAGCTGGACTTGTTAAAGAGAAGTGCAGATGGTAAAAAGGGAAAGAAGTAGCCATCCTCGTTACTTGAATCAGACAGGGAATCGATTCTCATCCATCATGTTCTTGATGTAATTTTTAAGTAAAATTTTTAAGTAAAAGCAAATACATTTTGCTTCTTCAATAAGACTTCAAACAGACTTAGCACTTGGCTTCACAGACTGGAAACATTAAGAAAACACTTTCTCAATAGTCAGCACCTGAACACCTTCAGTTTCACTTCTGCCCAGACAGGATTTGAGTCAAACTCTGGGTGAATGCAGCCTCAAACTTTCTTTCTGACTTAAATACAGATCACACCAGTCCACAATATGCAATTTTAATCCTAAAATTTTGGATAATTGAATGCAGGTGTATGCTGTTGACATTGCTAACATTCATTTGGATAATTCAGAAAGCATAGGACTAGGTTTTAATACAGCTGGCATTTCAAAATACAGCGCTCAGGCTTGCCGCTGTTCTACATTGGGTTCACATATAATTAAGGTGTAATTACTATCTCCCAAAGCCTTTAAGCTCAAAGCCTTAGGACTTCTACAAGTTCACTGTGATGAAGAAATCTTCTGGAAATAGCCTCACCCATCAGGGAGCCTTGTGGATCTCAGCTTCCCTGCCAGGAGCGTTACAACCTGGGTGTTAAACCTGGTGCACAGAGATTTACCTGCACATTGTGGCAGAATTAGTGATGAAGTGCTCCTTGTGCTAGACTTTATGCAAGGTTGCAACATGACTGTTACATATCAGAGATTTGAAAATCAAGGCTCTTTTTGACTGAGCTTTCAACATAAATTACCTATTCTTATGACTCCTGTCAAGTCCTGAGTGCTCTCTCCCTCCTGCAGAGTTTCAAATAGCATCTGAGAATGTAATTTCCTGTACCAATACTGCATCCATAAAAACATCTACAAAAATAACACTCATTCTTCAAAAGATGTCTAAATGCCTCCCCCCGCCGCCCCGCCTCAGCCTACTTGCTACATGGTTCAAGGCAATAGTTTCAAAGGACTGCAAGGAGTGGAAATGCTTTCTTAAACTTGCTTTGTTATCTGTTTGCTTCTCTTCCAATTCTTTAAGAACAGTTTTCCAGAAGCTATTATGGTGTACGTTTGTTGCAGGACTCTGTTGAATGCATAATACCTTGCGTCTAAATTAGACCTGTCTCAACAAGGATGTTGGACTGGTCAATTTCAAGAGGTCCTTTCAACCTTGGCAGCTCCATGGCTCAGTCCAGCTTTGTGCCACAGCCCGTTACTCCTCACAGCTCAAACCCAGGTGAGGCTCACTCACCCAACAATCAGCAGCCAACTGGTTCTAAAAATAAGACTATACAGTTGCATACAAATGCAGCATCTGATTTTTACAAATGACATTTTTTGAAGCCCACGTTATTACCCCTTTATCTCATTAAAAAAAAAATAAATAGTGGTGTATTGAGGGGATAAACTCACCATATCCTGAGGTATGGTAGCTCCTACTCCACTGCAATTTACAGATGAGATATAAATCCTAGACACAAGCAGCTTATACAAGAAGGTTTGTATCAAGTCTAGCAGCAGTGATACACCTGTGGCTGCTGCTGCTGCTGAACCTATCTTTGTTCATGACTTTTAAATTCTTTGGAGAATCTGCTGAACTTGAGTTCTTATGTCTCTTTTTAAAAAAAAAAATATGCAACTGAGGAGAAACCATACAAGACTTTGCCTGGAATTAATCTGGTAGCACCCAAACGTTAATACACCACAGCACAAACACTTGATCAGCTGTTCCTACCAAAGGCAAATAATTATAGCTGAAGATTTATGTTACCTTAATGTCTATTCTCTTTTCTACGTACATTTTTTAACATCTTTTTCTCTGTTACAACAAGAAAAAAATTACAATTACAAAAAATTACAAAAAACCAACCAATTAAAAAGACAAAAAAGAAGAAGAAAAAATGGCCCCAAAGTTTCAAAATTTAACACATAGTGAATCTACAACTAAAGTCTGTGTAATTTCCTCTCAAAAGCATCAGCATTGTGATACAGGAAAAGACCAACTCAAGAGAGTTGATGATGACCTAATTTGCAGCAGTTGACTTTGGATAGACCCAGTCTGCACAAAACCAAAAATAAAATAGGCAGATCTCAAGGCTGGGTATAGAAAACTCTTCAGCTTTTTCCCTATCCTGGATCCTCACCTACACCTCTTAACATGAGCTTGAGTCTGCTGAAAATGGATGTGTAATGAACCTGTCCTCAGAGCATCCAAATAGGACACACACCAAGCACCATCCCAAAATGATGTTAGAAAGTGAAAGAACCAGAGAAATAAATACTATGGGGCAACCTTCTTATTCTGAAACACCCCTGAACCTCAAACATGCAGTGCTAGTGGGCTTGAAAGGATAAAACAGACAAACTAACATAAGAAAAAGAAGCAAGTGGAGAGGCAAGGCATGTCTGATTTACTGCTTTGTGTTTCAGTTACTGCATTAATTAGTCATACCCTTTAATTTTACCGATTCTGCCTTAGGACAAAAAAGGATTACTAAACTGAAAACTGCAGTGACATACCCTGGAGAAGGGTTATGCTTTGGGAGAATTTAATTTTAGAAAGCAATGTAACTTTGTTGATTATTTTAATAACAATGCCCAAATGCTTACTTTGCAGTTCAAAAATGCTTGAGGGAGATTATGACTTACATGGTTATGCTTTTGCCATTTTGGTGGGAAATTAGTTGGTACATTTCTTTTTTTTCCTCAGGAGTCAAAAATGCCAAGCTTCTTTAGCAACTAATAGCATAAAATGTTCACCTGATTCCATATGTATTTCCTTCTGGGTTCAAACATGGTCTCCACTACAAATACTATCTTCTAGTAACGACTGTTTCACTAACTTCCTATCTTGAAAAACACATCAACTAAAATTAAACTAAGTCAGGTCACATCAAGTAGTCTCTGGCTGGGAAAAAATGTGAGGTCAGACAGGAGCAGGCCTACTCTTTGAAGTGTAATGGAATGACGGAGATAAATTTACATCATCTGAAGATCTGGCCTCACAGCTCCTGCAAACTTCATTAGGAATAAGAGGCATATCACCCTGCACAGAAAATAAATGATGAAGTAAGGGAATAAGAAAATGGAATAATTGGGTTTGGGCTCCAAACCATGTCACTACAAATAGAGTGCAACCTGAATGTGTTCCGATTAGAAAATCCACAGGGTGGCTTTAAATCCAAAACTAATCAGAAAGTCACCTGGGATTGTACTCTGTCTGACATGCCTTCCTCTTTAGGGCTTTTTTACCAGTCTAACTTATTCTCATCCAGATTTAGGATTTTTTTCAAAGACAGATGTAATATCCCCATAATATTCCCTTCCGCTTTTAAATAACTGAGCTCTACTATCAACGATAACTTGATCTTAATGAGATTTTTATGCCTGCAGATTAAATACCAATTTCTTAAGAGTTAGAAAATACTGCAGTGCTGTTTCATGTGAAGATGCTAAGCAATCAGCAATCTACAAACTCAAAATAAGTTTTCCTTTATCTTGTCTTAAAAAGTATTTCCACCTAGTTTGATGTTTCTCACCCTTCCTCTTTTAGACTGGTTCTTATGGTAGCCTAAAATGACAATCAAAGACAAATGCATGTTGGAAGTATTTTTTTAGGTCAACACAGTTGAGAGAACTGTATTGCAAACCGTAGCATTATTCTTTACAGGTACACAGGGAGACCTGACCTACTGTTCCTAAGGGGGCTGTACGAGCTGATTGTTGTTTGGAAAACAGGTTCAAAATTCTTTGGGTATCCAGGTCATTTATCATCATCTTTCCAAGAAGGAAATGAAGTAATCCACTGATAGACACCTAAGAAATGTTTAATGATATTATTCAAATTATGTAATGTTGTGTTTGTCCAAAACAATTTAGGGGCAAATTTAGAGACAAAATTCAGCATCAGACACCCCAGATACTTCAGCCTAGCTGCCTTGGGATTTTCAGTTATTTAGTGGTTAAGAAGGCCAGACTCCTGTGGAAATTTATGGAAGTCTATGAGTTAAAGGGATTTAAAATTGCCAAGAAGAATGGATGAGTGTGGATACAATTTCTATAGTAACACGAGTTAGGAACTAAAGATAACCATACAGAAAGGGTCTGTTTTCATTTTGGTGACACCAATTAGTAACACGGATATGGAAGTCAGCTGCTATGTATTGTCAAAATAAAAACCATGTATGTTCTTACTTATGACTCTAACTTTAAGTGTCTGACACTATAGTAGTTTTGTAAAGAGCCATTTGCAATAATAATAATAACAACAACAACAACCATAACAACAGCAACCACCACAACAATAATAATAATGCATATTTCAGAACCATATTAAAGTAGACGAATAGTTGGCATGGTAACTTCGAATTTGCTGTGGAAAGCAATAGCTCAATGGTCCCAAAACTAACTAAACTGATTTCTGAAGAAAAGACCTGAGTTACGTAAGAACACAGAAAACAGACAGAAAATAGGGTGTAACTTAGGGCTGACTGAATCTTTCAGAGAGGACAACACAAAGTTTTCTTACTGAATAGATTTATTCCTTACCCTCCCAGTCCTATGTTAACATATACTATAATCTTCAACATCTAGACAGCATAGAATTATTTTCCAGTTGCACTCGTAGGGCTTGCAAAATGATATATTCATATCCTAACTGTTGTTAGAGAAGTCTATTCAAAGGTATCAAAGACTCAGACAAAATAGTGGTGGTTTCCAAAGATAGGATCCTAAAGATTTTATGCATTTGCCAAAGCAGATATGTTTGGTAGGCACATACAGAATAGCTTGCATATCTTTAATGTACAGTTCTGATACATACGTTCACCTTACTTTTTTAAGGTTTTAAAAGACGAGATGGAGGTTCGGGTCTTGGGATAGTTCTGTTGAGGCAAGAATCATCTCCAAAGTCTGCTACTAGATCTGGACCCATAAGCTAGTGTGGTGTCAAAATGGCAGCAGTATCACAGCCAATTTTGACAGTCTCAGCTTTCAAACTCCAGTAAAATAAGTGGAATTTGAATGTTTATAAAAATAATTAGTTTAGATGCTCTGGTATGGCACCAGAGCGGTTTTCAACACAAGCATCTGAGGCAAGAAACATAGCTGATTTAGGAATAACATAATAAACAACAACAGAATAAAAGCTGCTTAATAAGACCTTCTACCTAATGTACATGATAAAATCTCTATTGATTTTTGAAGTGAAAAAACTAGAGCACGGTTAAGTCCTGAAAATCCTACCTGAGGTGTCAATTAAAAATGCTGTTTAGCTATTTGGAATAAAGTCTGATCAGTAATATATGCATTCATTCCTTAAAATGGGTGTTCAAACATCTCTCCACAAATTAATGAACTATACACTGCATGTTCCTTTCTACCTGTTTTTTCAGTCCATAATGTTTACTTCATAAATAAACCAATAAAAAGTATAAAGAGGACCCAAATGTTTCACACTAGAACCACAAAGCTGATCACCTAAAATCTCCATCTGGTTTCCAGACACTTGTGCCCTCCTTAAGTTCTCAAAACAACTAGTTTACTCCCTGTAAACATCCTGTATTTCTACTTGTGACGATACCTCTTTTTACATGCTGGTCCCTTGCCTACTATTATTATGACACAAATAGAAAATAAAACTCTATGGTATTTTAAGAAAATTATAACTAAAATGTTAAATGATTCAAGAGAAATAAATTTTCAAACTTGGAAGCTTCTTTTCCCATGATCTTATAAGAAGATTTAGAATAATTTTTTTGATTTGTGTGAATATTCGTACAGCACTAAAAAGTATAAGCCCCTCTGCTGTATTAGACAAGGATTTTACTCCTCAATATGTGCTTTGAAATTCCAGTCCCTTGTGATTACTTACCTCCTTAAAACTAAAGAGAGGAAAAATGACATCTTCGTGTATTACTAATAGTTTGGGAGGTTTATTGGGGGGATTAACTTCTGAATTTTTTATACTACAGACAAGCTGCCACCTGGCAGTGATGACTACCCCATGTACAAAGCCCTTTTATGTAGAATGACTGGATCCATTCTGAGCACTAAACAAGAGAAAACATGGGTTACACAGCAGTCGTATGAAAGTAGCAAACAATTTTTCAAACACAAACCTTCCTTTCTGTTACACATTCATATGCTGTGAAAGATGTTCACTGATTTAATAGAACCCTTCTATCAGAGAAACAACATCTCACTTCCAGCCCCACACTTAAACCTCTTGTTGGCAGGACATTTCATGACATTGCTGCCATCCTCTGTCATGGGGAGGGGGAGGTGGAGATTCTCTGCAGGGAACAGAGGAAAGAAATTTGCCCTCTTTTGCGTGCATCCACAACTTTAAGAAATCGTCTGTCACTCCTTCTGGCAGCTCTGCCTGTACTGCAGGCACTGACCACTACAGAGATGATCCAAGTTACTTGATATGCAGCTCTTTAAACTCATGCATTTCTTTTGGTATCAGGAAACATTGCAAGCCCATTAGCTAAAAGTGACTCCTGCTTCTATGCCAAAAACTTTGCTCATTTTAAAGAGCTTAACTTTAAGCCTAAGCTTCTGAATCTTCTGGAAACGGTGCTTTTTTTTTTTTCTTTCTTTCTTTTTTTAAACTCCAGCTTTCAGCCAATTTCACAAGAAGTCAGGCAAAGAAGCTGCTTTCAGAATGGCTCCTGCTGTCCATTAGGCAAGACCAGAGAGGACATATTCCCATATTGCCAAAGAGAGTGAGTGAGGAAGATTATTGCCAGGCACTCTCTTAGGAGAGAAATGGTCTTGTCTCTGCACGAAATGGTAGAAGAACCTGGAGGAATGGAAGGGAAAGCAGAGGGGATGAGGAAGTGGCTACTCCAGCCCAGGAAGTCCTCCCAGCACCCAAACAACTGTATGCATCTAGGCCACCAGGTTGTTGCTCAGTGGTGAAAAAAATAGGGGAAAAAAACAGCATAAAGGGAAAGAGGAATGTGCAAAGAAGGCAATCACTGGCATTCTCCTGAAAGTTTCATTATCTTGAACTGAATTCAGAGGTACTAGGATGTTGTGGTTTAAGCCTCCAAGCCACATAGTTTTTCTCTCTCACTCACTTCCCTCTCTTTCTTCCCCTAGTCCCAGGGGGATGGGGAGGAGAATCAAAAGAATGCAACTCGTACAGGTTGAGATAAGAACAGTTTAGTAACTAAGGTATAACACAAATCACTGCTGCTACCACCAGTAATAATACAAGAGAAATACAAGGAAAGAGAATACAACTGCTCACCAAGCCCAACCCACCCAGTGCACCCCCCAGCAGCGAACCTCTCAGTGCACCACCACACCCTTCCGGGTCCCTGCTCTCCATTTTCACATCCTGGACATGACGTGCTGTGGTATGGAATAACCTCTTTGGTCAGTTTGGGTCAGGTGTCCTGTCTCTGCTTCCTCCCGGCTTCCCCTCCTCCCTGGCATAGCATGAGGCTCAGAAGGTCCTTGGTCAGACCAAAACACTACCAAGCAGTAACTGAAAACACTGGTGTTATCAGCGCTGTTCCTAGCTACCAAGAAGGAGAAAAAAAAAATGAGTTACTGCTGAACCCAGGACATAGGAGAAGGATTTCCATGTTTTTCCACTGGCTCGGGTTTTAAGGTAAAATGCACCATAAGATATTAAAAATTCATGCAATTCAAATTTTCATTTAAGCATCTGCCAAAACCACAAGCCTGCCTTTGTTGTCACATACTAAAATGTTACTGTTCTCTTACTCCCTCTTTTGTCCCGGGACCTTCTAACTTTGGAAAAGATCTAGCCAACACATGACCCTGTGTTGTGTTGTTGGGCAAGACAGACACATCGCCAGCCTTGGAGTAGAAATAGAGAGAGACAGATGATATCTCAGCAAACAGAATGAGAAACTGAAAAAATCCACATCTGTTTCTGCTGTTTCAAAAGAATCTTTAAGGTTTTCCTGTAAGATGAGTGACAACTACAAGAAATAAAACTGGCTGTCTTACACAATGTTCTTGCTCTGAGCTCATATGGTGTTCACTTGCCAGCACATAACTGACTCATCTCCAAAGGCTTTGAGATGCAGTGATGAATAAAGTACAGTAGAAGTGGAAAATGTTAATCTAATGCTATGCAAAGCTTTGGTAGGTGCAGTTCTAGCTGCTGAGGCACAGGCAGAATGGGAAAATGATCAATAGAAAAAGTGCCAGTTACTAACATGTGTGAAGATTTTGCCTTGAAAAGGTTAAATGTGATTTTTTTCCACTATGTTAAACTCCCCCTCTGGGCCAACTCTGGCCTTCAGAGTGTTTTTTACTTCATTTGCTGGAGAATTAAGAGACTCGGAAACATACTCAAGCAATTTGTTTTAACTGACAGTTCAGCCAAACTGCTGTCAGCCAGTTGTAGAATGAATTCACAGTTTAATCTTTTGCTTAAGTACCTGCGCTCTAATAAATCATTTAAAATAGCTGACTTTTGGGAATGCTTGAAAAAAGAAATGGTGGTGCAGCACAAAGCATGTGTCTGAAATGGAAGGATAAGGAGATGGGTATATATAAGTAAACTGAACAACACCTTATTCATTGTCCTGATACTGAGGGAAGCATTAAGTTGCCTTTTAAATTCCCTTTGACAAAAGCTCTGAAGTAGTCTGTCTGTGTACATGGGAGAGGGAAGAAGTCTTTGAAGCAGACCCTGATACTCATGGCCCCAGTTGTATGCTGGAAACTAATATTCCTCTTAAAACAGCTAGGCAGTTATCCAATTTCACTGAGGTCCAGGAGACAATCCAGTACATAAAGCAGATGCTTAAACTTTGGAGAGAGCTGATAAAGTATAGAAATATAATTCATAAATAAATGGACTATATCAGGCTAATAGTTCTGAGGAAACCCTCCTCTGAAGCTATGACATTTTCTACTCATTAGGAAAAAAGAAAAGACAAACAACAAAAAAGGCAACTGGGTTGTATGTTAAAGCTTGTTTCCAAAGCCAAGCATCTTTCTCTACAAAGATTTCAAAGGTAAGCATTGCACCAATCTTTTCAAGCATGGAGTAAAGCAAAGTTAATTGTAGGTTATAGCTACTTTTGCATTAGGCTTCAAAATCCCTTGGTGATTAAAACATCATCTGAGAAGGGTTCAAGAAGGGGAACATCTGCATTTTCAAACAGTGGAAACCATGAAAAGTTTTCCTTTAACCAATTACTGCTAAGTAAACAAGGAAGTGGAGGAAGTGTTTGCATTTGGACAGGGTTGTGATATTTGTACTATTTGAGTTATTCCCATTAAATCACTGCAAAGTGCTCAAGGAGGAGGAATGTATTCTAAGTTTACCTTATATTTTGCCTCCTACTGATTTTAAGGTTATTTTTAAGTACTTGAATTAAATCAAAATTCACATACCAGGCTGAGATTTTCAGGACCTGCAACAAATTTCCCCAAAATAAGTGAAAAGCAAGCCTGTAATGGTTCTTTCAGCTTTGCAAATTGTCCCCATAGAACATCCCTAAATGCGTATGAATATTTAGTAGATTGAAAAAAGTAACAAAAAGGAGAAAATGGAAGAGGAATCCACTGTACTTGCTACACTTGTATAGCGTGGAGATGCCACACTGAGAACGGTTGGTTAGTTGGCTGCTTGCTTACTTGCTGGGTTGGCTGGCTGGTTCGTTGAAAGAGATTTCTTAACTAACTTTTTTTTTTTTTTTTTACTTATTTCTTCATTTATGGCATTTTCTTCTTAATTTATATTGCTGTCAACTGTAATTAACTTTCCTCTGTTAACTATATAATCTTTTTGTCCACGAACTTTAGCAGAACAAATGTCCACAAATATCTCAATAGTATTTAAGAAGCGGAACAACACTGGAAGCAAACAGCTTACTTGTCTGTACACTCAATCTTGTTCAGCTGATGCATCCATGCAACCATCCTGGTGCCTGTGTAGCTCTGAAAATGTTAGTAGACATAAATTTACCTGGTCCTGTATGCACTTCAACAAGTATATTTTCTTGGTCTTCCTACAACTGAAACAGTATATATAAGTAAGCATTTGTAAATAAATCTCTTGTCTAGTCACAGATATTTTAATCTGGCATAAAAAGAACTAAATGCAGATGGTTTGTCTGGAAGCAACAGACTAAAGTATGTAATCACTGTCTGATAGCATACAAATAGTATTATTATGTATTATAGCAAATACATTGGAAGTAAAGACAAAACAAAGAAGTTGAGCTGCACAAATACATAACAACATTGTGTGTAATCCACTTTATCAAGGCTATTTATCAGCATGGGCATTAAACACAAAGCTTGACTTCTTACTGCATTTTATCTTCTACAAATGTATATAATGTTATCAGCTTTCAAACAAGGAAAAGACCATCTCATATAACACAGCAGATAACACAGCAGTACTTCTATCAAAATAACAGAAGACTAGATTCAAGACCATCATCAGATACCCTGACATTGGAGCCATCCATGATGGCATTGGAGCCACCAGAAAAGAGAAGTGTAGATATCAGAGCCACCTCAGCTTTCTAAGGCATCTGATCAACAGATCACAACAGCAAGTCAATCACTTTCTACTCCCCAGGAATACCAGCAAAAGCTATTAATGCTGTCTGGGCCACATATGTGTATAGATATGGCCATGGCTTGTAAGGGTGACCTACAACATCACAGGGACATCCAACATCACACTGCTGTGAAAGATGTCTTGATGTCAAAAGCCTACAAAATGTCAACTTCTGCTGACAATATTGTGTGGCAGACCTGAAACGATACACTGTGAGAAACCGATAATCTGGGTAAAAAAAGTTCAGCTCACTTTTTCAGCCATACACAGGAGGGAGTGCAACCTGTTTAGGGCAAGCACAGTGAGGTTTTTCAGCATCTTGACATTTCCTACAGCAAAAAAAATGCTTTCCAACTTACATTTCTGAAGTCAGTCCTTCAAGATATTTCAGTAAGCACTTTTCGCTTTTTAACAGTAAAAAATGTATCTTCTTTTCTTTATGAAGCTTTACCTGTCTGATGGCAACGTTCTTCTGCAAGATCATTGCCATCTGCCTGAAGACAAGGTCTGCCATGCTCAATCAATGTCTGGAGAGCAAGATGGGTATGAGATCAGTATCCATACAGAAAAACTGCTGGATATTCAACAGCTGCAGTCTTAGTGGTCTGCCCTGCAGCTGCTCTTCCTGTTCTGCCTCCAAGTCCTGTGTACCTTGTCCTCATCCACTGTCTGATAGCTGTGTTTTATGAATGATCAGTCACTTTAAACAGGAGACTAAAGTAAGTCTCCAAGGCCATAAATCATTGAACAGGTTCAGTTTTCAGATGGTTCTCTTCTACACATGATATGGTTTCTACTTATCACTATCTCTGGGCCTAACTACAATTCCTACAAGCCTGACTCCCTTTGCTTCCTCCCTGCTCTTTGCTGTTTCTCAAAGACTGTGACAGATGCCCCTAAACATGTAGGTTTGAAGCCTTTTGATAGATGAAGACTGACTTGTTAAGAGCTGCCAGCTAGCTTGCTAGAAGCTGAGGTGTAATTCAAGAACTTTTCCTTTTATTTTTCTTGGCCAGCTAGCCAACATCCCACCTGGATTTCATGGGATCAGTGTTCAGAGTCTGTCTGCACTTGCCTGAACTTCAGCCTCTTTTGTCTGTTCTGCCCACCGTAGCATAACTGTGAAGAACATATTTGCAAGTATGAGGATTATTAACTGGCAACTCAATAGACAGCCAAGACCTTTTGAGGTCAATCTTTCCAACAACATCAGATATGCAGCCATAGTTTAGCAAAGAATAATATTTTTTATTTGAACATAATCCCTTCTACCTACAAAAACTTTACATAATGCCGTATGTCACTAGCCTGTCATTGACTCCACAAAAAAATAATTTCTTGGAGGAATGCTTGGACTGAATGGATTATTTCACAACCTGTGAAGTCTACATATTTGACATTTTCATGAAAACCTTGGTGTTGGTACATGTCTACATTCTCTCAATAGATTATTAGTGCCTCCCAGTCAAGTTCACCTGTTTTCTTGTTTAACAGGTGAAATGAGATTTTACATCAGGTGCTTTTTGCTGTAATTCTATAGACAAGTTGTAAAATTAAATGAAACACAACTCAAGCGTGAATGAAAAATACATTCACTTGCTCTGATCTTGTTAGATACATTGTTAGGTTCTGCTTTGAGATTCACCCTTCAGTCCCTTCCAACATCACAAACCTACCAGTGACTGATTTTTGCTTTGCAAATTTTGTGTAGATTAGCTGTTATACTCTAGTTATGCAGTATTTTTCTCCTACTAGAACTAGGCTGAGCCATTTTCCTCGGCACCAACTTGTAACCATTCCCACATTCACTGCAGAGAGGTACAATATCTGCCATTTGTGTACATTGTGTTTCTTCTTTATGCTTTGCTCATATGAACATTTTCTTCCCTTCTCAGAAAGACATTGCTTGGAGGCAACTGTTTTAATGAAAAAGGACTACTAATTTATCAAGTTAACAGAGACCCTCATTATTGCATTTAGTGCATTATTCACTATATTACAGTTCCTATTGATGTTCCAAGAAAAAAATCACATCCAAATACTTTATTTGTGGATTGAAGAGGGAACAAAAATGACAGTGTATGCTCCTGGGAAGCTACATTCTAAATGTAAGCCAGAGGACACTGGATGAACATAAACAGCTTGAGGTGGTGAGAAAAGCACACACGTAAAAGAAGTAGTGCCAATTGCCTCAGGTGCTAACTAGCTGGGGTTCTTATAATTTTTTGTGAGGACAGGTTTTACATAGATCAAGGTGTTTGTGAAGATTCTGAACTCTCTTGGATGCTAACTACAAGTCTTGTCTGCATGCATGCTGGAGAAGACTGTCCTGGACAACAGCATGCATCAAGGATAAGATTAAGGACTTTTCAGACCACAGACTGCTCTTCCAGCACAAAGAATTCAGTAATCTCCTAGGTTACAGACTCAAGGTAATGCACTCAGGTGTTTGCAAAGCAAATCAGATTTATCTTCTGTCTCAGATGGAGGGACTGTAAGGATCAGCAGCCACAGAAAAAAATTCTGCCGTTTCACTGGGCAATCTTTAAGGTGTTTACCATTGCTGGCTTAAAAGGTAATTACTTTTCAGTCAGCTGGAGCTTGGACAACTAGACCTGGAGTCTCTTCCTTGCTAATAGAACCAGCAACCTAACATTTCACCAACACTTTATTTAAAATCTAGTAAGATTTTTGTAAGGTGAATAAGCATGTCTTAAATAGCAGACTAGCACATTGCTTCAAGTTTGTTCTCTGTTTCAAGGGCACATTAACAGTTACACAGCTAACTAGGCTTGCAGTGAGTGTTCCCTAGTCCCATCAAGCCTGAATGCTATGCTTGCGGAAAACACCTCCAGACAACACTAAAAACATCTTTGTTTGTTTGTTTGTTTTTGAAAATGAATGGAAAACTTATGTGCCAGTAGGCTGGCTTAAATAAGTGATTCAAAAGACTGAGGCACCTCACCTTTCAAGGTCATTCCCTTTGTGAAAATTATTTTTACACTTTAGTGAGTTAAGGCAATTTCATTTTTTTTTCTTTGGGGCAAAAACTCAGAACATTTTTCTGATGTTTCCTATTTAATAAAAGAACTGAAGGGAGAAAAAAAGGTCATAAACTATTTAATAGAAGTAAAAGGCAACCCAAGAAGGCATTATTTTGAGGCTATGTCCTATATGGGAGTCACAAACAAATATTTGTATTAAACAAAACTGACATCTTTTATTCACCTAATCTGAATAGTCATAACAATAAAAGCACCATACATGTGCAGTATTAATTTCATTTCAGAAGCACTATGCAGAAGGTTGTTTTGCATATAAAAGATGTTCCCTCTTTATTATTACAAAAATGAATTTCTGATGACTGCTGTTGAAAACCAATTGGATTGTGCAACATTTTAGAGGATAAATTAAATAAATAAATCACAGTTTTCTTTCAGGGTTCTTTTCTGAAAGGTTTATTTATCAAGAGGAGAAAAACATATATTAACTTTTCAGTCTTCCTCCACTCGTCCAAGAAATATATGTCAGAGATACTCTGGGATACATAAAAACTAAAAAAATGCTTAAGATAAGGTTAGTTTATGTTAAGATAAAGGTAGCTAAGGTTCTAGCTATGACAAGTCTCACAGATTTTAGCTTTCAAAACCAAGCAAAAAGAAGAAATAGATAAGAATGAGAGCAAACAGTAATCCTGTTCATAACAAAAGTATGGCAGACTTTGAAATTACACTGTTCTGAAAGTCACATGCCAGTCACAGGCTTATTTCAGTATCTGACGTGTTAAAAGTATTGACTCTGATTTTTAATTTTCTAGATCTCTGCCAGTTTAAAATACCAGGAAATCTGCAGAAATGCAACTGATTCAATTTCAGTCATTTTGATAACTCTATGTTAATTTTAAAGGGGTGAGATCATGCCAAGAGCTGAACAAACTGCAGTTTTTCTACACGAATGCTTCACAGCATGCAGCCAAAACTAATCTATGATTGAGCTAAAAGCTTCTTCCTAACTTGTGTAAAGCTTGCTGAGCAGAAGACAGTCATGTCAAGAGGAAAGTTCAATAGACACTATTCAGATCTACAGCACAAAAATGCAAATGAGGCCATACCTTTGGTTCAATTACCTTTACTTGTTCAAGGGTAAGCAAGAGAATAATTATCCTCTAACTGTTCCATAAAAGACAGCAAAATGAAATATCCCAAACTAAAATTAGTAACCTTTCTGCCACACATAAAGAAATTGTTGTGCCTATTATCTTTATGCATAATAGAATAAACATCAAACACTATTGAATTATGATTCACAATTTAACTTTCTCGAATTATAGTTTGCAGTAACCAGTGTTAGAGGTATGATTATTGGATTGTAAATTATTTCAGTGTGCCAATAATGTATTTAACACCATAGCAATGCTTCTTTATAATCCAATTTCTTATTATTGATTTCAGGCATTACAATTATGTCAGAATTTTAGACACCATATAAAAAATGCAGTGACTCAAGACAGTTAGCCATTTGATATTTGCCAAACTGTATTCATTCCTTTGTTCTATTTGCCTGTCAAACTACACATTTATTGAATTTGTTAATAACTCCTGGATGAAGTTATTTTGTTCAGGCCACTGCAACCACAGTGTCCCGAATACATCCTGAGAAGTTACCCTTATGGTTCCCCATGAGACAGGGTGAATTGAACTACTGAGGACCTTAATCTTTCTGGCATTCTTCAGACTTTCTATGGCATCTAAGCTCAAAAACCTGACAAGCATTTCAGGCAGCTTGCTAAAACTTTAAAGTTTCTATTGGGTTCATTCAACCAAGTGCTCATAGTGGCTCGAATGCTTTTCATCAGATGACTGCTAGTGGTGTATCCACAGCATCACTAACAAGGCTTGGAGGCAATTGTTAACAATTGTTAAGAGGCTCCCTTCTGCCTCATATCACAGTTATGTGCTACTGCTGGATGGCCTGGCTTAAAAATTGCTTTGTGCGTATTGATGGGTGCTATACATGGTGATTCAGTCACACCAAGTGAACATCCAAAAGCTGTCAGTGCAGTGGAAATGCTGAAACTGTTTTTATTGGTGTGTTTTCATAGCATGCCACACAGCTCTTCGGGCCTTTTTGTCCCTTAACAACAGCTCCAAAGCCTTGTAGAACTGGGAATTTCATCCTCTTGGGAGACCAGGGAAAAAACATGACTTGAGAAGGAGCTGCTGGTCTGAGTGCAGAGATTGCAAGATTTTCTGCCTGGTAAGAAGTCCTAAAATAAAGCAAAGCCAAGAAAGGCTTTCATCACTTGTAGCTGGAGTACCCTTTAGGCCCTGTGGAAACAGTTTTTGGTAGTCTGCACCTGCCTGTGGTCACTCTGTGGTGGTGGAGCTGTGCAAGGCAGCACTATGCTTGCTGCCTGACAGGCCTGGGGACTCAGCTGGGGCCAACATAGAAAGCCATGAGTAGCCTCATCAGCTGGAGAGCATACTTTTTATGAGGGAAGAAAAAAGGCTGATATATCAGCTTACTGAAGAGAAAACTGTGAAGCGTCAATCTGTATGAAGAAAAAAGCCCTGTGCTACAAGAAAGGAATTTTGTAGTTTCATCAGGTCAAGGGCCTAATGAGGACCAGTGGCAGGGAGATGAAGCTAGCCTAGTTCAAACCAGGACTTACTGAACACAGGAAAAAGCGGAGAATAATTAACTGCTGGATGAGGACATCAGGGGAAGCAGCAGGTTCTCTGTTTCTCAGTGTCTCACATGTGGAGGAGGAGCAGATGTCTCTGCAAAAGAGCTTCTGCAGTTTAACTACACCCTATTTGGAAACAGCAGGAATCTTGGGCTGCATGATCCAGCCTGTGTTATTCAGGAGGTCAACTAAATCTTCATAATGTTGTCCTTCATTCCTAAAGAGCAACATGACAACACCCAGCTCCTACTTGTGCCAGATGAGTTAAAACAGGGTTTGCTGTTGCTCAGCAGTTGTTCCTACCTCCACAGCCAAATACCTCACAGAAAACTAAGGGTCCATAATAGGCATTGCTCACCATGCAGATCTTTATTGCTATATTATGCACATCTATATAATTTATGGCTCATTGCAGCTATAAGCAGACCCAGACACCTCAGCTCACAGTGACTGCAGTACTGCCCAGTTGTCTGCTCCCATCTACTTATTTATTTTGGCTCTCAAGCTGTTCAAATGCACAGAAATGGCAAAAACAGGGGCTGGGGAGGACTCAGAAGCTACTTCCATTCTGCCCTCAAAACATACTTTTATCTCTTGCAGTATCTACTGCTACAGAGCTCCCTGGCTGTTCAGTGGTAGGATCTGGTACTCTCTTGCAGGTCTTCCGGTAGGCAGCAGCAACGGCAGTTCTATCTTAATAAGGCAGCCTCTTTGATGCCTTCTCTGCTACCTGTCAGGATATGTTCAACTGTGGAATAAAAATCCCAGTGGAGTTTTATTCCATACCATTATAGACAGACCTAGCTGTACCATTTCTTAATTTTCATAGAATCACAGAATGGTTTAGGTTGGAAAGAACCTGAAGATCACCTAGTTCCAACTCCCTGCCATAGGCAGGGACTCCTCACACTAGACCATGTTGCCCAAAGATCTGTCCAGCCTGGCCTTGAACACTGACAGGAATGGAGCACTTTCCCATTCTTCTCTAATTTTACTATTTTTTCCCTTAAAACAATAGGCATACTCCTTCAGTTCCTCCTGAAACTCTCTTCTCTTGCCCTGGAGATTGCCTTTTTCTCATTTCAGTACCTGGCAGTCCCTGAGAACACATACAGCTCGGGAAAACAGATGGGTTGCAGCCTACTGGGTCATTCAGCTGGTAGAAAATTGAATCTTTACATCACTATTTTTCTTCGTTGCTATTTAAAAGGGCCCAGTAATTCTGTGGTAATCTTCCTGATGCTAGTGTCAAGGCTGAATTGTCAGTTCTGTCACTGTGGTTACATTGGGAATATAAATAGAGTCATAAAACACATAAAACCCCTCATCAGTTGCTGCTCAGTTCAGAAATTGCTCCACGTTACCAATACAAAACTAGTCTTCTATAGACTGACAGTGTTGAGTAACTGTTGGATCACAATCATCCTCACAGAGGACCAAAGGACCTGCATTTTACTTCTAGATATATCTGCGTATTTGTGTAAGACGATGGCTCTCCATGCCTAGGTTTCTGTTCTCACTTTTTGTCTCACTGATGGTAACAAAGAATAACAAGGACTTCAGATTTCTGTCCCAGCATCTTGCTTCAGCAGACCTGTAATTTTGGCTGGGTCTTCCTTTTCAACTCTATGTCACTAAGTATAAACAATTATCTTTGAAGAAACTTTTTCCTGTCTTCTTTTTTCTTTACCTTTTTTGTTGTTTTGGTTTTTTTTTTAACCCTCTGCATGTACCTCACAGAAAGCAGGATGCCACAAGCTATACAAGCAGAATATCCTGTCTGCACAAAGGCAACAACATCTTTTCACTTTCCAAAACCTCTAGACATTGCTTCACTGCTCAGTGTCACCCAGAGGTCATACTGCACGTTCCACCACTCAAAAAACGTACAATATCGTTCTAAAGAACTCTAACACCAACTTGCTCTCTTTCTGCCCCGTAAAAACAGAAGTATCAATGTTCTCAGTAATCCTGAATTCAGACACTTTTCTTTGCAAAGCCTGGTCAATTTTAACTTCCAAAGAGACTAAGAAGGGAGCACTTACTGCAGACTACATAAGCTTCACGCTTTAGTCCCCACCTGACTGAGAGCAAACAGGCAGTTGCAGGCATGTTGAGTGCTCAGTACTCCAGCGAGCAGAAGCACAAAAGCCCTTTTGATGGATATGCTACAATTTCAAAAAGTGAAAGCTCAAATAGGCCATGGTGGTAAATATGCTCATTGACTGTTAATGGCTATGTGTGTCAAGGATGCAAAACCAGCCAACTGCACACTTGATCCCGCCCAGAATTCTTTGCTCTCTTTCCCGACTGTAAAAACAGTCTTTCATCACCTGCTAAAGGGTAACAGGATTTGCCAAATCAAATTACCAAGGGGAACTTTTCTCCACACCTTTGAATTAAAGGAAAGAGTCTTCATAGAGATGAGTAATTTCTTGCTGTTTTCCTTTTTAGCTGGCAGCTTGCTCCATTTCTGCCCACTTCAGCTGTAGGGTAATGGCAGGTGCCAGCAACAATTGTCAAGAAATAACTCGAGAGTGAGAGCCATCAGCTCTGGATCCTACAACCCACTATTACGGTAGCAATCAAGACGCTGCCAAGAGAAACCATACCTGTGTTAGAGGCAGCACAAGATGTCCCAGACTCTTAAAGGATGGGGTGCTCATACAGACTTTTGCCTGCTGTTCCCACAGCCTGCAGAAGAGCATGTCTGGTTACCCCTTCAAAGAAGAGGCTTCTGGAAGAAACACAAGCTGAAGTGCTGGTTGCCCACTGGAAATTAGCCACATGCCCTACCCAGGATGCCCCATCCTGTAAAATGTTGAAAAATCTTACAGGATTTATCAGGCTTTGCAGTAGGATGAGTCTCAGTTCCTTCCGGCTCTTCTCACCCAGCCTACTGATACCCTAAGATACCACCTAGTCTTCAGGACAAGAAGGCACAGCATTGTCTACACACACACCCCTGCCTCAGATCAAGAGGAACAGATCTTTCTTCCTCATGTCATGTACGACATAAGTTTCTTCTCTATGCCTTACTGGAGGTGGTGCAATGTAAAAAAGACTGTAAATGTTGCCAAGCTCAACCTGTTAGCTAAAAGGTGTTAAGTTCCCACTTGAGGATCCCTTAATAGTTTCTTATATTTTATGTAGTCACAGAAGATCTGAAATCGCTGGAGGCCAAACTACACTCTGAGGCAATATTCCACATATTACATCACTGTGGCTGTTGAATGTGACACTTACTTGGAAGTAGTAAGTGTCTTCTTAGCCCTTTTTCTCCAAATTGATTCCATCTAGGCAAAAATTAAAGAACTAACTGCAATGAAGCATTAACAGAAAAACAGTTGCTCAAATGCATTCTCAAATTGGCAATTACAAACAAATGCTGTTCCTTCAAGGTTGCTAGTCAATACCTCTTAGCTGGTTTCAAACAGATAGCTCAGAAGCTGAATACAAGCCTGCCTTTCTTATTGTTACAAATTATGGTCTCTCCTCACTGTTTTCAAGAGCTTTACAGTCTAGCAGTACAGCAGATGCTAACATACTACCACAGCTTTTCTGATTGCTTCCTAATGTATTTTTCTTTTGGTATGTATTTTTCTTTTGGCATGTATTTACAATCCAAATATCCACAATTATTGTGATCAGATTATGTCTACAAACCACAGTTACTGGCTGGCTAGACATGCATCAACACAAGACTATTTCTATGTATGAAGGTTGCAGTTTCGTGTGCCTAGACTGCAAACAGGAAACTTGAGTCTTTTCCCATTTGTCATCTCATCGTTTCCCAACCTTCTGTAATTGAAGAAATACCTTTGCTTGTGCATGGGGGTAGAGAAGGTTAAATAAACCATGCAGTTCAGTATTGCTGCAATAATCTACAACTCACTAGAAATCAGACCATACCCTGAATATTGACTTCTTAATTTCATACCCCTTTCCCTTTGTTTGCTTACGTATATGCATACAAACACATATGCTTTAATTTTTGTCTCATGCAGATTTACAGGGATTTTCACAGAGTTTCTTTCCTGATGCTTCACAGTGGTAAATGGAGCCTGGGTTTAGTTTTTAATGCTTAAGAAGTTCTGCTGTTAAGACGGACTGGGAAAAAACAGACTAACACTGCCAAATACATCTGTGACAGAGAGCAAAGCTCTGGGTGATAACATAAGCAGGAACCCTAGAGAGGAAAGGTAGCAAGGAATATGTAGAGCATGGGGCAGCATAAGGCTAAATAGGAAATGCAATCAAATCTTCCAAAATGTCTGAATTAACATATTTTGCACTGAGGACAATATCAAATAAGAAGCTGCATTTCTATTCAGATCAAAGTGTGGTTTTATTTCTGCCTTCTATGAGTACAGTCTCCATTTGGTTCAACTGGCTATTTTGGAGAGCTGTTTTGCTTAATTTCATTTTCAGATTTTAAACCTCTTTTTCTTCCTTCCTGCTGTTTTTTTTTAAACAGTGTCTAACTGGAGTGGCAAGCCTCTTTGCAGTATTTGCTGGTCTGGGGGTTAGCACAATCCCCCCTGTTTCTGACACAAGATGGTATAAACAGAAAACTTCAAAAAGATCTAGATGGAAAGAAGAATTCAGACATACAGCACCTAGCACGTCTTCTTGTCTGATAGAGAGATGAGAAAAGATCAAAGCAGCCAGATGGAAAGGGTAGGATCATTGTCCACATGTGTCCAAACTGTGGGAAGAAAAGCATATTCTGAGAGGAAGGAGACTAAGAAGCATCCCACCACCATGTATTTGTTGCTTAAACTCTGTCAGATTTCTGGTGGCATGAATCTTCCCTTAATTTTGAGAAACAGAACCACTCCAAATGCAATTCTACACTACAGGTGCCAACTGGAATAAATGCTTTGCTGAGCTCCAAGGACATCAAATATGCTGGTTTCTGCAGTTTGTAGGGGCAAGTTTCAGAACAAGCCTATTTGGGCTTTTTCCCTGCTGCTTTCTCATGACACAAAGTTATGAAAACTTTTCATGACAAACAGTGTTGTTCCTTCTAAAAATCAGTCCTGTCTTATTTAAAATCTTAATAAATTACGTCAATGTGCAAAATGTTTGACCACAAAATAATTTAACCCATTCTGACCTTATTTGATCTTCATTGAAATTACACTGAAATCACTCATAACTCAAAAAAAGACTTTCAAATTAATACATCACGCCATCTAGTTCTCAAAATATTTTCATTCAGCCTGGAAATTAAATAAACTTGTCTTCTGCAATTGGGGAATTTCCAAAAAGGTGTTCTACATGACTGAGAGCTTTTAGAACCACAAGTTGAATGGAATCAAATATACAAGTAAAATGCCTTTCAGTGGAAGATGGCATGCAATGAGATGGGATATCAATGTAAAGAAAAGGAAGAGAAATAAAAAGAAATTAGCAAATCATTAATATTTTTACAGTTGGGATGGAATTTAGAAAAACAAATAGCATTTTTTACTATTTTTCTTTTTCAAAGAGATTTTTTGCTTGTTATTTTCTCACAACATGAATTGAAACCTGCTTTAAGGCAGAGATAAATTTAGAGCTAACATTGCTCCCCCGCTCTAAAGCATCACAAATAGAGAACTTCCCCATGGAGAACTGTGTGAGGTAGCCACTTCCAGCAGGTTCTCCTGCAGCTGCTACTTCTGTACATAGATTGCAGCAGAGCTTGTCATCAGGCTCTTTTATCTTAATAACTCTTCGAATTTATGGCATTTCAGAGATGCTTCTTTAAAATGAAATCTTCACCTAAGACTTTTAACAAAAACATTTTGGTAGATTCTACCTTTCTTGACCTATTGATGGTTTCATTAAAACAGTTTGCATAAAGAAATACAAAATTTATGTTGGAAGGACAAAAATCATGTACTCGACTTTTAGCAAATAACACAAAAAAAGATTTTGGTAATGAAAATACTGGACTTTCTTAGGAAAAAAAAGAGAGAAAATTTATTTTCTTTCATAGAAAAACTGAAAACATACATTTCCCAGTCTCCTTTCTTGACAAATTGACCCCTAAATTGTAAAAAATATTTTTGCAAAAATTTGCACAAATGTTCCCTAAGAATATTTTCTAGAAAGAGAAATTTAATTTAATGAGATAACTCCTGTGTTAACAAATAAAAATCAGATATATGCAGAAGTTATGACAGATGTGAGCTTGACTGTTTTGCCCAAGACAGCACAAGAAGCATTTAGGTCAGACTAAAGACACAGCCTTTGGGTCTCAGGGGTGACAATCATAAAACCACCCTTATTTTGTGGTGAAGGTTGAAGAATAAATGAAGAATGAAGAATAAAGAATATTCTTTATTCTGCATTCACAGGCAAGAACTACCATACTGTATTGCTGTACAAGATGATATAACATTTTCCAGAAGGATATGTAAACCAGAAAAACTCCTAAAGCGACATTTTGTTTAAAGTTACCTTTAAATCATCAATGTTTCTTTTTTCATGTCTTAAATGCTATGTATTATTTAAAAAGGACTGGATAAGAAATATCACCTGTTTTGGTCTCCTTAAGCACTTCATGATATTTTGCATTATTCAGAACAAAAAAAAAAAAAAATCAGGCTAGAATGCTGACACTGTAATTAGCTGGTAATATTTCCATTTGTCATTCTGACCAATTCTTTCATTACTGGGCTCAGTATAAAAGCAGCACCAACAATCTTTTTGTAATGCTTACTTCATTGATATATAAATAAATGTGATAAGGAACAGTGTTTTAAGTGTTTAAGTGTTTTAAGGGGGATATTTAGCAGAGTAGGATGTTAGTTTATATTTGTTCTTTACTGAAGGAAAGATATTGCACTGATTTGAGGAATTTCTATTTATAAATAGAAATTTCATACTTCAGTGAAAATTGTATAGGTAAAAAAACTACCAACAAAAGACTATATTACAGGTCAGTATAGTCACTGAGTGGGAAGTGAATAGGATGAGGCTTCTGGAAAACAGTTACATAAAACTAAAAGCTTCAGATTTATGATGATTCTGCCTGTTTACACATCTTTGCCACACTCTTACTAACATGACCTTTATTTTCAGGATACTTGCCAGCTGACCTGAGTGGTATTTACAGAGCACACAAAGAGGATTCAGGCTAAGCGTTCACAAATCACTCAGGGAAATAACTGTCACTGGATATCCAGGCCTTAAGCAATACCATTTCAGAGGCTTGTTCTAATTCACCCAAGTGACTTACAACTTAATTCCAAGGGTAGTCTTAACACCCATAAAGATTTCCCTGAAGAAGATGCCTAAAGGTCAGCTTGTATTGCAAGGACCACTGATGACTTTCTCACTGGAGGAGAACAAGTAATAGGAATAGTCCATCCCAAGCCATGTTCCTCCGTTCAGGTTGAGGTCCTGATGAAGGAAAAAGGCACTGTTGAGAACAGCTAAGGTCAGCAGCACTGGATTCTGTGAGCAGGAGATAACCAGGAGTTGCAGGAAAGGCAAGGCACTGTGACTTCTCCTCTCTTTGCCATATGCATGGCACCCTCATCCCTTTAACTGCAACCCTCCTGTTTCTTTGACTGACTCTTTTCTTCCATGGGTTTTCTTCAATATAAAGTTGATAAGTGCATCTGCCAAGAATCAACCACTTGGCAAGAAGATTTCAGGGTGACATCATAACTAATTAAAAAATGAGAAGGCTTGGAGCAGTGGGGAACTATGGCAAGGACCCAACAGTGTCAATTTGCTTGAAAAGTTTGAGTTGAAGAATTGCATTTTGCAATGAGTGCTTTTTCTTTTCTCCTTGTCAGACATGATGTTTCCTGTATGTGGACCGTAATACAGATTTTGTTTTGTTTTTTGCTCTCTTCTGAACATAAAGCTGTGGGTCCCTCAATCAGACAGAAATAGATTATACTCGTTTTGGGGACAATAAATCAAAAAAGCTTGAAAGAATTACCCTGTATCCTGAAGTTGCAGCTTTTTTACCACCATGGTGTTCCTAGGCACTCTTAGGATAAGAAAAGAACATCATCTCCTCAGAAGCAGACACAACTCTCCTGCCCTGTGTTTGCATGGCACTTAGCACTGTGGGAGTCCTGGTTCAGGACTCTGCAGCATCACTGCAGGAAAGGTAAGCACGAGGGTAAGCATTCTCATGTACAAAAGCCATAGCTGGATGAAAACTGTTAAGCTAAACCACAATGCATCTACCTAATCATATAGTTAACATCAAATGCAAGTTACATAAAATTTGCCAGTCCCCAGTATACCAGTCAAGAACAACTCCAGGTTGAACAGCACCTGGGGTGACCTGATCTATGGTGAGGTGTCCCTGCCTGTGGCAGGGGTGGTGGAACTAGATGATCTTAAAGACCTTTCCAACACAAGCCGTTCTATGATTCTATGATGGAAACAGAAGGAATGCACTTTAAGAAAAACATTGCTACATCTCAGGCAGTACAAGTGCTATACAGCTCTCACTAAACATGCCTTATTGCAAGCCAGCTGTGCTCTCTTACCATCTCACAGATGGCAGAAGCCCATTCTCTGAGGAGATACTGCTGTCAGTGTTGATGGTTGCAAAACACTCCAGAGCAATTTTCTTTACAAAAGCATAACATCAGGTGACCTTGACTGTGCACGAAGTGATCAAAATCTGATAAAATGACATCCTTCCCTGTGGTGACCCAGAAGTCACTATTTTTCACACTGACTTTTTTACAGTGGGTTAGGTTTTTGTTTGTACTAAAAGAAGTTAAAGTTCTTGCTTCCTGGAAGAAAAATTAATGCTCCAGTTAATTGACAATCAGGTAAAGTCCAATAAAAATTCCATCTGAATTTTAAGAGAATCTTAATTCAACTGTATGGATGCAAAACACTTCTAAAGAATGCAACTCTGAAGTTTCTGCCTCCCTTTTTGAAACTGAAAGTTGGTCTTTCCACATCTACATAGAACTCCTAAAAATGCTACCCATCCCCAAAATGACAATACATTCATAATTACTGTACACATACACTGGTGCAGGCAGGACAGCCGTAGGAGCCCACAAGGCATGTGTAGGCAGTAGCTCATGACTGTGCCCCAGCTGCGCAGGTTGCTGACTGCTTTTCTCTGCCTGAGAGGATGTTGGTCTTCATCAGACACCTTGGTTAAGAAAAGGTTCTCTCCCAAAAAACTATTTTACAAAAAATATCTTACACTTTTGAAGGTGAGTCCTGCCTGCTTTCCTATTTCATCTCTGCTTCACATGGTGACCAGAACAGCAATAAACTCCATGGACTCTTGGGAAACATTGCTTCGGAAAATACTTGTCCAGGTGTGTGTTTTGATGACTAAAAGCTGCAATTATTTATAATGCTCCTTTTCCAAACTCTGGTCAACCTAAGAAACTCAGAAGTGGAGCTCAAACAATCAAGCCACAGGCAAACCTATAAACTACAAACCCAGATGTGAAGCCTGCTGGGTGGAAAGCAGAGGCTGCACCAGGATTTCGTATTGCTTGTCTCTGACTGAAGCTGCATTTTGAGAGCTAGTTCAGCTTGGCTTTGTGAAGTAACAGCTTTTGTTTGGTTATAATACCATGCCTCTAAGAAGTAAAATTGCTGGAGCTTCTGGATGAAATCCCCGAAGCAACATAGCAAGGGCTGACCTTGTGGCTATGAAAAATAAGTAGGACAGAATTAGGTGGCTAGCACATATTAAAATCAATACAACAACTAGAGTCTGGGTGAGTAAACAAGAAGATTTATTTAAGCTCTTTACAGGATACAGTTGCAATCAACAATCTACATTAGAAATAGATTTTGCATAGGAGGAGGAAAATTGCAGAAAAGAAAATCAGATTAAATAAGATATGATAAAATAGAATAAAATAAACACACAGCACAATAGAATACCTGGAAAAGACCTTCGTTCTTTGCCTCTCTTATGTTGTGAGGTTTCCAGGAAGATATAAGCTCTCACTGAGCCTATTTCACATGTGGCCAGCTCCGGTTTCAGTTTTTCTAAATTCAGTGGGATGGACATGATGGACGAATGCATTATTTCCCCTGTGTCAAGCACTGCTATCCTAGTTTATAATAGATGTAAACTTACAGAAGCAACAGCTAATAACCAGATATTGATTTACTCACATTAGAGTCAGGATAGGCTTTCATGCATGCTCTTTGCTCATCTGAATGTACTACCTATGGTGAAAATTATGATTTAAACTCTCTGTCAACATGTCCTTAACCTCAGCTTCCCATTCTGAATAGGAAATTTAAGATCCTAAACCACTTGCGGACATTTAAAAGCTCTGGTTAGCATGTGTTGGGACAAAAGTGACATTTTCACACTTACTTTCGACTTCTGTTTGTTTGTCTTTCAATTAATGATTTTTTTCCTCTTAGAGAACAGTGAATATGTTGGACACTCCTCTCAGTCTTTTTTTGTAGCCAAGATATTTCAGCAATCCAGAATACTAAATGCTACATCAAAGGTTTTATTTTTAACACTGATTCTGATAATGCAAAGTGGATTATTTAATACAAATGACAAATAAACAGGTGAAAGAACATGTGAAACTCCATGACAATACCTGGGAAAGTTGCAGCAAGGTGGGATCACAAGAAATACACTTGGTGCAGTTCCAGTGTGTGGTAGGCTTCATGAAAGTTGACTGCAATACCAGCCCTGTTAGCATCAGCATTATTTAGAGCCAACAATTGCAATTCCTTTGGTCTCCATCCTCATTTTCACTCCAAACTTCTGTCTGCAGCTCGCTCTCAGCAGCTAACCCATTTCTATTGCTTTCTAGTTGGTGCACAGTTGCATTTTAGTGTAACCCACTGCTGTGAGAGAGCTACATTTCATACATTAGATCCCTCCTCTAGCAGGGAATGTCACAGATGCAAAGACTGTGAGTTTTCTAGTTGCTGTGTAAGAATGAGAAATAGCCTGAAAACGCAAGAGGCATCTCCTGTACAGCCAGGCTGTGTGACTGCAATTTATCGATTTGATGAAATGTATCAATGCAAACAGACTACTTCATCTGTCTGCACAGAGTTTATCCGTCCAGATTATGCAGGTTATCAACTACACACACTGAGCCCTGGACAAAACACCTATTCCTTGATCCCAAGGAAGAGAAGTGCTGCCTGCTGCCACCAGTTGTACCCATCCACCTTTTTTGACTGCAGCATGCACCGAAGTAAACTGGTATGGTTGCAGAAAAGTACAGCTTTCCTGCCAAGACAAGGTATATCTGGAGCCACCCATGATCCATGAGGATACTCAGCACAGGCATTCAGACCAGTCTTTTCTGTTTTCCATAGCAAGAAAATGGCTTCAAGTGAGAAGATGTTACCCTAGAAAAATAATACTAAGAATAGTATGTGGTAGAAAAAATATTGGGCAGTATTTTATTAAACATTTAGCAGAAGCCGAGGAGACAGTTCCATCTGTGGAATGGAAATTTTGCTCCATGCAGCAGCTTTGCAGTATGGACCAAAAGATCAGAGAGCATCTAAACTGCACAGAAGTACACTGAAGAACAAATGTGAAATTGGTTTAGGTTTAAAAAACCCACGCACATAGACATAAGACCCAAGATGAAGTATTGGATCAATTGCACTACAGCCTAAAGTGAGGTAGGATGAAAGAAATGAAAGAAGGCTGGATTTACAGACACAGTGTTAGACTCTTCCTTGCTCTGAACTTTTCTTGATAATTCAATTCTGTGCAAAATGAGGGGAAATGTTATTGTGTTTGTGTGAGCATTTTGCAGTGGCAGAAATACCTTCGGGCACAGAGTAATAAGCAAAACTGTTTGCAAAGAAAATTGTCTTCCTTTCCAAGGTGCAGGATTTTAAGCAGATTTGTCTGCAACTAGGTATCTCTGCCTCAGAGGAAATTTGGAGCTCAGATTCTGCTTTTGGTCTGAACAAGAGCAAAGCTTTGGAAATTTCCTGTTATCTGGAGCTGATGAAGGAAAACTGCTCCAGGAACACCAGCACTTGTATTTCCAAACAGCCCCAAGACTGTAGGAGCTGCTTTTTCAGCCTGACCATTTTCTAAGGTGACATCAAAAGAGGGAGAGCAGACCCTAGCACCTGTACGCACCGAAGTCCCAGGTGCTACTATTACAATCCTGGATCCTTTTAAACGTGGGTCAGATGACAATGCAGAAGATGGAGACCCTGCTCTCCTGGGTGTCAGGGTACAGGACACAGACTTCATGTGTTCAGGAAATGTGCACTGATGTAGAGAAAACCCAAGGAGAGCAACAAGCAGTGATTTTCCAACAACACCCAGCTCTACCAGTTTCTGAATAGGCCTTACTAAGAGCTGGGTATTACAGAAACTTAATCTCCAGTATCTTCCTGCTTTTTAAAACCTCTCTATAAACTCTGTATTTCTTCTATAGCTTACTGGAATACTTCCTTTGCTTTTTTAACATTATCATGTAGAGTTTTAGAGTAAAAGCGGTTTCCAGATCATCCTCTGTCATGCTTTGTATTTTTCAATAGGGCATTTCATTTCTACTCAGATTTTCTAGACAGTGGAGATTAACAGGTCAAGAAAATGCAAGAAAAGACTTATTTTGATGAAAATTCATATTTTCTGAATACCTAACCCTAGTTTAATATTTATTCTTTTTTAAATATATATCACTTCAAAAATATTTTCAAAAAGTTTTGCATTTGAGTGACATTGTCTAGGGTGAGGCATCCCTGTCCATGGCAGAGCAGTTGGAACTCTATAATTTTGAGGTAATTTCCAACCCAAATCATTCTGTGACTCTATGTAAAATTTCAGGACAAAAATCCTCCACTCTTTTTTTATTTCCTAAGAAAGTTTTGCAAGTGTTTTGATCTGACTTCTCCAGTCCCAGGTGAAAAAACACTTTCTATTAAATGTATTAATCAGGAAAAAACCTTAAACCAGAGCAATCATCTAGCTCTATGATAGGTATGAATTTTACTGAGGATTGTGAGCAGAGCTGAAGAGCTATGTCAGGTAAGTGTTTAAAAAGACAGGTGTTCATAAGCCTCCTTATTTGGGAAAGAATATAGTCTATATAACAATCAGACTTTTTCAGCTCCAGGGTAAAATAATACAATAATCCAAGACCACTGCTTGCAGACAGGGAATAAGAAAAAATCCCAAATTTTCATATTCATGTTCAGGAGTGCCTTGGTTAGGATAATTTTCTTCCTAATAGCTGGTACAGTTCCACGGTTTGGATTTAGTATGAGGATAATGCTGATAACACACTGATGTTTTAGTTGTTGCTAAGTAGCACTGACTCTAAATCAAGGACTTTTCAGTATCTCATGTTCTGCCAGTAACAAGAAACATTAGGAGCTGGGAGGGAGCAGGACAGGACACCTGACCTGGCCAAAGGGGTATTCCATACCACGGCTCATCATGCCCAGTACATAAACTGGGGGGAGTCACCAGGAAGGCTCAGGTTGCTGCTCAGGTTGGGCTGGATATTGTTTGGTGGGTGGTGAGCAATTGTATTGTACATTGCTTGTGCTTACTGGTTTTTATTCCTTTTTCTTGCTTTTTCTTCTGATTGTCCTCCCTGTCCCACTGGGATAATGAGGAGAAGTGAGCGAGTAGCTGCTTCATACTTAGTTTCCAGCTGGGGTTAAATCAAGACAAGGATTTAGGTATAATAAGTTTTGAAAGATCTGCTTCCACTTCTCCCTACTGTAGCAAACTTAAAAGCAAACCTAATGGAGGTCAAAACAAACTTCTACTTTGCTTAGCAGCGTTTTCACACATAGTTTGAAGTTAAGCAGCGCTTACACTGCTCACAGTGCTGTCCATCACTTAGCACACTGTAGCCTGTGTTACATAGCTACACATTTTGGTCTGAATCCTCATTACACTAAGTCTGACAAATTCTACTTGAGCCTTTCTGGCTTCACAATATAGTAAAGCCTCTGCCTATTCTCACTGCTGAAAAACAGTTTCGGAAAGAAGAACATTCACCATGGTAATGGTGTTCCAACAGAAAATCTACAGAGTCAATACAGCACTGGCATTTTATGGCATTAAAGGATTTATCAGGTTAGATTCCTCTGGCAGGTGGCATCGATTTGGAACAGTAGTGTGAAAATGAATATACTTTCCTGCCTCCAGCTTAATCAGTGTTGTGGTGTGAGGAAACAAATACCTCTTTATTACAGACTCTCTTCTTCTTCCTCATTTCTTCACATGGCAGAAAAACAGAGAGGTACAAAAAAAAAAAAAAAAAAAAAAAAAAAAAAAAAAAAAAGCACATTTAGAAATCTTCTGAGAAGAAATATCTTTTCTTCTCAACTTTCCTTCTGTACTTTCTAAGTAGATTAAATAGTTGCAGTAATCACTGAATTACAGCGATTACAGCTCAGACAGATACATCAGGGAAATACACAGCCACTGTGGCTGAGACACAGCAACAGGATCAAGCTATAACCCAAAGGGATAAGACCTGTTTAAAGGAGAGGCACAAGGCTTCTTTGGCAAATGCTCTCACAAACAAAACAGAACTGACAGCTGGGTGCAACAGTGACAGGGACACCTAGGGCTGGCATTAGCACACAGAGCCCCTGACGGATAGTAGCCTGTCCGCTTTGACAGCCACCCAGGACAGCAGCAGCCATGAGTGTTCCCAGAGCCTCCTCCCCAAGCTGCAAGATCTCCAAATGATAACACACGCAACTTTCTTTCTCATTAGCTCTGTTGGCTGGTCCCACCATGCTAGATATCCAGCAACATTTTCAGGTGCTTCTTCTCCTTCAGAAGGGAGGGGACACATATTTTGGGGGGGTTTTTTCAACACTAAATTGGAGGCAGATGAGCAATAAAAAGTTGCAGGGATCTTCGACACTGGCTAGATGTTTCAGCTGATGCTCATGGACTTTGAATATAAGATCAACCCAGCCTGCAAGCAGTGCACAGGAGTGGCTATTTCTGCTAAAGTCTGGATCCCACTAACTGCAAGACCTGTACCATTTCTGAATCTGTATTTTCTGCAGATCAGGTGAAAGCACAGGAGATTGTGCCTGCCTGTTAGGCTGCCATTGTTGAGGTAACTGGCTTACCGTGGCTGAGAATCCCAAGTAATGTGATGCACATAGTCTATTTTGCATCCTAGCACTGTTTTTCGTAATTAAACACCATGAAGGCTGACTTTTTTACAACAGCAACACAGTATTACAGGCAGTATTTTCACAAGAAATTTTAAGCCTTTTTTAAAAAAAAGAAATAAAAAAATCACTTTTAGCACTTTAAACACTAATCTTCTGTAAAAGTACTTTTGATAATGAAGAAAAATAGATATAGATCTGATTAAATACTCCTTTAATCCCTAAGAAACCACACACAATTTGTAAAATTACGTGGTTGCAAAAGAAAGCTGGAGGATCCAAAAAGATTCTGAACTAGGGCGTTATAGAATTGCTGGAGAAAAGAAACTGAAAACTGGTCTCTTAATTGGAGATCTCAAAAAATATTTTTCATTAGAAACATTTAATGACATGTCAAGCTGCTTGCACAGGTTTAGTGACACTTATGAGCTTATTATATGTGACATCATGCAGCAATGAATGCCCAGCACTGATTCTGGATTTAAATTGCCCTCTTCCAAAAATCAGAAACGTGAAATTTGCTTGGAAGAGCTCCAGCAGTTCCCAGCTGTCTCCATATCCACAGCAAGAGCTATGGATCAGATGGATCTCAGCAACACCTGAAACTTGCCAGGGGCCAAGCCCAAGATTAGAGAGAGGTGCTTGCTATTTCTGCAGACATCTTTTTCTTAGGGTGGATTCCACGAGGCTTCTCAATTTCTTCCTTTGCAGTCACCCTCTGAAAAGACCCAAGAGTTCACATAGCATGATGGAAGCAGTGCAGCCTAAGCTTTTATTTCTGACTGTGTGATCATGAGAACAAGCTGGAACATCTGCTGTCAATCCTTCTAGCTTGCGTAAGGGAGACTCTGTTAGAACTAAACTAAGCTAATCTCATTTCTTTCCTCCCTCACTCCTCTTTTGAACTGGTCTCTAGTAGGCTCATTAGCCATACTAAATTGTAGACATTCCCATCATTTTCCCAGTTCATGATTTTTGGGTGAGTTATACTATCTTTCCACAGCACTGAATCACAATCTAATGTATCTTGTTGTGTATGTACTTATTAGGCTTTTCAAAAAGTCAAAAATGGAGTCACACTGGCTTCAAAACCTTGAGGAAAAAAGGAAGTGTAAGTTTAAAAATACAAAATCACAGATTGGACATCTGACCCTCATAAATATCTGAAGTCCATGACAAATCTGACAGAGTCATGTGCTATGTAAATTAGAATGACGGGAGCAACCTGGATGTAAAGTAACTAAGCACATTTGTAGGCATGACCGGATCCACAGATATGTAAATGGTAAGGCTCTTGACTGGTACAAACAGCATAGTCTGAGTGACTTTTCTGCTCTTGGAGCCAGTTGATGATTGTTTAAAGACCTCATGTGAGATGCCTTTACTAGCACGTGTGGTAACACCCAGGAACCCAGTCAGATTTATTTTACAGTTAAAAAGCTGATGACATTTTAGGTCATTTAATCCATGGAAACTCCATGTGTAAAATGTTAGGCAGACTATGCCATCTGGTGCATATCCCCAGCCACCACAAACTCATTAACCCACAATTATCTCGTACTGGGCTGGAGCAGAAAAAGGTCAGTGTTAGTTTGTGAACGTAAAAATAGGAAAAAAGCCAGCTACAGAAGCAACCAGAGTCCTGTTGTAATCAACAATGTGAGCTGACAGCACACAAACCCAAAGAGTACCTGTTAAAATATTACTTTGATTTTTAATTTCATAAGTTGCTGCATCTTCATGGGAGCTCTGGCAATGGTGACTTTTAGCATAGTGTGCTAATGGTGTTATTTTATCAGTAAACCAGTAGGGTGTCACAATGGCAGAAGAGATATTCAGCAAATTGGTTAAAGGCCACATTCCCTAAGAAGCAGTATTGTTATTATAAAATATTTCTATATAGCAGAGCTGTATAGCATTACTTCTGCTTTGAATTTATAAAAAGACTACAGGTATTCTCATTCTTTTTATGGAAAATAATGCATTCTGCAGCTGCTAGTCTTTAAAGTAGTAGTAGCAACTAACAAAAATTAATTCTGGTTTTTACAAGGCAACTGGAAAAGGTTCCTTAGAAAGGTTTATTTTAATTTGCCCATCCTTTTTGTTGAACTAATATTTTCTGGGTTTGACTGAAAACATGCAGAAGCAGGATAACTGCATGTTTGTCTGTTTCCATAGTCCTTCCTGGGCACCTGCAGCTGGATACTATTAAACAGACCAGCAGTCCTGCTCACACTTTGGTTTGGACAAACTACAGCCATTCTTACGTCTTTTGTGAGACCATACTACATGAGGCCTCTGCTCTTACTTTCCTGTTATCTTCACACTACTAGCGAGATGTAGTGAAATGCAATACTCATCACTGCTTTTATTTGAACAGACAAAACATGTCAGAATTTATTTGGGTGCACTGTTCAGGATACTGCTGGAGTGCAGTTAATCGTGATAACAGTTTTAATTAGTTATGACTTCACAGAAATCATTTTTAGAAGATTTCTTTGAAAAATTTAAAGCAGAGCAATATTATGAGGCTGGACAGGAAACTAGCAATCAAATCTCTAAGATAGGTGTGATATTCTCAAAACAATGTCCCTTTATTGCGAATGGCAATCCTAAATCAGGTGTGATTTTCAAAACTATGTCCCTCCATTGTGAATGGCAATCCTATCTATAACTTAAAAGCCTTATAACACTCTCCATACCTGCAGACTTTCAATCTTGAAGCATACAGTGGCAATCATAAATATTTTGCATGCACCTAGCGTATTTGCATCCAATGTTCCGTAATGACTTTGTCTCTGAACAAATCTTTGAGTTTTGTCTCCTTGGAGACAGTTGCATCTGCCAGCTACACTGAACACTGCGATTTCAGATGGCTTCAAGAGGCTTTGGTTCTTTTCTTCTGTAAGGGTTTCACCTCTGCATTCAGTCACAGCTTCCTGTAGACAACGGGCATTAATCATGCTATCTGTACCCACCTTTTGAAACTGAAGCAAGCCACTTTTAAAACTTGTCTTAACCACCTACATTTCATTCCATCTGTTAGGAGAGGACATTTAGTAAGAGGTGAATTCAAAGACTGGCACCCATCACATGGAGCTTGGTCCCAGCCACACTGCCCAACCTCTGCCAAGAGAGAACATCTAGGGGTGAGGACATTCAGATTGCAGGATTCTGCCTGGAATATACAGCCCACTAACACTGTGGGAACTCAGCTAATCCAGATGATCTAGCTGGTCAGAGAGCATCAGAAGAGAGTCTGTCTGTCCCCCTGACTCTGAGAGGCCCTGTCTGCTATCTCAGGTACCCAGAGCTGAACATATGTCCCCTTTCCCTGTCTGTCTGAGGAGTGACTAAGCTTAGTGTGAAATGAGGAAATATCACACTTCCCACAGAGCTGAATGACAGGAGGATCCAGCCCTTTAATGGCACCAGATTGCAGTAAGATTTAAGGCAGCATCTTGGTAATAAATGTAAAAGTTTTTCCAAGATGTGGTGCCTGTGGACCAGGACTTACTGAATACAGGGCATCAGAAAAGTGACAACCTGTAAAAAATTGCCAGAATGGCTCTGGTTTGACACATTTCTCCATTAGCCTGAAGTAGAGGTTGAACTTGCTTTGAAATTAAGTGAGAAAGCTCCCATGGAACTGATGTTGTAGGATAACACCCACATCCCATGTACACAAGGGGTTTTCAAGCAAGGAAAGCCTAAAGGCAACAGGGTTGATCCACTTCTATTGGTCTGCAGGGGCAATGGAATACAATAAAACAGCAGGCCTAATTTGGCCATCAGGTCACCCTATCTGGCCTTGAATCAATGCACGAATTTAAGATGTCAGGGTGTCAACTTTACAGGAATTTAGCTCTGAAGCTAAATGCTGCCTGCAACTTTTATAAGTGGAATATAACAGTAGCAAATTCTTCACACTCAGCTGATTTTACCAGTGTATAATCAAACACCCTTTTCTCCTCTTTTCCCCCTACTTCTTCCTGTCCTGCCCATATCTTCTGCTAAACAGTATCTCTGGTGAAGAAACTGAAAATGGTGCTTACTTTAAAATCACATGCCACCGACACAGCAGTATCTGAAATCAAGAGAACAATCGGAAACTGCCATGGAAAGAAAGATTGATTTATTAGAAATATTATAAATATAGCTTCCAATGAGATATAGATACTACATTAATTTTCTATCTAGGGAAAAAGCATACAGATAAAATTTGCATTTACAGACAAAGAAATTTCACTGCCCTAATAATAGACTCATAAGGTTAACTGAAGAAAGTGGCTGAATGTGATGTAAGTACTTACACTTCAGCACAGAACTGTTCAACCCCTGTGTTAATTGTAATCAAGCCAAACCAAGGCTAGCCATAGCTGGCGAGAGAAGTATGTTGTAGTAATTGAGAGATTACTCCCCAATAAAAGACAAAGAAAGAAACCCTGCCAAGATACAGTGCTTATTTCAATTTTCCATGGACATGTTTTATCTTCCTTCCATGCAGTTGCTCCATCTGTATTTTATTATAAGACAAGGATCTTGTACCCTGAGATGAGGTGCTAAAAACTTTACCTCAAACATTGTTGCTACTCTGTCATCATGTTTTCTCCTTGCTCCCATGACCTGAAGCATATTATTTCATTCTCACTAAACTGCAATAAAGGATGAAAAGTAACTTTGGGACAACATTTTCCTGTTGAAAACAAGCTTTATTTTATTTGTCACATGAAACTCGGCAAGTGTATACTGTTTTCTTCTAACCAATGGAAAGTAAGTAGCACGAAAATCAGTATTTTGCTGGAGGCATTTCCTAAACATGTATCAACTAAGAACAACTGTAGAAATGTTTGAGGCTATTCTGCATGTTTTCATAACAAAAATAGTCTTGACACCCATTACTAAATAAATAAATTAATTAAAGTAGCATTTGATTGGAATAAGATAACTTTAAAAACATTCAGTAGATAAAAAGGATCCAAAGATCTTCAAAAAAGCACCTACTTGAGGACTTTTCTGGATGTAATTTTCTTTCTGTCTTATGAAAGAGAAAGGACGTTTAACAGTTGCAGTATCTCATTGCTTGCTACTCAGATGTGGCCAATAAAACTCTAGGGATTTGGGACATTAAATACCTCTATAAACCCTTTTCAGTATTGCTACTCTGGTGGTCTATCTTTTTCTGAATGTATTCATGCTGATCTCCATGTGCTTGTGGCAACTGCAATACTACTGCATATTCAAATATGAGGGTAGAGTAAACCTGAATCATTAACCAAATCACTATGGCATATTTGCATACTGAACACTCACAGGCCAGATTACACATAGAAAACCCACCACTTGTTCTACTTCACTGTTACACATTAGCAGAAAAAGATATAGGGGAGAATATCTTACTGTGAAAAACAGCTTTTAAAGAATTCTTGACAGGTGGCTAGACATGAAAATAAAGTTAAGAAATACAGGTTACTTTAGTACTTAGAAATAGGTACTGAATCTTCTGTAAGTAACACAGCACTTCTACTTTTCCAAAGACTCCACCAGAGCTGCACAAAGTCTTGCCAACATTCAAGTGAAGGAAAATTCTCTCTGTTCATATAGAAGCATAGAACCATAGAATAGTTTGGGTTTGAAGGAAGCTTTAAAGTCCATCTAGTCCAGTGCCCCCCACCCTGAGAAGGAACATCTTCAACTGGATCAGGGTGCTTAGAGCCCTCTCCGACCTGACCTTGAATGTTTCCAGGGATGGTGCAACTACCACCTTTCTGGGCAATCCATTCCAGTGTTTCATCACCCTCACCATAAAAGAATTCCCTTTTATATCTACTCTGAATATACCCTTTTTTATTTTAAAACCATTAAAACCATATTTGAGTCAGGAAGGGCTGGTGAACAAGAGGATATATACTAATCTTGTATATGGTATGATTTTAAAGTTTAACAGTTGTGCATCCACAAAGTTGGTTGTGGTTTTTCCTTTTTAGGCAGTGCATTTCATTTTTTTTTATTCCTTTTACCAGTACACCAGCTACTCTGTTACAATTGCAGACATGCTCTAAGAGTCACTGAAAATCTTAGTTTCAGTAGGCAGATAGATATGCTAAAGTCCTAATGAAATCAGTGTATGCATATTTGAGCTTGTGATTTTATGAAAAAAGATGAGGCTTGGAACTGATACAAAATAAAGTGGAAGAGAAGATCACATAATCAACTGTGAGCTGTAGAAAGAAAATGTGTCTTAAAATTTCTTTTTAACGACAGCAAATACTTGAGAAGAACCCCCAGTCACTAACATTTGCACAACACCAGACAGAAAGGTCCCACTGTTTTCTTGGTTTTAAGAGCTCACAGTGAGCTAGGTGAGTTACAATGTTAAAAAGTGTATTACAACAAAACCTCTTCTGCCTATCAAATGAGCTCAGTAGCTGCTCAGTAGCTCAGAAGGTCTTCAGTGCTGTCTCCGAATAAACACTTGCAAGTTACAGAATTTGCCATGCACTAAACAAAGGATCCAACTATGAAACATGTCAGAGCCAGTTCCACCCTCAGGTGCAGAAGATGTTATACTCCACTCTGGGTGATTCATGTGTGACCATGTGACCCAGCTTCAAGCCCACAATCACTTAGGAGGACATGCAGAAGAAAGGAGACAATCTGCAGTATGTTCCCATCAGCTGCAGTTCCCCAAGGAATGCAATAGCCAGGGCAGATGAACTGTGCATCAAGACGCCTACTGTGAAAACTGACTGTCCTAGAGGAGTGTATCACGTAACCACTTTCAGTTGATACTCCAAAGGAGTCTAAAATTCCTTTCTTTCTCTATGTGCCAAAAACTCATTTATCCTAGCCATGGCACAGCAATGGGGCAGCTCAGATCTTTACCATGCATTAAAAATTCTCCAAGGGAAACGTGGAGAGTTTTTAAGTCCTTCCCGTTTCACATGAATCATAGTTGCAGAAGACAACATACATCAAATAGTTGAGGACATCTGTAACCTAGACAAGCAGGCTGGTTGGAAGTGATTGACACAAGTGATGTTTATTGTCCTTATATGAGCCAGTAACACACTAGGTCCCAAAGTCTGGGAGGAGCACAGATAAGGTGGCGTTGCTGACATAGCTCTCCTTGGAACCCTACTTTAGTTTGAGTTTCTGAACTGCAGAGCTGAGAGGCTGACCTAAAATATTTTGTTCTTGCTTATAGTTAGTAATTCATTCTAAGTTTGGGGGTTTTTGCTGGTGGCTGAGCTTTTGAGCGTACTTCAAATGTTTCCTTGGAAGGGTTAGTCCTGGGCAGGTAGAAAAGGATATGGTAAACATATTTGGAAAACAAAAGCAAAGGATTTTCATGTCTCTTTCTTAGGTATAGAAAAATATTAAATCAAAAGAATCTTTAAACTGAGAAAGTGAAAAATTTAAAGGAAATTCTGTAAAAAGTACCCCATTTCTAATATGCTAAAAACTTTAGCCAGCCCTAGCCCATATGACAACACAGTGTTGTACTGTAAAACAATACTCAGGAAATCAGTTTAGAGCGTTGTATTTTTTGGCAAAAAGACCTCTGACATAAACATTCTTTTCTATACTAATATACGAGTGGCTGGATTCTCCCTAGGTGTGAGATTTTTGTAAAATGCAGAGTTTCCTACTAGCTCAAAGCTATTACCTTAATGAGTGAAAATTATTCCAATATGTCAATAACCTGTCTTCTCACCAGCATTCAACTCAAAGATTTTAAAATGTTTTCGGCCATGAGTTTATTGAGAACTGATAGATGGTTCATTCAGATGAGCACATCATTAATCTGAAAATCAAGAAGTGGCTATGAAAGTAAAAAAAACAGACAAAAGCTGGACTGAAGTTAAGTATATTTGGAAGCTACAGAATTCCCCCCGTCGCATGTCATGAATTCAAGATTGTATGTATTTTTGAAGCTTGAGAATAGGTAAAGCTCAAAGCTTCCTGTGGCTCAACATCAAAACCATCTCTAATCAGCTATTTTGTAAATATGTAAAAACATGGGGGAAATGTTTTCACAAAGACCAGAAAAAGGCTCATTATGAGAGTGTGAACCACTCATCCACACCTAGTACTTTCTTCCTGCGAAACATTTTGAAAAACATGTGGTCTTCATTTCCACACTGCTAGATGCCTCTTGCATGATTTTAATTTCTCTTTGCAAGAAATGCCATCTCTTTCCTTCTGGCCACAATTCTCCTGCAGTCTCACCCTTACTCTGATCACAAAATCCTTCCTGCAGCTCATTCTTCTGCCTCCCTAGCCGTGGGTGTCCTCTGGCTGTCCTTAGACACTCATCCCTCCTCTATGTCTCTTCTGCTCTCAGACCTGCTCCAGCAGGGTCTCCTGTTTTCCAAGCACAGGCTGAGACTCTGCTCTTCTCCCTGGCCAAGCAGCCCAGTCTTTTTTTCCTCCTCCTGATTCTGTAGCTTTGTACTTCCCCACCTGCAGTTCCTCATGCTTGACAGAAAACCCTACTAAAATCAAAGGCATAAATTTTTCCAGCTTCATACCTCTCCTAGCCACTCAGCTCCCTGTGACACCTACAGTAACCAGCCACCTGTCATCAGTCAGGTAGAGGCAACATACCCATTCCTGTCTCTGCTCCTGCTCTTCTTCTGCTTGCTTTTATCACATCACCTCCCGCTATTTCTTTCACTCCTGTGCAATAGACATAAAAAGCAATCTCTCCCTGGCATAGGGATGCTTTTGTGTGCATTAACACACATCTGGGATGCACCTGCAGGCTAAATACTAAGTTATTTACTCTCCTCAGAATAACATCTCCTCTTCAGTTGGGTGGGTTTTTTGTTTCAAGCGTTAAACCTAACTCCTCTCAAGGCTTGTATTATTCCAGTACTACCAACACTTTGTTGACAGCCATATGCATTATATAGAAAGCCTGCGTACAATGGTGAAATATGCTGCTAGGAAATATAGGAGAGAAGAAAGCTTCACTGACAGTTCTGGTCTTAAATATTAATTGTAAGAAAAAAAGTCATAAATGTGCATATGAAAGTGAACCTTATGAGATCTGCTTTAAAGCTTTAATCTAAATTTTAAAAAGATGATTTTAGGATGGGGTATCAAAGCATATTGTGATTATATATAGACCAAAAGCATAGCTCAGTTTTACATTAACTTTATACTTCTAAGCTACAGAACTATCTTCCAGCCTTGCTCAGTAATTTGGCTGTCATTTGCAAGACTGGCTGACAGCTTAGCCAATTTGGTAGTACTATTATCCTACAGGCAGAGCTAAAATTCACATTTGCTGGCTTCTTAATATTTAATTTTATTGCTAGCTTTGGCACTGAGTCTTAGTTCTGCCTCTGCCTGCACCTGAAAAACCTTGCACTAGCATGCCAACCCTTGGATCCAGTATGGGGATGTAGGAGCAGCTTGGGCTGTTCCTGTTTACAGAAACAAGCAACATGCTTCACTGATGATCCATAAGGTGGGCTCAGGCCTGTGCTACAAATGAATATCTCATTGCTCTGTCCAGGGAGTCAAGATTAAATGTAAGTCATGCAGGCCACCCCATTCCTCTCTGTGCTTTTGTCCATTGAGGACTGCATGAACAAATCAGGTCAGCCTGAAGATCTTTGGGTTGTTTCTTAACACACCTTCAGCTCGAATCAGTATTAAATGGTGGCATGGATAAGAATGTGCTCTGCCTTAGCATCATCCACCTTATGTTTGTAGGCAGAAAAAAATATTGCTCTGTTTTAAAGCTGTAGCAGCAAAGCTGCCTAGAAATTGGCATATACCTGATGTGTGCTCAAACACCAGTCCAGAGATGGCTATTCTGGTTCTGCCATTCAGACTGGAAACTGATTTTATTTTTGCAACCACAAGGCAATCTTCTCGCATGGGATGAGATCAGTATACAATCAGGTTGCAACAGTGATCCTGTTTCAGATCCTACCAACCAGTCTCACTAGGTTGTTACTCACACCCAGTCTAAATTTCTATCACCCAGTAGATAAAAATGCTCAGTAAACGGCACCTCACTCTACAGTGAAAAAGAGCTGGAAGAAGAAAAGGAAGTGAATAGGTCACTTTCCACTAGCTGGTGACACAAAAATCCGCATTTCTCAGTCAGTCACCACAGAAATAGACATTATACACTGCACCTTCAGCAAATCTACCGACAACACCAAGCTGACTGGTGTGGTTGACATGCCTGAGGGACAGGATGCCACACACAGGGACACAGACAAGCTTGAGAGATGGGCCCATGTGAACCTCATGAGTTTCAACAAGGCCAAATCCAAGTTCCTGCGTATGGACTGGGACATATGGATCTATCAACATAGGCTGGCGGATGAAGGAATTGAGAGCAGCTCTGTGCAGAAGGACTTGGGGCTGCTGGTGGATGATAAGCTGGACACGACCCAGCAGTGTGCACTCACAACCCAGAATGCCTACTGTATCCTGGGCTGCATCACAAGAAGTGTGGCGAGCAGGCTGAGGGAGGTGATTCTACCCCTCTACTCTGCTCTCATGAGACTCCACCTGGAGTACTGCATCCAGCTCTGCGGTCTTCAGCACAGGAAAGACATGGACCTGTTAAAGCAAGTCCAGAGGAGGCCATGATGATGATCAGAGGTCTGGAGCACTTTTTCTATGAAGATAGGATGAGAAAGTTGGGGTTACATAGCCTGGAGAAAAGAAGGCTCTAGGGAGAGCTTATTGCTGCTTTTCAATATTAAAGAAGGCTTCTAACAAAAATGGAGACAGACTTTTTACAAGGACCTGTAATGGTAGGACAAAGGTTAATGGCTTTAAACTAAAAGATCGGAAATTTAGACTAGATAAAAGGCAGAAAGTTTCTTACAATGAGGGTGGTGAAACACTGGAACAGGTTGCCCAGAGAGGTGGTAGAGTCTCCATTCCTGGAAACATACAAAGTCAGGTTGGACAGTGCCCTGAGGAGCCTGAATTGAAGATGGTCCTGCTTAATGCAGGAGAGTGGACTAGATGATGTTTAATGGTTCATTCAAACCTAAACTGTCCTTTGAATGAGCATAACTTTGAAAAAAAAAGAGGATTAACTTCCATGTTGCAACACCTAGATTGTTGGGGTTATTTATAGATGAAGGAACAAGGGTGGTTGTCAACATGAGAGGCTCAAGTGTATGAGAAGGATGCCCGCAGTAGACAAGCTGTATAAGGGGAGGGAGCTTAGAAGTCTACATTCCCATGACACTAGTAGTCACCTTGCAGTCAACTTTCTGCTCTCTCAAAGGGATCAGGGCCACAGTTCAGCAGGTGAGTGGGACAGAAGTCCAGCTGTCTGCAGTGTAACCAAATAGTTTCCAGAATTACTCCTCAGAACAAATGTCCCAGTGCCTCCATTCACTTCTCCTCATGGGCAGACATCTAGGACCGTGAAGGTAGTACAGGCGAGTTCCTTGCTTGCAGTACTCGCCCTGCACAAACACATTCTTGGTAAGTATGTCACAAAGAATTACAAGGGCTATAACTACCATATTTTAAAAATATAGAAATGGAACAATTAGCCAGCAAAAGCCCAACTTTTTTCTTGTCTATAAATGTCACTAACAAAAGTCAGTAAATGGAGGACAAATCCCAAAGCACAGATTTCTGTTCTTTAGCACCATGCATGAGAAGTGCAATTCAGCCCTTAGCTGGCATGAAGGAGATTGTTATCCTTGTTTTAGCTCACACAAAATATTATTAGTACTTATGAAATCTTTCTGTAGGGTTTTTTTATTCCAGAAACAGTATACGACCTGACTATCACCAGGCAATAAATTTCCCATTTTTACAGTGTGCTTCATGAAGCTGTATTTTCTTTTGTCTGATCCTAATTTATTGCCATTAGCATTATCTCCATCTCAATGTTCTTTATTACAACATTGGGTATGGAGGGTTTGCCCAGTTTCCATAATAACTTCCCTAGTTTAAAGTAATCAGTAGTTTCAGGTCTCGCTTAGACCTGTTTTATAAGGAGGCAACTGAAGTGACCTTGATGCTACTGCATAAATATGGGACCAAAGTCAGATACTGCTTCATTACCAGAATAAATAATCATACTTCTAAGCATCATCTCTTGTAGGGGCTATATTGTTGATCATCTTTGCTCTTACAAGGCTAAAAAATCTAAGCATCACCATGATTTTTGTGACAGGTATCAAATGGCATGATATTTCAGAAGACAGTGGATCAGTATTCCATATATGATTAAGTAACATTTTCTTTCATGTCCATCTTGAAACTAAAGCACTGCAGAGTTTTTTATGAAGTTTCAAGCAGCACAAGAAAGAATCTTCAGCCAGATGCTCATGCCCCTTTCTCCAGAAGGCTGTTCAAGGCCATCATCAATATATCTAATGTCATATTCATGACATGTGTTATACTTTCTAAGATAAACTATTGCCATGCCATTAAGGTTACACAGATTTTTTCAAGTCCCTTTGGGTTAACAGTAGCCACAAATTGTGAGAGTCCTCAACGAAGTTTGTATAGCAACTAGCTCTTGCCTTCACTAATTCGTCGCACGTGACACAAACCGTCATCTCCAGAACACATAATTTTCTTTCAAGCTTCAGAATCAACTTGCCTTTTTTTGCTAGCTGTATCACTAACCAAGCTCTAATTCATAAGGATAATATCACCCATTTTGTTTTCTCAAAGCTTTTCCTCAACCATTAATTGTCTAACTCTGGAAGTCATGACCTTAGCAGTATGCAGGCCAGTTATAACAGGTTGGCAGAGCTGCCAAAAATAAGAAGCTGTCCCTGTCACTGGTGAGGTTACCCAGCAAAAACTCATGAGGAGTTCTTTGGCAAGCTCAGACTGTTTCCTTCAATCCTTCCCGAAGTGTACAACTCTCATCAAGTCTGACAAACACGCATGGGCTTTCAACACTGTGCTGGAATTACTTTCTTATTTTGGTCTTATAATACGTGCACTTTTGTTTGGGAGAGCCAGCTGCAGGGTTCAGGTCAGCATTTTTTCACCCGAAGCATACATTATTTCTGCAGTCTCTATTTGACTTGCAACGGTACCACACAGCAACATGGTGCCAACTAAATTTTCTTGTTAAAAACACCTACTTTAGGCCCAAGTATCCTCCTGTTGCTATTTCACCAATGCAAATATAGATAAAGTGTTGGAATTGGAATATTACTTTTTGATAAGTGATGAAGAAAATGTTAACTGAAATATATACAACACCTCTGGATCAAGGGAAAAGGACACTGATTTAAGAACCATAGACTGCTCATCTTGCATGTATCACCATCAACCTCCTACATTTAAAGAGCACTAAGCCTGCAAAATCAAGCACTCAGAAGCAGAGTAACACAAGAATAAAATATGTCTATTAGCTTTAATTCAGCTCCCTCACATGTATGAATAACCGTCAGCCCTGGTGAAGTGGCTTTATTTTCAAGACAGATAACAAAAACTTCAGACAGTTTCAGAATGAAACCAGAAGACCTTTCAACCTATGTTTTCACTATAGAAAAGCAGTTAAGGTAAAAACTGTGGTTTATTTTTCATTTCCTACTTATAATAAAACTGCTTTCCTTTAATACTTGGTTAGAGAATCCTTATATAGATACCCATATATTTCACAGGTTATGGAAAGGCTGTGGAACATATTCAGCAGTGCAAAGAATACCATGGTGTAATAGGCTCAGGTTCAGAAAGTTCAGATAGGTACTGCAGTGCCGGAAAAATTAGTCACTTCATAAAGGCTGAGTGACATTGGCAGCAATAAAGCAGTTGGGGCAGGAAGCACACACCTTGTTTGACAGTTCCAATCAATGATGATTAGCTATTGCTTTCAAAGGTAGCTATTTTAAAGACCATATTCCTTGTGCTTTTTTCTTTGAGAAGTTTTGTTGGCATGCTGCTTTTGAGAAGTAGCATGAAAATAAAGCACTGCTAAAATTGAGAATAGAAATTAATTCAGTTATTAAGCAGCATGTACCTGCTGGGTGGAATTTATGTAAGTGGCTTCATGAGCTCAAAAACATGGGTGGATAAGATCATCATTGAATAGCTTGTTTCAAAAGTATACAGCCAGAAAAGCACTTTATTGGTGTCACATTCCAAACTGTGTTGCAAAAGCTCTGTGCAACACTATATTCAGCTCACCCACTCTGAGATTAAGAAATAGGGAAAAGAAGCTATGCTTTCCTGTCTCAACACATTTTCCTTTCCTTGAAATAATACCATTATAATCTTCATATAAAGCAATACTCATTTAATTTATAACAAGACCCATCAGGCTCTTTAGGAGATGGAACACATCACCTTAATATGTGAACAGTTCAGATGCACTAAGGTGTCTCATCAATTAAGGATGCCACATAAAATTCAGGTGACATGATAGTAGCTTCTGCTCCTAGTCCTGTCTTTATAGATAGTTAAATCAGTTTTCCCTCATTTCCATCAGTTTTTCCTGATTACTCAGACCACTAAGAGCATAGTGACAGATACTGTGTATCTGTAAAGATCAAATCCAACAAGATCCAAATCTTGTTTGGGACATGCAGAAGCAGTATGGTGAACACGGATTGAAACTGAGAACAAAAATAGTGCCATCAGTGGGATGTTCTATGTTTCCTCCATCCAAATTTCCAGATTTTGTTCAGGAACTGTTTGATCACCATGTAACAGAAAACAGGTAACTGAGGCATCCAAAAGAACTGTCATTATTAAAACAGACAAACACACAAAAAATTGCATTCTTTCCCAACAGTTTCAGAAAGCAATCATGCTAACAGAAAGATTACAGAAAGCAGCTCAATTTTAGAAGGTTCAGAAGGAAGTTACCTCAAAAAAGTTATACCTACCCTATTTCACATTTTGTAGTAGCGTCACAGAGTTATGACTGAGCGATGTGAGAATGGAAAAAATATTATTATAGAATCACAAAGTCATAGAACCAAGTAGGTTGGAAGAGAGCTTTAAGATCATCAAGCCCAACCATTACCCCAGCACTGCCAAGTCCACCACTAAACCATGTCACTGAAAGCCTCATCTACATGATTTTTGAACACTTCCAGGGATGGTGACTCCACCACTTCCCTAGGCAGCCCTTTCCAATGCCTGAGCACCCTTTCTGCAAAGAAATTGTTCTTAATAGGTAAACCTCCCTTGGTGCGCTTGTAGCCATTACTTGCTACAGCTGGGTCCTACTACTTGTTTACTTGGAAGAAGAGGCCAGTCATGTCCTCTGTCCATCCTCCTTTCAGGTAGCTGTAGAGAGTGATAAGGTCCCCCCTGAGCCTTCTCTTCTCCAGACTAAACACCTCCAGTTCCCTTGGCTGTTCCCCATCACTCTTGTGCTTCATGCCCTTCACCAGCTTCGTTGCCCTTCTGTGGACCTGCTCCAGCAACTCGATGTCTCTCCTGCAGTGAGGGGCCCAGAACTGAACACAGGATTCGTGGTGTGGCCTGACCAGCTCATGAGCAGCCAATTTCTCCAGGAAAATGCTGTGGCATACAGTGTCAAATGCTTTGCTACACTCTGAATAGACAATGTCCACAGCCTTTCCCTCATCAACCAGGCAGATCACCCTTTTGTAGAAGGAGATCAGGTTGGTCAAGCAGGACCTGCCCCTCATAACTCGTGCTGACTGGGACTGATCCCCGCATTTTCCCACGTGCTGTGTGATCACACTCAGGATGATCCGCTCCATGATCTTCCTCAGCACTGAGGCCAGGCTGACAGGCCTGTAATTTCTGGGGTCCTCCTTCCGGCCCTTTTAATAGAGAGGCGTCAAGCTGGCTGACCTCCAGTCCTCGGGGACCTTCTCACTATATTCCGGCATAGCTCACAAAAGAGAGTCTTTCATCAACAAATCCAAAACCAAGGCAAAAATCACATGGCTCAGACATTTGTTTCTATCACTATCAGAACCCAATAGTTGGCATCTTAGTAACGTTCTAAAACTCTCTGGCATTAACACCAGCGGCACAAATCCTTCTGCCTTTCAGGACACCAGTGTGCCAAAGGCTGTGGGTAAGATGTTCATATAATGTGAACTCCATATCTCCTGTTGTTTTAGAAACATTTTGACCCTACATAGTATGTTTAGTGGGAGGTGTCCCTGTGCATGGCAGGGAGGTTGGAACTAGATGATTTTAAGGTCCTTTCCAACCCTAACTATTCTATGATTCTACAATTACTACATTCATCCAAAGTATTTTTCTCTGCCAGTGTGTGTTCAAGCCCCCTTACACAGAAAAAGGCCTCCAAGCATGAAACATCAGTGCCTTCACAACTGTATGGCGCCTTCTTTATATTTCAGCAAAGGAAGATCAGTGTGTCAGACACAGCTGTAAAATGGTATCAGTGGCATCACTGTCAGCTGCGTCACATGTGGTGGGGAGGACAGCTGTGAGGCTACATAAGCTTACTTTCTACTGCTCTCTGAGAGAGAGTTGCTTCTTCTCTTATTAGACTTCATTGCACTCAGAAGAAATCCCAAAAAGGTTGCCAAATTGTACAAGTGGAAAATAACACACCATTTGTGAGGAAACAGTTACTACTCAGAGAGTTTTGGTCAGTGCCCAGATGTGATGCATGAACACAGATCTTGTCCTTGCAGGGTGCTAACTGCCCCACTAGTCTGGGTACTTACTGCACAAATGCCAGTTAGCCTTGTTATCTGTGTCTCCATACAAAAGAGGTAGCATAAATAAAGCAGGAGCCATAACCCCCTCACTCCCTTTCCTTTTCACCAATTTAGCCTTTGCCTAGCTGAGCAAACCGATTTAGGACAACAGCATTTCAGCATAATTGGCTGTTTAACAGATTTTGTCATTCAGAAAGGCAGTAACAGCTGCTACTGCTGCCAGCACTGAAGAGAAGCCTCCATGGCCACTTTGTCATTATAACATACTCCCCTCTTGACTTCCTGTATGTTCTTCAGCAGAAGAAGAATGGAGAAAAACAGATGTTTTTTTCTGACACAAAAAAGCCACTCCTTCCCAGAATCCTGTTTCACAGGTAAAAGAAGCTTTTGTGTTTGCAGCAACACCAAAAAGATGCTCTTGCAGGCATCTTTACATTCCCAGGATCCAGTCATAGACTCATAGAATCATAGAATAGTTACATTTGGAAAGGACCTTAAGATCATCTAGTTCCAACCCCTCTACCATAGGCAGGGACACCTCACACTAGACCATGCCACACAAGGCTCTGTCCAACCCAGTCTTGAACATCGCCAGTGATGGAGCATTCACAGCTTCCCTGGGCAAACCATTCCAGTGCCTCACCAACCTTATACTAAAGAATTTCTTCCTCATATCCAATCTAAACTTCCCCTGTTTAAGTTTGAACCCATTACCCCTTGTCCTAGCACTACAGTCCCTAATGAAGAGTCCCTCCCCAGCATCTCTATAGGCCCCCTTGAGATACTGGAAGGCTGCTACGAGGTCTCCACGCAGCCTTCTATTCTCCAGGCTGAACAGTCCCAATGTGTCTTGTCATACAATACACTCTCTAACAAAAAAGTAACCCAGCTGCACATTGAACTTACTCTAATATGTTGCAAGCATAAGATGTTTCTCAGCAAAGGGAAACAACCTGGTTTTCACTCATGAAACAATAAATCTCTAGTTGATTAAAAAAATAAAATTTAGGTTATTGATTTATGCCATTATATGGTATGTTATTTTTTCAGGCAAATCTGGAAAAAAAAGAAAGTGACATCCTCTTTTATTATTCTTTTCACTCGGAAACCTGTTTTTCGATACTGTTTCTGGTGCCTTCTGAAGGGAACCAAAATGGAGATCTAACCTGACCTAAAAAGTTTAAAATCTAGAGGCAAATTATATGCCTGGGCTCATTATTTTGAAAATGTAATTGGTGATTATGCTATTAGTATTTGACAAAGATGAAAGTCAGCCCATACTTAACCAAAACAGTCAAGTTCAGTGGTGTTTTAAGGCCTCATATAAACCTTATATTAACTTCAGTTTCATGCTAGTAAAAAAATTATTCCAGCTCCAAATACCCTCTCAGTCCAGGTCAAGCACATCTGGCCATAGCATGCATGAGAAATTTCACCATTTTTGCTCTAAACAGTGGCCAGGTGGGAAGCAGAGACAGAAAGGACACAGTGTAATGGGTCATTTAATTCTTGTTATCTACTAATTCAGGGACTGTATCTTTGAATTAGAAATCATGAGGAAGTTGCCCTTGGTGACCTTTATGATCAGCAAGTCTGCATCAGTCTGCAAAGGATGCATACATATGCCTTTGCCTGTTATATGCTCCCCCTGACATGATAAACCTAAAAATCCTGAAAACATTGCAGACTGCCACAGGTTTTGCTTGTTCAAAGTTGGTGTTGTACCTCAAAGTTTTGTACATTTGTCCTGTGGAAGACTTCTTTTTGCTATTGTCCTGCATCAGGTAATATCAGTTGAGAGGGATTCTGGCTGGCATTTCTACAAACTGGATGTGTTGCCCTCATGCAAAGACTCCCTAGATTTTGCATCAGTTAAGAAGGAGGTATGGATACTATAGTCATGAAGCCTCTGCTCTCACCGTCTAGAATCTGGCACATATCCTTCATATTATTCTAAGATGATCAGGAGGAAAATATGGCTTATTAAAATTGCATGCAAACAAAATATGCATCCCTGGGAGGTGAGGAAGGAAATTGTCTGTAAGATGGAAGTTTCATGCCAATAGAAGCACGCATGGTGTGTAGTTGACGGGAATCAGATAAATGTCAGCCAGCCTGGAGTTGTTATGAACTGGACCATAGAAGGAAGAAATTCTTTCCCTATCAAGCCTATATGGCCTTTCTCCTCCTGCCTGCCCCTCTCATGACAGATTATTCTTCCAAATTTTCTTTCACCAAAAGAGAAAAGAAACCAACTTTTCCTGCTCATACAAGTATATCAAAACACTTGTGCTTACACTTACAGGTAAATTTTGGCCAGCAGGATTATTCCAAAACCCAAATCCTTAATTTGGGAATTCAGACACAAACTGAAGCACAGGATGTTCCTTCTGAACACCAAGAAACACATTTTTATCGTGAGAATGGCCGAGCACAGGTTGATCAGACAGGTTGTGCAGTCTCCATCCTTGAAGATATGCAAAAGCTGTCTGGACATAGTCCTGTGCAAACGGCTTTAGGTGAACTTGCTTGAGCACGGGGTTTGGACCAGATGACCTTCAGAGGTCACTTCCAACCTCAACTACCCTGCAGTTCTGTGAATCTGACTGTGCTAGCACAGTGATCTGGCTCACTAACCGAGAATGTCTTCTATCTGACTAGAGTGACTTTGGGCCTGTCTGCACATCTCAGTGAAAACAGTCCTTTTATTTGCCACCGCAAACCGCTTCCAGCTGCAAACAGAGCAACCCCATAAATAGATTTTCTTTAAGCATCTGATGCACAATCCATCAACCATTATGAAAGAAGGTGCAGGAAAATCAAGATTAAGCAAAGATAAGGATGTAATTGCTGTCTTTCAGAGTGCCTTCTGTGTCCTGCTTCCTATCTGCTGTCACAAAAGAAGCAAGGGATGACTGAACTGAGAAACAATGCTCTTGCTAGTGAATGTTAAAGAAGCAATGCCTAGGCTATGCAACAGCAGGAATTCCTGATACATGTGGTAGTTTCCTATCCCTCATCTTACTGGAAGGCATAGCACATTCCTTTTTTTCTGCTTTCTGACGAACTTAGCTCTGGTGTTTTTTTTTAACCCCTTAGCAAAGGGTGTTTTTTTTTAAAAAAAGCTGCTCCCCACTATCTCAGAGGGTGAGACCCACACCTTAGAGGAGATTAAATGTAATAAAGAGCAAGAGAGAGTAACTCTTCCTGTGTATCTGTGTCTGTCTGCTTCACAAGCTCCAGCAGACCAAATATAACCCTGTCTTGGAGCTAGTTGCTGGAGCTATGGTGAAGATCCTTCCCCAGTCTTCAGAGGCACAGTGGAACCCATCCAAATTTCTGTTTTTCAATAGAAACACGAATGAGACTGTTCATCTCCTTTTCTTCCTCAGCTCACAAAGCACAGAAAGCGACTGCTGGGAATGAGAGTTAAACTGAGCCAGAAAGTCAGATAAAAGTCTGATTCTAGCACAGTCACATGAGCCTCCCTGTCCAGGTGCCATATTAGGTACAGTTTGATTTGTTTCACTGATAACAACTTGAGGCACTTCTTGTCCCTCTATGAGCAGGTCAATAGGGAAAGCCAAATTCTTCCTGAGTATCCCCACTGAGCAGCTCACTCAATCACCTCCTTCCTTAGCTGAAGCTGCAGAGGCAAGTTGTGCATTTATTATAAATATGCTTTGTGTGCATCACTCCATTCTCCTGCTCTTTTTAGCAGAAGCTGCCAAACAGCAACAGAGGCTTTTGTTTTCTTTGCTTGAGACTTCCTGTTCAATACCAAGTCCAGTCCTTCAATGTCATCTCCACTCAGTTGTCTGGAGCTTTGAGAAACAACAGGCTACATTTAAAGAAGGGAAGCAGGTTAGGATAGCAATCAGTCAAGACTGAACTTTGGTGCTTCCAGGGAAACACCTGGATTACAACACTATTAATCCAAATCTGACCTTTATGGCAGGAACAGTGGTTAGATGTGTAGCATCCATATTAGTATCCAAAGAGGTCTGCAGGGAAAACGTATTCCAAGTCAGCAGACATCTACCTCTCCTATGATTGGTATAAAGCAAGGTTCTTTTCCCTTTATGCTCCTATCAAACAAGGGAAACGGATCTTTGCTAGCAAACGATTGCTTGTATGTTAACTTCTCTTTCACTTAGGACTTTGGAAGCAGCAGGCAGCAATTAGCTCAGCTCTTTGTTTATTGTCAGTTTAATTTCTCTTGCCAGCTGAAGAATTCTGTGCCAGAAAAATGCTGAAACTAGCCCTAGCAGGGGAGGAACCTGTGAGTTTAACTGGAGTGTATTCTCATTTGGTCACAGGCTCTCAAACCATCTGCAGAAAACACCTTCTCAGACCCACAAACTGAGAAGGACTACATTAAACAAAGTCTTTTTTGTCTTGAGCTTTTCACTCAACTGAAAAGGAGTAAAGGAGTTACTTCAAAAACTGCTTGTTTATCTTTTGCGATTGCTTTCCCTGATACCAGAATGATTGGTTTTACTGCTGCTAATACTTACAGTGAATTTCAGTCTTATGAATATTTAATGGAAATGGAAGCACGACATAAATAAAATTACATAGATATATTTAACTTCACGGATTGATTGAAAGTGATTTTCAGCAGGGTTTTAGTAGTTGGTATTCATTGGGGGCTGGGTGGTGATGGTTTCACTACAATATAAGCATGACATAGTTGACCCAGATTTTCACACTGGGCACACTAATATATTTAGCAATTGTGGGACTGAAGCTGCACTTAATAGACTAGTCTAATGAGATATAGTATTTGTCTACTATGTGAAAGAGTAGAAATTGGGTGAAGTCAAAGTAGTGAAAGCAATATCTTGCACAAAATATTTTAGCTATGATGTCAAAATGTTACCTACTGAATACACAATACTTAAACCCAGAGGGACTCTCATTCAATTCACAGCTAGTCATTGCTGGAAGTTTGAGGTATATATACAAAAGAAAATAAGAGGATGAACCCAGTAAATTAATTATTCCCAGTGAATTATTTATTCGCCTAAAAAATAGCCATAACTTTTGCTGCACAAGGAGGAATTTCAAAGTGATCCCACAAAAGCTTTTTACTAATTCCTCATTGAAAACAGAGCTTGAAGTGAGAAGGGTATAAAGTAAGCCTGAGCAGACTGCTTAAGACATTTCAGGTAAAATGCTGACTTAAACAAGTTTTGCCATTGGCTTCAGAGTCATTGTTTCCCTTCCAGCTCAGAGTAATCATAGCTGTCTAATAAACAACTGTCACTCAGTTATTGCAGGCAAGTATGTCAATTTTTATACATGCCTTTCCAAAGCCAAAGTTGACAGCTTCACACTGCTGCCTGTGCATATGTACCCTCTGTGTGATTTTAATGGTCTCTGCAGAACATACTTGTGTATTAGAGATCGATCCTGCAGAGCACTGTGCTATGATTCAATTGAGCATTTAAATGCGTGCTTACATTTGTTTATTCAAGTTGACAACATGGAACAAGTATTTAAGTATTTAGTTGGACCACAGCAAAGAACCCACTGCTTTGTTTGGAGCAACACAACTGGCAAAGCAACGCACTTCTGGTAATTTTGAAATAAGTGGAGCAAAGTTTTGCAGCGTCTAAGGACAAGTAAATGTAATGAGTTGTGTTTGGGTGTTTGTTTTTTTTTTAAATCAGAGAACAGGATTTACTCCAACAGACACTTTAGACAGTGTGCCAAAACACATAGTAAGGATGATATAAATTGTAAAGTTAAAACATAATTTAAATTCAAGCCTGTTATTCAAAATTCTCTTTTTAAAAATTGCTCTTATATCCTAGCCTGATAGACTGAAGTAGATATCATCCAATTATATATAAAAATGGAAAGGTAGCAGTTGTTGTTGCTGTAGTCATTATTGTCATTATTAATCAAATAACGAAGCATTTCTTATAACCACAAACTATGAAGAGAGAGGAGGCATCATTTTGTTAACTCAGCTTAATAAGAACCAAAGTTTTTCCCTTTGCTTTAAAGAAAAAATATCAAAAAGCTAAAACCAGACTCCTGAAAGCAAAGATACGGAAATTCACTGCTTATGGATGGATGATATAGCCCACGGCTGAGATCTATTCTTTCACAACAATGTTTACACAAAGAAAGCTTTAGCCAACTTACCAAAGTACCGTAAGTCATCACATTTAATATTTTCTTTAAATCATTTACTCCTGAAGTGAAAGGCCATATATCTAGAGTGAAATAGTGTTGTGGTTAGTGGGTGTTTATTCCTGTTAACTGTACAGAGGCAGCAGCCTTCATCAGCAGAAATAATGCCTTAATCCTAGCAGAAATATCATCTTTCCCTTCTTCTAGTCTTTTGGAGTTTCCTAAACACAGAATCACACCTCTCTGCCTTACTGTGAGTTCCACAGATTTTAGCCTGTTTTCTTAAATTGATCAGGTGTCCTGTTTATGAGATCACACTAGAATCTCAGCTTCTCTTTTAATGAAAATATCTTTAAAACAATCACAAAAACATAGTGTAGGGAAGTTCAAAGTAGAAGAGGGCTACAAATAAATATTTTTTTACTGAGTCAGAAAATTAGATTTTTCTTCCTAAGGACAAACTCACAGTCTTTGAATATCTGTGGTTGAGACGTGTCAAATAGAAGAATTGCATTTATCTAAGGAAGCTTATGAGTAGAGTCTTCAGCATGAAACCCAGCACAAAGTGTGTCACATGGTTTAACAGCCATCATCACAGATGACAGGGAGACCAGGAAATGCATCTGCAAGCATGGTGCTAGAAGCTCTGGTCTGTTCATGTAGCTTTCAGAGAAAAGAGACCTAAGTTGGGCTCTCCCTCCTTCTCATATACTTTCAGGGCTTGGGCAGGTGTTCAGATTGTGATGCAGTGACTTAAAATGTTACCATCAGTATGCATTCATTTTCTTTTCTGCAAGGATTAGCAAAAATTGTGTGTCTCAGACCCAGCATGTTAAGAGATGAAAGCTAGCGAAGAAGAGTTATTCATACAGGTGTCTGTGAAATTCCTCCCCTGTGCAGCATCTTAACAATATAACATTGTTGTCCGAAGGCTAGTCAAGTATTTCGCAGTAATCAAATTCTAATGTGACAGAAAATTACTCCACACTCTGCAGATCAGTGTTATCCACAGTTTGCTTTACGATTAAGATGTATGCTGTTAAGAGCAGTGTTGAAAGCAGTTTATTACTCCTGAGATCACAAGAAATCTTCTTTGATCCTATAAAAAAAAAACAGTTATCACATTATCAGAAGTGCTATTGACTGTAACTGTAATAACTTGTCTTTCTTATGTAGACATTTCTCATTTTTAGGACAGTCTTACAACATGATAAAAAAATAATTTGCTGCCTTCTTATTGTATGCTTCAAAGGCTTCTCTGGCTTCTCTGGAAAAAGTGGGGACATTTGCTTGCCAGAAGTTTGCTTTTCATTAACTGAGTGACATCGAGTTGTACCTTTAACAACCAAGCTATGAATTACAGCCTGAATAGAAGTGGCTCCAAACCAAAGAAAAAATCTTTAGATGCCCACAGAGATGCAGCAACTGCTGAGGAAAAGATCCTGCTGCTGTTTATGGTATTCTTCTACATTGTAACCAAATTTCAAAAAAGAGCAAATTACTAGAACCAAAGAAGAGGGAAAAACAGGTTGTATTAAAACACCATATTGAGATAGTTACAGCAGGGGAATTATATAAATTAACAATGCATTAGTCATCTATAGGTATTTGCAGCAGAAAAAATTAGTTGCCATGGAAGATGCTGATAGTGCTCGAAACCTAAGGAAGTGAGAGTCTGACAGCGTAGGTGTATCTTCATTAGAGTTACTGGTGGTCAAAAGATACACCAGAGCTGAGGCAGGTCTGATCTATCGCCTCTTTATTATTTACAAGCTATACTTTGGCTATTACTGCTATTAAGGCCTAGATGACACAACACATTTCTTGGACAGACAATATTAAAGAACTCAGATTTACAGAGCTGAAACATTACCAAGAAAAAAGTAATGCTCTTAGGAGAAATAAAATCCAAAAGACTTCTCTATATTGATGCTAAAAACATGTATTTCAAGGCTGCAACAGTGGTGCTGACCATGAACAAACCATTGCAAAGGAAAGGAATTTGCAGGAAGCCTGGTTTTCATATCTCTGTTTTCTTCATTATTTTCCCACTCAAGTGGGATGCTTTGGACTCATTCCCCGAATAGAACTAATCATCAAGACAATTAAAGCATGAGACTTCTTCCCAAAAAAAGACTCTTACAGGTTTTGTTCATTTAGCTGCGGGATTCTAACATACCTGGTTTGCTTATCTAAAAATCAGGAGAGTTTCTTGTTTTGCTAGTTTAACACAGACAGTCACACTTGTATTTTCAGTGGGAACATACGCCATTTTGATTTATAAGCCCTGCCAAAAGTAATTAGACCCCTTTCTTTAAGGGTCAGCCATATAGAGCTAGTACCCATATGATATTGCCAAAGGTGCTCATCTTTGATGCTCCAGCAAGTTCCACTATGGAAATCAAGTCGCTCAGCAAAGAGAACAGCCAGTGTTAGTGGCACAGTTACTTCTCAAATATAAGCAATACTATTCCCCAGGCGCTACCCAGCACAACAGAAAAACAGAGCAAACTGACTGAGGTGTAGCAAAGCAAGAGAGATGCTCAGGGGAGGTGAAGGTGGAGATTGCTGAAATGACTAGCCGACACCAGTGCAGATCAGGAAGCCATAACAGTACTGCAAGGATACATTAATTCCTAGACTCTCTGGTGCTCACAATTACAGATGGATATTCCTCCCTGCTACTTTAGCTATCCTGGCAGCACTATGAAATTTTGTTCAACATGAAGCTACCCTTGGAACTGAGAGTAAATTCACAGGTAGCGCAGTCAGAGCCTAGTTCAGAACATTTTTACTGCCACAACAATTTACGTCAGTATAATGTTCCTTAACATTATAGCCAAGCACTTCAGAAAGACAAATGAAAGCAATGCTGTTAGTTCTCCTCTTCTAAACTGTACTACCTGACCTGTTCAGGAGAACAGAGGGAAGTTGCAGTGCAGTGAAGTGCAATGGCATATGCTGAGTTCCCAGCTATCTGGCTCTAACAGCTGGGTGACGCTGGTGCACAGTGGGTTTTCTTTTTTTCCCAGGAACTTCCTGTCTGTTCCCCTGTGCCTTGAGCACTAACATCCTTTTCAAGTATTTTCTGTCATAAGACCATTGAGAAATAATGGAGTGAGGTCCCAAATGGCATCAGCCAGCTTTTTCAGTACCCTACAATGAAACCCATCAGGTCCCTTAGATTTATGTGCAGCCAGCTGAAGCAGCAAGTCTTGAACAACTTCAAAGTCAGTAGGGACTATATCATCCTTCCAGTCACAGCCTTCCAACACAGGGCTCTATCTGTTCCAGAGCCCACCATTGGCCACTGAAGATGGAAGCAAAGAAGGCATATCTCTCTGTTTTGTCTATGCCCCTGTTTGTGAGGTAATAAACCTCATCAAGCAATGGACCAATGTTACCTCTGATACTCCTTTTGCTATAAACATATTTTAAAAATCCCTTTTTGCTGTCCTTTACAGTGCTGGCCAGCTTGAACTCTAATCAAGCTTTGGTGCCTGAATTTTCTCCCTACAGCGGCAAACAGCATCTAGTCTTAAGACAGGCACAGATAGCCCCCAGGTTTTGTCTGAGAGATCTCAGGGTGTATAATAATCGGTGGAGAATCAGATTGTGTAAAAAGTCTCACTTTTAAATCTTCAAGTTATATCTCCCTCTAATAGCGATTGTATCATCTTTAGCTTGTTGTAGTAGAGATACTAAACACCTTGAAACTCTTGTTTTCAGCTGGGTTTCTAGCTCTTCTCTGAAATCTCTCCTATTGTCCAATTTTCAGGTGTTCATGCAAAAACTATATATGTGAAAGATGAAATTCCATGATGTTTATACATAAGGAGCCCCAAGATAACCGCAGATTTTCAAAATAATGTTCTTTTAGTTCCTGCACCAGAGCAGGCTCTAGTACTTCGACAGTGCTCACAATCTGTGATTTCTGTCCGTAGATACTGTTGCCAGACTACTGCAAATCCTGCTTTTCTGTCAAGGGCATAGTTTCAAAAGCTATGACTTGAAGCTGATTGTATAAAAATGCGCATTGTTGCAATCAACCTACCAAGAGATCAAAGCCATGCTTACCAATAATCTCTTCCTGTTCTTAACAGTCTACAATGTCTTTATGATTTCTTCCAGATGACTGTTTCAGAATACCAAGCCAATAAACAGATTCTGTCATATTCTACAAAGCCTGGCATCTGACTTCATGTTGACTTCCAAAATACTTTGATCTTAAACATCTGTTTCACAGCATGTAAGACTGCATCAGTACAAAAGTAAAAACCAATACTGTTCACCTTCAAACCAAATGAAATTCTCATCAACATCTCCAGTATGACCTCTGTGTGCAAACTGTCTGGATGCACTTTGGCCTTTTTTCTCGCAATTTGAAGCTGAACTGGCAAATATGTTAAAAGTTAAGAAGACTAAGGTACCTGTACGCACAACTGTGACTTAAGCTGACACAGATGAGTGTTTCATATTGCCAACAGCCATGATTCAGGTTTCATTGTAACAATGATAGCAGGATGTAAATGCTCCCCACCCCAAATTCACCCACTATCATGACCTTAGAGTGAATGGTGAACAAAATGCCAATGACAAGTAAACATACACATCTCCATCACCAAAGCAACTTCAAAAAAACAAAGATGTCCATGCTGGGGAGGATGAAGACCAACAGACTGTAGCCTGCCCACTTTCAGGGACAATGAAGGCCTCAGCTTACTAAAGCAAAAGGCCTTTCTGACCTGTATTTGAGGACAGAAATGGAAGGTACTACACTAAAACAGGCATTATCTGTGACGCATAAAGAACAAACTAAGGTATTTCATTGTTCTTAAGAAAAAGACCAAAACTACAGATCTATAAGAGAACAAAAGCCTAACACAAAATATTAGAAAGAAAACCTGAATACATTTCAGGCAATCGGACCTAAAATCAATTTGAAAATTTCAAGCTGAAAGAAACAAGCAAAAGAAAAAGTACAATATTGGCCTTGAGCCACAGATAAATTGTCATATATATATATATATATATATATATAAAGAGAAACTAAGTTCCCCAACCATCTGCCTACATAGTACCAGTTCTAGTTATCAATCAATATTATTCCTCTGCATAAATAAAAGTGCTAAATCAGTTTCTTCTACTTCTGCATGTCAGTGTTTTGGGAATGCACCATATTTAGTAAAACTGGTATCAATTGTATATGTTTTCCGTATGTTAAATAGCATGGGGCAGCTAAAGCATTTTTCCATGCAATCTTCTGCATAGTCCTCTGTATGTTACATGGGTTGTTGTTGTACTTATCTGCTAGCCAGGTTACTAAGCATTATATGGCATTTGGAAAAATAAAGTACCACAAATTTTGCAATAAATATTGGAAACAAAAAACTGTTTAAAGCTTCAGTGTTTTATCATTGAAAAAACCTGAAAAAAAATCTGAAAAGAAATGTGCCTCTAAATATGGGAACATGATACTTTCTGCCAATGGAAGTGAAAAATAGTGGAGATACATCATAATGTTAAATCCAGTTGCCATTAAACCACTATAGCAGATTAATTTGCTGAGAGAAATTGTAAAGATAGAAAGCTTTAATTAAGAGAGAAAAAGGTGGTTGTATATTGAAGCATGATCAGGAGAGCCTTTCTATCATCTGGAATAATAACTAAAATTTAGATAGGTTAATTTCAAAGGGATTTATGAAATCAGTACCACAATACAGCGGTGAAGTTATTCTGCAGTATGAATGTAAATAATGAATTTCTTGAGAGATGCAGAAATAGCAAACAGCTCTGAACAATAAAGGAAGTTTATAAAAAAAGTATTGTCCTTTTATCAGTATCTTTTATTTTATAGATGTCTATTATAAGTAAATCTTACAGTGTCAGTTAAAGAAGCAATGGCAACTCTGAGGTATGGAAGAAACTTTTTCTGAACTTCTAGTAACAGTGAGATTAAAAGATGATGCCAGATTTTTTTATCTGAGGTCTCCTGAGATCCAGAGTTAGGAAAGCATGTACAGCTAAAACAGATCATGAATAAAGCTTTCCATGCATATTTAAATCTTGAAATCTGATTGGATATAATTAGAAGCATTAGCGTTCAAAATCACTACTGCAAATCACCAGCAGGAGCAAAAGTATCAATCTTGCCTGCACCTGCAAAGAGATTCTTCATCATTCCACGTCTGACAACATTTTCAGAAGCAAGAACAAAATTAGCCTCCTAGAACACGAATTACACAAGAAAAGAGGTCAGAACTGAAGACGTAAAGCATGGCCAGTCACAGTTAAAAATGTGAATAAGGTTTAAATTTAATTTCCATTTGTAAATGGACAACTTCTATTCCCTTGGCTCCCTTGCTATGCATCTTTTGAAGACATCTCTGAATACAAACCTAACTGAATGTTTCTCTTGACCTTCATAACTTGTCAATAAATAAAGACATTTTCATAGAACATTCCGTCCTGCCAAAAGAAAATCCCAAGCAAATTAAAGGATTGAAAATCTGGCTCCAAGCCAGAGACAAAATCCTCATTTACCACAACTGGACAAAAACTCAGTCCAGCTGAACAGAGATACTCAACCACACAGCATCCATCAAGCCACAGCATGCTTTTTCTATGCATCAGGAAGAAGCGTTAAAATACCCTTTTTGGTTTATGTGGTTTCTGGTGTTACTGAGGGTATATCCACTGTTGCTGAGGGATAGGGAAGAAGTGGTTTGCATCTCCTACAAGGTCCTCCATGACACAGCAACTCTTACTGAAGAAGAAAGAGTGTCACAAGTCCAGTACCAGTTACTCACCAGAAACCTACATGAATAGTACAATGCATTGTAGCAATCAGTTATCTGAAAGTCAAAACGCGTACAACTTTATGGTGTTGAGCCCATAGACCTGCAGGCTACTCCTGCTCATTTCATTCCTTTAGCAAAAAACAGGTAGATTTTCAAAGACAACTGCAAATCACTCACCCTATTTCTTCTACAACTTCCTAACACGAAAATGGATGAACTAACGATACTCAAATATCCATATAGTCATACCCATTCAGAAGGTTTGAAGTTTGCAGCAAAAATGTTTGGAAAGAATACCTGGAAAAGCTATTTTATTCTTTGTTGTGTGTTTAGGATCAACCTTTGTTCTCAGCTGTAGATATCTCTCTTAAGATTTAAGTGTACCTAAATTCAATTTCAGAATCTTTTGAAATATGCATTTACCAGCTTGATACCAGTGCCCTAATCTTCAGCAAAAGATCCAGTCACTTTTTGGAAGGTATTACTTTCCTTACCTAATTGTAGTTTTTGGAAAAAAAAATATACTAGTCACCTGACAATTTAGAACTTTAAGAACAAACATCAGGAAAATAATCCCTCGATAAACTTTATTGTTTCATTTTGATTTGGTTTAGATTCAAGTTGGTCATCAACCACAGTAATTTCACCATATATTCACTTCCACTACAATCTTCAGCTCACTGTTAATAGTGTAAGGTATCACACACTTACTAAAGAAAGTTTTCTTTTCATTAATATTATTTTATCTCAGCATTATTGCTCTTTTAAAAGATGTATATTGAAATGTGTGCGAAAAGGGCAAAAGAATCTAGTTTAAAATTGAATGCAAAAGTGTTGCCTATTAGAGTACACACACATACTGAAACTCAGCTTTGCAATTTACCAGATGTCAAAGGAGAAATATTATTTCAGAATATTCACCGAAATATCCCAAATTGCTTTCCAATGCAATTTATGCTGGACTATAACAATAGCTTCGGGGACTGCTGCTGTGTCATTGGAAGGCAATGGAAGTTTTGCCACTGACTTGACTACAGAAACACGCTCTAATGCAAAACAGAATTTGGACACTTTCAAGAACCTATCAGATAACTGATTTTGCCCAAAATATTTAGGATCAACTTGCTCATAGTGCTTTAGGTTTCTGAGATAACACAACCAATGCATCTAAAAGAAAATATCAGTTTAAATGTCCCAAATGACACACAAGGCTCAAGAAAAAACATAGATAAGAAGAAAAAGAAAGGGTAGGAGCTGTGTCTGCTTAAACACGCATGACCTGCAAGGGGACCGCTGGCAACAACCAGCTGTCGTAAATAAACAAATGCTCAGTTCTCATAAAGTTTTGCTCTTGGCCAATGATGCACAGAGACTGGATCCTGCTGAAGGCCTCCAAGGGCCCTGCCTCACTGCCGGCTGAAACAGCTGTTGCAAAGCTTTTCATTTCAGCACTGCAGATCAAACAACAGGCACTGCAGTGTTAATCTCCATCATCTCTAGGAAAGCATTTGTTGAAAACCTGCAAGAATATGATACTGCTATTATTCTCCCACCAACAGCAGAAATAAAACTCATCAGCATGTTGCGAAACAATACCCGTTAAACAGCACAATCCTCCCCTATACAGCTTATTCTCCCCCAACTCAAAACCACTGCCAAACAGTGGCAGTAATGCAGAAAGAGGCCTAAAGGGGCAAGCAGAAACAGCAGATGCATCATTCTCATGCACAAGGTGGAAGAAGCCACCCAACTCTAGGATGAAGGAAGCAACATGTGCCAGTAAGATAACCTACACAAACCACAAGGTTTAGTTTGTACCAATTGTTTGTCCCCAGAATATGCAGTACTGGATTTTTGAGCACCAATGCACTGCACTTCAAAATAGCTAATGAAATAAATCACTATAAACATTTTTGTTGTTTTAAAAAAAACAGTACTGAAAAAATCTAACTACCAGGTGATTCTGAGAAAATATGCTTGATGGCAAATAATGTTCACCAGCGGAAGAATGGGAGAACGTATTTGCTGCCTGGGATTGGAATGTTTCCCATAGTTACATATTTTCAAGTATAGGGGTACAGTAGAACTAACTGTTCTGAATCAGCCTTGACAGTGAACTGGCAAACACTGAAGCTGAGAAGAAAGAAGAATGCAGTTACCATGTATGTGGCCTGCCCTCACAAGAAAGACTGAATGTTTTGGACAGCTGTACCAAAACCTAATTGAGTTCCTATTCACCTGTTATGAATCAGATTCCCTGCCTCTGCTCAGCTCTCAAAAGCTCTTTCACACAAAGAAAGTGTAAGCAGATCACTGCTAAAAAAACTGACAACTGTTCTTGTCAGAAAGCAAGTGGATTATAAATTAAGTTTGACTGTTATTGTAAAAGAATAGAGAGCATGATGAGAAAAAGAAGCAGTACTCTGTAGAGATTAGGGCTTTCTGAATGTTCCTTTTTAAATAGCTGCGTTGAAAAATCAGTATTATGGAAATATCTTCAGAATGTTATAGAAAACATATGAATTCATTTACACTGCAGATTTCAGTATTTTATTTTGTCAGGAATTTAGCTTTGCTAAATGCCTGAAAGTCCTAGTGTATGCAGAAAAGCAGGCATGTCTTTGTCAGAATTTGACATTTTCAGATGTTCCTTACATGTCCCCTGAATTTGCTGGTTCTTCCCTGCAAGTAAGAAAATCCATTTGAAACACAGAGCATAGCATCCCACAGATTCAATATTTCCCAGATTCCTTCTGACTCACCTGGTGATGATCTTCTGCACAGAGAAGCATGATGTGGAGCTGACAGCTTGTATAGTTTCAACTTTCCCTTTTATTTCCCGAGAGTATGCATAGTTTTTCAAGATAACACGAAAAAGTTTTTCTGAGTCATAAATTGCTACACAGAGACCTTAGCTTGGATGCTGGTTTCAGAGCAATTTGTGGTATCAGTTGCTATGTTTTTTTCAATAACTACAGGGCCATCACAATCAGAGTTAGCTATGAAGCAGTAAGGTTTTCTGTCTGGCCTAAGAACAAACTGAAATATTTAGTTAACAGTCTTATTTTGAATCTAAACTTTGTTAAGTCAGCATAGACTTTACAATAATTGAATAACTGTAGCTTTAGTCAAAACTTGGTGAAGACATACATCACGTAAGCATGCTTAAAATGTTCATTAGTGAGCTCATGCACTAATAAGCACTCATGCTCGTGCTAAATTAAGCATAAAGCTTCAGGGAAGATGCTAGAGTCTATTTGTCTATACAACAGATTTGTGTTCCACAGTGAGCTCTATCCATCAACAAACTAATACACCAGTTTCATGAACTATTTTAAGAATGAAAGTGCTGGTGTGCATGAGTCACATTTTATTAAGGTAATGACCATGATGCATTCTATTTAGATATTCATCTCTTTTCTGAGGATGATCTTGGCATAAGAGCAGCAATATACCTAATCTGTTTCAGAGCATTACACAATCATAGAAGAGATGTCTATTTGTGGGCAAAAGAAATGCTCACAATCAAATAAATAGTCACAACTGCTACCACAATGCAATCAAAACACATTACTAATAAGTACTAGAGTGCAGTTCTTGTGCAAATTATAGATATGCACATGCCTACATATATGAATTATGGGAATGGTTTCCTGGTTGCCTGGAAATAATTATTTAATCTATGTTTTCCTTCACCTGCAAAGACTTTAATCAACCATTTCATATTTTGATGTATTTGGAACTGCACCTTGCAGAGCAGATATTCTAATGTGATTAATCACCGATACTATTTTGGAGGAAAGCTATCTACACACACAATTGCTGCTGCTGCTGGCAACACTCATGGAAGCACCTGGGCAGTGAGACTGGCACATGAGAAAAACAGAAGCAAGTCTTGCTCCCTCTTCTTGCACAAGTCATCAAGTCTAAACATTGAATACAGAAGTGTTTGTGTATGTGTGTGTGCATGGAGAGGGGAAGGTCATGCAACCTTGTTATTCCTAGCAATAACAAGGAATTCCTAGTAAATTGAAAAAGTAGTAAATTAAGGTGGGTGTGTGTGAGGTGGGGGGAGGTTTCACTCTCCTGTCTCTTTCACAGCACAGACTCTACAGGCACGGAAGTCAAAAAAAAACCCTCCCATCTGCCTCAAGGACACAGGACTGGGCCCTAGGCAAACAGAAATGGTGAGTGCTGTGCCTTGACAGAGCCCTTTAGTGCCTCAAAAATTTGGCTGTTAGGATAAGTCCTTCTGTCTTCAAAAAGAATGATCGACAGACAGACTGGGAAGGCTGCAAAATACAGCCTGCAGAAGCTAAGTAGGAACACTATCCTCTGACTTGGCAGACAGAGCTAGTGAAAAGCAGCTAAATCTCTGCAAGCCAAATGAAAAAAAGAAAAGAGGAAAAACCCCACCATTCAAGCAGATATTGAGGCAGTAACATGGGTGAAATCCCAAAAGGGTCACCCAGGCAGGTGCTCAATTAGAATCAACAACCAGGAGTTCAGCAGTGTGCTCATCCCAACAAGAACTACTGCCAAAAAAACACAAAGAAATTGTTTCAGAGATTCCTAACGGGTGTGGATTGCTTTCAGATCACAAAACCTGAACCCCTCCATAAACATGGAAAATAACAGAGTATTCTGAAGAGATATCAGTCATGCCTTCACATTGCATATGCCTGCTTTACATCGACAGATTTCATGTAACTATATATATTGAACACATACAAATATATAAAATCTGTTCCCACTTATACCATAGGCTAAACATAGAATTTATACAACTTCAAATAAGTATATATAAGAATGAAAGAGAAATATATTCAGCATATACAGCTTCAATTCAACAAAGCATACAAAGCACAGGAATTCTAAATAAGTATTTCCTGATCATGGCACATCTTTTGTTTTAAAGAGATATATTAATCAATCTTAACCACAAACTGACATTTATAGATAAAACCATTTAAAATGACTATTGATGGAGTTTATTTTCAGTACTGCTGAGAACCACTACAAATCATAAGTACTAAGGAGACTCGAGTATTTAAAGGAGTTTTCAAGTTTGCTCCTTTCCCTGAATTTCGGTGCAGTTGTGAAAGTGACAGTGAAATCATATCACTATTCAGAGTAAGCTGACATCATGCTTGAAGTTTAGATTAAGCTTTCTTATTCCATCCCTATTCACTTGATCACAAACATCTGCATGTCATGGAGAAATGTGACTCTTTAGACAGGGCTGTTAAGCACATCAAAATGATTTAGCACACACATCCAGGGGCTGGATTGGTATAGAAAAGGCCTAGAACATCCCCCAGAGCTGCCTGTGTGCAAGCTACTGAATAAAGACAAAAATAGACTCCTTGGTGCAGGCAAACAGCAAGTCAACTATTTTTAACTTGGGTCTTCAAGTACCTTTTTAAGTTGCTTACATTTAGAAGCAATCCCTTAAGCATCTACAGGGATTTTGACTCGATGAATAGGCATGAAAAATACTTTTCACACGTTCTGCATACTACATGCATACTATATAAAAATAAAATTTAATTTCTAATTAGATTAAGTGGATTTCTGGCACTCTGGTGGGTACATTTAAACAAATTTTTGTTAGCACAGACATATTTTTGCCAAACAAATTTGTGCCTACAAATACAATAAAGCTGTTACAAGTCTCATGATATTGCTTTCTTGGCAACCTCAAGAGTGAAAAACCATTTAAAGTGCCTGCCTGTGGTCAACGCACACAATGCACACACACCCTGGCTTGCCAAATGGTAGCATCTTCAACTGTGTAAGGGAACAGCCACCTATAAAACCACCATCCATGACTGAAAAGCTGACGAATTCAAATGCATCAGCTACTTAACTCATGCCTGTTATAACTGCCACTTGAGGAGAGTAAAACACATTGCAAGAGGGGATGGGGTACTTGTAATAAGAATGCCTGGAGCGTACAGCAAACACGAGTGAACAAGTATACAACTGTTCCTTATATAAGAAGAGCCCACTTCTGTCCATGGTGGCCAGTGCTCTCCTGGCCCTTCTGCAGCTGCTGCATGGGAAGCATTTTATAGCTCTGCAGAATTTGTGGGAGAACAAGGAGTCCAGCCTGAGCCAGAAGTAGCCTTAGCATGACTGCCCCACTTTGTTTTCTACACAGAGGTGAGGAAAGAGAGCTGAATACTGAAAGAGAATCTCTGTTGGCGTTTTGTCTCCCTTTCAGTCTATTTCTGTGGGTTTCTACATAGATGTTGTGTATTTCTTTTCAATAGCCACATGAGCACTCGAGCATGGAAGCCTCTAGGATTATTTGCATGATTAGCCATGCCAACAGAATACCTACAAACCTAAATCTTCGTGAATGATAGCTCTGCCTTCAAAACATTGGAGAAAAATGTATGTCTACAGTGAGGTCTGTTCAAAGCTAGCAGAGCTCTTACACGAGCAGAGAAAACAGGGAAGGAAAAGTTACGAATATGATGCAGCTCATGACTTTCTTGAATTGTGCTTTTTTCTCCCCCACAGTTTGAAGAGAAACAACCCACACCTCAGTGGGCACAGAAGCAACATCTTCTTCAAAATAAATTCAAGAAAAATGACCTATTTTGGTCTCAGAAACAAATTTATAAAATGGACTAGTATCATTAATCAGAAAAGCAGAAGCCGAAGCCAACAAGCATAAGATATGACTTACAAGCTGGGACACACAGGCAAGTGAAATACAGATCACAGTGACCCTCAAAGGAGTTTGGGTACACTTTAAAGTTAGTCTAGATCTTTACCAGCTTTGAGTGCCCTAAAACCCAAAATCTTCAGAAAGTCCCATTTAGACAGGTCTGAATGACTGTGCCAGCTTTTATTCTGTAGGCAGAACCTTCACCTTTAGAGATATACTTTGCCAGCTCCTGTGCGCTGAGGAAATGTCCTTGCCCATGGCTAACCTGCCTGATTATACAATAGCCTCATGATCACACAGTTTAACTCCTCTCAGCCTTTGGTAATGCCTGTGATAAACAGTACTGATCATCATTCAAACAGGCAGATTCTTTTCAACTTCAAAAATAAATTTAAAATTTCTTCCAAGTGCCACGCATTTACTGCAAAATGATTGCAGTGTTCAGTTCCTCCTAAGTGCAAGTGAGTATCGAGAAGCTAAGACCTGTAGATAACCGGATGCAAAAGCATGGCTTCCTCACACCTACACACACAACACACACTGCAGCTCAGAGAAAGGGTTTTTTTAAAGATTCAAAGATGAACACTATATCAAAAATGCAACTGTGCAGTTCATTATTTATAAAAATAAATATCATTTTTTAAAAGAAATGCTGTAGAATAATGAAAGAGGTAAACGTTTAGCTACTGCAGGAAAGTGAAGCCGAACACTGGCTGCAAGAAGGAAAGGCTTGTGTATAGTTAGTACTTCTTCAACATTCAGAGAAGTTTCGACTTTATGAAATGTATTTATTCATAGAAGTAAGGTTGTATTGTTTCCAACAATCAGCTTTAGTTGCAATGTGAATAGAGACTAAGAAATTGTAAGAATAATGAAGCTAAGCTTCAGCTGACCTCAAATTCATTTAAGCTAACGCATGGCAAAAAAACAGGTCTACGTTTTCATTTGCAAAACTGCAGGGTGCCACTAAGCTACTTTATCTTGTCTATTGCAAGCAGATGTTGAGCAGATATTGTCTAGAAATGTAAACTGAAAACCCCAGCCAGTTCTGGACGGCTACCCCGAGTTGTGTTTGTGCCACCCTGTGCTCTAGCCACTCACGGTCTCATCTGCTGGCTGCTTTCTGCTATGAGCGGCTCACAAACCCTGCTGGAGGACTGAGCGAGGCTCGGCCAAGTATATTCACCCCGACGCCAGCGGCCATCCTGCTCCAGCCGAGACAACACAGGTACAACGCTGCAAGGCGGGAGCGGGGGCACAAAAACCTCTTTCCGCGCTTTCAGACCCGCCGCGGACCTGCCGCTCCCGCCGCCGCCGAGCTCAGCACCGAGGACAGCGCCCCGCTGGGCACGGGTGGGCAGCGGCTTCCGCGAGGCTCCCGCTGGGGCCGCGACCCACCGCCCCGGGACCGGCAGACACGGCCTGCCGGCGGGTGGCACAACACGGGCACAGGAACGGCCACGGACACAGGCACACACCACACGCACACACACCGCGGCGTAGCCGTCACTCACCACATCCCCCGCAGGGCGCCCCGACGCCGCCGCCGCCGCCGCCCGCCGCCCCGGGCGCCGCGGACGCCCCCCGCAGCGAGGCGGCGGTGGCGCCGGGCGGCCGCGGCTCCATGCGGAGGGCAGCGGCGGCGGCTCGCCTCCCCCCGGCCGCCCCGCGGAAGCCGCCGCCGCCGCCGCGCAGAGCCGAAGCGGGAGGGCGGGGAACCACGGCCGCATGGTGCTGCCCGCCGCGCCGCCCGCCGCCCGCCCCCTGCGCGCCGCGCCGCCTTTCGCGCCCGCCCTCCCGGGCAGACCGAGCGCAGAGCCCGGGCCTCTGGGGCAATTGGCGGGCCGGCTGAAGCAGGCGCCCCTGGCCCTCCCAGCCCACCGGGGCGGGGTCAGGGTCCGACTGCAGAAAAAAGCCCAGTGCCGGTCCCTGTTTAAGTTCGTGATCCCAAGAGTGAAATAAACACACAAACGAGGTCAGGTACCGTACTCGGGAGGTACTTTTACAAAAAGACCGTTATTGCAAAAAGGGGAAATTATTGTATTAAAGGGCACAGCGATAGGAGAGGTTGGAAAAAAGTAGAAAAGGAAGCAAGAATTCGTGGTGCAGAGAGAGAGAGAGAGAGTCACCAGTGTGGATCCAGCAGTGCCCCGAGGATCCGTTGTCGTCTTTGGTGGTGGGAGTTCTTCAAAGTTCGTAGACAATACAGTAGCTGAGTGTCCCCCAAGAGTCCATTGCAGGTGGGTGTCCTCTTGGAGGCGTCCTTCTGGAGTCCCCTTGAAGGTATCCCATGGAGTGTGTCTCATGGAGTTGCCCTCATGGCGGTGTCTCATGGAAAGTGTCCCTCAGGGTCCGCAGTAGCCATCGGTGGAGAGTGTCCTTCACAGAGGTGTCCTTTTGGAGTCATTCTTATGGCCATGGCTCCCTGGTGATGTCCCTCTTGGTGATTACCTTTTCCCTGTTTGTAAAGAGTTTGGAGGGGTGGGGGTATGGTATCTCTGCTCTTCATGTCATGTGTTACACGTTCCTGGTGGACCAGTTTCCCTTTTCTTGCAGCCAGCTCTTTGACACACAGGTCCTGCAGCTATTCTTGGGATAATAGCTTACACCAATCCTCAAAGTAATGGACTGAAGAGTCTTAGCTCTTTCCCACTCATCCCCCAGGCAATGGATGGTGGAGTCCCAGTTCAGCTCCTTGCGCCCTTCTCTCAGGCAATGGATATTGGGGTCTTATATCAGCTACTCCGACCCACCTCTGAGACAAAAGATAGGTGGATTTCCATCTCAGCCTCTCAGACCAATCTGTGAGATTTGGAGTGGAGTTTGATTTCAGATCTGTCTCTCACAGGGGGTGAGCAGGGATCTCATCCCTTCGCCAGCTATTCTGTTTCATTCCCCTGAGTTCTCCCTCCTCTGTTGCCTGCCACACACATTGCATGCCTCTTTCGTAAATCAAAGTGGGTAGTGTTGCTCATGGGTTGCCTGCGATAACTGGAGGTAGTTCACATGCTTCCTAAGAAGTTCCTTACTAGGAAACCCCCTGCCGAGCCTGCACTGTGCTTAACTGGGGCATAGACTTGAGCAAGTCTCTCGTATCCCAGTTACTTCTATGTGAAGCACACCCAGGGTGAGATCTCCAGCCCCTGAACAGCTTTTAGTGTAAGGGGATATAGTAGGCAAACAATAGTAAAAGCACAGACAGAAAGATTCTGTCTTGGAAGAGCTCACAGAAGAACCAAGATTTCTCACTTTTAAATGACAGTCCTCCACCCCACCACTCCCATCTACTGGTTGTTAGATTCCTCCTTACTTCACATTTGGGCGAACCTGACATGTTAGCTAGTTTCTCTGTGCCATGTCTAGTCAAGCTGGAAGATGCCCAAGAGTGGAGAACCTGAAGCCTTGCTCAGCCCCTCTGCTTAGGCACTGAGCACACTTCCAGGGAAGAAAGATATCTTCCGATCTCCTGTGCTTGCTCTAGATTGTAATGAGTATCTTCTGCCTTATATACGCCTTCAAGAAGAGTTAGACCCTGTTATCTCAGTGCCCTTCTGTGAAGGAGCTGGTGACAGCCAGAAGAGCTCTTTTTCACTAAGTGCTTTCACCTTTTCCTAAGCTGAACAGAAACACTTTTTGCCGCACTTCTGCTGCATGCCATTTGCATGCAGCCCCCTCTTCATCTCAGTGGCCTCCACTGGTCTTGCTCCATGGGGTCACTGTCCGTTCCAAGATGACCTGGGGAGTTCAAACTGAACCTGGCATTTCCTGATGCTGAACCCCAGGGGGTTCTCATCAGCCGGTTTCGCTGGTTTGTCAGAAGAGCAGCCCTCTTCTCCTGCATATCCACCATTGAGCTCAGTCTGGGAGCATATGAAAACTTGCTAAGAGCACATTCTGTCCCACCATCTAAGTCACTGGTAAACATTACCCCATCTTGGTTTCAGTAGCAGTATTTCAGAGAGGCATTACTAGTAACCAGCCACAATCAACACTTTGTATTGCTGATTAAAACACTTTGAACCCCAAGCTCTAGCCAATTTTCCATGGATCTTCTAGTCCACTTATCCAGGACACATCTTTTCCATATCTTTACCCACCTGCCAGTTTTTACTTTATTTAAAGTCAAATCTAAAAATTACAGTGCACGTGGACAGCTTTGATAAATGACAGACTATTATCAGGTACATGGGTATCTGAACTCTGAGTGCAATAAGTAACCTCCTGCATCTTCCCCAGTATATACGCTTCAGCATCAGGCTCCTGAATAACTCTTTAGCAATGAATAAGAAGGGAAAAAAACAAAGAATAATTTAAAAAAAAAAAAATTTGCAAAGAATACTGATTACTTCAATGCATCCCTAATTTGAGCATTGCCTAACAAAGAGGTCTGATTTTCACTAAAATCTGTGACTGAAGCTCAGATATTTCTAGACATTACAGCTTGCTGGTAATTTTTGGCTTTCTGAAAAGTGATGCCTTGAAAACTTTCCTTTCTGTCATTTGGTTTGTCCCTTAGCAAGCAGGCCACCCTAACTGATCACAGTCCAATGACCTGTGATCCACCCTTGCTGTGCTCCTTGATTTTAATAACGAATCTGCTCAAAGTTCCCATGTTTCTCCCTCTTATTTTAATAATGGAACTAGTATTTATTCTTTAAAATACTAAAATACCTAGTCGGAAGTGACCCCTTTGTATAAGAAAATGCTCCTACATATATTTATTTTCTTTTTTCACATGAATCTGACATTTAAAAATAAAAGTAAATTTCTCTCCTTAATTACAACATGAGTTCACTAATTCAATCCAGAGCATCAGCAAGCTTGCATTACAGTCACAATCTAAGTAATTACTATCCTGGGGAAAAGTCTCAATTTAGGAAAGCATTTCAGTACATGTTTATGGTTAAACATGTGCCTAAACCTACAGTTATTCAACAAAGCACTGCAGCCTGTACTTGAGCATGTGCTTAGATATCTGGCTGAGTTAGGGCTTTAGTCTGGAGCAAAAAAAGCAAACCTACAATTGATCTTGCAGGCATAGTTAACAAAAACACCCAGGAAGAATGACAAAAAAGTAGTTCCTTTTGTAATATGATTACAAAGTTATTTATAGTGAACTCAATGCCCCCAGCACATCTGTGTAGTAAGAAATGTGGATCACATAAGCGGATATTTCTATGGCTTTTACAAAATCCCCACATAGATTCATGCAGATGGCAAAATCAAAGCAAGTGATCCATAAAACTTCCCAGGCTTCAATATGTGCACTTTTCACTCTCTGGCTGACAAGGAAGCCACAGCTTTTGTGTCAGCTTTAATGGTACAACTCCGCAAGCCATTTGCTTGATTAGCAGTGGTGAGCAGATAACAAGAAACAGGTCCTGACAAAGCCTCTTGCATCTCAAGAATTTTGTGAACAGTTGTCAAGACTTCTGCATTATTAAATAGACCTACACTCATAAGCTCAGCACAAGTCTGAAACTTCAAAGCCCTTGTGTAACTCGTGTGTACTGACAACATGGATCAGACAAACTCCAGAAAAAAACATGCATCAAACTACTGACATACTTCCCTTTCTAAATATCAAGCCTGCTACAGAGAGCAATGTCTGTGTTTTATGGTGCTTTATGAGTAGATTCTTTGCAATTCATGCTAGCTATCACCAAAGGGTACCTGGTTCCCCTCACAACAAGCTGTATCAACATGGGCAGATTGTAGGACTTTCTTTCTGCCCTTTTGTAGGCTTTAGGGACAACACACATATGAGCAACATAGAAAGAGCAAAGCTGAGCAGATGCTCACTGTCTATGCCTGTGAACCTGTGTTTGGTGGTGGTAGCTCTGGATAGGCTGCAGCAGCAGCTGCAATGGGAATTTTCACCATGGTGTATCCCAGCTCAGAGAAGCTGCCTAGCCCTTGTGCATGGCTGCTTTGAGTCTGAGGAAGAAATATGTTCATTTTTACAGAGGCTCAGTGTCCAGAAAAATTGAACCACCACCCTATTCAGCATTCTTCAGGCCAAAACTGTTCTATCCCAGTCATTAACAGACATAGAAAATAGATAAGTCCCTATGATCTGAGTTATTTGTGTCTTTTGGTAATGACTATGTACATACTTCCATCTCCATCAGCTTATTTGGCACTCTGTAATGTTTTAATTTGATGGCATTCAGAAGCAGGAATACTTTACACTCATAAACAAAAAATCTGAGGCCTAGTTTCAACAGTGTGTGATTAATGACGGGCAACTTTGGGAGCCGAAATATCTCTCTAGGGATATCCAAGGATATTTTGACAAAACTCCAGGTTGTTTTTTTCAGTTGCTTTCAGGGGAGTGAAGCAGACACAACAGTTACCAATTACAGCAAAGACTAAAAGCAACACTTCATTAGGTTACAGCAGAAAGTGGCCTTTCTCCTCATAGAAGAAAGTGCATAGGGTCCCTCTACAGCACACATATGCCATGCTTTTATTGTTTAAGGTGAAAATACAGAAGTAAACAGAGCAGTTTATACACATAGGAAAAAGCGGGGAGGGACACATGACAAAAAGGCCAAGTGAAAAAAGAGAAGCAGCATCCAGTTTCCCTAAAGAAAAATGGGTATTCACACAATATTGCACCAAGCCACAGTGGTAAAGAGTGATGAAGGTGAATTCTGCTTTTTGAACTCTTTTCCTGCGACAGAATCATAGAATCAAGTAGGTTGGAAAAGACTTTTAAGGTCATCAAGTCCAACCATTACCCCAGGACGGCCAAGACCACCATTAAACCATGTCACTGAGTGCCTCATCTACACAGTTTCTGAACACTTCCAGGGTTGGTGACTCCACCACTGCCCTGGACAGCCTGTTCCAATGCCTGAGCACTCTCTGAGAAAAAATTGTTCCTAATATCTAATGGTCAAGCAGGACCTGCTCTTCATGAACCCCTGCTGATCCTGATCCTGGCACCAAATCCATCATGTCAGTCACCCCAGTAGCTGGCACTTAGTCCTTGCAGCATCCATGCACTGGGATAGAGCAAGACTATACTGTTAAGGAAGAATTTAATAAGAAGGTAGGACAGATTGCAATGACCAGGCAGCAGGCTTAGTCAGACTGACATACTGCAATGTACTGACCAGTCTCAGCTTCTACACAGCCATATCTTTTTACAACACTTTCTGTCTGCACTCCCCCACTTCTTCCTGCCTGATTCCTATCCCATGCACATTTTCTCAGTAGCTGGTGCAGTCCCACCAACCCCTCCAGCATTCTGCACCTCTGTTATGCATTCTTATCAGTTGCAAAGCCCCAGTTTGCCTGCATTTTCTTATTAGCCCGTGAATTATTGTGATTGACCAGGTTTGTTTCTCATCTTTGTCACTATTTCTCTGCCAAGTCTGTGTCTCTGCACGTCTTGCTCATGGCTTCCCTCTTTTCCTTAGTATCCTATTTGTCAAGGTGTTTGACCAGGTAATCACTTCAAAGGCTCTAACTCCAGACCTCTTACATCCTTCCAAGAACTTGTGCTTCCTTCTTTCTTAGTCTCTAACACAAATAAGATAAACTGAGGCATCATGGGAGGTGCTCCCCAGTTGGACAGCAAGATCAGAAGGGAGGCAAACATGGGAAAGGACTCCAGCTCCCTGCAGATCCACCCTGAAAAGGCTTACATTTGGGATTATTGAAATGATCCAGTTCCATAAATTGTCAGAATAGTTCAATATTTGTGCACACACACTTGAAATTTTTCACAAGTTTGCTATTTTATTTTTTCATTTTTGCCTCATCCAGAGCTGAAATTCACATTTTTACCAACAGTATCCTGAATTTTCCAAATAGCTGAAGTTACTTTATTAAAAGGAGTAATGAGGCCTCTTAATTTTTCATTATGTCTTTGGGACTAAGCATGACATGAAAAAGGAAGAAACAGAGTCAAAGAGTAAGAAGATAAAGATTACCCCTAAAGACAAAAAAATCTAACCAAGAGTTTGTCTGAATGATCTTCTTAGCAGCAGCTTACACTGTGTTCTCATTGTAGTCTGCATTCTTGTTTTTGAATTAATTTGGAATGTTTACAGGAGCTTTCCAAAACATTAATTTCTTGCAGTACCTTCTAAGAAAAATATCCATTGGGCTGATCTTCATTAGAACTATTTCCAAAGGTGCCATATAATGAAGATATTTGCAGAAAACTTACTTACAATTTCTTTGGACCTCATTGTGAAGCACAGTAAAGCAGTAACTGTACAAAATAAATGATACGTGCACAGCACAGAACCACAGATATAAACTTCTTCAACGTGCTGCATAAGCCTGTTCCAAAAACACCAACAAGAATTTTGCTTCAAGTTTGATCTGTTTTTTTTCCCCAGGGGCTACATGCATTAGTTTTGCCACAGCAAAGTTAACATGATAATGTTTGTTGATAGCATGTAATAGTGGCCTTGGTTTGCCACAAGTTAGTCTGACTTAATATGATCTTTATGACAGCAGCATAAATGTTTACAAATATGGCATTAGAAGACATGCGATGACCCTGTTGGTATGCTCATGGCCTTTCATCTCCCTCTGGTGGCCCGATTGCAGGCCACTGTCTGACTGTCTGAGCTGCCAAAGCCGGCCTGCCTGCTCAGCCAGCCCCGTGGGTGTGCATTGATGGACATTAAGGATTCAGCCCAGTGGTGGTAACTTCATAGAATCATGGAATCAAGTAGGTTGGAAAACACCTTTAAGATCATCAGGTCCAACCTTTACCCCAGGACTGTCAAGTCCACCACTAAACCGTGTCACTGAGGGCTTCATCTCAGGCATTGTGGAAAGTGTTGGCACTTGAGGATTTTTGCTGCTTGGAGCTGCATGGTTTGGGTGAGGTCCCTTCCATACCAACCAGCATTCTCACTCCTGTGTATTACCATGATCCCTCTAGAAGCCAAGGGACAAAAATCCCATGAGTCTCTGTCTCAAAAATTATCCATTGTAGAGCCTCATCACAAGAATTATTCCTTGCCTTGGCAAAATGTGTTATTTGCTTTGTCCAAGTTTCAAGGGCTTTTAGACTAAGAAGAAGAAAATGTAACTCTGGGAACCATTTCTCCTTAGCGTATTAATTGTGTTTCCTTTCCTATCACAGACAGAGAAAAGTGCCTTTCAAGTTCAGTATTTTATCCTACTGACAGGAACAACCTGGTAGCATTTTTATTTTTGTGAGAAACACAGACATGTTGTTGATAGCTGCAGTGAAACAACTGCTCAGTGGTGAGAATCTAAAGATATCTCCACCTTTCCTGTACACTGATATCTCTGTAAGAATACTGTGTTGTAGGAATGTAGTTTACAAATTATCTGTTTGGTTTTTGAAATCTCACAGCACTTTGGATCCGCTCATCAATTTGTGGAGGGGTTGAGGAACAAGCAAACATAGAAACTCATGTTCATGTCAAGTCTGAGTCTGAATGTAGTATCAGGCTACAATCAGGTGGGTGCAGCCTCATATTCACAAGTGCTGGTCCTAATGGGGGTCTTCAACCACTGATATCTGGACAAGTAGTGACAGGACAAGGGGAAATATCTTTAAACTGAGAGGTGAGATTTACATTAGGTATAAGGAAGGAATCCTTTACCATGAGAGTGGTGAGACACCGGCACAGGTTGCCCAGAGAACTTGTGGATGCCCCATTCCTGGAAGTGTTCAAGGCCAAGTTGGACAGGGCTTTGAGCAATCTGGTCTAGTGGAAGGTGTCCCTGTCCAGCGCAGGGAGGTTGGAATTAGATGATCTTTAAAGTCCCTTCCAACCCAAACCATTCTGTGATTCTATGATCTTCTAAAGGTGGACTTCATGATTCAGTGTATTTTGGAGTGGCACTAAAATAAAAAAATACTTTTCTCATTAATTTTGCTAGAGATAGAACCCATGTACCTCAACAAACAAAGAGCACAAGAGACTGCAAAAAGACCCACCTTCTCAAATTATGACAACAGTAAATATTTTCTTCTCTCTGTGCAACTCACTTCAGCTAGAGCTGTTTCCTTTGTTTATTTCCCAGTGGGAAGAGGAAAAGCGCAGTTTCACAGCTTGAACCCATACTCAGGAGCTGCTCATATATTATATGTTGTTAGTGCTGAATTGAACTTGGACAGGTGGATGACCCCTTAAACAAAAATAAAAGTCTTTGGGGCTGTCAAATTTACTTTGATTTCTCAATGAGTATCTTCAGCAAGAGGAAAGGCAGAAAGAAGCAGACTCTTCTAAGAAAAACAAGTAATTTTCTACCAGTTTCAGCAAGAGCCAGCAAATTTCCTGTGACTAGGCAACAGAAAAAAAGATAAAGGAACTCAACCTGAGTTATTAGGAAAATAAGGGGGCAATTGGAAAGGGCAACCTGTCATGCTCCTCCCTATTTTGGCTATAAAGCAGTTGCAGGAAACAAAAACAGGATCTTTTCACCTGAATATGATATGTAAGTGTTTACATTTGGAGATAATCTGTCTTATTTACTTGTGTTTAAAACAGTTTATGCAAGGTAATTCTTTGTTTCTGCTTTCTTAGAGGCACAACTAAAAATTTTTAGTTTCAGCTAATTCCATTACTTGACTTACACAAAAAAGAAAGATAAACAGCACAATGATATTTTTCCCAGACTGAAAGATGTTTTTTGAGTACAGCCCTAGAGGTATGAACACCCTGCTTCTAGATCCTTGTTCTTCTCCTCTGCTGGAAGATGAGTGTAATAATAATGGTAAGAGAGCTATAACTTCTTTATTAGCCACTACATGAATCAGCTATTTAATAACTGGAAAACACTTTCAGCCTTTAAAAAGTACAAAGGATTCTGATTTGTGTTCTCTTTTTGTATATGTTCTCTTATTGTCTGTATAAGAAGACTAACTGCCCTTCTCAGACAGGACAAGAATGTCTGTCTAAGGAAAACACACAATAATGTAAGCAGATATTTCATACCATAATGCAAAAGTGGCACATAATCAAAACTTGACTGCATTTGTTCTGTATAATAAAATAATACGTAAATTAATGTTTCGTTGTTTGGGGTTTTTTTTTATTAGACTAACTAAAGAGCTATGCAGTAGCAAAATTCAAGTATCTGCTTAACGGAAGTCCACATAAAGGAAATCAGTTGAAATATTGTGCTTCTTTAGCATGTCTCAGTCTAGCATGATATCTCATGGTCTACTTAAGGACAAACAGTCCTACTGAAGTAAAAAAGGTACACACTTAAAAGCATTAACCACTTTGCTGGGCCTGGAAGGGAGAAAGTAGGCAGCTGCCATCCACACCTCCCTGCACATAGATCTCTCCCTTGGTCCTTGAGGCACGGTGGGTGGGCTAAACCAGCCCAGCCTGCAACAACAGAGGAGCACTGTCTTTGTATCTTCCTTTGTGCTCCCATGGCAGTCACAGGAATATCAGTGGGGAAGAGTAGTGAACAGCACTGAACTGCGGGTTCAAATTCAGACACTCCTGCAGCAAGATGAAGCAAGAGAAAAGACAAAGAAAGGACATGGGATAAGCAACTGAATACTGCTGCTTTTTTCTTTCTTTTTCTTTTTTTTTTTTTTTGTTTGTTTCAAATGAGAAAGATGTGCGAAAAAGTAACAGCTTTTAGACAAAGGTGAGATGAGTGGGTAGGGAGGCATGTATTTCCATGTTCTTGAAGAACTGTTCTTTTACAGTACCTAGTGAAAGGAAAACTGTGCAAGGCTGTAAAACTTCCTTGGCAACATGCCTTCAAACCAGCATCAGTTTTTCTGAATTCAATGGTCAACTTGTACCACACACCAGACTTAGAGCTTTACCACACTGCAGATCTACCCTGTAGCTATGCTGCACCGACCAGCAGTCTCCATCAGTTTAAGGGTACCCATGCCGTGTGCTCTGAAATAGCAGCAAGGGGTAGTTTCCTTCCTCAATGTACTGCATCCACTTGGGGTGGAGTTCATTTTCTTCATGCAGCACAAGTGGTGCTGTGTGTTAGATTTATGATGAAAACAGAGTTCATAGCAAAAACACCAATGTTTTAGCTATTTCTGGATAGCTCTTGCTCATTGCCTTGTTTCTCACTCTGCCCTCCCCCAGGGAGTTGTCTATGGAGGGGCAAGGGCTGGGACTGCTGACCCAAACTGATAAAAGAGATATTCCATACCACATATCACCATGCTCAACAATAAAACTGGGTGAGGGGAATTTTGTCCTAAGTAGCCATTACTTGGATACCATATGGGCATCAGTTTGCTGGTGGGAGGTGGTAAATGATTGCCTTTGCAACACTTGCTTTTTTCCTATTTTTTTTTTCCCTTACTTACTAAACTGTCTTTATCTTGACCCATAATTACTTCCCATCCCCACCCCACACACACGTTTTCCCTCCTGAGCCTCTCTCCATCTCGCTAGGAGGCTGAAGTCAGTGCATGACTGGAAGGGAGCTTATCTCTGGCTGAGACTAAACCACCACACCACAGAAAATGGTCAACTTCAGCAAACCTCAGCAGGCTCTTTTTTTTTTTTCTTCTCCAGGTGGGTGCTTGGAGAGAAATCACATTGTATTCACTCTTTTATTCTTGCATGAAAGGGTATGTTATAGCCATGCCCATTCTTCCAGCTGATGGGACTCATCTTCAGTCAGGTCATAAAGGGCTTCTTAATCTCCCCCTGCTGTAACCAGACTTCCACCAGGTCCCTTCCTGGTTAGAACTTTCAAAAAGCTTCATCACGCTTGTCATTGCGGTGAACATATTATAGCTGTTCAATGGGACCAGCCTGCAAGTGTCACCCAGACCTCAAAACATTTCTCCTTGGCAGATAAATGCAACCACAAGACAGCTTTTAAGACAAACAGCAAGCACACTCAGTGGAACAACCCACCTGCTTTCTTCATTTCCAGCACTCCACTGAGAGGTACAGGGGTTTTAAAGTGAAAATCAGGCTTTCTAAGCATCCTTATTAAGCCAAGTTGACTTTCAGAAATAATTTAACTGCAGCTGCCACAGAGCTAGTCTGCAGAAGTCATTTCCTGCTAGATTTGGAAAAACCTAGTTCATGAAGTGCTAATTATAATTCTATTTACTTCAGCTGGAAATCTCTTCTCCCACAGAAACAGCAGCAAGAAAGCTATACATAATAAAATGCAGCATTTAGATAAAAATCTCTAACATTAATCATACATCATCATGCTGTGTTCAAGTATACTTTAGCTAATCTCCTGTGCAGTGGTTTGTTTTGTGCTTTAATACTATGAACAAGTAAAGTACTTCCCTAAGAAGAGACAATTTACCAGTAAAGCAATTGCTTTGAAAGCATTCTTTCTGACCACGATTTGTTGTGTCTGCCTTCTCCCACACCATTTTGGCTGATTTTATTTTCTAACCTGACACAAAAGATTGGTGTTCAGTCAGCAAGTTTATTGGTGGGAGTGAACTGACATGACAGACTTTCTGTGTAGATGAGAGCCAGGACCTAGAGTACTTACTCTGATCCTGTGCATCACATGGAGTAAAAAGTGCCATCAGTTTCTGCAAATATATCCATGTCCCTGAGATGATGATCTATTGGGCAGATGTCTGGCTGCATTAAAGTTTCATGTGCCTCCACCAAGCACTCCAGACATCCACCCACCTGTTCGTGATTTGGGAAACAAGATAGCTTTGGTAGATTACTGGTTCTATTTCTACAAGAGACTGCTTGTTGCTAACTAACACTATGTGGGGGAAGAGAATCATAGAATCATAGAATGGTTTGGGTAGGAAAGGACTTAAAAGCTCTAGTTCCAACCCCCTGCCATGGGCAGGGACACTTCGCACCAGACCAGGTTGTTCAAAAAGCAGGATATTATCAAACTAATGCTTGTGTCCCACCATGCTTTAGCTGGAAGCTGCACCGAAAGCCTTTCTTTAGGAGACACACGGGAAAATTTTCATTACAGCAGTATAAAATGGCAGGAGGAAGTGCAACGTATACACCCACACCACTGAGACACATCGAAGTTCCGCAAGCACAACAGAAGGGACACTTCAATACTAAAGTAACATAGGAGAGCTTTAGGAATCCAAACATGATATGAGTGCATGCAGAGCAAAAAAAAATGTATAGATGTGGTGCTTAGGGAGACATGGTTTAGTGGTGAACTTGACAGTGTTAGGTTTATGGTTGGACTCACTGATCTCAAAGACCTTTTCCATCCTAAATGATTCCATCATTCTGTGATTCTGAGAGAAAACAGCAAATGCAAGCAATCCTTTGACCAAGCTGCTTACTTAAGCTTACCCAAAAAGGAAGAGAAACTCCTAAAGAAAGCAGAGGGAAGGTTGCCTCTTTGTACTAGGACACTTCGGTTACTTCCAGGTGAGGCTCACTCCACTAGAGTTATCACTCTAGTTGCCCAAGCAACAGACATGACAGCTTAAGAATATCTGGAAGGTGAAGGCTGTGTGTGACATTTCTCCTCTCTCCCACAAATCTCACAGTCTCACAAAGGTATAGTAGGAGAATAGCTGGAGAAAGCAAAGGACTCACAAAAGATGTACATTGCATTTCCTGGCACTGCTCTTGTCCAAACAGATAAAAGAGCACCCAAAAATGTTGTTCTTCAAAACAGGTCTTGAGAGGCTTTTGAAAGACATATTGATCAAAACTTAATTTATTACAAAGCACATCACAAAACATAGGACTGTCACCTTCCTTCCCCAGAAACCATATAACTACTTCAAACCTGTTTTTTTTTCTGATTATCCAAGTACAGCTCCTATGTATTAAGCATATAATGATTTTTAAATTGACATTTTGTTCACTTGGTTGAAATGCATGCAAAGAATTAAACATTCATTTCCCTATGTAACTGAGTCTTAGTCTTTCTCTTGTGACATAATTCATGACCTGGGTTTGAAAAGCACAAGTGAGAGGCTTTCAGCTTTCAAGGAAGCTACCTGGATGCAAAAGCAGAGTGTTGGTTGTCAAGACCATTTTAGAATCATAGAATTACTGAATGGTTTGGGTTGGAAGGGACCTTAAAGGTCATCCAGTTCCAACCCCCTGCCACGGGCAGTGACACCTTCCACAAGACCAGGCTGCTCGAAGACCCATCCAAGCTAGCCTTGAACACTTCCAGGAATGGGGCACCCACAGCCTCTCTGGGCAACAGGTCTCACCACAGTCATAGTAAAGAATTTATTCCTACTGTCTATTCTAAATCTCACCTCTGTCATCTTAAAGCCATTCCTGCTTGTCCTCTCGCTACATGCTCTTGTGAATAGTCCCTCTCCAAATTTCCTGTAGGCCCTCTTCAGATACTGGAAGCTGCTCCAAGATATCCCTGAAGCATTCTCTTCTCCAGGCTGAACAAGCCCAACATTCTCAGCCTGTCTTCATATGAGAGGTGCTCCAGCCCGCTGATCCTCCTCATGACCAACCCTGGACTCGCTCAAGCAGGTCCATGTCCCTCTTGTATTGAGAGCCCCAGACCTGAGTGCAGCTCTGAAACAACAAGAAATACCAAGCTGTCGCCTTTCAAAAAAGGGCAGCAGTTCATCTTTTAGGACAACCACAGAACTGAGACAAGCAAGACTTGGTCACAAATGCTTGCTTTTCAGGAAATTTGCAGGGCCAAGACTGTCTGAATGGGGGAAGATCTTTTTCCCCTCCACCATCTTAAGACTAACTTAAAATCTCCAGTGATGTTTAGGTGGGACACTTGTTATAGGCAGATCCTTTGAAAAAGTGGTGATTAACCTTTTTAGATACTGGATGATCAATTTATCAAGCAGTTCTAATGGAGAAAATGGGCAGATCATACAGCAAAGCAGAACATTGGACACAAACAGCATAATTTCCTAAGAGTTGAAAAAATTGGGGTTTTTCCAACTTTTGTTGGAGAGAGAGGAAAAAGAATCTTATCTGAATGAGATGGAAGTTTTCGGCTCACATTAATTTCTTTTTTAAAAAATCAATTTTTATAAAATACAAAGAGAGTATTGCACATCTGACTTTCCAAAACCTCAGTCCCTTACATTAAATAGCTTTAGGAATTGGAAGTTCACATAATTTTAGTATATTCTGAATTGCACTGATATAAAAAAAATGCCATCGTCAGTTGATGTGCCAAATAGCTCTAAATTATAATCTGTAGACTGTCATTAGAAAGAAAGGAAGTTTCTCTGCTGCCATTAGTGACTGTAAAAGCTTATGTCACGAAGCCTGAAATGATTGTGCAGGAACATAATTTCTCTGCCTAGGTTCCTCCTCCTCTCCCTACAACAAAGCCATTGGGCTGTGACTCTATACCATGATCTCTCACATTCCACCAACAATAATCAGAACCAGTAACTTGGTATTAAATGTCGAAACTTCAGTACCCCTCCCATCCACCACCTATACCATCTGTTGTGGTTTAAGCCTCTAAGCCATGCAGTTTTCTCACTCACTCTCTGCTCTTTCTTCCCCCAGTCCCAGAGGGATGGGGAGGAAAATCGAAAGAATGCAGCTTCTACAGGTTGAGGTAAGAACAGTTTAGTAACTAAGGTATAACACAAATCACTGCTGCTACCACCAGTAATAATACAAGAGAAATACAAGGAAAGAGAATACAACTGCTCACCAAGCCCAACCCACCCAGTGCACCCCCCAGCAGCGAACCTCTCAGTGCACCACCACACCCTTCCGGGTCCCTGCTCTCCATTTTCACATCCTGGACATGACGTGCTGTGGTATGGAATAACCTCTTTGGTCAGTTTGGGTCAGGTGTCCTGTCTCTGCTTCCTCCCGGCTTCCCCTCCTCCCTGGCATAGCATGAGGCTCAGAAGGTCCTTGGTCAGACCAAAACACTACCAAGCAGTAACTGAAAACACTGGTGTTATCAGCGCTGTTCCCAGGCCCAAAATCAAAAACACAGTGCTGCACCAGCTACCAAGAAGGAGAAAAATGACTGCTGCTGCTGAACCCATGACACCATCTCTATGGACTTCTTCCTGCCACACTTTCATATCCACCAGGATATCAAGTTATTTCAAAACCTTCTAGTTAGAACTGCAATAGCTGGACAGTTTCCCTCATCTTCAGCCAGGCCTCCTGAGGGCATTCAGCTTTGTTTCATCTGTGGTCACTGACCTTTAGCAACTTTGAGGCTTGTTGTAGTGAAAGGCTATTGAAGGTTCCTTTCCTACCTCTTTTACCAAAATAATAACATGTTTATATGAAAGATAGTTTCTTAATGGCCATGGTCAAGGAAAAAGCTGCTATGTAGGTTAAGCCCTTGGATAAGAGAAGATAAAATCGTAAAATCATTCAGGTTGGAAAAGACCTTTAAGACCATCAAATCCAACCATTAACCTAATACTACCAAGTCCACTGCTTGGTCTTGAGTCCAAGACCATGTCCCTAGGTACCATGGTCTACATGTCTTTTAAATACCTCCAGGGGCTGTGACTCAATTACTTCCCTGGGCAGCCTGTTCCAGTGCTTGATCACCCTCTCTGTGAGGAATTTTTTTCCTAATATCCAGTCTAGACCTACCCTGCTGCCACTTGAGGCCGTTACCTCTTGTCGTGTCATTTGTTACTTGGGAAAAGAGACTGACTACCACCTCACTACAACCACCTTTCAGGTAGTTGTAGAGAGCGAGAAGCACACCCTGAGCCTCTTTTTCTCCAAAAATACCCAGTTCCCTCAGCTGCTCCTCATAAGACTTGCTCTCTAGATCCTTCACTAGCTTCACTGCTTTTCTTTGGACACAGATGTCAATGTCTTACTTGTAGTGAGGAGCCCAAAACTGAACATAGTATTTGAGGTCAATGAAAAAATGAACAGGAGCCGGCAGTGTGCGCTCACACCCAGAAAGCCAACCGTATCCTGGGCTGTATCAAAAGCAGAGTGACCAGCAGGTCGAGGGAGGTGATCCTGCCCCTCTACTCTGCTCTCCTGAGACCTCACTTGGAGTATTGCGTGCAGTTCTGGTGTCCTCAACATAAAAAGGACATGGAACTGTTGGAACAAGTCCAGAGGAGGGCCACGAAGATAATAAGGGGACTGGAGCACCTCCCGTATGAAGATGGGCTGAGAAAGTTGGGGCTGTTCAGCCTGGAGAAGAGAAGGCTGCGTGGAGACCTCGTAGCAGCCTTCCAATATCTGAAGGGGGCCTATCGGCATGCTGGGGAGGGACTCTTCATTAGGGACTGTAGTGAGAGGACAAGGGGTAATGGGTTCAAACTTAAAAAGGGGAAGCTTAGATTGGTTATCAGGAAGAAATTCTTTACTGTACGGGTGGTGAGGCACTGGAATGGTTTGCCCAGGGAAGTTGTGAATGCTCCATCGCTGGCGGTGTTCAAGGCCGGGTTGGGCAGAGCCCTGGATGACATGGTTTAGTGGGAGGTGTCCCTGCCCATGGCAGGGGGGGTTGGAACTAGATGATCTTAAGGTCCTTTCCAACCCTAACTGTTCTATGATTCTAAGAGGTGCATTCTCACCACTGTGAGTACAAAGGGAGGATTACTTCTCTCATCCGGACACACTATTTCTGACACAGGCCAGGATGCCGTTGCCCTTCTTGGCTGCCTGGGCACAAGCTGGCTCATGTTCAGATCCATCAATCAGCAACACCGGTCTTTTTCCCCCAAGGAGATTTCCAGCCACTTCCCGAGCCTGTAGCGCTGCATGAGGTTGTTGTGGCCCAAGTGCAGGACCCAGCACTTTGGCTTTATATATGTATATGTATTTGAGATAATGAACATAAACAACACGAGTTTTACAGAGTGAGGAGCTCCAAGGGAAGCTTGTGGATCCATAAAACCAGGGGCAGAACATCTGTCATTTAAAGACAGGCTGAGCTAGCTGGGGAAACTTGAGAAGAGAAGGCTCTGAGGAGACCTTATTGTGGCCTCTCAATACTTAACGTGGGATTATAAGAAAGAGGGTGACAAACTGTTTAGCAGGGCCTGTTGCGATAGGACAAAGGGTAGTGGTTTTAAACCAAAAGAGAGTAGATTTAGACTAGATATAAGGAAGAAATTTTTTACAATGAGGGTGGTGAAACACTGAAACACATTGCCCAGAGAAGTGGTAGATGCTCCATCCCTGGGAACATTCCAAGTCAAGTTGAACAGGTCTCTGAGAAACCTGATCTAGTTGAAGATGTTCCTCTCATTGGAGAGAGGCTGGACTAGATGACTTTTAAAGGCCCTTTCCAACCCAAACTATTGTTCAATTCTATTGGTACTATTGGACATGAAGACACTGCAAACTTGGCCTATCTTTCACTGATACTAATGAAGCAACTGGGAATTCTTGCTGACCAAGGCTTCAAAATTTCTTCCATTATTTGCTTTTAAGCAAACTGTAGAGGTGAGTCTCTGTAGTGCTGAAACATTTTCTTGCAGATGTTGAGAATGAGAAGACACAAGGGAAAAAAGAAAACCTGTGAAATTCTCTCTTCTCCTGCCTGACCTACAGAGTAGATCCAGGTAGGGAGAGGTGGTATTGGCTCTGTGGTGAATTAGCCAACATAAGAGTCCCTCTAGAAGAAGGGAGCAATTAACAGTTATGACTGAGTCCCCTATGGAAACAGAGCAGGAGAATGGATGTATGCACCACGAAGCATTTTGCTGCTCAGACATGGGATGCAGAAACACATCAGAGGAGGGACAAAACCCAGCAGTTCTTAACCCCTAAGTACCAAGTGGTTATCATGCAAGTGTATATTTGGTGTGGCATGTGACATGCTAAATATAATGTAAAAAGCTTATACTGTAAACCAGCTACCTAAAGCTTTGCTGACATCTGGTGCTGAACAGAAAATTAGTTTTTCTGTGCAATTAAATTCAAGCTTGAAGCAGTACTTTATGAGACAAAAACTTCATTTCTTCAGTCCGTTTCCCAAAGCATCAATTTTCCACATAGCCTGCCTTGCATGCACACATGTACAGAGAGTCTCAGTTCAAAGATATCCTCTTCAGGAATATTTGCAGTGAACAACAAGCTGGCAATTGAATGTCATATATCAATCAGTGGGAACATCTAATTTTTGCCAAGATTTTAGTTCATGATAGGGCATAGAGTTGATTTTGTAATATAAGTTTGCCTGACTTGGGATACATTTTGTGGGTTGCAATATCCTTATTGAGAGAACTGACTAAAACACAGAAAATATTTATGAATTTCATTTTCAAAATCTGCTGTGCTGTGACCCCAGGGTACTTTGAAAAAGAGTCTAAATTTCAGCAGGGAAGCTTCTGAAGGTCTTGAAGTCCATGATTTCTCTCCAAGTTTAGATCTTAATTTTTTTTTCATTAGTTTTGTCTTCTTTACTGTGAAACCTGCCCTTGGCAGCATTAAAAAGGTTGTCCCAACATTATCAAAGCTCAGCATGCCTTTGCTTGTAATGCTGTGTTCTGTAAATAAAATGTAGAACAGAACACACATGCAGTGATGCATGGACTTAGTTTAGGAAACAATACAGTAGCACATGACAAGAATTGTTTATTAAAAAGTATTTTTGTAGGCTTTCAGAATTCTTTTGTATCTTTCAGAAAAGTAAGAGACTCCAAGAGAGATGCTATCTGTTTTCACAGACACAACATCCTCATTTCCAATAACGAGGGCTGGCAAGGGTTTTCTAGGTATGTTTCTGCACAGAAGGCATCAGCAATTTTAACTTTCCTACTGAGTTAGCCAGAACTTACACTTCTCTTTCAACTTTGATTCCCCACCCAGCTCTGTAGGTCTAAATAAAGCAGCTGGAGCAGAACTGAAGATGATTTGTAAATCAGCATTATTTTTTTAATATTCCATTTTGGTAAAACAACCTCAGAACAAAATCATTTCATAAGAGCTCTTAATTTGTACTTCTCATGTAAACTTCCAGAATACATGAAATTGATTAAATATATTGAATATATTGGTTAACAAAAAAAAAAAAAAAAAAAACCAAAAAAAAAAAACCTGGGGAAAAAAAAAACAAAACAAAAAAACAAAACAAAACAAAACAAAACCAAAACAAAAAAAAAAGCTGGAAATGTTTCCATGCTCCCAGAAAACTGTCCTTTTTTAATTTCTACACAAAAAGGGTGAGCTTCTGCCTTCAGGCTGTTGAAGCTCATTTCTATCACAACCACTCAGGATAAAATCAGTATCTGAAGGGGGCCTACAATGATGTTGGAGAGGCACCCTTCATCAGATTGGATATAAGGAAGTTCTTCCTTTACTGTGAGAGTAGTGAGGCACCGGAACATGTTCCTCAAAGAAGTGGTAAATGCTCCATCCCTGGCAGCGTTCAAGGCCAGGTTGGATAGAGTCTTGGGCGACATGGTCTAGGGAAAGGTACCCCTGCCCATGAAAGGGGTTTGGAACTAGATGATCTTCAGGTCCTTTACAACCCAAACCATTCTGTGATTCTATGATTCTATGATTTAGGGCAAAATGGCCTGAAACAAAAGCCAACATCATTTTCGTATAGGAAACTTGTGACACATAATAGAAACATGTAAAGACTGGATGGATATCATCTATCTGGATTTTAAAGTGCTTGTGAGGACCTTCCATGGAAAATCTTTGAGGAAAACACATAGGCATGGAATGGAATGGAAACAGGTCCATCATATGCTTTGACAGAGAAAACTAGTCAGGAGAAGCCACGACATGGAACAGCCAGCCCTCAATGCAGCAAAGCATATGGCATATTCAAACATGTTTTACATCATGAACAAGTTAGTTAGGACACAATAGTTTTAGGCTTAACTGAGTCTGAATCACTGCTTTGAAGTGCAAATAGACTGGTGGGGGGGGGGTGGTGGTGTAAATATTTCCACCTAAATTATATTGCTATTGCTTTATCTAGAAAATGAGCTTCAAGACAGTTTACAAATAAATCCAGGATTTGATTTATGAAACCTAATCTTAAAAATGCATCTTTTCACCTTGTGCTAAGTTCTTGTCTCCACTTAGCTCTTTAATGGAATAACAGAGTCTCCCCATATACCTAAACTCACTGATGTCTTGTTCAAAGGCTACTGCTGCAGAATTCCCCTCATTTCTGTATGTTCCTAATGAAAAGATTCCTTTATTGCAGGAACAGATGCAAAATGTCCCAGTAACTTCATTGATAACCATATTCTCAAAATTGATGACATCTCTTATCCATAAGACAAAAAAAAGTCCATGGACAAGGAGTGCAATTAACCTTCAGACTATACCTTTTTCTGCAGCTCCCATTTTTCTGCAGTAACCTGTCTGCAGTGGGAGCTCTTGTCTTTCTCTGGACAGAGATGTGTTTCTCTTTCAGACCAAATAAATCCATAGTAGCTCAAATAGGGTGATCTGCAGCAGGGTCCCAAGCTGTACCCACAGGGCCAGAGAGCCACCACTGAAAACGTGTAGTTCTTTGAACACTTTCCTAAAAGGAAAAATTTTACGGACTCCCCTGACCACGAAGCAGTATTATTGACAAAGCAGACATTCCTCCCAAACATTTCAACACATACATCAGGCTGCATCTCCTCACAAAGGAGAACTAACTCTAACCTGGCCTATGCCGGCTGAGGTTAGAGTTAATAAAAATAACTGAACATGGTTTAGGGGTCACTGGGATCAGAGAGCAGCCCTAAATCCTGACTGATGGCCTGATGCATAGCATCTGCTCTCTATGCATGTGTACAGCAGGAAATTGCCACTACCTGGAAGTGTTAAGAGTATGACAATTTGGTACAAGACATCACAGGAGGAATGGCATAATATGTTACCCACCCCAAACAGAAAATTTTCACTGAATGTGAAAACAGAAGATATGAAGGCAGAAGAACAGGTCATTGATTACGGCTGTTTGGTGCTAAAATAAAATATATCTTTGAAAAATGTATATGAGGAGAAAACAAATATAATAGTAGTTGGTGTAAAATTCAGAGAGGAGGTAGAATTATTCAAATCCATTTTGCTAAAATAAAATCTACAGAAAAGGAAAAAAACACCTTTTTAATAATAGAAGGGTCTATTTCTGTTAAGACACTCATCTCCACAATTGCAAATGAGTTGTTTGTGTGGAAATAGTAGTTTGGAAGAACAATCTAGTTTTGTAATAACCACCCTGATTGTGATGAGTCAGTGAAAGCTCCCATTTTCACATCTTCCTTCTGCCACTGAAAAAACAACTTTGTTTTCATATTGCTAGAATGCTCCAGCAAACTCCGGAATTTGCTAACATTGTTGGTGGGTATAAATAGAGCACTTTTTGTGCCACAAGGAATCTGCAGCTGTTTGCTGAATACAGACAGAAAGCAAATGTCTTGCGCTTGTTACAGATCCACACACTCATATCTTCTCCTCCAAGCTGCTCTGCTCTGAATGAATTTCCCTGGAGTCAAACCTTCATTAAGTGCATTATGTTTACATAATAAGGAGGATGCCTATGAAGGGTCTCTTCTGAAGTTGCTCCAGGTTAATGACTACCGCAGATTGATGCTGAGTGAGAATCACAGGCACCTTATGTCTTGTGCATATCGGCTCAGTCTGCAAACAGTCCTCCAAAAACATGGTTTTGGATTATCTGTGGCATGGTAAAAGTGTCATGTCCCCTTGAAACAGTATTTAAACCTGTGCAAATGGTCTCTTGATTCATGTGTTACATGAATTCTGAAAAGAAAAATAACTCAATTTTACTTCCTCAGCTTTTGCTCATAAAAATCCAATTCTGTCTCTCCCCACCACCCTCTCTTTGAGTGGCAAAAGAGGACCTAAGAATTACTCTCTAAATGTCTTGCTTCAGGCATGAGTAATTGTTTCATTGTTGCATGAATTTTCCTATTCTTGGACTTAAAACAGCAAAGAGAAATGTGGTTTGAGTTACAAAATATTCAATTGTCTGAACCTGAAGATTAACTAGACTGAAGCATCAAACTGCCGTTTCACCAAGGTGTAAAGGGAATTATGTTTAGAGGTCTATAGTAGATATTAAGAAGAAGTTTTATCAGTGGTACGTTTGTTAATTAACAGCTAATAGGAGACAGTTTTCCATTTTGTCGAAAGATTTTGCTGTAAAACAAAAATACGTGTATATATGCACTTTACAGCACAAATTGACTCACAGAATTCTGCACCATCAGTAAAATACAAGCAAGATACATTATCCAAAAGCCTATCAGAGAAGCAGTAGTCTGCTTGCATAACCTTTTTGACATGCTAACATAAAATGTAACTACATTCGCAGAATCACTGAATGGTTGAGGTTGAAAGGGAGCTCTGGAGTTTATCTGGTCCAGCCCCCTGCTCAGGCAGGACCATCAAAACCAGGTGGTCCAGAAAGATATCTAGATGTTTTTTTAATATCTCAGAAGGAGGAGAATCCACAGACTCTCCTTTAGCCTTCTTTGCTACAAGGGTAGCTCATGATCAACTTGGCATCCACCAGAACACCCCAGGTCCTTTTCTGTCCAGCTGCTTTCCAGCTGGCTGGCCCCTGGTGTGTGCTGGTGCCTGGGGCTGTTCCTCCCCAGCTGCAGGACTTTGCACTTTACCTAGTAGAACTTCCTGAAGCTCCTGCCAGCCCATTTCTCCAGCCTGTCAGAGACTCTCTGCATGGCAGCACAACCCTCTGATGTATCAGTCACTCCTCCCAGGTTTTTACCATTAGCTGAGATCACACTTTGCACCAACACATATATCATATGAAAATGGAAAGGTCATATGAGATGTTATCCCCCTGGGATGTACCACTAGTTACTGGCCTCTATCTAGACTTTGTGTTGCTGATCACTATCATCTGAGCCTGGTCATTCAACCACTTTTCAAACCACCACAGATATGAAGAGGTTTGCTTATCTAGCACATAATTCATCAGCTTCTCTTTGAAGATGTTGTGGGAGACTGTCTTAAACCTTACTGAAGTCAAGGAAGAAAACATTGACTGCACTCCCATTGTCTACCAAATCAGTCATCTTATTGTGGAAGGTGATGAAGTTGGCAAGCATGACTTTCTCATGGTGAATCCATGCTGACCACTCCCAATCACCTTTATATTCAAGCTAGTAATTTGGTCTCCAGAATATCACTGGAGCAGCAGAACTCCAGTGGCTTCAGTAGGACATATTTTCCAACTCTTTGCCTCTAAGGAGGGTAAGGCTGGGTGGATCATGAGCCCCATGAGCTCCCACAACAGGTAGTCTCTTTCCAGTGCAGAGGGACTGTGGGATGTAAAAGTCTAGCAGCAACAGTAAAGATGGATGCTCCCTTGCAGCATATCAGTCTCAACCTCACTGAGGGGAAAAAAAAAAAATCATGGGGGAAGCAGGATAGATTTTAAGCTAGAGGAGCTCTGGCAGAACGACTTACAGGCATTCATTAGGTACGCATTGTTTTGCTGCAAAGAGCAAACTTGGATTGTAAGCTCTCTTGGATATGGGCAAACCTTTGTGATCTTTCAGCTGATTTTTTAAGCTATGTTTCAATGACTTTCTCTTTTCACCAAAAGTGACATATGACCTAAAAATGGTGCAGTGCAGAAGCAAGAAGCACCTTGCCCATGTCTCAGGTGTTGCTGAGAAAAGTCTCAACTATTTTGCTCAAAAGCATTAATATGCATCAGGACTACTAAAAAGAGTTATCTTGTATCATAACCTTGCAACAGCCTGAGCCTTGCTTGCTTTGCTTTTATTCAGAGTATGAATTCCAGTGTCTGTTTTATTTTCTTTCCTTAAGCATCCATGTGAGGCCAAGGCTAAACCCATGCACAACTTTATCCCAGAGTGATCTTTTTACTCAGTAGGTATTCAGTCCTTTTCTGTGCTGAGTGAGGTTACAAAACTGAGGAAGACTGGGCACAAGCCGCCATACTGGAGATCCAACATTTTGTTTCTGTCTCAGCCATCATTAGAAGTGTGACACTGAGATTACAGCTTTGCTGTGTCTAGGTTTCTTGGCACCACAAAGGCTTAGCACAATGGGGCTGCAGCTTCGAAGGAAATTCCATGCACATTATTTTGCTGGAGATTCCAGAGTCACCTTGTCTCATAGAAGTAATCACAAAAATATAAACCAAAAATCCTTATTGTCACACAGAGATCAGGTGCAAGAGTTAGCAGTCACATTGTTCTGAATACTTTACCAAACAATAATAGACCAGGTTGTAGCTTCAATATGCTAGGGGAAGTACCCCCAAAAGCACACACGTGCTTCACTAGGACTCTGTTTTGTATTAGAGAAGGTAAGAAAAGGTCCCACTGTAACATTAGCAAGGCCTGAATGTTCACTTTTTGTCTGCAGTAATTGTTTTTTTTCTGATTTGTATTTTGACTTAGGCTAACTAACTGTTGATGGATGACCCAGTTATATGGATGCATTTTAGCAGCAACAAGACAAACAGAAACCAAGCAGATAGCAATACAGATCTCCAAGCATTAATACCTGGAGAAGGGTAATAATCTCTGACAACTTGCTTTCATCCTGCACTGAACAGAGAACTTAAAGCTCAGTACTACCTACAAACCTTTTTCTATCTCACTATGGAGATCTCTTCCAGTTCCTTTCTCAGGATCCTGCAAAAAGCCACTTCTAGTGATCTCATCTTGAGGTAAAATTGAGAGAAACAGATTATACCCTGAGTCAGAAGAGTATACAGGACAGGGCAGGACTCCTACCTGAGCACATCATGATAACATGTGAAGCTGTGATGATGTTAAGCCTTACAGCCTGATACCAAGTTTTCAGAGCAAAAGTAGGCAAGGTCAGATGCTATACTCAGGCAGTAAGTGGTGAGTAAAGCTCAGACATCAAGCTAATTTCAGGCACCTTGTCTTTTTAATAAGGTCATGACATTAAGACCCAAGTATGATATCAAGTTCCACTGGTTGATTTTGTTCAGCTAGTTGGTGTTCTGCTTTATCAATTTCATTTCTGCTTGTGCACGATATATTATTATAACTTCAAGGCACTTGATTCAAGGCAGGCTTAGCTTTAACAGGAACTTTTCTAACAAGCTGTATGACCAGACCAGCTACAGAGCTGTGTCAGCACAGGAGCTCTGGTTAATCAACCTCAGGTTGATATTCAACCCAAGTAAATCCCACATTTGTGGACTCACAGCATCCAGGCATATTCCCCTAGCCTTGAACCACTCCCCTTTGTTTTATGGCTCTTGCAGTGCTCAGCAACTTAAAAGTATCATTATGATGCTTTGCACGGCCATGAGGTTGTGCTCTAGTCTGTGTTATCTGGACTTGCTATGTACTGGGCTCCTATGTAGCAACAGTTCATGGAATAGGTTGTTGTCAGGAAGACAGGTCTTAACTCCTGTTTTCCAGCTTTACTCCAAGCATGGAATCTGTTGACTCTGCCCCTTATTGAATGACACAGTTGAATGAACAGTCCTAGAAAGCATTATATAACCTGGACTAGGAAGAGAGGTTGGCTAGCTGGACAAACCTGCCCAATGCTCACTGCACCCCATTCACCATGACAAGAATCAGTGGCAGAGATGGCCAGAGTAATTTTTCTGAAGGAAGAAAAGTAGAGAAAAAGCATTTTCTACCAGCATTTTCATGTAATTGTAAGTAGGGTTCACGTTAATACGTTTTGTGCTTGTTGATAGAAAGTGAGGTGAGCACCAAGTGTATGAGGAAATAAACCCAGAAATTCCGGCCCTGAAACTGTGTGTTTCAGAGGAATAATCAATGCCTCCACCTACCCCCCAGCATATCACTGATGTTCACAGAAATTTGCTACAAAAAATAACAGATGAGGCCCACTGAAGTTAGAAGGGAAACCGAGATGTTCCCAGGTTTGACGGTCCTCCTACAGAAAAGAAGCACAGGGTTCTCTCCAACTATCTACTTCTAGTATCACTATTTCTAAGAAACTCAAGTGCTAACACCAGTCTAATTTCCTATATGAACCAACAGTACCAAGGAGAAAATACAATGGCTGCAGAAGAGGAAGCAGGTCTTATGATTAGTGCAAATCTATACAAGATCTCTGCCCCAGAAGGTTACAGTTCTGGCAGACCAGGGAGAAGATGATTGGTAATGCTTTCCCCTGGCTATTCATAAAGTGTAAAAACAGCAAAAGGCACCAAAACAAACACTGTACACTGTAGATCTGAATGAACTGTACTTTCTATACCTCTTGTTACAAACTGGGAGGTTAAAGGGAGGCTATGAGTTGCTGTTCATAAGAGAAAGCATTTTGAGACAAGGCTAAAAATATTTCTAGGCTCTGAGTCAAGGAAATGTGATTTCTGAGTTCAGCCCAAATAAAAATTTTGCTGTCCCAAATCCCAGACTCCAAATTTGTTACGCAGAACCCCAAACACTTGGGAAGGGTAGAGACCTCATTTGATTCCATGACAAGTTTCCTGACTAGATGTCCTTATAAAATTATATTGCTAGCCAGCAATCACAAGTTCTGCTTCCTTTTTGGTTTTGTTTGGCTGTGAAAAATTTAATTCAAACCATGGACTCCTGTGAAAAATCACTTGTCTTGTAGATCTTCCCTTCATGTCACCCACATGCACATTTCAGTTTCACTCATATATTTATAGTATGCCTTCACCTGTGTAAAATTCTTAGAAGGTTCTATTTGTGATATCCTGTCTTGTACAGCAGCTGATACAGGAAGATGACCCATGCTTCCATACCAGAGCTCTCTGACATGGCAGAGACCTCACACTATGTGTGAGTCCTGGTGAACAACCATCTTCCAAGATTTTCCCTAGATACTTGTAACCACCTTAATAGATACTGTGCAGGGACCCTAATCATTCCAAAGCAATTTTCCCTCTTTGCATTTAAGAATTAACACTAATATTGTCACAGTGAAATCATATTATTAATTGCCATTGGTTTAAATTAGCTCCATAGCAGATGCCTTAATCAAGCCACTTAATCACATTTCAATGTGGCCACATCATTGCAACAAGTAATTAGATTTTCTGCTTGCCTCAAGAGCCACAACTACCTGGTTAATTACAGACAACTCAGATCCACCACAGCATGTGAGCCACTGTCTTGAGTACATGGATGCATTGCTCTGGATGACTTGGAATCTAAAATCCTAGTTACATTGAATGCACATAGCTCTTAAGACATGATGAATGGGTTCAGTGGGTTTGATCCCAAAGCTGTAGCTCTGTTTTCACACTGGAAGCAGATAGATCCCTGTAAGGTGGCACCACAAGTGTTGAGTTTCCCTGTTAAGAGGTGAAAAACTAAGACAGGCTGATTTGATTTGTAAGTATATTTAGTCAGAACTTTAACCATTTTAGTGCAAGCAAGTGCTCACCTGATAGAAGTTTGTTCACTGATTTCCAGCAGAGATTGTGATGCAGATAATTGAAATTCAGACAATGTTTGGAAGACAAAGCATTGTTTCCAGTCAGGCCTTCCTGAATTCTTCCAGTCATCCAACACTTTCAGCTTTAAAGGAATTATTCCCTCCCTGAAATATGATTTATGGAAAGGTCTAACTCAGTCACTACAGTCTTTCTGACTACAGATGGGCTTTGTTCTCTGCCAGCTCACTTTTGTCTCAGAAAGTAGGGGCTGTGAAGAACCCCAAACCAGCCTTTTACCCAAGAGATGAACAGTTTGAACTTTAAGAAGTCGAACTTTACATGTCAGCAGATGAACCTGGTCCACTGAATTCAAAAGACTCCAAGGAAGGAAGCGTTGAAATCTGTTAACAGCTTTTTTCTCATACAACTCACAGAGCTCATCACATGTAATTATTAGTTTAGACTCACACAACATTGAAAATTTTTAAAACACAGTAACTCTTTAAGGGACCTGAGTGTGAGGACTGAGGTTTCCTGTGGGGTGCAGGTGACTTTTTCTTGACCTTGCCTGAAATTTTGCCCCTTTTCTACCTCAATGCAGCTTGCTCACTGGGGTCATCCACACCGCTGTCCTCAGCAACTTTCTGTGGTTAATTCCCGGAATCAGGATTTACTGTGTGGAGGTTTCTTGAACACAAAACATTGGAGCAAGTCCCTATTCTACTACAGCATTTTGCTGCCTTTTTTGTCTTTGCAGCCTCCCACATATTCATCATTGTTTTGCTAAGTTTTCCTCATCTCTGAGTGAAATGACCTAGCTTGTACACCAGCTGGTGTTGCCTCATCACCAGAAATAGTCTGGAACACCAGACTTTGGAGCTGCTCAACACCTCCTTCTAAGAGCCCTTGAAGAGTGGCTTTTACAGTCCATTTTTTTCTCTGCTGTGTTTAGAGTTAGACCTAGAGTCCCTAGTACTTCTCCAAGTGTCTCTGAATGTGCCACAGTGATGTAGAGAAGAGGAGGAAAATCAGGAAGTTATGGACTCTGAAAAACAGATGGAGGTCAAAATTCAGCTTGACTAAGATAGATGAGCAACCTCTTGACAGTAATCTAGGTAAACAGTATTGCATTTATGGTTCTAATGACTCCATTTTCACATTAACTGATGGGCTTGGCTCTCGTGTGGGTGTGTCAGAGATGACAATCAAACTCTGGTCTCTAGGACTCTTCTCCTTTGACATATGCTCTTGCCTAAAACATTTTGCTTTATTACATTTGAAAATAATATGTCCAGGTGCGTCCATAGGCATGAATTTTGCATCACAAAATCTGAGCCTTCACTTCAACTAGGCAATTTTGGAGAGCAACTATGAAGATTCACAGGTGACACAAAGATTTTAGTGACCAACTTGCTTCTTCCAGTGAAAGCACTGTGCAAAGATCAATAGAAGCAAAGGTTTACCTGGAAAGCCCTGGTGCAGGGACAGTTGTACCCAGTCTATTTCATTTTTCTCTCTCACAGGAACTTCAGCCCTCCTATTTTATAGTTTAGGTTTCTTTTTACTTCAGTCTTCCTGTGGATATGACCAATTTGCTAGTATGTAAATGCAACAGAAAATATCACAGGTTCAGCCCAGGGGCTCCGCTGATCCTGGATTGTCTCAAGGGCAAAGCCCTGTGCAGATGCATTGGCCCACCCACAGAGCGCCCTGCTCATGCTGCTCTCAGTCTAGCTCATGTTTATCTGCATTCCAGCATGCATAAAGCTAAAGTCAAATGACAAGGCAAATAAGAGTTTTAGCAAATGAGATAAGAAAGTAAGGAACTGTATAAACACAGAGCTCACACAGAGAGGTTTGCCACCTGACAGAAACAATTTTCTAATACCTAATGAAACTACTACACAAAAGCTGAAGTAGAAAGATGTGTGGAGTACAGGTTGCCGCATACATTAAATGCTTTCTTGGCATAAAGGAGTTAAAAGGACACTTTCCAATGCTTAATATTTTGTAAAGCGTACCCTGCCCATGTAAAACAGGAACAGTCCCTAGGCAGTCTCAGGGGATGCAGCTTGACATGTTGCAAGAGTGAAGGATACAAGTCCCAGACCTCCCCATGAGCAGTCAAATTCTCATTTGAGGGGTGTTCACAACTCTGAGGTGCACAGAAATAATGATAAAGATGACACAGAGAAGGAATTTGCATACTGGGATTAGTTTCTGTCAGCTAGTAAAAGTGGCCTCTCAAAGGGCTGTCTGAGCACTCAGAAGGTAAGTGAACTTTCCATCTAGGTTCAGGATGTAGCTAAATAGTTATCTTTTTATATTAAGTGATATTTGAAGTCAAATATGAGACCTAGCATAAGCAGCATTTTCTTTACGTATGTGAATGCATACAGCTTTAAATTAAGCCATGTCAGGTCACTCTGATGTCAAATCACATTCTGTGAAAATATGCCATAGACTGAGTATATTGCAATATTATTAATTGCAATATACTCAGTAATTGCAATATAAGCCTTTATCAGTTAAGATAAAGACCTACCTTCATATACAAAAAATCTGTTTCAACAATTTGATTTATGATGCAAATATAGGTGAAATGAATACAGAACTAGGCCCATGGTCCTGCTTTACTGACAGTTCCATGTATTCCTGCTCCAAAAAATGCCCTGCCATGACAATCTGCAGGTGAGCCACTGCACTCTTCTTGCTTTTGTTTCTAAAGCTTATGTTCTTCTAGCATCAGTCTGACTTTCCATCTCCTCTTATAGAATAGAAAGCAGAGGTAATATATCACAGGACAGTCAGGTGCAGACTACATAGATTTCAGACAAAGGGAGCTAGATAAATGGGCAGTGGAGGCAGAAGGCAGCTTGACTGGCAATAGGGTAACTTGCTGGATTTAGAGGTTGACTTTGCAAGGGTAAAATACAGAACTGGCGCCATTCGCTCTCCTCCATGTTCTTGGCAAGCAGGTTTCTCTATTAATAGATCATCAGTAGCTCACCAGCCTCACAAAGGCATTTTGAAAAGCCTTCCCTGATCCACTGATTTTGCCTTCTGTTTTGAAATGTTTTGAAAAAATGTATTAAGATTCTACTTTTATTTGGAAAAGATGCAAAGTATGCCAGACACGATGCACAGGTCCCCCGGTCTGTTCTTGGAAAGGAATCCAAGCTGCACACTACGCAGCCACTCTGTGCTGTGTGTAGCGAAAGGGAGCAACGTCTTTCCCTGTGAAGCTCTAGGCTGTGACTGGCCTGAGCCCGCTACAGCCTTAGTTGATTCGATTTCCATGGCTCAGTGCAGCTGCCAAAATTTGCCTGAAGAGAAAAGTAGAGAGTAGCCAACAAGTTACCCTGCATGTTATTTACTGTAGCCAGAAAGTTTCAGGCCAATTTGTTCTAAAGCATGGCTTCAATGCCTGTGACAACTGAACTTTTCTGAGAATAGGTTCCCATTCTCAATCAATCTTGGAAGACAAAGCTTTCTTGACTTAATGACTGACTAAGATCAGAGTCAGCTGAGTAGCACCCACTGATTGAGAAGAGTAAGAAATAGCAAGATTATTTACTACCATAATTTTACCTTTCTTCTGCTTCACTTCTTGAACCTATTTGGGCAGAAATGAGTATCAAAATCACAGACGGCCTCAAGTCATTTCACATAAAAGGATACTAACTACCCTCACTGCACTGATGTGGAGAGAGCTGAGCAGCCTTCATTGTACCTGAAAGTTAGGCTCAGATGTGACTGCTAATTTTGAGGAAAAATTGAGTTCCTGGACCCAAACTGAAAAGCCCATTCTTTAAAATAGATCCAGCATCTGTGCTTTGGGAGCCAGCTTAGTAAACCCTGTAAAATTCACACAGGACTTGAGCAGTATCATGCAAAACAATACTACTCAACTTTAAGCAGAAGTAAAAAACTGAAAGAAGCAGCACTTCTAGGAGTTCTGGGGGCCACCAGCGCACCTCTGCCACCCTCAGGCCCTGTCCTTGGTCTTTAAGTATAAGAACTTTGGTCTTTAAGTATAAGACCAGATGGAACTTGGCCAGCTTATTAACACATATGCGTAAACCGAGATGATCTGAAAACTTTTGTGGTATCAGGAGCTCTAGCCACATTGCTTACAGACAAGGAGAAGGGACAATGCCTTCAGTTCAGTAACTTAAGGGAGTGTTATCTTCTTCGCTGAAGAATTAAGGGATTATTTAAATAGCAACCGTCAGACGCCAGAGTGTTGGCAGCCAACATGATAATTTTCCTTATTCATCTTTTCGTCCATCATTCTGTTTATTGAACACGAAAGAAGCTGCTGAATTTAGCAAAAGGCTCATAAAATATGTTCCCTGAAATAAAAATTGCTTCTCCTTTGAGAAACCAGTGTTATACCCTTGCAGTATATCTCCTGCTTAGACCTGCAGCTTTCCTGTAGGACTGCCTTCATTAATTTAGAGAAGTCAAATGGTGCTTCTTTTAGTGTTAGTTGTATGGTAACACAAATGGCTTGCTTCTGTTTTACCAGTGGTTTGTGAGGCAGAAATCCTCCACTGTCAGCACATTACAGAAGCGGTTAACTTTATACCCACCAAGAACTACACTGAAGAAATTTTCGGGTCAGTTATTTGTTTACCTAGCACAAAAAAGATGCGCTCTGAAACTCAGTGTAACACATTGCTAAAACTGGGCTCCCTGAAAAGCTAACACCTTACAAGATCAATTAAGTTACAGACAAATATGTTAGGAATTGCACGGTCAGTTCTTGTAACTTCATATATGTTATGCTAAGAGCAGATTTACAGGAGATGTTTATTTTCCTACACAGGCCATACCATTGCAGCCAAATATATTAATTGCAGTAGTCCTAGCTCTGCTTCCCTCTATGCCCATACAGCTGGAGTCCTTACAAAGAAGGCTGTTTCTTCAGTGTACCTCCATGGTTCCTTTAAGGGCCTACAAGGGTGTCATAGAAAATAGAGACCCTCAGCTCTGCTTGTTTATAACGATCACTACTTCACCTTTTCCAAAATCCTTGGGAAGGGAAGGACCAGCAAGGAAGCTGTTCCTGAAAAATTTTGCACTCTATGCAACTCTTCCAGAAACCCACAGCTACATCATTGTAATGTTAAACTCCTCTTAACAGCTTGCAGGGTAGGTTTCTTTCCTGTGTCATATCTCAATTGTTGTGTCTTTTGGCATTCCTTGCTTTTCAAAAGCAAATTCTCCTCTCTCTTCATTGACCAACCTAAATATACTCCAGTAAGCTGCATGATCATTTAGGAAGGAGTACTTCTGTATGCATTTAGCTGTATTATCTTCTGATGACTGCGTGTCACATTATTCCTGCTGCAAGTCTGACTCTGAAGCCTACACAACAGGCAACAGCCCCACAAAGAAGAGCAATGTCTGGTGTGTTAATGCTGCAGTTCTCCAAAAAAGGCCAGGGACTGTTCACATGAGCACACAATCCTTCCTTACCAGGGTTTTCCAACAAGAACCAGTGTATTTCACCTTCAGCCTTTCCTCTCCTGAGCCCATAGAAGACTAAGCACTGGGGTAATACCAGCCCATTCAGAAATCAACTTTGAGATTGGAAAAGAAAAAGAAATAGTCTTGGTTAGCTGAATTTGAGAAATTAATTACAATTTCTTTCCATATAAAATCTAAGCCTTAGAATGCTAATTGTCCATATTAGCATGAAGAACAGACATTTTACACACTGAATGTAAGAAGCAAAGAGAGCTGAGATAAACACACAGCACAGCCACTACCTTGTCAGCAAGGCAATGTTGTCACATATACTTACAGAGACATGGTTTTAAATATAAGTATATATGCTTTTGCTTAAACAGTTTACAGGTGGTCATGGTGATTAAATATTCCCTTATTTGTCAATGAAATTTCAAAATAGGTTTTACTATAGCAGTGGGTATCAGCTACAACAAATGTTCAAGCTCATATTCCCCAGATACATCACCAATTGTAGCCACTGAAGATGGCACTACTTACTTGAAATTATGCTTTCCAAGGGAACTATTCAAACTCACATAACTGAACCATTGCTAAATGTCACAAAACACTTTCACCACCATAGAGGTGAGCCATTCAGTTCCAATCCATACAGTAAAGGAAATACTGTTTGCAGTTAAGTCTTAGCCCTTGCCTAAGCTTTGGCAGTATAGGAGACAGAAGCCATCTTCCCTTTGGATGGCAAAACCAATGCTGGCAGGAGGAGAGATAGATCCTTCTGCCTTCTCTCAAGCTGCAGCACTCCCTGGGTACAACCTGCAGGGCTGAATGGTGTGGAGGTTCAAGGGAAGGCTGTTTCTGATTTTGTGATAATGGCAATGGTCAGAGGTTCCTCCTGGACAGCATTTTCTTATGGGCAGCTTCCTGATGTGGAGGCAGGCATGCAGCCCTGTCAGGGAAGACTCCTCCCTTTCTTGATGAACGTGCACTCACACATGGCTTATGAGTTCACTGCTTTTATGCTGCTTCAACAGACCTGAGTATTTAGGGGGCTTTAACTTAACCTCAGCTGTGGCAATCAAGAGGGCTCTGCGTAGCAATTTTAGCAGAAACATGAGTCACTTCCACCTCTTGAACAGCTGTTCTTTCGCTGCTTACACTTTGGGCCATGAGAATAAGCCCCCATGAAAAGCAACCAGATGCCTTTTCATTCGTATTTCAGATACGCCAGTCTTCACATCTTTTATTCCCAAAGCAGGCAATCCTATTGTGTAAATAATTCACAGCTTCCTAGAAAAACTTGGGACCGGTGGACCCAAAGAATCATGATTAGACTGGTAATCTGAAAGTCTGAGCAATTTCAAAGGTTCAGTAAAGAAAGCATTGAGAATATCTTCCATTCCCAAGCTGGCCTATACTCAGAGAATCACTCCTCCTAATAACAACAGCAGTTGTGTGCCTCTATACACAATAAGCCAACTTCTGCTCGTAAACACTCACCTAAGCTATGGGGCAAAATAAGCAGCATGCAGCTCTTCCTACCCGTTTGCCCTACAACACCTTGTGAGCCAACTGGTGCAAAATCTGCTCAAGCCTGATGACATGGGGGCCATGAGGCAGCCTCCCATGCAAGAAAAAAAAAGCTGCTACAACACTGAAATAACATTTTTGTCATCTGGCTTGAATAACAGTGGCATGCTCATCATAGGAGAGTTCAGACCATTATTACCTTGCTTGGCCTAACATCTACACAGTTCTCCTCTTGAAAACTGAAGATGTAAGAGCAGCATGGAGATTCAATTAGATGAAGAGATTACTTGTTTTAATGGCAAAGCAAATTGTACTCACAATCAGAACAAGCATCAAAATGATCCCATCCAATTAATGAACTTGAGACATTTATTCTTTGATATTTAGTGCCATCAGTTTGTTTCCAAAGTCTTTATGTAGTTTCCAGTTGCTGAATGATCGTTACATGTTCAAACCCAAGCACAGCAATGAAGTTTTCAATTTCTCAATATGGTAAACAGGGCTACAGAATTGCTCAGGTAAACAGCAGGCAAAGGTCTGACACCATTATGTGATTCATACCAAGGCTTTGCTGCTGTTAACAGGACTGTGTCGTTTTTTTTAGATCTCCTTTAGAAGGAACACAGCCTACTCCACACCAAGAAGTGGGAAATTTTTGGACATTGGTGAACTTGTCCAGAAACTTTCACAAACATCAAAGGTATGGATTCAGCTTGTAAATATGGCAGCCAGTAGGCCCTGGCTTCAGATTTGTGAAGTCAACAACAAAAACAATCCAGTGTTCCTGCTGTCATAAGTAGCAGAGTTGCTTTTGTTGTGTTTTCAGAAGGTCTTTCCAACTGAGAACCTGATGGCTTCTAAATATTCCTTCCCACAGGAGGCTTTTAACAGCTGTCCAGAATAGCTCTTTTTGCAACAGAATCATCACCCCTATACAGTCATTTTTCCATTTTCCCAAGCCCTCCTTTCAAGCCTGCTAGTTGTGTTACTCATGGGATCAGAGATTAAAAAAAAGTCCTCTTTTCAACTATAATCTAGTACTGAGGTGGCCTGTTCCTGAGAAACTGTGAATGCTCAAGACCCAGTTCAGACACGAAAATTGCCCAGTAGCATTTTTATGAGCCGAAGAGGTAGAACAGAGAATAAGCTCACTCCTCAGTCTGCAAGGATTCCCTATTTGTAGTCTTTCGATGTTTCTGTCACTGTAGCTATTAACAAACTACTTCACAAAGCCAGAATGCCTCATTCTTCCCTGACACTGCTAGTCAGTTTGGGTTCAGAAAAGAAGGAGGAGTAGAAGTGCTGCTAAGCAAACCAGAAGCATCATCAGGGCAAAAGGAGTGAAGAGTTGCTAGTGCATCCTCCATGTAGTTCATAATTACGACCTGCTAACACTTCACTCAGGTATATGACAAATAAGTCCATATGATGCGTCATGTGTAATGCTCTTGGCAACAAGAAATGCAAACTACTCTTTAAAAGCTCTTTTTTTTCCTCTTTACTTCAGACATCTAACACTATCCCCACCACTAAATGCACAATGAAGTTATTTATTTTATAGACATTTGGCACAAAGGCTGCCTTCCTGGAGGTGTTAAAATCCATTAGAGGCTGCAAGCTATTGTAAACGAGCCTTGGGGAATTAAGAGTCAATTTATCTCTTGTCTGGCACTGGAGGAGGCAGAGTAGCAAGGACAAGTGAAATGTGAGTGACAGCTTGTTTTCCTTTGCTTCCACTTAGCCAATCAGCATGTAACTGCCTTGGCAGAAAAGAGACAGCTCTGAAGAAAAGAAGCAGAGGAGAAAACAGCAGGAGAGGAACAGATAATCGTTACCTGCTAACTAGTGAGGTACCAGGCTTTGTACACTGCATACAGTGTGCTGGGTTGTCCTGGCAAGCAAATATTTTGCATATATGGAAGTGGAGCCGCAGCAGACAGCAGGACTACACCTTAGCTCTACCAACATGCCATCATCACCTGAATGACCAGAGCAGGAAGAGGTTCAGAGGTGGATCTGTTTCATGGGCATGCAGCCTTTGGCCTTCTAAGAGGTACTGTCTGGCAATCATCATGCCAAGTGCTAACCTGTGTGGTGGTATGCTCTGACCTTCAGCTCCCACAACAGACTGCTGTTGAGGGACAAGAGTAAGGGTGTCTATAAATAGCTCTGGCAGACAACCTGGTCCTCACAGACTCATAACCAAGACGCTAAAGCAGTAACAGAGTGACTTAAACCCTAACACAAGTACAGCTCTCAAGCAAGTATATGGCAAGGAAGTTAAATGGACAAGTGGCTGAAAAGTGGAAACTGAAGTAGTCTGAGTTTCCCCCAGCTCTGACCTACCTTTAGCTTTGCAGTTTTCACAGCAGAGAACACAGCCTTTACAACTGTCTTTGCCATTACTCAAGTGTGAGAAGACTCCACTCTTCCCATGCATCTGCTTAAAGGAAGGCCAGATGTGCACAAATGCCAGGCTGAGACTGAAATACAGAAAGACTTTGCCCTGTGACTGGCAAGTAGTGCTAATATAGGTGTAGACAATAACAGTTTTTGTAATCCTCATGCTTTTCTCAAGGAACAAGAAATTTATGGTTCTGAGTCTTTCAGAGGAATAAAAATCCTTTTGTTTGAGTTCTTTTGTGTATCTTAGCTAGATATTCATGATCTTCCTTGCAGCTCTTCACGTTGCCTTGCAAGTAAGAGGACCAGTGAAAACTAGGTTTATATATAGTGCTTATATTTGATGTAGGGCTCACAAACATGGCCATAAATGCATAATATGAATTATAATGCATAATTAACTGACTGAGAAATGGGAATTCTCAGAGTCAACAGACTATGCTGGGTCAAATCTCAGCCCTGAAAGTTAAATAGAACTGAGCCTATTTCTTCATAGCAGATATGTCTGTGTATTTTTACGTGAAATATCTCAGATGATTAACATGCCTTAGTTTTCCAGTCCCAGCAATTCAGATAAACACCCTGCTTCCTTGAACTGCAGAGAATTAGGGGTAATCCAGTTTCAGACCTAGCTTGATATCAAATTAGCATGAGAATGTGCCTTTTAACATGCTGTTACTGTGTTCTTAACAGCTTTTTTAGTTCTTAACACTGATCAGCTGCAGTAATTTTTGTTTAATCTTAACTTAATTGCTCAAAAATACCCTAAACAATGACAAAATCACTTGTCTGGCAGGCAGGATTTTCCCACAGAAGGTTGTCCCCTAAGTTTTCCCACTAATCCTTGCAACTTCTTGCTCTTTCTTTTGCCATGTGTCATCTCTCACCTGTCCTGCTCTGTGAGTTATATTTCACAGGATCTCCAAAACACCATCATTTTTCCCATACCCAAAGGACTTCTGCAGGTGCCTTCCTTCCATTTTCAGGTGTCCTCAAGAATGAACTCACTTCTGGAATTATAAAAGCTGGGCAGTATAAGCTGTCCTGTGCCTCTGTCTACGAAGTGTCAACTTTCATGTGGGAGCCTGTCATGCTTTAACACCTCCACATGGGAATCAGCCAAGTAGTAAAGCAGTTCTAATTCAGCAGAGATATCAAGGAGCACAACTGCAGCTGACATCAGTATTTTTAGGTACTGGCTGAGTGAATTTGACTAGGTCAATGGTATTTTGAAATAAGCAATAGCTTCCAAAATGAATCAGGAGTTCCACTCCAAACATGTCTGTCAAGCCCAGGTATATCCTTCAGGCACTGACACAGTGCTTTCCAGACAGGCTATGTATATAAAGGATTACCAAATAGGCTGTCCTCAAAGTGCAGTCTCGGGCACAGTCTTGTTACCCTAAAAGGAAGAGAGGCAGGTGCCTCTCTTCTTTATATGCAGGTGACAGCACATAAAGAAAACTGCATTTTCATTTCAGCTTTCTCAGTCTAGGCTTTTAAATGTCTTCGAAATTCTGGTGCTGTGTCAGATTCAGGCTCAGCTCATCACCAGAGTTTGCAGCATCACACCGTGGAAAGTGGCTACTTTTTGTATTTCCCTCCCAGGTAAGAGACTAACACTATACCAGTGCCTACAGAAGGTACTTGTTATTTGTAATTCTTACTAACTTCTGGCTCAACAATTTACCCTGAGTCTACAGAGTGCCATTAATTCCTGAGACAGAGCAGCCAGGAAGACTGCTTTTTCATGTGCTTCTCTTTGCTCTCTTGACAGCCTTGAGAAGCTATTTGAATAAATTATCCTGCAGATCTGGATTAACAAGCCGTGTCAGAGGAATATGGTTACCACTGTAAGCCTGGACAGTCTACCAGTGAAATGCAGCCAGTTGAGTATTATCAGAAACAGTCAGCTTGGGCTAAGTACAAACTCCATTGGGGTTAACAACCTTCCCTCAGTTTACTTAGAAGCTGTGCCAATTTACACATACACTGCAATTCTAGCAGTGGGTGCCTATCAAATTACCTGATAGCTTCAAGACAGACTTTTTTGCAGAGCATGATGTCTTTGCAACATATTCCTTGCTGCTTTGTGAAGCACAGAACAATAAAAGGCAGACATCATCTGGTCAGAACTATAAACTACATACAGCTCAAACCAGATTTGTTTCACTAATTAATGTCACTGGTTAGCATAAATGTTTGTCACTAAATGAGCACACTATGCATCTGTTAGAGAAGGCTACATGTCAGCAGGAAATTAACGTTTAAAAGCACTGACACCTCTGTAACACTGTTTAAGCATTGCTGTAACTACTGCAAAACAGGTGAGAATTGGCAGTTATAAGACACATGCTTCAGTACTTCCATGTTCAAATTGCTGCTGGAATAAGACTGTATTTGTCTTCTTATTTTATCATAAATAGCAATGATGTTCCTGGTCACTTAGACTGATAGACCCTTCCTATTCCAGAGTTCGAGGACTCCAGGTTGAAAGAGAGAGGCAAGACAGCGGATAAAAAATAACTAGTCTATTACTATAGGAAAAGGTAGTGAGAAAGAGCCGGCAAAGAGTAAAAGAGACACTGATGGATATTTTTGGTGAATGTTTATCTTACCAATCCCAAAGACCATGTGATGGTAATCAGGAAACCAGCTCTGAGAGACATTATCACAGTGCGAGGTGGCAGGCTCAACCTTAGCAGGCGTCCTCGCAGAGGCAACGTTGACCTGGGTGGTATGAGGGTCTGCCTTTCCGCATTGCATGAGGCTCGGGCTTTTATGCTAGCAAAAAGGCATACACATTCCAATGAAGAGGGCCAGCCTACATCGGAAGGTGTGGCTAGTTATGGCTATTTGCTACTACTGCACTGTTAGTACAAAAGGGTCTCCATTCAGGGATTTCCAAAGTGGACTGCAGGACTTTTAGGGGATTTTAGGGGAGGAGCCACCATGGACCATTATCTCATGTGTCTTGCAACTGGTATAAGGCTCCTTTTTGCTAACAGCAGTGTTAACTCCCCTATTTTCAAGGTTATGTTTCTACAACCTGTGCCAAACAGTACTGCTTTATTTTTGTGTGTTTCACCACAGACCATTATCTATTGTCACTGACACACTGCCAAAACCTTTAGGCAACCCCTTCATCAAAAGGGACTTAGATCTTAACTCTTGCCAGCACATCTACACCCATGATGGGATGTGGAGAATGGAGAACCATCCTACTTTTAAACACAGCTCACATCCGAGCCCTGAAGCTTCCCTTACAATGAGCACTGTGCAAATGGCAGTCATGTCTTCTGGACATAGATGTAGAGGACTTTGGGATGGGAGAGGCCTTGCTTGGCTTCTTGCAGCCCACATTTCTACTCTTGAAACAAGAGTTAGCTGCATTGGTCCTGAAGGAGGAAAAGGGCATCTCTGACAGCTTTTGGCAACTTTTAGATGGCTCAGGTACCACCTTAGAAGGAGGAAGGATTCCAGGGCTTCAGGCTGTCCTCAGTCCTTTAGGATCTACATCCTCTGCACAAGATCATGCCTGCCTCTACAAACACTGCTCTTCAGGTGGAATTTACTCTAAGGACTGGAAGAACTCAATCTCCAGGATATAAACCAGAGAGAAGAGGGAGAGAAAAATTGGTAAGGAGAAGACCCATTACTGGTTCAAATCATACATTTGTAAGCATGTGATAGGTAGGAGCAACTGAGACAGTGGCATTACACACATCTCTTGCTCACTATAGTGATCGATTTCACAGCTTAAAAATAGACAAGTTGACAAGGAAAATGGCTTGCCTCTGCCTGCTTTCTGCATTACTTCGAATATTGCCTGGGTGAGCACCTCACTGCCGTCTGCTCTGGCTGGCATGGGTACTAGAGGAACAAACCTGCACAGAGTTGACAGTGTCAGTGTTCCCTTTCACAGCAGTATCAAATAGATTAGTTCTTATTGCAGAGGGGAAGGCACTGGTAAAGACCATCGCAATGCTCACACAAATATTGATGTACACATTTGTGGACATACGTGCCACTTCCACCAGAAGGAAGTAGTTACTGGAGGTCAGAAGCTGTTATCCTAATGCCATAGTTGCATTACCTAAAGGTTATGTGAGTTTCCAAAATATATAGGGAGGATTCATGTCTGTCTTCTCAAGTATTAGCTAATCAAATAGTGCATTCTTCTGCCCACAGTGCCAGAGCTCTAAAGTACTGCAGTGGTCTCCATGGAAATAGTATCAGGCTTGTATATTGGTATTAATGTTTTCAGTAAGGAAGAAATCGACATTTTACTTTTAAGGTGTACAGGCAGTTTGGAACAAAACTATTTTATCTTTAATACTTCCTAGACTTTTGCACATGGAAATAGGTGTGGCAGCTGTCCACAACCTCTTTTCTCCCTTCTTCTTACGTGTCTTCCCTAAACAGAAGCAGCAATCATTTTATAGAAGTGCTGGCAGTTGCTAAAAGATCTTGCTGCTGAGAATTTTAAAAATAAGGAATTTTAAACTTTCCACTGGTTGGGATTTCTTATGGCATGGAAATTTTGTACTCTAGATACTTACAAAAAGATACCCTAGCATCCCAGTCGCAACCAAATACATAGTAAGATGAATCTTCCCATTTATCATTTTAGACCCTATCTTTTTTATGAATTATCTCCCTGAAGGAAATTAAGGGAAACTAGTGGAGCTTATTCAGGAAGCTCCTGAGGCACTTCTTCCCAACCCATCCTCACCTGTAAGAGCAGACATGGTTAAGAGCCATCCTTCATATGGTCTAATGGATTCAGTCAGTAGTTTTACCTTTTAGCATTAAAAATGCATTGCTTGAGCGTGATGGGAATCGGGGTGCAGGTGCACTGGTGCCAGGCTAACACTTCCTGAGGAGCCTGCAGGATTGCAGTGGTCTGATGAACATACCCATCTGAAATATCCCAATGACCAGTGTAAATTTAGGGTCACTGAGAGTGCCATAACAGATTTGTCTCTACCTTCTTTGGTCTGAAGAGTCAAGCTAGTTGAAAATGCAGCTGCTCATCATGTGACTGTAGCAGCTGCTCCCTGATTCCTATGGTTTCATGCCATTTTACATACAGCAACTAGAAAGACTGTTCTGGATATCAGTGGCATCAGCATTCCTAATCCAACATTTCAGATGGGAAGAAATGATCAGTTAAACTTACAAGGGTAATGCTGAAAGGATGCAAAATCTGTCTTCTAAGTCTGTTTGATACAGTTGTCCTCTGGAGGCTTCTCTTTATTTTTGGTTTGCTTGTAGACGAATCCAGTCAAGCAAATAACAGGTAAAGCTTCAATGACTTAGAACCTCTCCTTTAAAGTCAAGTTTGAACAAATCATTTACCTATTGCAGGCAAGTTACAGTTTTTTCTGGTCTTGAATATATTAGCAAGTAGTAGGAGCACTGTGGGTGTTGAATTTTCTTGCAAATTTTCTTTTTTGTTTTATTCACACAGATTGTATTGTTGTAATGGAAAAAAAAATACCCTTGGTTTTTTGAATTTTGCTAGTTCTTATAGTAGGCTGAGTCCCAGAAAAAAGGACAGTGGGAGATCTGAGTCAGAATGCCTTACAGCTCTTGAGGAACCAAAATGAAGGGAAGGATTTTCTGTGCCATTAAGTATTAATTGCTACTTTCTTCTGGGTAATCAACACAAAATCTGTGGTAAAGAGCAAAATTAAAACTTTAAGAGTCCCCTCACATTAGTCTGCTCAATTTTCATTACAGAAGTGCTGGATTCTGCTTTCCTCTATCCATTATAAGAAATACCACTTCTCTCCAGGGTTTTCCTTCCTGTTTTCAATGCCATCACTTCTGGGTTTAAGGGAGAATCCAACAAAATTTGGGGGGACGGAGTGGAGGAAAGAACAGAGAAAGGTGCTGAACTGCTATGTTTTGCTAGGGTTGAACGCCCTCTGTTCTTTGCTTCTGGAATTTGACAGTGTCAGAACTGCAGAGATGTTGCAATCTCCTAAGAAGAAAAATGTATTTCATATACAACTTCTCTGTGTATCATTGCTTTTTCTACCAAGGTCAAGAGAAAAAGTAAATCAATTGTCCTGCCTCTTGGTTCAAAGATGCATGAACTAAGGAGAGTAAGTACGGCAGAGACCTTGGCCTCAGTTGCCTAAGGACTGCTCAGAATCACTCGCACAGAAAGAAGGAAAATCTGGCAGCTGTACTTACCAAGCCTAAAGCCCCATGTAAGCCAACATCCTGCCTGATAGCAACATGTAGGGGAAGACCAAAGGAACACAGCAAGCAGTTGGCAGCCTTTCTCAAGCTGAATCTCAGTTTCTGGATATCACGGGCTTAAATCTGATTGTCCTTGGATTTTTCAAGTATGTCTAGCAGTTCCCAAAGATTAGGTTTTAAACAGGTTCAAAGTACCCTGTGCCAGTGATTATAGCTTGATCAAACTACATTTGCTTATGGCCCTGACTGACTTGAGCATCATGCACCTTGAGGCCTATTGGTCACATTATGTAAGTGTCTTCACTTGAATTCAAAGTCAGAATTGTGTTTTGTCCTCTTTAAGCCCAATTTTGTACTGAGATTTGCAAACATCTTAGTAGTTTTGACCCCCAGACTTGCTGCAAGTCTGCTTTTGGCAACCAGTGGTGCATCAGCTGCTGTTATAGGACAACATTTTGTTGGTACCCATACAGACAGATGTTTCCCAGTCCTTTGTTGAAGACTTGGTTCATGTCTACTCACACACAACTCAGAAAAGGGAGGGATAAGATGAATGCTGCCAGACAGCTGAAGATTTAATGTAATTATTCTGAGCTCACCAGGAGTCCACTATAATCACCATCAAGAGAAAAGTAGAGCCAGTTCTCAAGGTTTTGGCAGAGCAGGCTTGGGCAGAGCTAAGGCAGAGCTTATTCCCAAATAGCTACAGCTCACAGCATCCTCTCCTTTTCTGGCCAGATGCCAGTAGTGAGTAGTCATAAGATGAAAAGTACTATCAGGTCCACTTCTCAGGTACTACTAAAACAAAAGAGCAAGCAGGAATTTTTCATATTTGTCTGTGTGATATGGAGAGAGATGCCACACATTTGGGAACATCAAATATCACAGAAAACAAGTGAGCTAGACACAAGGCAGAGTGAACACAGAAAGTTTGTCAGCTGTTTCATAGATCACCAGTACTAGCTCCTGTAGTCTAGACATATTATGAGGGAAATTTCTTTTTGGTGGAGGAGCAGTCTTTTACCCTGCTAGACAGAAAGCTTTGACTGTGGCAGTTTCTCATCACTGTTCTGCCACAAGTAAGGAGACAAGTTTTGTTTTCATGACAATAAATTCAAATCCATATCCCCTGGTGTGTCCTTAATAGTGCTTTGGAAACGGATCTAGTTTTTAATTGGAGTCTCAGCAATTTAAAATTGCATTGCTGTCAGTGGAGCCAAGCAGCTGTCTCAGGAAAGAAAAAGAATCAAAGAAAATGGTCCTAACTTTGTCACATAAATAACAAGCAGCCACAGTTCTGCAGATGCCTTCTCTGAGAAGCAGCAATATGATTAATTTGAAGTGGGATGGTGTTCTTGTAGCTGACCTTGAAGAGTTCTCAAATAGTCAAGGGCTTTGAAGCAGGATGAAATGTCTTGTTAGAAATCAAAGACATTAACAGAATGGCATTTGGCATAACTTTAAACAATGAGGGTTACGTTCAACCAACCCGCCTGGCCTCAGGAAAGTCAGGTCCTGGTTACTCCCCCATAGTTGCCACATAAATCACCAGTATTTCAGACCAAGAGTCCTGGTATTTTCCTACAGTAATCTCTTAGAGTGGTATTCTTCGGGGAGTCTGAACTGCTTCAAGTCTGCTCTCTCTGCAGTAGCTCGGCATTTCTCTGGTAGAAGTGTTAGCAGTTAGACAAATAAGAATTTGATTGCAGTTGTCAGCGCAGTTAGGCCAGTGGTGGGAGGGTTTGGAAATGCAACTCATGCTGTCATTAAGAAAAGATGAAGGGGGGGGATGCGGGTGTAGAAAACAAGCAATCCAGCCACATGTCTGTTCTCCTACATGGAGTTCATAACATTGGCAGCAGCAAGATAATTAACCTAATTGATTATGTATAGGTCATCAGCAGGAATAGGATTAATATGATGAATTTAATTATGAACCTCACCACTTCCTCTCTTTCCTGTTCTGAGTCCCTGCCATACATGAGCACTCTCGTTAAAAGAGCTGTTTTCAAGCTACACTTTATAACTGTTGTAGGGCCCTTGGAAGACATTGAGAGAACCATCTGCCAGCAGGGGAAACTATACAAGAACCTGCTGTTGAGTCTACTGGTGGAGGTAAGTCTCAGACCTGCTGGCATTTGAGATTCTGCCTGCTTCTGTCAAAAATTCAGCTTCAAAAATCTTCAAGTCCACAGGTACTAGAAATCAGTTCTGCCAGCATGTCACATGACCAGTTGTAAAAGACCAGAGAGGCCCTAAACAGGGACAAAGGACAAGAAACATGGTCTATCGGGGCTAGACATCTACTTTTCTAGTGTTTAGCCAAGCTTTGGTCCCTCAGGCAGGTCTGAGACATCAGTGTAGCTGAAATGCAGCCTACTGGTGATGTCTGTGGAAGTACATTTTCCCTTGCTTATCACTTCCCTCAAGAAGCATTGTTGTACTCCAGGCAGATACCGGAAATAAATCTCTTTTATGCAAAGATGACATGATAGGGTGATTCATTCTCTCTGCATTAGACTAAGAACTTTACAGGTGGTTGAACTGCTAGCAGTTTTCACTTTGGTGTGTTTCAAACTTCAGAAATTAAGATTTCTGATTTTAGATGCTTATGTGTGAAAGTTAATCATGAAACAAAGGATTCTTTGTAAAATACCATATTGACCTCTGAAGCAGAAAATAAAATTTGCAGCCCAATTAACAAAATGACTCAGTGTTTACTAATTTTAATGGATAACACTTTGTGTGTATTGCGTTAGCTGATTCGAAGCAAAGCTTGACTGAAGCAGTACAAAATCTACTTATTTTAAGAGCTCTGAAAACTACTTCATGAATTGATGGGCTACTCTCTTTCTATGCACCTTCATCATGCTTTAGCTCTTCACCTGCATATAGCGCTGTGCAAAAAATAAAGTATGAAAACAGAGAGATGTAGCAAACTGCCTGAAATTTAATTCAAGTGCCCCCTCCTGTGGTTATACAGCTACATGCAGTCAAACACTGAGAAGCAATGAACTAGTCTAAGAAGAAAGTGTCAGAAATATCTTTAAGAGAAGAACTCAAACTTGATTATGTGAATACATAAGATGAAGTGGCTTACAGCATGACTTGGTCTTCAAAAATCTCTTTCATTTTAAGAACTCTATCAGTGTTTGCTCTTGCATGCACTTCATATAGCTAGATCCCTTTTGAATGTCATGGTTTAGAGAAACAGTTCTGCAAATTCAGCCCAAATCTTCACAGTAGTATCAATGATAAGAAGATCAGTGGCAGTGTTTATGTCTGGACATGATCAAATGGGGAAATGTGCAAAAAAAAAGATGTATAATGGGGGGAAAATAATGAGGGATCAGCTACTATTTCTACTGCAAAGGGAATCCTGTCATGATACTGTATAGACAGATCAGGGAAGACTTAACAGGATTCATGTCCTTACAGCTCATATGTAGTGACTAGTAAGTATGAGATACTGAGGACGTCTCCTAAATATGACCTTGGTCCCAAAAAACATTAGCTTACAGATTTGCCCCACAGCTCAGCAGGATCTGCTCTTCCAAGGTTAGTTTACAGGCTGCTGCTGTCTACAGCACCCAACCAGCGTGCTCACATTTTCCTCAGTGCGACACAACTCTTCTTCACTGCAGTTTAAACATACTGCTTCCTAATTACCACCACAAGGCTTTAACTTTCCTGAAAGCTTCCAGCTTCTGTGCTTGCTCCAAGAAGACCAATTGCTTAGTCTGCCTTTAGGCGTCTTTCAAAACATGCCCTGGTCCTACACACATTACAGGCAAGTTAGTCCCTGCTAGTTCTCACTGTCAGGAACCAACAGGAGATAGCCATCTTCCCTGTAAAAGATGGGAGGACTGCAGAAAACGACAGCTGTAGGCTAAGCGTGGGAACTAAAGGCTGCTCATGTATTCAGGCTCCTGCCTATAGCGTTCAAGGAGTCTAGAGCCTAGTCCCCAGTACAGTGCTGTAGTGGTAAGTATTCAAGATCAGAAGATACTATTCTGGAAATAGTTGCGGACAAGGGTAAGTGACCTAAGCTTTATTTCTTACTGAAAGAAGGAAAAATTTGGTAACACTTAAAAAAAGAAAACTGCAAACCAAAAAGTTAATTCCAAGAGCAGCTTATGAGTTTTCATTTCAACTTACCCAGCCGTTGTAAAATGGCAGGAATTCCCAAGTGGTCCATTTTCTTCTTACTGGCCTATTTTATTCCTATGTGGCAGCCCAGCAAGCCTAATTTTCATTCATGTCAAATCCTGTTTCACTCTGGCAGTCGTCCAAGAGATCTTCAGTACAAAAATACCACTTACATAGGATGTCCTTCTGTAGTACCTAGCTTAGAGTTAAGGCTAAAAAAAACCTTTATGGCAACTCTGTTTTCTTCTCTACCTCCAATGCCCAAACTACTTTCAGTCTGGACTGCAAGGTCTGACAGTGACTTCTACAGAGTCTGCCAGAAGTCATTCATGTCAACATTCTTTATCCCAGCTTTGAAGTTTTCGGGAATTTTGAACTTCACCATTGGGAAGTTCTGCTCCAGGACCTCCAGCACTTTGGTGGTCAGGAGCACCCTCCTCCTGACCATTTCCTATGATGGGAGGAACTTTGCTCCCCCAGCCCCTGCCTTGAGGTTCAGAGACTTAAGAGATGTGGGTAGAACAACTGTCAGTGAAAACTGGGGCAAAAATATTCTGGAGTACCTCAGCCTTCTCCATGTCAGTTGGCAAAAGATACCTCATCTCAGTTAACAGGGAGGTACAAAGTACAAAAGAAGCCCTCATCATTATTCTTCACATCCTTCACTGAATTCAGCTCCAATTGCACCCTAGCTTTTCTGATTTCATCCCCACAGTCCCTTGCAGTGTGCCTGTATTTCTCCCAGGTTGTATATCCCTGCTTCCAATTCCTGTGCATTTCCCTCTTGTGGCTCAGTTTGGCAGGAAGGCCTTACTCAGCCATGCTGATCTCCTGCATTCCTTGCCTGATTTCTAGCACATGGGAATCAAGAGTTATTGTGTTCTTAGGTAAAACAGTTTTAGATAGCTGCGTTCCTTTATCCCAGAGGGCAGTTTTCCAGAGGTAGCCCATCTACCACTTCCTTGAAAAACTGAGAAGTTTATTTTCCTATGGTTTTGGGTCTTGACTACACTTTCTTCCTAACATATATCTCTTGAGATCACACAGAGACAGGCAGTTCTGCACTCGCTCTTCTCCCTTGCCAAGCTCAGTCAAAGAGAGGCCACCTAGATAAATTATCAGGCTCTGAGGCTCTACAGGGAAAATAAGAATACGAAGGGTTATTTCCACAGCCTATTCAAACCACAATCCTTTTTCTATTCCTATGTTATCTTCACTGTGATACAAAGATAGCTTAGCACTCTGTAGGAGGTGACAAGGTATCCATAACGATGGTGAGGACGAGGGAAAAGGAACAGCATGGTGAACTTGCCATGTCTGAGACAGAGAGGGATATATCTACTTTAAGATGTGGCAAGTAGAACTCCTTTGAATTCTTGGAGTCAAAGCACTGAAGACCTCCTACTTCATGATAATCAATGCCCAGGGATGCAGCTGTGCCGCAGAAGTGATGCAGATGTCCACACAGGGTTGCATAGCAAGAATTTCCTGATCTTATTTCCAATCAGGAGCCCCCAGTCCAAGCTGAGATGTGACAGAAAAAAAGCTCCACTTTCTTCCCAAAGCTTGCTCTGATGGCTCATCCCAGGCAATGATGCTGGGGCTGTTTGACACTGTTTCTCCCCATCACCCTGCAGACTCCATCTGGGAAAGGCTGGACCCCATCCAGCCTGCCCCTAGCCCAAAGGCCATCACGAACTGAACACAAAAATTTCTGGAGAAGTGAATACCTCCTATAGGGTCTCCACAGGGGGATGAGGGTTTCAACCACCTTCAGCAAAAGGATGTCACAGCTTGGGGCTGGTGGCATATGTTTGACAGCTCAAGAAGGAGCAAATTCCTGAAAGTGAGCCAAGGGCTGGCTTTGATCTTCAATGGGAGGAAGCAGGGGAGCTCAGAGGGCTGGCCAGCACTGTAGGGGCATGGAGAGAGCCTGTGGGACTTTGTGCTGCAGCCACCCAGGGAGACAAAAGGTGTTGTTAAATGAACCCTTCTGCTGCATGTGCCTGGGGATGTCTTCCATAGCCAGAGTGACCTGACAAGTCCCTGGTGTCCTGGGTTCAGCTGCCACAGTTATTTTTCTCCCTCCAAGTAGCTGGTGCAGTGCTGTGTTTTGGCTTTAGTCTGAAAACAATGCTGATAATGCACCAATTCTTTTAGTTGCTGCTGAGGAGTGCTTATTTCAATCAAGGACTTTTCAGTTTTGTGCTCTGCCAGTGTGGAGAGGCACAGGAAGCCAGGAGGAAGCAAAGACAGGACACCTGACCCAAACTAGCCAAAGGGGTACTCCACACCACAGCACGTCATGCCCGGTATATAAACTGGGGGCAGTTATCTGAAAGGCCCAGACCGCTGTTTGGGTTGGGCTGGGTATCGGCTGGAGGGTGCTGAGAAATTGTATTGTGTTTATTGTTTTTTTCTTTCCCTTTCTAGTTTTATATTCTCTCCTCTTATTATTTCCCTTATCACTATCATTATTAATAGTAGTTTTATATTATACTTTAGTTATGGGGCTGTTCTTATGTCAACCCATGGGGTTTAAATTCTTGCAATTCTCCTCCCCATCCTGCTGGGATTAGGGGGGAAAAGAGGGCAGAGTGAGCGAGTGGCTGCATGGTTCTGAGTTACCTGCTGGAATCAAACCACAACAGTCCTTTTTGGCACCCAGCATGGGGCACAAAGGGTTGTGATAAAGACAGATCTGACCAGAGTGTGTCTAATGGTATTTGTGATAAGCATCCATTGTTTTGGATTAATAGTCGTTCCTCATAATGTTGATTTATTTGCTCTTGCAGTTGTTGCACTTGTTCTCAGAGTTTCAGCAAGTCCCACCTTACTTGCATCCACTATTTGCTGTTTTAGTGTTTATCAGCTTTGGGACCAGGGCTAAGGTTCTTGCTTCATTGTACTTTATGATAATGGCTTGTAATAAAATAAAATTATTTGATCTAGTATGTGTTCTCAGCGTGGTCATCACCTCTATACTTTGGAAGGCATATAATGGGAATTATTAACAATTACACCTCTTTTTTTTCCTCCCTAGGGAGATAGCCTATGGAGGAGATATCCTCCCACAACTTCCACTCCCACACCACGCTGTCTGCGGTAGATTTTGGGATTTTAAAATATTTTTAACATCCTTTAGATACCCTTGAAACCAGCTTGCTCCTTTTGCTGGGAAAAATGATTTTTTTGAATGTGGCTCAGGTTTTGTTTAATGTTAAGAAACTATCAAAGAATACCACCAAGAGATCTTCCCAAATGCTGGGTAGTCATGAGTGGCAGGGTGTGTGGCATTGTATGGGCAAGCATCTGGGTCAATCTGTCCCTCCAGTGCTTTGGAACTTCACCCCTGAACAAGTGAGAAATCTGGAAAAACCAGTAAAACACTTAAATGGGGTGTGCCATCACATGGCCCAGAAGAAGAATGTTTTTAAATAGGGCCCAGAGCAACAACAAGCCTTTGAGCAAATTAAATGAGAGATAGTTCATGCAGTAGCCTTCAGACCAGCCCAGACTGGGCAAGATGTAAAAAATGTACTGCACACAAAAAGCCCAGGAGAATGGTCCTACCTGGAGCCTCTGGCAGAAAGCTCCAGGGGAGACCAAAGGTCGATCCCTCTGCTTCTGTAGTTAGGGATACAGAGGATCTGAGGCCAGCTATACCCCAACTGAAAAAGAGATACTGGCAGTCTATGAAGGGGTTTGAGCTGTTGCAGAAGTGATCGGCACTGAAGCATAGCTCTTCCTGGCACCCCGGTTGCCCATACTGGGCTGGATGTTCAAAGGCAGGGTATCTTCTACGCATCATGCAACCAACCCTACATGGAGTAAGTGGGCTGCACTGATCACACAATGATCTCAAATAGGAAATCTCAGGAATTCAGGAACCCTAGATATCATCATGGACTGATCAGAGGGCAAAGATTTCAGAATGTCCCCAGAGGAGGAGGTGATGCGTGCTGAAGCGGTCCCACCATATAATGAACTGTCAGAAAGTGAAAAGCAGTATGCCTTGTTTACTGATGGGTCCTGCCATACTGTGGGAAAGCATCCGAGATGGAAAGCAGCTGTATGGAGTCCCCAGTGACAAGCTGCAGAAACTGCTGAAGGAGAGGGTGAATTGAGTCAGTTTGCCAAGGTGAAAGCCATCCAGCTGGCCTTGGACATTGCTGAATGAGAAAAGTGGAAAGTACTTTATCTCTATACTGATTCGTGGATGGTGGCATATACCCTGTGGGGGTAGTTGCAGCAATGGAAGCAGAGCAACTGGCAATGCAGAGGTAAACCCATCTGGGCTGCTGCACTGTGGCAAGATATCGCTGCCCGGATGCAAAACCTGGTGGTCAAGGTACACCATGTAGATGCTCATGTACCCAAGAGCTGGGTCACAGAGGAATACCAGAACAACCAACAGGTCAATAAAGCTGCTAAGATTGAAGTGGCTCAGATGGACTTAGACTGACAACATAAGAGTGAATTATTTTTGGCCCGGTGGGCCCATGACACTTCAGGCCACCAGGGCAGAGATGCAACATACAGATGGGCTCGTGATCGAGCGCTGGACTTAACAATGGACACTATTGCCCAGGTTATTCGCAAATGTGTAACATGCACTGCAATTAAGCAAGCTAAGCAATTAAAGCCTCTTTGGTATGGAAGACGATGGCTGAAGTACAAATATGGGGAGGCTTGACAGGTTGATGATATCGCACTTCCACCAACCCACCAAGGCAAGCACCATGTGCTTACCCTGATGGAAGCAACCACCGGATAGCTGGAAACATATGCTGTGCCCCACACCACTGCCCGGAACACTATCCTGGGCCACAGAGCATGGCATTGAGTGGGTATGTCACGTCCCCCACCATGCACCAGCCTCTGGGAAAATCAAACAATACAATGGGCTGTTGAAAACTACACTGAGAGCAATGGGTGGCAGGACTTTCGAACATTGGGATACGCATTTACCAAAGGCCAGTTTGTTGGTCAATACCAGAGGATCTGCCAACAGGGCTGGCCCAGCCCGGTCAGAACTTTTACGTACCATAGAAGGGGATAAAGTTCCTGTGGTGCACATAAAGAATGGGCTGGGGAAGGCAGTCTGGGTTATTCCTGCTTCAGGTAAAGGCAAACCCACTCGTGGGGTGGCTTTTGCTCAGGGACCCCTATATGCCTGGTAGGTAATGTGGGAAGATGGGAAAGTCCAGTGTGTACCCCAAGGGATTTAATTTTTTGCTCATCTGCTCTACTCTGGGCTTTGAAAAGAAGGTATGTGCTGTCATTATCATTACCAGAGAGCAAAGTCGTGCAAAAAGAAGGCAGCAGCAACAGGAGTTTCCCAGTACTGTCCTTAGGTCACTGTTGTCTGACCCTCACTTCCCCCCGATCATCACCCCAACAAACAATGAACTTTGATGAAACCAGACAAGCTCTGCAGTGACCAGATGAGTTCAGCGGTATTGTCATCAGGCAACAATCCAACCCTGCGCATTGTCTTTCCTGCCCTGAAAGACTGTCATGACAGATGAAGTCTGACATCATGGACTGAATGAATTCAGCAAACTTTCTAGGGATGGTCTGTGGACTAAGGAATGATATCTCTTTGTGTGTGTGCATATATGCATATATATACATATGTGAAAGAGACAAAAAGTGGTGGTATATTGAAAAACGTGGGATCTGAGCGTGACATGAATGGTATGGAATAAGGAATTGATGCTGTCCTGGGTTCAGAAGTAGCAGTCATTTTTCTTCTTCTTAGTAGCTGGTGCAGTGCTGTGTTTTGGCTTTAGTCTGAGAACAGTGCTGATAACACACCAATGTTTTTAGTTGTTGTTGAACAGTGCTTGGCCTGATCAAGGACTTTTTTAGTCTCTCGTGCTCTGACAGTGAGGAAGGGCACAAGAAGCCAGGACGGAGCAGAGAGAGGACACCTGACCTGAACCAGCCAAAGGAGTATTCCATACCACAGCACGTCATGCCCAGTATATAAACTGGGGGGAGGAAACTGGAAAGCCGAGATCGCCGCTCTGGTTGGGTTAGGTACCAGTTGGCAGGTGGTGAGCAATTCTATTGTTTTCTTTTCCTTTTTTCTTTTAGTTTCATATTCTCTCTCTTTGTATTTTCCCTTATCATTATTATTATTATTAATAGTAGTAGTTTTGTATTATACTTTAGTTGTTGGACTGTTCTTACCTCAACCTGTGGGATTTACATTCCTGTGATTATCCTCCCCGTTCCACGCTGAGTGCAGAGGGGAGGGAAAGAAGAAGGGAAGAGCAGCTGCATGATTCTGAGTTACCAGCAGGCTTAAATCACGACGCATGGGAAGACACAGCTGAAGCTTCAGTGGCTGGTGTGAAACACTGATGTCAGCCAAGCGTAAGAGAAGAGATGGAGGGATGGATTGGGCAGTGCTGCTGCAGTAACACCGGACGTCTGAGTGCCATGGGTGAGTATGGCCCATGGTGATGTCCCCAGGTGATGGGTTGTGACCATACATCCCTCACTGCTCATTTCACCCAGACAGGTCATGCCCACACCCTAGCTGAATAGTTGGTGAAGTTTGGAGTGCTGAATGAGGGCTTGGTGCTGGTGCTGTGCATGGGGAACTGTTCAGTGCAGCTCTCAGTGCCATACCTCAGAGGAGCACTCACTGCAGTAGAAATGAGCTGGGTGGGGAAGCTGCACCCTGGGGTGGTGTGCTGGGTGCATTTCCTTCTTAGAGGGACCTGGGCATTTCTCCCCCACTTCCAGGGCCAACTAATGACCTTGGCCTCTCTTCCTATTCTAGAGTGATACCTGATGCTGCAGTAGCAACAAGAGGGAAAAACTTGGGATCCCAAGCTCCCCCCCAGTCCACCAAAGCCCATTGGGAGCACAGCCATGGCACTGGAAACCCACTGTCCAATATGCCTGGACACCTCAGAGGAGGGGGCAAGCTATGTGCTACCGTGCCTCCACCAATTCTGTTACACCTGCATCCTGCAGTGGTCTGAGAACAGCCCTGAGTGCCCCCTCTGCAGAAGGAGGATGACCTCCATCATGCGCTCTGGGCAGGGGGATGACAACTCTCAGGAGCATGTCATCTCACCACCATCAGATGCTGAAGAGCCATCAGGCAGCGACCATCAGAGAGGAGGAGCTCCTGGGCAGCCAGCTGCCCACAGTCCCCAGCACTCTGCAGCACCACAGCCACAAGCTGTGGTCCACATGCCCAGACATCCTGTGGCTGGCCTCTGTCCCCACATTTGGGCATACTTCTTCCAGCATGACCCATCTCTGCTCCAGCCCCTGATGCCTCGGCTACGACAGTGGCTGTATGCAATATTCCAGGGTCGCCTCTGGGAGTCAGAAGCAGCACGGATGTTTGTCCTGTTCTGCCTGGAGTTCTATGGCCTGGATGAGGAACCCCTGGTGCAGGTGCTGCAGAGTGCCCTGGGTGAACACACCCGGGATTTCGTGGGCCGGCTGATTGACATCGCAGTGGAGCACTGCAGCAGGGAGGTCAGGCGGCGGCTGGGTCTGGATGATAGCGATGTTGAGGAGCAGGAGGTCAGTCCCGCTGCTGATCCTGGCTCCGCTGCTGATCCTGGCCCCGCTGCCTCCGGAGGGGGGTCTCTAGCCCTCAACCAGCCCACCTCCGGATCGGAGGCAGAGCTGCCCAGCACCTCCTCTGCCGCCCTTCATGGGGGTCCCGGCAGCGCCCCCTCTGCCCCTGGTCCTGGCAACAGGGAGCCGCGCATCCCGCCAGAGGGGTCTGAGGAGACTGCGCCTGGGCCCTCCGCGGGCAGCCAGCGCTCCCCTGTGGAGGCCCGGCGAGCCCCAAAGAGGAAGGCCAGCAGAAGTGGGATCCCCTCCCAGCACCCCCCCAAGAAGCCACCTTGCCATCAGTAATACTGGAAGGTGTCTTGGGGGCGGGACAAACCACACCTGGGCTGGCAGCTGGGACTCAGCTCCCTAAGAGAACCGCTGACCCCCCAGCCTAATTGATATGTAACAGAAGAAAATAAAGGCATTAAATGTGCAGAAGTCTGAATATTATTACCCATCCCAGGGGCAGGAGACCAAATGAGGCCCGAGTCCACAGAGGAGCAGAGGCACAAGCATCTCTGCTGCAGTTCACCTAGAGAAAGGTGTCAGTGCCTTAGGGATGGTCTGGTCTCAGCGGAGCTGCTGCAGTCTGGGGGTGTTACATGTGCTTCAGGAAGCTCCATGTAGAGACCCAGCCTGGATGCTCTTTGCAGCAGCACGGAGCGAGAGCATTGTGGGTCAGGGGCTGAGCAGGGGTTTCCTAATGCATGTCAACCCATAGAAATTGCAATGTCATCATGCCTGTTAATGGTGGTGGTTTCTACTTGCTTGCACTAGGATATCCTTGGCACCTTAGTATGATTTGATAACACATGTTCTGTTCTTGCCCTTTTCTCTTGTTATTTTAGATATATATACATAATTTCATTATAAAAATAATTTTTATAAAAATTTATAATTTTTCTTCGGGACTGAGATTAAATTTGAGCGGGTCATACTCCTCGCCTGAGTACAGCAATACGGTAGTGCCATCATAACGCTCCGGGCGACTTTGTAAGCAGCGCGTGAGTTCTATTCCAGCAATCCAGCTGCACTGCCCAGAGGGCAGCTGCTAGAGGGCAGTGTGTCCCTTTTCCATTTAGTCTAGTGAGGATGACTTGGCTTCCCGTTTCAGGCGCCGCTTCAGCGCGGTAGATCTCGGAAAAGTTTGCCTGAATCCTGAATTTTGCTTACAAGAGTGCTTTCAGCATTCTTCCATCTACACCTCAGAAACCTATTTTTAAAAGTACCAGATTGCAAGGTCAGACAATAAAGAGTCTCAATCTACATACACTTAGATGCGGGAAGCTGAGCAAGCAAGGAAGAACCACATGAAGATGTGAGGACACGTCAGCTGAGTTGCTCAGAATGAAGCATCAACTTTTCCCATGCAGAAATGAGGTGCTTCAGTTTACACTATGCTGTGCAGACAGAACTGAATCGATTTCTACTGCAGGACACAATAGTGTCAAGTCACCATCTCTGCCCCCCTCTTCCCCCCCCCCCAAAAAAAAAAAAACAAAAAAACAAAACAAAACAAAACAAAAAAGACAAAAAAAAAAAAAAAAACAGAAAACAAAACAACCAAAACAACAAAAACTACACCTTTGTGGAGTTGCTGATTAGAAGCAGCATGCGTATTCCTTAGAGCAATTTAGGCCAGATGCAATTTTGTTATAGACTTGCTTTCAATATTCTGCAGATAGAAGGGCCTTAAAACATACCCACACAATCCAGAAACAGTCAATATAACATTCTTCAAAGTTTTACAAATAGCATCTGAAAGGATTCTTTTCCTTTTACAGCAGATCTCTGGCAGTACAACAGCTCTTTCAAAAGGAGGGTCACATTGCGGCTATGTAACACTCCTTTCATCAAATGCCTCCCCTTTCATATATAGCTGGCTTTGTCAAAAGGGCCTAACAGCCACATCAGTGTCAAAAGCTCAGTAAAACTGAGCTATTCCCTTTCCTGCCAAAAGGATCCTTGCAAGTACAATCTTTGTTTTCATTAACTCACAATAAAGCCACCACAGTTTCTCAGGATTCAGAAGTATATAAACACAAGCACTTTGGACAAAACAGAACTGCTTGGCTTGGAAGTGTCTATTGTCAGCAAAAGAAAATTATGATAAAACTCAGAGTAAGGCACGTGGGACGACTTACTGCCCAAAGCAGCAGCTGCCAACCCCAGCAGTCATACAGCTGATAGACAAATGAACTGATGAAGCACAACTTGAAAAGAATGATGCTGGTTACCTGCACCCTGATTTAGATTATGCTAGTGTCCAACCACTGAGGAAAATCATTTTGTTGTATGGCTTCAAACTCATCAGCAGCCTGGGCTGATCTCATACTGCCGTAACACCATGTTCTGGGTTCAGCAGCAGTCTTTTTTCTCCTTCTTGGTAGCTGGTGCAGTGCTGTGTTTTTGGCTTTCGGCCTGGGAACAGCACTGATAACACCAGTGTTTTCAGTTACTGCTTAGTAATGTTTGTTCGGACCAAGGACTTTCTGAGTCTCATGCTCTGCCAGGGAGAAGGGAAGGCCGGAGGGAAGTAGAGACAGGACACCAGACTCAGACTGATCAAAGAGGTATTCCATACCACAGCATGTCATGGCCAGGATGTAAAAACTAGGGGCAGGAACCCAGAAGAGTTCAGTTCATAGCTCTATTGTCAGGTGGTGAGCTGCTGTATTCCCTTCCCTTGCATTTCCCTTGTTATTATTATTATTGGTGGTAGCAGTAGTGATTTGTGTTGTACCTTAGTTACTGGACTGTTCTTATCTCAACCTGTGGGAGTTATATTATTTCGATTCTTCTCCCCATCCCCCACCCCGGAGTGGGGGGGGAAGAAAGAGGGGGGCGTGAGCGAACAAACTGTGTGAGTTACTGCTTAAACCACGACACACTATTTGACATCAGATTAAATGAAGAGCCAAAGCTATGTTTTCCTGATATGAGTAGAGTTAAAAAAGTCCTCCAGACCTAAAAATATGGAGAAACAGCCAAGAAGGGGAAGGGGAAAAAAAAAAAAAAAAAAAAGCCATAATTTTTTTTTAAATTAGTATTATTATTATAATCTTAAACATCAGTCTGGACTTTTACCTCCAAAGAAAGAGACCTAGAAACAGATGAAGAGTGATAATATTGCAATGCAAAGAATTCCTCCCTGCACAGATAACAGGCCCAAAAGTTATTGTACTCCAGTTGGTTACTGGTCACTCAATACAGTTGTGTACATCATCAAAGTCATTTTCAGTAAGGAAGAAACATATATTGCATTTTACATTGCTAATGAAAACCAAGTCATTTTTTCCCTACATTTTCTAGTTAATGGCTCTATTCCCAAGACACTCCTTACTCATCCTCTGGTATTAAAATCATTCTAAAACCACATCTTCTGTAGTCTCACAGGATCATTTGAACAGCAGTCTGCATATAAAATGCAGGTATTCCTTTGTGGCATTCTTTCTCCAGGGCAAAGACTGCTGTAGGTCCACCCTAACCTTCTAATGGCCGATAAGTCAGGAGGGCACACCGAAAGAAAACTGGTCTTATCTCACAAGGACTTGTATTGTACTGAACCATGCTGCTACAGATACACTGGTCTCCACCATGCACTTTGCAGTAAGTCCTGGTTTGAGTCTCTATTTGTGGTAAAGGAATATTTGATGTGTTCTCCTGAGTTTGTCAAAACCATGTGGGACATAAATGAGTAATCAGCTGTGATTAACAACAGGCTTCCTCCTGTCTCTGGAAGAATACAGTATACAAATCTTGCATTTCCCTTTTCATACAGGTCTTAGCCATACTTTTTTTGGATTTGTAAAAGTGAATGTTTGAAATCTTCTCTTCCTTTTTTGATACACAGGTATTTACAACAAGGTGTTTAGTCTGAATTTCTGAGATCCAGACATTTTACCATACAGCACAGCTTGCTTCCTCTTGGCCTTTGGAAAGGCAAAAATGGAAAAGAATTACCAAATACAAAATATGTGTTTGGACTGGCTAGCAATGGGAGGAGTTGGCTGCAGCTTTCAAAACTTTGGATGAGTTGTAAATGCCTGTTTGCCATTTGTAAAATTGAATGGCGTTCTGCCAACAAGGCAGCTTAGAAAACATTACATGCATTCTTTAGGATAGGTATGAATTTCTGTCTGCTGGAGACCCAGGCATTTCTGAACCTTATCGGCTGCTATGCCTGTTCTTTTGATTTCAGAGGGAAAGAGAGGATGAGTCTCTGATTAGGTTGGTTGTAGTTCTGAGGCCAGAAACAGTAGATATAAAAGCAGTTTCCTTAATTCTTTTCTTTTTTTTTCTTCTTTTTTTCTTTCTAATTATCGTATATTTAGGTTCTCCAACTTCTCTCGTACTATTTTACCTTTAAAGTGCATGCATAGTTCTCCCTACTGTGCTTTGAAACCCAGCTGGAAATACAGTCAGTGCTTCCACAACAACTGATGAACATTTCATATCTTCCTGTGAAGCATCCCTCACTGAGCCTGGGCCTGGGAAGAAGGGAGAGCTGGGAAACTGAAAAGGGCACAAAGGAAAATATATGTCTAGTTATAAACAGGCTAAGTGCTCTTCCTGTTCTGCTCCAACTCAAGGCATCTTCTCTTTCTGGAAATTAAGCCATGCTGTTCTCCAGCTCCTAGATCAGGCCCTGGGCTGGAGCACTTTTAGAGGACTGGCAGTATCTGTGCTTCTACTTCCCTTACAACTGGCTCTGTTAGAGCTAACTGTCCTTTTACCAGAACAAAGTACAGTTCAGAGGAAAACAGGTCTTAAAACTACAACATGGTTATTCCTAACTCTTTTCTTCTAAGATGATACTTAAGTCTCCCACAGAGACTACACCTGGTCTGTAGATTTCTCAGATTCCAGTTGTAGCTCTGTTTCATCACTCCCAAATGCAGTTGAGTCTTGCTGTTTGGGGAATGATGCTTGTATTCAGCTCAGACTTTTGATCTGCCTTCATGTAGAATAAGTTGCTTTGTAACTACTGTCACTGATTTGGTCAATTAACTCACAGCACCAAAAAATAGCTATGTATCAAATCTGTGAGAAAAGGAACAGGCACAGGAACTTCAGAGTTTTGTCTGGTGCATGCTGAAATCCCCAGGATTAATGCTTTTTGATGTAAAACAAGATGGTATGATATTTATTAGCACAGTTTCCATGTCTAGTAAAGAGGTTGCCAGGATCCCTTCTCTGCATATTCAGCTGTAGCTCCACCTCAGCAAGCAATACGGCTGTGGGAAAGGGAGCCATAGCAGCAAGCAATCACCAACAGGGATGTAAGAAAGGAATTTGGCCTTGTTTCCTTTCTTGTATTTTGCCAGCCAGCTTTGGAATATGAGTGCCATTTAGCCCCTAAATAGAAGCCAAGTTATCTTTATCCACTGCATTAGTTTATTGTGCTATCTGATTTCCAGGGGAGTGGGTGAATGGCAGAAGGGAAACGAAGCACTTTCTGTGCACATACCTTCAGTAACGTCATAACTCATATGTGGAAGACCTGTTGCTCTGAGATTATAAAAGGACCGTGCTATTTTCAGAGTGACTCACAGTCCAATCTGTTCCTTTCTGCAGAGAAACAGCTTACAGAGCTGTGGCTTGTCATGGTATAAAGCACTCCTTCCTCCTACTGATACAGGATATTTGTAATTCTGAGGCTTTTCCTTCTTTCTATTAAATTACCCAGTCAATGATAATTGACAAATCTGTCTCCTTGTGGACAAGGGTCACACCAAGTCCTTCACTAAGGTTCAGCAGAACCCAAATGTGGCATAAACATGAGAAATTTCCAGTAGAACTTGCAAGGAAAGTCAGAGTTTGGGTGTCCATATCTGGGACTGGCTGCTGGCAACAAAGTACCATGCAGCTCATATCTCACACCTGCTCTGTCCCACAGTGGGATAGGGAGGAGAATTGGGAAAAAAAGGTAAAACCCATGGGTTGAGGTAAGGACAGTTTAGTAATTAAAATAAAGTTTAATAGAATACTTATATAACTAATTATAATAATAACAATGAAATGGAAAATAACAAAAAGAGAGAGGTGTAAAACAAAACAATTAAACAACAAACAAAAGTGATGCACAATACCATTGCTCACCACCCACTGACTGATACCCAACCCGACCTGAGCAGCAATCTATGGCTCCTGACCAGCTCCCCCCAATTTATATACGGGGCATGATGTTCTGTGGTATGGAATATCCCTTTGGCTGGTTTGGTCAGGTGTCCTGACTCTGCTTCCTCTTGACTTCCAGTGCCCCTCCACACTTGCAGAGCATGAAACTGAAAAGCTGTTGATCGAAGTAAGTACTGTTCAGCAGCAACTAAAAACATCCGTGTGTTATCAGCACTGTTTTCAGACTAGAGTAAAAAACACAGCACTGCTCCAGTTACTAGGAAGAAATTTAACTATTCTGGTTAAAACCAGGACAGGAACAAACCACTTATCAGAATTCTAAAGCCTCCAGTGTTGTGTTAAATTGCATGTGGTAGGTGGGGATGTAGTGTTCAATGGTGACAGCTCTACTTAACCGTTTTGGCAGTCTTGGAGGATGCTCGTCCTGCTGCACTTACGTTGAAGCCCATACAGTGTAAAGAAAGACGGAAAACCAGCACTCAAGCAACTACTGACCTGCACATTACTGGTGCTCCATATGGGGTCTACTTTCCATCCTGCATCACGCCACCCTTCCAAATCCACAGGGGCATGTGGCAAGAACAGGCTGCAATGAGGAAACTCATTCAAATGCAGGATGGGTTCCATTGGTCTCCGGCTGTGCTGCAGTGGGGTTGCCTAATGTGGCTCTAGCCCTTCTGTCCAAGAGAAGAAACTGAATCAGTGCATCTCTTAATGAAAGCAAAGGTAAGTACTGGTTAATGAGAAAGATAACTGTTTTGCAGAAATCCTGACTGCAACACTGATTTAAGGATAAAGAGGTTTGCATTAGAGAAATATTAACAGATGTGGCAGCAGGGAGAAATACCAGAGAAATTTAAACTGCCTGTGTTTTGGATTGTTGGTGTTGGTAGTTACAGTACAAACCAGCCAAATTACTAGTACATCCATGCACAATGAACAGCATTGTTTGCAGCTATGCAGAATACACAAGTGGTACTAGTATGCCAAGCTGTAAAACTGAGTGCTGAATTCTAATGCAGCAGGTCTTGAGAGGTTTTGTTTCACCCTTTCACCCAAGAAATCTAAACCGAGGTCAAAGGTTAGGCAAGACCTTTTTGCAATGCCAAACTCACAGAGTAAACCCGACATCTAACAATAAAATCTCTCTACAAAAAATATATATGTGCTTTTCTCCAAATCTGCATCCTATTGGGCTGCTCAGTGTTTGGAGGTGTGGGCTATCGTATGTCGTGCTGCTGTCTAAGTAGTTACATTTGCATCGCAATAGACCAATTAGACAGACAACTTGTATGAATCCAGCTTGGAGGTTTGGTCACAGAAGCAAGCCAATAGCTCTTACATGCACTAACTTTATAGCGGTAACTTCTGTTTCTGGTAACATGAGGTCAGGGATTCGTGCCTCAAACTTTTAACCACTGACAGAGGCAATGTGGTATCTTGTCTGAAAGAGGTGTTAGTGACAGAAGGGACTAGTGGTCAGAAGGGAGCTTTCTTTGCGTAAGATGAGGGACAGTAGAACATCTCTGAGCAGAGATGAGTTTTGCCTCACTGCTGAGCCTGGAACAAATGGTCCAGACCACAGTTAAGGGAAAAAAAGACAACTTCTAGTTACTAGCTTCCTTCCCACCACACTTTTCTGACTGTGACTGACCTGTGCAAACCGCGGGCAGTCAGCCAGGTATTGACCTCCTGTGGACTGGTCTGACCAGTCATGCGTATAGAAATGCTGTGCTCAGAGGCCATCTTCCAGGGTGTGAGTTTCCCAAGCTGAATAGAAAGCTAAAGAATGAGAAGCCCTGTGCATAGCTTAATGAATCCGTTTGGCATCCACCTGAACGATATGCTTCCCTGAATGATTTTTTTTTGTTTGGTGAAACTTAAGAAAGAAAGGCCTGAGCACATTCTAGTGTGACAGCAGACTTCTGCCTCATACCATGTGATTCCAAGTAGATATGTCCTTTACACAAAGCTGGTATTGATGCTCTAAAAGGATAGCTGCCCCAATATATTTAGAAGTGGAAGGAAACATTATACAAAGAGAGAATTTACTCATGTCAAAAGCTACCAGAGAAGTATAGCTGTGGGACCTAGATACCTTTTGGGCAGATGCTGTTTCATCTGCACAGCATCTTTCCTCATCCATTTCTAATGATACTAAGAATTACAGAATAACTTACATATATGCTAATTTAGCTCCTTAGTCTATCTTCTCTTAATTAAAGGCATGCATTAATTTTGCAGCAGTAAACAGTCTGAGGTGCTTGCCTCTGGATTATTTGACGCATCTCCTGCTAGAAAGCCATGATGGTAGTATCAGTGCTCAGACATCTGGACACCTGAGCAGCATCCCAGTCATGGAGGAAGAACATTCTTTCTTAGCAGACGATACCGGATCTGCAGAAACCTGTCCTTTCTTCTTGTCACCAGATAGTGCTCAAGTTCTAGACAGGTGCTACCTCAGCCACCTGCTGAGTCACCATGTTCTCCTGAAGCTTTGGGCTATCTGTTGTCCCGCCAGATCAATTTCATTAATCTGATTTGCAGTTCTGATTGCCTCTGGCTCAGGCTCTTCTTTGGCCAGGGTGAGTGCTCCATCAACCTGTTTCTCAGGAGAAGCTTTCTCATTGAATTGGTTAGCTCATTCAATTTTTCCAGAACGCTGGGTGGTTCAGCCACCATCTCTTTTATTGCTCCCACAATGGGCATATCTAGTTGGATCTGGTCATGCTTCAGGCTTCTTTTTGAGCATGGCATTTTCCTGTCATGGTTAGTTACTTCTTCACCAGAGACACTAAAGCCTTTACCTGGCCTGGAGTTCTGTTTAAACACCTCTGGCTAGACTGAAGGCTGGGTAGACAACACATTTGACATGCTTAGAGTGACTGCCTTCAGGATGCTTTTGTTCACATGTGGGGAGTTTGAACCTGGGGAGAAATCAGGCAATCCCCCACTATTGTCGTCCTGCACACAGCAAATGAGCCTGGGGAAGGAATGATCAGATGTGAGTTCATGTCCCTGAAATGGGTCAACTCTGCATGGAGGGTTTAAATGTTCATCGTACCCTGGGCTGCCTCTGAACCCCATTGATATCCTCTGGGATAGAGGATATTTTTTCTCACTGCTGCCCTGCTCATGGGATGGTCCCACGGAATATTACCATTTGCTTTACTGAGAAGAGATTGGAGTTGTGAGAGAATCTGTTTCCTCATCGTAAGAGTTTCCCAGGGGGGCCCATTAGAATAATATAGATTATTTTCAAAGGCTTAGGAGTGAGCATGTCTTAGAATGTAAAATGATCCTCTGGGGCCCATGGAATATCCTCATCATACAGAATGTTCTTCTGTTGGTTTGATGTGTGGTCTGTTTTGTGTTGGAAACATTCCTAGATGGATAATAATAGGGATGTATTGTGGATTTTCATACTGGTTGGCTGCGCTAAGCTCAGGATCAGATGAGAACTGCCTCATCATCCATGATGTTTGCACAGAGAAGGAGTCAGGTCCAACTGAGCTAACAGGGTCATTTTCACAAAAAAGTTTCTCCTGCTTCTGACTCAAATCAGGAGTATTGGATGGTTTTCTGCACAGGAAGGGAACACTGTCCTATACATTGCCTCTTGGACAAAGTGCATTTTCCTTCTGAGCATAAGGATATCCCTCTGGAGGGTGACTAAGTGAGGAGCTCAATGACTGCAGTATGGTCTCCTGTCATGGTGGCTGCCTCACTATGGAACACGTGGTGTTCTGCTGGTTGGCTCATGCTGAGCTGGACAAGGAAATTGTAATCTTTCAAAGTACAAAGGGCTAGTGTCTAAGTTCTCCCAGTCACACAGATGAGTTTCTGCCTCAGATGGACGGCTCCTGTTGTATATCAATGATCTTTTGCCGCTTGGTGGGCAGACTGCCTGCATCCTGGAATTGGGCGACCAACCAACATTATCCCTTGGAAGGTATAAAATTTTCTTTTATTCTTTCAGTTTCAAATGGGTGCCTGGTTAATTATTTTGGGGGGGAAAGCTGCTTTGCTTGTGGCTGGTGTTATTGTCTCTCTAGGACAGCGTGCCTTCCCATTGGCCATCAGGAAAAGATTTTCTGTCTTTCTGGCCAGGCAGCTCCTCTTCTGACAAGGGAAATCTCCTTCCTCACCACCTAGGCAGGCTGTAGCTTCTTCTGGGAAATAGGGGGTGGTGCTGCTTTCATGGTGGAAGCTTCTTTCTGGTCTGGATGGAAGGAGGGAGCTTTTCCTGTTCCATCCAGCTTTATGAGATGCTGAGCTTTGTGTGTGCCTTAACAGGTTATTGAGAAGTGCTGTCCCCTGCACCTTCTTGATGCGGTTGTCTTCTGTAGCCACAGGTGTACTCTCTGTGGCCAGGCACATAATGTCTGAGGATTACTGTGCCTGGGAAAGCAGCGGGTAGATTTGAGACTGGGACAGTTGCTCCAGAAAACAGCAAACATGGCCAGCATGGTGCTGCAGCCTTGACAGGCTCCTCTTGGGTGTATGCATTTGCTGTAGGAGATGGAGTCATCATGCTCTTAGCAGGAGATTTGCTTACGCTCTGGGCATCAGCCTCAGGCTGGATGGTGGTCCCCTCTACATGCCTCACAGGAATGGAGACATTGGCTGTGGTGGTAGGGAATGGTAAGGTTGGAGGCATTTGTATCAGGATCTGCCAAAGGGGGTTCTGTTCCTGGAGCCTCTTTCTCAAGCTTGGGTGGATTGTGTTCATTTTCAGACATTTCCTCAGAATAATATGGGGGCCCTTGAAAGACACGCCCAAATTAAAGGTTCTGTTATGGGAAAGAAAAGGACAATATGGCATTCACAATCAGTCATCACAGTGTTGTAATACTTTTTCCCGCTGCTCCTGCATTCCTGTTTCAGACATGTTTTAGACACAGATGACTGACTTTACTGGCAGAAGCTCTGCATAACTGTAAACCTTCAGAAAGGCCCTGGGGGAGGCCCTGCACCTAGCATCTGTTATCACAGCACTGGACAAATCAGAAAATTGCCGTGAGCACACAGAGGCAGAGGTGGGCAAGTATTGCAGGGAGGAGCAGGTACTCTGGCGCCAGGAAGCTTAGTGCTGGGAAGCAGAATAGTAAGGACGCATCTGTACAGAGCACTGTGTGACAAATGAGCCATCTCCTGAGATGGAAGCGTGAAGCAGTGTCATAGGAACAGTCTGTAAAGCCAGAGCCTCTACCAGTGCATCCAGACTGCTTCTGAGGCCTCAGAGGAAATCTTGGTAGCTATCAGCTTGTGTCACATAAACCCAGCAGCTTGTTGAAAGCACACTAATTGGAAACAGCTATGTTTTAACCAGATAGCAGCTAAAGCTCATCTCCTCACACTTGAGAACAATAGAAACTCACTCCACCCAACTTGTGAACAATAAAGACGCTTCCACACCCCATCCCTGTTCAATATAAGGGAAGTCTCCCCCACACATGTTGAGAGCAATGGGAGTAATCCTGTCGAAAAACAGTTTGGGAAACCTGCCTTTTTATTTCACATATCTCAGCAAATGACATCATCAAAGCTTCAGTACCTGGTCTTCCCTTTATCCACATCTGGTGATGTGACCAGATCATAGAATGAAGGGGCTTTTTTGCCTGAGTAGTACAAAATGTCAAAAGATGCAGCTTCAAACAGCTCACACATTGGGATGGTGTCATCATGTTTACAGTTCTTTAGGGAAAGTGGAAAAAGCGATGCCCTCTGCCTTCAGGCTGCCAGTGCCCAGTCACCTCAGATGTGTCATGCTGTGGTTCACATCCCTGGATTGCATTAGAATAAGCAGAGACCTGAAACCCACCCTCTGAAACCAAGTGTTTCAATATCTCTGACACTTATTTTGCCCTTGGGCAAAGAATTCCACCTCTGGACTACAATGTATTCCCAATAGAAGCTTTTTGGTGTACAACGGCAAACTTGTCAGAAAGCACTTCTAAAAATATGCTACTTTTGAAATTTCAGATTCTTGACCAGCCCTGCTCATGCATCATGCTGCCTCCAAGCTAGAAGGTCAGATAACAATAGGTCCGTTTACAACTAAAGACCCAGATTGCACTCCTAAAAACAAACGTCACAGAGAATTCTTAAAAGCAGCTTACTTTGGGATTTGCACTGCAGGCCAGAAAAAAAGTGCAATGTTGGCCTTATCTAGGTGTTTGTCTCAGGTCTTGTTTTTCAGCAAGTCTGTTATTCCAGTCTAGGTTACTAGGTTGGAATAGAAACAGTCCACAAAGCCAGACTAGATCACACTAGTAGACAATATAGCAAGATGTGTCTCTGAACTCTAAAGCTGCCTAAGTGAGAGCAGTTTGTTCCTACGTAAAGGAGGAATACCCCACAGAGCTGCTATGCCAAAGACATGAAAGACCCATGGTGGACTTGTGCATGGTCAAACAGTTGGGGTCTGTCTCAACAAGCACCATTTATAGCCAGAAAGTGCAAGGTCAGCAATTGCCTCACATCCCTTGTCGATTTTGTAGATGATGTTTCTCTGTTACTAGTACGAATACTCGGCCCAAAATCACAGGAGTTATGGCAAGAAAAATGTTCCTAGACTTTGCAGTGAGTTTGGGCAGGCAGCCTGAAAACACGTGCTTTAACAAGCACACCTAGTTAAAGTTAAATCTCATAAATTTATGATTGTCTACCTAAATGAAAATAAAATAATAATGCATCATTATTTTATGTAGGATTATCGATGTGGATGCTGCCCAAATTGCAAAGTCCTCTTAGCAACGCAGGTCAGATCAAGTAGCTCCAAGATGCAGACACAAGGTTTTTGATTCAGAGATTTTAGGGTTGTAAGGTTCAGGGGTAGAAAAGTATAACTCTTAAATGTAAACTTAACACCTTGCTTTAGCAACAGAAAATTCATAAACTTTCCAAACTAGAAACACAGTCAGCTTCTTATGACAGAGCCTGTTCACTGTCCTGCATCAGGGAAAAGTGTTTCTTAAGGTTTGCCCTTTTGTCAGACAGAACTACTCTGTACTTTGGGAAAACACTTCAATTCTTGGCTCCTAGAGGAAGAGGAGCACCTGGGTAAAAGAATGTATGGGAGATGAAAAGGTTTATGTGCAGGACAGGAAGCTATACGAAGACAAGGCTCATACAGTAACAAAAATGTAAAAAGGAGGCTATTGAGTAACGCAACAAATAAGACTGTAATTGTGCATCCATGATCTCAGTATTGAAGGTGTAATATATGAATGCAAACAGGATGCTATGTATCAAAAAGGGAGCCTGTGTATTTAGACATGCTGGGGAGTTCGACTAGATGATCTTTAAAGGTCCCTTCGAACCCCAAATGTTCTATTATTCTACCAACTCAAGACAAATGAAACTACGCTGAGGGAATAAAATATGATCCTATTTGGCCATGGCAAATCCGATTAAAACACAGAAAGGTGTGCAGAATATGAAAAGTACTTTCCTTATTTAGCTTTGCTTTCTAATTTGACATGTGAGACATAAGATATCCTTTGGCAGCAGTTATTACCCACTATGTCACACTGTGTCAGCATTTATATCAAAAGATGTAACAATATATATGCAGTATTTGTTTGCATCTGAATGCTTTTTGTCTCTGTGTATCTGATTCAAAGCTTGCTGATGTCTGTGGAAAATTGTCATAAATACAGCCTAAAAACTGCCTCAAAATAATTGGGGGGGGGGGGGGGGGAGAAATGTCGTTACCTCCTCACTTTTTATTTCAAATCCAGATTTTTGGAGCTGACACAGCTAAGAAAAAAGTTACTGCAATGAAAAGGACAATTCACATTCAATAAAGCAACAACTGCAATTGCTGTATCATCAGAAAATCCAAATCAATGTTTTTTTTCATCCCACTGTGAGATACATTTCCGTAATACCTTTCTTGTCAGAAAGAAATATTCTTGTTGCTCTGTTTCCATAGAATAAAATCACATTTTTGTCAGCTTCTTTCTGAATGAAGAAAAACCTAAGGAAGATGGAAACTAAATATAACAGAAGGAAAGAAGGGCCAGCATTTGTTTTTAGTAACAAACTGTCTGGGATGAGTTTTCTTAGAAAAGAGAAATATTTGGGAAAATAGACCCATTGTGATGAACACTTAATAACTGGTTAGGAGATCAAGACCTTTACAACAGATTTGGGAGGGTTTGAACTTTATCTTACTATTGGTGATATGATAGTAAACAACAAATAAAAATCAAAATATCCCAATGGTGTCCATATTTAAGAAATACATGAACATGCTAAGTAGAGATGCTGACTCACTGGCACTGCCCAGTACATCCCAAGGAGGCACAGGAGAGGTAGCCAGTCCTCAGTGGCACACCTGGGAAGAGCACAAAGCTGATGCATTATCACCTGCTGGCTACCCAGCCCTGCTCTCAATTCTCTGCAAATCCCTGACTTATAAAAGCTTGTTAATCATGTGTCACTTTGATCCAGCCAGTCCCATCTCTTGCTTCTAGATGAAGAAACACTGGTTCTGATCTCATTTCGCAAAGCTTATCTAGAGAAATTGCAGGAAATGTGAAACAAGACTTCCAGCAAACATTGCCTTCAATGGCTGACATTTGCCCAGAGACAAGTCGCCTTTGAAGCCTTCTCAAATCAGCAAAGGAAGATCCTGCCAATACAAAAATTGCTGCATAGTACCGTGTAACCCATATCATGTCAGAAGCCAAATTAAGAGACTGAAATAATTCTTTTATGAAATAATTATTTCTCTTCTGCAGCCTTCTCAGCTCTTTCTTAAGTGGCCAGGAGACCTAGATAACAGTAGGATTTCTGCCTTGCTCCAGGCGTGCAAATGCCCACTGCACCACGTGCTGGCAATGTCCTAGTATGTCTGTACTGTGTCAATAAAGTGTGGGTCTGAGCCTATTCTCCAAAAGACACTTTTTCACCCTCCACATTGTCAGGTCTGACCTAACAAGAAAGTCTCATTTTTTTCCCCATTTGGAAAAGACTTATCATTACGAAATTGTCCACAAAGTCTCTCCATTAGAATACTCTGCACACTTTGCATTTGAACCATATCTGGGCTGGATCCAGCAGCAAGGAGGAAAGCAGAGGCTTACAGGACCTGCTGAGGGCATGCTCACTCCCAACACAGTCATCTCCTCACAGAAAGGACAGAACACCTTCAGCACCAACAACATCAACAACATCATGTCACAGGTGAGGCTTAAGCCTGAAGGCCACTCTCAATTCCCCCTGTACTATTCCATCTTGCCATCTTGCTCTGGGGTAAGGTTCCCACAAGACCAGTGTGCTGTGGTGAACACCACAGACATTATGTGCCTGTACATCTGTGTGATGTCAGGCTCCAGCCAAGTGAAACTATCTAAGACAACTACCAAGGTGCCTGACCATCTACAGGAGGAAAAGTACCCTATCCTGCATGCAATTACAAGCTTTAGAGATAACCAAGGTAGGTGCAGCCTGCGTGTATCAGCTCCAGGCAGCTACATTTACACAATTAGCAATGTCCAAGCTAGCTGTTCAGAGCCAGACCAGGAGAACTAATGTAAGTTGTAGGTAAGTCTTCCCCTAGCCTCCCCAATCTCAGGCAGTTGTGTAGACCAAGAGGTGTCATCCTCAGTTCCACAGACTCCACATGTAAAGAGATCTTTATGTCTTCTAGACCGAACCTTTGGCCCATACAGCTGCATTCCAGCAAGGAGGAGATACACTTGGTTTTAAACCTACATGGGGAGGAGTGTTGGAGGTGTTTCAACTCACATTTCAGACAGCTTCTTACAAAATCTGTACTCTAACAGCTGCCGAATTATTTTATTTTTAAACTCTAAAAAGGGACATGCTACATCTACACACATGTCCACAGCTGTCTCACTCTTCATAGGGAGGAATGCCTCAGCCTGCCTGCTTGGAATTGAAGAAGGATGTCTTCCTTCACCCAAGGCCCTCACAAACACAAACCTTTGCAGCATGCCAAAAACCTGGGGACAGACACAGCCCTGAAGTGAATGGGATAGCAATGCAGGTGCATGGCTTCCTCACACATCATACGCAACACATTTCCCACACAGTCACATGTCGGGTGTGTAACAGGGCCAAAAATTGGCATGGGACTGCACTAGGGAGAGGTGTCTACTCAGCATTTCTGCTCCCAGCACAGGACAGAGTACAGATGCTGCAGGGGCGGAAGAAGAGAGCCCTTCTTCACCTTTCTCAACGGCAAGCTGTAGCTATCTAGCACACATAACAGGAAGGCTAGGATTTTAGATAGCAGTACTGCATTGTATGCAATAGCCCACTATTTAAATATAGAGCACCTCAGAACAGTTTACCTCCCCAGTCTTCTGAAGCAACATAAGATGCAGCATGCTGTTATCTAGCTAAAAAAACAACCAGGAGCATACCAGAGTGACTAACGCAGAGTGCAGTTTTTATGACAACACATTATTACAGAACACCAAAGCCAGGGCTTGAAAGTAAGTAGTAGCAAAACCACTTTCCTATGGTGTGCTCCTCCATCACATTTCTTAGCTGGAAGTTAAACTGTCTAACAGGAGTTAGGTCGGAGTGCTGCTGAAAGTGAATACAAGATGAAAGGGCAGATGTGGAGAGGTCAGCAGAAGGTGTTTAATCATCTTGTTTTGTCACCACTCCTCCCTTTGAGCAGTGAGGTTTTGTTTCCAGTGTTGAAAGTCTGACTTAGACATTTACTGTCTTTTCATGCTGTTTCCACAGTCTTTGTTTACAGGTAAGGAAATCTGCCTACCTTTCACCCCTGTCCACCTTTCTGCTTACCTCTTTGAGTTAGTGACTAAGGGCAATTAGTCTGCATGGATCTGCAGACCTCTCTCCTCAAGGCACAAGAATCACATGTGATCTGGGGAGGCAAACTTTGTCAGGCTGAACAATTTCTAAAAGACAGAAAAACAGCTTACACCACAGTTTTGTGGTGTGTGTTAAAAATTGTGCATGGAAGTTTTGTAAAGGCCTTTCTGACAAAGTACTGGGACTCCCCCTGCTACAGTCAAAGGTACGAGGTCTTCATGACTCAGGGCATAGTTCCCTTGAAACAGTAATTGGCTCTGTCTCAGAGTTGTGAAGGCAGGCAAGGTTTCAGTCAAGGGTGCTGAACATCTTTCTAAGTGCATTCAATTCCTACATCAGAGACCTATTAAAGTTTTGGAGACAAGCAGTGCAGGTATAGGCCCTTTTTAACTGCCTTGTCTGCCACAGACTCCTGTGTAGAAAACCAAAGTTAGATCATTTAAGTCGTATCACTTCTAGAAGTGCTTACCACTGAATGAACATCAAGATATTGCATCAGTATAAAGCAAACTGAATTGGCTTTTTTGTATTTAATTTAGAATAAAATTGACACTCTGTGACCCAGCTGCAGTTACAGTCCTGCTAGTTCCGCCCTCTCAGTCACATATCCCATCCCTTGAAAGTAGCAGGAGTCTCTAGGGTCCCACTGAACCCAGTTAGATGATGGTGCTTAAAACAGTCACCAGTGCCATATATACTACCTAAACCCAAACCAGCACAGAGTAATCCAGTTCGTTTGCTCTTGATGACTGCCAAATCCCAACTTCCTGCATTACCCCAGGAGAAAGGTAGACATGATGGATAAATGGGACACTGGTTGTGGGTGTTTCAAATATGGCCCAAGCTTTTCTCTAGTGATTGCTTCAAGCACCACTAAATCCCTGGGAAGTCTCTGCAACATAGATGTTAAAGGATGCATCCAAATCTTTCACTAAGAATAGTCTCCAGACATTCCTCCATGACCTTCCAATCCCTTGGGAGTACTGTAGTGCAATAAGAGTTGTAAGCTGCTCAGATGCCATGAAATTCAAGCAACAGTTCCACAGACAGGAAGTCCCCTTGGAAGGAGGGCTCCAATTATTAAAGAAAAGATTCATGATGATTTCTTTATTCCATGCCTTTGGTGGTGGGGATGCTTCGTAATACAAATGAGTGGTGGAGAGTGAAGGCTTTTCTTGGGCTCACCTTTCCAAAATACGTTTACAAATTATGCTGTTTAAAATCTCCCTGAAAGAGGGGAGAATAGGGGATGAGAGGTGAAGGCAAACAAAATTGCTATCACAGATTATGGTCAATAGGAAAATGCAAGCAAAGTCAGCTACAAATAGAAATGGGATTTTCTGCTCTTCTAACAGCCAGGTTTACCTTTAAAAGAGGAAATTGGTTGAACTTATGATGTCCAGATGGTTCCAGCAGATGTTCCTTGCTGGAAGGCAGTAAAAGAACTACAGAAATCTCTGGCATCTCTCTCTTGAAGAAATCTCTTCTGCCCCAGCTGGAAGCAGTTGGATTAACCTTGCATACTTGGAAAAGGAAGACAGCAGAAGAACTCATTCCTGTGCACTCTCAACTATCTTCATGATGCCAACTCTGGCTTTTAGTGAAGGATAAGTGAGTCCCCTCAACTTTTTGTTCATAAGCTGGGGAAGATAACATGCTAAACTTCCTGTTTAGCATGTCTCATGGAAACAGAGAAGTCAGGAGTACTCAGAAAAACAGGACAAAGAAATATACATGGTGGTGTTTTATCTTTGCCTACAGCTGAGTGTTAGTGCTGTCTAACGGAAGGTGCAGTTGGGTGACTGTGCTGGGAGACCAGCAGAGTAGGTCCAGTTGCTTGCAGCTATTGTGGCTCCCTGAAGTGGGCTCATAAATCTCAAGTGCTGACAAGCCTGCGCTTGACCTACTGTCCAGCCACTCCACTAGAGATAACACTCCCCTAAATGTGTAGTTCAGCTGGTGGGGAGTGAGGTTCCATATCTGGGAAAGGAGAATGGTGGAAATCTGTCCAGTAAATGCAAAATGGAGTCTGGGGTGGAGAGAGGGCGGTTGCGCTATAACAAGACAAATTTACAGATCTAGCAGCTTGCCGCGCAAATCCAGCAGCTAAGATTACAGCAAGCTGCAGCATTACCAGGCACTGTGGTATGTTCCAACAGGTACTTTGAAAGCTCTTCTGCCATACAAATCCAAGGCAATAAGTGGCAAGGAAAATGGCAGAAAATGTTTAATATTATCAAGGAGCAATGGTGAAGTAGATCACAGAGAGTGTATCTTATAGAAGACAGTAAGGAGCTTATTAGTGCACTGACTTGTGCAAAGTGCTCCCTGTGAATTTAGAGCTGCCATAATAGGCTATCTTGTTTTATAGCGCTTTGGCAGGAGCACTAACAACATGATGCTTTCATTGTTACATCCCTTCATGAACGCTTTTTAAGCTCCGTGTTCCTCCTCTGCTACTCTGTTCTTTCTGAAAAGCCTCTCACTGTTGTCTGTTTTCCTTATCTCTCAAATGTGAACTTTTCTGCTCTCTCAATAAAGAACTGCTTTGCTGGGCGTTGTTTTCACTTAGCTCCTCTCTGGGCAGCCTTCAGTGCAGTAAGTGATCCAAAACAAATCCCAGACTCCTGATCTCCTTCCCAAAATTTGTTGCACATTCTTAATCAAGGAAGTGCTCTAATGAAGCATGTACTTTCAATAAATCTTAACTTCAAAAAGCAGTGTGCACTGATGACAGTACAGGACTGAGTGACTAGAAAATGGAAGCGCAATAAATCTCCATATTCACAGAACTGTAGAATGATTTGGGTTGGAAGGGATCTAAAAAATGATCTTTAAGGCAGGGACACCTTCCTCTAGACCAGGTTGCTCAGAGCCCCATCCAGCCTGGTCTTGAACACTGCGAAGGATGGGGCAGCCACAGCTTCTCTGGGTAACCTGTGCCAGTGTCTCACACCTTCACAGAAAGGAGTTTCTTCCTAATAGTTAATCTAAATTGGTACACCCATAACGCAAGGATGAAGGAAGTCCCTTGTGGTGAATGGATATGGTAGCCAGACTGCTGTAAGACTGCTCAAGTGCTCTAAAAAATGTCAAAAGGGAAGTAATACCCAAGAGGTTCATATTACACAATTGTTACACATTTTTCAACTGATCCAATGCACTTGGCTTAGAAAGGCTTGAAGTTCAAATAGATTATGAAAAGCTGCAAAAGTGCTAAGTCCTTGTGTAATCCTGAAGCTTGCTAAAATAATTTTTTACTATGGTCTAGACCTATGAAACAACTCAGTAACTAACAGATACACAGCCAGAGTGATTTCTGCATATCTACTGCTACCTATTTTCATATGATCCAGGGGCAGATGCAGCTGAGCCTTGTTCTGCCACTTTCAGCCATGATGAGAACTTCTACAACCTTTTCCGCAGGTGAAAAAGGTTTGATTGGGGTGGGAAAACTGGACCTATGTTATATTCTGGTGCCCTCTCCTTGTCCCTCCTCTCTTTATCCCCTTTGCTTTACTTACTTGTGGGGAATGTTGCACAAGAAGCTGTGCCAGCAGACCTGGATGAGAGCATGAACATCCTGACACTCATCAGCTGCAAACCATGGGAGTCAAAAGGAATCAAAGTTAGAATACAGAGATAATCTCCGAGAACTGTAGATATTGAAACAAAGAAGTTACTGAAGGCAAAGATGAGGTGTTGTACGCAAGACTTTCCCAGAAACTAATTGAAGTCTCCAATGGGGGCTGAGGGGACAAAAGTATGTGTATTTAAAGGAAAAAGCAAAATAATAATGTAGCAGAAACTGGTAACAGAAAAGTATGCTTATACATCTGGGTACAAATAAGTTGATCAAGCAAAGGCGTGTGGATAATAATGTGATTGGTTGGAAAGGTGTGTGATCAGTAATGTCATTGGCTGGGAAAAGTGTATGATGTTGCAAAAAGTACCAAAACGAAACTAACCGATATTAACAATTACTAACCTCTAGGCAGGGGTCTATAAAAGCCTGTAAGCTCACTCAAAAAATGATTTTGGTTGCACCACAACTAGAGTTCGTGCCTCAGTTGCCACACTTACTAGTAAATTACTCACTCTGGACTTTCCCTTTGATAGTAGGGTTACATTCTTCTTCCCCTTCCTGATTCCATGTTCTCCTGCTTCCACCTTCTCCTGTTAGTATCCCTGCAAATATTAGTCCTCAGTCTTTCCCAGTCTCACTATTGAGAGAATTCCTCTGCTTCAACTTGCTAGATGCATAGGGTTGCTTGGCAAATTGCTTTCCACATATGTCACAGGCTGACTTCGGCCCGGCAGCATCCCATCTGGAAAATGGACATGCATGAGGTGAAGAACCTCCCTTCATCTGAGTGACACTTCCATGCAACAGAGGCGTTTGTCTTGGGGCTATCGAGTGATCTTCAGTTTCAGCATCTTTCTGAAGGGCTGGGTTTTAGAAGGCCCTTCCTAATCCACTGTACATGCCAATAAAAATGGGAAGCATGGCACTAGAGGCTAGTGTACTCACTCTGAAAAGACTGTTGTTTCCTCCGCTTCTCATCACTGTGTGCTGTCAACTGCTATTGGCAAGCCTACACAGGAGGCTAGTTACCCTCCACAACCATTTATGATACGGAAGACGGTACTGGAGTGACAAACCTTCAGACACAGGTGCTGCAAAGACCAGCCAGAGAGTCTTTATCCTGTGGCCTTGGCATGTACCACCAGTGACTGCTATCATCTGTTTTCAGTGAACATTTGGTTCTTGAAATGGGAAATAGCCCTCAACTATGGACTCCAGGCTTGAGGCATAAAAATACCATCTGAGTGTGATTTTTAAAGTCATTATTATTAATTCTTCATAATCATTTTCCAAGACAATACCCACTTGGAAAGATACTAAGTTTCTGAGTTATGATACTTGCTTCTTGCATGACCAGACTACAGAACTGTAATTCTTATTTACATTTGTCCTCTGACTCCTGCTTCCATTATTCCTGTTAGGAATTCTTACAATGAGAACACTTGTGATTTAACTTGAGCTTGGGGTAACCTCTACATAAATATGTGTTGCAAAGATCACTAAGTCCTTGCTAGTGATTGAAAGAAGATTCTGAATGCACAGAATGGTTTCACTGAAATTTACATTCAAAAAATCCAGGCTGTTTAACCTTATGCTCTCTTAGAGCTAGATGTCCCTTTAAACAGAATAGACCCAGGTATGACTCACCTGCATTACTTGAGAGCTCACTGTGTCAAGTTTTGCAGGGACACCTTGATAAAATGATATTAGTACATGAGTCAGACAAGCCAAGTGTTACACTACTGAACAAAATTATGGTTTTAGGATGAATCTGCATGAAAAAGGCATTATGGCAGAAATTTTGAAACAAATTTTAAAACATTATTGGATAAGGGCTACATAAAGGCCTGTGCTATGGCTTTGAATACCTCAGCCTTTCAATTCAGGCTGAAGTTTACCTGCAACAATGTCTGACTGAAATTATAGTTGTCGAGAGTGAGAAAAATTGAAATAAACTAACTTGGCTTGTAGCATAGGACAGAAGAAACTGCTGAGGTTAAAGTTAGGTAAAACAAAAGAGAATAGTTGGTGAGTTAAACTAGTGCAGCTGAGTGAAAGCAGAAAGCATTGGAGAGTCAGACAGGGAAATAAATAACTGGCTGTTGCAGGGGCTATTGTGCTTCCACTTACTGAACTAATTGATACGCAGTTGGGTACACCAAGAGCAAAAATAAAAGAATACTTTTTTGCATTAGTAAGCATTCATTGCTATAGATGCTGTAAAGAATGACCAGTACTCTCCTTTTGGGGGCACAGACAAGTACAGTTGGTCATGTCTGCTTCACTTGTGTGCTCTGCTGGCTGCAGGCCAAAGCCATTTAAATGCATTTGCTCAGAGCTGTGTGTATGCTGAATGTCACTGTTCAGCTCTCTGGATAGAGTTGGTTTTGTGCCTTACCATCAGCAATAGCAGATATAGCAAAGATGTGTCTGCCTACAGCATTCATTTAGATGCGGCTGAAAACAGCACTGATGCACTTGACGACAACCTACGGCTTGCCTGTACAGATAGATTGTTTACACAGATGGATGCTTTTCTAACCTACCGTTTTTGCAAAAAAAAAAAAAAATGAAATCTCCTTAGCTGATCCTTAGTTCTAACAGAGAATATGACAGTTTAGTCTAACCAAGAGCTGCCACAAAACTTTGGCATAAACATGATTCTGTTACAGTACCTAAGAAAGCTATACATTAAAATCTATGCTCACCTTGAGACTCAAATGCCCTGAATATTCTGGTTCAAATAACTGCATTAGTTTAGAGAAAAAGCAGCCAGTGCACATACTTGAGAAAGAGTAAGACTTGCTGAACAGAGAATCTGCTAACAGGCAACAAAAGAAATGTTGAATGACATACTGGGTAAGTGGAATGTATTTGGCCTGGCTAACAAACATATCCATATGAAGAGAGTACTTTTACTGCCTCATTTTTCAAACATTATTGTTTTTTGTGTATTTTCAATAGCAACATCATGCTATGAGAATAGGTGAAAGTGTAACATTTATTTCCAGCTAATACTCTGCATCTTTCAACATGATATTATAAGAACACCACATGGAAAAGGTTTGGAAAATTATCCCTCGTAATACCAGTTACCAAGAGAGAGATGATCCTTTTTTTAGAAGGAACTGAAGTGACACTAAATGTTCTGGTCAAATTGGCAGAGGAAGCCTGAGGTCAAGCAGGAGTTTCAACCATCTGAATCATGGCTCAGGTCCTTAAACACGAGTTGATTTTTATTAAAGGTTTTGCCTTCCTAAGGCCTGCTGTGTAGAACACTGAACTGCTTTGGGTTTGGTTTTGTTTCTTGTGAATACTGAAAGACATTGTACACATGACTCTATCAAGATGTAAGGTGCTATTTTGCATGGAGGTCTGTTTTCAATGTCTACCACCAGATACAGCAGCAGGTTTGCTAGATTGCTATCCATTCTGCTAAGCCTTATTAGAAGGAAAAACTAGCACATCCACAGACAAAGATTTCTTCTTTTTTTTTTTCCTAATCTATATGTTATGGCAAACGCATAAGAAAATAAAACTCAAAATAGTACTTTGAATTTCTAATTTCTAGGCTTTTTTTAATTTATTTTATAAAGATGCACATACGGTGAATAATATGTCATTTGCAAATAAAGCAGTAATTACCTGTGGAACCATGTTTGTATTCTGTCTTCCATATTGTGTTATCTTCTGAGAAACAAACAAAAATTCTTGAAGGCTGTTTGTAGCTTTCATACCTTACCCTCATTGCATTACTGTAGCATCCTCACTATTCATCTAAATGTTAATGCTTTCATCTGGTTTTGGCTCACTGCAAGCCTACTCTGCTTGAAAAACAAAATTTACTCTCTGGAATTTTCCAAATACCTCTGCCTGAATTGTCATCTTACGCTGCTCAACATCATGCAAATAACACTGGGGGTCTTCTCATACAGTGGATTATATAGGCTTGTCACATCGCAAGACTCTCAGTGAGAAGGAAGGTTTGCTTTAACAAGAAGGAGAAAATACTTCTCTTGCTGGGGGGAAACAAACAGAGGAGTTGTGTAAGAAAAGCTTTGCTTGAAAGGTTTGTTAATGAAGCTTGAGATTTGTATACATGTAGTCTTGTTTGAAACAAAAATAAAGCAAAGCAATTCATGGATTGTGACATAACAAAGATACTTGTCAGTTATTCGTGGTGTTTGTCTTCTAAATAAATCAGTTTAAAATATCCTGAGACTTTTGCAGCAGCTTGATCTGTTCTTTTAGGTATGTGACATTAGAGTCAGCCAGAGTACATACTTTTTGTCTATTTTGCTTTTTGCGGCAATCAGGAGCTTGCTTCTTGCTTGGTTGCTGTATGAGTGGCCTGGCTGACCCTGATGAGCTCCCACTGAAGTGATTGGAAACGCTACTAAAAACTTGCTTTTGTTTAGGAATACACCATGACAGGTCTACAGCACATATGTTTCCACTAATGGAAGCTGGAGTTGACATTGATACAAAAACTGCAGCCAAAAGAACTGCTGCAAGAAAATTAAGGATAAATCTAGCACCCCACTTCACACAACTGCCATCTGTTAAGGCTGGGACATTTTCAAAACAGAGCATTATTGGCAACCATTCTGCATATTTCTGTGGCTATCATTAGCTACTTGCACTTTAACTGAGCAAGTGGGGAAGACAGCAAGACTCAGCTACCGCTCAAGAACAACTTCTTTTTGGATTACCTTATTGAAAAGATTAAGTACCAGGTTTGGTTCTGCTGGCATATTTTTTTTTTCCTTCTTGTACCCCTTCATGACTTGGCTTAATGCACTGGATTATGATACTGTGTTGTGTTCTTAATACTACTTTAATGAAGCATACAGACCACAGCAAGTCCTAGTAGGCAAGGACTAATTCTATTTTCTTGAGCTAGCTAGAGGCATTAGATTTTGTCTAAAGGATTGCCAGGTAATTCAGCCAGAAGCAAGTGGGCTGTTCTAATATGAAGGACTATTTGGGGTTAATGTAAGTAGACATAATATGGAAACAGCAGAAGACAGAAACAAAACTTTCCAACATTTTAAGTTTTGAAATGTCAGAACAGTTGTCACAATTATGACCAGCCCCACTTCTGAGGTTTTGCTCTGCATTTTAAGGACCACATCATCTAGATATGTGACAAGAGAGCTGACAAGCCTCAAGAGAGGGGTTATTATCTCCTACAATGCTTACATTTTTTCATTTGCAGCTGTCACCTTATTACTTATCAGAGTAATCACTGGAATAGGAAGATACATATCTCAAGGCTTGCCATTTCTTTTGGTCTGGCATAGTAAGGATACTTCTGCAATTAGAGAGAACAGACATGAGAGCCCTCCTGAGCAGGAGGTGATATCCATAGACACATGGACAAAACAGGCCTGGGGAAGCCCAGTATGTGGTATAGCCTTGGGTTATCATATGAACTGATACACTACCAACTTTAATATACTACCAAGAGCACTAATTCATTCTCCTGTCCTCTACATTTTCCTGACATGACCGTGAGTCTGTGAAAGGACTCATGCTACGACGGCACGAACCATCCCTGGTATACAGATTGAGTTTATTAACCTCTTTTGGTGGCATCGCCTCTGAATGGACATCACAGTTAGGGCTGCGCACCTAGATGGGAGTCGGTTCTGGTAGCCAGTCTGTGGGAAATAAAGCCTGTGTTTTAAAAGAAATGAAGATTCCTACTTCATTCACTAACTCTGCAAGAGTAAGATCACTTGTTTTGAAGAAAGGAGCAGATCAAGAAGCTGAGGTGAAGTGATTAGCACCTCTTTCAGCAGCAGCTTATTATTGGGTAAGCTTGGCTGAAGTACAGATATGGGTAAAACCCTTTCTCTGTAGAAACCCAAATATAACTAACTGGCCTGCTGACCAGAACTTTGGTACTTGCTGCTGCAGACACACATTCTGTTCTCTTAGCTCTACAGTGCAAATTCAGTTACTACTGCTAGGCATGACTGATTAACACTGCTGTTAAAGACAGCAGAATTTTTGCTTACTTGCAAAGAAACTGCTGGCTGTCTTGAAGGCTGCTGATGATTTTTGCACCAACATTCTTCAGCCATGTTTTCATTTTAATATATGAAGAATGGGTACTTTTCACTGGAAATAATCCTCAAATTTGGAATTTTTCTTTCTCAGACAATTAACTGAGGTCAGATTAGCTAACCTGGTGAATACAAAGGCAATTTATCTTCTTCAGCATTAGTAGGCTGGGAAGGGAAAACAAGTATCCTGGCAAAGACTGTCCTGATATTTCAGTTCAGGCTGCAGAAACATATGCACAAAACCCAAGCAGCTGAGTAGATTGTCACATACCTTAAATAAACAAGCAGTTTAAACTGTGATATCAGGTGTACAATTTACACTTGTGCCAAAGAGGCACAAAACCAGCATCCAGTTGCTTGTATTTCCAAGCACTTCCTGGAATAAAATTGTGTTGTGAGAAGCTTGAGATTAGTGTCAGCTCCAGTTGAGAAACTTGAGATTAGTCTCATGTCTAGCAAATCTATGACAATGATACTAGTATTAACAGCAACTCTTTTTGAGAATCCTGCACAATTTTAATCACGAAGAAGCAGAGCACCAACTTTCCACAACATATATTTTCAAATGTGCCTGCAGTATGAGAAAAAAACAGGATGAACTGGAAGTGTTGGTTAGCTGCCAAAGCTACAATGCCGCTAGTATTAGTGAGATTTGGTGGAATGAGTCCCACTATTAGAGTGCTGGGATGGAGCGCTACAGGCTGTTCAGAGGGGATATACAGAACAGGAAAGGTGGATATGTCTCATTATATGCATCCTGGGTTCAGCGGTAGCAGTCATTTTTTCTCCTTCTTAGGAAGTGCAGTGCTATGTTTTTGACTTTCAGCCTGGGAACAGCGTTAATAGCACCAATGTTTTCAGTTGCTGCTCGGTAATGTTTACTCTGATCAAGGACTTTCTGAGTCTCGTGTTCTGCCGGGGAGAAGGGGAAGCAGGGAGGAAGCAGAGACAGGACGCCTGACCCAAACTAGGCAAAGAAGTATTCCATACCATAGCACGTCATGTCCACTATATAAACTGGGGGCAGTTACCTGAAAGGGTTAGATCACTGCTGGGTCGGGCTGGGTATTGGTCAGTGGGTTACGAGCAGTTGTAGTTTCTTCCCTCATTATTTCCCTTATCATTATTGTTATTGGTGGTATCAGCAGTGGTTTGTGTTATACCTTAGTTACTGGACTGCTCTTATCTTAGCCCATGGGAGTTACATTCTTTTGATTCTCCTCCCCATCCCTCTGGGAGCGGGGGAAGGAAAAGGTGGGGGGGGGGTGAGCTAAAGGCTGCATGGTTCTGGATTGCTGGCTGAGCTTAAACCACAGCAGTTCTTTTGGCGCCCAATGTGGGGCACAAAGGGTTGAGATAACAACAGATCTGACCAGAGTGTGTCTAATCATATTTGTGATAAGCATTCATAGTTTCAGATCAATAGTCACTCGTCACAATGCTGATTTATTGGCTCTCAAAGTTGTTGCTCTTAATCTCACAATTTCAGCATGTCATACCTTACTTACAGCCGGTATTTGCTGTGTTAGTGTTTATTGGCTGGGGGCCTTGGGCTAAAGTTCTTGTCTCATTGTGCTTTATGGTAACGACTTGTAATACAGTAGAATCATCGCTCATGAAACTGATCTGGCTTGTGTTTCCAGTGTGGTCACCACTTCTGTACTCTGGGAGGTGCGGCGAGAGATCCGGACAACACACACAGATTAATGTAATCAAAATGTTGACAATTTATTGTAGCACAAGCATCACCTTTAAAGAGTTTCCAGATATTTGTACATTCAGCAATATGCGATTGGTTAATGTCTCTCAGCCCACTGTTAGTAACAGCTCAGTGATTGGCTAGCTATGACAGCATATGTTCCAAGATTGCAGTTATCAGTTTCTTCTTGCACATCTTACTCAGTAGTTTTTCATGCCAGCTTTCTCGAGCTTCTGCACATATGCATCCTCTAGTAACCTTCAGGCAAGGCCTCAAAGCTTTTGGTTCACTACTTTACAATTGACAAGTAGCTGTCTAGATTGCTCACATGACCATGTTCATTTAGGCACATTCCCACAGGGAGGTATACAATAGAAGTGCTGAGCAACTACACATCTTTTTTTCCCCTCCTAGGGTGGTAAACCTGTGAAGGAGACATTCTTTTATGCTCTCAGCCCCCCCCCTCCGCCCCCCCCCCAACCATTTACAGCATCAGTTGAGAGTTGTGAAGGTTTTGAATGGCCTTTCGGTACCCTTGACACCTGCTTGCTGATTGTGATGGGGATCACCATGTTGGCATGTATACAGAGTGTGTTTTACCCACTGCCATTTCGTCTGCTCCCAAGAATGAAGCAGAGTCGGGTTTGGGCCTTATCTGGAGTCAGACTACAATGTAGGAGGACCAAGAGATTTTCCCCGAGGCTGGACAGTCAGGAATGGCAGGGTGTGTGGGATAGTATGGGCAAGTTTCTAGGTCAGTGGGCCCCTCCAGTGCTTTGGAATTTCACCACCGAACAAGTGCAAAATCCAGAAAAATTAGTAAAACACTTAAATGAGGTGTGTTATCATCCCAGTCACGCCAGAGATGGACAAATCATGGCAACGTCCTAGGGCTTAGCCTACGCTTACAGAGCCCTGTTCAACATTATCCAGCACATTCAAAAGGAAAAAAATGTCCCTGGATCAGATGACAAAGCAACAGACAGCACAGCTACTCCAGCTCCAAGCACAGCAGCTACACCAGCCACAGTGACAAGTTCAGCTGCTACTCAAACTTCAATCACAACAGACATTGCAGCTACTCCAGCTCCAGAACACCTGCAATACATTGACGACCTTATTGTGTGGGGCGGTACAGTGGAAGAAGTCTTTGAGAAAGGGAGGAAAATAATCCAAATCCTGCTGACAGCTGGTTTTGCCATAAAATGGAGAAAGGTCAAGGGACCTACACAGGAGATTCAATTTTTGGGAATAAGATGGCAAGATGGACGTCACCAGATCCCCCCAGATGCGATCAACAAGATAACAGCAATGTCGCCACCAACTAATAAGAAAGAAACACAAGCTTTCTTGGGTGCTGTGGGGTTCTGGAGGATGCACATTCCGAATTACAGCTTGATTGTAAGCCCTCTCTATCACGTGACCTGGAAGAAGAATGGTTTTAAACGGGGCCCTGAGCAACAACAAGCCTTTGAGCAAATTAAATGAGAGATAGTTCATGCAGTAGCCCTTGGACCAGCCTGGACCAGGCCAGATGTAAAAAATGTACTGCACACAAAAAGCCCAGGAGAATGGTCCTACCTGGAGCCACTGGCAGAAAGCTCCAGGGGAGACCAAAGGTCGATCCCTCTGCTTCTGTAGTTAGGGATACAGAGGATCTGAGGCCAGCTATACCCCAACTGAAAAAGAGATACTGGCAGCCTATGAAGGGGTTTGAGCTGTTGCAGAAGTGGTCGGCACTGAAGCATAGCTCTTCCTGGCACCCCGGTTGCCCATACTGGGCTGGATGTTCAAAGGCAGGGTCTCCTCTACACATCATGCAACCGACCCTACATGGAGTAAGTGGGCTGCACTGATCACACAATGATCTCAAATAGGAAATCTCAGGAATTCAGGAACCCTAGATATCATCATGGACTGACCAGAGGGCAAAGATTTCAGAATGTCCCCAGAGGAGGAGGTGATGCGTGCTGAAGCGGTCCCACCATATAATGAACTGTCAGAAAGTGAAAAGCAGTATGCCTTGTTTACTGATGGGTCCTGCCACACTGTGGGAAAGCATCCGAGATGGAAAGCAGCTGTATGGAGTCCCCAGTGACAAGCTGCAGAAACTGCTGAAGGAGAGGGTGAATTGAGTCAGTTTGCCAAGGTGAAAGTCATCCAGCTGGCCTTGGACATTGCTGAATGAGAAAAGTGGAAAGTACTTTATCTCTATACTGATTTGTGGATGGTGGCATATACCCTGTGGGGGTAGTTGCAGCAATGGAAGCAGAGCAACTGGCAACGCAGAGGTAAACCCATCTGGGCTGCTGCACTGTGGCAAGATATCGCTGCCCGGATGCAAAACCTGGTGGTCAAGGTACACCATGTAGATGCTCATGTACCCAAGAGCTGGGTCACAGAGGAATACCAGAACAACCAACAGGTCAATAAAGCTGCTAAGATTGAAGTGGCTCAGATGGACTTAGACTGACAACATAAGAGTGAATTATTTTTGGCCTGGTGGGCCCATGACACTTCAGGCCACCAGGGCAGAGATGCAACATACAGATGGGCTCGTGATCGAGCGCTGGACTTAACAATGGACACTATTGCCCAGGTTATTCGCAAATGTGTAACATGCACTGCAATTAAGCAAGCTAAGCAATTAAAGCCTCTTTGGTATGGAAGACGATGGCTGAAGTACAAATATGGGGAGGCTTGGCAGATTGATGATATCGCACTTCCACCAACCCACCAAGGCAATCACCATGTGCTTACCCTGATGGAAGCAACCACCGGATAGCTGGAAACATACGCTGTGCCCCACACCACTGCCCGGAACACTATCCTGGGCCTTGAGAAACAGATTTTGTGGTGACACGGCACACCAGAGAGAATTGAGTCAGACAATGGGACTCATTTCCGGAACAGCCTTATAGATGTTTGGGACAAAGAACATAGCATGGAGTGGGTATATCACATCCCCTACCATGCACCAGCCTCTGGGAAAATCGAACAATACAATGGGCTGTTAAAAACTACACTGAGAGCAATGGGTGGCAGGACTTTCGAACATTGGGATACACATTTACCAAAGGCCAGTTTGTTGGTCAACACCAGAGGATCTGCCAACAGGGCTGGCCCAGCCCGGTCAGAACTTTTTCATACCATAGAAGGGGATAAAGTTCCTGTGGTGCACATAAAGAATGGGCTGGGGAAGGCAGTCTGGGTTATTCCTGCTTCAGGTAAAGGCAAACCCACTCGTGGGGTGGCTTTTGCTCAGGGACCCAGATATATTTGGTGGGTAATGCAGGAAGATGGAGAAGTCCAATGTATACCTCAAGGGGATTTGATTTTAGGTGAGAACAGCCAATGAACTGAATTGTATGCTGTTACCTGCTATGTAGCACTTCTATAGCCCAACAATTAGATGTCTTAAGGTCACCAGCTACTGGCGCTGACATCCCTCTGACCATCACCCCAACAAAGAATGAACTTTGATGAAATCAGACAGACTCTGCGGTAAAGGAGTGATCAGCATCAGCAGGCAACAATCCAACACTGCACACAGCCTCTTCTGCTCTGAAAGGTTGTTGCAAGAGATGGAGCCCGACATCATGGACTGGATGGACTTAGCAGCTTTGTGGGGATTGGTCTATACACTAAGGAATGATCTCTCTCTCTCTCTCTCTCTCTCTGTGGGTGGTTGTATATATATGTATATATATGAGATAAGAGTCGTAGTATATTGAAAATGTGGGATCTGAGCATGATGTGAATAGTATGGAATAAGGGGTGGACACTGTCCTGGGTAAAGCAGTAGCAGTCATTTTTCTCCTTCTTAGTAGCTGGTGCAGGGTTGTTTTTGACTTTCAGCCTGGGAACAGCGTTAATAGCACCAATGTTTTTAGTTGCTGCTCGGTGATGTTTAGTCTGATCAAGGACTTTCTGAGTCTCATGTTCTTCCGGGGAGGAGGGGAAGCAGGGAGGAAGCAGAGACAGGACGCCTGACCCAAACTAGGCAAAGAAGTATTCCATACCATAGCACGTCATGTCCACTATATAAACTGGGGGCAGTTACCCGAAAGGGTTAGATCACTGCTGGGTCGGGCTGGGTATTGGTCAGTGGGTTACGAGCAGTTGTAGTCTCTTCCCTTATTATTTCCCTTATCATTATTGTTATTGGTGGTATCAACAGTGGTTTGTGTTATACCTTAGTTACTGGACTGCTCTTATCTCAGCCCGTGGGAGTTACATTTTTTTGATTCTCCTCCCCATCCCTGGGGGAACTGGGGGAGGAAGAGAGGGAGGGGTGAGCTAAAGGCTGCATGGCTCTGGATTGCTGGCTGAGCTTAAACCACGACAATAGGTAAGGCAGAAGCTTGAGTTTAGAGCCCTTATAATTAATGATGACATGTTTGAGAGCCTCTGGGTGAGAATTAGGAGAATTGAAAATAAAGATGTTATAGTGGGTGTCTACTACCTATCACCCAGCCAGGATACAAGCACTGATTATCAATTCCATAGGCAGCAAGGAGAAATTTCTGGATTGGTAGCCCTTATCCCTATCAGAGATTTCAATTTCCTAGACATCAACTGGGAATATCATACTGCAGTGATAAGCAGGTCTTGGAAACTCTTGAAGTTTGTAGGAGACAACTTCTTGTCACAGGTAGTTAGTGAACTAGGAAAGGTGCCCTCTCAGACTTGCTATTTGCAAATACAGAAGCAGTCATGGGGGATGTGATGACACTTGGATGTATTGGGCGCAGTGATCATGAAATGCTTGAGTTTAAAGTTTTCAGTGTAATGAGGGAAAAAACACAACAGATTTGTTACCCTGGACTTCATGAGACCAAGCTTTAAACTATTCAGGTTGCTATTTAGTAGAGTACCCTGGGAATCTGCTTTTGAGGACTTAGGAGTCCATGAGTGTTGGTCAGTCTTTAAGAACCACCTTTCAGAAGTGCAGGAGCAGGAAATTCCACTGTATTGTAAGTCAAGCAAGTGGGGCAAAAGACCAGCTTGGCTGAACAGGGAGTTCCTTGTGGAGCTCAAAAGGAAAAAGAAATTCTATGATCTCTGGAAGCAAGGTCAGGCTTCACAGGAAGTTTACAGAGCTGTGGTTCTTATACGCAGAAGACATGAAAGGCCAAAGCTCAATTAGTGTTAAAACTGGCCAGCACTGCGCCAGATTACAGGAAGGCTTTTTGAAAGTACATTCATCATAGAATCATACAATAGTTTTGGTTGGAAGATATCTAGCAGGGACATCTTCAACTAGATCAGATTGCCCAGAATTACATACAGTCTGGCCTTGAATGTCTCCAGTGATAGCACATCTGCCACCACTCTAGGCAAACTGTACCATTATTTTACCACCCTTATTGTAAAGAATTTCTTACTCACATCTAGCCTTTATCTCCCCTCGTTAAGTTTAAAACCACTACCTCTTTCTCTACTGCAACAGGCCCTGCTAAAAAGTCTCTCCCCGTCTTTCATATAGGCCCCTTTTAAGTACTGAAAGGCCACAATAAGGTCTCCCCAAAGTCTTCTCTTCTTTAGGCTGAACAACCCCAACTCGCTCAACCTTTCCTCGTAGGACAGGTGTTCCATCCCTCTGATCATTTTTGTGGCCCTCCTCTGGAAGGCAATAACGAGATCAGGTCTAAAGAAAATATTGGACTGATACTTGTTGAAGATGATTATGCAGCTACTAAGTATGAAAAAAAAAAAAAAACAACAGAGGAATCCAATGTTTTTTTTGCCTCTGTCTTTAATAATACTGATAGATCTTGGGCTGCTAAGTACCCTGAGTAGGAGGACCACCACTGTGTGAACAGTGACTTTCCTTCTGTGGACATAGAAATTGTAAAGGATAAGCTGTATCAGCTGAATGTCTACAAGTCCACGGGGCGTGGTGGGATCTATCCCAGTGTACTGAAAGAGCTAGCAGATATTACGGCTGGACCTCTCTCAACCATCTACCAAAGGACTTGGAAGTCTGGGGAGGTCCCTACTGACTGCATGCTAGCCAATGTTACACTAACTTTCAAAAATGATCCATGGAAGTACAGACCTGTTAGTCTAACCTCAGTTCCTGGAAAGAAATATGAAGAAGATTGTACCGGGTACTACTAAAAGGCATTTAAGGAGTAATGCAGTCATCAGGCACAGTCAACATGGGTTCCCAAAGAGAAAGTCTTTTTGACTAATTTGATATTCTCCTATGATAAGGTCACCTGCCTAGCAGACAACAGAAATATTATATTCTGAGGTCTTTCCCTCTGTAGGCGGGCAATGTTTTATTATTTCTGCAATGAAGTGAGCAAACTTCCGAGCAGGAGTTTGGAACTTCACTACGCAAGAAGAGAAGACAAATTCTGTCTTTGTGTCCCAATAGTCTCTGAATGTTATTGAAATGCATGAAGAACTAACAAGTGCCTTTGTTGCCAAAACCGTGTCTTGCATGCTGAAGTTGCTAAAACCACTAGGAGCTGGTAAGTACAAGAAATTAGTACGTGCTCATCATTTTAGCATCACCAAGATGAAGAGCAATGTATACAATGTCTGTAAGAACATGGATCTCCATGATGATTTTCTAATGGTTCAGGACAAGACTGGATTTCAGATAGCTGGCCTTGGGCACAAAAGGTTTTTTATTGCCCTCAATGTGATTGTATTTCACCATAGATAATAGAGTCTGCGTAAAAGGCATGAATACTGCATGTATATTTTCCATGGTTACTTTGCATATAAAAGAAAAATTTAGGAAGATACTTCTTTTTAAGTTTTGTGAAAGTCTTGGTCTTTTCCTCATGACTTATTATGTCTAATGCTATTTTCTGAATTTAACATCTTGGATCGCTAGATTTTTAGAAGATTTTTAATCCGCTTGTTGTCTGCTGTAGGTCAAATTTAATGAACTTAATAGAGCAATCTTGAGGTTTTTATTGGTCCAGCTAGAACCTGCAGCCAACACCAGCTTTATGGGACAAGGCAAATCCAAATGCATAGACAGGTGTATCTACTTCATTCCTCTTTTATTACAATTCCCTTTCTCATAATTTTATCTGAGGTTTTTTTTCCTGAAATTCTCTCATGGGGTGCACATGCTGCTCTCTGAAAGAGACCTCTGTTAGGAGGCACAACATATTACAATGGCAAGAAGGTCTCTTGTAATACTGGAATGGATGGGGCAGGGATAAGAAGGCTGTATGGATTTGCATAAGCAGTATGTAGGGTCTTGGCTGATGGTTTTGATAATGCGAGCATCCCTTTCCCGGATATCTTTGTTTTGCAGCACATGGGGAGCAAATACAGATTTCAAGAGAGAATAAAGAACACTCAGTCATATTTACCAAGTATGTGCTTATTTTGAGAAATAAAATCAGAATTGCATGTTTCGTAAGTATGAGCGCATATATGGGGCACATAGTTCTTAGCATAAGTCAGTCATCTCAACACATTGTAACTGAGAATAACCACCTAGAGGGTATCATGGTCAACTTGGGTGCTCCAGATCATGTATTCCAATTTTCTTCAATAGGTAGAAAACATCCATAGGGATGAGGGAATGTTTCAACTCCCTTGCTGTCCCTGTCTTGCTACCCCTTACTGGAGTAAGGGCATGGGAGCTTTAGTTCTCATTCAACCCTTTGTTTTCAGCATCCTGTATGGCTATGCAGTTTCATTTCTCCTCGAGGAAGATAAGGAGTTTGCCCTATCATTGCCAGCTAATAGAAAATAGCTTTTAATTCCTCATCTACTTTTTAGGTGAGGTAGATTTGAAGTGGCTCTTCCCATGTAACTTACCAGTCCTTTCTGTATTTTCTGATGACAAAAAATAATCTCCTTTCCATAAGCAGAAGCTCCCTACAATATTTAAATTATTCTCTTCCTAACAGAGTCTGTGGTATGGCAAGATGGCAAAGCAGTTTGGAGTTTTGGTACTGAATGCAAAGAAGGATGGAATGAAAGCATAGCAAGATAACAGAAATACTGACCAGCGGCCTTCGGAGCAAAAGTAGTGCATCTGTTTCTCAGATTAGAAGAAGGACTAACATACCCTTGTTACTCAAGTTCTTTCCTTGTCAAGACTTTTTCTTGGGTGCAAGTGTCTCCTCAGGTTTCTTAAGAGAAAAAACAAAGTTCCTGGGAGAAAGAAAAGGCTGGTACAAGTGCAACCATTGCATGAGCTTTTTGTCTTCTTGGACAGCTAAGTATCAGAGAGAGAGAGAAGTGAAATCCAGAGATGGAGAGGGAAATAAAAAGGGAAGGGACTCATCTGAATACAGAGCTTGGCCAGATATACATTTGGCACTTTATTTCTGTATGTAAATGGTAAGAAAATTCTGGGAGGCATACACATGAAGAAATGCTGAGAACTGCAGGCAGTCTGTACAGTGTGTTCCAGCAAATGCAAGAGGAATACGTATGTATTAGTCACTCAGCCCTACTACAAACAAATCACTCTGTTAGTACTCAGATTTGAGGCAGCTTTGTTTGCAGACGGCTAGGATGCCTGCTATCATTTCCCAATGGCATTTAAATAGTCTTCTGTTTATAAAGCATCACAGTATACACTGAACATCAGTAGTAGATCACACTAAGATCTTGAGAGCTGATATTTCTCCCTCTTGAGTGTATAGGGATCTGAGGTTTTTGTTGGGTTTTTTTTGTTGTTTTTTTTAGTAAATAATTTAGGTGGGATTTGTTTATTTGTTTTGTCCTTATTTATTTATTTATTTTGTTTTGGGATATTTTGTTTGGGATTTTGGTTTGGTTTTTTGGGGATTTTTTGTTGTTTTGGTTTTTTTTTTTGGTTCAGCATCTCTCTGCTCTGAATGGGTAGTTGTAAATAAAAACATCTTTCTGTCATATATTTTTTAATCCATAGGCTCTCTCAGTATACTTTCTTTACTGTTTTGTATTCTGTAGGATGCACATGGCAAGGCAGAGAGATATGGCTTTTGTAATTCTTCTGCTCTTTTACTTATGTAGCTGAAAAGTCAGTCTAAGACTAGTCTTGTGAAATAACATGAAGTTACTAGAAGTCCTGTACTGTCCCATTTATATGTGTGAGAGAAAGACCGTGATAACCAGGCAGCACTAGGATTAGTCACTCTGATAGTCTGACACGCTTAGCTCACCAGATGATGTTGGTATTGCAATAGGGCAAGATTGTCAGCAGGATTGAGCATTGCTGTGAAATTCTGCAGTGTAGAAGTCCTCTGAAGGAAAGTCTGTTCTGCATAACAAAGCTGTCAATGAAAATTGGTCTTAATGTTGCACTCAGAAAATAATTTTTTCCAGATTCCAAAGATAGCCTAATCACTATATTTTTTATGCATTGTCCAAGCCAATAATTTTTAAGAGTGAAAGAGGATATTCCCCAGCCACAAAAGGAATTTTTTAATGTTTCTTGTCTGATCAGAGGATGGTATGAAAAATAAGCCCGTATCTATTGTTATCATCTCTTTGGAAGCTGAAGTAGTTGAAAATAGCCTCTCAGTTCTCCTTAATTTTAGATAGAAGTGAAATATAAGAGGGACGCATCTAAGAATGAAGCGCATTACATCATTCCTCTTTCTGCCCCAGCTAAAGAAGGAATTGAAATATTCATGAATTTGAAATTAATAAATAGATACTAGGCAAACAATCACAAATGTAAGGCAATCTTTCATTCAGGAAGAAACTTAGTGCTGAGATACTTCATATCTCATCAGATACTGGTCACACTTTTCCCCACTTTTACAAGAGAAAAATACATCAGTCATGTAAAAGATGAATTAGAAAACCCAGGCAGATCTTGGGATATCTAGATAATTTCATGGAGTAACTCTTTTGCCTAGAAAAAGAAAGAACATTTGCTTAATACCCACCCATTCCCCCTGCCCCCCAGGAAAAGACAGCAGGGGGTGAACTTTTTGAAATAAAGACTTAATTAAAGCCAAATTAAAGCTGATGTGTGGGTTCCAGCTGAAGCCATGTACTGTAACTGCTTCAGCTTGCAAACATTACAAATACAACATAAAGACAGTATCAATATTTCCTTCTTCTAACCAGGATATAACATCCAGAAAGACACTGTACCTTGATTCCATATCAGCAACAGCTCAACATAGAAACATGGGATTTAGTATTCCATATCATCCTGCTCCCTTTGGGAAAAAAACCAAGCAAACAAGCAAACAAAAACCAGCACAAAACAAACAAACAAACAAAAAAACCCTACAAACAGTCTTAAGAAGCTTACAGCTGGGATGGAAATAAACAGAGAGCAGGGTGAAACTGCTTGTAATTGATGGCAAGCACCTTGCTGAAACAAATAAGCCTCATTAAGATGAGCAGAAGAAAAGTCTGTGTCTGAAATACAGTTGCCCAGGTAAAGCCAGGAAATAAGTAGAGGAAAGACAAATGTTCTGTGCTATCTGCAGTTAGCAGCATTGGAGGTGTTTTTACTCCTTCCTGTGCAGATCCTGGGTGACAGAAGGGCTGCAGGGGGAACATAAAGGAAAGATACATGTCTTGAAATGTGAGTGATCTTGCTGTCTGCTACAGAGAGAGGCGAGAAACAGCAAATTTCTGAATTTGCTATGGGTAAAGAAATGATACCTTTATTGTTACTGTGTAGGCACAAACGATACCTTAAATCTCAGTCTCTTGTGCACAGCTACAGTATTGGCACTGCCTTTCAAACTGGAGACACTTACTGGAACTTTCTCTGCACTTCGGGGAGTTTAGCAACCAGAATTTTGAAACAGAACTGAAATAGTAACACCAGACTTATATTACCAAATGTCCACATTTACACTGAAATAAAAACTTTCTCCTGGATTCCTTCTCTTGAATAAAAATAAAAGCTGCAGAATACAGTATTTACAACTTGTGGAGAAGTTAAAGCATAGGTATGAGCCCACCAAATAGGCATTTTGGCACAGCTTGCAAAAATTTTGTTATTTCCCTATGCTTGTGCTCCACTTGAAGAGTTTCATCCAAAGATGTCTTAACATGTCAGCGCTGTTGTCCTACCCCAACGTCAAAGAGAACCCTTCTTGAAGGTGCCATAACTCAGTGGGAAAATCATACCACCTCCTCAAGCTTTCCATGCCAGAGCTACAATTTCTGATGGCAAAGACAGAGGAGACAAGAAGAAGATAGAATCAGACAAACAAACCAAACATTCTTTATGTAAAGGACCCTTCTCTTCTGAAATATTCCACTTTTCCAACAAGGAAATCCAAGCCTTTGGATGACTTTTCACCATGGAGAAAGTCATTTAGATTGTCTGGTTTATCTCTCATGTTGGTGTTTCACACAAGTCCCTTCACTATGTGATGAAAATCCCCAATTTTTTTTTTATTTTTTTTTTTTTAACTAGAGACAGCATCAAATTCTATCTTCCAGCTTTTGACCTAACCTGAACACACCTTCAAGGAAATTACAGTCTTGTTACACTTGCTGTCAGAGAGAGGAGCCTTTATCCAAAGGAGAGAATGAATTGCCAGCAATATTTCTCCAATTCATATGAAATTTATCCAGACTTTCACCCCACTATTATTAAAAAAGAAATTGCAAATATGATAGCTGGCATGTAAAGAACCTTAAGTGCAGATTGGTGGGATTGGTTTTTTTTCTGCTATTCTGTGCTTGTCTGCACAGGGCTGTGTGTAGATTTATGTGCGCGTGTATTTGCCTTTCCAGTAGAAAGAATTCAAAAATACAAACAACAGTTCCTAAAGATATTTATGTTGGAATAAAAGGGCTTGTGGCACAGTTTCTGATCATGTAACTCAGCAGCTGGCAGCGTTCAGCGAAAAAAGATGAATTCCCAGTTCTCTTGAAAACACCTGCTTTTTCAGGCCAAGTGCCTTAGGAGAATCAGACTTCAATCAAATAACCACAGCATATGATTATGATGTCAAGGTCTGATAATTATCAATAATAAAGCACATGAGGACTACACTGTTTGGCCCTGCATCCCAAAGGTCTTTGCTCTACCTAGATTTCATGAATGTGAATGGGAACTATGTATTCAAATATATTTGAACATCTGGACCTTGAACATGAGGTTTGAAACATACTGTTGTTGAAAGTGTTCAGTTAGAGAGACATGGGTGCATTTCTGTGAATCATGCTCTACAGAAGCTTACAGGGCTTGTTGTATCAATTTCATAGTCAATTACAGTGAACTCTTTTCCTTTGATAAGCTCCATGCTCCATTTAATTCCTGTAAATCAAAAAAACACTCATTTGAAGCATGGGACTGCTGGGCATGATTGGCCATCATTTGCACAGTCCTTGGAAGTGACAGTTTGGCTTTTTTATTATGAACAGGAGAAAGAACTACAACAGTTTTCTGGCAGCAGCTCAGCACAAACAGCTCATCTCTTAGGCATCTCAACAAGCCCTAAGAATTGCATAACCATCAACCCTTTGGATGATGTAGATGTGGTAATAGGGCTTTTCCTTCTGCTCTCCAAGAGATTGAACAACCATTCTTAAAGTGAGAAAGTACTGAGATCTCTCAAAGAGAAATGTGTCAAGTTTGAGCTCCATTTCAGGGGGACCTGAAACAGTTTACCATTCCTTCCCACCAGGACAGAAGGTGAATAGAAGGAGCCAGGACCACTCCACAGGCAGCTTCAGTGACACCCTCCTTATTCTGCCAACCCTTCTTGGTGCTGGCAGGAAGGCGTGGACCAAGTTCGTCAATAGACCCATCAGGGTTTGGTAGCCTGCCTGCTGCTAGTGGGAGCCATGAGGGGCTCAGCCTGACTGTGAGAGAACAATATTCATGGTTAGCCAGGGTTAACTGCTTCAGTAAAGATGTGTGAAACCAGTTGCTAGAAACAGAGACACAATAGCTAAGTGGATGGCCTGGGGTTCAGGCAAAGCTGTACTGTTCAGCAAGTTATATGCTGCCTAAGCTGCTGAAAAGGAACTGCTGGTATTCCTGTTGTGCACAAAAGGGGGTTAAAATAAGGTAAATGCCAGCGTGTTTGTAGCAGGCTAAGAGGACATGTTTACCCCTTCACTAGTCATGGCCTACTTCTTGTTTCACTGTTTGTCATCTACAGTTGCGTCACTGTAGACCTCAGCTCTTGAGAGCACAGCTGCTTTCAGGATTTGTCTGTGAGATTTTGGGAAGGGATTGTGTTGCTTCCCCAGGGTGGACAGTGCCTCCTGTGATACAGGATAGCAGTGGATAACCTGGAAGAAGCAGGGAAGGTTCAGGAATCTATGCCCCTGAAAGTATGAAAGATGTGTAAGAGACCCTCTGGACTTCAGGGCAAGCACTTATCAAAACAAAAGCAAGCCAACTAAACCACACAAGGTAAAGATTTTGTACAAGTAAAAGAAAGAAAACTGCTGGACTCAAGACCAAAAGGAATATCGCAGATTTCAGTGGTTGTAATCCCTCAACTGAAAACACCACCACTGACAGGAAATGAAGTCGTGTTTCGACTATCACATGCTAATTCACATGTTGTCAGTATAGAAGGAGCTACTCTGAATCAAAGGGCTACTTGCAAGACAAAGCTGACAGGAGAAAGGACAGGCTAGCAGTAAGCAATATATTTCCAGCTGCAAAAGGGCAAGTTATGATATTCTCTTGTTTGTCCTGTTTCAAGAGACAGGAACTGGAATACTTTCAACAAGAAAGAAAAGCAATTCATCTAAAAGTGATGGGAAAGAAATGTCTCCCCATGCTGCACTTCATTAACTTGGGGAACTGGCTGTTGCAACATATCCCTGAAGCTGGCCAGCAAGACAGATTGAAGATTATAAAATATGAGAAATATTCCCAATATAATTACATGAGAGAGAATAGGGATTATTTATGGAAAAGGTAATCCCATTTCTGCCTTCGCATACAAACTGACATCCTAAGAGACAGAAATTTCTTCTCAAATTTAATCATTGTTTATTGCGAGGTTCCTTCCAACTTTACTTGGAGCAACAGATCTAGTCACTGTCAGAGATGAGACTTCAGGCTAGAGATAATACTAATGCCAGTAATTCAAGGGGTGGAATGGGATCTTCATCTGTTTCACTGAGTTTATCTTTCAAGGAGAAGATTTTAAAAAGTAAAAATACTACTCACAATTTCCTCAGACCTGAACATTCCTCCCTAAGAGAGCAAACAAGCAAAGTTATCTCAAGTCATAATTAAGGCAGGCTAGTTTGGGGGTTCATTTTTTTCTATTTACAGTCACCTTATGTTTGTGGAGGAAAGTAAGAGGATGGGACCCTAATGTTTCTTTAAAAGGCCAAAACACTTAGCAGGTGTTAAAATAAGGATCTTATCTCAGCATCTACATAAAAAGTTGAAGTCATTTAACTAAGTAAATTTAACTTTCCTAAGCAAGTACCAGCTTTTAATACACTTGCAATGGCTTTCAATAAGCCAAATTCAGTTTACTACATAAACAAGTTAAATCAACATGATTACAAACCCAACCATAAATTATTTTGGTTTATCTACTTATATTAACAACCACAGAATTGAATCCTCTCAGCTGAATTGAGTCAGCCGACAATATATGTGTTTGCTACCTCTCACAGTTTGAAGTAACGTAACAGTTTATAAGGCAGTCATGAGCCATTTTAACCACAAAGTCAAAACACATGGTTCAGCCAAAACCTCCCTTCAGCGTTTCAGAGCTGCTTCTTTTCACTTATCTAGAACTGTGTTTAACAGGTGAATAAAGTGTTCCTATGATATCTTGAGAAGCATCTCAAGGGTAAGATGGTTATGAATGTTTTCTTCCTTAGAATTGCAGGATCATGGAGAAGACGCATCCCTTCATTTGCTAGTTATTTTCTTGCTGAGGCAGCCTGGGGCAACTTTGCTTGCTTTGCTTCAAGGGCAAACAGCAGGCCCATGTCTTGCTGTTCACCAGATCCCTGCTTGTGCTAATTCCGCTGCATCAGCACATGGCTGTATTGCCGAACAAACTGCTAGGGATAAGCATTTTTACCCGTAGCCCTGTTTGGGCAGTTAAAACAGGAAGCATCTGTGCTACAACAACAAAACAAAACAAACAAACAAAAAAAAAAAAAAAAACAAACGAAAAAACCCACCCTAAAAAAAAATACAGAAGGAAAAACAGCAAAACAAACAAACAAAAACCAATAGGGGAAAAGAAAAGGTGACACATGGAGACAGCTGGTAAATTCATTCAGTAATTCTACAACATGGAATTCAGACAGACCAATGACACTTTGGGTGGAATTAAGTTTAGGCATCTGCTATATAAATTCCTGTCCCTGGACAAATTGTACAGATTTCCATCTTATTCTGGAAAGCAGAACAGATATGTGGGAGGATGCCTTTCATTTCAGCCCAATTGCAAGAGAATTACGGAAAGATGTGGGAGCATTGTAGGAAATACAGTCTCCTTCTAACCTTGGATCTCATGTTGCAGAATAGCTAAATCGGTCAGATCAGATAAATCGTGTCCTATTTTTCCCTGTCTGGAAAGGAAATCTTGACAAACAGCTCCAGGCAGCCTTTTTGTTTCCCTTGCCTCATCTTTCTTGGGATTCCTCGAACGCAACCATGTAAGGAAGATCTGCTGGCCCAGCCTAACCAAGAAGCCTCAGAAACAGCCCTGAGAACCTCTGGTAGCTCTTTCAGAGCCCTTTAAGTAGCTCTGAAGTTCTTCCCCTTCCCTCCTCTGCTCCAGCTCACCTGCAGCAGCAGCAGCAGTTGCGTAGTCAACTCACTGCCTGCTGCTTGCAGTATCAATGCTTCTGGGCCTTCTGCAGCAGCACTGAGCTGCTAGGGAGAAGAGAGAAAAGAAAGTTTTAATATTTAGAAGCAAATTTGCATAAGGGTGAATGACTGTGTGCCACATTTGAGCTACCTTTCATGGGGCAGTAAATATCCATGAGGGAAATACAACAGTTCTGTGCTTTCTTTGCTCCACTGCGGAGGATGAAAAAGCTATGATAACACCCTTTCCCAGGCCAGCATGCAAAGGTTCACTGCTTAAAAGACAAGCTAGCTATCATCACTTCTTTGTGCAAGACAATCAGCATTACTGTCATAGTGTACCAGCAGGACCTGTACAGATTTTCTGGTCAGGAGCTATGTCCTGCTTTTGTCATTCACTATTGTCAAATGGATCTCTTCCCTGGAGAATAAACTCAGATGGTGCCACAGTGCCTTTGGGAAACTAATATACTGACATATTAGTATTGTATAACTTTAATAATGAGTAATGAATTATGCTTCTTGTAATTATAATTAATAGCAATAACTAACAATAATTGTTACTAACAGCTGCTTACCAAGTTGGTTCACTTTGCATTTACATGGAAGGGATTTCTGAACCCACACCTAATCCTATATTATAAATATATATGTTTAGACCTTGGCACAATAAACCATCATTTGCCAGGTGGAAACTTCTTGGCTGGCAAGTGATAAATTGAACGAGAGTTTACAGGGTTAGAAGAATAGGCTACACTTGTGGAAGGAATATAAAGGTTGCTCATGTGAGGGTAACCAAAACCTTTGGAGTGCAGAAGGAACAAGTGGATTTCAGGAGATGACTGTCATTTGTTCTGCATGGGGAGCTGTTATTTCCTGCTCCCAAACTACAGTTGACTAAGGATTCCCACAATCCCAAATTACATCCCAGAGTAAAAAAACCTGCACATAGTACCTCTGTCTGCTGGGCAATGCAAAGCACGATACATCTGCAGCAGCTGCACAATCTGGAGTGTGAAAGCAGGCATTTTCAAACTCCATTACTTTATGTGCTTCTTATAAATGGAAAAGAACAGCACGAACCATTTTCAACAGCTTAAAATTTCAACAGCTTAAAATCAAGCCTTCCCTTCAAGGTTCGATGAAAATTCTTCTGTGTACCATTAGAGCAGCTTTTTCATGCTATTTCTGTTAAAACCCAAAGACAGCTCCTATCCAAGTGTAGTTTCAGCTTCTGAGTTACAGACATTTTCTCCACAAAGTACAGCAATGAATCAAAAGCATTTAAATGGAGATGTCTGTAATGCTTCACAGTCCTAATGCGGAATATTACAGAAGAGAAGACACAGAAGAGGAGACAGAAACATGGTCGCCAGACTACAAACAGTTCTGCTTCTTTGCAGTCCTGTCAAAGGCCATGCATATCTCTCTTCAGCACTGAAGTCCATAAAGCATACCATGAATCTAAATCTGAGCTGTACTTTAACATTTACACCACAGGAACATGGAGATATACCTTCAGCAAGTGCAAATATTTTAGGTGAGTTTTAATCATCATGGTGAAGCAAATAAAATATTGAAAACTTTCTGGTTCTTACTCAGAAATGGTCTTTGAGTTTGCAGTTTTTGAGGGGGAAAAGTATTTCAATTCACTGAAGTTTTCATCCACTTTGTTTTGGTTTAGTTTGGTTTGGTTTGGCTTTTTACATTTACTGACAGGAACTGTAGTAACACCAGACTATTTTGACTAGAACAGGGAGCCTTATCAGACATCTTAGATGCTTTCTGAATCTTAATTCTTCACTTTTTTCCCCTCACTACTTTTATTAAATAAGCTGCCCGAGACAATTAGCCGAATTGGCATCTTTACAAGTTACTTTTCAAATATTCTCAAGGGTACAAATAACATCATGTAAGATTTTTATCCTGGAAGTGAAATCTAATACAGATTGATTGCACTTCACTGTGACAGAGCTTATAGAAGCAACATGGCAGAAAACTTTGATAAATTAAATTGCAGGCTTTGTTTGAGAAGAAAATGGTTTTTATAGCACCTGGCTCAAATTTTGATGTTGCTTACAGAAAGGACTCCTCCAGTTTGCCTCACCTACAGATAGAAACATACCTCTGTGTAACCTAATATGGTTTGATTTAACTCAGCTAACCTGTGGCTGCGTAATTATGTCTTGCAACTGGCAGACTAGTTAAATATTTGCTGTCATTAAAGAGCAAGACTTGGCTTTCTGTAGAAACACAGTTCTATGTCCATGTATCCAAGATCACCTTCAAAAGTACCACCTTGCACACAGTTGTCTTGCTGAAACATTACTGAGATGATCTCTGAAGTCTTGCCTTGTGCTACCGATCCATGAAATCGTAATAAGTGAGTCTTACAAGACAGCAGGGAACACTGTCAAGCACATCTGCCTAGAGGTGCCTTTTACTAATGAGAAAGTAAGGAATATGTAACTACAGCACAGCCCTCAGCTATGTTCATTTCAGCACACCATTCCCCACTTACTAAGTGTCCAATTTGCTACGAAGTACAAAAAATATTTCCTAACCAAACCAGATCTGTGCCTAGGACTAGATCATTGACTTGCCATTTTTAAGCCTACGAACTACTGGAGATCCAGCCACTGCCTTTGGGACTATCCTCCAGAATTTATTATTTGTCTTGCGGGCATTCAAAAAGCAGAAATGAAAATACAGTTAGTCTCAAGATTTTCTTTGATAGTTCAGCTAAGTTAGCACATAAACCCTGCCAAACAAGAAGTGGGACTGAACATACTGGCAGAGAAAATGTTCTCAGGTTGCAAAGAAGCAGAATTATGGTCTTCATTCTCTGCATGCCTACCTGCATGGAAAAAAGAAGAAAAAATCCAATATTGTTCTTTCTCTCCTATGTGCTTTCAGGAAAGCATAGACAGTTATTACTTTCAACCCTATCTATATCTGCAGCAAATGACTTCACTCCAACCTCAGGCAGCATGAGGTTGTGCCTGAATCACGTATGTTTACTCACAAAGAGTTTCAGGTGTTTGCAGTGCCATGAGCATTCTCCCTAGTTTAAACTCTGCACAGCAGAGCAGCTGAACTTCTTCTGGGTTTTGCCCATGACCCAGTGGTTTATCATTTTTATCATCAGTCACACACATCACTATGTCTCAGAAACGTCTCCTGCTCAAAACCAAAACTCATCTAAAACAGACCCAGGGAAACAAGCATGACATAAACAAATCTGAACAAGTATCAGTCTGCATTTATTAGGGGAAGATCATGAGCAAAAGGTATGTTACACTTTCATGTGAAAGCTGAGTAAAACATGTTCTAAGAAAACTGCCACCACAGTTTCACAGTATATGTTAGGGATCAATTTTATCTCAACAAAATAGGTTGATTTTGCAGGTAATGTTTCAGCTGAGAATTTTCACACTCAATATGTAAAAAGAGTCTTCAAGAAAGGTTTCATTATTTTGCTACAGTGGCCATCAACATAAGAAGATCTTCCCATTTTTGTTTCGAATTCTGCTATAAGTTTTTAATGCCTCTAACTAGTAACAGCACAGGTCCCTGTTTTTCTTGAGTGAGAATCTGGCCTTCATCATTCTTGAAACAGACCTTCCCAAGGAATTTTGCAGTGTTATTGCAATAATGACAAAGAGTACCAGAACAGGATAAGTGACCATGATTTCTCCTACATTACTCCTTGTGAGAGACATCTATTTCTTCATGTTCAAATTGATTATTACAATTGGCCCTGAACAAAGTGTAAATTTACCCTGAGGTCTTGGCCAGGACATTTGATCTATTTGGAAAATATAATCAGATTTTTTTTTGCTCTGTCTTTGGGCTGATGAGCAGCATTCTCTCTGTAAAACTTCCATTTCTGGAGCTGGGATTTGCTCCCCTCCCTGTGGACAGTGTTGGGCACTGCACTTATTTTTTGAGGGCAGTAATGCTTCTTTTGGTGAGCAACAATCGTGAAAGGAAACCCACCTGTTCATCTGTTAGTAAAACCCATCGCTCTGTTAATAGCTTTAAAGGAAACATCTTCTGGTGGTTACCAAAAGAGATTTAAAACTTGGCAGGGAATACAAAATAGGTACATTTCCAGAAAATATAATGCATTACAACTTTTAAGTTCACTGTGTTTGCCAGTCATCTCTTTCCTGCCCTTTGCGCCTGCATGCATGGTCATGGACAGCACAATGTTCCACCTTTCCCTCTTTCTCCTCCCTGCGTGCCAGCAGCTGTCTGGAGTCAGAAAATGGGGTTCAAGAATGCCACCTGGACCTTCGGTGCTACCTCAGCTCTTAAAGTATGGAAGAAGGCCCTGATACAAACATCTTAGCCTGTACAGCATATATATTGCTAAGGAAACAGTCCTATAATCCTATAGGAATAACTAGGGCAAGAAGAACAGAGTTTGGCCTGGTTTCAGTGCTAGTTCATGCATGAATTCTTTGCTCCAGGGAAAAGAAGAGCAAGATGGCAAATCTCTTGGCCAGTTATGCCAATTCCCTGCAGTTATCTTAAGGTCAGAATGCTGTGGTTACAAAACAAAGTCCCAACAGCAAACTGTTAGACTCACTCCCATCCCCCATTAATGGTGCAGGCTCTCCTGACAACTACAAGTCTCTCTGGGGCAAGATAAGGAGAGACAGATCACTTTCAATTGACCTGATCAACTAGTCCTCTGTAACAGTAGGAAAGGGTACTATCAGAGGCAAAAGACACCCTGCAAATGGAGGATGAAGACATACAGGTGCCGTATGCTGCTGCAGGGATGAAAGGTATAAGCACAATTGGTACTTGCAGTATCTGTAAAAGGAACAGACTCAGATGAAGTCAGGCCTGGCAAGAATTCTCTTTCCTGAAAAATCTTGCATGTGCTGAAGGAAGGAGCAGGAAAAGAGAATCTCAAGCAGTTTATTTAACTTGTTAAATAAAATTTGTGCTGCTCCTTCATGGTAGTGTCTGTTCAAAAGGTTGTTACATAGTCACTTCAACCCCATGGAAATCCTTATCACCACTGAAAAAGATAACCCTATCACACACTGCAACCCACTGCAATTCAGTTATGCTTTCCTTGTGCTAGCTGAAGAATACATATAATTTTATAACAGCTCAAGTCTGACAGTTTTAAAATATTTCTAAGGATATTTTTCAGCCAATCTGTTCTTAAACTTGTCTGACTGTTGAGTTGCATGAACATTTATGCCAATGCAAGCAGAGGATTTGGCACTGGAATGTTAGGCTGGGGTGAGGGTGGGACCTTGTATGTATGTAGGCATACAGAAGCTCAAGTGACCAGAAAACCACTATTTTTTTATTCTTTTTTTCTCAGAAAGCTATAGAATAGATTCATAGAATCAACTAGACTGAAAAAGACCTTTAAAATCATCGAATTTAACCATAGCCCCAGAACTGCCAAGTCCACCACTAAACCATGTCACTGAGGGCCTCATCTGCATGGGTTTTGAACACTTCCAGGGATGGTGATTCCACCACTTCCTTGGCAAGCTTGTTCCAATGCCTGATTAGAAAAGAAAACATCTTGTTAATATATATAATCTTGAAACCAAATCATGTCCCAGAGGTCCTAAACATAAGTTAAGTTCTTCACAAAACCATTTCCCTGTTCTTCATAAAACCACTTCCCTTTTTTCTCTGTTTCTCTTCCCTCTAGTGAGCTTAATAACACAACAAATTAAAATACAAGTTGAGTCTTCGACAGTTAGGTGATGTTACAACACAAAACTGAGTAATACAACTTAGAGCTTTGTAGTCTTTAGGACTGTGATTCTTTCTAGAAGCTTAAATATCTGGATGCCAAATTTCTGGCAACTTTAAAGATAAACACTGACGTACAGAGAAGAGGTAAAAATGCAGTAAAGAGAGCTATTAGAGAGGAAGATTAGTGGAAGAGATTTTCAGGAGTTAACATGATTCAGAAAACTTACTTCTGCCCCTGCTGGAAAATATGTTTATGTAAGTAGACAATCAGTCTCCACTGCTGTCTGTCAAAGACTGCCAGGATAAGGCAGATGAAGATGGCTGCCTAAGAGAAATAAATTTAACTGGAAATCCTTCTTTCTCCCTTGGTTAATTGCAGACACTGGTTCTCTTTTTTAACACGCTAACAAGACTTCGCAAGCTGATTCTCCTGAACTCTTAAGCAAAAATTTGAATACATGATTTCAAGTTTTCTTATTCAACAGAGTTTGTGAGTAGATGTTGCAGGCAATGGGAGCCTCTGGATGTTCTCAGTGAAAAGCCCATGAAGTGTTTTTAAGGATAGGTATGGATTAACAGACTTCAACTCCAAAGGTGAGTATAGACAAAAGAGTCTCTGCATTCGGTAAAATCCTTCTTTTAAATATGTTCTCTCTCACGGTTTTCCCTTGGGTCTGTCCTGTTTTCAGCTGGGATAGAGTTAATTTTCTTCCTAGTAGCTGGTACAGCACTGTGTTTTGGCTTTAGTCTAAGAATTAAACCACAACAGTGTCACCTCCAGGTTTTAGGTGCAGCAGAAAGGGATCATACATATTTATGTCTGTCATTCATCAACTGCCCCTAAACTTCAGCTTAACCCTTTGCTAAAGTGACAGTCTAATTTAGACTTTCCAGAAAGCTTCACCTATCAGTGTATCCCAGAGCAGCCCTCTGCAGATCTCTGACTCCTCAAAAACAGTCAGTTCTCAATCCACTTACCAATACAGCGTTACCCTCAGTTTGTTAATAGAAGAGTATTTGATATAGTCAGAGAACACTACAAATGCCAAAATGCATTAGCTTCTCAAATATGGAGAATATCTGTCAATGAATCTATGGACCTTCCTTCCCTTTTCATTGCTGCCATATGTTCTGTATAAAACCTGCAGGACTATGCTTTGCCAGATGGATATAAGCACACCGGACTTTGCAGGTTTTGTGTAGATTATTTCGTGGACTTCACAGTATAACTATCATATTTAATACACTGGTTCTGGACTCCTTAGAGCTATGGGAGAATACCAGGTTTCATCCACCTCAAAATATTTCCAAACCCTATCAGCAGACAGCTTGGGATCATCAGACTCAGTAATGTCCTTGAATTAAGGCTTGGCTATCTAGATTGCTGGTAACACAGAAAGGTGCAGATCAATGACAGCCTTAGCCATAGTAATATAGATATCAGTTACTCACTAGGTCCATAGGGCTCTCTTGACCCATCCTGGAGACTGACTCAGCAGTTCAGGGAAGCTGAGATTCACCAAGAAATTTATTTTTATTTTTATTTTTTTTTTATTATGAAATAGACACATCCAAAGATTGCCCACTCATTTTCCAGATATTTCTAGATCCATGCAATTGTGTTATTCTGGGCTGCCCTTGTGTACACATGTGAGGAAATAATGAGGTTTACAGCACCTTTAATTGTCAAAATTTGTTTAGTTATTCTATAATTCCACTATCATAAATTGACGTGCTCTGAATGCTACCAGGCTTATGCTGAGAGCTGCAACTACTTCTATACATGTTTCCTCCCCAGTGCTCATGTCCCTTTCTGGAAAACAGTTCAAGGACTGTAATATAAAGCACATAAGAACAGACACACTGAATCACACCAGAAGCCCACTCAGTCCTGAATCTCAGCAACATACAAAACCCAAGAAGGCGTGTTAGGCCAGAACAGACCTACAATGATACTACCACAGAATATTATCATAGACATTAAGAGATTTGTGGCTCTGGAAACTTCATAAGCCACAAGCATTTTTCTACATTAGCCACCCTCCACCCGGGACAGGACAAATTCTTTTCCATGAATTTGTCTCCTCTTGAATTCATGCAAAATCAGCCCCATAATAACATCTCAGAGCAAGGACACCCGCGGATTACCTACATACTATGTGAGGAGCCATGTCCTTTGTTTTGAACTTGCTATCTTTCCTCATTTGGGGTTCCCTATTTCTTTTAGTATGACAAACAGTAATTTCTTTACATACTTTCTCCATTTCTCTCAGGATAGGCCTCTATCCTATTCCTGCCAGCCAACTCTTTTCCAGCCTAGCGCGTCCTTGTCTGCTTAAGCATTCCTGCTTTCCTTCGTGCCTTCAAAACTCCTGCATTATGTACATACTAAGTGCCAAGGGGGCCCTGGTACCAGTTGGAGACCCTGAAAGCTGCTGTTCACAAATAATAACAGATCAGAAAACTGTAAAACCAAATCTAGCATTGTACAAAAGTGTTTAACAAAATAGCCAGAGGAAACAAACTGTATCCATTTCTATAATCTTTTTCAGTTTCCGTTTGCATTTCAATCAGGCTTACTGTCAGAGAAATCTGTGGGCAGGGCTCCAGATCAGAAAAGACACTAATGCTCTGCTGCTTTATATAAAACTCTGGTTATTGTAGTAAAAAATCACCTGTGTACAGCTGAGCAGCTGTAGAACTTGCTATCAGAAGCCTGAATCATCCCATGTTTCCCTCTTGTAAACTATGTCTGTGGGATTTGAAGCACCTCAGAAAAAGAAAAATAATTATTTCATTATCTCATTAATCATAAAATGCTCTTATGACTGGACTGACAGCTACTATGAGAAATGTCAGCCTCGAATGACAGACTCGGAGAAGAAGCTTGTAATGGAAAAGCTGCCTCATCTGTAACTAGAACATCATGAATTATAGGCAATAATTGGCCCTACAAGCAGAGAATAATGTCATTGTTATTCTTACTCTGTGTCACTTTAGAGCTTGGTATTAGATGATGGCTCGCTAAGATGCTCGCATCTACAATTTTCTGGCTTCTGTCTATGTGAACACATTATCCCCTGGCTATCTGAAGTGGAGGCTGCAAATAGCCTCCTCTTTTGACCACTATCTGGAGTGCAATTTCTGTGTAAGAAAATGGCATGCTCTAAATATGACTAGGCTTACTATGAAGTCAACAACAATTTCTGTGAACTATGATTTTTGAGCTTTAAAAGGATGATGACCTTAATTTTCCAGGTAGATTTTATTCTACTGAGAACAGGGCATACTGACTAGAAGAAAGGAAAATGTGATCCACTTATACAAAATTTTCCTGGTGTAAAAGCAATATAGAAATAGCTCAGATTAAGATGAAGAAAGTGAAAGTGAATAAGTGTTTCGATTAAAGTTGTATGTACATGATGTACAACATAAAGGATTTCTGTTTTGTGAAGTCTTCTCAATCTATTGTTCCAAACCTGATCTTGCTCTAAACTCTGTAAACTTCAACAACTCAGCTATAAGTTACAAGTTCTTACAGGGAATCAGTAAGCTATTGGAACAGTGATGACGTGTGACATGGCAGCATATTATGTTTTCGATAGTAAGTTTTCACATGATTAAAACATGCAGATGTGATACAGGGACTGCCGAGTGAACTCACAAGGCCTGTTTACAGTAGCATTCACATTACATGAGTGTATTTCCTCTTGCCTTGAACTCTACACTCTGATTGGTGCTACAGTGATTTCAGTGTAGATAAGAAACACCAGAAAATGTCTGCTTCTGGCAGATTTAGAGAGCAAATGGCAAGACCAGCAGTGTCAGCATCAATCAGTTCTGCAGAAATTGTTATACACTCCTGATAATAACCAAGAATTTGTCTACAGAAGTCACAGAGATGTTGGTCTGCTGTTCAATACTGGACTTCGAGCTGACATCATCCTCACTTTGAAACAAAATTTTCTAACTCTCTGTGCATGCCTTTCACATTAGTGTTATTTTTCTTTGGTGGAGCTCCTTATTAAACTGGGTCACGACACCCTATTTACATACAATTGTTCTTCCTGAGAAGAATGTGTAAACATAGATGGTAGCAGGATCCATTTGGATTTGTCCACAAAAAATGTATGGGTCTTAAAAGTGTAATCTGACCAGGGTAACTGAAAGGTTATTCAGGGTAAACTCTAAAACCTGGAACTCAGGTATCATTTGCCAAATATTTTCTGTGATGCTTACTTGCTCAGTGGGTACCAACTTCATACCTCTGCCCCTCTCACCATCTCTTGTTTGGCCTGACCTGAATCACTTTACTTCTAGGATGCTTGGGCGTTTTCCTTAGTCTGTTCCAGTCCTGCTAATTTTGAAGCACTCTGGAAATGGACATTATCTCTTACTGAAGTAAGGTACGTCTATCATCTTCCTTAAGTGTCTAATGAAAGTGATCTGAATCATGATGCTTTCCCCAGAAGTGCCAGGTACAGAGTAGTTAGTGTGAAACAAATTTCTTTCCTTGAACCTCCTGCAGGAAATGTAATTTTCCACCCCAACATGATGGGGAACATTTTCACACTCTCTAGTCTCATCAGACTACAGATAATAAATTAAGATCATATATGAAGCTATCTTCCACACTCATCTGATAGTGTAACTTCTTCTTCCTGATAGGAAATAATACCCATATTCACCAAATACATTGAATATTTCTTGACAACCCAAATAAGTATAGCTAAGGTTTTCCTATCTCCTGATCTACTCCAGACAGTACCTGCCTTCAGACTAAGTAGTGTCTTTGTCAGAAGTGAAGCAGCTGAAATCCGAGGAGGTCTGCACATAAAGAACTGAGAATGCAATGTTAAAGTAGATGAGGCTATTCAAAAGCAGTTAGTATCACAGTTAGGAAAGACTGACTTCTTTTAACATCCAATACATCACATGAAAGGTGGGGAATCAAAACTGCATTTGTCTAACTCCCTTGATTTTTTATTGTAATGCTTTTCCCCACAGGAAAAAAAAAAAAAAAACAAAACCCCAACCAACCAAAAAAGCAAACAAAAAAAAAAAAAAAAAAAAGAGAGACTGAATCTGATGAAATGTAATTAATCACAAGAAAAATGTGCTGGTTCAAAGTCCACAGACTTATGACTTAATTAAAAAGTACTAAAGAAAAGCAAAGATTTCTTACTACCATTAAGTGAATTTCATTAAAATCAAAGCAAGAGAGAGCTGAATTGCACTGTGCAAGAGACATCATTTCCACAGTCTCCGGGCTAGCTGAAAGCCGAGGCAGTTAATAGGTCTTTTCAGGGAGGAAGAGAAAATTTCATCAGCCAAGTGGGGTAGTTAAAGCAATCTAACAGGACACAATGGCAGGACAGGCAGCATTATGGTACCTGATCTGCTCCACCTCATGACTTGTCTCTAGTACCTTACAAAACAGTGGCTTAAATCCACAGTACATCTTGCAATTCTGAGAATTTGAGAAGGGATGGTTAAGATTGGAATAATTTATTAAGCTTTGGATACTGAATTTAGCACTGAGACAGATCTAAGAACATGAGAAACTCCTCAGTTTTTAAGCAATAAATATGGTTGGTGTGCAGTCTTAGAAAAGAGAGAAAGATATTAAATTTGTGATTGTGTTGCCTCATATCTGAACGGTGTCTGAAGTGTGTCAGACACTATCTAAATTAGGTCTGCAACCTTTTAATAGTTTTTTCATTCTAGGAGAATTTTTGGTATGCTAAGAAGGTGGGAGTGGAGGATCTAATTCCCTTAGGCTCCTTTGGAAGCCAAGACTGTCAAATCTGAATGCTGAAGAAACTCCCATGATAGCACCGATATCTATATAGAGTCATAGAAGAATAATTTCTTCCACCTCTGAAGGTCTTGAAATTTGAGATTACATAGATGTAAGCTGGCAAAATAAATCCATTTCACAAACAAAAAGGCATTCTTTGAATTCTTCACTGGTACAACCAAGCTATAAACATGATCTGAATCAGAGAAGGAGGTTGTCCTGCACCAGAATGAACAGTCTTCGAAGTAAAGAACCGAGGAAAATGCCAAATACAAGCCTGCTTCTGAATCTTAATGAAAAAGTCCACTTGGAGAAAAATTATTCATGAGGGCCTTGGGCATGATATGAGGAAACTGGAACACAGATTCACCCCATGAGTTAAATGTAGCCATGGAAGAATGAATTGTCCAAATTCAACATCAGAGGGGTTTCCCTGTCTAATCTTTTTGTCCCTCTTTTTCTCACCTAAAAGTGTCCCTCCTAGGGCAACAGACTAGCAGATAAAAGATGCATCTTTTATAATGTCTATCTTCCCGTTATCCTGCTTTGCAGCTGATACTGGAAAAGGCTAAGGGTATGCTGCTTCAGTGTCCTTTTCTGCAAGTGCTATGGGAAACTAACCACAGACACAAGCCTTCTTGAAAGAACACACACACATTACTGACACTGGTAATAATCTACCTTCTTTTTTCCACCTTCCTGCTCTCATCTCTTTGCAAAGCTGGCTGGCTTCTCTTGCTCAGTGCACACTGCTTGGCTTCTATTTTGAAGATCTCTCAGAGCCTGCTCATATCCTAATGTTCACCTCATGGAGTACATCAGAAGTCATTGCAGCCTTTTAGAACCTCTGCAAACTTCACTAAAGCACGATTTCAAAGGATTAAGACTGAGGCTAGTCAGATGAGAACAATTGTCCTGTCTGCAACAATTAACATCTGCAATAACTAGCACATTTTTCTTCTCAGCCTTCCTAAGCACTCCCTTTTTTCTGACATGCCTCCCAAACTAGGTTGCAGGGATAATACAATGTTTTCCATGCTAATCGGTGTTGTCTCCTTGTATGCGGCCTTCTGGCCCTGTCCAGCTGTCCTTTTGCGCCTAACACTCAAACTGGCTGTCTTCTGGAGAGGGAAATGGCTGAAATATTTTGGGCTGCCTATAGAAAACCACACAGCAGCAACATGGACAAAGTTCTTAAGCACATCAGTCAACATTATAGCAACAACTCTAATTTTAAAAATGTGGTTGGTGATCAGTCTGATTCTCTCCAATCCTGAGAACCTTTGTTCCAGATGGGATATGGAAATATGTATAAAAATGTGTCAAAAATGCGCACACAGACATACATCTACGTATTGATGACATGCCAAAGGGAGCTGCCTAAAAACCTTAAATGCGCTGTGGTTCTGTCTCAGCCTTTCATAATCTAGCACAGCTATCCCTGCAAGGCTCTGGATGCACATTTATAATCCAACTCTCCTGCTCTCCTATCCTCTCCTCTGAGTTTGTCTAGTTCTGTCAACCACTATGCCCAAATGCTGCCAGAGCAGATGTCTGCTTGCAGCCTAAATGAAGTCAGCAGGCATGGCTTGCCAGGGCAGTAAATCCTGCTTTCTCCTCCCTCACCATACAGCAGAGCATATGTCCAGCTGTTTGCAAGAACAGATATGGTAGCAGGTAAAGTGTCCTGTGGTCTATTTCTCTGCTGCACAAATGGGCCAGAGAGGAGGATATTCTGCAGGCTATGGTTTTCTATTGATTTAAAACTCTGTTTGTGACAAACGGGTACAACATGGGCAGGGATTCATTGTAACTCACAAGAACCACTTTCCCATGGGTACACTGGCCCTGAGAACCAAAGAGTCACCAAGGAAGAAACCATCCCTTGAGGCTGCCCACAGCTTCAGAAATAGCTGGAACTACATGTTTGGTAGCACAAATGTCCAGGACAAGGCACTCTGTGAAAAGTTCATGTGAACAGCAATAAGGAGATCAGGTCTGTGAAACGGAAGTGCTTGGTAATATAGATGCACAGTCTGTGGGGGAAAACCAAGTCCTTCACAGTGCCAAGCCTCTCTGCTCTTGGAAGTCAGATGGCATGCTTCACTCAGGCTTTCAATGCAGAATCCGCTGGATGTTTTTAAAACGTCCTTTTAACTCTTCTTTCTATTTGTGACCATAAAAATGTCAAGGAAAAGTCTAAATCAGATGCATGTGACACACTGGGGTAATTTAAACAGTCACTTGGGAAAAAACTCAGACATACTGAGTAGATTTTTCTAATTTGGACAAAAAACTCAACAACCTAGCATTGGTTTTTGACAGTCTGTGGAAACAAATCAAGCTCTTTGAAGTTCTGAGAAAAGTTGGAGCTAGTTAATATGTGCTCATAATTGTTTTGGTTTGTGGGTTGACTTGCAGTGGTTTGCCTTTTTTCTGTTACTAATTTTGTTTTCTACAAGCATTCAGAAGGTAGTGTGCCCTGCCTGCTCTTCTGAGAGCTGTCTTATACAGTAAGGATTGCCCATAGAAAGCCATCTAGTGAGTCTTTCTTACACATAGCCTAAGACATAGACTCTTGTCTTCTGAAAAACTCCTTAGAACTTTTGTGTCTGTATTTTTAAACTGCAGATTCTGACTGCTCTCCAGAGCACGACTGAGTTTTCTCTTCTGATTATTAAGACTTTTTAAGTTCTTGCACAGGCAAAACATATAACAACTGTAATAATTACTATTAATGAACAGAAGTGCTTGAATTTGCACAAACTGACCTTTTTAACATGTGAGGAAATCTGCAACCAAGGAGAAACCTCCTGCTTTGTCTTTGTTAATTTTCATATAGAAGGTCATGGCTGAGGGTACAATTAATAAAGCCAAGTTGTACAAGGGAAATCAGTTTGTGCTGCAGACAGAGAACAGTCAGTACTCTACTATCAAAAGTACAAAAGGTGAACAGAAAAGATACAAAATCCATTTGCAGAAAATAATGACAGCTATGCAAAGGCTGTATTTAAAAGATCAAAGATACAAATTTATATAAAAAATCTTATATCAAATAATTTTTGGAAGTTGTTTACAAAAAAGTGATGAGTTGCATGAAAGAAACCAAGCTATTTCTCTCACAGAAATAAATGATAAATATTTGGTATTCTTCCAACTTTGCCTTACTAATCAAGCAACAGTTATTTTCTGAGCTTACTGGTATTATTTCTCATAATTAAAGAGATTTTTCATAACACTGTCAGGACACAACTAAACTGATAAAAGAATATTTACTCCATGATTCACTGCACCCATCACCTAGCAGTAGCTCAGAGAGGTCCCTGGGCCAGGAAGATCCAACAGCCTGGAAGATGCAATCCCCCTCATCAAGTTCATCCTACCTCCACCCAACAGGGAGGATGGCATAACTCTGCCTTAGAGGATATCTGGCCATGGATGACCTTCAGGGGTGCCCTGGGACCAAGGTCTCATGGCCAGAGCCACAGCCTTCAGCTGCCTGTTTCTCCTGACAGATAAGATCTCTGCTCTTGTCTGCACGGAAAGGTGCAGTGGAGGTAACTACTTCTATCAAACTTTGTACTGTTGTCCGCATAATGAATTACTCTTTCACAGATGCAACACTCGAACTCCTTCTCATGGATCCAGTTATGGCATAGTAATTAATATGTGCGCATAGTCTGTCCCGACCTAAGTCAGTACATTAATAAAAGCGGTATCAGAAATGGCATCCAAAGGACTGTACAGATGCAGTGCAGTCTCAGAAATGTCTGTGGGGCTGAGACCAGCTACAATCGCTTGTGTGTAGCCTTGCATAGCTGGGGGGTGGCGGTGGTAGGGAGCGTGTGTGTGAGTGTTTGGGATAGGTGTCGAGTGAGAAGAGCATATAGTAATCCTACTCAAACGAGTGTGACTATAGCATATATAAAATAGCACTAACTCTTACTATGGGCAGTGTGCTTCATGTCTCCTGGTCTCCACACAAAGAGGGCTTGCTTTCTTGCAGTGGTCTTTTGCCAGGCTGGGAATGGGGCTGAAAACCAGACAGGCACATCACCAGGTATGTCAGAAACTGGAATCACATGTCTCTTTTAAATAACAAGTTACAGAATCTAAAGACTGTTTTAGATAGGGAGTAGAGGAAAACCTACTAACTTGGTTATTACAACACGGCAAAGCGGGGGCAGAAAGTTTCTTGGTCCCTGACATTAGAAGGATGTTGACCTGTTGGAGCAACTCCAGAGAAAGGCCATGAGGATGCTTCAGCCCTAGGAAAGGGCTGGAGTGCCCCTCCTAGGACAAGCATAATTACTTTAAACTAGAAAAGGGTAGATTTAGATTAGATATTAGGAAGAAATTCTTTACTGGTGTTGAGGCACTGGCACATGTTGCCCACAGAAGCTGTGGCTGCCTCATTCTTGGGAGTGTTCAAGCTAGGTTGGACAGGCTTTGAGCACCTTGGTCTAGTGGAAGGTGTCCCTGGCCGTGGCAAGGAAGTTGGAATTAGACGAAATTTAAGGTCATTTCTAACCCAAACCATTCTATGATTCTGTGGAAAGGTTTTGGAAGAGTGCAGTGCCCTAGGTCACCTGCAGAACATCAGCAACATCGTACTGTGGAGAAACACTCCACAAGACATTGACAGCAAAGGAAGATGGATCATTAGAATTTTATTAATTGCAAGATTTGTCATCAAGTGGAATCAGTTGAAGGAATCTGCATAAGAAATACATTTTCAGTCTAACTGAAGTGACTGACCAAATGGCAGCAAAGGCACTGCAAACCAACAGATAAGAAACACAAGATTTTTCTTGGAATGATGGGATTTGGGCAAGCACAAATCCTGGAGTATGACCAGTTCATGATCCCAGTGTACCGAGTCATCATGAAAAAAAGTTTATTTGCATGGAGACCTGGGCAATAACAAGTCTTTGACCAAGTAAGAAAGGACTTAGCACATGACTCTGACTAGACCCCATTAGAAACAGTCCAAATGTCTTAAAAATACCATATATGTACTTAGAGATCCAATGGAGTTTGTGGAGGAAAGCGCCAGGAGACATTAGAGGTAGATCTCCTGGAAAATCAGAACTGATGCTATCACAGATCTGTGGAAAGAGAAACAGCGTTGCAACAGGAGAGGAAATACTACTCACCCATGAAGGTAGCAGGGCTGTGTCTGAAGTGGCGGGCTTAAAGTCACAACTGCTACTGGCTCTTGTGTTGCCATTGGACCCTGAAAGGAGAAAGGCTCTCTACTTAGAGTGTGACAAGCACTATCTATAGTAAATGTACAGTACTGATTACCTAGCTGGCTCAAATAAGCAACAGGGATACTTGGGCCTGGCAGAAAAGCTGATTGCATAGCCCAAAGAAGCCCCAAATAATGGCAAACTGTCCACACAAGATAGCTTGTCAGATGCCCTGTTGATTGATTCTTTACAAATTATCTACAGTCAGAGGGCATGAAAAGCTGCCTTTTAGAGTCTGTTCTAGCATGTGTTAAAGATGGATGAATCTGAGTTGAGCCAGTTTTGAGAAGTCCAAGCTATTTCTATTGCACTATAGAGGAAATGACCCAGATTATACTTGCATTTGGCTCACACTTGTGGAAGCAGAGGAATTAGCAAAAACAAAGAAAGCTTGTCTGGCATTTAAATTGTGTTAAAAAACCAAACCAACGCAGCATGAGAATTGAAAAAATGCAATATGCTCTTAACAATAGATAAATGTCCATATTCCCAAAGAAAGTGCCACAGGAGAACATATCAATAATCATCAAGTGGCCCTAGCTGTTCAAATCATCATTCAACAAAAAAACGGACTGTCAACAGAGAGGGCAACTGTTTGTAACTCAGTAGGCCCATGAAACTCAGGAACATTTAGGAGAAGATGACACCTATCTCTGGGCTGGTGTGAAGGGATGAACTTCTAGAGATGCCATTACACAAGGAACAATGAACAGTGAAATTTGTGTGTTAGATAAAAAGAAAGTTATACAATAAAAGACACTGAAGCACAAAAAATTACATTTGAACTCCTGATTAAGAGATGCATAACAAGTAGAACACATTAGACTTTTGTGTACTGCTGTTATGGGACATCACTACGTCCTAACCATAGTAAAAAATGACTAAAGGCTAACTGAAAACTTACCCAGCAGACTATGCACTCCCAGAAGTACAATGTTCACTAAATAAACGAAGAAATGTGATGACATAGGACACATGAAATAATTGAATCTAGAAGCTCTCATTTCAGAAACAAAACAGTGAAGTTATGAACAACTAGAACACGGACTTAAGTGGATGTACCAAATTCTCTCTTATCTGCAGGTCTCAAGGAAAATAAAGCAACATTTTAAATTATCAATAGTTATATATGCAATCAGAAAGGACTACAAAATTTCCTAAGATGTAACAAAAAAAATGATCATACAGAAAAACAGAATGCAAATCAGTTGCAGCTAAAAAAGCAGACAGACACAAGATAGTCTGGTGGTATAAGTATTAAAAACCTTATCTCACAGCGGAAGATGTCAAGGTACAGACTATGAGGATTATCTGTTCAGGTCACACAGATAGTCCTAGGATGGTCCTTAGGCTGCTATCTGAACTGCCATTTTATTACTTGCTTCATATTCCCTGTGGTGAATTTTTCATGAAACTGTAAAACAAAGTCAGCCTAGACAGCGCAGGATCTGGAACTACATCTTGTCTTGCAGATTTGTCACAACTTAACTGTCAAAGACACAACAAATAAGAGATATCAAGTTTACACTGACCTTCTGAGGCTTTTGTGTTTAACAAAGCAGCTAGCATGCAGACACTGTTCTAGCTTTTGTATTTATTATTGTTACACTTGCCTTGTAATAATATTTAAATATTCCTTCATAGATACTTGGAAAGGTTGCTTAGATCATGCAAACCATTGCATCTTCTGAATCACTGGCTGTCTTTAACTTCCCCAGGCCACTTTCTTCCATTAAATCTTTGCATATACAAAAAATGTGGTTGGAAGGTAGGTTTTATATACATCTCTATATGTGTGTATATACATATCTGACAGATATACTATAATTCAGTATTACAAAATACACCCTCAAAAAAGTACCAGTTTCTGTGTAAAATCTTTAATTTTTTTGCTTATTTTCTGGCATGTGTTACAAATATCCAGAATGTGATCTGTATTCTGCTGCAGTTAGGTTCTTTGACTTTGGACCTTTGCACTGTGTAGGTTTATGTACTTAGGTTGTTCCTGAGCCAGAAGCTGACCACAATCTCTAGCTGTCGGTGCCTTTGTGTTACTCTTCTATGGGATTTAGTCTGGACACAGAGAGCTGTTTGCCTTTAACTAGCGCAGGCATTTGCTTTGTTTGCCTCTCTGTTCTCACATGTAAAATGACACCAATAATTCTTTATGCATGTTTTTGAAGAAATCTCATTCCCTTGGGATGAAAAACATCGAGTGAATGCAAGGTGGCACTATACTTAAACCTATCTATGGAGAACACCAAAGCATACCATGTTTTTATTGCAGCTGCAGGTTTCAGATGACTGTAAATGGAGCTGTGGGCCTATCTCCTCTGGCCAATTTTGAAGAGCCCAGCCTAAAGAGTTCTGTGTAAATCCGTGTGTCATAATACAAAATCCTTCTGAGCATACCTCTTCTCTTCCCAGCTAGGCATTTGCGGTCTTATTTCTCAGCGCAAGTTCCTTCATGTGGGTTTGGTTTGGAAATTGGACAACTGAATCCTATGACTTTTGCCATTGAGATTTATGGACAGTTATTGCTAAGACAAGAAACATTAATTCTTCACAGCGGGTACATTAGGCTATGTGCCTTTTCAGTGTTCCTACTGTGATCAGTTTGAGGTAAAAGGAACAAAGTTAAATCTTATTTATAGAGTCATGCAGCCTCTCCATAATGCTTCGTGTTTCTTGAAAAAGGAAAAGATCTTGGAGCATTCAAAGAATATGGAACAAAAACATTGCTAAAACTGAGTTCCTCTAGAACAGTACTGATGAAAAAATAGTGAGTAACAAGTCTGGAGGACACAATGACTCCATACAATTAAGCTCTGTTCATGCAAGTGACCTTTGGTGTGACCTTGACCATAGCCTAATCCTTTTGTTGTGCCTTGATTTCATTTTCTCTCTCACATTTAGATGCCGATCCCTGCAGGTGAGGGATACACAACATCTAGCACAATAGGGTCATAATCACTGTGAAGGATTCTCGCTATTTTTGCAGTAATAGTGATTCTTCCTTTCCAGCAGCAGAACTGTGTTAAATTGTGTTTAGATTAAGCTAAAAGCTCTGGGGTTTTCTCTTTTGCCATTGATTGCCCTTGGAAAGCCCTGACGCCTTTTTGCTGTGAAGCTAGCACTCTTTTGGTTTTATTGCTCTTTCAAGGGCAGTGAAATTCATAAGTGAATTTATCCTACTGTCAGCCTATTCCTGTAAAGAAAATGGAGCCCTGAAACTCGCGTAACATGGAAAGATTTGTACATTACTACTTCACTCCTCTAGAGGGAACTCTTACTGTGTTTTAAATCTCTCCATGCACTTCTAAAAATGCTGAAGGCTGGGCAAAATGAGGAGAGAGCTACGACCTCTTTTGCCAGAATAAAAAATGGCAAAATCCCATTCACTAGAAACCAAGGGTACTTCTCTTCAGAAGACAATGACTTCCAGTTTTGCCAGAGCTCCTTTCTTTGCCTGGCCTGATGTTTCCATCCCTAAGGAAAATGCAGAACTCAGTGGTAAGTATCCCCCAGAGAGCTGGATTTAGATCTCACATCCTGCTGCTCTATGTACTCCATCAGATCTCCATGCAGACCAGTAAAGCTTGAATTCTGCTGTTTGACATCAGACAACAGAAAACTTTGTGTTGAGGGTTTAATGCAAGAGATTGCCTGGAGGGATGGGGAAGGAGAGCACTGGGGAGAAGTGTGGAGAACAGCAAGTATACTGCAAACGCTTCTAACCCAGACCATTCTTCTGTGAAGCCACCTTTTAGCTGCAAAGGCTGAGGCCCTTTTTCCCTGAGGATCCTCCACTAGTTCCCATAAGCCCACCTGTGGTAGGAACCATTATTTAACTTTGGTGTCATTTTCAGGCATGAGAAGGTTTCAAGGTCCATGTGTGGCAAATAGAGAGATGAGGACTTCTGTGTGTGAAGGTCAACTTCTGCATTTAGGGGAATGTGGAGAGCAGCCTTTCTGGATATCATGGGGCCTCTATTTTGGGCCAAGCTAGTCACATACACATCACAGTGGATGAGTACAGCTCTGTCACAGGACCTTAGGGGATCAAGTGGGTTATAGGGCAGGTTCCTTCTCACCCCCCTTTCCAGTTCTGTGTTTTTTTCTGAAGACCAGCGTCAATGTGCCAGCTTCCCTGATTATCCTTATATGAAAAAGTAATAAATCACCACTTCTGTTCATGTTGCTTTGGTGCAGTGCCAGTCTTCCTGCACTCGCCAGATGTCTTTGTAGGGAACAAGCCGTGGCAGAGTGCAGATGCAAAACCAGTGGTATAACCTTTGACTAGCTTGCTACTGGGAAAAGGGACAACTACGAATATAGAACAACTTTGGTCTGAGTCAGCATCCTTATCAGAAGAAAGCTGGAAATTGTAATAAGGAAGATGGAAAAAAGTGGATAGCTAAGTCTGTTGGCATTGCATACTTTGTCTGCATTTTGCAGAATTCTCCAGTCTAACAATTTGGCCCTCTGGTATGAAAGCATCCAAAATTCTCCAAGAAACAAAACATTTTTTTGCTTGTAACTGAAGTCATGAGCAGTCTAAAGTCCTCCCACTCAGCTGGGTAGGTCAGGTGGTGCAGAAGGCTTGTGTGTGGTGGAATCAGAAGGAAGAAAAATGATAAAACCACAGCTTTTTGTTCTTTTCAGGTCTTCTAGATGAGCAAAGATTTGCTATAGGTACAGATTTCTGATTTACCAGCTGTTCTTTATGAGGGAAAGTCAACAAAACAGACAAGAAAAATATGACACATCAAGGAGAAATTACCCACGTTCCTTGTTTGTAGCCAGCTGTATGTGAGGACTGCCTCTTGTTAGTGCTGCCAAGGGGCCTAGGTATGTGAAAGATTCAATCATAACAACAAAAGTCATCACAGGAACTAATCTAATTTCACAAGCTCTTCAACAGGATAAAGTGAGTGATCAAGGAGTAGGTATGGACTATACCAAGTGGCATTTGTACCATGCCTAAAACCTCAATTCTTCCACCTCCCGATTCCCAGCTTCTGTCTTGTTTTTTGCTGTATGGCTCCCCTGAAGAATTTGTGTATGTTTAGTTCTTTCTCAGTGCTGAACCCAGCACTTCCGTGTACTGCTCCACTGCTTTGAGAGAAGTCACAACAGATAAATGGCAGAGGAGTCTGCAAGGAGCAAGAATGGATTAATGGAGCAGAGGTGTATTAGAAACTTGCCGGTTCAGAGAAGAAGCTGCTTTGACAACTTCCCTTTTTCTGCCCTAAGCTGGTTCTCTTCATACTGCCTATACAAGTAAGGATAAGACATGAATCTAAAACCAATCCCTAGCTGGTGTAGACTCAGCACTTTTTCATATAGAATTGTTTCACTGACACCATATATTGCGACCTGCATCCTCAGGACTTAAAAAGTAACTGCGTTGTTATTTCAACTGTGTTTATTCTAGAGCAGTCATTCTTTTCTCTAGCAAGAAGGCCCTTTCTGCAGATCATCACAACAATGCCATGCTGCTATGTACACTGAATGATGTACATTATGTATTCTTACCTAGGGGCAAGAGAGATTTGAGCATGCAAGTCCTGTGAAGACAAAGCTGAAGGACTCTCATGTATGTGCAGCGCAGTACAACTCATTCCAGACATTCAGCCAGATTAGACCAAATTGTGCTCACAACAACTACCTTTTCAGAGTGAATCCTGGGAGCTGCATCACATGTGTACAACATGATCAACCAGAGAATCTGAGCCTAGAAGTGAAATGGGACTGAACCAGCTGAGCAGTTGAATATACACACTATTAAACAGGCATGCACTCATTTTTCTATGTCAGAAGGCAGCTGGGCCTGCTTTGTACAATTGCCATTTCTCTAGAAAGCCTTCAGAAGCAGATGGCATGGTTAAGTACATGTTTTGCAGCAGTGCACACAGCAGTCATACATGCTACTTCTGGTTTGTGCAATCTTCCTTGTCATGTACGTGTTTGCATTGATCTTCTCCGCTTAGGTTCACAGCTCACCTGCTGTATAGTCCTTTAATAGGGGTTGCTAATGGTAAACATGGCTGGCTGTGCTCCTTGCCTCCTCAAGAGGGAAACAAAGGGTGGAAAGGCCATCACTCTGCTGTGTGGACAACCCCACGGTACAAGTCACAGTGCGAGGGACATTGATTTTCTCCTAACTTCTGTTCCCCCGACACTGCACCCCCTCCATCATCAGAGCACCTGCCTTCTCTGGCACAGGGGAGGAAGAAACCTGAAACACAGAATAACCTGCGGAAGCAAAAGGAAATAGGAAAATACTGACTTGTGAATCCCAGGTAACCGTGTGACCTGTGGCTGGGCATGTGGCCTGCTAATCATGTAGCCTGCTGTTGTACCTAAGTATTGTCCCTCACTTTTCCTGCACCTTCACGGGGCCTGGCACCTCTGCCTGCTGGGACTAGAGGGGAAGAGATCTTTCCCATGATAGCGTCTGTTACTTGGCACTGAGAAGTCTGTATGTGCAGCTTTTGGAACATAATGATTTCAGGCTTCCAGAAATAAGTTGTCTTTGCCTCAGGAGCAATATTCCTCCAGCATGGAACAAATGAGAAATGTTTTCTCAGGAGCTGAGAAACCATTAAACCAAAACCCACTGAGTGTGAAGATATTCCTAAGCTGTTAATTAGCTTCTGTATATCACCTCACTGTCCTGGGATCTGGGATCCTTTTAATGATTGTTTACCTATTGAGACACTCAGGCTCTGTCTACACTGCAATTCAGAGTGGGTCTCACAGGGTAGTGAGATCCACTCAGTCTAGGTACAGTGATCCCCAGTGCAGGACAAAAACAGAGAAACCCAGAAGAAAACCATTGCAAAGCTTCAGCTTAAAGTCTAACTCATTCAACAAATGAATAGTCAAGGACTGTGTACCTTGGGCTTCAGAATAAACACTTTAGCAATAGCTGGTATCGTTTAGCACACTGTGCACCTTCAAACAGTTGGTGTACTTTTAGATACAAAAATTTTACTCCTGTGTTTCTGTGCTAGGGTTCTCAGTTTATCCAGAGGCCTTCACTTTATAAACTGAAAGCCTTACTGCCCCTATTGAGTATTTTGAATTTCTGTTAAGGCAAAAAGTGTTAAACTTGTTAGAATACTAAATCAAAGTTATTATTCGTGTATCAAACATCTTGGAAGTTTTATATTTTGGGGTTTTCAACAGACAAAGAAAAATTAAAAAGGCCCATCTCCAGCCCTTTTCTAAGTCCAATGAGTAGAGAGAATCTTCCACATTTACAATCGTTCTCAATAAACTCTTTAAGGTAATCCAAAGAACCAAGACATTTAAATAATCCTTGTTTATATGTTACTAGGATTGCTCTAATTTGGAAGGCAATAACCAGTAAAGAAGTCTAACAACTAGAATGTATGAGAATGGCTGAACCAGGTTACAATTGTTCCAGTTGGGAAAACTCTGACAGTGGCTAACAGCAAATGCCTGCACAATGGCTCAAATGTAGCCAGTTTCTCCAAGATGCTTTCCCAGCCACCTGATGCCCAGGAATTTCCACTACTAACATTCCAGTACTAACATCACCGTACACCTGGGTCGGAGCAATCCCAGGCACAGCTACAGGTTGGGCAGAGAAGAGATTCAGAGCAGCCCTGCAGAGAAGGACTTGGGGGTGGTGGTCGATGAGAAAATGAACAGGAGCCAGCAGTGTGCGCTCGCAGCCCAGAAAGCCAACCGTATCCTGGGCTGCATCAAAAGGAGTGTGACCCGCAGGTCTAGGGAAGTGATCCTGCCCTTCTACTCTGCTCTCCTGAGACCTCACTTGGAGTATTGTGTGCAGTTCTGGTGTCCTGAACATAAAAAGGACATGGAACTGTTGGAACAAGTCCAGAGGAGGGCCACGAGGATGATCAGGGGACTGGAACACCTCCTGTAGGAAGATAGGATGAGAAAGTTGGGGTTGTTGGGCCTAGAGAAGAGAAGGCTGCGTGGGGACCTCACAGCAGCCCTCCAGTATCTGAAGGAGGCCTATCAGGATGCTGGGGAGGGACTCTTCATGAGGGACTGTAGTGCTAGGACAAGGGGTAATGGGTTCAAACTTAAACAGGGGAAGTTTAGGGAAGAAATTCTTTCCTGTAAGGGTGATGAGGCACTGGAATGGGTTGAGCCTTGGGTGTCATAGTTTAGTAGGAGGTGTCCCTGCCCATGGCAGTGGGGTTGGAACTAGATGATCTTAAGGTCCTTTCCAACCCTAACTATTCTATGATTCTATGATAGCCCTATTCAAACTTTCTTGAATATATTTGATCACTTTTGAACCAGATCATCTTTTGGTATCTAAAATTCCTCTGCCAAGGTGTTCCACATTTAAACTATGTGCTTTGTGAAATTCAGCCTTTATGTTGTCTTGAGAGTTTGGATGTATCACAGGTACATCGCTATCACCATCTAGACTGGAGCTGTGAGGAGGGAAATCTCACAGAAGTCTCCTCAACACACCAAGGTAAATCTCAGGCTGCTGCTTGGGTGAACCTCCTAGGTTTGTTAGCCACATAACATGGATTTTGTGGATTGTTAGGCATCAAGTAGGATGAGACTGACAATTTTCCCTTTTTTGAGAATGCCCTGTGAGGTTTTCCAGAAAAGAACACCTGTGTAGCAGCAATGCTGGGAATGCCCGTGTGTGCAAAGGCATACATAAAACACTTGCAGAGCCCTTTCTCTCCCTTGTATTGCTGCTGGGGCAGTATAGGGAAAATGGGGTCCATCTTGTTCCGAAGGATGCCTGTGGCCACCTAGTCTCTAGGTCCAAAGTCTCACTGCAGGGTTATTGGCCTGTAATAGTGAGCCAAGAAATGGAAAGAAAGGGGAGGAAGACCCACTGTCTAACAGTAAGAAAGCCAAAGCATCTGTCCCAGGGTTAAGATTAAGGTTCATGTGGAAATAACCTCAAGAAGCTATAGAAATGCAGCTCCTCACAGCAGGATCCAACTTTTCAGACCAAAAGACACTGATGGCTTCTTGAAGTGATGGAGTGGCCAGGGGTCAGAAATGGGAAAGCAAGGTTGGTCAAATGAGGATGTTGTTTTGTTCCTTTTCCTTTCCTAGGACTAAACTTGTTCTTAAAAGTGTTCTTGAACTGTTTTTTGCCATCTTATCTTTTTACAGTGATCCTAATTTTAAACACACCTGGATCTAAGGTGACTGGAAAATTCTTTTCCACTCTTAATTATGTTTAAAATGCCTGGCAGGAAAGAGGATGATGAGAGAACTTGTATTAGCACTGTGAGACCTGCTTCCAGTTGCTGAACCATCCATGGTCTCTGTAGGTGAGTCATTTAATCTACCCCACTATCTCTGTTCTGCATTTCTTAAATAGACTCTAATGAGAATAAAACTCATTAATGTTTTTTGGATAGGCAAGCTGTAGGAAGGTGTGGGCCCACAAGTGCCTAGATAACAAAGTAAAAAAAATAGAAAATAATATGCCAGTTCAACCCTATGCTCACCAGCAGTGTCTTGGGGAGGCGGGGGAAGACAGTATTTAAGCTCCATCTAACACTATTCTTTAGACTGCCTCTGTCCATAGCCAAAGCAATCCTGTCAGTCATGTTACTTCTAAAGCAAAGTGCTTGAAACAGCTTGGCATCTTCGCTGGAGCCAAGCCTTTCTAAACCCCTGCACAAGCAGCAGTCACATGCAAATAGCCATCCTGCAGCTCCAGCAGGAATTTGTCCGAAAGTAACCTTTCTCCCCTGAAGCAGGGGCATTGTTTAATTCCCTTCTCATGTTAGTCTCATGGTGGGCTGCTTTACGTGGCTGTCAGGCAGCAGCTATCCAAGTGAAAAGCTAAGCAGTGAAAGGAGCTTAGAGGAGTCAGTATGCAAATATGTATATAAACCATGTTTAAATATAAATATATATGTATATGTAGTGATTTTAGAGAGGGATGGTAGTGGAGGCTGCTGATCTTAGAGATTTCAAGTCTTGCTTTCCCCCAAAAGCAATTTCATTTCCATGGTGGAAGTGACTGGCATGGGCTCTTTGACATGTATTTGTGTATCTTCCTCTCTACTCCTCTTTGTTTTCTCTCATGTGCCTCATTATGGGAAAGCTTCTGAACTAAGAGGAACAGCCAGCCTTAAGCTGTAAAGTGGTTAGATTGTGATCACAAAGGAGAGAGAGGTCAGGAAGGCACTGGGAAGAGCTGTGCCCCTGAGCGTTCATGCGTAGGCTAGGGGCGGGGGACAAAATATATTTGGGAAGGCGGGTAATGTGACAAGGATGTAGTGAGTAACTTCTCACTGCCCACTCATGCCATTTGCATGCCATTTCTTCCTAGTCTATATTGGTTTTGGACTGCTTCCTCTTCCAAAGTAAATGGTTCCCTTCTCTGCCTGCTGATGCTGCCTGCTCCATGCCTGCCCACACCAGAAGGGGAAGGGCACATCTGCAGACACTGTAGATTTCATAGACAGTGCTGGGGTCTGGTTCATCCCTACCACTGTTAAAAGAGGCAACTGGCATTTTAGCTCCTCTTTCAGACAGCTCTATGTCCTTCCTTCAAGATCCCCACCCCTCCACCCCCCTTCTAACTAAGCCCTCTCCTCCTCTCACCAACTTATCTCCTCACCATGGGGGCCTCTGAGGGACACAAACAAGTCTCCTGGGAACTGATAACATGTAAGAACCCTTTTCAACATGTGGTCAGAGGGAGACATGAAGCCTACCCACCACTCTGTGAAAATACTCCGGGCTCAGGGCCTCTTTTCTTCTTGTGAAAAGTATGCAAAGGAGGTGTCTTTTAGGGAGCAGCAGTCAAGAGCTGGTCTCTCCTGGAGAAGTAAAGGCTCCTAAACCTGTCCCCCTGATCCTGTAACTTACCAGAAAAGCACAATGGATCTCCCAGAATAGCTGAAGTAACCCAGTAGCCGGTGTGTACAACATAGAGAGCTTGTGCATGGCTGCTGAAGTTTTCTTTGGCAAGGGCTGGAAGGAAATTAAAAAATGTGTGTATATGTATGTATGCACTGTATAGTACATTGTAGTACTTTAAACAGAGATGTGATTGACAAGTCTAGCAAAGGAGACTAACACTCCATTCTTCACATATCAGCAGGACCTCAAACATCCACAGGGAGGGTACAATGCCAGACCACTGGCCCTTCTGTGAGGCTGCCCTTGTATGCATATCCCTGGGAGTGTATTCGGTAGTTCTGTAAAAGGCCATTTTCACCTTCAGCTTTATTCTGAGGTACTTTTCAGTCAAAAGAAGAAAAACCTCTGAGCCTGGAAACTCTGCCTGTCAGTTGTAATTTGTCAACACTAAAGAGAGGAAAGGATGAGATTGCTGAGTTTACTTTACACTGTCTATTCCTTTATGGAAAATAGGGTGTTCTCATGCTGCCTGGGGAAGAAAGGGAGGATCTGGTGTTAGTAAAATCCCAAGGCAGTATGCCTGGTAAGGAAAGCAGTAGTCAGTTGAGGAGCTCAGACCAAGCTGAGCTATTATTGAGTAAGAAGGACCCAGTTAGCTAACTGCCACAACTTCACAGGGTTGGGAGGGTGAGCATACATGGTATCCCAGCACTGCACAGCAGAGACTAGTTTATCTTCCGCATTCAGTCTTCAGAGTGCTGAGTTACTAGGAAAGCTTTTTTCTCCCCTCTCTCTTTTCCTTACTGGTTTTTAACTTTAAAAAATGTGAAAGTTGCTGATAAATACTGCAAGTGAATGATACAGTATTTACTCACTCATGCTCCCCACCTCCCGCCCCATTTGTGAACTTATTTGTGTCAGCATTCTTAAAGAACAAAGATCTTTCTCACAATACATTCTTCTTTCACACAACAATGATTGAAGCCCAAATATCGATCAGTGTCTTCTCCTCCTCTGCCTCAACCCTTCCTTCTTCCAGTTGTTCAGGGCTGTGCATTGGACCTTTATTTCTGGAAAAGTTATTCCTGGATTTGTACTCTGTGGTTAATTAAGCAGAGGTAGGAGGAACACAGCCAGGTTTCTTGTCAGCCTGCTTGTACTAAAGGGCTATGTGCCTGGCTACTCTTCTTTATAGCACTTCACATTTCTGTCCATGGTGACAGCAATATTGGTAAGTTTTCTCTTTCAGGAGAAGATGGCACAGAATCAGTTACCAAATCAATGAAAGTGCTTTGGTAAAGGCAACAGAAATACTGTTGACAGAAGGTGCCTTGTGATGTGCTCTCCTGTGTCAATCCTTAACCACAAGATGTGATTTATTCTTGACCCCAGGTCCAGACTGTTCTCCTCTAAGCCTTGAATCCAGTATCTGTTTTCTGGCATAGCTACTGTCACATTGCAGATGGTTTTCTTTAAGACAGGGAGCTGTGTGATGCTTCCCCCAAAGTAGCAGCACTTGAAATCACTATTTTGAGTGCTTCAACAGTGATTTAAGTGTTCCCACAGGTCAAGATGTTTCCCTGGCTCATGACGTACATTTATCAAGAGATAGGAGTAAGGGGTCTTACTGTTTCTGCTTTAATGTAACGGTCCTTCTCTACTTAGTTGTATTGAATCTTTCAGTGTTACAAGGTATTAACATAGAAAGGACTTGTATCATAGGAAAAAAAAAATGTTTAGGAAACTGATTGCTGGAGTTTTATTAAGATCAAATGCATCACTGACGAAGCTTGACCTGTAGGGAGCAATTAATCCTCTTCTCCTGCAGTCAAACTGGTTTTATTATAGTCACAATGATTTATCAGATCACTGTTACAAAAATCTTCAGGAACCTCTTCCACAAATAGTGGAATTTATTTCCATTCACCATCAATTTATGTAATATGTCTAGTCTGGCACAGTGGTAGGACAGACCTGAACTTAATGCCATGTTTACCCTGTGGTCAGCCTTTCCTTCAGTCCAGTATAAAATGGTCTACTTAGTTCAATGGTGAAAGTATTTCCCTTCAAGGATTTAATATTCTTTGTCTTATCCCTAGAAACATTAAATATCTAACTCAAACTTAACTATATAAAATATACATGTGGGGGGTCTTTTTGACTAACACTAGGCAAGCATGTAGAAGTTAATCCTCCCAGCAACACACATCCAAGACTTTGTAGGGAGAAATTCCCACTTCACAACACTGCATGTACATCAGCAATGAATACTATAGAAAACAAGACACAGAGTGAAGAGGATATTCTTTACAGGATATGGATCTAGAGTCCTCAAGATGCCATCGAGGAAAGAAAGGCATGGAGAAAAGTCCAAAGAGGAGAATACTGCAATTTTTTAAATGAACATACAGTGCAATCAACAGAAGATGGTTTCACAGGTAGGTCCTCTTATTCTAATGTGTTAGGTGATCAACTCATGAAGGACTTGGAAACACCTATCTTGTTAACTAAATATGGTGCCTTTCTTTCCCTGTCTGTGATGGCTTTTAGACGAAAAGCTGTGATTAGAGAGAATCTGAGAGGAAAGGCAAAAAAATGTTTCAGTCCTTAGATAAGTAGCTGATAAAGGCACATCTCCTATCTGTCTGGGAGGTAGATAGTCCTGCAAAGAGTAACACACAATACTCAGTAGGCTCCTATGAGGTCATGGAACAGGGAACACAGGGACGTTGGTAGGGGGAAGGATGTTGAATTCTGCAAACTTGGTCAAAAGAGAAATGAAAGAAGAAATGGAAAACAGGATTCAGCAGCAAACTAGAATAAATTTGTGGAGAAAGTCATAGAGGCTTAGTCATACCTACCCAAAGATGTCCAAGCATCTGGTCCAAGACTGGTAATGAAATACAAATTCTCCTCTCTGGTTATTTAAAATCTACTATTCAGAGCTATTCACCAACTTAGCTACACTTTTCAGGAAGAAAATGCTCGCATGTAACCAGTTATTGCTACCACTACAAGGAAGTCTTGAAGGCAATGGGAAAAATACCTTGACAGGTAAAAAGGGCCAACATGGGGATCCTGTCAGAGAATGGCTGAAAACAGACAAAGTGATGGTCAGGGACCATCTCAGAGGATGAGATCCAGAAGAGGTACCACTGAGTAACTGAAATGTTTCAGAGAGGGTTGCTGGAGCACTGACAAAACGCCCAAAATAAACCTTGTATAAGAGGTTTGCCCTCTTGCGCTTTTGTGATGCCTCCCAAGCTGGAGTCTGTCCAGAGAAGGGTAACAAAGCTGGTGAAGAGTCTGGAGCAGAAGTTTCATGAAGAACAGCTGAGGGAGCTGGGGCTGTTGAGTCTGGAGAAGAGAGGGCTCAGGGTGGACTTTATTGCTGTCTACAACTGCCTGAAAGGAGGCTGTAGCGAGGTGGGAGTCAATCTCATCTCCCAAGTAAAAAGCAACAGGACAAGAGGGAATAGTCTCACGCTGCACCAAGGGGGGTTAGATTGGATATTAGGAATATTTTCTTCACAGAGAGGGTGCTCAGGCGTTGGAACAGGCTGCACAGGAAAGTGGTGGAATCACTGTCCCTGGAAGTGCTCAGAAACCATGTAGATGAAGCCCTCAATGATATGGTTTATGGCGGACTTGGCAGTCCTGGTGGTAGCTGTTGGACTTGATCTTAAAGGTCTTTTCCAACCTACTTGATTCTATGATTCTATGAATTGAAGAGGTGGAAAAGTAACACCCAATTTTGAATGCAATTGGGTGCTTAAGCCTTCCGTTTAAAAATATCCAGCCACAAAAATACCATTCTTTTTATGATCCAAATTTAAATCTACATGCACTAAGCAAGGGAGTAAATTTACTGTCAAAAGAATATTCCCCATCATTTTCCTGATTTCTCCTCAAGGATTTTAAACTCACTGATTTTAAGAGATAAAGAACTATAACGAGGTGCATGAACACAGCTCTATAAATAAAATTAAAAAAAAACCCAAACAATAAAACCCCAAGTATCTTCCATTTCTTGAATTGCCATTGTGTAGGCATTTGCTTGCTCCATCACTGCTCTTTTCTCAGGATGTTAAGAGAAGACTGATGCTTGAAGTGGTCCTCCTGCTGCACTGAGCCTAGCCTGTGTCTCCTGTTTAAGACCTGTGAAATAAAATCAGGGTGATTAAGGTCTACTTCTTACCCTTGTACTGAAAAACCTTGCAAGCAAAGGGCAAAATTTTGCAAAGAGAAACCGGAAATTCTGGTTCGATTTTGTGTCTGGGTTATAAATACATTTTAAAAGGGGGAAAATTTAGTCATACATAAATAATAACTCAATTACATTCAAAAATACGTGGGTGGGTGTTCTGGGTGGTATAATTTAGTAAGGCAAATCTCTTCTTCCTTGCTTTTCCTCTTCCTTTTCATTTATTCTTGCCGTGCTTCTACATTGTAACCTTTATTTATATCTTGTTTTTCATTCTGTAATTGGGGTGATCTTTCTATATTGGGTCTTTACACACTTTTCTTTAGGATCGGTTTGTTATGAACTAAACATTTTTAACAGTTATCAACACAGTGTAAAGCATTTCAAGTGTACACCTTGCCTCAGGTGCACACTTTCATTTTCTTGATTTTACATACGTGTTCTCCTGACGTCAAGGGAACACTTAACAGCCTTATTGTGCTAGTCCTGGTATGGCTGACTTTACTACAGTACAGTACAGTACAACACAACCTGCTGCAACACTAAAGATCCCTTCCTCGTCCTTGACTCTTCTTAGACTTTTCTGCTCCTTCTTTATGCTTTTTGGCTTGGTTTGATTTTGGTTTTACAAAACCATGCTGGCATGTAACATAATACCCCAAAATTTAGACTTCTGTCAAGCTGCCTGGCTGTTGAACCTCCCTCATACAGATCAAGAAGCCACCTGCTGTAGCTAGGCTATTTCCCATTTTGCAGCTTGGCAGCAATGAGGAATTTAAGAATCTGTGTGGCAACGCCTAGCTTCAGAGCAAGACCCAACAAGAGTCTAATCCCACCATGTAAGACATGGGGGTAGCACACCACACAGTACAGTGAGCTGAAGTTATGTGAGAGCACCCCTGAGATGGCTCTCATTGTCCATTGGAATGTCTGGCCTGCCAGCAAGAAGGGCTAAGCAAACAAAGTGTTTTGCTTGGGATCGTTTTAGTCTCATACTCTCCTACAGGAGCCCTTAGATGTTGAGTTATTATGTACCATGTCTTTCTCTTTCTCTCCTTTTATTTCTAATTCTAATTGGGTCCTATTTACATCACTGCAATTAAGCTCTTTGTTCTGGTATCCCATAGATAAGCAAGTCTGTACTGGCCAGGAGGTGCCTGAAATATCTGTGAGAAGTCATCCAGAGCTGGTACTTAACCTACTGCTTGAGCAGATCATGACCGGACATTGTATTGCTCTCAGTTTAGTAACGATGAGTAAGAGGAACAAAGGCAAGAAAACTTTAGCTGTGCTTTCATTTTAAAAGTCGGGTACCATGCCAGCTCCTATGAAAGCACTCAAGAGCCCACGCTGGCAACAAAAAGACTTTCCCCAGCCTGCAAGAGGTTTGGATTAGGCCTCACACTGTGAGGGCAGAGCTGGCTTTTTGACCAGGAGCACAAGACTGGTAGCCCTCTCCTCGCATCCAGAGTCAGCCACATGAGATGTTTTTAATCCTTGCAAGGGTTAAAAGATACTTATACCGCAGCAGCCTCTCAGGCTGTGGGAGGAAACCCCAAAAGCTCCTGAATGCAGCATGGCACATGAAGGAAGCAAGGGCCTCACCAAAGCCTGAGAACCTGGCAAGGAAACCTTTTGAAGTCTTATTTTAAATGCTTCTTTTGAAAGAGTGTGGCTATTCTTAGCATCTTTTCAACCTGTTCTAGCATGGGAATCTGTTCCTACTGCTTCTAATTTCCTTGGAGCGCCTGTTCATAAGAAGAATTGAAGCTGGCACTGGCAGTCCTCTCTATCTGGGAGTGTCCTTGTTTCACCACTTGGAAGATTCCAGGTTTACAGCTATTTGTGGGTAAAAAAAGCCTTTGATAGGCGGAGCCATGCGAGACGTGTCCTCACTTCCTGGCGCTTTTGAGGACAGACACATGGCTAGCCGGGCTTTTCCACTGCTCACCAAGTGATTTGACATGGTGGGGTGATGAAGAGTAACAGAGACTCTCCAGTCATTGGTGAGGAGCAAGACTAATGATATCAGGTTACTTCCCACAGGAAGAGGCTACAATGAAGAACAAGGTGCTTATCTGACATGAGTGGTTGGGAGATTACATCATTGGACATACGCTGCACCCACGCAGTAACACCTGCTACACCCAAAGTGGTCCCTGGTTAGCATCTGCTTTTCTGATGTGGATGCATTGTTCTGGCTGAGCTAACTTGAAATGGTTTAGGAAAGCATCCTGAGCATTGTGAGCAGAGATAGCACCACACACGGATATAAAGGCATTGTTGAGACAAGCTCTACATGGGATGTTCTGCCAAGCAGTTCCCTCCCCTTCCTCTTCTCATTTCCTTGTTCTCCTTCAGTCACTGGAGAATGCTAATCCCTTTTTTTGTTTATGTGTAAACTGGTGACTTTCCAGACCTGCTACAAAAGACATTTGACTAGAAGATTTTTCTGGAAAGAAGCAGCAAGAGAAGCTGAAAGTTTCTTTCCTGAATGATGACTTGGTGGCAGTTAGATTGCTCCCAATGCACCTGAGAATTCTGATATTGCTATGTTTGGATTGATAGGGTGAGAATATGGACAGCCTTGCACTGACAGCTGTAAACAAAACGGAAAATACTACAGGTACTTTAAATCTTCCCTTTTACTGAAAATTTGTTTGTAATAGCTGCTTTTGACCAGCTTTAGAAACATTTGCAATGTTTTGCTCATCCAAAGCAGCAAGCTTCTGACATTTTGCTCACAACACACACACACAAAAAAGCAATCACACAACTGTATCTGAAAGGAGAAAAGCATTTTCTGTAGCTAGTCATCACATTTGTGAAGGAAAAAAATGATTGGTACACAGATGTGGTATTTATACAGGCCCTCATGATTTCAAGGGTCATGGAAATCAACCACCCACATCACAGACATGGCAGGAGTAGTTTTCACTGCTGAATCAACTACATTTTCCCAGCTTTTCCAGAGGAACTTATCTTGGACTTCAGGTGCTAAGCTAATATTTAAAGCATGTGCCCTCTGATGTGAAACCAGGTGGCACATTTCAGGCACCTATGAAAAACATGGTGCCTCAACAGGGGAATCAAATCAGCTAACTACCAAACTACTAATTGAGTATGGAGACACCTATAGCCAGCACATTCATTGCTTGTTCCAAAATTTTCTCAGAATGAAATACGTAGAAGTAAAATCTAGGTACTTGAGCCTGTACTACCTTGCCTTGCGGGTACTTGACTGAGGTCCTTTCTTTCACCCTTTCTTTCCAGCCAAGCATGGCTCTTCTTGCTTGTTCAAGACATTAGTTGGCCATAGGACAGTCTATCTCTCCCCTATAGCCCTCTCAGAGACAGTTGACAGGGTGGGCAGGGACACATTTCCTGATGTGGCTGAGCATTGCAGAGCAAGATGGAAGAGTGATGGAGCCAGGGGTGGCTCTGAAGGCTCCCATGGGAGACCTGGATTCTTGTCCCTGCTCTGAAAACTGTTTCTCTGCTTTACCTAATAATGTGTTTGATGTAGTGAGGACGCTATGGCTTTAAAAGTGTAGTAATATCATGATGCTTTCAGGAAATGGGGTCACAGGCCTTGGCTTGTAGAACTGTAGGAGTCCTTCCAGTCTCTCAACCCAGCTACTGACAAAGGGAAGGCAGCAGTGTCCTTGTAACACCTGCTGCCAGCATTTCTGTGCAATCCTACTCTGCAGATTGGGTTCCTCCCCTGGATTCCCCCCTCCCATTCATTAGCCCAGGGTACTTCTCACCCCTTTTATTCCCTCATTCCTCTCCTTTCCTCCATTCATCCTTTGTCTTTGTGCCCATCTGTTTTCCTTATGCTTTCACAAGGAGTGAAGCTTTGCTCCTGACAAAGATCAGCCCTTTTGATCAAGTGTTGGAAGCAGAGCCTCCCAATACTGTCCCCCATGTGCATGTCACTACAACTCTCCTTGATTCTAGTACTTCTTTTCCAAGAGCCTTTGTAGAGCCTTGCTGTGTATCACACAGAGCGAACTGTTGTGACAACCACTCCTTTGCACAGCTGTGGGTCAAAGTGGTTTTTTTCCACTGTTACTCCCTTAAGTGGGAGTAGGGGATCAGTGCTTGGCTCCTGTACCCACAGGGTCAGAACACTGCTGTTTTGCTACAGCAAGGAGCAGAAGCTTAGTTCTGACATTTGCCAAAAAAAGGAAATGAGCCTTTTCAAATTCAGGCTGTTCTAAAAAGGGCACAAAACATGAAAACCACAAACAGCAGCTGACCAGCTACTTTTCCTGTGAGAGTGATAATTGCTGGCACACAGTGATTCCTTGATACAGGATTTTCCCATTTCCCAAAAATAAATGGAAAAAAACAAACACAAAGCCTTTCCCTGTCTTTTCACCCCAGAATCCAAATAAAAGGCTGCAGCCTTCATTCACATGAAAGATATAGAGCAGATTTGACTTTGGCATCAGTTTCAGAATTTTATTAAATCCATAGGTTTCCATTCCATACAAAACTGAGGAGCTTTCTTTTTTTTTTTCTTAAGCGTATCAACCACATAGGAAATCATGCAGTGTAAGTGGTTCGTTGATAAAAATCTCTGAAAGCTATATACACGATTAATACCACACAACTCTAATAATGTAGACTTGTCAGCAACTTTAGCAATATATACAAACTACCTTTACACACATAAATATCTTATTTACAGCTAATAAATAACATCCAAAGCTAAATCATGTGTCCTCATGTACAAGAACCTTCACTGTTTTGTATCCAAGTTCTGTATGTGGTTTTGTTGGCTTTTGTTTAAGAGCACACCAGTTCAGACACTTTATTTCCATAAAACTTAACCCTTAAGAGAAAATTGCAACAAAATGTGAAGTCTATAGGGAATAAATCATTATGTTTATTTTTAGAGGTCTCAAATGCAGTGGCTCAATATTCAACCCCACTTTTAGTGGCTCATCACATCCCTGCTGTAGTTTAAGGGTTAGAAAATCAAATGTGAGCAATTTCAAAGTTATTAATATTCCAACATATTGCACTGCTTAAGAATTTTATCCCCAAATATATTAGCAGCCACAGCTGGAGGAAAAAAAAAAAAAACAAAACTGCACATAAATGCATACATTTGTTTTGCTTTCAAGATGGGATGATATTGGAGAAATTGGCACCTTCACAGTGTCTTGCATATGCAGGAACAGACTACAAAAACCAGCACCAATAGCTCACATTGCTCTCCTACAAGTGTCTACCTTCAAACACTTCTGCCTCCCCAGTATTTTGTTTATCTCCCAGAAAGCTAAAAGAGGGCTACTGAACATCTCAGCACACTAGAAAAGTTATGTGTTATTTAAAAAGGGGGAAGCAGAATGCCTTCAATATATCTATTTATGGCAATTTGCAGCATGTCTAATTCAAGTGTTTTTCAGAGCATTCATTCTTGTGCATCACACCATCAGGCTCCTTTTAACTGTCACAGCTCCTGCTCCTTGATGAATTTCACCTCAAGTCAGAAAAACAAGCAGCTCCTAGGATTTAGTGCTGTGTCACAGCCAAGCAACAAAGTAAGGTGGGTCAATGGCAGTCACGACTCCAGTACAGGGAAGCATGAGCATGCTTGTCACCTGGATTCACTTGACTTGCGTACAGCAGCCACTCAGCTGCATGACTGATATTTACAGTCAAAGAGCAGAGAAACTTGACAGTTTAGGCGTACAAAATGCAAGCAAGTGGTGGTGGTGATGAAGTGTTTCCTGCAGTTTCTGGTAGCTCAATTCCTTTGCAGTTCTGTATTCATACAGTGTTGGAGGCTAGATGGTTTCTTTTTTGAGGAATGAAAGAACAGATGAGAAGTTGAATATCTGCATAGGACACTGGTATTGCTGTCTTCTCATACAACTGCTATTTATTTTAGGGTAAGCTGCACAGAAGTATGTAGCTTAACAAACCATACCTATTGCTAAGCAGCACTGGCATCTACCCCCAGTAGAACACATTCATAACTACAGACTAGAAAATTCATCCCCATATTAAGTCAGTTCCTGACCCCTTTCAGTAACACACACAAAGGTGTTTTTTCACATGAAAAAACCTACTCATTTGCTAAACACACACTTGAAGACAATGAACTGTAGCCACTGAACTGTCTGAAAATTCAGTTGGCCAACCCACAAAGAAAAAAAAATTTCCAGTTTCAGAAGACTCCTGAAAAGAAAGCAAAGCCAGATACAGGGCTTTGCTTCTTTCCAATATATACTAGAAAATTGCAATAGAGGATTTGATGTCAAGAAACCTTGTCACAAGGCACCATGATTAAGCAAAATTATTCGTTCCCTGAACTAAAGCCTTTGGCAAGTTGCTTTGCAGATTTAACTATTTGGATAATGTATCTTTATGGTTAGTAACTTTGTATGCTGAGACTTCCTTACAAGAAGTCTCCTAAGATAGCTAGGAATAGCAGGCAAAAAGCCAGCAGCGGATAAATATTTCTATATATTTGGTTCTGAACATCCAGTCCACAAGGATGAACAGACTCTCCTCCTCCCCAGTGTGGAAAAATCTTCATTCTTGTCACTTAAGCAGATTCATGAGCAGAATTTTCTTTAGATGCCTGCTTGGCACTGTGGGGGGAAAAAAAAAAAAAAAAAAAAAAAGGTGAAGAGGAACACATAAAATATTGGCCCTTTTTGTCTTATTTGTGAGACTTGAGATTAAAAAGCAAAGCCTACTTCATGGGAAAATAGATTATGTGCTTGAGCTTCTCCTGGCTACTGCTCGACTCTACACATCAGATACACAGAGCTCTCAAGGCCTCCCAGGTCATTGCCCTGAAGTGAAGGTCAGTGCCTTTTTATGCAGAAACAGATCATAGTGTAGAAGTGCCCCCATGAGACCTTACACACAGCAGTTGCACTAAAATAAATATAACCAATTCTCCAGCTTAAACTTCAGTGGATAAAGTCCAAAAAAAGTTGGCCCCACACTTCAAAGTTTACTCTGGGTCAGAAAAATTATTGATCAAAAAAACCTGAAGTGCACCAAGGTCTATTAAATGCAGGCTCAATCTCTGATCCAAATCACAGATGCAAATCTCAGGAAGTCACTGATCTGACAGTCACCAGCAGAAAGCAGTGTGCCAGGAGAGCACCTGGGCAGGGCTGCTCAGTTTCTGTGCCAGCCTCCACATCTGCTGCTGGCCAGTGAGGAGGGAGGGCTCTGGACTGACTCAGTATAGACTTTTGGGCACTCTTCAATCAAGGGTGTGTGGCACCTTTAGATAGAGGCATGCTTTTCTCTCTGTATTTTTGCCTTGTCTGTACACCCTCTCTAACATTTTATACTTGGCCAGCATGTGAATGTGAGAGGTAGTGACTTGTACTTGCTTTTCAGACGTAGTAAAAGCCACATCAGGAGATAATTAGCAGCAAATCAAATTAGGGGATTCTAAACTGCTAAAGCTACCATAAGCAAATCTCCGACTAGTCCGAGTTGTGATGCTTCTGAAGCCTTCAGAAGACTAGTGCACAAGTCAACTAAATTAGGAAGTTATTAGATCATCCACTCAAGCTACCCATTCAGGATAGCTTGAGTGAAGCTTAAGCTATCACTTGAGCTTCCCCCAGCCAAGAGCCAGTAGTGATCACACATACCCTCCTCTCTTCCGTTTGATGGGCTGCTCCAAGCATTTCACAAATATTGCTGCCTGTCCTCCCATACCAAGTTCTGAGGTGCCATCTCGAGAACAGAACACCACCCTGTGGAATAAATATGGGACAATCACATGGCTGAGCCAGGTACCTCTTTTTAACCATAGGAAAAGGATTGGTACTTGGAAACTGTCTTTATGTGGGACATTTTTATATGTCTATTTTACAAGCCTGTGAGAAAATTCCATTTTAAAAAGAAAATTCTGTGACAAAGGAAACACTGTGCAAGAAAAAACTAGCAAATGCATTACGCATGGACCTCAACCTGTAGCTGTAACTTTCATTGTCCTTTGCATGAAATCTTCATATAGTTCAGAAACCACAAGCTCTGTATCTCAAGGTCTCTTGGATCTTTATTTACACCAGTCGTTGTGTGACTTTCTGTCAGGTGAATTATCTTGGAAGAAGGCCTTACTCCCTCAAATGTCTGCAAACTAAGTAGGCTGCCAATTCCAGCAAACCTGAGCAGCTGCTTTTCTATTTATCAGTACCTTCCCTATCCCTATATTTGTTCAGCTCTGATAACTGTTCTTTGATCAAGTGACTGCCTTGTTTATTCAAAGGAGGAACACATTCACAGTACTGTACACCAGACATGCATACTCTTTTCTGGGACCATTTTCTGCTAACAGATCTCAAGTCTAGTGATTATAAGCATTTAAAAAATTCAAGTCAAAGTAGTTCTGTTTCGACTTTTCCATTTTAGCATTCACAAATTAGTGGTGTCCTGCAACAATAATGTCTTTCATGTCCTCACCCATCATTCAGGTATTCAACTTTTAAGAAAATCCAGCTTAAAGCAGTGGTCTCTTGTGCAAATGCACTTTCTGAAGGGTTTCTAGAAATCTCCTTCTAAGCACACTTCTTACAGTAAAACCTATGTAAGCATCAGCAAGAGAAAGGAAAACTGCAAATACCATCAGAGATGATGGTTCACTGAGATCTCTCCTGCATATTTTAACTGATTATCTACTTGACAGTATTTCCTGTGAAAAAAGGAATCAGGAAACACTGTCAATTAAAACTAATATAGCTTATAACAATCAAAATAAGTTACTTTTTCTGAGTTTCTCCTGCCTTCACTCTGACTCTTTGGATGTCAAATGTAGAAGAGGACCACCAGTTTGACCAGCTGAAGATGGTATCTTTCTCCCACTGCAGCTTCAGCATAAGCAGGTCACCAATGTCCACTTCCGTGTAGATCAGGAAGGAGGATGTTTTGTTTGAGGAGACTTCGGGCCTATAGGGAGGGGAATAAGGAAAAACAAAAACCAACCAACCAACCAAAAAAAGACAAAACAAAACAGAAAAAACCAAACAAAAAAAAAAAAAAAAAAAAAAAAAACAACAAACACAAACAAAAAAGGAAGTGTTAGACAGATAAGGAAAAATAAGGGAAAACAGAACCATGGCTTCATTTCAGGTAACAGCCTTCTCCATAGTTCTGATGGACTGAATAAGGAAAAAACACACTAAGATTTTGTAGCTTTGTAGGAAAAGCATTCTGCAGCAAGGTTGGTAAAGTCCTGGGACAGACTGCCAGGCAAGGAGTGTCTTTTCCAGTGCTGGTGGCCCTCAGAGAAGCACCAGCCAGGAAGTTTAGGTTCCACAGATTAGAGAACAAGACTTCAGTGCCTTCCAGCCCCATTCACTGTCAGCCCATGTGCAGGATTATAAGCACAGACTTCTGCATATTGGTAGTTATAGAAGCAAATCCAATGTGTCTCTCAGCTTCTACACTGAGGCCTTCAGGCACATCAGAAAACTCCAGGTTGCAGACTGCTTTTAATGAGCTTTAACACAGCTGGAACATGGCATAAAGATACCAAGAAACAAAGACAAGAAGTCTATCACACCAGAAAAATTCTTATTAGGCTTAGCCACAGGCCAGACTTTACATTTCCTTATTTCAGATCTCTTATCAAGAATAGCTCCTACAGTGCTTAGCACATTATCTTCAGCACCGAATGTATTCCCTTGATAAAGGACAAGGGCATTTTCTGGGACCCTGAAAGACTTCTGTAGCTGGAGCTAGAATGAATTTTTCAGCTGGGGCTTTAACAGATTTAAGTAGACTCAAAAGTACATTGCAGTTGTTTCTATAGTTACTCACAGTGTGAAAGCAATGTTCTCACTCTCAGCTAGAGTGCCATAGAGAGAGATCAGGAATGGCTGGTTTGTCTTGGTCATATTAGTCTTTCCAAAGAAATGGATCTTGACCTGGTAATGAAAGACTGGAAGAACACAAGAGAAGAGGCCATTAAGAAAGAATGCAACCTCCAAAGGGGTTGCTGGTGACATAATCACCCAAAAACCCCCATGCAAATCCTAGGCTGGAATATGCCAACATTACTAAACTGAGGAGTTTAGCTCCCTGCAGGCATCCAGGGAACTATTTTTGTGAGAAGGTAAAGAACCTTTTCAGTTCTACCAACTAAATTCTGCATTTAAGTTTTCTGCCACTATAGTAACGCAGAATCTGCAGTATCTCCTTCAAAGCTCTAATGAAGGTGTAAGACTTGCCATCTCTGACCTGAAAACAAGAGAGCTGTGCTCTCCTCATACAGGAGCCTCAGTGAAAAAAAAAAAAACAACAAAAAAAATCAACCTGCTGATGCTGCAGATTAAGCACCAAATGCAACAAAACACCAGCCCTGCAGCTGTTCTAACGCTACAGGAACGTGCCCTCTGGTTGCTGGTCCATCACGGAATGCAAACGGTGGGCATACCACGTGGCACAAAGTCAGGGAGGGGAAACAAAAAAATAAAACAACCAGGAAGTACCAAAACCCAACTCAGAAGCTATTTTCTAGCAGAAAGCCTTCCAGCTTTTTCTTGCAGTGCTCTTCTTAGACCTCTGTGACAACAGGAATCAAGAAACACTGTAGTATTTTAACAAGGCTGTTGCCAGTCCTCTAGCAAAGGCATTGTGAAGGCCTGATAGTTACACATCTTTAAAGAAGTTGCTCATCACACTGAGCTCTGCTGATTAATTTCCCAGCAGTAGGGAAAAAAAAAAAATCATTCAGAAGAAAAAATAGTACAGAAAAAAAAAAATGGACAACTACTCAGTTGTTCCAAGTGATCCGGCCACAGAGAATCTTAATTTTGCTACTTGTTACAAAATACCTTTCTTATTGTATTCCACCCCCCACCTCCATACCTTAGGTAAGATGGCACTGTTCTCCTGAGACTGAACTTTAGCTTGTACTTAATGCCAAACTGCAGGTAAATTTCACCCCTGCTCACCACAGGCACCAAAGCAGCAATAGTCACCCACAGCACACACTCACCCAGACACACAGCTGAGCAAAGGTACTGGTCTTGCTCAATAATAAGCAAGTAGGACCTACCTTTATAGGGCATCTGAGCACGGGTCTTCAAGTACATTTTGGTATTTCTCTTTGTTCTCACTCTGTTGACCTTGTAACCCAAATTGTTGCAGCGGTTCTTCCGGCAGCTCAGGCACAGACCCTTCTCAAAGGCCTCCTTTGTGTTGCAACGATAGGCCATGCTGGGCTTTTCTTCATAGAGGAGGGAGTCAATGAAGAGATGGATGGATCGTTCATGGGAGCATTTCACTAGCTGATCCATATCTTGAAAAAACAAAAAATGTGTAATATGTATACATACATGCATATAACGATACAGACCCTTTAGTAACACTGTTGGCAGGCGCAATACACTATGCCAAAGTTGGGCTTTATAGGGTGACTTTTAAAACCACTTAAAAGAACAAGCTTCTGTGCCTCTCAAAGATCTTTGCTTGCCAGAAAACTACAGGCTGAGATCTCCCTTTGGATGTTGTGCTGTTTGTTTCAGAGCAGCCTCACCTGCCAAGCCTTTTTCAGCAATCAGACGGAGTGCTTCTCCAAAGTTGCAACCTGGCTGGAAACCTCCACCATTAGGATAAATATCAATGTGTCCAACAGGCTTCTGGATTCCAATACTGCGGTCTGGAGAGCCTCGAGTGTAGGTGTGTAGGACATCCACAAAGTCAGCATCATCCGGGGAGAGGCGGGTGACAGCATCAGCATACTCAAAGGTAGGACCAGCTGGATCTAGCCCTTTGAGGGAAACCACAAATAAAAACTGAGATTGTCTGCCAAAGACACTGACAGTGATAGCAAACGCTAAACTCAGCTACCACATTGGGCTGGATTATCTCATATGGTGTTGGTGCCAACTCTAGAAATTGCAGTGGGATAGTCTGAGTACCATTCATTTATATAGCAGAATCAAATAAAATACCTCGAAATGCTGTCACTCTTTAAAAAAATAAGGTGTAAGTAAACACATGTAAAGAAGCCCAGGTGACTTCCTCACAGTTGCAGCATTTCCAATGGATGTGAATAACAAGCTAGTAAATACTGTCTCGATATCTTCCTATTGTCAAGAATTGTAAAATTTCTATCTGAAGTGTGGAAAATGTCTTGCTGCTAACCCCCTGGTAGAGGAACAAGTGGGAAACATAAACAAGAGCTTCACTGCCTACATGCTTAAGGGGAAGATTATTATGGTAAACCGTCAAGCTGCAGCAACACTCACATCAAAACCACACAGAACTATTCTGTCAGTGAACAAGTACTATCTCTCCAATACAGACAACTACCAAGAGATGGCTGAAAGCACGTCTTTCCTGCAGCCTTCAGCCGGGGCCAGGCAGCTGGGCTGCCCACTCCTGGTTAGCCTTTCTCATTCTGAGCTGCTGTGAGGACATCAGGGACCACATCCCATTGCTCCCTGTGCTCAAAGGTGATGCTGCTTTCCGAGGGAAAGTTTCATCCTGGGCACTGAAGGCAACCGTGGGGGCATAATGCATGACTACTGGTATTTGAGTGTTTTGGCAGCCTCAGCAAAGCAACAAAGATGCAGCCAGGAGAAAGAAAGGTAAAGGGATTCTTGCTTTGGCCATCTGATTTTAATCTGCCACCTCTCAGGAGTCAGCCTTTCTTGATGCAACTGCTGCCTAGGCCACCCCCTGTATTTCTGTGGATCTGGGATCACAGCCAGGCTCAGGTGAAAGGACAAAGGGTGCCATGAGGAAGGCACCTAGGCTCCCATCTGAACACTGCTCCCAAGCTCTCTCAGCAGCTAAGACACCACAGATGAGTCATTTTCTTAGCCTCATTTGCTAATGCTGGAATTTCCTTTGTCACAGGGATCACTGCTAGGTGCTCACCTTTGTAGGTGCTCGCTGTAAACCAAGCCCAAAGTAGCCATGCACTCTGCCTTGTCTAGCAACACTTCTCAGCCTCCAAAAAATTACCTAAGCAGACATCCAAGCATGCACAGGAATAGGACAAGCATTTGTGTACTTCCTTCCACTTCCCAAAACTCTCCCAGTATTACTTTTGGCCTAGAATATTACTTGAGCCTCCTAAGATTTATTTATCTTTTTTTTTTTAAGTAAATTAAATGGATTTCTTCTGATTGTCTGTCCAGTCTCCCTTGGAGCCTACATAAACTTTGCCCATCTGCAGCATTCCATGGCTAAAAGCTCTGCAGGTGCTACACCCACTACAGGAGGATCTACCTCCTGTTCCTTATGAACAGCTCCGACCAGCTGCAAGGGACGACCACCTAAATGAAGATGGTGGAAGTTCTTGTGCTGCAAGAGATACTGTGACCTTCTTCACACTATTGATTTGGCCAGACTTGATCACGTCCTCTGCACCTAAACTCTTTTCATGGCAAATAAATATCTGCCTACTCACTCACTTCTTGTGCAGAAGCAGATCGAGACTTCTTGCCCACTACCTTTCTTATTCTTTTCTGAACCTCATCCATTTCCACTACAAAAATATCATCCCTGACAACTCAATAAAGTAGGAATACATCACCTAACCATTGCCAACAAGCATCAGTTATTCTGGTGATTTTCCAGAAGAATGCAGTATTTCAGCACGGAAGAGACAGGACAACCACAGGTTTTCTTACCAGTAATTCTGTTCACCTTCTTCTTGGTCAGGCTCCCAGCAATCCCAGCAGCATGAGCACCAAGACTGTACCCCAGCAAGTGGACATTGTTGAGAGGATAATTGAATTGCTCCTGCAGAAGACAGTGATTTGTTTAAAGTTTGAAGTCAAATGGGAAAGCATCAGAAGACACAAAGGAAAATGTTTTGTAAACACTGGGATTTCTCTTTGAACCATGAATAAGAGAACACCAGATACAATTAAGGTAACTTAAGTGACCTAGTATGGCACAAAAATAATTAACTTCAGGCAAAATTCTAAGCAGAGAAGAATACAGAATGAAGGACAGAACACAGGACTATGTATTTTATCAAAGGTTTTCAGTCATCTTCTCCTAACCAATTTCTGGATCTCTTATTTCCCCCAAAGGCAGGGCAGACTTCTGTTTCCCAGGGCCAGCTACTGCAAAATATAAAGGAACCTGTCTTTCACAGCCGCTTCTCACAGAGCCTTCAGAAATATTGTAGACTCACAAGGCTCCAGGTGAGCACAAGGCAAATTTCCGGAATGCATACCTTATGTAGTAAATAAACATTAAAGCTGGGATTTTACTACTCCAGCAAAAACAGTCTACCACAACTTAACTCCATCTACCCAACACAAGATGATTAACACAGCTGTACCATTGTCATTTTGCCTCCTAGGACATTATATACAATATGAGATACGTGACTATGTTTCCTACCTCCATCCAGTCAATAAATGTAGCAACGTCCTTTCCCACCAGCTTAGTGTATGCAGCTGACACTGGGTAGTGCTGCTGAGCTCGAACTAGCCAGTCCACCACAATGACGTTTGAATCAGGTTCTCTCTTGTACAGAGCATCCACCAGCTTTGGGACCCAACTTTCATACATTCCTGTCACCTGTTGGCATTTTTTTAATTAAAAAAAAAGATATCTCAACATTATCTTTAATGTATAGACTCCTCAGGTGACATGTCTAGCACAGTTTATCAGAAGTGTTGTGTTAAAAGGGAGTTTCCTCCCCTTTCTTCTTACCGTCCACCCATGGATCACCACAAAGGTTTTACTGGTATGGTTGAAGTTGCACTGTGCCAGGCTGTTCACTTGCCCAGGAATCAGGTAGCAGACATCCTCATTGGGCTCTGCAGGCGTCCGTAAGGAAAACTTGCTCTCGATTCCCACAAAATTGTTCTCAGCTTCTGTTACGCAAGAGTACAGGAAACAAAGCAGCGTTTTAGGAGTATTAGGACAAACAGTTCAGAAGTCACAGGTACAATGCTGGAGATGTCAGGAACAGTCAACAAACAGGACACACGTTCTTCACTTCCTACAGCATTCTTTTTGCACCACAACAGCCACATAAAGAGGAAATCAAACAGAAAAAATCAAAGAGGAAATCGCTTCTCCTCCAAGGTCCTGTTAAAACAGCAAGAATCTGGCCAGCTGTCAAAGGGTATGAATTCTTTTTACTAGTCAGTATTTCCCTCATTACATTATTAACAGGAAATCCATTAATTACCACAGTGGTGCAGGAAACTGCACAGGACAGTCATAGATATTGCATGCAGGAAAGCAGCAAGTTCCTACCATACTATTACATATTTTTGTGGTGCATCTTCCACATCACTTCATCAATAATCACTGTCTCTTTATAGCATCCTGTAGCTGCGGTGCATTAAAAATAAGCTGCAAAGTCACCACTGTTTCACAAAATAATAGTTTTAACTTCTTACCAAGAGCAAAACAGCAGGTGAGAAGATCAGACACCCATTAAAGAAACTGGACTAGCAAAGCAAAAGCCTTTATTTTGAAGGCAGCACTTATTTTCAGCTCATGTGATAAGCAACATTGCAGGAAAAAAACCTTCCTCTGCCTCAATTTTGAATCCAGAAGGGGAAGCATGTGTCCATGTGTGTGAAGTTCATGTACTGGTTGGTGGTAACAAACCATGTAATGGCTTAAAAGCATCACTTCTTAGAGAACTTCCTCCAGCTTCTAAAGGTAAGTTTTCCTTTTATTCCTGCCAAGGCAGAGAAGTGACTTTAGGCTTCATGCTCTCTACTTCCTTCATCTGGGTAGAAATTTGAATACCTTCTCTCTTTACATTTAATTCAACACTTAAGTACTTTTTTATCCAGCAGACTTCGTAATTAATTGTGGACTTAAAACTCCAATGGGTTTTGAAAACCAGGCTCTACTTTGGCAACCTGCATTTAGCAAATGTCAATAGCTTATTTTCCAATTGCAGCTGAACACAGCCCAACTCTGTCCTGCTCAGTGTTGTGTTTCCCAGCATCATGACCTCCAAGCTTTCAGAGACTCCTAAACACAAATGAATAGCTCCAACCCACCATATGAAATGCAAAGGGGCATGGTGAGGACCTCATGCCATGCACGCAACACAGATTTCTACTCCCCTTCTTTTTTCATTGCAGAAGAGGATGTCTAACATAACTGGTAGATTTGTATGTCTCTATTAAATTGTGCTGCATCACTTAAGAGGTGATAAAAAATGAACCATTCATTTTTTTCCCCTAAAACTTTGTTTTTCTGGTCTTCTCATATAGCTACCATATTCATGAGGACACTGACTTATACCCAGCCTCACTCAGGCCTCGGGTATCCATATAAATTCTGGGAGGTTCCTGCTGTGCTTGGAAGGCCACAGAAATCAGGGCCTAACCTGTGGCAAGAGGTGTAAAACCACCACACAGGCTGGCAACAAGCCTCAGAGGAGACATCAAAGACATCCACCATCCACAATCAAAAGCTTAACACTGGCTGAGTTCATCAGGACTTTTCACTTGCAGAAAGCAAAGCACACACAGGGAAGTAACAAAAACTGCTCACTGAACAGAAGCAGTGCTCAGCTTTAGGTTCTGACCTTGACTGTGTGAGGATGGATAGCTAATCCAGGATAATTACACTGAGGGCCCCCTTCCTGCCTCCTAGCCCCTTTCCTTTAAAGAAGGGATGAAGTTTATGAAAAACACTTTTCTCCAAACCAGCAGAAACATTCACGTTATGAGGCATGTAAGACTTCAACTGAAAGCAGAAATCAACCAAAGTAATCAAATACTGTCTTCCTCAGAAGTTGCCCTTTCCCTATCTTTTTGCACATTCAAAACTTCATTTTTCTCAACGAGAGAGTACAAAACCCTTTTCTGAAGCAAATCTTTAGACCTGCAATTTTTAGCCAGGAAAAAAGCCCCAAAAGCCAATTGGTTAAATATCAACTGTAACTTTTCACTCAGCAGTGAATCAGTAAAACCTTGGAAGGTCCAAGAACAGCTTTCAGCTGTAAGGCATACAATGCAAGGACTTTCAATTATGTGTATTCCTGCCTAGCACAGGAAGGCTAACAAGAATAGTCCACCTGCTCACTAGTTAATAGTGCTTCCTTTCATACTTAGGTATCATTTCCCTTCTGAATTAAGCTTATCCGTTAATCATTCAAAGTCTAAATTAAATTGAGATCCTGACTTGTATTGTGTTTTTAATTACAAACACATTCTGGAATTTGCATAGATGTTCAGACTGCATCTTTTTTGGAAATAAGCTTGTAGTAAACTAAAGTTAGAATTCTAAGTGTATCATACTTAGAGGCGCACTTCGACAAGTTCGCCAGACTTACAGAGATGGCAGTACACTGGCACCTACCACTGAAGTTGCGCAAAGTGCTTCACAGATATTTGTGTGCTTCCACCTAAAAATCTTCAGATGAAATTTAAGGACATAAGAGCACCAAGATGCAGTCACCATCAGAAGAGTAGCAGTTGCAAAGCAGCAGCCCATGAGTTACAGAAACAGCAGAAGGCCAATTTAGCTATGTTATATGAGGAATTAGAAAGTCATTGTTACCATCTTTTACGCTCACAAACCATGTCATGCTGTCCAATATCTGCATATGCTCAGTTCCCAGCAGCAAAATACCCTCTGGATGAGGGAAGTGTGTATGGTAGAGTTTGTTACAGACTTCTTAATGAATGATGTGCTTATTAAGAAGCTAGCCTCGAAATTTGCCCAAGTTTGGCTTTGAAAGTTCTGTATGGCTCTAAGCATAGTATGACTTGTCTACACCTCATGCTGTGCCACACACATACTGCAGTACCACTTCGCCTCCCACTTTTGGCGGATTAAGTTTTAGAAGTAGAGTAGAGCTACAAAATAGTATGTACACACTCACCACACATACTGACAGAATCATAGAATGGGTATGTACCATGCTTGAAAACTGCAGCAGAGAAGCCACAAAGTGTATCAGTTCAGAAACCTAACATTTCCCACTTCTACTTTTATACCTTAAAGTATCTCAATCTATTTAAAAAATATGATTCAGAAGCAAACTTTGTCGTACACTGCTTCTGTTACAGACTTCTTCCTCATAGATTTAAAGTGAGAAGTCTCCTTGAACCATGTCCTAACTGACAGTTGGGTCTCACTCTCACAGCCCTACACAAAGCCAAAGAAATGCAGAGACAGTCAATGTAAACGCTCACCACTGGTTAGTTATGGCTTTAAGAACTAGATTTGGCTTTAAGCCAAGTCAGGCAAACCAGGGAAAATCCAGAAATGGGGAGTCTTCCACACCTTTCTGAAAGATGGACAGAAACTTCCCTGAACTGGCATCAGGCTTTACATAAAGAAGCTATAGAAATTGGACATGGAGAAATTTATGTGCATCCATACTGAAACACTGAAATAGTTTCTACTGACAAGAATGCAAGTCCATTTCTAAACACAGCCTTGAATAGAAGCCGACCTGGCGGTAAAAACATGCAGATAAACAAATCCATGCTTTTGTTAAAAATCACACTTTCCCAGGCTTAGCTCAGGAGAGCTATGAAGGCATGGGTTCTGTGTTGCAAAAGCATCCAGGCACACAGTGCAAATGCAAGGCACTGTTACAAAATATAGTTTTCTAGCCCTTGCTAAGTGCTTGCCATTAGCAAGGTGACCTACAAAAGGTATTATTTAGGGACCAGTAAAAGGGAGCAGAATTAAGAATTAAACCACCAGTTTCAGACCCGAGCTGGCTTTTCTGACAGCGTACAGACAGCATTGCCAAGCTCCATATTCTCATGTTCTGCAGACTGTCTGATGCTTTTCTTACACATCCACTTTCATAATCTCCATTTTAATACTTTAAAATAGTTGTCCTGTACATCAAGTTATAAAGAACATTGTAGAATTGGAAGAAAGTACAAAAACCTTTGAAACTGGGAAGGGACAGCAATTTCGTTTTCCTATTCTAACTTTGTGACACTTTGGACTTGTAATTTGTGTAACTCCATTCAGTTAGGGACTCCTATCAATTCTGAAGGCACTGCACTAACTAAGTATTCTGACACCGTACTAATACTATTTTATACACTAATCAAGAGAATTCAGCTTCAAGTTTCATTTACAGGAAGCCCAAGATAACCTGACAGCTGATTTTGATGAAGAAAACTGTTTATCACTCGTCAGCTGGGTGAAGAATGGGAGCTTTGAGGAAGTAACAGCATCTGGAATACTAATAAGAAGTTAAACTGCCTGGATCAGCCACAGGATACCAAATATGATAACAACACACTTGCCAGAATCAGTGCACCTGAACTATGGTTTTAAAAATGGAATCTTTGATAAACAAAGACTTCCTAGTGTTATGCACACAGAAATGGAATACTATTAGCTAGGTGCAAATATCATCAGAAATCATACTGCTAGACTCTGTAAGCTCAAGCCTACAGAGACAGGCACACACACAAGCACAGCAGCAATTATCTGTGCATGACATCAAACATTTACATAACCAGCTGGAGTTAACTGAAATAACTCTTCCCTCAGCTGATAACCAGCATCAGGATCACCTATCAATTAGTCATATTGAATTCCTAAATGAGTTCTGAAGCAATCTTGTGGTCAGCTGTAAATAAAGGGGCTGTATCAAAGAAACTGTTGTCATCTAATATGATCTGCTTTATAAACTGAAAGCAGACTACTATGTGCTGCAGTCACATGAAACCTACCCCTCAAATCAGACAGTTGTTTAACTTTGCTGTAAAGAATTACAACTTCAAGTTTATTTATGTATTCCTTAATGGCAGAGCCCTGAGAGTACGTTCTTCACTTCCTAGGCAGCACTGATTCAGAGGCAACACCTCAGAAAAGCAACTGGTCCCCAGTTCAGACGCTGAGCAGGGACCTCTCAGCTCAAGTCCTGCAGCTGGCAAAACAAGGGCAAACTGCTGCTCTCACACTGCACACATGGGTGCTCATCCCTCTCCAAATAGATCCTTACACTGCTGCAGCTGGGAGGCTCGTAACTCAATCCAGCAGAGCTCTTGCTATCCACCAGTCCCCCTGGGATATCTGGAATTAGCCCAGACAATAAAAGGCAATCACTGTCAGACTTTGTAGTAGTATGGAGGAAAGAATGCATGAGAAAGACATAGTATGCAAGTACTTCCTGCACAGGAGAGAGCCAGCAAACTTTTAGGAGTGTTATTGCTCATGCTATTCACCAGCACACTTCTGATGCCTGACAGCCTCACCTCTGCATCTTCTCAGAAGAGCACTGTTTCTGGAAAGGCCATGCCCAGCTGCCTTGTTAGGTCTGTCCCAAACACAGCCATGGCAAAAGCCTGCAGCTAACATCATACAACAGTGTTAATCTACTGTAACTCCTGACTTTGGATTTACAGTGGTAAAAATAGAGATCAGAATGTATTCCCAGTAATGTTTTTATCTTTTCCTGGAACACCAATATTATCTTCACCTAGAATATCTTTTTCTATGTTGTTTGTTAAATACTCTGGATTCCTGGAAGCCTGGATCATGTGTTTTCCACGGTTTCAAAGTATACTCTTACTGCGGTGTGAAGGAAATAGTGTGTGGCTGAAGGCTCAGCTAGCTTCAGGATGATCGCACAACCTGTTTTCATATAACCTGTTCCTAATAAGAAGCAATGTAATCACTACTAAGCCTGTGTTAAATCAATTCCTACAGCAATGAAAGTTTGCTCTGAGAAGTTACTTTACTTCACAAAACTTGGATACATTGATGAAAACTGCTCTGATTGCCTTAACAGCAAAAGACTGGATTCAAAGAAAGAATACATTCCTTTGGCTGTGCCCTAGCATCCCATCGTCTTACTTTTGAATACTTATCTTCAGTCCCCTTGTACACAAAGGAAATAACAGAGGCATCCACAGTGAAAAAAGGAGCAGTTCCATATTCCATTGTAGTACCACACAGTAACTTCAACAGCTACAGCCACACTTTCTTCTAAGGCTGCAGACTTTTAAAGATAAACATTATGTGTGGGAGATTAGTGTAAGAAAGTAAGACTGTGAGAAGGCACTGCTAATGTAAGTTTGAGGAGTAACAAGCTCCTAAAACTAGGGATTTTCTCATTGAAGCTGCAATCATTTGTTATTAACCAAAAGAGCATTAGAGAACATGTAGTGGTCAAAACATTCACACGTTCCACTTCTTCTAGCCTGGTGGATGCCTATGCACAAACGCAGGTACGAAAGGTGTAGTGTAAGTATGTACAAGACACTTGAGAAAGTATACCCCTTTGTTCACTTATTCCCTAAATGATTCTGCTGCATTAAAACATTAACTACAGGCCAAACACCCTATCATGACACAGATGAAACTCAGCCTTGCCTTAGACAACTCAGACCAAGAACGGTGGGAAGCTGGAATGCAGGGCTTCCGTGAGACAGCCAAGTCCCTGGTCCTGCAGGGAGCCGAGGGACCCTGCCATGATGCCAATGCATCTCCAGCAAGGGACTCTTGGAAGCCAGCTTGCTCCTATGGAAAAAAACACATCCCAAACCCCCACCGCCCGTGCACCAGCCCGGCAGAAAAACAGGCTCCAGATCAGCCCCTACAGGATGTAGGTCCCCTCAGCATCGCCCTCCAGCATCTCCCAAGGCCACCCCGCTCCACCAGGTCCCGCAGCATCCCCAGCAGCTACGAGAGCCTTGTACATACAAGTTGCAAACTCCCCCTTCCCGCCATGCCGGCGGGACTTCCCCTGCACACACACACACTCCCCCCAGAGCAACAGGCTTACCCGGCACTCCCAACCCCTCCCGCGCCGGGGACTCACCGGCAGCCGAGCCGAGAGCGAGAACCCAGAGCAGGCAGAAGCAGACGGTGGCCAGGAACACTTTGGTGCTCATCACGCCGCCCCTCTCTGTGCGCTCCGCCGGGGCAGAAAAGTTCGGTTGAGAAAGAAAAAAAAATAATTAAAAAAAAAACAAATAAAACCAACTAAGATTTGCTTAAAAAAAAAAACAAACCAAAAAGAAACCAAACCAAAAAACGACGACGACGCCGTCGCCCCAACAGCGGCCACCCCGTAGCCCTACCGCCGCCGCGGTCCTTAAGTGCCCGCCAATATGCAAATATGCAAATAAGCCCCTGCACCCATTGGGTGCGTGCCGCGGGGCGGGGCCGGCACGGAAGGGGCGGTGGGGGGGCTGAGCCGCGCTTCGGGGCGCCATGATTCCCGGTACCGCCCCGCACGGCCCGGCCGAGACCCCGGAGCCCTGAGGGCGGAGAGCCCTCGGCCCTGGGTCAGTGACCATCCCGCTACCTCTGCCCCCCGTAATTGCCCCGCGCTGCCCGCTCCCTTCCCGCTCTGCCTACCCAGCGCGGCCCAACAGCCGCAATCCCCTTAGTCCTCCCTGCCATTGGCAGCCACCCTCTGCTGTGTCCCGAGCTGTGTCTTCCCTTCCCATGCATGCTTTTGCACAAAGAACCAACTGCTATCTGCGTTTCCAGCTCAGTGCCTGTAAGGGACCTTCTGCTGTTCCCTTGCAAAAACCTCTGCTTTGCCCACACTCAAAGGGATACAAGTCTGGAGTGTGAATTAATTCACTAAAGATTGCATCTGTGCTCCGAAGAAATGCAAAGTTGTGGCCCTGAGCTTTCCAACTCCCTCTGCCATCCCGTCACCAACATAGTTTGCAAACAGCTTTGCATCCATGACCACTGGGTGAAGGATCAGTTACGTAATGACATGTAATAGATAAACATTAAATTAATAAAAAGACCAGTTTTCATTTGACTGTGCAGTGTGTTGTCAAAGGCCCAGCTTCATAAAGAGGCTTCTGACTCTTACAGGGAATGAAGACTCCCCTTTTTGCAACACAGGTTTTGCAACACAAAGCAAATGGGATTCACTTTGAGGGTGACTGACTTTTCTAAGGCCCTGCACCTTAGGAAACTAAAATATACCTGGTTCACATTAGCAAGGTTATTCAATAGGAGATTGCTCGGATGTAGCAGAACTGGGTCACCTTTGCAATGTTAGATTCCATTAAAAGAGCAGTAAGATCTGTAAGTGGGAATATGTCTGCCCCAGGACACAACTTGAAGTTCGTCCACCACCAGCCCCTATTTATATCCAAAAGCCACTGGAAGAATTTAATGAGGGTGGAAAACGATGGTGCTGAGACTTTTCTATCAGCTGAGACAACCAGGACAGGAAGGTCAGGAAGCTGAAGCAGGGTGCTGTGGGAGAGGTTGGGAGTCAGAGGCAGGAGATAGGAGGGGAGGATGCTGGTGGCAAGGACAAAGACCAGCTTTCCTCATCAGAAGAGGGTGGTGGTATGAGCATTGGAAAACATGGTTTCCACTGCAGCGTGCCAAGTATCAAGCATATCCTCTGACCGGTGTTTGAGACCTTCTCACCAAAACAATAGCAAGAATTTCCTCACGTAGGGTTGGTTTGTTGTTTGGTTTTTTTTTTTCCCCAAGTGCAAACTAAACAATGCATTTTCTCTTGATCTAATTTGGTTGAACCTCTATAGTGTAATTCCCCCCTGAGAAATCAGCCTGTCTCTAGGTTCAGGCATCCTTCCCAGAAAATTCCAGTCCCTGCAGGTAGCAGATAGCAAATTAAAAGAACAAACAATTTAAAGCTAGTTGCTGTAATGGAGACTGTCAGGCCACCACGTTAACCATGATGATGTTGACTGTGATGTGAGCTGTGACGCTACCAACCCAGAGCAAAACAGAGCATGAAGACTCCATCTATGGCTACAGCAACAAAACCTTATGTTACAGTATGACTGTGGGAAGACAGCTAGTGTACTTTCAACTGCTGGTAGGACCAGACTCAGTAGGTAGAAAAGAGCAGTGTCAATGCTTTGGCAGGCCAGGCTTTGGATGGACTGCTGGCCCCCACTAACCTCTGCAAATGCACAGGCTGCAATCAGGCTTTCAGTTTGTTCCCAATACAGATCATTCCATCTAAGCAAGGAAACGACTCAAAATAAAATCTAATTTGTTACCCAGAAAATGCTTGTTTGCATAACTTTTTGTTCCTTCTCATGTCCATGCCTCACCTTAAGACATAATAACGGAGTTATTCAAAGTCTCCATCTAAAACAAGAAAAATTACAAAGAAAACAGTTAAAGAAAACTTTCAAGTGATGAAAGACTTGTGGGGAGAGAGGACAGAATAATTTTGGTTTCTTGGCTTTTGAACAAGTTGCCTAATCTGTTGTAAAGCCAGCTGCAAAGTAATCTGAAATAGATGGGACTTCACAAAGGCAGAACGTGTCCCTGAACACTAAACAATGTGCAGTTGCACCAGGCTGACGCAGCGCATTTTCCAATGTTTAGAAACTTTCTCTCCTTTGGAGATCATCATGATTGAATGGAGAAGAAGCTTCGTGGCATCAATTCAATGTTGCTTCAGTGCAATCATGAACTGGACTTGAGTTTCACTTCCTATGTAAAATGCATAATCCTGCAGGGGAAAGAAAAGCTCCATCTGTAAAACAGAGCCTGATTCATAGTACTCGGGGATTCCAAAGTGGGTGGAAGGTAACAGAGTGAGAGCTAAAATGCATTATTTCTAACAAGGAGGAGGGGGAAGCCTGGGGGAATGGAGACAGAAGTTGCATAACTAGGCTGGTACTTGCACCCACAGACCATGCTGAAGGTTAAAGTTAAAACAAGCATCTCCAGCACAATGTGGGCAGCGTTGGTTTGTGTGGCACAGCTGAGCTAAACCCCAAATGAATTCACTGGTCTCACACAACAGCAAACAAGAGGAAAATCAACCCCAAAATTTCATTTGCACAGCAGTGCTCCAAAGAGAATTTGCAACACAGGAGAAAAGGAAGGAGGGCTAGAGATGGAGAGGGAGACTATGTAACTTTGAAAACTGCTGCGCTGCTTTAGTGCTATTCGCATAATATATCTGATAACCGAGGATGAGAGGTCTTCCAGGATGAGAGGTCTTCCAACAAAGTATCTGCTTGGAAATAAGCAAAGTGATGTTCTGCTCTTCTTTCTGACTAGGAAAAGCAAGTAAGTAAGAATATATTTTCCCCCTATAAATATTGAAGTTCCTCCCCAAGAAGAGAAAAGGTAAAATTACATACAAAAAGCCAGAGCAAGCTTTTGGGTGACTTCTGTGCGAAGAAGTTCAAACAAGCAAAAAAGGAATCCTTTTTTCCTAATTTCAGTTTGTTAAAAAATATCTGTAAAAAGGGGTTTTTTAAAAAATCTCTTTTTGTGAAAAACAGAAATTTTTAATGAAACCCCATTTGGGGATAAAACATTTCTCTGCCTCTGTCCATAATGACTAATTGGGCTACAGCAACAGCTTCATATGTAGTGGAAGCCCTCTTGTCCTGGGATGAGGCTCTTTGATGTGCTCTGAGTAAGGAGCAAAAAAGCTCTGAGTAAGGAGCATCAAAGCATCCAGGGACTTGGGGGTGACCTGTAGCAAGTCTGTTGCACCAACACTGATCTACAAGCCCTTTTTGTGTCACAGTATTGCCTTCTGTTGCCGGCAGTGAACACGGGGCACCAGTACATATCGGTAGGGGCATGCAGGCAGGTGATAGCTATGGTTGCAGGCAAGTCTGCTTGTCATGGTTATACTGAATCTCCCTAATATGCAGCAGTGGCAAAGATGACAGCAGAAGCCACCTGGGTGTCTGCTTAGGAACACAATCCATGCGGCTTCATGGGGTTTGGTACCTGGAAGAGCTCATGTGAAGGCACAGAAATACAGGAGCTGTGAAGTATCTGCAGCTCTGACTGCAATAGGCAGGGCACCTATTCCTCCTGCTCACTTCTCTGTTTTGCAGAGAGGCTCCTTCAGTCTTCAGCGTGACACAGGATACAGTAGGAGGGGTCCCCATTGTGTAAAACAGCCTTTAGCTGTCTTGCCTTGATTATCCTTTGCTGTGGTATGATTTGATGTTCTACTCCCAGGTTACCTTATCTTGCAGACAAGGTCCTCTCTCTGATTAGCACAAGGCTTCATTCCTCTTCATCCTGCTCTCTTGCTTCCAATGCAAAATGTAAACTGCCTTCTTCTTCAGATAAAGAATCGCGGGCTAGGGCAGGATGCCCTGCTCTACTAGTCGGCTGCATACCTGGCTTCAGAGCGAGCCTGCACTATGGTTTTCTCAGCTGTGCTTTAATTAATTATCACGCTGCCGGTAGCGCCTGCCAAAGTCAGCTAGCTGTCTCGCCAGACACATCTTTCAAAATGTAATGCCAGGGGAGAGACATTCCCACACCCCTTTTGGGGTGGTGGGTAGGGGAGGATAGTCCAGCTCCCTACTCATTGGTCATGGGGCTGGTGTGCTGATCCTGTATGGTTCCCCTCACTTTCCCTCATGTGGCTCCCAAGCCCTGCCTGCAGTAGGTTAAAGATGTTGTTGGTTAAAACTTTTGAAAAGTTACGAAAATGTGCAAGGGCAGCGGGGAGAAGGAGAGAGAAGAGCTCTTGCCTGACTGAAAGTGAGCAGGAGTTCCAGGAGTGCCCACACTGGCAGGAGCAAGCCTCTGCATCTGTGGAGAGACTTCAGAATCCCCTGCTCTCTCTTGCTCTTCTCTTGCAGCTCACTAAACTCATCCCTCTAACCATGGGAGCAGAGCCTTCTCACTCAGGTCCCAGCCTGGCAGCCTACATCCCTGCGTGCCAGGGGGAGAGTGAGTAGGATGAGAGAGCAATGCACGGCATCGCCAGTGTGGGAAAACAAATGTGTCATTTCCATGTCGAGAAACGAACCAGGGAAGAGATGCCTCTTCTCTGGCCTCTGGGCTCTCCAGCGAGGGAGAAGATAATTGCACGCTTTCTGCTTTTCCTTTATTTTCCTCTGCAACGCTGACAGATGGTGTGTGGTGCAGCCAAGACTGGATTCCAGCTTGTGTCTCCTCCGGTCGCTTGCAACTTACTGAGAGCAGATTCCTCCTTGGGCTGACATTTCTGTCTCATCCCAAAGGGGGTTTGTTTTAATTCTCATTTAAAGTTTAGGCTGAGTTAGCATTGCTGCTCTGGGATTTTGCAACTGGTCAGTAAAAACTCCCTCCTGGCCCAGCGCTCCTGTGAGCGTCCAGCCCAAATGCTCTTGGAGTGAGTGGTGTACTCCCAAAAGTCAGTTCAGCCTGCCTGCAGTCAAAACACACTAAAGCAGTGCCTTCAGGAACTACAGAGGGATCCTGCAGTGATTTCGTGCTCCTAACTTCCATGTGGATCCATTTTGGGGTCTCACGGGGATGTCAAAGATTTCAAGCAAAGCTCTTACATGGTTAGTGATCTGTCTTCAGACTATGAACAGGAAACTGGGCAAGTTTGAATATCTGTCTTCGGACTATGAACAGAAAACTGGGACAGTTTGAATATGCAAAGTAAAATTCACTCGTCTGGTCTGTTCTATCTGCCACATGTAAATAACAAATAAATAGCATTTATTTCCACCCGTTTCTTTCATCATGTTTCTTCACTATCTCAACAAGTATGCTGACAGTTTGGAGGAACATGTAGAGATGCAGTCTCTGTCCCAGGGATACTCCTACCAAAATTAAGACATGGCGACAGAGAACATGCATACAAACAAGAAGGGAGAGGGAGGGCAGGGGAGGCAGCAACAAGATCCCACCATTCATCACTTGGCCCTAGTCACCGTGCAAACTATGGGAGAAGCCTGAAAAATGGCCAACCTGATTCCTTGGTCATGGAAGTATTCAGATCCCATAGGCAGTATTCTCCAAGTTGGAATATGACATTTTCCCTGAGGGCACTTCATTCAGTGAGAGCCTCTGAGGGAAATACATCATCTTGGCCTCCAAGGCACCAAATGATGCCATCACCGTTATCTGCGTACGGCAGCTGCAAATCTGGGGAAGGATTTTTTCTGCTTTTAAAGTCCTAAGTGCTCAGTCTGGCACTTTTAGTGTGAAAGGCATATGCCCATCATTGGAGGCATTTCCTTATGGCACACCAGAGAAGAGACATGTTCCAGCTCCTGCTGGAGTGCAGTGGCACCAGCCTCAGGTGTCAAGGGCAGCCCCAGGATCAGAAAGTACAGCCAGTTCACAGCAAGGTCCTTTCCGCCAGCCAGAGTGCATGCTGAGCAGGTAGAACTTTGTCTGGTTTGATAGTCCCTGGCACCATCTTCCTCCCAACTCACTCCTCCTGAACCCCAGTGCTTCCCTGGGGCTGTAGCAGACACCAATGAGCCCTGTTGCTGTTGAGAAGAAGCTGGTGGCAGTAACTCATGTCCTTGTCAGCTCCTAAGGCCACGTGTAAGCACTTTACACTGAGAGTCCGGAGCCGAGACACCAAAGACTGAAATGTGCTGCCCAAGTCTGTGTACAGGCAGGAGTAGAAAGAGACACAGAGCCCACACCCCCTTCAGCAGGGCAGGCTCCCCACCTGCTGACCTTCCTAAGGGGTGTAAAACCAGAGTAATGAAAAGCAGCAAAAGTGTTTGCTGCCTCCATCTCCTCTGGGCATCAACGGTATCAGCCTCCATCAGTGCCTTCACCACCTCCACATTCACATCTCCCAGTGCGTCCTTTAAGTCTATTTGGGAATTTCTGTTCTCATGTCTAGTGAAGAAAATGTAGTTGTGTGTGTTTATACTCAGGTCTGCAGTTATGTAGATGGTAGGACACCAAACAAAAATGGCTATTCTTATAAACCTTCCTGTTTACTTACTACAGCAGCTATCTCAGTAAATGTGCCTGTGTTTAAAGTTATAAAAAGGCCGTTCAAGACATCACTAAAAGGCTTAGAAAATCTCTGAGGATCAGACTCCAGGCGTGAATTAGGTAATGGTTGCATTAGGATAGCCTGTTTTTCAGAGGCAGCTGATAACACTGTAACTAGCCAAACTATGACATATATTTGCCCCAGGAAACAAGCAAAATAGCTCTGTGGGTTGTTTCGAATTACTTATCCTGTGGGAATTTTAAGAATTCCTGTTAAATAATTAGGGACATGTGAATTTGATTTCCAATTGGTCTGATGTCATGAGAACTCTGGGAGTGCTGCTTTTTTAAAGAATGTTAGTTCTTTTCTTGTTGAGCGAACCTCTTTCTCAAGTTTTCTAGTGTCACGATGTTCAAAGTAAATCCTTAGGTTTTATTTCATATTGGAGTAAGAACTGGGATTTCCAGGCTCTTACGTGTAGAAACATAAAAAAGACTTTCTGACCTAAGACAAACATAAAAAGTTTTTTAACCTAAAACTCTTGGGAAAATAAAATCAGTCGGGAAGGTTCTAGTACATGCAGCATTGAGGACTCACACAGCTGTGGTGGGTATGTGGATGCAGTGAAAACTCTCTCCAGCAACCAAGAAAACCCCAGGAACATGTCTGCTTTGCTGGTGGCAGTGGACCCCTGCACCAGCTGCCTGCCAGCCTCCTGGACCACAGGATGGGCTGAGATGTCACTGAGCAAGGGAGACCACCACTGCCTGCGTGCCACCTCTGACAGCCTGTCCATGCTTCACCAAGGCCTTCGTTGCTGGAGCTAGGCTTTTTGTCTCCAGGGAAAAAAATTATTGACTCTCCATTGCTGCTGTACGTTTTCCTCCAAGCACTAGGGCCTTACTGACACCATTTTGATGTAAACCTGACAAAATTTGTTTCATGTAGAATTTCCACAGGCCACCAAAGGGTCTTGGTGCTCAGTCTTGTCGCTTGGCTTTTGACGGATGCCTCAGCCTGCCTTCAGCCTAGGACCAAACTGCCCTTTCTCACCTAGCAGCTGTAGCACAGATGGTTATGCAAAAGGTCAGTTTCTATCTCTTCCTCGTGCTCAGACTGCTCTTAACAGAAGTGTCTTTTCATGATGACATGGACTACTTGGTTGTGTGATGCTTACACATCCTGGAAGACAAAATGCAGGACTCTCTTCAGCAGCAGTTGTGACCTAGATGTGATCTTGAGGTCAGGTCTTAGGAATGCCACCCAAACCAACTTTAAGTGCCACTGCATAAGAAGTGAAGAGGTGCCGGCAATGGGGCGACACTGCCCATCCCCACAGGAGAGGTATTCTGTGCGTGAACCCAGCGCATGCCTACCTGTTCCACCACGTGGAGAAGCAGGCGTGCATCCAATTCCATACATATGTTTTAACGCAGTGGTTTTCTGCATATGTTGTGGTTGAGGTACAGGGTTGAACTGACAGGCCTGCGAAGAAGCTGTAGAAAACACACGCAGCAGAGAGAACGAACCGCACTCAAGACTCTGGCTTAAAAACTGCTAAATTTTCTTTGTTTTGTTTCAAAAGACAAATGCTGGGATATTTTCTATTTGCCCTCTGGTCTTCAAGGTTTAACATTCAAACTCTTGTCTGTGGCCATGAAGGCTAAACATTTACCCTTTTGAAATGCAAGCTGTGAGTCGTAAGTAATTGCAGGACTGTAAGAGGAGTCTTACATAAACTACCTGCTTCCAAGAGGCTTGCCCTCATTCCTGAGAGCTTCAAACCCTTTTAGGACTAGCAAGTAGTTCACAAGCTGTACCTGGTTTTCTGTGGCTTGTTAATCTCCAACTAGATTTACTGAATAATTCTTTTATCATTTAGTTATGATTACCAGCAAGCTGTTGGAAAGACACCTTTTTGAGCTTGTGCTTTGCTGTTTTGGCTTGTGTATTTCTTAGCCTGGAGAGAACAAAGGTTTGTAAAAGAAAGAATTAGCATCAAAGGAGCTTCCACCTGTGGACACAGGGAAAACATTTCCTACATAATAGTTTTCCTTTCACCAGGGAGATCTGAAAAAAATCTTACCTTGTGCTTTAGGGGCGTTACAGCACCCTGATCGGAGGGGGAGAGCCCGCCCGAGAGACATTTCGCAGGCAATTGAAGAGGACAGTCGCTGCCGTGTTTGGTTCTGGGCTGTCATCTTTATTCCTTCCCAAGATAAAGCAGAGACAGACAACAGAGCAAACAAAGCTAATGGATTAAGGCAAATTTGGAGCTGATTAGGCATGGTAAAGGAAGGAGCCGGTGCCCCGTGGATAATTCATGATGAAACAGCTGCAGGCTTCTCCTTCGGGGCAGAAGTAGAGCTCAGCAAAGTATTTTCAACCTAAATAGCTCTTGGCTTTGAAAACTTATGTTACGACTCAATCACAGTATTTTCCATTTTGCGCTTAATTAACAAAATTGCTCAAGATGAAAAAAAAAAAAATCATGTCACCCAAACTTTTTTCTTGACACTTCTTAAAACTTTCCAGTTTGGAACTCCTTTCAAATTTGTTTTCAAAAAGCAGAAAAAGAAATAATCAGCTCTTGAGATCAAATTTGAATATTGAGCATTTTTTGATTTAATGACTAGTTACTGATTGCTGATGTTTTTAATGTGTTTAACACTGATTTGTTTGGCCTCAGACAGGTATTTCAGCTGTAAGTTTTTTTCTTTCAGTGAATCTCCCCCTGCATCCAACTACTTTCCATTCAAATACCCCACATAAGTCTGCAAAGACCAGTTCAGCTGCTCTGTGCCCTATGCAGGTGTCAGTTGCAGAGGTGCTAGGCAGCTATAAACTCCATCCAGCTTGCAGGGGAAGGCACATACCTCCTTTCCTTTTGCTGGAACAGTAATAGCCAGAGAAGTATGCTACAAGCATACCAGTTTTCCTGATCCTGGCATAAAAATACCACTCTTAATGGTAACCCAGATGGTAACTGCCATACTTCCTGATCTGTGATTTTGTGATCTCTGCAGAAGATCATTTGCACTTGTTGCAGAGAGACTTAGTATCACAAATGCTCATTCATCAGACATGCTCCCAGATATCTGGGACCTGCTGCAGACAGGATGCACTGGGGCTGTTGCTTTTGGACATGTCTATACAGGCAGGTCTCTCAGTACAGATTTATGCATATAGGTGCATGATTCGTGCTCTGAATGAATGCTGCAGGACCAAGCCCTTGCAATTTGGCTTGCAGTGCATTAGAAAAAAAATGGTCATTTGTCCATTTTACTATAAATTAAGACAAGAAAAGGTCTGTATGTGCATAATATATTTGGTATTAAATTTACCTATATATTTTAAATTTCTGCCGCTGAGCTTCTAATTTCCTTTCCCTTCCTTTTCCAATTTTAATTTTTCTGAAGAAAAACAAAAACAACCCACAAACAACAAAACAAAACCAAAACCAACCCACCAAATAAAACCATAGCATTTTTAATAATATTTTTCCCTGAAAATTAAACCTTTATATCCCCAAAAAGCAATTTCCAGGACTTTGTAATAGCAGCATAAATAGAATATCTGGAAACTTAATCTGAAAATGCAACTACATGAAAAACATAAACAATTTTTTGTAATTTGGCATCTGTATAATTGTTGGATTTGCTCTGTCTAGAAAGGTATTTTCTTCTGAAATAACACACTGGATACAGTAAATCAGCTCTAATCAACTGCTAGTAACTGCAATATCCAGCAGTGAAATCTAAAGTTTCCTTAGAGTGAAACAAGACCCTCTACTAGATGGCCTTTTTCCTGTTCAGATGACCCTCCTTCTGCAATGAAGGTTTTATAAGTGTGGAAACAAAATCCGGAACCTCCCCAAAGAGAAGAGTCCATCCACAGCTCATCCCAGTGGGGTTTGCAAAGGAGCTGGCTCATTCCTCCTAGCCCAGCCTCTTGGTAGATTTTGGTCCTGTTGAAGCATGAGGCTAGCAGCATTGATTGACTTGAGCAGGAGCAGTATTAGTTTCCTACCGGGGGCCTGCTGAAATATGTCATTGTGTGTATTTGTGCTTAGTTACTGCTTCTGCTGTGCTTTCTGTTGAGTAGTGAGAAATCTCCTTCCCCAAAGCTTTTTACCGTGGTTGGATGCTGGCATAGATAGCAAGCAACTTGCAGCAGTGATATATTACCTTACCAGCTGTCATCCTATGATCACAGCCTGCATTGCAAAAGCTAAGTTTCCAAAGCGTCTATAGTCTGGGCTGCCCCAGGCACTGGAGAAAGGAAACAGTCTGGAGGAAGAGGATTCTTGCATCCCAAAACAGCATGTGAAATCTTCATGGGTAAACCCTTAGGAAGACATGGCCTTTGGGAATACGTGAAGTGTAATAGTGGTGCACCTGGTAGGCGGTGCCTGGAGGCACATACTCCTTTGTGTCAGCCAGGTAAAAAGTAAAAGGAAAAAGAGCCAGCAGTGTGCTCAGGCAACTACTGTTAGGCATGTGTACTGTCGTACATATCTACCCACCTTCCCTTAAGCACCTACCTTTATGGCAAAATTTTGGGCTGGCCAGACTGTGTTGTAGCCTGGTGCATCCATCGGTCCATGTTGCTTGCAGCCATCCTGTAACATCCAACCCAAAATTCAAAATGCCAACATGTATACACCAGCCCTTATGAGCTGTCATGAAAGGGTCATGAAGTTTCAGCAACTCCAGGGCCCTATCAGCTCTGCAAAGATACAGCAGATTCAGGCAGAAGGTTTTGTTACATTTCATGCCGAATAATTCCTGCAATCTCTGCATAGCACAAAAGAGGCCTCCCATCTATGTGACATGAATTCAAGTAGGATCAGTCCACTAGCTTTTGCATTATGACTGCACAAGCTAGAAGGACTTCTGACTTTTTACAACATACAGGATGTGTGGTCAAATCAGGAGATGTGTTTCCATGAAAAAAAAAAACTTTATTTCTTGCTAAAAACAAAAATCCTGCTGTGAATAGAAGTGCATAAATTGTAAATTAAGTTAATAATTTCTTTTTCTGACTACTTCTTTTTTTTTTGGCTATTCGTTCTCACACTGCTACCCAACCTACTAAGCAAATTGGCAAACTGTAGAGCTGAAGTAGCTACTGCTAGTGCTATTCTACTGATAAGGTCTCATATGACAAGCTCCGTCTTTCAGCTGTCTTCATACAGGACTGTATTGCATGAATATATTAATTTTCTAAATCTTTTTCTTGTATTGATCACTCTTCTGCCTTGTTGTCACTTGAGAATATAGCTTTCTCTTTCAATCCACTGAAATCGAACTTGAGCTTAAGGGTCCTTGCACTTGGTTAAACCATCTCAATAAATCACTGCCTAATAACTCAAGAGGAGAATGAGGCCTATTCCCCTCTAGCCTCAAACTTGCTTAAACCCCAGCCTGATGTTTTGTTCCAAGACCTTACGCCTCCCTTTCTCTACACCCACACTGATTGGAAAATTAACCTCTTCCCCAAGGATAGAGAAGGGCAATCTGTGCCCCTTGGGGTTCCAGCCATGACCTTTTTAGAAATTATAGGCCTTTCCTGTGTGACACAATGCCCTGGAGGGAGCAGACAGCAAAAATTGCATGATCTGAGCTTGCCTTGCAACCACCCCAGCCAAGTGATTGCTAAATGCAACTCAGCATCCACAGCCTATACTTATCTACAACCTGCAAACACTATCTGCGGTGAATCTGATGGTTGGTGCAGCTTTGGGGATGGGTATCAGATACAAGGTTGATGTGCACACCAAAAACTGGAAACACTCCATTGTAAAATTGTCCTTTGAATACAACTGTGGCCATGTCCTCACCACCTTCTGAGATTTCTCATTCATGACTTATGTTTGTACATTTTGACTGTATCAAATGTTTGTCTTCACATACAAAGATACAAAAGAAAGTGTGTTATGCTGGAATCTGTACCTTCCCTCTGAAAACTTGTAATGGATTTCAAGCAGGAACTCCAAGGTGCATTATGTCCTTACACAGGAATGCCTAGATCCAGCACAGAGTTAGCACACTGAAGCACTTAGGTGCATCCTAGTTGGAATTACATAAACTTCGTAAGACTTCAATTTACTGGAGACCCAACACACAGTGAAGTCTGCTGAGAACTAAACAGAAAAAGAGCCAGAATTGTGCCCATACAGCCAAGAAGGCCAACAGCACCCTGGCCTGTATCAGCAATAATGTGGCCAGCAGAGCCAGGGTAGTGATCACTCTCCTGCAGACGGGACTGGAGAGGCTACACCTTCAATCCTGTGTTCAGTTCTGGGCCCCTCACTACAAAAGAGACATTGAGGCACTGGAGCAGGTCCAGAGAAGGGCAATGAAGCTGGTAAAGGGCCTGGAGCACAAGTGTGATGAGGAACAGCTGAAGGAACTGGGGTTGCTTAGTCTGGAAGAAGGCTCACAGGTGACATTATTGCTCGCTACACTACTTCAAAGGAGGATGAAACAAGGAGGTAGTTAGTCTCTTTTCCAGTGTAACAAGAAATAGGACAAGAGGAAATGGACTCAAGCTGTGCCAGGGAAGGTTTAGATTGGATATTAGGAAAAATTTCTTCACCGAAGAGTGCTCAGGCATTGGAACAGGGTGCACAGGGAAGTGGTGGAATCACCATCCCTGGAAGTGTTCAGAAACTATGTAGATGAAGCCTTCAATGGCATGGTTTAGCAGTGGTCTTGGCAGTCCTGGGGTAAAGGTTGGACTTGATGATCTTAAAGGTCTTTTCCAACCTACTTGATTCTATGATTTTATGTCTTGAATGTTTTGCTCCCTTTTCCTTGATAAAGGGACAGCACTCACCACTTTAAGCCCCTCCAAGCCCCAGAGTCCCATGGCAAACAGCCAGAATTGCAGTCTTTTCCACTCACATGTTCAGCCCTGTAAATCCCCAAGAGAGTCAACTGGAACAACTCTCTGGGACAAAGATAATGCTGTTGCTATCCCTTAAGCTGATACCACCAACTTTTGTCAATCTTTCTACATTTTTCTCTTTCTCCATATCCCTCAAGAATACAATTTAGCCCCCAGAAAGTCAAACACAAGCTCTAAGAGTTGTTCAGCTAATTCAGCCAGAGGAAAGTTATAGCTGTTTTTCTTTGATGACATGCAAGATTTGATGAACAAGGGCCTGATCCAACTCAGAGAGTGCTCCCACTACATATTGTCTGAAAGAGAATATCAAGGCACAGATCTCGTGCTGTGTCCAAGAGATTTCAAAGTTTCACAGAAGACCTCCCGACACCCATTTAATTCTAAACTGGCACCCAAATCCATTATCTATTCTGGAAGAACTCAGCATTAGACAACAGTATCAAAAGCAGACAACAAGCCATTACAGAGGGAAATGTCTATAGGAAAAGTATAGGAGTGGCTATATGTTTCAGATGGGGTCTTCAGACATGAGAGTTAAAAATACACGCAGTTCTAGAAGATCCATCACTGGTTTTCCGTACCCTCAGTGAGGAGCCCAAGGATATATTTCTCATACATCACGCGACAGCAAGGGAAATACCAAAAAAGGAAAAAAGAATTTGCAGCTCCAATGCCCACATCATTAGATCTAAAAGATAACGAAGGAAGCCTCCTGGGGGCTACTGACAAGCCAAAGAAAGTTAAAGGTCAGTAAGTCTGTATTGCAAGCAGTTAATGCAAAAGAAGGAACAAAAATCTCCAGACACAAGACCATCATTATGCTGCAGAAGTATCCAAACTATTGTGAAAAATAAGGAAAGAACAGCATGAATTGGTTAATTATGCAATAGGACATAAACTCCTACCATTCATCCCTAGTGTATGGTTAGGAAAAAGTATTACGCAAATTATGAAACATATTGCTAGTCCTGAGCTATTTTAAATTTTCTTCATTATTTACAGAAATTAAATGCAAGCTAAGAAGTTCAGAAATATTTCTTAATAGTCTTTTGCCTCAGGAAAGGTCACTTGCTGCAGGAGAATTTTCCGATGGAGATGATCAATACCTTTAACCTGCAGCAATCTTCCAAGCATCAGGTTCTCAGCATCAGCAAATTGACCATAGACAGTTTATTACACTGCAGATGAAAAACACTTCAAGTCCTAAAGAAACCTGAAGCAAGCAGTCCCTGTCCTAAAGCAAGAAATCCCCATTCCTACCTTCAGTTCAGATATCATGTTCTATATGGATATTGTGAAACTATCTGGAGGAATTTTGTCTTATATCTTTTCTCAGATGCATCCCCTGGAGGCCTCAAGTATGGGCATTTCAGGTGTGCAGGCAGGAACAGAGGCCTGTGAGTCTCTACCTTTTTGTGGTGAGCTGTTAAAGAAATTGCGACCCCAAGGTCTGAAACACAATTATGCAGTCTTAAAGAGGTACTAAAAGAATATACAACGTGATCCCTAGAGGGAGAAAGGAAGGCATACAGCAAATCCCAATTTCAAACTCCATCCAAAAGACACTGTCACTCAAAACCCTGGCACATGGTGGTCAGCTAATGTTCATAATGGACAAAAGACCTTGTAAGAGTTTCTCTCGCTCTGGGACCACAAACATCATCAAAAGAACCTAAACACTTTGCTATGCCTCAGTTTCCTCCCTTGGGTCTTTCATCTGCCAAACCCTGAGGAGACACATTGAGGTCCACAGCACTACGTAGCTGAGGATCTTGGCCAATTGGTATTTCTAGAAGAGCACTCACAGCCATATTCAATGTGCACTCTTGCACTGCTCAGAAAGGGCACAGCTCATTGCCCAACACAGCCATGGCAACTTCTTACCAATAACTAACTGATACTGTTTTGGAAGGACCTGGTTTTGAAGTGGAGAAGCAAACCCCTGAAACCCATGTCAAGCCCGCTCATAGTGCAGTTTGATAAGAAGCTGGGTGTCGGGTGCCTGGGTTTGTGCTCAAGTAACACTGGCCCTCATGGAGGCTGAAAAACTCTTTTATTATGTGTGTGGGATGAGAATGTCCTAGAAAGCAGGACTCTGCTCTCAGGAGCCGCCTCAGAGTTCCAGCTTTGCACAACTAGCAGCATCCGGCACACCTCAGGTCGGCGCCTGTGCTTGCTAATGGGGTATAAATAGAAGAAAGGGGCTCTGGGATTCATTGACTAAATGTGCAAGGAAACATGAGGCCACTCTGTCTGTGGCATGTTCCCACCAGCTTATTAGTCTGTCTCCTCGTTAATGAAGAGATATCCGTTGGCTGCTAATCCAATAGTCACACAGCCTTTCAAGGACACACACAATGTTACAGAACAATTTGTCATTTCACGCCCTCTTGTGCTCCTGGGTGGTTTGTTTAGCTTTCAGACCCCAAGAGAGGTCCTAAGAAGCATCATATCCTGGACACATCCTCCTCCTCCTCCTGCTGGAGCTTTGCAGGCCCTGCAGAGCCTTAGAAACAAGGGGGTTTTTTGACCCTGACACTTGCTTACAAGCCCTCTCGTTCCCTCTGGCTGCCCAAGCTACAGAGAAATGCCAACATGCCTCTCCAGCTCTGCCATCCTTCAGAGACTTAGCATTGCCACTTCCTCCCCTGTGTCCCTCCTCTTCCAGAGAGTATCATGCTGCACGCATGAGTGTGAAAGCATCCAAAATCTTCTAAAAGCTTCTGAACTGGTGCCCCATTTTGGTACTAAATCCTAGGCTTTGTTTGTTCTGAGTTGCAGGAAAGACAACACAGTGTCATTTTCTTTAAAAAAAAAAGTGCTTATATGTTATTCGGAATGATCCTTCTTTGAAGTCACGACACACAGGTACGCGCAGTGTGAGCAACTGTAGAGTCGTATTTTCTTCCTTTTTTGTTGCCCTCCTTCCCACACGATAGTCAACAAACCCAACATGGCTCTTGCAACAGAGCCTGAAAAGCTCATAGAAGCAGTATGCCTGGGGGTGAGTGGCCCACTGTGGGGACCAGAACCTCCATGTTCACCAGTCCTCCATGCTCAGGCAGCTGAGCTGTTCTCAGCTCTTAGCTACCACTGCAATGCTGCAGGCTGCTTCAGGGCTAATTCAGTCCCAGTGAGTGGATTCAATGGCAGTGATGATATACCCTGCAAGACAAAAAGCAGAAACGAAGAAGGGCTGCCAACTGCAGAGCAAGGCCCCAGCAAGTCTGAGGAGGAGACACTGTGTTTTGAGCTGCTGCTGCCTCTGGAGGACTGTCTCAGTTGAAGGAACAGGACAATCCAGATCAGCCTGAACAATGAAATTAGCAGCCAAGGCTGTCATGGCCACAAGTGGGGAAGTAGGACTTCCTAACTGCAGAAAAACAGAAAGCAGAGACATCTTTTACAAATAGAACAGAACAAAGCAAAATTGGTCTGCTCAAGTATGGACTGCCTTCTACTTGGCTGTCAACTCCTTGATTGCACAACTGAAAGAGAGGTGTATGTAACTCCGTATTGTCAAAGAGGATAAGCTGTACTTCCACTGGTTTATTTTCTACCATAGAATCCCTTGTTCTCTTTTCCCCTTCTCACGCAAGTCCATTCTGGCTGAGGGTCTCTAGGCATGACATAGAATATGCAGGTAATGAGCTGACTACATGCCCAAGAGGTTAATTCCCCCACAACTCCTCCAGTGTTAGAGCGCAACACTATTTTTCCATTGACATGTGAACATGAAAGAAACAGTCTATATTGCAAAACAAAGGGGCCATCTACCAAAGCTCTGCCATGCAGACAATAGTCCATGAACCCTATGGGCCCACAGGTGTCATACCGGGTCTGCCTAATGTGGGTGGACAGTTTGGACACTCCAGAAGTATCGAAAATGGTGCTGGTTACATGTGTTTAGGAGCCTGAATCACCCTCAGATTTTCTGTAAGAGTCCACAACCAGAACTGGTAAAGTCACTATGTGAGAAGACAATCTGACTCCACCCAGGAGAATATCCCACAGCTTGATATACGTCACTTTCCAAGAATAGACTCCAGTGCTTTTCTGTGATTTAAAAATAAATCATGGAAGTATACTCAAAGTAGGCTCTATAGAATTAATATACAATGGAATCGAAAGTCTCTTAATTCACAGTGAACATCATCTGATGCTAATTATAGTCCTCATTCAGGAGTCTTCAGTTTGGGACAAAGGAATATTATGATACAAACTGAAAGGTATTTAATAATGGTCATCTGATAAGGAAATGTATTCTGCAGACCTTGCTCTTGCTGCACAGCTGGTGTTCAGAGACCAAAATCATCAGCTCTGGTCAGCAGTTTGAGGCATCAGGTAGAACACAGGACCTTTTAAGTGGGGATGAAGTGCCTAAGTCACTGCCTGTGCCCTGAGATCTTGCTGGTGGCTCAGTTTCCCATACCAGATGAGCAGACTCCTAATCCATTGAAGTCTATGGTGACATCTCAGTGGTGTAGATCAAGGATCGCAGCTGCACAGGAGAGACCACGTAGGGTCTGGTCCATTAGCATTCTTGAAAGAGCAGGTGTGAACTCCAACAAGCTTTTCCTAATTGCAAGATAGGGGCAGTACATGGTAGGAGAAGATCACTGCAGGGCTAATAGTAGCCTGTTTGCCTTTGACATGGGCAGCTTGCATGGTGCCTCACATGCATCCCATATTTGTGTCAGACGACATACATACCTTTGAAAATAGTGGTCTGGCTACGGTGCCGAAAAGGCAGAGTCATCCTGGGTACTGGAGCTAGAGCACTGGCATGTGCAGCGTATTATCTCGACCACAAGAAGTAGACTGGCCTGATGGAGGGCAAAACAATGGGCTTAAACCAGTTCATAAAAGTTTTCCCATGCTCCACGACTGTGCTGTGCAGCAGTCCAGGGCTGACATGGGCCTAGTTCTCCTTCAGAGAACTGCCCAATGTCTTTGTACAGTCTGCCTTCTGCAAGCAGCATCCCTTCAGAGGAAGCAGGTGAATCATGCAGTCTCTCATCATCATGTTCAAAGCATACCACATTAGCTTTGTCAGTGGGAAACCTCGTGCCATTAATCTGCGATGTGGTGATACAGACGTGGTTGGATAAAAGGTTGTGCTTGAACCTCTACTTCCCTGAGTCAGGATGAGCAACATGATGGCTGCTAGCCTCTTGCTTGTCCAGGGTGACCTTGGCCATGTCACTTTATTCTCTCCATTTCAGTAATCCCCTCATGAGTGGACGAAGGATATGTCTTCTGCTCATGAGTCTAATCTAAGGGTGTTGAGTGCCATGAGAGTCCTCCAGGAGACTCCTTGCCAACAAAGAGTCAAGAGGCCCTGAGGTTTCCCCGTGAGTCACGTACGTGTTTGTATATTTTTTCCTGGATGCCGGACAACATTGTGGAAGTTTACCACTTAGACTTCCAGTTGCCTTTGTACTGTTTGCCTTTCTCCTCATATGCCCCTCCTCTCCCAGTAGCCTGTAGACAGCCATCTCTTGTGATGACACCATAGCCATCCCTAGTCCTCCAATTTCCCTTTCCTGGAGTGCTGATTCTCAGCAAAGTTGCATTTGCAGTGCCAAACCCAGGAAGTTTCAACATCCACTTCTAAAACTCTCTCCAGCCTTTTTATGATAGAGAGATGGTGTCTCTGTGCTTTATTTCCAGGACAGGAAATGGCTATCCATTGGGAAGAGCAATGGCACAGCCACATCTTTGACAGAGTTTGCCATGGAGTGACACAATGTGATTGCAACCGTGGTTGCAACCCAGTGCAAGATGGTGTTGTAATTGCCAGTGGCCCAGCTCCATCAAGCAGATTGCATTAGCACACCGTTGTAGAAATGAACAAGCTCATGGACAGCAGTTGTTTAATATACAGGTAGCCACACCATGCCACCCTGCTCACAAATTTATCACGTTACAGCATGAAACTACTTAGTTTTTCTGCCCCTGTAATTCCATCAGGGAAGTACTCACACAACTCCATTCCTCTGGTGGTTAGACGCCAGACTAATTTCCAGCCTAAATTTAGACACTAGATTTGGATGCTGTTGCTGTATTGGGAAAGGTTGTGAGACTTTCCAGAGGGGACCTCTGAAGGCAAGGCCCAATATTTTGCTTAACTTTCAGGGATTTAAGAGAGTAAGCAATGCCACCTACTGGCATCAAAATAGAAGATTTAATTACTGCAATGGGTTGGTGTGATGGAAAGATGATAGAGGAGAAGACTGTCACTATTCTTCAGGTGGTCTTTTGAAGCTGAAAGTGAGGTGGAGGCAAACAGGAGATTTTCCTCTCACACGTGTTACTCGGGTAAGCTCTGTAGGAAACATTTAGCAGCTGACTCTCTTGCTTTCACCACTTGAGAATGAGCAGTGAGGAAAGCAGCAACTAGACATAGTTGATGTGCAGCCTGCATGCCAGGGCAGACCCTGATCTTCCCCAGAAGGTGACCATGCAGTGATTAGGTGAAATTAAACCCCTGTCTTGAAATAGTTGTGGGTGAGTGCAAACTGGATATAGGAAAAGCCTCTGAGGAAGGCAAGAATCTCATGCAGCTGAGGGACTGCAGGATCAGGACTTCATTTCAGAAGGAGAACTCATAAATGGAAATTTAAGGCTATATCTCAAATACTGAATGGCTTGGTGGATAGGCATCTGGGGAATTCCACTCTCATAATAGCACATAGATGCAGAAACATTTGCAAACGATAGGCTTAAAACATATGAAGAGGAATAATAAACCCTGTAACTAAACTAGGAAAGCCCCTAATAAAGGATATTCTTTAGGTGACTATTGCTGCTTGCATTGGTTCTCCCGTTCCATCTCCAGAGGTTGAGTGCATTGAGGTGAGCATTTACACAAGTGTTAATGCATCCATGGAGAACGTTTCTAGGGTTTATTATTTCCCAGTTCGAAGGAGGGTGCCAGAGCTGGCATTGCAACAAAAGCCTTTGCAAGGTAGACCCCCTGCAATTTCTTCAGCAGCCACAAACCTGCATTTCCCTGACCCTGTAAAGGGTAGATGAGGCCAGTTTGTCAGCCCGTGTTCTTCTTAGAACAGGCTTTGCCCCAGGTGGCCACTCCAGAGCCAGCCCTGTGTCCCTGGATGCATCCGACAATGGCTTTCCTCTGGGTTTGCCAAGGTATCCTTTCTCTTTCTCCTTCATGGCTCAGGGCAGGGATAGTCGAGTTGTAGCAGGGACATACATGAACTGAGTCCATGGACATAGGACCCAGGATGGATCCTGCTGAAGGTGCTGGCAGTCCCACTTGCTAAATGACATAAAGTTTAATGCCTCTGCTGTGCTCCTGGGCTTCTCTGGACAAGTGCTGGAGGAGAGAAGTAGCAGAAGTGTAGCACAGCCCAGGGCTGGCCTTGCAGACTCCAGGAATCTCCAACAGAGCCAGAAGCCCCTGGAGTTTTCTTACACCTAGAGTCTTACACCATCCTCTGCAGCACTTGCTCCTTGTCAGACATAAGGCTCAGAGGTCCGTGGGTCTTGGTCAGCTTCTGCATTCCTGCTTCTCACTTCTGGCAACATGGCTGAGTGAAAGCATGCAGAAACCAAGCCAGTATTTAAGGGTGTCAGGTCTAGAAATGTGGCTTCTTCCTTGTCTGTTTCCCATCTCGTCTCTGTCTCCTTCATTCAGTGTCAACACAAGCAGGGCTTTCAGTGGATGGATTAAAAGAAGGGATATTCATGCTATCCAGCCATACCCTCTGTCTTCCCCTGGCTCACACAGAGGCAGGCAGCACCATACACCTTGCAAACACCTGAGGCAGCTGGAGACAGACAGGGTAAGGGACTGCAGTGACCCAGGGGCTGCATCCAGGCTGTGCAAAGGTGAGCACAGAGCTGAGCAGTGCCTGCAAGCTCCCAAAAGGACCAGCCTGCATTTGTCCCTCTCAGTCAGAGGCTCATCAGCACTGGCCACGGCATGCTGGAATGCCTTACTCCCAAGGAGACCTCTGGGAGGCCTTCCAGCACCTCCAGGTCCCATTGCCTTCCCTTCCTGCAGAGCGACATTGTCTGGAACAGGTGGACTGAAGCAGCAGTGTGTACGTCTGACTGCAGGTGTCTCTTCCCGTCCCCTTCCCTGCAAAGTTAGCGATGGAATTAGACACCAGTGGTTCAGTTACAGGTCTTCCTCTTCTATTGCCCCAGCTGGATCCTGCCCTGGGCTTCTCCATGATTTTTCTGCCTGTCCCTAATAAGAGAAATCAGTACCTGAGTTGTGAGGTAAAAATGGTCCCAAAGAATAACAGAGAAATATTGAGAGTTCCCAGTGACTATAAACACAGAGCACAATAGGCAAGGTCACACCACTTTACACAATGAAGTGTCTTCAAATTGTACCATCACTACCATTTAATAAGCCGCACACTCAATTAAAAGCATGCAGGTAATACATATAGTTTGTTGATGTTGAACTCCCTGTCCAGCTCTTATAAATATTTCACAATACCAGACAATGGACAAGTTAATAAATTAGGAGAGATTCCAACTAATTGCTGTTTAAAAGGCTGAGATTGAATATGTCTCTATAGATGCATTCACCCTCTTCCCCCCCACCTGTTTCTGAAATAACTAGTTGTAAAGGAAAAAAAAAGCAAACAAACAAAAAAAGAGTTATAAACCAAACAAAACACCATAAAATATGAAAGAGTACAGGTCACAGCTTTGCTAAGATTGTTATATTTCACAATAGCCTTTGTTCAAAATGCATTCAGTCACAGGCTCTTTACAGGCTTAGCTTTGGGCTCGGATAAAATTGCACTGAAGCCAAAGGAGTTGAAGTAATTCAGAATCAGTGCAGCCAAAGCATTGTAAAAAAATATTTTCTCCAAGATAGAAAGTTGATTTAGGCAGTGTTTTTGGAAGAGACTGGTTCATTTTCCTTCTCTGCCACATAATTTTCTGCATAATCTAGGACTCATATACATATGTGTGCCTGTAACGTAGTTGTTTTAATGCAACTTGGTGGTGCAGACTGAACTATGGCTAGATGAAGCATGAATGTACTACTTCATTTTAAGTGCAGTAACACCTTTTCAAAAGATGGACTTGACATCTGACTACAGTAATGTCTTAAGTCACCTAAACCTAAACTAAATCCATATAATACAGAGATCTCAGGTTAACAAGGTGTTTGCATGTTGCCAGGTTGAAAACTAAGGCAGAAAGCGCAGTACAGGAGGAGCCTCAGACCAAGACCTCCATGGGCAATGGAAACCTTGTTACATCTGAGAAAGAGCTGGAAGCTCTCCATGGATGCAGGAGGAAGAGGAGCAGAAAGACACCCTAACTATTTCACAGCCCAGGTGGCAACCCAGCAGGGCTGTTAACCCAGCAGGGCTGTTAACCCAGCAGGGCTGTTAACCCAGCAGGGCTGTCACTCACCTCTGCTGAGCAGAGCCTTCCACTCAAATTCATCACACAGGCCCTGGGGCAATTTACTTGCCACACACCCATCCCCAAGGCAGGCAGTGACTCTTGTTAGCATTTAGCCACAATCTGCGGACATTTAAGAGGTGTCTGCTTCATTACAGCATTATGGGGATGAAAACCCAGAGCACTGACAGATATTACCTGAGACCAGCTGTTGTACTCACAGGCTACTAAACCTATTCACCTGTGAGGCTTTCTAATACACTGCCTTGTTGGCTTGATGTTTATGAGTGTTGAGCTGTTGACATGCTGAGTGCAGCACTGACTACAATTGCCTGCGGTCCTACTCACTTCAGGAACTCACTGCTCATCTGGCAACACCTAATTAATTCCATGAGGGAGATGGCAATAGCTGCAAGCTATCCAGGGGTAAGTTGCCCGCAGGGAGACTGAAAATCATGCATGTAGACATCTCTCCAGGCACAACAGGAAGGGTACCTCTCATTTAGCCTTTACAAACCGTTCATGGTTTCACCATGTATTTTTCATGAGTTTGGGAGGTTTGGGTTATGATGCCAGAACAAGATCTCCATCTCAGTTCTCTGAGGAAAACAGTGAACAGTCTGTTCAACACAGTGCCAGCAGAAATAACATCACCACCTATTTTCACAGTAGAGGGCAAAAAGCAGCTCAGGAAGCTTAAAGCCCAACAGGTCATTCATCCTGAGCAAATTCATCCAGAGACCACCATGCAGCCCAGAAAAAAATGCAGTGCTGTGTTCTGGCTGTCAGCACCAGGTATTATGAGTAGTGCCTCTGCAAAGTCTCTGCAGAGAGGCAAGGGGCAGGACCAGAGATGCAAGAGATTGTGGTTCTGCACTCCATGTGAAGAAAACCCAAGGGTGTACATATCTGAGTATACTGTTCTGTATATGTATATATACTGTACATGTAATGCCTGTGAGTAGGGACATTGAGAAAACAAGAATGAGCATTTGGGACTAGAATCAGAGCAGATGCCCAGTACTTAGAGAAGTGGAGAGCTCAATCTGTTTGGCTCTTCACAAAGTAATTAAATAGGCCATCATTATAGTGCAAAAGCACCTCTGCAGGTGAGAAAATTCTGGACCCTGAAAAGCTGTTTAATCAGGAAAAGAAAAGTACAGTGGGAACTAATGCTGGAAATTGAAGTCAGATCTTTACGGTGAGTTTGTAAATATTTGTAAAATTAACCATTTGGTAAAAGGGACAGCATCATTGGACCCCTTCTGGGAGGGCAAAGCTTGGCTCATCCATTGTACTGATATGTACACTACTGAGGCAATGCAGGGAAGTTTCCACCTGTAATGCAAGGCTAAATGGTATAATAGCCCCTCAATTATACCTTTCTCAACTTTTATTTCTTTCAAATTATGCTCCACGGGAGGAGAATGAGGATAGGCTGTTCACTAGCACCATTACCAGCAAGCCTCTTCCACTGTCTCAGCCCACTAGAGGACTTTCCAGTTATACCATTTTATCTCCCTCAGGAGAATTTTTGGTCCTATCTTCACTCCTCCTTTTTTTAAAGGAAAAAACATCTCCTGGAGCCTTGGAATTTTAGCCATACTTTTTTCCTCATGGCTCTAGCCATGCTTTCCACAATTCTGCTCTTAGGAGAGCAAATCTTTGATTCCCAGTTCAGCCCTACAGTGTGAGAAAAGGACACCTTCAGCTAATTTGCATCTAAGTGAGCATTTGTCAGAGTAAAGAATAAAGGTCTTACTGTGCAAAATGGCTCCTGTGGCAGTACTAATCAATACTTGCTTGATGGATTGCCTGCCAGGAGTCTTTCAGGCATATCATTTCGGCTGCTAGACTTTCTGCTTGCTCACTGCTTAACAAAATAAATAGAGATGAATCATGGTATTTAACATAAAACTCCAACTCAGAATCAAAGCTGTTTAAAATGCACAGTGATTTGCCCCACTCCATCCTGCCTTTCCCTCTGCTCAGGAAGAATATCAAGTCCTGGCTCTTCTGGAGCAGGCACAAGGCTTGAATGATAACCATTAACCAAGGACTGCCCTTTCTTCTGCAATCAGTGATTGCATTCCCAACACAGTGCCCCACTCCTCATTGCCCCCTGAAGCGGGAGCCAGTTGGAGAAGAAAGAATTGAGATGTATGCCTGTGTGGCTGATGGGAGGGTGATATTTCACATATGCCTTTCTTAGCTGCTGTGATGCAACGCACAAACTGTTCCCTCTGCTCCTGTGCCTATTGTGCTACTGATCCATGTGAAAGCTCCCACCACTGAACTATCCCCACCTGCAACTGCACCAGATTTGATACTACAAGAAGAAACAAAAAGCCAGGTTTTTCAGAAGTACTTGGCTTCTCAGTAATAATGAATAGGAGTTTGGCTGTCCAGAAATTCATATTTCTTTTCAGAAACAGAGTTGGTTGCTGGTATTTTTCATCTGGCTTTTAAATGGATAACGCTTCTCTTGAAATTCTATACACCTACAGCCCACTAATAGCCTTGGAAAGGGTGAATAATCACAGCGGCAACTTTTTTTGGCCAAAGAGGAACATCAAGTTCCATCTAGTAAGTTCTGCCCCCTCTTTTATCTTGCCAACCCCATCACCACCCTGCAGCACAACTCAGACAAAGAGGCGGGAAGCTTGAAGGGATGTGGGATCCATATCGGGCTCTGAGTAACAGGCACGATTTGCTGATACTGACCTCAAGGCCAAGGTCCTGGGCAAGAGATGGAGATACCAGTGTGTCTCCTATGCATCCTCTGGTTGCCCTTGCCCCCATACTCGTCATGAGCCCCTTCCGTTGCCCACTCCCCTGTCCTCTGACAGCCAGGAGCACTTACCAGGCTCCTCCGAAACAGACTTCTTCACAGTACCAAGTTCCAGCTCTTCTCCACTTCTGCACCTTTCAGCCCATTTTGCCTTTTCAGCCCTCCTATAGCAGATTTCCCTTGCCTCTCTGGCAGAGCACCACTGTCCCTTGGGCTGTGACAGGGGGTTTTTGCATGCTTGCAGTTCTACTCTGACACACTGGGAGGAAGGTGGGCCTCCTGCCTTTCTCCTCCCTCCCCAAGGTTATCTGTGGCTGCAGCCTTCCATCCCTCATCCCTGTTGTGTCAGACAGATCCGTGTGGTTGCCCAGACAGGACATGAGCTTGTCCTCTGCCTCTGGGGAGCATTGCTCACTGCTGCTGTGATCCCCCTGACTCCTCCAGCAGCACCAGAAAGACAGGCACCTGGCAGAACTCTTGCTATGCTCTGTGCATGGTGTAGCTCATGGACCCCCTCCCTGCTGGCCAGCTAAAAATAGGGGTGGTTTCCCAACAGCCCTGTATGCAGCTCAGGGCTGCGGGGAGGAAGAGCTAACAGGGAACAATTTGGGGACTGAGAGCTGAAGAACCAAGAAAGGTAAATAAACTGAGTTCAGATGAGACCAGACCACATCCTGGCAAGAGAGCATTGCAGCTGGGCACCAGTAGAGAGGTTCCAGGTAGCCAGGAAAGCCAGCAGGCAAGTGGTGAGGAGTGTGGCACCAAAGAGAGGCTTTGCTCAGAGTTTCAGAGCAGGGCAATGCATGATGGCATGCTGTAGGGCAGCAGTAACACTCCGGTCCTGGGTTCTCCTGGGGACATGCATGCACAGAGCTGGGGCCAGTGACACTTTGGAAAGAGTCAGAGAGGAAATCTGACCTGGAATACTTGGTGGATTTCACACATAGCTCAGCTCCACAGAGGAGCAAGGGTGGCTCTCAGCTCAAAGCTCTCCCTCTGCACCCCCACTTTGCCACCCTCCACTTTCAAGGAAGGCAGTCTAAAGGCACACATAGAAAGCCAGTAAGTGTATAGTGCTGTGAGAGGTTAGAAGAACTCATTTGCATCCTGTTAGAGTTCTTGTGTTCTTTTTGACCACGACACAAATACCTTACAGCTACGTGGCACATGCTGGGGATATCTCACAGCAAGCACAGAACCTTTTTTTTTTTTGGCAGGTAAAAAGAGTTTCCCCAGGCACGAGGTGGATCCCTTGAAATCTTTCCATCAGGGCTTTCCTAGCTTGAAGCAAAGTTTTCTGGAGTACCCTGTACAAAAGCAGACTCACCGCACTAAAGCGCACAGCGAAGTCAGGCAACTCATCTGGTGTGATGACAGCTTAGTGGCAGCAGTAATAACCCCATCCAGAGCTTGTAGCACATTTTCAACAAGGTTATTTCTAAGGCCATAAAATCAAAGCCTAATTCTTATATTCATTTTCGAAGGAAAATATCTTGCACTCACAGTACTTTCTTGTATTTTGGTGAATCCTTCAGTTTTCACCCTCCTCTTTAGCTTTGTTGTAATCTGTCATATCCATGCTTAATAATTTCTGTGTTAGTGAATTCTTTAAATTATATATAAAGAATTAAAAAACAATCAGAGAAGAACTTGAATATTTCATATTCAAACTAAATGTTTCATGATTGCTTACAGAGTGAAAATAAGGAGACTTGGGTAATGCTCTATAATTTATGCTGTGCTTAAGCAGGAAAAACAGGGCTAATGGTTAGATTTGTTTGAAGTTATGCATTCCATTTCTCACACAGCAGGATGGAAGCCACTGCCAGGGCAAAGCTAACCTCCACCCTCAATCCAAGCAGCCCCTTTTTTGTTTATTGTACATACAACATCTTTAAGCACAATTAACAGTAAGGGTATTCTGACCATGGATAAATGGCCTCAGTGTGCCTGTTGCTTTGCCTTTGTTTATCTGACTTTCCTTACCATTTTGTCTCCTAATTTTCACGCTCTCCTGCCAGCCAGCCAGTGCGTCCTGACACCATTAACATTTAATGGCAAAACGTGCAATAAACCTCTTACTTCTGCATTTCAGTTCAGGTATAAACTTTTGGATCAAAGCCACAGTCTGGAGGTGTGGGAAGCTTACACATTGCTTAGCATAGCGGTACTCTGAACCCAGGTGATGACTGTAGCCCAAGTGACTACTACTGCATCTGTCCAGTTCTACTGCTTGGTCTGAAACTGGGATTCTGCACTTTGCTAGGGGAGCAGCACATATGTTAGAGATGTTAGTTGTAATTGCAGAGATCCAGCCAGTTGTGAAGTTTCCTCTAATGGCAATTCAGAACTAAAGAAGCTGAGAGCAAGAATGAAGGATAAGACCAAGAAGGCACGATCTTCATAAGGAGGTGAAGCTGTCAAAATACTCATGGCAGCTAAAATAGGAGTGTGACATAAAGTGGTACACTGCTTTTCTGGAGAAGGGAAATTCACTTTCCATATGTGCTTACAAGTTCCTGGGTGACTAAGTTATTTAGACTTTATGTGCTTCATTTTCCACCTAGAGGGCAATCCCACAGGGAAAGGATACAACAGGATGTCGTCAGTTAGCACAATGATAAAAACACTGAGGGGCACAGGTAAGCAAGGGATGACATGCTTCAATGAGACAATGCTACAAGTAATACCAACAGCCAAAAAAATGTAGTGTTCTTTCACACCCACGAATGCTCAAAGAGGAATAACTGTAGTGGCATTTCACCATTCAACGTGGGACTGTGTGAGGACCGCAGAAATTCACCAGGCTTCAAGGCATGGCTGCAGAGGAAATGTGGAACAAGAATTGTAGTTCAACAGGAGGTACCTGAATGGGCAAGGAGGGGCATCTGGTTTTTGGTGTTTTGGTTTGGTTGTTCTGTTTGGTTTTTTTTTTCTCCTTCTCATTTTAATATTATTTGGCAAAATCAGGGTTCCCAGGAATGGAATGAAAAACCTGAAAATCCCATTAAATGGGGTGGATTTGGTTTTCTTCATTTTTTTTAAAGCCATGTGGATGTGAGACAGATGAGAGCAAACTTACAAGGGAAGTTTTCTAGGTTTGGCACCCCAATGAATCTAAAATGTGTTGCCCGCAAAGTTCAGTTCTCAGCTGGTGAAACCCGGTAAATGTCCCCTGTCATTAGTACCTTAGTGATCTTTCCTTGACATTTGGAGCTGGGGCCTGTTGCTTCCGCTATGGCTTCAGCATCCAGAATTTTTGAAGTCAAACTCCTTAATGCTTGAATCAAGTGGACATTTAAATCCCTCAAATTCCAGGAATCAGCCTTGGTGAGTCAGAGGGAAAAGACTGCTCCTTTGATCAAATCTGTGACTCAAAGCCAAGTACACATTCGAACAAGTTAAACTGTCCCCAGGGCTCATAAAACACCTTGCCAGGCCTTTTGTATTTTGCATTAAAGCCATACCAGTCTCTGAAAGCCGAACAGTTTGCAAATCAAAAGGATTAATATTTATTACTATGGAAAGTACATGGCTGAAGCCGCTGCCCTGGAGAGTTGGAAGTTTAAATAGCATAGGCAGAGCTGGCATGCACGCACGCTGCCCTGACCTGCTCCTGGGGAAGCTGCTGGTGAAACCTCCCTGGGTCCTGGACACAAAGGCAGACCACAGTGGGAGTGTGCTGGAGCTGGCACCTCAGCATCCAGGTAGCCCCTACCTGCAGGACCAGACCCTCCTCTTTAATCATGAGAGGCTTAGCCCTATTCTGCATGGCTGGTCAGCATGCATGAGCCTCTGCAGAGCTTCTGCAGCTCCTAACACTTGGCAAGGAGTCCCTGTCAGTCAGACTGCGCACTGAGCTAAACATGAAGACATCTGATGAATCACGAGTGCAGCAAGAGCCCGGAGGGCTGCAAAAGACCTCTAGGGACTTGTTGGTGCCAGATCTCTTAGAAAGTTCAAGAGGAATTAGCTAAAGATGTGAATCAAACTGCCATGGGATTTTGAAAAAAGGGACTCAGTTTGCATGCTCAGACTCAAAAACAGGATTCAGTTTGCCTTGCTTTGGAAGCTAGGCTGCCTCTGGATAGGGATACCCACACATGTTCAGTGCAGCTCACCCATTTTAAAGAGGAGTTATATCACCGGAGATGTAGCTATCCAGTCAAACCCTTTGTGGTGGCATCACCTCTGATGTGGAAGTGGAACAGCCTTGAGTCTCAGTGGAGCTCAGTCATTATGTTCCTGAAAAGTGTGTCCATGAAACGCATGCTGTGGTTCCATAGGCTGGTCAGCCAACCCTCCTGCCTGTGTGCTGATAGCCCTAAGAGAATGATGAGAGACCAAATTAAGAGTGAGTGAACAAGCAAGTCGATATAAACCAGGGGTGACCACCGCAACAGATAGATAGACACAGTCTGGCAATGATGCAATGGTCCCCAATCTTCACATGCCAGGCAGTAGCAATGCTACAGCTGCAAGATAGGAGCAGCAGAGACTATAAAGCTGATGTCTCAAACTCCAGCTACAGGGCTGTGCTGTCAGCAGGAGGGAGCCCAGTGCCTCAGGGTGGAGAAGGGCAGCACAGCCCACTGATGCAGAGCCATGCTCCTCAGAGAAGCACCTGGGGAGGCTGAGGCTGGATCTGTAGCACGTTCTTTTCTGGCAGATGGTCCCCTTGCAGAAGAGGGTTTCCCATCCACCTGCAAAAATTCCCCATCATGTTACTGTAGGTCAGCATTTTCAGCCTTCACTGCACTCAGGGGTTATCTGCTCACCTGCAGGTGAGCAAGTGGGCAGGGGTTACGTACTGCAGCCTCTGCAGCTTCACAGTTCTTAGCTCCCAAAGCTGGAGCTTCAGGCCCCAGAACAGCCCCAATGAAGGATGGTCAGAAAACTAGCCTACAAGGAGTTTGGAGAGAAAAAGCAAGCAAAACAAAGCTCTCCAAGGTTTCAGTGTTCTTGGTCCCCATCATCTGCCTACATTTTGCCCACACATGGTTTAATCAGCATGCCGGGGAGCCTGGCTCCCTGCCAGCGGGAATGCAGATGCTGACAAGTTGTCTAAAGTGCAGTCAGAAATTGCAGTTAAACAGAAAGAGCACTTCTGGGTTTTTTGTTTTGTTGGGGTTTTAGGGTTTCTCATTAGTGTGTGTGTGTGTGTGTGTGTATGGGCTTCTTTTCCCTCTAAACAACTACAGTCTCTAACTGCCTCCCACACCTCAGTTGCCTGAGAAACGCAGCGTGGGTAATATGGTTGTGGTAAAAGGGACTCAGGTTTTACACCATGCTTCCTATCACTGGCTGGCTGCAAGGCCCCCTCAGAACTGTCCCAGCAGGATCTTTTACCCAGACATGGAAAGTATTCCCACCCCAGGCACAGCTTGCTGTAAGTTTCTGCCATGGTGAGCATCTCTTTGGGAGGAGCCAGGGGTGCAGTAATTGGTGTCTTTATTACTCTGGTAATTATGCTGATAATGTCTCTGGCCAACCCAGTCTTAGTACAGTTCAGTCCCAGACGGGATGGGATAGGAAAGGAAGAGGTGTGCACCAAGAGCTGGGTATCACCCATGCTCCTCCGGCTTGACAGGACCATTCTCCACAACCACCCTCACAGCAGCACCCCTGTCATCACCCTGATCAAGACCACTTCTTCCCAAATAACAGGGCATGTATCTGTGCTGGAGGTTGCACCCACACTTGGCCAGAGACACGCATCTTGGTTAGCAAGTCCTGGATGGAATTACCCTGAAAAAAGAGCATGCTTTTATTACACTGGACGTCTGGGCAGAGGGAAAGGTTGCTCAAGCTGACTACAAATATTTAAAGAGATGACAAACCGTCTCTATTGCGCACTTCTGAGCTCAGCACCAAAAGGTGAGATGGATCAGAAAGATTATTTCTGGCTGAAAAAAGACATTTTGTTGGGGTAGGAAAAGAACAACTACCCACCCACTCAAACTCACATCTTTTGAACAATCTCTGTATAGTGGTAAGGGGAAAGCAGGCTCCAGCTTGGCTGAGCAGAAGGGAAGGGGAAATGGGGTGTCCTGCCCTTATCCAGCAAGGCCGCTCCCCATTCAGCAGACAGTTCACACAGACCTAGGGATGCTGCTGCCTTCCAAGCTCAGGAAGGAATATTTTTCTTGGCTAACTGAGCAGCTTTCTCTGAAGGCCAGCACACAGCACACTCTCCTGACCCCATGGCAGCCCTGACAGTGCTCAAAGTGCCTCTGCAAACAATGTGGGACTGAGCACTTTCCATCAGAAGAGCACTTGGACTAAGGGAGGCCTTCAGTAACCTTCACAAGTGGCTGCTCCTTTCTTACTAACGGATTGGCTTTTCCAAGTGATAACGGTGGGCTATTCAGTTGCCTCCCATGCTGCTTCTCCACAGCCTTGTTCAGTTTTCTTCTTGCCTTCCGCTTTCAAGCAGTTCTGGTCAGCCTCCCCCAAAGCAAACCCTCCTTGCCATGTTTTCCACAGAATTTTCAGTCCCCAGTGCAATATTCTGCTTTCTTCTGCAGTCTTATAGCCATGTGTACCGTCCATTTCACCCACACTTCAAGACTGCACAGATAAAGGCTCATCAGTGCCCTTACACATGCAGACAAATAATGTCTGTTTCTTGAGAAAAGACAGTGCTTGTGCATTATAAAAGTCTATCCCTGAGATTTTAATTCACAGACCTTGCTTTCCCGATATGTCCTTCTGTTGTTACTCTTGCATTCTCAAGACTCATTCTTTTTAGCTTGTGGCTTGTGGTCAATGACAGAGCTCCTGTATGATTCAAATGTTTTCAAATATTCCCACAGACAACAGTCTCAGTCATTCGAGTTCTTGAGGCTGAAGCAAGTTAAAACTAGGTAAGAAGTTTCCTGGAGCCCTTCTCCCCATGTAACTGTTATTTCAGAAAGTAGCTCCCTCCACTTAGATTGCAAAATCAAGACGTAACTGATTTAGGAATCAGCAGTGTTTAGTGATTAAGCAATACATTAATAAGAAGCTGGTCAATCTATTAGGTAATCAATACACTAATTATCAAATAAATACTCCTCTGTTTCTAATCTGCAATTATACTGTTTTCCACCCTATTACACACAATTATAAAGCTGTTAATATAACACTCTCAAACCTTATGAATCACACACATCTACTATCCACTTACAAATCCACCTCCTTCTCTCCCTACATGACCTATTAGCAGGGTGGAAATCCTTTCCCTCCCTACAAGACCTATTACAAGTGTGGAAATCTATCCTTCTGCAGCCCACCCTCTCACACTTAGTTTTCCAGACACTGGGAGTCCTGTTGGCTCAGGTTTGCAAGTCATCTGTAGGTACCTGTACTCTTCCTTTCAGAAGATTTTCTGCCTTAGCATCAGTATTTCTATTTTTGGAACAATCCATTTGCCACCCTTGTACCTCCCTTTCTCTGCCCAAGTTCTTCCCTAAGACGTGACATGTTGTTCGTTACTTTTTCCTAGATGGCCCAATTCAGCAACATCTGTACCAAAGTCCAGTGTTTCCCAAGTTGCTAGTGGGGCAACCTCAGCCATGTACAGTATTACTGATACACCCTTGCCCAGGTACAACAGGCCAAAACCTTTCCACAAGTTTCCAGTCCATAACAGCAACACATTACCTTACACATTCTCCAAGGCAAATCAGTCTATCTAGCCTTGAATTCCTCCACCTCATCCTAGTTAAGCTGCTTGTCCCTGTGTCTTGCTGCCAAGAGCAGACCAGTAAAACAGAGACCCACATTATCTATGTAACTGGTCCACTCAAAAAATAGCAGCGGAACAGGACCAAGAAGAGGTACCCTAAAATGAACATGACCATGACAGCAAACCTGGCATGGTGGCTAGCTGTTGTGCAGTAGAACATGTTTCCTAGGACGGCCTTTTTTTCTGGGAGAAATTACTAATACAGTGGCTGGGATAATTTGTTTTGAGAAACATTGATTTAGCAAACAGGGAAAGAAAGAGGTGGAACATGTCATGGCCTGACGGATGAAAACCTTGGTCATCAGCATAACATCCCCCCTCAAGCTCTGCTTTAGAAGCTACTGGGTATTTTTGCCCTTTCCTTTCAATTTAGGAGGCCACTATGGTACATCAGTGCTTTGCTGGGTAAGAACCTTCTTCTTTCCCTTCATAATCTAGAGGTACCCATGACAATTCAAGACCAAACTGTGCTTTACTTTTGGGCTAAGTCGCTCTCCCATGTTACATTATTTATAAAGAGCCAGAGATGTGTAGCTTCTGTGAACTGGTGGTTTCACCTGCATACACAAGCTAGCCCTTTCAGGCTCCCTTGATAATTATATTCTGTACATGGAAACTTGAACTGAAAATGGACAAACAATGAAGAGAATATAAATGTATCTGTCTTTCAGTATGCACCTGTTCTGTCATCTTGTTCTAGTTTAATGCATTGTGAGCAACGTGACACGACTAATGATTCCAGGCAGAAAATCACCAGAAAATGCTCAGCGTTGACTTGTCAGCTAGGAAGACAAAATAGGAAAGATGTGGTGAGCAGCACTGACATTAACATTCAGATACAGTTAAAACATTCATTTGGGCTTAGAGGAAGCATTTAATACATCTTTGTAAAATACTCCCACCCATCCTCACCACCTCTTTGTTTAGTCTTTTGTGAAAAAGACGTACTAATCCAGGGGCATACATTGAACGAAAAACCCTGAGAGCTTTGAAGAAACCAGGATGGAACAGAAATGAAGAAATCTGACATCCCACGGCAGAGTGTGTGTGTTTGTGGGGAGGAAAGTGTATAACTCTCAAGTGCTGGAGGTCTTGCCATTCATCTAAAGGCAACATGCCGAGTCTCTAAGAGTTAAAAATACAAAGAAACAATAATCTCATGATGGTCAAACATGCACAGAGATCTTAGTAAAAAAAAAACGTCTCCTTTATTATTGCCTTCAACACAAGCTCCCAGTCCTGTTGTGTAAAGCTTCTGCATGTCCCACCTGGTTCTGGACACGTCCTCTTCATTAACCCTGTTACTCACTCTCCACACAGTATCCTACCTTCCCACGTTGAGCCATGTCTATCCCAGGAATTGCAAGCACAAGGCTGTTTGCTTTCTGTGTGTTGTACAGCCTGTTTTCTCTTGCTTTGGACAGTCATTATTTCTCACCCACTCCCACCGCTGTCTTTCTGCACTCTCTGTTTTTCTTCAGTGGCTGACTTCTCTGCTTCTCATGCATCCTTGCTTCCCATCCAGAAGGCCGTCTGCCATTCCCAACCTTGACAGTGCCTTCGAAACAATCTCATAACAATTTTGAGGTCAACGCTCAATTATTTCTGAAGAGTTCTTTGTGGCAGGCTCCCTCTTCCAACCCATGTGCTGGTAAATGCGTTTTCAACCCGTTAATTCTCCTCTTGGCGTCTCTTCACAGCTAAGAAGTGACAACCCTGCAAGCCATACAGCCTGTAACAGACTGGAGGGGCAGCCACCTCTTGCAGAAATGCAAAAGGAAAAGCACCATGCTCCAGCTGGCCTCACAGAGGGCTGGTATGTGTGCAGTACCTGGGCTCCAACCACATGCTTCATCATGCTTCCTCCAGTAAGGACTGTTTGCTACACATTTGTGAGGGGATTGACCAGCCTCTGGCAAATGTATTCAGAGGCAGGCTGTTTCTGAAAGGCACAGTACATGCACTCTCCTTATCAGGAAACCTTGAAATTGCTGGCTGCCAGAAATCAGAAGGGTGCACTGGAGAACGTGCTGCATGAGCTAATGGGTCTGTACCTTCCCTGAGCAGAACAGCCAGAGGCTGCTGTGTGAGCTGGTAAAGCCATCTTTATGTTCTTGTAGGATGCAACTGTATGGACTCCAATAAAAAACATTCAATTGCAGAAGATGAAATACATTTGGTTTATTTCTTTCTAAAGTTTGTACATATACATATATCATTATACATATGTGAGATCCTTCACCAGGGTTGCTTGATTTCAATTACATAAAAATTATTGGTAAGCTTGTAGGCTCTCTGTTGCCTGTAAGCAACATTTATTCCAACTTATAAAAACACAGAGGAACAGAGTTATAGTCAGAAACATGGACACAAGAGAGAAGTCTACTTTATATCTCACAGTTTCAATACATCAAAGGCGAATTATTTGTCTGTATACCGTAGGCTTACTTTATCAGCAATGATAAAATAGAGGAAAATATTTATATACAGTCACCTCAAGTGAAAAATAAAGCAATGTAAACTTAAATTCCAAAATATTATTTTAAATGATATAACAATATCCCCAAAAGTCCTGTTCCAAGGGGAAAAGGACTGATTAAGTGCCTTCATTTATCAGGAAATGATCATTCTAGTACCAGTTACATGAAGCAGAATAAGGGAGGGCATCCTATGATACCTGTAGAAAAAGAGTGACAAGTCTGCTTCAGGAAAGCATCTCTGTGTAAGCCAGTATATGTTTGAGTCCTAATGGACATCAGCAGCACGTGGAAACGTCTCCCATGAACCAGGGCTTGACTAAGTCTGCACAGCTCTGACTCTGACCACTGAGGAGGTTTGCTTTTCTGGCCATGCATATTCCCAGGAACAAAACGGGGTGCCCTGGTGGTAGGACAGCCTCAAACCTGAGACGATGACAGCTCCAGGAGTCAGAACAGCCAAGTTTCACACTGCTGGAAAAGATTTTGTGATCACCTCAATCTGCTTCACAGCAGACCAAGAAGTTACCACAAAGAAGTGAGACTGGGACTGTGTCTCTAGTGTGTTGTATGAAAAACACTCCAGCGAGTCAGTAATGAGAGTAAAGTGAGTTCAAGGTTACCAGAAAGTAGGTTCCTACACTTGGCTAAAGGGATAGGAGGCCACGCCGAGGAAAGATTTTGCAAGGACTGCTGTCAGGCCCAGTAAGATCTGCACACAAGAGATGCACAAGGTGCGTGCACACGCAAGTGCAAAATGTTTCTCTGCACTACCACTACTACAGTTAGTCTTCCCATATGAGTACCACACAACTATAACTGAAAATTCAGTCCCCTTTCTTGGCTTAATGGAAACAACACGGCAACAGCGCAGGCAGAGGGAAAACGACATTTTCCCAACTGTGACTCTGAGTGTGATGGTCTCACCCTCATCCTCTTCCCACTACATCACCATAGGAGGCAGATAACCCCAGAGACAAGCTCAGTGCCTGAAAAAAGATTACAGGATCACAGCTCATGCAAAGCAAGGTGATGGGGATGTGCCTCTTCATTTCATCCTGAGCTGCAGTCTACTCATGTCTCAGTCCTGCAAGACACAATCACTCTGGCCATCATCCAGTGAAGTACAAAGGCAATGGCTTCACTGAAGTTGCTCAACTGATTCAAGGTAACTTCCACTAGGTAACTCCGGGTAGGAATCCCACCCACAGGCTTTGCTCTCCTTTCCGGGGAAGCAATCCTAGTATTGCCCTCACTAGAGTGCAACAGAAGAACTGGTTTTCCTCATGTTTTTTTACTTCGACCAGCAACTTGTTAAAAAGGTTCTTTAAACCTTCAAAGAGAAACCTCTCAAAGGCATACAAGATGCCCAAGAGAAATATTTCAGGCCTGCTGCTCTTCTTTTCCCTGCTGATGAGCCAGACATTATTCTGGAAATCTGTACAGTTGCAGAAACAAACTCTCACTACTGCTGTATGACTGTATCTGCAGGAGACATCACAGGCACCTGTCCTGCTTGGACGCTTTTGGACATGATGTCCCCTTGCTGAATCTCCACAGAGGGAGGTGAACATCTTCAGAGTAAAGCTGTGTGTTAGATCCCCAGAGCGAGATATGCAGAAGTCAGCACGGATGCTCTGGGTGCAGGCATTGGCTGACATCAAAAAGGAGAGAATTAGCCTGGTCTTAAGCTACAGCAGAAAATCCCACCCAGTAATCCTTGTTAGACTCTCATAAATATAAGCCTTTGTTTTTCACATACAGGACAACAGGCAGCCCCTGGTGGACAACACACGGAGATCAAGGCAGCTCAAGGGATACCCTAAATCTGCAAAAGCTCTGATGATTGTTTAACCTAATTTCAGAACAACTAGAACAACAAGCAACCTAACAAAGTTTGCAGCTGTTTAAGTGCATTGACCAAAACAAGCCTCAGAAAAGAACAGGCTTTGGAGTGCTGAGTCATAGAAACTGTACTATACGTATGAAAAACATACACACATCTATAGGCATCACTGTAACATGTTCACCAAGAATGTAAAAGCCTCCGACTGTACCTCACGCAAACAGTAGTGATCTTGAAGTTTTCAAACTGTCAGAAACTCTGTTCTTTAAGCCAAGTTATAATCCCAGCCTTGAGTAAGAGGACACAGTTCTAATGAATACAAATTCAAAAACAAACAAACAAACAAAAAAGCAAAAGCAAACAAACAAAAAAAGAAAATAACAAAAATCCCCATACAACCCACAACTCGTCCTGCAGTCTGTCAGAATTCGAAAGCACTGAGCATGAGGTTTCCATAAGCGCATAAGTGACGTAAGACTTGAATCACTGATAAGAGTTTGCCTTGTGCAGTGTCACAGACTGGATATCATTGACTTCCCTTAATTCCAGCAAGAGGCTCAGGGGAGTCAGAGGATGTTGCGTCAAGTAAGTCTCCATGGCAGCTTGAAAACGGCAGTGAAGCTGAAACCTTGCCTACTTACACAAAAATACCCTCTTGCGCTGGTCTCATTTAGGAGAACTATGTCCAAGACCACTGCTATAGAGTGGTTACTAATTACAATGGTTTATGTCAGATTATGTCAGAGAAAAAATCCTGCCCTTGTCATCTGTAGCACTTTCAATCTTTTCATTGCTAAGTGATGTACTTTTCCTTGGTCCAAATAAACTTCTGGCCAGTGCCCCAGCTGATCCCTGGCACAGATTTAATAGCAGATGCCATGGGATGTCCCTCATCATTTAAACATTTATAATTTTTAATGGCTGCTCACTGTTCAAATGGGAGGGCAAAGCACACTTTGGGCTGGCCTAAATTTGTTCCTCCTGACCACATGAGCAAAGTCAGGTCAATGGTGCGGCTCTTGGGAAAGCTGTTGCTTGCATTTGCTAAGGGAAATGCTCTAACAAATAATTAAAAAGGAGCCTCAACACAGCTAGCAAAGTGGATGGGCACGATACATTCTCTCAGGCCTGAGCCTGCCTCCTTTCACTGCTGCCAACAGGAGAGCAGATACTCTCAGATGGCACGCGGACATATTTCACTGAGACCTGTCCTCCTTGCTCTCATTTAAACCAGCCTCCTCATAACGTGACTGTAGCTCCCCTGGTTGAGGGTGCTGCTGTCACAAGGGAGAAAAGCAGCAGGTGGTAGGGACAGTTCCTCAAGCAGCACAGTGCAGGTGGAAAAGGAAGCTAGCCTTTCTAATCACCCCCAGCACTGAGGGCAATGTTCAAACACACATTCTCCAGCAGGTGACCAGCCACTGGTATTCCTACAGTATCACTGTCCTATGCACTGGTGCTCAGCTTAGGAAACATCATTTCTATAGAGGCTGACAAAGCCCCTTGTGGCTGGAGCTAATGTTCATGTCCCACATGGAGAAGCTGCAGGTGAAGCAGCTCACTAGACTATACCTATGCTGCTCGGAGAGCTCTGGGAGAGAGGAGATGCCAGGCATACTGCTTCTATATGGACTAAAAATATCCTCTGAAGAGCATAGGAGACCAGCTTTTTCAGAAATTTCTGAGACACATTCTTTGGTTCAACCCCCCAGGCAGCCTAGTTAATGGAACCTGGGGGCACACGCTGAGGAGCTCTGGTTGTGCTCTGGGGAGAAATGTGGACTTCATAACTGCCCTCTTCAGAGCAGACGTGGCATCCCAGAGCCTGAGGAGAGCAATATCAGGGAAAGTTTAAACCAGCAGCAAGCTGGAGATAAGGTGTGCAAAAGCAGATGGTGATTCTGATAAGCTGGATACCATCTCTCTGCGTTTGAGGGACAGTGGTTGAAAATGGCCTTTCTTTCTTTTAATTATTTTTTTTCTACACTACTTCCAAAGGATGGAAGATGTATGGCCTGATTTGCAAAGTTCCCAGTTCCTTGCAAAACAGCGTTTCAAAGTTTCCCCACAGCATGGGATACCTCTGCCTTCAAGACTTTCAGAAAGGAGACCAGGAATGTCTCAAGTGTCTGGTCTGAGTGTGGGAGGGGGGACCTTGTATCCCTGTAGCTAACGCTAGAGGATTACAGCAGTCTGAAACTCTTGTCTCACACCTCCCAGCTATAACTGTGGCTGGAAACCAGACTACCAAGGAGCAGAATAAGAAAGCTGTTCACGGGGTTACCCATTCAACGCAGCACTGCTTCAGAGCAGGTTTTCTCGAGGCAAGATGGGACAGTCAAATTTTCTGGATTTCTGCAAGCATGGAAGGAAAGAGACCTGTTATACAGAAGCAGCTGAGGTGCTAAGATGACAGACAGGAGCAGCTTGACAGAAAAGGAGGAGGAGCTGTCAGACTAACTGTGATAAGGCCAAAATTGAATTAGGGATGGAGAACGTAGACACAGTAAGTGGTACACTGTCTGCAGAGAAAACCCTTCCTCACTTTCCAGAATATCGCCATTCAGTACCTGCAGAAGCCCAATGATTACCCTGCCACCTTTGACTTTCTCCACTGCCACATCCACCTCCTCACTGAACAAGCTGCTCTAATGAAGCAAGAACCTCACTCCCCCACCAGAGAAAAGCGGAAATACTGTTTCAAGCCAGAATAACCACAAGCCTTGTTACCGAAAGGCACTAGGGATGTGAAAAAATCATCAAGCAACTCCAGTCTCTGGAGGTCTGCTAGTCCATACTCCTGCTCAAAGCAGGGCTCCAGGAGACCCTCAAAATGTGGGCAGACTGCATCCTAGGAGGAGGTGGGATCAGAGGGAAAGCACTTAAGGGATGAGCTGTTACAAGCCCTTAGAAAGCTTCTGGTAACCATTTACAAGTGGCTGGCTACAGATGAAAAACTGTCTGAGCTGGCGTCACAGCTGAACAGCGTTCCCCCACAGCTCCCCTGCATTAATCACTCTGCTGGCTGACTTATCTCTCTACATCAATTAAAGACACAACATAAATACTGGATTTAAAATCTGTAGTCATGTTCGCTGGTCCATGCGTGATTTATCTGCAAGACACACACAAACACACAGCCGGCCCAGAGAGTCTCTTCAGCAGCCGCTGCTGAACGAAAACCATCTTCACCAGACCCCTGCATCTTGCTGACTCATGGAGAAGAGTGTGTGGTTTTGGCTTGAGGAGAGTATCTCACCTGCTTTAGTTACAACACGGACAGAAGAAGGCACTTTTGTCCTTCTCCCTCATCTCTCTGCTGTCAGGCACAGATCCAGTGAGCCCCTCTCCTGTCTCACCTCCGTCAGTCAGGAGAGAAGATGGTCCAGCCCCTGGAGGGTGAACAACCAGCAGTGCTTCCAAGAAGGATGGGTCCTCCAAGACCTTTGTCTGCATCTTTATAGGGAAGGATGTTAAAAGCTGTTGGCCCCATCCTGATCCTTTCCCGGTGTCCCCCACTCTGAACACACAGGCAGAAGCTTTGCCTGAGCAACATTTGCATGCTGCAGCAGGGAAGATGACAAGGAAGGATGAAATCTCCCTGCTTCACTGACGCAAATGCTGGCTTGCACACACACATGCTCATGGTGGTCTGCCAGTAACTCTTGTTCGCCCTGAGCACCCCCGGAAAGCTGCAGGCTGTGTCGCTGACACCAAGTTCAGGTGCATGGTGGGTCTCAGAGGAGGGCTGGAAACCAGCAGAGTAACTTTACACATTGCAACACGAACTCCAGAGTCACTGCGGTCAAGCTCTGATCTCTGCTAAAAGCAACATTTCAGCAGAAAGGCAGAGCAACACAAAGCTATCTGACCTGACTCCCAGTAGTGCCACCCAAGAAGATGCACCACTAAGACCTCATCAGAACCTGTCCTCAACCAGAAGATGGTTAAATACCATCTACAAACTGCTTAACAGATGATCCTATTCCCAAGGGAGTCCAGCAGCCATAGGCATTCACAACAGGATCACCTTTTTCTCTTGGCTTCTGATATGTGCATTTTCACATGGGTGCTTGCAATGGCTAGAATTTGTAAAGCAATGGAGCACAATGGCATTAATTAAAACTTAAGCAGAACCTGAAAAATCCTCAGTAAATTAATCTGCATGCCTCAGCAGTCTCACCAAGAGTGTTCCAAGCTCAAATGTTTAATGACTAAAACACACATTGAAAGAACTGCATTTGCTAAGCCCAAATGAGACTTTAAAAAATACACCCTAATCCATTTATACATGCACACGGAAACAGAGAATAAATAATGAAAAAAAACAACACACCATTTTTGCAGTTCACTTTTGACTTTTCTTATTGTTTTGAATCATTTCCTTTGCAATGACTTTGAAGAGGAATTATCCTGTTTCTGTGTCAAAGCTGGGCAATGCATTTTACACAAATAAGTTCTTTTTGAGCTCCGCAATTTAACTGCAGTCTACAGCAACCAGAATATTTTTAAAGCTGGGGAAATAAAAAAAAAAGTGAAATGTCACCTCTTTGCCTTTTAAGGCACTGCACTCTATAATCACAAGAGGTTTGCTGGGCATATTCCAGACAGTCTTTGAAAAGCTCAACTGGACAACCCCAGCTTGACAGCCAACCAAGGCCCATTTACAAACCTGCAGATTAGTTTTTTGTTTCTTCTGCATGCTTACTAACACTGTTTTCTGTAACAGAACAAGTTTTCTTCTCAAATACGAATTCAGTGGTCCCTGAATGAGTTTCTTCTACTCTCTCTTCTGCTTGTTTTAAACCACTAGAGCATGCAGGGATCTGGCTTTGTTCCCCTTGGAGAACTGTTGATCTACCACACTTGATTAATTCAAACAATGCCTCCCAATGAGCACTGTCACGCACCTGTCTACCCTGAGTCTTTTAACACAGCATCCTGCACCACATCACTTTGGCTCTAAGCAGCAGAAGGCATTTCTCTCCGTTAGTAAGAGGACTGCACATTTGCTCCACTGCGGTAAGCATGTACAATTTCTAATGCCCCAGCACTTGGTAAGTACTGATGGTTTCTACTCAGGACTCTGCAGTTTTAGCAGGGTTAGGGGCCAGCCTCCTGACTTCTACCAGTGGCAGATACCAGATTCGTCCCAGCAATCACACATGGGAATAGCCCCTCTGGTTTTTCTGCTGGGTGGCAACTGCAAGGATTGATTTGCTTCACCACCTCCCTCATTTGAAAGTGCAACATCTCCGTTGCAGCCAACAGTGAGCACAGCACCACAAAACCTGTTGAACAGTGGTCCTCAGTGGGGGACGCAAGTCACGCAGTGCCTGTTATGGTCCTTCTCTCTTTGATCGCTCCCTGTCCTGCCCACTGAACTGGCAGTTCAATAAGCTAGATTAATTGACTTGGACCATTTGGCAAGTCTGGCAGGGCACAAAGTCACTGAGGTGGTAATTTTTTTGATGTGTGGCCCTTTGACTACTTGGGCTGGAAACACCAGTGCATTTCTGAACAATTCTTACATTGATCTTGACTCCCCTTTATGCACTAAGAATTACATCCATCAGGAAGGCTGTCCTGTGCCAGGCACAACACAGGCTTATTGAGCCTGGCAACAAACAAAAGAAAGGCTAGTTTGGTTGTACTGCATGTAGGGGAAGGGTGATGCAAAATGAGAGAGACCTGTCTGAGCTCACCCAGTGGGCCAGTATCAAACCTGAGGTTAAAACCCAGGGTTAAGTATCAGGTGAGCCAGTGCTCTCTGCAGAGCCACAATGCCACTCAGGTGAGAGGATCAAGATCAGGAAAATGATTTCTACGTCATCTTTCTACTCCCTGTATCTGAAAACTGCTGGCCCTGAGGAATCTGTGGCATAAACCAGGGGGCTTTCAACTATGAAAAGCTTTACCCATGGTGGTCTCTCTCTGTCCTGCGCTCCTTTCCAAGAGCCTGGCGCAGGGTATACAGGAGCTGCAAGGTGAGCTGGCTCGTGGTGGGTGGAGAGTAAGATCTGCGAAAGCTGAGGCTGCCTTGTGCTGGCCTCCAGGCACAGAGTAGCCAGCATGGCACCAAAACCCAGCCCGCAGTGAGGACATCTGTCCCCTTCTCCAGTCTGCACCAGCCTCTTCCACTTATAGGTGAGCTAAAGCAGAAAAATGGAGATCTGAGGAGAATCCCTTACTGAGGAGAAAAGGCAAAGGGCTCTGTCACTAGCAGAGAAATTACGAACACCTATCTGTGCACACCAACACGGAAACTCCTGGAAGAGGGAACATCAGGGAACAATACATCATAAGGCTCTATATAGCAGCTAAGTGAGAGCGTATAGTTAAAAACTACACAGAGGCCTTTTGTCTTTAAAATACAATGCTAATGGCTGACATTTACAGCAGCCTCCTCCACAAATAAACTTAAAGCCCAGGTAGGCATTCTGACTGGGAGGTCAAGAGATACCTAATCTCCCTGACTGCAGAGACAGCACAGGTCTGGATACCTCCCAGCCTGCTAACTCAGGAGAAGGCTCTTTGCTTGTGAGAAAGCAAACAAATTATTCAAATGCTGTCATCCTAGCATTGCCAGAGGTTTCCAGGTTTCACTGCTTCGTGCTCGTGGGTCCAGGGTCAATCCAATGCAATAATGATAAGCAACAGTGACTATTTACTGCTGCTAAGTACCAGTACCAACATGCTTCATATCGTTCCCAGCACCCCTAGCTCTAGCCAGCCTTCTGCAGCTGCCTGATTGCACAGCTCTTCTCACAGCTACGGCTCTCTTCTACAGCACTGCAGCATTTGTCCAGTTACTTTTCCCACCCACCTCGTCAATAAAGTGACAAGTGACTTGAGAGATGAAAGCCACGTGCCGATGGGAGGAGATAAATGGGGAAGAGATAGAATATACATCACAGCGCTCTATCTCTTCCCGAGCTCCTTTAGAAACAGAACAACACAAGAAAGTCCTGATGCTTTAACTGCTGAATGATAAATTAACAAAGCAAAGCAGGAGCAAAGACATCTCCCACAATCTGCACAGAAACAGCAAAAATATACAATAGAAAATGTCACTAACACCCCATTCAGGCAGATGCACTTTTTTTTGTGTGAATGACAGGTTATTAAATGGAAAAATTTTGAACACCAGTACTTTGCTTCATGGCTGTTCCTCCAGTTGTCATTTCCACCTTAAGTGACCTTCTGCTTAATGCTGGGTGTTTCTGGCCTGTAGTCCTTCCTCTCTGAGACGTTGCGTTTCACCTTGGCACTAACTGGAGACTCCTGGTTCAATGAGGGACTCGAGTGGGATTTCTTCAGTCCTGGTGCATCATTCTCTCCTCCACTCAGCAGATCCTTCACCCCTTCTTTCAGGAGACTGACGTAAGTCTCATAGCGATTTTTCTGGGAAATTGAAAGAAAAACCTGAATAAGCTTGCAAAAAAATCTGCAGAAGCACTTGAGATATCGTACCCATAACTCGATGCTCTCTGCTGGCCTTGAAGGAAGTCAAGAGCCTAATATGGATGGGAACAATAGTGCCTGATGTGGACATGAACAATGGTGGATAATGTAAATTACACTCTACAAAAAAGATTCAAGGCAGGTTGAGCCCCGGGGCGCTGTGCAATTAGAGGCACACAGCAGCAAACAATTCCTGGTGCTAAACTGAACAGTGGCTCTCAGCTACTTGAAGTGCATAAGGATTTCCAAGTAACAAAGCCAAGCGAGAGCTTGCTGACTTCAGTCACACTGAGTCATATTCTGTGCTCACACATACTGAGATGCTACGTGCCCCACGCAGGCATGGAGAAAGAGTGCAGCAAAGTAAGGGACAACAAAAATCCTGCTCTGATTTGCCACAGCTCTTCCCTGCAACCCTCTACTCCCACCTTTTCCTTTTGCAGGGAAGGAAAAGGCCCTTTTCCTTGCTTTAGCCCCAGGGGAGAAACCAAAGCAGGGCACTCCTAAACTCAGATCGTACTGGCTTGGCCACCACTGAGCTTGTGAGAGGATGCTCTGTGAGACCAAACCTTAACAAAAGGGAGCAGATGAGAGGGCTGAAAGCAGCAAGGTATGTTTCCCTTATAGGGCCACGCATGGTGAATGATGAAGGTTGCTTCCTGTCCAGACATCTGCATTTTACAATTGGAGAAAGTTCACTTTACTGTGCCCCACTTGCTCTGTTCTTTGGAGTGGAGCTTTCCCTCTCCAAGGGGAAGATTTTTCTGTGTGTTACAATACCATCTTTTTTGCAAAGAACGTCTTGGCAACCAACAAAATGAGGGTACATTAACAGAAGACCTCAAAACCAGAAGCTGGTGCAGGAGGTCCTGAGAACAAAGCAAGCCACCTCCCAGGGATTTGTTTAAAAATGTGCCCCCGACATATCCACTAAAGATATTATGCAGGCATTGTAATTCAGATGATCTCAGTGGGCTGGTGTCAGGAATGGAAGTAGTAAACATCCATACTGATTGTTAATTTATATTTCAAAGTGGCAAAACAGCAGCCAAACTATTATGTACCTGAGAGAGGAAAAAGTGTTGAAGAAAAATTCTTCCTATTTATAATAAAATAATAAAGTTCTGGTAACAACAGGAAGGGCTGGAAGTAAAAAAAACTTGGTAACTGCTTTGAAGTGTGGAATATAAAGGGAAAAATTACAAACAAGGAGAGAACGTGACTGAGTTTCCAAACAGTCCTTTGAGTAAACAAAACTGCATAGAGGAGGATCATGAAAAAAAACCCACCTAAAAATTAAAGAAAAAAAGCAGTCTGATCAATTCCATATCTGGAGCTCCAGCTCCACAACACGGAAGACAAACACATAAAGCAGGTAAGATGTGTCATTCAATAAAAAAAGAAACGGAGAAACAGCAAGCAGAACTGCCCAGGGAAGTTGTGAATGCTCCATCACTGGCGGTGTTCAAGGCTGGGTTGGACATAGCCTTGGGTGGCATGGTTTAGTGGGAGGTGTCCCTGCCCATGGCAGGGAGGTTGGAACTAGATGATCTTAAGGTCCTTTCCAACCCTAACTCTTCTATGATTCTATGATGTACTGGGCTGATGAACGATTCGGCATGCAATGAACAGGACACCTCTGCGAAAGAAAAGGCAAGCCAGTGCTCTGAGCCTGGGATCATCAGGGTAGAGGGACTTTACCACTATATGGACTTCCACTTTTTGTTGGTCCAGTAAACGCCACCAGGGTCAACAGACCTACCATTCAGAATACAAATCTAATGCAGTTTCTGCCTGGCAAGTCTGCCAATGGACTTTGTAGGCCCATGATTTCTACTGCAATTAAGCAATGCATTTGGAAGTTTCTATTTTGATTTCAACTGCAACAAGCTTGCTGCTTCAGTGATCTCACATTTGAAGGTAGTTATTGAAGCCGGTGGAAAATCTTCCTTAAAAGAAATTAATCTGGAAAATTCTGTCAAAAAAGTAAACCCACAAAACTTAAAAAAAAAAAAAAAAAGTTAAACTACTCAAAAGCTACAGCAATGTTATCTCTGAAGAACAAGGGCATATAATAAAGAGGAGATGAAATAGCCACCCGTTGAATTTCTATCTTCACCTCTCACCTGACAGCACTCAAAAGGTCTCTCTCAAATCATTAATTTGCTCCAATGAGCAACCATCACCTGGAGTAGTAGTTGCTCACACAACGCAAAAGGAATGTTCCTTCCTTGGTGTCTACAAGTAAACACACCAGCAAGAAGAAATATTCCTGGCTGCATCCCTGAACCAGGCACCTCCCGTTTCACTTGCCCTCAGGGGGAAACATTATTTCACTTGTCTTTCATCCAGAATAAGAATGAAGGGAACACTAGTGGGTGTAGAAAAAGAGGAGTTACAAGGGCCTGCAGAAAAGGATTCTGGTTTCTGCTTTTCTCATGGGACTATTCTGCTTCCTTTGGGACTCAAAGGCCCTTTTGATGAGCTTCTGGAGATGTACCAGTATGGCCCTTTGTACATGGATACAAGGTCTGGTCTGCAGTCTCAGCCTGAAAGAGTCAAGTACAAAATACTGCCCCATCTGCCTCTTGCTTTTTGCTTTGACTCAATGCAGCAAGGTCTGTCACCATCTCCTGCCTCACCCTAACAGGATTTTGTTCTGAAGGGAAGGTGAGAAAACCCCAAAATCTGGGGAAATTTTCCATTTAGGATTTTCATATAGCTCACCTTTGGTTTTGGGGTTTTTGGGGGTTTTTTTACTGCCTATTGATAGTTCAGCATGGCCTGCAAACTTTGTGCCAAGTGTGAAGGTAACACAGCATTGCATATCAGCACCTTGAATCACCATCATCACCCAGACATGCATTCCTGCTGTGCTGATCACATATCTGAATTGCACAGCTCAATTGCTGCTCAAGGCATTCACTAAGGAAGAAGGTACCTTTTGTTTCCTGGGCTGTAATGGTTCTGGTTTGTACTAAGGTACGTGAGAAATGTTTCTGTAAAGATTGCCATAAAATTGACAGAAAACAGAAAAAACCCTCACAACTATCTCCTTCTCCACCAATCTTTCTCAAATCATCTACATTTCATCCTAACTCACTGTGCTTCTACAAGTGATTGAAATAAACTTTTTGTTGAGGACTCAAACCCAAGAAACTCTTTGCTCTCCCAAGTTGCACAAGACCCCCTATAGAAGGGAAGTGTACAGATGTACAGGCTTGCTCTGTACATCCAAGTGCTGTGTTCAAAACTGACATTGCACCATTGATCACAACCCTTTGATCCTGACTGTTCAGCCAGTTTCCAAATCACCAAAGTGTCGATTTCGTAGTCCACACTTTTATCAGCTTGTCAACAAGGATGTTAGTGGAGACAATACCAAAATCCTTGCTATATTCAAGAACAAACAACATCTGCTGCTCTACCCTCATCCATCACACCAGACATTTCATTGCAGAAGACTATCGTCATTAAGGCATTATTTCCCCTCCATAAAGCCATGCTCATTACTTATGGTGACCTCCCTGTCTTTAATGTGTTTGAAATGATTTTCAGGAGAATTTGCTCCATCATCTTCCCATGGACGGAGAAGCAGCCAACAAGCCTGTTACTTCCTTGGACCTTCCTCCTTGTCTTTATCCAGCTTATATAACACATGGCAGGAGGCATACTTCAGTTCCAGAGGCTTTTGTTGCCTCTGGTGGTCTCTCTGACTTCTGTCTTATCTGCCTCTTCTTCCAGTTATGGATTCTCCTTGCCAGGCACTGCCTATCAAAAGTAGGATCCTTCCAGACACAAGGCAACACTGACTTCCAGTTCCTGGGAGGGAAAACTCAAAGATGCAGGAATGAAAAATACCAGGCACCTGCTGGTGGCTGAGCCCCTCCCACACAGACCTACAGTGTGGCAAACACTATGATGGACAAAAGCTGCTGTCAAACACTCACAACCTCCTAATGCAGCTGCCTAAGTTGCATCACTCAGTCCTGTGATCTTTAATTTTACCCTTTTCCTGCTCATCCTGACATCCAGCTCACTCACTGGTACACAGCACAAATGGCTCTGATGTGGCATGCCTATGGCAGTAATTTTAGAAGAGCATTTCTTTCAGAACATACCAATGGAAGACAATCATCATGATCTCCATTACTGAAGAATGTAGTCATTCTGTGAAGATTGAGGTGCCAAGACAGTACTCAATGCATAGTCCTGCACTGTGAGACAGCTCCTGCCCAAAGACCTTATCATCTCTTCAAACAGATATGTCTGGTATATCACCTGTTTTGCAGATAAGGAGCTAAATTCATGGCTAAGGTCAAGAGAAGTTCTTATAAGAAAGAGGAGCAGCACCCCAGCTTCTGGGATTGTTGGAACATATCTATCTGATAAGAACATATTCCTTGGTGAAGTAAGGTGAAAAACGTACAACCTAAGTTGAAACCTGAGTTGAAACTGTATCCAGAATATAGGACCAGCTGCCTCATCCAGTCATCCAAAAAGTACATTCAAACAGTAAAAGTAATTATGTTTCCCATACATACCTCAAACTCCAGATAGTGGTCCTTCAGTTTGTAATCCTCTACTTCCTTGCCTTTGAGTTTCTTGTCAGGAGGATAGGAGCGGTGTTCAGCAAGCTCAGTGGAGATCTGTTTCAGCTTAGTTTCATGGGACTTCAGCTGTTCATCCTTGAAAAACACATTAGGCACTTAAGAGACAGAATCTAAAATATTTGATAAACATAGGAAAATAGAGAGATACCTGTACAATAATACCAATTAGTTTCTTTGTCTCCTTCTCCCCTTTAACTAATCATAATCAGATTGATAAGATCTGTTATCCCAGACATCTCTTTCAAAGGCACCCAAGCAAAGTGGCCAAGTTTGCAGAAAAACTTGGCAGCTAGCAGATGCCACTGGGAAGGATAGCAAACCTGTCATCCCTCACCTTGCTGAGAGCAATGGAAGCAGCTTGCTGCAGAGCATTACTGACAACATGACACTCCTGCTCTAATACATTTTTTTGGCAAATTAATTAAGGCTGTTGTGTATGGAGTCAGACCAAAGACAGAATGAGACAGGCGAACACCCTGCCTCAGGTCCTTGCAATGTAAAAGTAGCGCATTCCAGGGCAGAAAGGACATTAAGCCAGGGATCCTTCCGTTTCCGCATGACCGAATGCTTTCTGGTCTGCAGCTTCCATTTCTTCAGAACAATACAGTGCATCCAGAAAAGGAAGGGCTGCGCAATCCACAAAAGGTATTTTGTTTTACTAAGCTGCTACCAGCCTTCATCCCACTGTGCAGCTGCAGAAAGTGAAGAGCTACTACTCCCCCTTTCGAGGCAATTTCCTTTATCATAATCCCAGGCCCACTCACTTCCTCCAGTCCATCTGTCAGCTAGCCTTCCCTCTGCTCAGAAGGTTTCCAGCTCCTGCAGCATGGCCTTCTGGCCATTTATAGGCTTGGATTTGAATTTATGCTTGAATTAGATAAGTCCAAAATAGAGACATGATTATGCAGATCTCAGTGACCTAGCCAGAGTCATAACAGCAGGTAGTACCCAGCTCAGGTCCTGTGTATGCACCTAGCCTCAGAAGAGGGGATAGCTGCCAGTAGCTGTCCCCCCATGGTGTGACTGCGCAGCTTGCAGCTTCAAGCCTAGCTTGGACACGTCTGCACCGCACTGTGAGTCACAGCAGGGACTGAGCCTCTTGGCTCACTGAGCTGGAGCTGTGGAAAAGAGCAGAAAGATGGAAAACTTCTACAGAGGATAATAGTTGAGCCCCAGCTAATCTTGGGTTTCAACTCTTTTGCAAGAGAACCAAAGTAAAAAAACATGGGATAATTTGCTTCTGCCTATACATGGTAGGGTTCAAACCACTCACTATTGGCTGCCAAAAATTCTTGTTGCTGTTATTAACTACCCTGGATATGCTTGCTCTATTAGTGCCCAATCACTCTTTGCTTTGTTCTGAATCTTGGGTCCCAGTGACACCCTGTTGCAGTGAGTTCTATAACCTGATGATGGGAGGTCTTTGAGCAGCTATTAATTTGGCACTTGTAATTTCCAGGGCAGCAGGCCTTTGTAGCTTTTGTGCGTACATGCACATTCTCAGAAAAAAAGGTGGAAAAAAGCCCCAAACCCTAGTAGATCTTTTCTAGACTGGCTGTTCCTTTATATATACCTTTGTCACATCCCTCTTCAGTTGGACTAACCAAGATCAGACATTGATTTGCTTTTGAAAGCAAACTTGGTACAATGATCTTGCAGAACCTGTCATGTCCAACCCCTCTCCCACACCCACGTTAGGTTCTCACTGCATACTGACTTCTGCCTGACCAGGAACAGGCCCTTTGAAGAAGTTCTGTCCATCATGATCCGGCCCACAAAATCCTAAACAGCACCCACAGGGATTTGAAAATTCATATTTTTTTTGTCTGCCAAATGAGAAGCAGCCTGCTGGCAGCTTTTCCACACTGGCAGATAAAAGCAAACATGTTTCTGCTTGCCTTTGAATTTATCTGCTTTGAACACTTCACATTCTTCTGCCTTTAGCTAAAACAGCTTATCTTATTCCACTTTTCGTGTCTCCCCTTCTTCAAGACAAAAACCACAGGGCTGTGTTCTATTTCTTTCCTTTCCAGATTAAATGGAAACAATGAGACTAGGAAACAATGTGCTAAATGGAACAATCACACAGAACAACAGTGAGTAAAAAAACTTTTTTTGGTGACTGGGGCTAAATTACTGAAGTGCCACACAGTATTTTTAAAAAGGTATGTATGATCAAAAGGTAAAACCACAAGGATGAGACAAGTTAGTATCATACTGTATAAGACACGTTTCAAACTTTAACCCAGAATAGAAGATGGAAAGTCGGTCACCACACTGTTAGAGGAAAGGCTACTGCTACAGAGAGGGAAAAAGCAGGGGCAACATAAAAAAAACCACCCTCTTAAAGAAATGCAGATTATGAGATAATGGTTTCCAAGGAGTGTTGCTAAGCTATGAAGATGGCAAAAAAAAAAAAAAAAAGGATTTAAGATGCAATCCAGCATGGGCAGATGACTTTAAAACTAAAGGAGGTTACTCATAAAGCCTACACCTAGGACTGGGATCTCTGTCCTAGATCACCAAGGACTTGTCACTTCTGCCACTGTCAACCTGAACCTGATCAACACAATCAATACCATGTTCCCGCCAGTGCAGAAAGAATTGCAGACGTGCATCACGGCTTTTAGAGTACACAGAGCTATGGGCACAAGCATCAGACACAGCCTGTCTGAAACAAGCAGAAGTAGGTGTTTTTTCACGCAAGAAGTAGTAGACCTGTGAAACTCTCTGCCACAGGATGCTGCAGAAGCTAAAAGCTTATGTGATCACAAGGGGAGACCAAAGATGTTCACGTAAGATGCAGTTTATAAATATACATCAAACAAGAAATCCCTGAGCTGGTAAGAGCTGGAAAAGTATTTTGGGAGAAATATAACTGATGCTTGCCTGATGCATCAGCTTTCACCTTTTGTCACCTCAATAAGCCAAAGACCATTTTTCCTGAAATGAGTAGCAATAAACAAGCATATTCAAAAAAACCCACCAGTCAGACAGTATTTGAAATGTCCTCTGCAGAGCAATAACCATGGAATGAAAATTCTCTATGTGGTACTAGAAACACTGGTGATTGTTTCTTTTCTTCAAAACTATAAAACAATTATATTCAAGTCTGCACCTTCTCTCTCCCCACTTCAAACCTTGCATCAGGAAACAAGCAGAGATTTACTGTGTAAACCTCCCTCTCCGAGGAATGCTGAGGACAACCATCCAGTCTCCTGCCAGCCAGAGAAATCACTATCCCCTACCCTCTACATAAAGACGGCTCACCTGAGATAGTTTTGTTGTGGTGGCTGGCAGGAGTGGACGACTGAACTTCTTCTGAGAGCCAATCGCTGCCGGGAATGGTGGTGCAGAGAAGACGGCAGCCACACAGTTGATCTTGTTGATCCATGTCTGCATTTCTTCTTGGCTCCTAGGGAAGAAATACATTTTAAGCATGTGTTGTCTCAGCCTCCTCTACCTTTCCCACCCCTTCAATGGCATTTTAAAAGGAAAAATAACCAGAACTGGACAAGTCTTAGACTCTGCTCAGTCTTCTGGTCTATCTTTGCAAGTGGCTAGTGTCAGGTATCTCAGTCATAGACTGGAGTGAATAGGTCCATAACTCAACCTAGCACACATTTTTTCCTAATCCAATCCAAATGACACAGGCAACAGAAACAACCAATGTCCTGATTCAGAGGTATGTCCTAAGGTCTTAGCTGTGCTGGACACCACAGATTTCTAAGAGGTTTCACATGAATCTAGTAGAAAAAGGCTCATGCTCAAGACTGACGCACAGGTTTTTAATGTCAGAAGCAAAAGGCACGTCATCTGTTCTGTCTGGATATCACAGCCTGAAGATCCTAATCAAATTATTCTTGTATTAAGTGGTAACTTTGTTTCTCACCAAAGCATATATTCTAGAAAGACATCCGGCTAGGACCTGATGACATCAGGAGACAGACAATCCAAGACTGCCTTTGGACATTTGTTTCAATGATTAATCACCCTGACTGTTATAAGTTTGTGCCTTGTTTCCAAATTGAATTTCCTGCAGTTTCAGCTTCCAGCTGCTGCATCTTGTTATGCTTTTCTCAGCTAGATTAGAAAGCCTATTAAAACTTGATGCTTCTTGCTCATGAACTACTTTTGTACTGTAATCAAATCACTACTTAGTCTTATTTCTGATCAAATAAACAGATTCAACCTCTTAAACCTCTGCTTTAACCTGTCCAGGAATTAATTTATCCCTCCTTCAGCACTGCTTTCTTTCCCCAATGACTGGCACAAAACAGAAGTGAGCACTTACTGGGCTTGGAAAAGCAGGACCCTCCAATCTGCTGTTTTAAGCTTTAGGACATTGGGTTTCTTCTCATAGTCTGTTGCCTTGGATGCCAGTGCATGATGCACACTAACTGCATTCTTCAGATCTTCCTCTGACAAAGCCTTTTCTGGCTTATATTCATCCTGCAGGAGTTAACAGGGGGAAAATGGCATCTTTTTTCTTCATGTAATACCCCTTTTTCCTTAACCTAGAAAAAAACCTTGTTCCATAGTAATAAATAGTTTTAAAGTACACTAAACGAATGAAGTCTGACTAAAGCACTTGAGAGTGGTTTCCACTACCTTTAACACCTTTTCCGTTCCCTTTCCGTTTTTTTTTTATCTCTTTGCAAGTGAGATAAGTAGTTCCACTATCTGCTTGACAGGAAGAGGAGTAAACAGGGAGTATAAACAGGGAGTATCACAATAGCTGTGGACTATTAGCCTTCATTTAAGGAACCCTTCATGGCCTGTTCCCCACCTCCACTGCTCAATTGCTTGGGTTCTCAGTTTCCTGCTCCATTTTTATTTCTCCCAAACAACTACCTTTGTATGTCCTCCTGGCAGGCCCTCACACAGAGGAGAATCCTCATTATCAATCTCCACAAAGCAAACATCAAACTCCTTTAAATCTCACTGCTCAGGGTCTGCAAATGGCAAGCACAGCACCGTCCAGGTTTTTGACACAACAGTACCACTCCTAACACCAGATGACAAAGGCAGGGGGTCAAACTTCTCTATGTTGTAAGCATTTGCCTGGGAGCAGTCTTTGATCTCCTGAGTTACAGAACCTGGATGAGGGCACCAACACTGTGTAGCCACAAGTCCAGTTTAAAGCCTACCTGACTATAAACGGCTTGGGAAAGACAGGACCTTTTCCAAGGAAAAGCCACTTGCCAGCAATGCTGCATGCGCCTAGCTTCTGAAGGACCGGCCAAAGCAATCTGCAACTGACTCTATTTCTTACCCTTGGCACATCAGAAAATCAGTCTCATCTGAAACACCCACCAAGGGAGGGGGTGTGACAGCTGCAAAACAGAGGAATAGCTCCCTGCAGGCGTGTGGCTAACTACTGATCCCTCTACTTGAATGCAAGAGTTACAAGATGGGGTTTAGCAAGCAACAGAGTGCAGGACATAGAACATGTGCAGGGACAGCACTAGCTTAAGCACCCAGGGAGGTACCCACGGTGAAGAGGAGCTGGTTAACACACATGAATTGGTTTACAGGGCTTATGTGACAGCACGCAGACCAGGGCTGCACCCAGAGGCAACTACACCTCTGCTGAAGGCATCTGTTCTCCACCAGACTGGGTAGGCCTAGGGCTCTCCAGGATGAGTTTCAATGGACAGAATGACCATCTTCTACACGGGAAGACAGAGAGTCCTGCTCATCTCATCCCTCCTCACAGAGGTCCAGCTATTGCAGGCTCAGGACTTGCTGCTGCTCAGACCCTTCACCTGAGGAGATGCAGCTAACCAGCAGTACTGTTGCAGCATCACTTCCACCTGGGGCCAGACACGGACACAACCCACCACAGATCTGGCAGGCTTAGCAGAAAGGCAGAGCACTGCTGCACAGATGAGCAAAGGGTAGCCTTCAACTTTAACATGTGTGACAAAAGGGGTTTTCAAGTGAGAGAAGATAAATGTCCTTCCTCACTCATAGCTTGAGTCCCAGGAACCTTTGGAGGGATCTCCACATGGTAATGAACTCATCCTTAGGGCACTCTCTAAACTTCCTTCAAGGAAGATTTGGGAAGGTTTCTAGTGGAAGGACAAGAACTGGAGAAGGACGTCTAATGTCTGGCTGAGCCCCATATTGAAGATGGAGAAAGCAAGCCCACAGGTCACGCCCTTCTTTCATGGGTTCAAAAGCCAATTTATTTGATAGTTTTGGGGAAAATCACACGCTCTACTGTACAGGGAGATTGGAAAAACTTCAGGGCCAGGAAATCAGCTTACACAGACCTCAGAAACACGAGAAATATCCTGGCTTTCCTGAAGTTACTGCTTAGAGACAGTCTCAGTTATCACCTCACCTGCTGTCTCCCAGCTTCCTCTTTGAGACACATCCGATGTCCACAACCCGCTCTGTTGTCCAATCCTGTTCTAGAAGAACTCCACATTTGGGCAGTCCCAGAAACAGTCCTGGCTGAGAACCCCTCCTTACCCGCAGATAGCATTCACACTAATCCTTGCTAATCCCACCGGATCAGCTGGCTGCAATCTACCTTGACAGATGGGGCTCTGCCAGCTTCTCCAAATGCACTGATCGGCATACCGGAAATGTCTCTGCATAGCTGGCCAGCCTCAGAGAAGACTGGAAGGACATGAATGTGCTGTTAAAATTCCACCTCTAAGGCCTCCAACTCTTTTCAGCTGGCAGTGAATCCTTAGGGGTGCAGGAACACCCGTATCTCCTCTGCCATCAAGGACAGCACATGCTCTGATGTGCCAGTGTCAGTGTGGAGGCTGAGCTGAAACAGAAGGCAGCTCACTAAAGTTAGACCAAGCCAGTGGCAAGAAATAAATGATAAGCCAAAAAAGAACTGTGACCTTTCTATCAACTGAAGGCTGAAGCAAGTGCTGCACACAATGCAATGACACGCTGAATTCATCTCTCTCAGACTCCTGGAGAATGACTTTACCACATCCTGCTGACCAGAAGTCAGCATGTTTCTAAATTCATTTTTGATAGACCAGAGAATGGTATTTGGCTTTTTATCAGTCAGTGTTCTGTGGGCGGATATCTCCCTCAGTTGCATGTGACAGCTGCAGAATTCTCTTCCAGAATGTCTCGTCACTGAACACTTTACATCATTCCGGTCTTTCTTTAATATTTCAGTAGAGGAAACACATTTGAAAAAAGTTATAAAACCACCTGAAAGCCCGCAAGATTGTTAAGTGCAACATCAAACCTCACAGAAGAGTCTGAACAAAACATGAAGGTCCATGTCCTGCACTGCTTGCCCAGAAGCAATGTCTAGCAAGGAAGTGAGGCCAGCCTTATGTCTTCTCTTATAAAAGCCCCCCTTTTGTATGCACATCACATCCCATGTCAGCCAAGTGAACAGACATTCTGTCAAGCTCCTACTTCACAATTTCCTCTTCCTATGAACAGAGGACAGGCAAATAACCTTGGCCTGAGGATGCCTAGGGACAGGGCCAACATCTCAAACATGTCAAACCTCTCATTTTATGTAATACTGTGCAGGCACATTTAGTTGGCTAATTGTGAACGCTTCCACTGAGTGCCTCCAGTGGCATTTGTGCTCACTAATAGAGAAACCATCTCTCTTAAATCACTTACTTAAAAATAAAACAATATGCAGCACAAGAATTGGCACTGGAACAGTTCCAATGGAAAAAAATAAAATATATGTGGGCACAGAGACAAAATGGCCCAGATAAACTCCTTGGTAAATCTCAAGTGACCACCCTTTACAAACCACTCTCATACATGGACTTTGATCGCAGAACAAGGAGAACTGGACTAGTATGCAAACAGAATGACAGCAGAAATGGGATCACACTGCCCACTGGGGGAATCACAGCTGCTACAAACAATATTTATATTACGGTAGTGCCTTGAGGGAACAGCTGAGTTACAGGTAAACACAGAAAGCAACACTGCAGAGGTTGGTATATGTGTTTGTGTTTATATAGCACCCACAACAGCTAGATTTCAATCTCCCCTGCTTGAATGGCACTCAGTGCAATGGATCCGTCACCACAGATGTTACCTCCACAGAAAAATAGATAATACACAGATAATGAGAGAAAGAGGGAAAATGGGTGTTTGCTTATGTGAATGCACCCTGTCCTACAGCATTCCATAATCAGGAGAAAAGGCAAAGGCAAAAACATCTTTTGACCATGACTACTGCCAAACCTATGCATTTCTACCAAGAAATCAAGCTGTTCTAAAAAGCTCCTGAATTTTCTGAAATTAGGATAATTTTTAGTGTCCTGGTATTGTAAAATGAAATAACAGCTCATCAACTTTTACTACAACAGCTTGGCCTAGCTGCTTATTTTAAAACCCTGGCACCCTCAACTTTTGCAGTACATCCCTAACTGAGCAAACTTTATCTCAGGGCTGAAGCAAAGCCCAGAGGAGGCTCAGAGCTGCCCCATCATTCTGTGAATGAGACACTTCCCATCAGGCCCTTTTGTCAACCTTGTGTTAAAGTACAAGTAAAAGCCTTGCTCGTCACTGTGCTACTGTAAGATAATTTCAGTGCAAGTGTCTTCAGGACCAAGTGGGAGAGTGCAGCTTTGCAAAGTTACTCTGTAATCACTGAATTCAAATACCGTGACAAGTGCAAGACACACAAATAACAAATACGTAAGAACTCCAGCAATGCATTTCATTCTACAAAAATGCACTCAGATGTGAAATTACTCTCTTACTGGTGAGAGTGGGAAGAGTACCATTCTGTAGAGAATTTGCATGCAACATCAGCATCTCTACATCTTGTTAAACAGCATTTTAAATTAATATACCAGTAATACTCATAAAAAAAATGAGTACTTAATTATGTATACAACTACTTAATATGAGTACTTAAAATTATTGACTATGAAATAGACAGCATCTCCATTTCTTCCCCTAGCAAACTTATCCCCCCTCAAAGATCAAGTAAGAAATTAATTGATGTGTTACGGACAAGGAACCTTTTCACGTCTTAGAGAACCATGCAGTCTTCTCAGGCAACTAAAAATTATTTATTTCAGAAATCAAAACAGATTACTCAAACCTGCCGTGAAGGCCACTTCAGGAAAATCTGAAACTGCTGATAGCAAAAGGACCAGAAGGAAGGCTCAGCTTGGTTCTGGTTTATTGCACTGGCTTTGAGTATGTCACATCCAACCTTCAGCCCAAATCTTCCATCCTGACTGCAGATTGTTTTGTCTGTTTCAAGACTTCAGCTCTCTCAAAAAGGTACTGTACTAAGAGCATCTACCTTGCAAACCTCATGCTGTAAAAATTAGAACCAAAGCACTCTCTTTTTTCTAAGAGACTATCCAGGGTTGCTCCAGTGAAACCAACAACTTCAGAAAGCCACAGCAGCGGAGGAGGAAACAGCAGTACGCACTCGAAATTGTGCACCTGACAGTTGTAAACCATACTGGAAACATAAAAAGGCTTTCAAAGGAGCACACTTCTACAATATAGGACAGCCTGGACAAACATCACCGCCTTCATTAATATTTCACCTACGCTGGGTGCCAAAAAGTCTTAACAATCTACTTTGCTGCTATCATTTATTTGATTTTGACAATTCTCACCCATTTCACATACCACGAGTACAGTTAAAACTGCACTATAATATATTCAAACTTGTGCCAAAAGACTTGAAGGGTTTCAGCTGACATTTTTTTTTTAGACTTCTTGCAGTCATGGAGCAAAGTTTATTAGAAACCAGTATCTCATCTTGCTCTGGGGAGAAAAAAAGTATTCTTCTATCCTTCCATTCTGCTCCCTTCCATTCTGGGAAGTAAAAAGCTGCGGCTTCCTACCAAGGCCAAGCTGCCATTCAATTGATTTGCAGCTGGTCTTGCAGGCCCTGCAGAAATGTATACCATGAAAAGATGGGAAAGGAGGACAGCCTTACAGGAGAAGTCATATGTATGAAATGCAATGTTAAAAGCAGCCTAGAGGAATGTATGCAAGACACAGAGAGATAATGCTGCCTTTGCTGGTGAAGCTGGCTATTTTTTCAGCTGTGATCGGCGGCAATGACATAACCAGAAGTGATAGGGTACACATGTGGATGGCGACAATGGAACTTAACTTTAAATTGTGAAAAGAGGGAGCTGTCAATTAAAGGATTCATGCCTGAATGTGTGTATAAACAGGGTAAGGGGCAGAGAGTGCAGCTACGCTGTGTGTCAAAGGGAAAGGAGCCTGGAGGTGGGCTGTGAGAGCGGAGAGGATGCCTGCTGCTTTATCCTGCTTTAATTAGTTTCCAAAAGACAGTGATTTCCCATACCTTCTGCAAGTACAGGACCGTTCCCTTTAGCACAGCATAAAAGGTTTTCCAGCCTCGCTTTCCCCGGGGAGCTGCAAAGAAAACAAATGAAAACCCATTTAACTTGGATCCATTTTTACACTTTGTCTAGGCAACAGGAAAGCTACATTAATCCTGTGTTAAACCTCCTTTGTACTCTCCTTCTCAAAGGACAATGCAACTCAGCACAGTGCCTGCACATACCTGCTGTGTGAGAGAGTAATAAACCAACTCTGACGACAGCCCTGGACTGGATCAGAAGGGAGCAGCAGCAATGCAGAAAGCAGGTCAGAGAGATCCAGCCTTTGCGCTCTTGCAGTAGGCGCACACTGTCCCTACAGAGCTAGGTCTGCGCTCTGTGCTGCGACAGTTCTCAGAAGGAAATACCCTTTCTTCATGCTACAGCAAGCTGGCAGGCACTGCTCAGGACCAACAGGGCACTGCTTAGAAAGCAGTGCCTCTCAAGAGCATCCTTGCCGCTGCTGCACTCCTGAGTTGGCACTGAGTGGTCAGATAGCTTCTTGGTTGCCTCCCCTGTTCCTGCAGCCACAGGGGAAGCCAAAGAAGAAAAAAGAGAGGGGAGCCAAACAGAATACTAATGAGAAGAATAAAATCACCCCTCAAGAAACCTAAAAAGGGGGATTCAGCATGATTGCTGAAGTTTGAAATTCAGCTGCAATAGAAGGAGAGAAGGCACAGGCTGTACGGTCACAGCCTGAGACTACAAGCCTGCATCTAAGCTCCACCAAAAATGTACCACTTACCAGCATCCACTTGCCTCTGTACTGAAATTAATAACTCATGCATGACTAAAGCATCATCCTCAGAAAGGCATTCCATTCTGATCTTAAGACAGCAAGTGATAGTGAAGAGGTTATTAGTCCCTTGCTCCAGAGGTTAATCATTCTCATCTTACATAATGGGCTTCGTTTCTAATTGGCATTTGTTTGGACAGCTTCCAGCCACTGGCCCCTGTTACATCCTTCTCCTCTAGATTGCTTAAGTGCTTCAACCCTCGGTACTCCTTTCCTGAGAAAATACCTATAACAAGCTAGCACATCACTTCATTAGCAATCCTGCACAGGCTGATCTGTAACAATTCCAGTAGGAAATGAAATATGACAAGGTCTAACTAACTTAAAGAAAAAAAATTGTCTCATTTTATTTGCAATGAGTCAGAATGTAACTTTTTCAAGAGCTGCACGACAATGAGAGGCAGGCCCCCTATATGTACAGGAACTTCTGAAAACGTGGCCCTAATTACATTACTCATAAAAGGATTATCCCCAGAATGCCAGCTTCCAGTGTGCTGAATAATGAGCAATTCTGATTACTTTTAATTAAAGAAATAATTTAATAAAGGCAACTAGATACAATTACTTACTAAGGTTAAATAAATAGAAGTTTAATAAAGAGGAACCTATTCAAAGTATCCAGTCATCACAAAAAATGAGGTCAGTTTGATTTCCACATCTCTGTCTGGATTTAGCTGTCCAGCTGTCAGCCTCCAGCTTACAAACACCTACCTCCAATTGTATCTTCTAAATTATATTAGCAAAACATGCAAACATCAAAGAGCTTAGCCAAGCTAGGAGATAGTTGCAGTTACTGGAAACCCATCACAAAAGTCAGACTTTGCCTTCAGGATTCAGCCAAAGAGTGTGAATCCTGAGTAGGTGATCATCAACAACTGGGAAAAATACAGATGCTCTGAGTAGCAGATCAACAGAAAACAAGCAAATGAAGATCTCCAAACAACAGAACACACACAGGTGAATTAGAGACCTTCAATAATTAGTGTATCACAAATGTATGTAGGACGAAAAGGAAAGAGAATAATAAAAATAAGAGGCACAGCAGGTTTGCCACAAAAAAAGGGGTAGGGAGGAATAAATCTGGCTGTTACCAAAAGCTGCTGTACTTCATTGGGTAGATGACTCAAGGCTAGAAAAGTAGGGAAGGAACAGTTACAGCATCTTCCAAGTTGAGATAAAGAACAGCCTTTTTTTAAAGACAGACCCAGAGGCATGGAGAGATTTGAAACAATCTGGTGTCACACAAGGAAAAGGAGAATTAGCAGACTACTACGGAACAGCTACTGTAATTCACTCCAAATTGTTTTGCCTTCTGTAAGCCATGAGATTCATTTTCTTTCAGTACAAAAGATTTACATTGCCTGCTGTATAACACTATTCATTATGCTTACATATTAGAGCTGCGACAAATGGGACTGAACATTGTAAATCCCGGCCTAATAGTGGAAGTGTGATAATCCAATTGCTGCATTGTTTGTTATTGCTGCATTTCCTCTAATGAAGCAGCACTATTTGCCTTGAGAAGCACATGGGCTCATCATAAGTGGCATTATGCATGGATAACAAGAAAATGAGATGTTAAGAGTGAAAGACACTCACTTTTCTTTCCATCCATATCCGCATGGATTTTCCGAGCCAGAAATCCAGTCTTATACACAATAGCATTGGGGTCATGAGGGATGTCCAGGAATGGGTTATTTGAGTTGCCAATTCGACTGACAGCCTTTGTCTGGCTCACATTATCCTTCTCATCTGTACCATCTGAGTGAGACTTTTTCTTCTCTTCTTCATCCCTTAAAAAGCAGTAAAAAAACAAGCATGAATGAGGGACTAACCAGCAAAGTTTCATTTCAGTTATTCTTGCACATTCCTTGTCAAAACATACCTCTCTCTTTATAGGGGCCCTATTTAGAGAAAAACTTCAGCTATGCTCTAAAATATAGTCAGATTATAGCAAAGCTTCAGTTCACCTGCTTCTCTAGCACAAGGACATAGGAGCCACATCTCAACAAAGCCTAAGCTTCCCTTTTACAGTCTCAAAAGGTAGTATTTCAAGACTGCCCTGTGTCCTCAAACTCCACCTTTTTTAATTCTACTTATTTGAGCGCTAAAGTGTGAAATATTTGCCTGCTGGGTTCTCCTGAAAAATCTTCGATTTCTTCACGAGTTCACATGTAGATTAAAAGAATTAGATTACTACAGATCACTGTGGCTTAGCCCTTAACTTAGCGTATGAAACACTGACTCTACCTCTTTTTCTTTGTTTTCCTCTGCAGACTAGCATAAAAGTAGTAATTTAAAAATAAAAACTACACTAGGTGAATTACATTATCTGTATTTTAGAAACAAAATGATGCTCAAAATATTACTTATTAGGGCAATGTATTCAACACAGTTCTTGGGGACAACAGTGCAACCCTTTTCAGCAAGTCACAAGCATTGCCTGAGTAATAAATTCCTTGTTACATGTCACAGCCAATTGGAAAAAGGACCAGGCAACCTAGAAAACAAAGGGTGTTCATCACAAGAGTAGGGCGATGGTTTCAGAGAACAACAAGCCACTGAATCTGGGTGGATGTTGTATTTGGAGGAACCAGAGTTAGTGTCAGATTAGAGAGCAGCTCTGTGTCTTCGAAGGCCCCACACATTCCTCTCCAGGTGACTGGGAAAGGTGTGTTCGGGAGGATGAAGGCTATCATTGGAAAGTCATGGTAGCAATGCTTCTCTTAAGACCAGCATATGATGTAAAAAAAATCAGCATCAATTGAGTGTAATGATGGCTGATGAGGGTGTGCACTTCAAGCCGCTGAATCTCACTGCACCCAGATGGTCAGGAGAGAGAGAAAGTTCGGGCAGACCTTCCAATCACATGTATACATTCAAAGGCATCAAATCAGATGAGGATTAGCAAGGCATATGTCAGTCCAAAAGCTCATCTGGGGGCACACTACAACCATGTCTGCTTATGGGAATTACTATCCTAAGAAATGTCCCCCAAGAACTGCAGGCTAGAGAAACAATGTGTGTTATCCTGATCTCTCCTGAAATGGTCTTCTGGGAAATAGCTTTGTCTGAGGAGACACAAGGATAGTAGATCAGTTTGACAAGGAAACCAAATCCAGAAACACAGAGGCTATATTAGTGAACTCAGCAGTGCCAGGGAATGTTCCAAGGCATTTGACTTTGATCACTTCATATTACTTTGTGCTTGGCATGGTCTCAGCCCAGCACACTGCAAAACTATTTCCAGACACCATTTAGGAATTAGTGCAGTTAAAAACCACCACAACAGGCAGTATAGAGGCAAGCACCTTTTGTAACGTTAAGACTTTTCAACAGTACAGATATGGATACACATCATTTAGCCCGAGAGTCAAGCAAAGGTGCCAGACATGTGACACAGTTGTACAGAAACGGTGCAGCCAAATTGGTGCACCATACCTTCATGGTGTCGTCTTGCAAGGTCCTCTGATTAAGAGGAACAAAACTTTGACTTGAAGACTCAATTTCTGCAAGGAAGAGCAGTCCTTGTATCTTTCAGCCTATTGATACACATTTTCCCACTCAAGAACAGAATGATTTGCAAAAAACTTTCCTTGGTCAAAGCATGCTTTGGTTGAAACCCTCTCCAACTGGAAAAGTGCAGGAATTTCTGACAATTTTGATTGCCCCACCCTTCCTATACCTAGCACACTTACTAGCTGCTGGTACCTCTGTGGACGCACAGTATGACACGTTTCTTAGATATTTGTCTGTTCCAGGAGCAACTTCTATCAACACAAGTCTCTGGTACCTAATTCAGACTAAAATTTCTCACTGGGCATAAGCTCTTAGGCTGATTTGTCACACTGAAGTGCCTTGTGAATTCTGGGATCTCAGCCAAGGACACAGTGGATTTCTCCTTGCCAGCAGAGACCTACTGCAGTAAATGGCTTAGCATTTTTTCGGAATAAGCTATCTCCTTTGGAGTTATGGGAGTGAATTATCCTATAGAGATCAACAGTCCTGTGGGAATGTACCAGCGCCCTTATCCAAGCAGCCACAGGTGGGGTGGTGAGCAGTCCTGGAGATGATGGACACCATTAGTGCTGAGGGCAGTGCTCTCAAACTTCGCATCTCTGAGGAAGCTATTAAACAGGAATTCTTCAAAAGACAAATGCAGACAGACCAGACAAGGACAAAATGACATCTGCTGTCATGACTGCTAGTAGCACTGAACAAACCTTTAATTGGTCCTTTAATCTGTCACTGAAAATGGGACATTGTTGAGACTCAGAAGCCTTAAGCACTTTTGAGAGCTGAGTGCTCTGTCAAGATGCTTAAGGTCAAGATACAGGCGCCAGTCTGTAAGATGCAAGGGAACCAGAGAGGCAAGGGAGACTCATTATGTAGAACGAGAAATGGATGAACAACTGAGAAAACACAACTAAAAGGAACTTCTCTCTCTCTCTGACCTTGAATATGAAACACCAGTGGAAATAAAACCAGGTGATCTGGGACTCACTGATTAAAATACTCCATTTTTAACAGTGGTCAAGTGTAAGAAGAAAGTGGGGCAAGTGGGAGGAGTGTCAAAGTTGCAAAACAGTTCAGGTGTTAGCTTTGCTTATGAGCCCTTCAAAGTTGACTGAATAGATATGTCCTAGACAGGCTTTAACAAGGATTTAACAATTTGAGCGTACCCGTCACCAGCCTTTAGAGCATGGTTGCAAGAAAGAAGATATGCAGAAAATTCGGCTGGTCTCTGGATACATGCAACCTGAAAACTGATCTTTGAAACCCTAGCCTTTGGGGGTGCAACTACTTCCTCATCCTCAGGCTGCTTTCTGGAGATGATTCAAGTTCTGTAATATCCCCAGTGTGAAAGTAGTCTCCAGTGATGCAGGGGTAAGAGTCAGTGGGTGATGTCTCTGTTCAGGTACGTTCAGAGTCATGGATCTAGTGTCACACAGGCAGAGCTCAGGTCCCTGTCAGGGACAGGCTCAGTGCGTCCCCTTTCCATGTGGTACAGAAAATAGCACAATCCTTGTGCTTTTGGGGAAAAAAACCATGTTGATTCCAACACACCTTTCAGTAGCAAAACACCACCATGAGGGTCCACTTAAGTTTGCAGAACTCTTACGAGATTTTCTATCTTTGATTAGCAGGGGGCTAATTCCTGGCTCTGGGTCTGCAAGTGATTCCTCTGGTGACCCCTGACCTCTGACAATTGAAAGGGGCTGATGGCTGTGAACCCTCTTGCATCTCTAGTGTCTTCGCTCTGCAGGGTACTTGTGAGAGTAAAAGGCTACACCTGTAAGGTTTCTCCAAGAACCTGCTTACAGAACAAGGACATTCAGTTACACCTCCCTTAGCTTGTCTCTTTGGGAAGTAATCTGCAGATAGATCCGTAACCAGGGCACTGGCTGTCCATGAGAACCAGCACACCAAACCCAGGATCTGCTTGTTCTAACACTTGAAGACACAGCATTAAAACAGCAATGTTTTCCTTACCAAATGCATCATCACTGACAACCAGAAAGAGTTTGGCTTTTAAACACATAGATTTGAAAAAACTGCAAAAATGCATATGTTGCCATTTTGGTGAAGAAATATATTTTTGCCTCTCCCCAGAAAGACCATATACAAGAAAAGTCTTTTTTTTTTCTTCTTCTGAGAGAAAACCATCATCTTGTTCTCTCAGGAACAAACTCATTTCTTTATACTTTATGGTGTGATTTGAGGCTGTACCTTGGAAAACTCTGAAGTCACTAAGCTGGAAAGACAGGGTCAAGCCCTTCATTTTTAAAAGTCTGCTCTATGTCTGCATTTTTTCAAATAGAAAGCTTAGATGACATGGCAAAAGCCTATGCAAATCCATTTAAAAAAAAATCAGATTTGTAACATATATTTATGCATCTTTGGAACTGATAGCATCTGTAGTAGCAAACTCACTTCAGAACGAGCAGACAGAAGTTGCGGCATCTTTCCCAAAAGGAGGAGAGAAGAAAGGAGAGCCAGGTGATTACCACCTGACCCCTCTCAAAACCCAATCAAACAAGAAACATCTTGGAACTTGGAAGACAAAGAGTTAATTATAACAGGGAGAGATTCCTTGGTCTGATCTAGAAAAAGGTGAGCTTCAGCACAGACATCTTTATAACCACCCCAGTCTCAGTGTCATAGTTCGCCACAGGAAACACAGAAAGGGTTTGGCAGCACCCCTTCCTCACCATCATTGTGTCAAGGACCTATTTTGGTTTGGCTAGAAGGAGATTATTTTTCAGTGCAGTCCAGAAAAACAAGAAGAATATACCATATCCATGTCTAAACTCCTCTGGAAAGAAAACTATCATCAACTAGTCAACCCCCAAATGATTCTCCTTAAAGCTACATTGTCCTGCTGAGAGAAAGCTTTCAGAATACAACTGGCTCAAGTGCAGCCATTCGTTTTTTTGCAATTTTGTAAGCACTATTTTGAGATTTCATACGGTAATTCTAGATCACCACTCAGCCAATTTTAAGATGATGATTTTATTATTCCTATCACCTTCAACAGGAAGTAAATACAGTATTACAAACAATGGAGAACAATAATGCTCACCGCCACATTTCCATGTAGACTTCTGCAAACAAAACATATTTAGTTCTGGTGCCTCTAAAGCCAAATTACTTTTTCTTCTTCAGCTTAAAGATGATGATGATGGGTGCAAAAGCAAAATGAGAAACATCTAGAAAACCTGAGCCACAATGTTACAGACAATAAGACTGAAGGGATCTCAGGAGGTCAGCTAATCCGTCTCTTGGCCTCTGAAGCCGGATCCACTCTTCCTAACCCATTCTAGACAGAATAAACAGCTCACAATATCCTTCAGCAAAAGCACTTCCATAGCTCGTCCAGGCAAACCTATGCCCTGGTTTAAAAGGCTTATTGCTAGAAAGCTTCTTTTAGAGTTGAATCCAAACTTCCCCTGCTTCAAATTTAAACCCACCCACAATGGGCATGAAGAATAATTCACACCTTTCTTCTCTGTGACAGCCTTTACACACTGAAATAAATACACTCAGGTCCCTCTCCTCGGTGCTCCCTTTCCAACTAAACAAACCCAACTCTTAATCTTGCTGCTCATGCTCACAGAATTTTGAATTCATTTCATCTTACGAGTGATATCAGGGTTGAAGAACAAGAGCATGAAAAAATCCCATGGAAGTATCAAATCCCTCAGGGAAATTCAGGCAGCATGAGAAATCGAGACACAATTATTGGGGCTACATGCACTCCTGGAGTGGATCCAGTAACCTCAGCACTCTGAAAACAGGATGCATTGGACTAACTGGATGAAACGGTACGTGGTTTCACTGCAGTCGACAGAACTTCTGCAATGACTTCAGTGAGATCCAATCACCACCTAGTGCTTCACTGAGAGGAAGTATGTAACAGGACGACAGAATAATTGTATTTCTGATGGTTAGTTTTCCCATACCGCTTTTCTGTTTACTCCCAGGACACTGAACAAGGAAACAGCAAAGTAAATGGCAAGCCAAATAAATGGCAGAATGTTTTCTGGCAGGTATACTGTGAAAAGCAACCAAAACATTTGGGGGTGCAGTACAAAGGAGCGTGCTTTCAACACCCCACATTCACCAGCTCAGGGTAAATTCCAGGTCAGATCTCTTTATTTTAGACAGCTGTATGTGATATGCTTTTAACCTTTTGAAGAACTTCAAGCCTGGAAATACTGCAGAAAAAGCAGTGTAATGCAATTCTGTCTTCCAAAGCTGTAATTGTGCTTCCCTGATGATAAAGGATAAATGAATACTCCTACTGAAAGTCTCTAGAGCACATCCGCTGATTAAGGTGTCACTTCTCTTGACTACAAAATTGGAGTCAATGGTAGCCTTTTCTTTCCGTGGGCCTTGGATCAGACTGTAATTCTACTGGAAATGGATGGCAAACCATTTAGGACGATGACACACCTACCTTACAACTAGTAAGATAAGGATCATGCAGCAGTCTTCCCCCATGTTACATATTGCTGTTACCCTCCCCTGCCCATGGACTTATTAATCTAACAAAGAATGTACTGCCAGAACAGCTCTTAAACTGCTGATTAGGTCATAAGAGAAATCTTAGATCCTCAAAGGGATTCTGGCTGGTGGAAAGGCATTCCTTCAACACGCCAGCATCGCATGGGAGCCCTGTTTCCACCTTTGCCTTACGTCCCACTTCTTCCCCCACACCAGGGAAGAAAAGCAATACTCTTTGGAAAGGAAAGAGAATCTTCCTGAGCCCCATCACTGCAAAACCAACCATGTCCCTTTCCTATCTGCCTTTCTCTGAAGATCACAACAGCAGAGCAAGTGCCTCCTCTCTCTAGCTCAAGGCAGTCCTGAGGGTTCTTGGGGTGATTACTTTACACCAACCACACATCTCTATGAATGAGATGTAGAAAGTGAGGAGATGTGAAAGATGCTGTCCTCTTCTAGCCAGCTCTCTCCAACCACACACAAACCACACATCTCTACAACTGAGATGTAGAAAGTGAGGAGATGTTGTCTTCTTCTAGCCAGCACACTCAGCCCTAAAGGTAAAGGCACAAAGTCTTTGACTATGACCAGAATGAGCTTTATTTCTCTGCATGGGAAGTAGTTTTCCGGTCAGTCTGAGGTATTTGAGTTTCAGATTGGAACAGACAACTGGCTCCTTTGAGCTCTCTGCTGGGAGAAGGTGGCTTTACACCCACATCCCAAAGCCTTATTTGAAAAGGAGCCTGATTTCTCTCTTTCAGCCCGCTTGCAATTTCTCCCCAAAAAATTCATTAGCAAGGGACATGGACTGGACTATGTAAATGTAAAGCAGTTACTACCTATACAGAAGAAAACTATCTCATATATCACCTTGACTGAAGCTTATGGGAGCAGAGCCAGGTATAAGCCAGTTCCCACCTGGAAGCTGCCCAATGTATTAAGATACAATATGTTCTCTTGGCAAGAGGAGGAAAATTCTGACATTGAGAAAGTCACATAATGGATTCTGCTGGGTCCAAAGTACCTAAGAGAGTCTTGCTAACAGCTCCAGTGTTGTGGCATGTAAGATTCACACGGTGTATTCCAGATCCAAGACACAGGCTGGGAAAATGTCTCCAACCATACTCCATATAAAGCTCATCAGATATGGCACTTCTTGGTGATTCCCCTTAGCAGAACACCTTCCTCACTACTCTGACATTATCTAATACACTTACGAACAGAGGCTGCAATCCCCATTGGGACCAGTAGCCCTTGCAAGAGAGGCTGCACACCCTGCCCTGACAAGAAGTTCATTTGCAGATGACGAACTTAAAACAAGTCAGATTAGAAGCCAATGAACCGCCATGACCTACAGCAGGTGTTAGGACTTTTAGCACAAAAGATGCAGAAGCATGGATCCCACACATTCGTTGCTCTCAAGAACGTGAGATTTCAGATACGCAAATCCACTCAGGTAAACATCTCATACAGCCAAAATAGATAAAAGACATATTTTTTTATTTCACTCCAAATTCCACTGTTCTGCAAGCGGCAAAACCTAAAATAGACCCTTCTACTCTTTGCTGGCATGCTTAGACCTCATGAAACCTAAGCACAGAGAAATGACAATTTAACACAATCAGAAATTGAAGCTCTTGCTTGTCTGCAGTATTTCCGTAGTTAACAAGTGTTAGGCTGTCAAAAGCCTATGGACAGGGGGATATCACTTTGTCCAATTCGTCATCTTTCATATTAGATTGTTGTCAAGTTATCCATAGTTAATCAGGAGACAAACCAAGACAATAAACCAATAGCAGGAAACTCAATCCAAGGCATGTGTTTCTATTCAGTGGTTCTGACACAATGTACCAAAAGATAAAGGGAGAACTCAACTTCTGTTTTATTTATGCAGTCATAGAACAATGGAGGATTTAATTTCTCTCTTTTCAGGCTGAAGTTTCCTTCTAAATGAAATATCCTCTTTCCTTACAAATGCAGTTGGCTCCTATCACTAACAACTCCCCTCGCTGGAGAAACAGATGAGGCAGTATTGCCAGGTCTTTCATTAACAGAAAAGCAAACTCGTTACACATACTGGCTGTCTTCTACAGGCTTTGGAGCCCACTCAGATGGTGACAAAGGACATATAGAGAGATTACTACAGAGGTACTATTTTTAAACTCCTAATTTCTATTTGGTATACTTACACTGCCCATTCCAGCTTTTCATTCTTGATTGAATTGTAGAGGGCCTGTAAAGAGAGAAATGAAATGGGATTATTGTCTGACCCCTGCCACACATACATTAGTATCCTGAGGAAAATTGCCTAATACCAGCAAGTGAGCTGTCTCTCACCAAGGAAATACCATAACTGCTCATGGTAACACAAATCTCATCTAAGGAAAAAATATCAGAATGCAGAGTTTGAGATTACACTTATTTTTCTCAAGCAGGTTTTGCGGTTTTGTGAGGTTTTTTAAAATAACTGTGTTAAGTTTGCAAAAGCCACAAGTCTACAGCCTTGAAATTCAAGGTCCAATTCACTCTTGATAGTCAGTGAAATTTTTTTGTCACGAACTTTGATTGAGCCAAAATTTCACGCTATGGGCTTACCTGTAAAACTATGCCAGAATAGCTATTCAAAGTCCCTGAGCCTCACAGACACCTGAATGCTTTCCCAGTCACACACCCAGACAGAAACACATTCAGTTTCTGAGTGCAAAACAAAATGAACAAAAAGCAGCTTTTGTGCTTAAAGATCAATGTCTTGGACTCCTGCCTGCTAACATCATTACATTTTTAATTCACAGGAAAGATGCCAGCAGGTCTGACACCAAAGGTCACAATTCTGTTGTTGATACCAGCCTGCAAAGAAAGTGTCTGGAAGCTGACTTAAGCCTGGGTGGGTATCAGACAGTTGGCACGGATTTCTTTCGAGAGGAAGTAGGTACATCACTTGGATAAGTCTGCCTGATTTCAGCTCTCCAGGAGCTGATGCATAGGACGGGTAAATGCCCGCTATTACTACAACCTAATGGAGTTCTTCAAATAGGCCACTTGACTCAAGTGAAGTATTTTGGTATGGAATGTCCCTGATTCTCACACTTATAATCCACATTTGTAATTTACCTTATATACATAGCTAGATTTACTCCCTCTGGCACATAACTCCTACACAGCCTCAAAATATGTTAACGTGTAGAAGAACTGTTGGTGCACATGATTACCAAAAAGTAGCGCATCAAGTATGAACAAGCCTGAAAATCACATACTATAATAGCTGTGACATGTACAACAGCACCATTAACATTTAAATAGCCTTAACTCTAACCCAAAACAAAAATAATTTGGAAAACTGAGGAGCTGAAACTAGCCTTGCGCATATGCCACAGCTGAATTTGCAATGAGAATCCCATGAACATATCCTACTGTTCATACTGTGATCCACTGGCTCCTCTCTGAATCTTGCACAAGCTATTTGAAGATCCTTAGTATTTTAAGGATCCTTAAATCCTTAATTAATATCCTTAATGAAGAACTTAATTCAGTTCTGTGAAAATCCATCTCGATTGAACATGCACAAGCAGGTCAAACATACTGGCACAACCTGCCTCACTCTCATGCTACACATGCAGCAACTTTTAGTCACAGTGTACCATAAAAGTAGGTTTCTCAGAGTAACAGAACAGATATGACCAACAGGAGGAATTATCCCACATCCTACTTATACTGAGCTACAAGAGAGAGGTCTCCTAAATGATAACAAGGGCTTTGCTGCACTATTTATAGCAGTATGAAAAAATATTTCCAACTCTAGAGTTTTCACTATTTCTATATATCCTATCTTCTCTAAACTTGTATAAGAAGCTCGTATCCAAAGGCAAACAGCTGAAGGTGAAGGAAAGGGCAGTTTGTAGGCACTTCACTTAATTTTCAGGTGACAGCTATCAAGAGATTTTAAGACCAATCTGCAAGAAGAGAGCAAAAGAAAGGGCTATTATTTCTCCTACCATGCATCCAGCAGCCCAGGAGAATTAGACTCAACTTCATTTTTCCGCACAAGCTGATGCTAAAACTGATTCCCAAGGGTCACCCAATATTTTCTACTAGAAGCCACTATATTTATAATGATTTGGCCAGAGCCCTGATCTTACTCTTTGACTTGTTCTTTTCTTCCTACTATGATTAAAATATTCTCTTACATTTTCAGCCAGAAAACTACTTCCAAATATAAGGCAAAGTGGCTGCATTTTTTTCCCCAGTTGCCTTCTCATTTCTTCAGAAGCAGCATTTTTCTTGCCAGCTGGTTGGATGAGCTTCTGAGATGTAGCAAAAACCTGGCCTGGGGTACCAGAAACACCTTTTGCTGCTCTCTGGCCCAAATGCCTACAAGATTGGATCACAACCTCTGAAAATGAACACCTGCCCTGGGCAGTACTGCTTTTTATCTGATTTTGCTAAGGAAGTCCCTGGGTATCATTATGGCCAAAGATCAGGACACACATAAGCAGCAGTCCAGATTGGCTCAGGAAGAACAAATGCCCCAGGCTTTTGCCTTGCGGCAAGTGACACGTACTTGTCCTGATCTTTACTAATGAGCCAGACTCCATCTTCCTTCTTTAGGGAGGACACCAACCCAGTCATGCGGCATACATCTGATGAAGAACACAGTATCCCCCATAGAGCACCAAATATAGCCTCTGAGAAAGTCTCTGCTATCCAGAAATGAAAAAAAACCCTAGACAGTACTCACAGCCCAGGAAGCTGTGTACAGGGCATGTTTGGTGTGCCTACAGAGTGTGTCCAGTGAGACCTCAGTGAGTAGACCTCTCAAGGGATGGAGATACGTGAGTTCTTGTGCCTGCACCCCAACCCAGCTCACCGTCAGAGACTGCTGCCAGGCTGCACACTCACCACCTGTAAGAGCTGCTTTATGTTCTTTCTCCAGACCAATTTGTGCTTTAACATTTTCCTGGTGTTTACTGGGCTCTTGCATGATCCAGGCAAGAAAATTTTCCTCCTGTCATGTTTTGCAACCAGTGGCAGACATGTACAGCACCTGCTCTGACATTTAATTCATAGCTGTTTCCCAAGGCAGCATTCAGAGAGCAGCTCTTTTCAGCAGCCATTTCTCCGGAGTATGATTAAATCAAACAAACTTGGAGGCAAGCACTTAAATGCTTCACTAGATTGCAACAAAGCTGATCAGAAATTGTGGTGGGGACATGACTTTCACTATACTTAACTAGATGCAAGGACATATTTTATTAACTCACGTTTTCTCTCTGGGACCTGGGAGCAGGGGGGAAGCTCTGCTTTAAAGTACTCTTACACTTTCACAACAATCACAGCTTCTTATCTGATAGCATGGCAAGTGCTTGGCAAATTTGCTGTCTAAGCTAGAAAACTGGAAGCTGGACCACAACAGGGAATACCAGAACAAATACTGCATGAGTCTCGTCTTCCAAGCTGGACCGATATCACTTGGAAAGGGGAGAGACTTTCTATCTCTTTCGGCAAGTAGCCTTTTCCCAAGGCTACTGTAGGCAAGATCCAAACCCCCAGCTACCAACTACTCAGCAGTGTCTGACTTCACTGCTTCAACCCTTAAGCTCAATTACCAAGACCACAAAAACCTATTCCTTACAGCTTTCCCCTCTCTGAGAATTGCTGACCTCTGGGTCCACCACACCTGAAGCTCAGCACTGCTCTAAGCTCCCTGGAGAAACTAATGCAGTTTTGAAATAAGAATAAAAGAAATTAACTGCTGTATAAAACGGAACAGCAGGGAACATCCTCCCATCTGACCCCTGCACACTGCAGTGTAAAAAATAATACTAAAAAAAGGATTTATTATGTGTTTGTGGGATTTGTTTGCTCACAAACTAGGAAAGAGACTAAGAAATTTACACTTTTTTTTCTTTTTTCTTTTGTTTAAATCGAAGGCTGCAATTCTGTGAGAAACTGCTGAATTCCATCTCCATTTTCCCTTTGATAAGCAGGTAGGTCAAACAAAAATCCAGATTTCCACAAGCTCTCACCAGTTGATAGTTTTATTCAAATTGGAAAGAGAAGCAAAGCTATGCAGGGAGTGCTTTGAAAACTCCTGTTCATTTTACAAAGCTGGCAAGAGAAAAAGGTCACTCACCATCCTCACCTCCCTCAAAACTTTGTCACATGCAGGAACCACTGGACCCATTTATACAGGCAGCTCTCAGCACCTGCTGACCGCTGGCCATGCTGTGAGTCAGCCTCTGCATGCAGAAGCCATGAACAAAAGAAAGGCACAACCAGGTGTACTTACAGGGACAAAGCCATAACGAATTACCCAGATACGCACCTCAGTAAAGCACAGGGCTGGCTCTTGAAGCACACTACTGACTTTCTGAACACACTGGCCCACCCAGAAAAGCCTACCTACCAAGAGAGGAAGGAGTACACCACAGGTATTTCTTATATCTGCTTCGGGCACAAAATAGGAGCCAGAAATGCCTGAGTGTGAGTAGCTAAATGGGAAAAAAAAAAACCAAGTTCAGACAGCCAGCAGGGATGACCCAGACTGTCTTCTCCAGCCTGTGTTCCCCAGGCTTTCTGCTCACACCCAGTTCTACCCTGGTTTCATAGAATCATAAGACAGTTTGGGTTGGAAGGGACCTGAAACCTCATCTAGTTCCAGCCCCCATGCCATGGCCAGGGACACCTCACACTTGACCAGGCTGCTCAAAGCCCCCTCCTACCTGGCCTTGAACATTGCCAGAGATGGGGCACCCACACCTTCCTTAGGCAGCCTGTTCCAGTGCCTCACTACTCTCTCAGTAAAGAATTGCTTCCTTACATCTAACCTACACCTCCCCTGTTTAAGTTGTTGTTGGGGGAATGGCCATCTAACTGTTACAGGTGATACCCTGAGTGGCTTTTGCTGCCCCAGGGACAGGGATGCGCTTGTGCTCTCTGACCTAACCCACCATCCCCTGCAGCCACTGTGAGAAGAAGCCTTGCCTGGGGACATTTCTTCTTTCCCTCCAGATGATCCAGTTGATCCCAGCCAAGGAAGCCCCAGTCACAGCCGTGTGCAAAGGTATGCTCAGTCTTTGCTGTATAAATGCTCAGTCAGAAGTTCAATATCTCCCCCAGTTGCTCACATCAGCCCCCTGGCTCTCTGCTGGGATCACAGCTGACAGCCACGCACAACACCTGGCTCCCACCATACATGGTTTATTGGAGGGATTAAAAATGACAGAAGTAGCAGAACTCTATAAAAATAAAACTGGTTACAGAAGCAACAGATACCAGACACAACAGGTGTCTGTATGCAGACCTGATAGGTGTTAACATGTCCATCCTTTGTACAACAGTATATCTATCACTGCCTTCTGCCAAGTTTGGATGAGGTGCGACACATCACTCTATACCACTCCCGGTTTGATGTTTCAGCGATTACCTGAAGGCTGACATTCTCCAGGAACTGTTGCAGATCTACATTACTTCACCATCTCCCGTTTGCCACCCTCCCTCAAAATACCAATCTTGAAATATTCTCCTGTCCTCATGCACAGATCTGTAACACCTGGGGAGGCAAGGAAAAAGGCTCTGATCACTGGGTGCCCGTAGCACCTTGCCAGGCTCAAAGCCCACATATCCCAGTGTCTTGTGCATTTTCCCCCTTCTGATGACGATGTAGCAAGGATGCTGGAGTAGTACCCTGAGGAGCCCATGGGTTAGTGCACAGCGCGGCATGTCTGCCGATATCGCTCTCAATTTCAAATTCCACTGGTTTGTACAACAAACGTTCTTCTAACAAGCCAGCATACATTATTCATAAACCAGCACAGAGCTGTTCAGCAGCATATGGAACTGATGAATGTTGTTTTGGTGTGGGTGGAGATAGGGTTGATAGGAATGTTTTAGGGGGAAGGAAAGGAGATCATTTCACCCAGGGAATTTCAAGTGCGTCACCAACTGGAGGAGAACATTTCTAAGAGAAACTCCTCTGTTAAAAATCTGGTTTGTATGGAGAAGGAGGAGGAGGGAGAGAAAGAAAAAAAAGGAAGGAAAGATTGTGCCAGATATATCATCATAAAAGAGAAAAGGATGGTTAGCTGGCACTCCTGAGACCCAAGAAATTAATGATACAGAAAAAATGCGTCCTCTGTAAAACTGATACATGGGGGCTGCTAGAAAAGATTTGTTCTGTTCTTGCTGGAGTGCTTCATCAGTGTTATTGATAAAGGCAGCATGCTGCATTAGTATGGGTGAACAGAGGAAAGCCCAGAGAAGTGTTTCTCAACAGTGGAGCACCTACATAGCCTATTTCGGAAATTGTTTTATTGGCCCCATACATTTGCAGGCAGGACAGGCACAAGCACTCTGCAATTCTGACCATGGCTGCGGAAAAACAGTCTGCCCAGGGGAGAGACTGCTGAGCACACTGGGTCACACAGACAATCCTAAGGTCCTCTGACACACCTTGCATGCAACCAGAGAACAACGGTACATTAATTCACAGCATCCTTTTCACAGGTTCTCCTGCTGGCATGAGGCTGTGGTACCTACAATAATACGCTCCTGGGATGCATCAGGTCGCAGAGCCTGTATGCACAGGTGCATGTGCGCATGTATATATGTGTGCACAGAAGCACTACCTGATGTTTTTCAAGCAGGTGATAGGTCCCTGGACTACCTACCTTCTTTTGACGCTGGCAGCAGGCAAACCTCATATGCAGGCACCATGCTGGTGCTTTGTTCACTCTGTCTAGAGCATGATAGTATTTAATACTCTCTAGCTCAGCAAAATAGGCTGAGTCACGCAAGTGCAAAGTATCAGATGAGTATGTTTCTGAGGCACAAATGGGTTAAATCTACCTTCTGTCCTTGGTCAGCTGAACCAGTCAGGGAAACAGGTCTTGAGCACTGTAATTACTTCATATGGGGAGCAGATAAAATACAGGGTAGTCCAGACACAAAGTGGGAAACACACTGACAAAAATACAGAAGAGGGCCAGTCTACAAATCACTCCCTGCTTCAGACTGGGGGATCTACACTGTGCCACTGCCCAGAAAGCCCTGCCTAGAACTAAAAAAATCTCATGAGAGGTGATGTAAAAGCACAGACACACAGACTTACACTATAAAAAGACCTCCTTTTCCATGCTGCACATTGGCAACTTCCATGTCTTTTCCACCAACACATCAGTACAGAAGTGTAAAGCTCAAATATAAATCAGTTCTCTAAATCAGTGACATCTTAGCAAAATAGATGGGCAGACAAAGAACAGAAGGGGGAACAGACATATGGAAAGAATAGGACTGCCCAAAATCACAAGACCAATCAGTGGCAGAGCTGCTTGTCATCTTGTCAGTTGGGCAGGCATCACTGATGGGCATGCAGGAATCTTCTCAGCCCTCCGTAACACAGCTTCTACAGGTCTTAGATGCTACACAAATACAAATACTTCTGCATGAAATAAGGAAACAGCACTAAAACCGAAAGCTGCAGAATGCTTCCCAACTTACAGAGCTAGGCAGGAGAAATGGGTATCTCACACAGCACTCAAGAGGCAGAAATACAAATCCCACAGATGGATGAATATAAAGCATTCGTTACTGCAGTAGCTAACTAACTGTGTTAGACAGCATCCCTGCCCTGGGGACATTATACCATATATAGACAGTGGACACAAAGCCTGGGAGAGAGAACAGAGGTACAGAGATTATGTGATTCATCCAATGTCAAAAGACCCGAATTTCTACCACATGCAAAGATTTTTTGTACATAAATCCTCCCACTGATGACCATGCAGTTACTCCCATGCCTAGTGTGAAAGTGATCACAAGAGCGAGGTCCCAGAGCATCTGCAAGATGCAGCCTTTACTTTAGCATTTGCTGAAGTAGCAGATACTGCATCAACAACAGCCTGAGAACGATGGCCATGCTATTTCTCCCCCACAACCTTAGCAGTACACTATTTCTTAGTTATGGTCAATAAGACCCTCAAAAACAAGGTTCTTGAAATTGGACTGAATAGAATACTTCATTTATTTTATATGCATCACTCTGTGATTACAGCTTTGCAGCTGAGGCTCTGAAATAAACATACAACCTGTAAACCAGCAGAGCATGATCTGCTAGGAACTACTGTGCAGAATTGGTTTCTTTTCACTGTAGCAGAGGAGGTTCCCCTCAGAACAGATAGAAGATTTAGGAAAGGGACAGTACAGGAAGATCCATGCATGTGTTTGCTTGTTTGCATACACATGGACAAAAGACATGGTTAAATGCCTTTGGCTGATGCTCTGAAATATTTCAGCCTCATTCAACACACCTTTGCAAACGTATCTTCTATTCCCAAGGCAGAATCAATTTGCAGTAGGAATGAAATTAGAGGCATATTCAGTCACTGCATAAAGTTCATCCAGCCCTTGGAGATATGGAGCACCTTCGGGAGGCAGACAGCTATTAAAGCTCTTGCCAGGGGTTCCCGGGTGCCTCTCAGTTATTGAGCGGGAGTGAGGAATAAGGAAAGAAGAGATACTGCATGGAGTGGGGGTTGCTTGTCTAGGGATGGGCAAGGAGATGCTGCACACAGCCACCGTAGCAGCTGGGCACAGCCTGTGCTACCAACCACTACAATATACTAATGAATTCCTATAAACACACAAGTGATGCCTTCTTAATAAACACTTGATGGCAATATTTAATCATGCATGCAAGAGAGATGATATTTTTACCTAGCACCCACACCTACTGAACCACAGAGCTGTAGAGAAGGAGCAAAAACTATTTTTCTATGGAAGAGCATTCCCATTAAACAGATTATCGCAAGGACATCACTTGCCAACTCCGGCAGCTTTCCCAAGAGCAGAGCTCCGATTAGTATTCTCACTAAGTAAGTTTTCACTCTTTACTATTGCACCAAGCTTGGTGACAGAGCATTCCTCCAAGAATTGATCACTATCACACACCAGACCTTTTTCACCTTCAAGACTCCTCTCAAACCCAGAGATTTTTTTCTGACCTGACAGCAATTCTGTGATCACTGCAGATCATTCAGATCCCTTAATTCCTGCAGAGCGTAACCTTTTCAACACCGCCACCTCCACTCCTAGCCAAGGGAAACACCATGAATATTTAATTATTTACCTTGCTTTCTTTAGTAGAAAACTCAGAGGAGTTGGAGATTTTCATAGACTTTGACCGATGGGACTGCCGCCAGAGAGATTCTTCTCGGGAGTATTTCACCGAACCTGTGGCTCTCACCCGGACTTTGCTGGTGCTCTGAACACTGTTAACTCCAATCATTTCCAAAAGTGAGTGTATGGGATGGGAAGAAGAAATGCTAATGGCACTTCCCAATCCCCTGCAGAGGAACTGGAAAAGGTTACGTCTGGAGAGCCCAGGCTCAAGCAATCACTGTTTGCTTAAAACGCACTAGGCTGTTTCCACCAGCATCTTCAGGCACGCTCTTTGGAGCCAGCCTGATTGTTCCAGGCATTGCTCACGTCACTGGATGGTTGAGGGGGGAGAGATGGGGGAGAGAGAAAAAGAAAAAGAAGAGGCTGACAGAAACTCCTCCCCTGCTCCACTCCCCTCTCCAGCAGCATCAACTCCCCCTTCATACACACACCAACAGCGACAGAGAGAGAGGTGGAGAGAAAGATGCTGGAACAAATGCCAGCAGATCAAGCAAGAGATTCATTTTCAGTTCACACGGCCACACTTCCCTGCCTGCATCAGCCTGCCATGCTCATTACTGCCTGCAATAACAAAGGACACTGTAAAAAGAGTCTTCAATCACCTGCCAGCTACAGGCTTCTGAAAGTGAGAAATATGGATGGATTCCCAGCACACTGGAGAATCAACTGAAAACCCACAGCACCATAACAAAGTTCTGGCAAGCCCCAGAGAGATGTCCCAGCAAACCTCAACAACTCTAAGCATATGCACTCATTAGCCAGAGTCCTTAGAGTGCCTTTCCCAGGGATAAGGGACAGCAAGATCGCTCTCATGCCATACAAGGGGCTTAGGAGAAAACAGTTGACTTTCTCAAGGTGATCAGTGGAAACCAACGGCAGAGCAGTGAGCAAGCAGCTGGGAACCCATCTTCTTGCTCAGCATCCAGAGAGCTGTAGCTTCCTGAGCAAACCACACATTCCGGCGGCAGACTCCATGAGTGCTGCTGGTTCCAAGCAGCACCCTCTTCCTCCATTTCAGGAAACCCATGCCATACAATGATGGGAGGGCCACTGCCATGGCCCATGCACACCATGAGTCAAGCACACCTGGAGCTACTCTTCCCCATGGAAGGGGTGAGGAGGCCAATGCCAATAGCAGCTAGTGCTCTTGCCAGGGTGGATGCGCTCTGTAAGGGAGAAGAGAGGTGTTTACCCCAATGTTGCAAAAGCACCATCATTTCTGGCTCCTGGAGACCCAGAGCACAGCAGACTGTGCATTGCCATGGCAACCTCATCCGATGAGAGAGAGATCTCTGCTCTGCTCCGCATGGGGTTGTGGCAGCTGCTGCACGCCGGGGCAGGTGGAGCAGCTCCTGCAAGCACCAAGGCAGAAGCGTGTGGTGGGGAAATCACTCTGAACTCAGAAAAGGCAAACAACTTGTGCAGAGCAAGAGCAAGGAGATGGAACTCACAGCAGGCTAGCACCAGGTTCAGCAACCTGCCCTGAGCCTGAGCCGACTATGAGCCGGCAGTGTTCCCTTGTGGCCAGGAGGGACAATAGTATCCTGTGGTGCATCAGGAGGAGCGTGGCTAGCAGGTTGAGGGAGGTGATCCTCCCCTTTACTTGACTTTACTGAGGTCACATCTGGAGTACTGTGTCCAGTGCTGGGCTCCTTAGTACAACAAAGACAAGGAGCTACTGGAGAGGGTATAGCAGAGGGCTACAAAGATGATTAGGGAACTGGAACATCACTTCTGAGGAGAGACTGCAGGAGTTGAGCCTGTTTAGTATAGAGAAGAAAAGACTGAGAGGGGATCTCAATGTATAAAATATCTCAAAGATGAGTACCAGGAGGATGGTGCCAGACTCTTTTCAGTGGTACCCAATGACAGGAAAAAGAGCAACGGCCATAAAACACATGAATTTTCACCTCAACATGAGGAAGAACTTCTTTATGTTGAGGATGCCAGAGCACTGGAAGAGACTGCCCAGGGGGGTCATGGAGTCTCCCTCTCTGGAGAAACTCAAAAGCTGCCTGGACACATTCCTGTGTAACCTGCTATTGGTGGCCCTGCCTTGGCAGGCGGTTGGACTGGATGATCTCCAGAGGACCCTTCCAACCCTAACGATTCTGTGACTCTGTGCCACTAACCCAGTAGAGTAGTCTGGGAGGACACCAGAGCCTCTGATCCCACCCCACCACAATGTACAGGGTGCTCCAAGTCTCCGCACGCAGCCAGGGACAAGGGGTCACTGCCCTGGCACACCAGGAACATCCCACACTGAAACACATTTGGCAGACAAAAGGTGTGACAGAGCTCCACTCACACCCAAGTCCCATCCAGTGCCAGCCAAGCCGTGCTAATGCAGAGCAAGAGTCTGCTCACTCTGCGCACAACAGCACCCAGGAGCAGGTAAGAAGCAAATGAATTGAGTGGGCTTTTCCCCTGGTTGTATCTTCTCAGCCTCTTGCAACCAGGGATTTACATCCTTAGTGGGCAAGTGGCTAGACAGCCACATTATGGTCCTAACTGCATTTCTGCTCACAAAGAAACTGCTGCGTCCCCAGTAAGCAGCAGCCCTTTAGTCAGCAGTCACCCTTTGCTCATGTTACTCTCAAGGATGCTACAGGTGCAAATCCTTTCCATATATTCCAACAGGTGTGGACCATGCTGAAGGACAATGGTTAAGTGCAACAGTGAACAAGGATCCTAAATATCAATACAAAAACTGTCCCAGGTGTGAGAAACTTCTGATTCCCTACTGATCCTGCCCCTGACCTGCTTGAGGTACAGGCTTCTTCCCACTTGGCAAACAAGAAAAGCTCATTTTCACTTCCCTGACAGTCAGGCCTAGTAAACCCACCCCTATCTCACACATTATGATAAAATTCCAAATGTGCCCCAGCCTTTTTACACAAACCTGTCACTGGTAAGGGGTACCTGAAGGATCATAGGACCCTTTTTCTCAGGCAACAAGCAATTACACGCTTTAAGTTGCTTGTCACTTTCCAGAAAATGTTTTATGTTACTTAACCTGTCCGAAATTATCCTCTGTTAGCGGAAAAGCTTTTCAAATAAAACCTCTTCTTGGAGGAAATTTTCATTGAAAACAGCTCCAGATGAGCTAAGCAGCAGGTCCTGACAGGTGCTATGTAAATGGCCACAAATCACTCTCTATCCTCACAACCCCCCGCGTAGCTGATTATTCTTGTTCTTGGATTTATAAGGCCACCTCCCCAAGCACTCTCAACATATGAAATAATTATATTCCTTAAATATCACGCACGGACCTAGGCCAACAGAAATTACTCAGAGCAATTTCATTATTAAACACAAGCTAGAATGAATCACGGCAACATTTCTGTTGCCCACAGCTCAGCGCTATCACTGCTGCCTAAGTGCAGCAGTTCTCTACCTAGCATCTTCTGAACTGAGGTTAGCACATCCTCAGGCAGGACAGGAACCTTAATTCAAGAGGGAACAGGTCTGGTTCAGCTGTAACCAAGCAGCAGTCCAAAACGCTCTGGGTGACAGGCTGCATCTTGTTCAATTTTTTTATTTTTCCAATGGTATATTGAAAACTCTTTTCGGCTCACACTCTCCTCAAGAGAAAGCCTCCTGAGATCATATTTTTGAAGCCTTAAATGTCTTCAGCTCAGGGATTCAGCCCAGATTTTCTCAGTGCCCCTGATTTTCCTCTGCAAGTGATAATACACCTTGTACTCCTGACAAGAGTCAGTAGCCTGTGTACATAGAGACTGTCATCTTGTGGAGAGAGACCATTCTTCAGTGTTAGAGAAGTCCCACCATTTTAGAAATCAGCATGCACACAGGATTGATTTCTGTCTGTAACTGAGCAACAGGGATTTCTGAGGGAGAAGTGGGTTGCTAACATAAATAGAGGGATAGAAGGGATTTTTTTTATAGAAGGGCTGAAATTACTGTGCAATACTAGAAAAATCAAAACTGTCTGCACCCAGGAAGAACCTCCAGGTGTGTCAAGAAGACATGATCTTCCCCTGGGATCAGAAGCCAGCAAAGAGGCGGTGGAAAAGCGGCAGAATGCAGGTATTCAGTCAGTATTTAGGCTGAACAGTCCAGTGACACTACTGGGGCGACCAAGAGAGTGGAGACCCTGTATATGGAAACCTTCCCTACCAGCACCTCTAAGGAACAAACCACAAACCAGTAGAAGAATTTGAAACTTTGGGCCAAAACAGACACAGGGGAGGAGGAAAACCAGAGGGTCTACTGCTCCTTCCATCTCACCCTTTCAAAGTCACCCAAAAGCTTTTTACCTGTCACATGCACTAAAGCAGACTACATCACCCACAGAAGAAACAGGCAGCAGTTCCAATTTACTGTGCAATAAACTCCTCCCCACTTCTTCCTCCTACAAGTTTCCCTGGAAGGCCAAACATACTCAGCCCTTTCTTGGTCCTCCTAAGTCATTCAGCAAATCAACAACAGAAGAAGAAAAAGCTATGGAATTCAAAGAGAAATTCAATCCTGGCTTTCAGGGAGCAAGCCCAAGGACTGCACTATTGTGTCTAAAGAACTCCAGCGTCCTCACACAAAGCCACAAGAATCCATTACCATCATTTATGCCTGATCCCAGTGACAAAAAATACCAACAACAAAAGCCAACAAAATGCATAAACACGCACGCATCAATTACGTAAAATATACCCTCAAGAGCCAGCAACGTATTTGTACAGCACAGAAAAGCAGCATTTTAATGCTGGGATCAAATACTATTTGTTAAATAAACAACATTAAATCTTTCATAAGATTGCTTTCCTTCTTCCTTCACTCTTGACTCTTTCTTCCCTCCAAAATGGTCAGGGAGGGAAGGTGAATTCTGCTGAATACGCTACTCATACACAATGGCTACAGAACTAGAGCTTAACAACCAATCAACAATAACATTAATGAACTGACATTCCTCTGATATTAAGATAATGGTTTCTGTGGTCTGCTGACTAGGGGCAGCTGACAATCAAGATTAAATCTAAATGCCTCCAACTGCCATCCCTGTAAACAACAGAAATACTAGAGCAATCCCTTCATTTCTACATACATAAGCAACTGGGTCAAAAGGAACTCAAACAGCGTAACAGCAGCAGGTATGCTGGGAAAACGGTATTGACTTAAGATTTCAAAATGGTTACCCAAAATTATCCACCTAGCTGCTCGATCAACCACAGTGCATTATTACCAGGCATTTATAAAGATCCTGGGGTTCATCCCAATCTGAATTTGCCAACAAAAAAAATATCTGTTGATGTCTTTGAGAAAGAATCACTCATTTCCTTCTGGTTTATATTATAGTACATACACCTGTGCTATAGGCTCCAAAGGAATCCCTGGGGACAACTCTGATTTCTCTTACAATATGGAAAGCAATTCTTACAATGGAAGCAGTCAAAATACTACAGCCCAGAAAGCTATCCCATGTCAACTATGCTACTGTAGCTGCATAAGCATGTGCTCTTAGACCACCCCAACTCATAGCACCAGGAAGACACAAGCATTACTCCTATGTCCCCATGAAGGCAACTGAAGTCTGTATGCTCTACTTTAATTGAGAAGCAAGCTAAAAGTGCATCCACAACCAGCTGGGTTGTGATCATAAATACAAGTCTTTATGACTGACTTTTCACGTTACTAAGTCCCTAAAACCAAGCAGAGTAACAAAACTATATTGGCTAGTGGAAGACCAAATCAATCTTGGCATCACTTATCGCTCTGGAATCTTGCTTCATCTTGAGCCAAAAGAAACCACTCCTAAGATAAATGCCCTGCTGAGAGTGGTGGGAGACCACAGGTTTAATGAAAATAAGCAGTTTGATAAATAACAGAGATGCAAAAATTTTTCCCCCTTAATCCTGATTAGCATTTCAAATGAAGAGATGCCATTACTCATTTTCCTTTTCTTGCAGCATACCTGAAAAGAGCTCTCTGTCACAGACTAGCTGTTGTGTTTCCTGGCAGAGCACTACAGTCTCCAAGGGAAAAAGTTTCTCCTCTTGAATTTCTCTTTTTAGGAAAACTATCCTCTACTGTCAACAGAGCTGACAGAAATTAAGCGACCCATACAGTAGGTATGAACTGACACAGACCATCAAGTTCTTAAAATCTGCCAAATGTACCTACAGCTACAGCAGCACCTCAAACAAATCAATAAAAGTACCAAAACCCCTAAAAATATGCACAGTTATGACAGAAATCCACAGAAGGTGAACCAAGCACTGGTACAAAGCCTCCCAGTTCACTCAGATCAGCTGCAAACAACCCCTTCCTTTGTCCCTGCAGTGGGCATGATTAGAGTCAACAACACTGAAATAAAACCCTCAACCACCCAGCACTCCCCCAGAGATTTGCCTAAAAAACCAAACACCCTTCAATGCTTCCCTCTGATTCTGACAGCAAACACAATAACAACACAAAGGAAAGGAGGGGGGGAAGAAAAGGAGTGGAAAGGAGGAGAAAGAATTGAGGCCACCCCGAGAACTACAGGGGTTTCACGTATGTGTTGTCCATGCTTGCAAGTGTTGCACCATAGAAGGAGCAGCTCCAGAAACAGACTTACTAACCTTTGACAACTCTTTTCTTCAAAAATGCATGTACCTATGGAGCGATGTTCAGCTGTCTTGCTCAAAAATCATGCAAAATCCTTGCTGAGCCCCATGACTCCTGCCAAAGCCCATCTGTCAGCAGGGCAGAAAATAGGTGGCTTGGGTTTGCCCTGTGTTTGTACCAGGATCTTAGGAATACTTCGTAACCCAAAGAAGCATGACTTAGGAAGGAAATTAAATGTTCCATCTAACATTACAGGAAAGAAGGAAAAAAAACCCAAAACCCAACAACATTTAAGGAACAACCTACTGCTCCTGCCTGAAAGAAAACAGTGTAACTAGGTCAGAGAGAGAATAGTACAATGCCATTTGAAAAGTGTGGTGACAAACAGAAGGAAGGAGTACCAAAGATTTATACAGCAATAATTTTAAAACTGATGGAAGTAATGTTTTCTCCTCTTTTTTTTTTTTTCATTTTTAAGAATATGGTATAAATTATATTCCTACTCCTCCTTCCCTCGAGTTGCAGCACAGAACTTAAATTTCAAGCAGATCAGTGGGTGGAAGATCAAAGAATGTTTTTCAGAATTTGTTTTCTACCTACATGGAGGTGGGAGTAATATGTCATAGGGACCAAAATGTATGTGTGACATTGTATTAGAGATTTCCCAGCTCAAAGAGTGCCCAAAATTCATCCTTTAAAGTGGCAGAGTACATCATTCCTGGATACTACCAGTCTGTATCCTCCGCACTTGACAGCACAAGAAATGGAAAGCTCTCAACAGCTCTCAACAGTGACATTCGTCCTCAGGAGCTGCTAAGTGTTTCAGTTAAAGCAGGGGACAACTGACAGCCTTGACTAGCTGACAGACTGGAGGAGCTAAACATCAAGTGATTCACTTGCCTGATCAACCCGGCCGAGACACTACAGAGACCTTGCCTCCACAGATGAAAATTAACCCCCAGACATTCATTAGGAGCCTGGTATTGAGCCATGTAATTGCAGCTAGTAGTAATGGAAATTCTTAGCTGACTCTGCTTGGGTTTCACTCCTTGCTGACACAAATGTGGTAAGCTAGGTGAGATCTTTTGAATAACAATTGGCAAGTAGAGAGATGAAAGCTTGGAGAAGCAAAAATAATTCACAGAAACGCAGATCATGAAAGCAGAAACAGGCCCATCCTGAAATGCCTGCTTCCTAACAAGATTAGCAATCCCTAGTACCAGCCCTAGACCACACAGAGGAATCCTTATTCCTGCACTACCATCACAAAATTTTATATTATAAGCCTTTCCTAAAGTTCTGCTTTTCCTGCTCAGGGACAGAGAGTTGGTGGAGAGCACTAAGCTTCTGTTACTCTCTTATGTTGCTTTCCTCAACACAATACCGGCGCTTGTTTGACTTGAGAGAAGTGTAGAAATCTCAGACTTTTCTCTTTATATGCACTGAAGCAGGTTCCTGGAATGCAGAAAGAAAATACACCTATTTGAACTTCAACAGGACAGAAGGGGTGTTAAGGTCACTGATACCAGTGGGATCTGAAGCAGTGTATGCACCATCATAATCTTTTAATTTTTAATTTACAGTTCTGCACAGGCATACTCTACCCAGTTATTACTCTTAGATGGGACAAACAACACACAAAAAAAATTGCAACCCAAAGGAAACAAAGGTTATTGTAGCAGAAAGTTCCTCACTGAGGATGGAGAAGGATGAAGACAAGCCGGGTGTTCCCTTCAGTCACTACGGCTCTGTGGCTCTTTGGAGACTGAATGGAAAGTATGCTTTCACAAACAACTGTTAAGACAAGGATTAATGATTTTATCCCGCGTTCTCTGACTTTTACACTGCCGGATTAGACTCTGTTGTCTCCTAGCAGCTGGGAAGGGCCTTCAGTAACAAATCATGCATTTCAAACAGATAAGAAATGGCTGCCCCAGAAACATTATACCAACAAATATATTTTTAACGGAAAAACTTCATCTGGGGGGAGAAAAAAGGAGGCAAGCTGTCTAAGGGAGCAGAGCCCTGGCTTCTTTAGTGGCACAGAGACACTTGGTCTCCTCCACCCCTTCTCTCCAATAGCCACAGGATGCTCCAGCAGTCAGTGCTGCTCTCCTGCAGTCCTTCTGGCATGCTCCCATCCCCACTCAGAATTAATAGGAAGGTGGTAATTCCTTGCTGAAGAGCCTCAGCCATGAAATGGAACAAGTACAGAGACTGCAGATGAGAGTAATTGTGGTGTACACAGCAGACTGATTAGTGTGATTTCCTCTGCGTAAAAAGTGTGGGTTGCTGGGTGGAGTGTTGGACACCTGATGCACATTCCCTTCTCTCTGCTAAATACCTGAAATGACTGGAATGGATGAAACAGGATGTCAGTAATTCTCTTTAAACTGAGTGTTTGCTTTGGAGGACTTTTACAGGAGAGGACAATAAAAAAGAGGAAAGAGAGAGAGAGGAGGCAGAAAGACATTATCAAAAAGAAGAATATATTAAAAAAAATAAAACCTTAATTAAAGTGGAGGGAACTGACAGCAAAATGAGAAAAACCCTACCCTGCAGCTTCTAAAGGAAATTCCATGTCCTAGCAATCCTGATCAAGAATTATTTAGGAAATTAAGGAGGGCTGGTTCTTCAGAAGAATTCAGAACAAGAAACTTTCACTTTATTTGGTCACTTCATTACAGTGCTTCTCCAGGAGATAAGACCTAGCCAGAAACCAGCCTTTGAGACAAAGCAGATCTTTTACACTGGAATGGAATCTTATCTCCATCAGCAGCCCCTGCTCCGATGGCTCTAGCCAAGTCCCCCCACAGAACCATCCCAGGCCCCTCAGCATGATGGAGCGGCTCCCTTATAGCATGACGGGTCAACAGAGAGCTGCCACCTCTTAGCAGAAGACACACAAACAGGTACGACCCCCTCACACCTGGTGTTCGCATCATGAGGCAGCACAGCCACTAGTGTCGGCCCACATCAGAAGCTGGGTGATGCCCACGACTCCATGAATGAGGTACCCTGGCTATAGCAGATGCAAAGGTCATTTTCATTTGCAGGACAATATGGGCAGGTGGCACTTAGTACACAGGCTAACGAGAGCGCCCTTCCCAGGATGCTGCCTAAAAAAAGCAGGGATCTATTTCCCCAGAAGTGACTCCTTGCAGGCTCTCTATGGGTCAGAGCAGACACTTCCTCTCCTTGCATAAGAAAGGCCTTGTCACTGTAGCTTGCTGGAGTGGAGTCTCACACACCCTTGACAACAGGAATATACAGTGGCCAGCACTGTGCCACCACTTCATTTACGAGGACTGCAATGCCTGCAGGAAATGAAGCAAGTATGCATGACCAAAATTAGGTTCTTTCCAAGTCAATCTCATCCTCTTCTTGTATCTCATGAAGCCCAGATTTGAAGGTGGTTATGGTCACAAAATGCAAATCCAAAGTATCATCAGTGAAGACAGCATCACTGCACCAGATTAAAGCTGGTGTGAGCACAGGAGGAATCAATCTCCAGATAAACTGCCTCCATGCTGTAGTCATGAGGTTCCCGACATTGCCCCAGACAGATTTCATTTCCTTTCCAAGCAGGGAGATACTAGCCACAGCCTACTTTTCTACAGGAATAAATGGACAATGGTCTGGTCATGATCTTCTTAGGCTAACAACCCATAGGTTGGATTTAGTTGTTTTAACTGTTCCTGATGTATTCAGCTCTCTTTCAGCCATGACGGTGATGCATCTCTCCTCCAGCTCCCCTCACCATCAAATGCATCTGCAGCAGCTAATCTGGGATGTCAGGAAACTCCAGTCTGAGGAGATCACAGAATCAACAAGGTTGGAAACGACCTTTAAGATCATCAATACCAACCATTAAGATGAGTGCTGCAACTGGGTCCCTTTGTTGCTCTCAGTCCCCGTTAAGCTGTTACTCGTCCCCACCTGTAAAAGATATTAACTGTGTGATTCACCATCAGCCTTAGGAGTGAGCACGGAGCCCATTCTCAGCTGAGCACTGCTGCACTAACTAGGATATGGGCAGTCATGACTCTGGTATTTAGCAGTTCTTCCAAGGCTTCAACTCACCAGGACAGAGACCTTTGCTACAGGAAAGATTAAGATCAGGGCTGAGATTTACGAACATCTTGCCAGATCACAGCTTGATACTGTTAGTGTGTTTGGAGTGTGACAGTTCAAAGAACAGAGCTTCATGAAGCCTCCTTGCCATTGGCTTTCAATAACCTTAATTCTGCCTGGATTTAACAGATATGACTCACCTTCGACATCAGCCAGACCCACGGATATAGGCTCCTCATTTACACCAGAGAAGAGAATCATCGATTGGGATGCTGGTTCTCATTACAAGGAATTTGCCCCAGTCTGAATTTAAATAGGAAGGATAAACTACCAGAATGCGCCTAAGAGCAGTACGTAACTGGAAATCAGGCTACTGTCTCCATGTCTAGTTCTTTCTAGCAGCCAATGGCAGATTAATGGTATGTGTGACAGACAGCAGAACTGGAGTTAAGATGAAATAAAAGGGAAGGTACCTATATGTGCCTGCCTGGCAAAGTACTGAATGTACAAACACTGCAAGCAGATCCCATGGGGAGAACCACACTTCTAATCACAGTTTGGTGTATTTGCCTTTATGGGTCCCAATTTTAAAGGCAATCCAGAGGGACCTTGACACGCTTGTGAGGTGGGCTGGTGCCAACCTATGAAGTTTAACCATGCCAAGTGCAAGGTCCTACACCTGGGTCAGAGCACTCCCAGGCACAGCTACAGGTTGGGCAGGGAAGAGATTCAGAGCAGCCCTGCGGAGAAGGACTTGGGGGTGGTGGTCGATGAGAAAATGAACAGGAGCTGGCAGTGCGCGCTTGCAGCCCAGAAAGCCAACCGTATCCTGGGCTGCATCAAAACAAGCGTGACCAGCAGGTCGAGGGAGGTGATCCTGCCCCTCTACTCTGCTCTCCTGAGACCTCACTTGGAGTATTGTGTGCAGTTCTGGTGTCCTCAACATAAAAAGGACGTGGAATTGTTGGAACAAGTCAAGAGGAGGGCCACGAGGATGATGAGGGGACTGGAGCACCTCCCATATGAAAGATAGGATGAGAAAGTTGGGGTTGTTGAGCCTGGAGAAGAGAAGGCTGCGTGGAGACCTCATAGCAGCCCCCCAGTATCTGAAGGGGGCCTATCGGGATGCTGGGGAGGGACTCTTCATTAGCGACTGCAGTGATAGGTCAAGGGGTTAACGGGTTCAAACTTAAATAGCGGAAGTTTAGATTGGGTATAAGGAAGAAATTCTTTACTGTAAGGGTGGTGAGGTGCTGGAATGGTTTGCCCAGGGAAGTTGTGAATGGTCCATCGCTGGCGGTGCTCAAGGCCGGGTTGGAGAGAGCCTTGGGTGGCATGGTTGAGTGGGAGGTGACCCTGCCCATGGCAGGGGGTTTGGATGATCTTAAGGTCCTTTCCAACCCTAACTATTCTATGATTCTATGATTCTATATCTGCCCCTTGAAGGGCTATTTTTCCATTAACACGGAACAAGTGATCAGGGCCACACTCTGTGCTCAGTAGCATCAAGAGTGGTGGATTGACTGACGACAACTGTTGATTTCTCCCTGTCAGTCAACTGCCCTAGATAGCCCAAGCAGTATTTCTACCCTTGACTCTATGAATTAGGAAAACACTAAGTGCTGCAGAAAGCTTCTCTAGCTCTGGGTGAGCACGACATGCAAAGATGTATGCATTTGCTAAGATGTGTCCCCTCATCCTTCCCCTCCAGCACCACTCAGCTTTGCCCTGGGGCTCAGCACAAACAGAGCGTCATAGAGGGGTGCAGCAGAGCAATGGGGGTGGGGGGATGCAGAAAGGCAGGCGAGGCAGAGAAGCCCACCTGCTTCCCATGGATGCGCATTACTCACCAGCGGGCGCTCAGGACCTCACTCCCACAGGGGCACAGTGCCACCCTGTGGAAACGGTCCTTCCTCTCCGGGCAGCTGGGGAAGGATGCGGGGAGATGGCTCGCTGCCTCACGGATGCTCATTAGCTACACTGCAAATGCATGGGCAAGCCATATGCATTTTGGCACTGCGCTGAAGCAGGGCTCTGTGAATTTAATTTATTGAGACTAATGCAAATTTAATTTCTGCTAACTCTTTGTAATCACATATATAGTGGCAAGGTGGCTGCTGCCAACACAGTGATATAGCTTCTGAAACACCCAATTACTGCCACTCACTCCACTCTCCTCCACTGACAGCTTAAAAACAAGGGGCAGATCATCAGCAGATCTTAGACAAGCCAGCGGAGAGATCAAGACTGGGTGTCACCTCTGTCCCCAAGACATGCAGGAAAGAGCCTCAAATACGGCAGGACACTGACGCCAGGTTTCTTCCATCCTGCTTCATCCAAAAAATCCTGAGCCTCAGTCCTTGTTTTGGGTGGGCCAGTGAAGAACCAGGATGCCTCAGTATTAGCAGGTCAGTGCTAAACACCAAGATACAGCCCCGACTACGTAATTCTTTCAGCAGGAAAACAAACAGCAGGTGAGCACCAGTGGAAGTCTCTTCTCAGTACACTCATAAGGTGATCTAAACACAGTCTGGAGACCTATTTATTCAACAAGGGCTGTAATTAGCCTGAAAATTAATCTCAACATATCTCTCTATGGCAGACTGAGAAATGAGAATCCTTGGAAAAAGAAAAAAGTTAAGCGTTGCTGCTGACAGATGAATACTCTGTACAGAGTTTTAAAAAATAAAGACATTAAATCCAAACATATGGAGGTTGAGTTTATATTCATAATCCCTTAATAAGAACTGAAGCAGGAGGACTCAACAAAAAGTTCCCCAAAGAGGCTGGAGAAACTAAAGAAACTAGAAATACTAGAAAACAAAGTCTGCCACTTGTAGCTATGCAGGTACATCTGTATTTCACAATGGGCAATTATTTTTACCTACTTCAGTAGGCATTGGGTCAGCTCTCAGATGCAGCAACCTCTCATTTTTATCTCCATTACCAAAAAAAAAAAATATATATTATGAATTCTAGTGTATGTGCTCTCTCTTCACTCAAGCAGACTTCTGTTTTATGCCAGCAGTCACACAAAAGAGAAATGAAACACTCGTTATTACTGACAATAAAACAAGATTCGTCCTGCTTAGCCTCCCTCCCTGTTCTTCATATTTAACTCCTGGCACAAACCTAATGAACAAAACCTGAACCAAAGCAGCCTGTGCCAGACAATACATTCTAATCTGAAATTACATCTCCTGCTTTAATGTGAAAACCCCAAAGCACCTTTGATGAAAACACACACACGCCTTCCAAATACGCAGAGCTCAGGATCAGCTTACATATTCAATAGTCAGAACCAACTGGCTGCTTCCGTCCACTGTAATCAGGAGGCAGCACTCTGGGATGGTACGGCTGCATGAGCTTACAAGATACACAGCTCTTGAGCTGGCCCTAACAGAGTTCCACCTTAACCCTCCACGCTACAGAAAGTCTCAATAATAATCAAGTGAAGGCAAGAGCGAAAACGACAGCCTATATATGTTCTTGCAGGAGAAATATGCCCATCGCTCATTGTGCTTGACAATTAAGATAAAGAAAATGCAAGCAGAGTGCTCTGTTTTGAACCATCTCTCATGAAAAATAAAACTCATGTTCTGCAGTTTGTTCCTTACCTTTAACAGTCCTTTTGGGAAGTCCTTGCCATCATTCATCCCCTGGAGGTTAGCAATGAACTCTTGGCAGGTCATCTTTTTCCCAATGTTCTGGAATGGATGGTGGAGAAATATAGCATCATATTATTACTGCTTTCCAAAATCAGGTAAATAAGCAACATCAGATGAAATGCATCTCCCTCTCTCATATAAGCCCAAGGCAGGCAGCACTAAGAAGGCATTCCCAAGGTTACCCAAAGATGACCATTCTTTTGTGATGTTAGAAAAAGGGAAGATGCATTTGGACCTCAAGTCCCACACACCCATCCAGAAAGAATAACAGCTAAATACTGGAGGGTAATGAAGAGGTAATGAATAAGCTTCCCGGTACCTGCATGGTGCCTTACAACCCCATGTCTCCAGAGGGCCTATCAGCCTCTGATGGCAAAGTTCTACTTGTTTCTGCTGTGGGGAATAGAAAACAGCTGAATGAGGCCCTTTCCAGACCTCTTCTTATGTTTCAAATGCTCCCTTCCAGTAGCTACTGCCCTGAGTTGCAGTAAGACACCCAGGAGCAGCCATTACATTTTCTGATTCTTAGGCTGAGGCTGCCTTGAGCATACCATAGGATTACTCTTTTCTCTCTTCCTGTCTAATTCTCAGAATGAAAGTTGCCCAACTGAGCCACAAACAGGAAAGAAATGGCTACGTTCTTGTAGGACCCAAACTGCTCCATTTGGAGGCTTGAAGCTGTCCTAAGATGTTCTTGGATCCCAGTCTCCAACACCCCTTAGAGAAAGTGCCTGTATTCAGTCCCCTAGGTGCTAGAAGTCCCACCATTGGCATGTGGGGAGCCTTGTGAGCCATCAGCAGTGACAACACTGAGTTGGTGAAAATGGAGACCAGAGCGATCTGAGAAAAAGGAAGCAGCCTGGGATGAGCTGTTAAACATGACAGAGGCAGAGGGAAAATAGGGCCTTGTGATGACCAAGGTATCTTTGAAGATGCCACAGCTGCCAGTCAAAGCGACGTGAAGATGACTTCTCCATGGTCAGGGTATGCCTTGGCTGCAGAAATACAGTAGAAGGCCTTTGTGCACAGACAGTAACTTGGGTTTGGATAAAGAAGCCAAATTAACACAGTATTGGAGCCCAAAGAAGGGCATCCATTGGTAATACAGGTCATTCAATGTTACACTTAAATGACAGGTTGGACGGCACATCCTCTACCTCCTTTCTACAATGAATGATCAGGGAGGGCCAGAGAACCAGTAAACTTTGACCATCAGCCCCATCTAGCCACAAAGGAAGATCCCACATCCTGTGACTGGCATGGACCAGCAGAAAGAAGGCAGGCAGGAACACTGAAACAATGATGCACTGCTTCTCACATCAGGAAGGCTCCTGACAACAGTCTGGCTGTAACCCTGGCTCTCTGGTTGCTAAGCTTGCAGAACACAGCTTATAATTGCAGTCTCTGGCTGCAAGCTGGAGCTGTTCTAATAGACTTGCAAATGTTTTCCTTCCTCCCTGCAACAGACTTCAGATTGCTTCTGTTTGTTTCCTCCACGCAGCACTTCACAGCTTCCCCACGCTGACCAAAACCAACAGCAGTGTGGCTCATTGCACCCACTGAGATAATCAGCACTGCAGAGGAACTGGCTGTTTTGCTCCAGGATCAAAGCTAACATCTCCACGCAGAGCCATACAGGTTCCAGAAGATGTGCCTGGCAGTCTAGGGATACCTTAAAAGTCTCCAGGATCACAGTCTGGTTGATGACCTCCTTGCAGAGAAGCGAGCATGCATCTCCAAGACACAGATAGCAAAAATGATTTAGTTACAAAGAGAATGAAATGTGGCAAGACAGGGATAAATAAAGGGGTAAGTAAGAGTTTGTCTACAGGAGTTAAGGGAAAGTGTGAACTGAAGGCAGAGCAGCTGCACTACAGCCCTACAAGCGGTTGTGCATATTGTGAAATAGAAGTGTCCACACTTAATGATGAGTATGTCAGCGACAAATGGAGCTTAGTGCAGACAAGCCCTGTGACTCATTTGCTTCCTGCTCTGGCAGAATCATGGTAAGCATGGGTCAAGATCATTATCTTTGTTAGGAAACAGGCGATTAGTACATATCTGCAAGGGGCTGCATTCAAAGTCAAAAATGCCCAACTTACCACCTGTGTTGGAATAATGCAAAGCAATAAGAGGAAGACCAAAATTACAGGAATTCAGAGAGAGAGAGAACACAAGTGCAGAAGTCTGGCAAACATTACGGCTGCATACACATAATACACTAACAACTGCAAGTAGGATAAGCCTCCAAAGTTACACATTGCAACAGCCAGAATCATTCTAGCTTCAGCAGCAAATCATCATCAGCAACAATGGGTGAGAGCCAGACAGTTTACTCCAGCGCCTAATGAATATTGTAGGGCCCACTAATGCATCACAGGTATCAATGGCAAATGCTGTCAGATTAAAACCACTTTATCTCCCTCCCTGGATGCCAAGGCTGCTCATCGCTCTGGGGAGCGGGATACCTGTGCAGGCAGTCTCGGATGTGCTCAAGAGAAGCAGTGTATGCTAAGAGGTACACCTGGACATGCTCCTGTACCTCAGCCCACCCTCCCAGCAACTGACATGCTCCTCAATAAGGCAAGGCTCAGTCTTCAGAGGCAAAAATTCTTTGCAACTCCCTCCCCCTTCCCACTTCTACCATTTTCAGACAAAGGCATTCAGTTAACAGCAGATGGGTGTCAAAACCCCTGGGAAACATATACAAGCCTCAGCTTCGTGATCTGCACTGCAAAGCTGCACACACGGGGATGAGCAGCCCTGAGAGATCAAGAGTGCCTCCATCTCCTGCAGCCAAACCCATCACCCTTGCTGCATAAGAACTCCCAGCTGAGGCCCTTCTGAAAAAGCCCCTGGGAGGAAGGCTCTCGGACAGACAGAAATCCCAAAGCCACCTGGCTGAAGCCACTGCTCCTGCATGATGTCATGCCATGCTCCCTGTGTCTTCCCCTCTCCTTCCTGACTCCAGGATGCAGGAAGCCTCCCATGAGCATGAGAATACCATGCCTAGAAGGTATATTGCACCATGGGTGCTGAAATACATGTCCTAGGGCTGCTGGCACCATGTACAGGTACCAGTATGACTAAGAGGACTCAAACTGGAATCCCATTTTCCCCAGGCTGGCAGTAGAGGAACACAGGGCTCCTACTCAGGATGCCCACATCCGCCCTCTGCTCTCTTGGCTCCAGCCAAACCTGTCACTACCCTGGCTGTGCAGAGCTCCCGTTCCACCACACCTCCCCTGTGCAACTGGATGCCTGCGAACATCACCTTACCCCTGTGACATTCCCAGCTCTTCTTCACCTCCCTTGTTTCTTCTGCCTTGCCAAATGTTTTCACATACTGCAAAGGGGAAGCCAATCCAAATCACAGCTTCCTGGCCATGGGCTTTAACCAGGGAAGGATGAGAAGCACACCAGAAAGACAGGGGCCACAGGACAAGGACCATCCTCACACATCATAGCACAAACAGGCACAATGCCAGCTTACACGACTGATCTGAGCATGCTGGAGAGCCCTGCCCAAGACAACATCCTGGGAGTGCAGCACTGTTCAATGTCTGCAGATCTGCATTAGCAGCAGGCTACCAGCAAGAGACTCTGCTGCCAGAAGGCCACCCCCTCCAAGCACTGTGTTAGGGGAGCAGTCTACACAAAACTGTGCATACTCACATGGCCATGCAGGTCGGTGTTCAGCAGCATCATGGCACACGTGAGACAGTGAACTCCATCTGCAGAAAGAGACATAATCAGAGTCACATACAAACCCACAACTGGACCTTTAGGAATAGCTGAAACTGAACTTCGTAGCCTAATGGAGTCTGCTCCCTTAATGTGAATCTGTTTTATCAAGAAACACACGTAATTAAATAAATGAACAGTGAGGTCATCACACAGCTGCCAAGCCAGAACAGCCTTTCTTTCATCTTGTAAAGACTGTCAAAACTATCTTGAAGCACCCATGGATGAGGCAAACTAGACAGGAAATCACACTGTCACTCTTTTCTTGCAGATACCCATACCACAGCCTGAATCAACTCCCTCTTTTCCATTTATTTCAGGGCAGAACAAGAAGAATGAAATACCCCCATTCTTGTGTGCAGAGTGGATACAACATGGTATCCTGTCTTCCCCCACTTCTGGTCTCCTCCTCATTCAGGACTCAATCAGACTGAATCTGAGAGAATTTCAGTCAGCTATTTATGCTGCCTTGGCTCCATACCGCGTAAAGAGTGCTCCAGTGATTTCTAAGGCTATCTTGTATCAAATGCCCCCAATAATGAGCCAGAAGAGACAATCTATATCCCTCACTCCATCTTTGGAGTCACTGCTGAAGACTTGGGAAAGCCAGCGTAGACTGAGGGTTTGGAAAAGTGCACACCAAATTCATAGTCCAGAATTTCCAGGCACCCTTTAAGAGCCCTACAGTGTACTGGCTGTGCACAAATTGCAATGAAGGTGACAGCGCCCACGGTGCTATTTATCATCTCTGAAAATCCAAATGCCTCTAGTCAATTTACAAACATTAGGAACATACTAGGAAAAATATTTTCTTCATTATCTTTTTTCACAAACACATGGTGTCACCTTCCCTTCTCTCATGGGGGTGTCATAAAGACAGAGTCATTTATGAGACATGCACACAGTGCAGGGAGAGGTATTTAAAAACCTCCATAGCAGAGTCCAGAAAATGACTATGGAAAAGTCCCTCTTTACTGTGAAGGAAGAGAAATGAGGGGTGAGCATAGATACATCTCACATTCAGTGCGACTATCACAGGCTCAAATTTATGCAGGATGAAGCCATTACAAAAAAGATGCTCCCCAAGGTAAGTACCATGTTTTCTTTAAATATTTGCACAGACCCTAGCACCCAAGCAATGTGGCTGAACTGTAATAGAGTATGAAATGAGAGAAAAAGTATTATCACTAGCAGTAGCAAGTCTAAAGCAGCTTGAAACTGTGCTGTGGTGCTCCAGTTTAGGTCTACACATTTCTCTAGAGTAGCCTGGCCTCTCATTTCCAAACCACAAATGCATTCAGAGGATGGACCCTTGTCTCTAAGCCGGAGAGTTATGGATTTGATGAATGGGCCATGACCCAACAGTGTGCACTTGCAGCCCAGAAACCAACCTCACGCTGGGCTGCATCAAAAAGAGAGTGGCCAGCAGAGAGGTGATTTTGCCCCTCTACTCTGCTTTCATGAGACCCCACCTGCAGTACTTGTGTCCTCCATGTCTCAGGATATGATCAGCCTGCACTGTCATTACCAGGCCACATGCCTGTGCCAGCATGGCCAGCTGAACACAGCAGCATGCCAGTGGACAGTTTGTCCTTTGGTCCGATGACACCTCTCTCAGGTCTGATCCATGTGTTTGTTTGTTTCCCTCATCCACTTCTAAAATGACTGAAAACATTGGCAAGGAGGCAGCATTCTGACTGATGTTAGCTAGTTGAGATGAAAACATGCCAGGGTCTGGATACAACACCCAAAATTCACCCCCACAACTGGCAAGAACTGGCATGCCTGTTGCCAGTGCATGCTGAGACACAAGCACTGAATGGAGCGTGGGAAGAGAACAGCTTGTCTTCCACCTGAGATGGGACCTATTCTTATCCACATGTGTGTAGCTAGAGTACAGGTACCCACACACGCTGGAAGTCAGAGACACCAGAAAATCCCAGCTGAGGACATTCAAGTCTGGAGATGCTACAACTGAGGATTTACACTGAAGAGGCCTACATGCCTTTTCTGACGGGGGATAAATACAGATTTTTCACAGCCTTAGCACGATTATGTGTGGAGAATTTGGGGTGTTTCAATACCCTAATGGGGTTCAAGCCTTTAATGTGGCATGGCAATTACACACCTGCAGTTCCCAGGCATGCATTACACATACCTATGAAGGGAGACAACCAAAGACCTTCATATCAGAAACAAAGTTACCTTGAGAAGAAATAGTGTCTGGGTTGCACTGGTAGTATCTGCTGGAGAAGTGGATTAAAACTCTCTCTCGTTCCTGAGTTTCTCCGATAAGTGAAAAGGCCTTAAAGAAACTCCTACAAGAAGAGCAGAAAAAAGTGAAATTAAAGTCAAGAACCATTTTTTGCCTCACACAGCACATAAAGCACACTTTACAGCAAAATGTACATTAAGTACATAAGCACACACCAGATATTTTGTTCCAAGAACACTTCCTAGAAAAATGGGCTGTTATTCTACGTGCAGTTAATCACAGCATTATAGTAAATGAAGCACAAGTTAAATTACCACTGCTTTCAGCCAAGGAATATACAAACTAATAAGCAATTACTCTATTTGAAAGAGCTATTCTTATTCTTAGCATTTTTCTTTGGGGAAGGAACTCAAGCAATTGTTCCTTATGAATGACAGACATCCAGGGTGTTCTGTCCTTTTGTAATTGTCTATCACCCCTGTATCTTTCAGCTTTACACTTACTAGTACTCCCACCCAAATTGGAGGAGCTACTCCAGAGGAATAAGTGAAGTATGTGCACTGCAGGCTCAGAGCACACACAAAAGGTGCAGTCTTCCTTCTGGAGGGCTGCCCATCAGGGCAGCCAGGGCCACACCATTTGCATTCCAGAGGGCACTGCAACTACCTCATCTGCAGAAAACATCTGGGGAATGGGGCAGAAGAGTCACATCTCCCACTCAGCTTTAGCAGCACCAGGAGCAGCCTGGCCTTCCTGGGTTCCTGCTCATGACAAGCCAGGGTGTAGGGCTGGTCACACTCATTAAGACAGTCAGCGAGCCTGTGCAAAGAGGTGGGACATACATCTTCCACTCTTCATCCAACACTTCACCACCACTCCTCTTCACCATGCAGCTATTCTTCCTGATAGAAAAACTTGCCTCGTAGCCAAAGATGAACTTCTGCACTTCCCAAAATCTCCACATCCTGGAGCCAAGAGATGACCTCAGTGGTATCAACCTACGCTCATTTGTCAGAATGCTTCTAAGAAAAGCCTGAACACACAAACCTACTGGGTCGCAAGCAAAACAGCATACAAAATAAATGCCTAATAGACAATTTTTAAATATCCCATGAGACTGCAACTAACACCAGATCTGAGAGGTGTGGAATATGTTGCTGGAACATTCACATCTATCTAGTCTGGACGAATAAACACTAATTTTTTCCCTTTGATGTAAGGTCAGAGATGGGCTGTACTTGCGATGATCTCGCACCCATACAGAGTGTGATCTGCCTGGTAATAACTTAATTTCACATGTGATGCATTTCAAAGTAACCCAATTCACAAGTAGACACAACTGAGTTTTCACAGGGTTTCTCTTCACTTCCTACCTCATGCCCTATGGGACATTTTGACAACTAGCCATCTTTCCTCCTCCTCCAGCTCAGGCTCTTTCCAGCGACACCCCCTGCCCACGCCAGACACCACTGACCTACACCCTCTCCTCCTCTTCAGCACCTTTACCGCCCTGGAAGCAGCCTCAGAGAGGCAACTAATGAAACAATGTTTGGCAAATAAACAAGGCAGGTTCCTTGCTCTCAGAACATGATGCTGTGGGCCTAGGACACGGGGTAAGTTTCTGCCCACCAGGAGGACCAGGACAGACTCTGAGAAGAGCTGGAGCCATGGTCTCACCTTCTCCCCTCCTGCAGCCCTGCAGAGGACATGACTGTTGCACTCAGGAGATGCACAGGTGATATGAGTCCAGGGTGTGGAAGCAGATCAGAATGATGAAGGAACGACATTCCCCATGTTCCAGCTCTGCTACCAACGGTGATACTGCACAATGGCCTCCCACAGTTGGGGAATAGCATCGGTCTGGGCTGCAACCACAGGCTTCAAAATGCTTAACAAACCACAGCTTCTCAGCGAGCCAGCAGCAACAAGGCAGTTGCCTCTCCCTGTCTCCAAGCAGCATGCCTCAGCTCCCCCAGATTTTGGGATGATGCTGTGCCCCCCAGCCTCTGCTGCATACTCAGGGCATACAGCTGGCCCTTGCTGCGGCTACTGCTGGAACCTCAGCAAACCCCTGGCATGCCTAAGTCCCACATGAGCCAAGGCATATTTTAGAGAAGGTCATGACTATTAATATTAACAAGAGATCTACCGGGAGCAGAGACCTCCTAAATATGTGCTACAAAGTAATTAGGTGTTGGATTTCACAATTTAAAAAACGGGTATATTTAGCATTGCACTTCAGGGCTGCTAAAACCCAGAGTGAGCAGCAGACCTCCCACTACCAGGGCTGCTCCCACCCTGTGCTGTGTGAGTGCTCCAGCTTGGCTCTGCTCCCCTTGCCACGGGAGCAGGCAGTTCATCCTTCTTTTCCATCGCCTTCTGCAGGCAGGACTCCGGGTTTTCCATTGAGTCTGCCATGGTTTCATGGAGTCAGCCCTTGGCAACACATTTGCAAGGGACTGGCTAGTATCTGCAGACCTCCTCGGTTTGTATTATTAGAAAAAACAATAAATGCATATGAGTAACTTCAGCCAGATGATTTAAACTCACTTTAAATCCCTTCGAATACCAGAACACCAGCAACCGTGTTAACAGGCCACTGCTATACAAAATTGGTATTCTGCCTCTTCAGAAAAAATACTGAAAACAAACATTATTGAGGCCTAATTTCAGTGGAAGAAGGAAAATTGAAGGGCTGGGTTTTCAAACACCCACACTGGCAGCTACCAAAATCTCCACAGCATTTTCCACATGGAAGTTTTTGCTGTTCTGCACATTTTTGGGTGCCTCAGAAGGATGCAGCAAGGGGGGCTGCAGAGCCACATCAAACCCTGGAAATGGCTTTGTGTACTGCAGCCAGGCAAAGCAAGCTTTAAAAGGCATCAGCCAAAAAGTCTGTGCAGCTCAGCAGTGAGCAACACCTTCATTCCCTTGCAGCACCTCGCAAACTACAAGTCCCCTGTTTACGGAGTGACTGGTCATTTGTCCCAACTCCACTGCATCAAGGACCATGTCTAAGCAGGTCCACCCAAAGATTTCCCTCTCTGGGAAATGCCAGAGCCCCAACAGCACCCTGGAATACAGCAGCATATCAAGCCAAAGAGAAGAGAAAAGCTCCACCCCAGAAATACTTCACATCTCTCTCTTCACCCTCTTAAGCCCCCTCAGGGCAACCGCCTGAACCAGGACAACAGACCCAACTGCACCATTACTAAAACAAGAATGTAAGGTCTGCAAATGGGATGTACCTGAGCGAGTAGTCCAGCGTCATGCCTGTGAAGTCAAAAAACTTAAGGTATTCTTCGGCCACAAGCTTGCTGAAGTCGTTGCTTTAAACAAACAAATAAGTAAAGGATATCATTTGAGAGTGAACCCCCTCCAGAACCAGCAAAAACAACAATGTGGCCAAAGGCCTCGTATCAGCACGTACTTTTTACCCAAATGCTTTGCCACATCAGAGCGTTTGAATCTGTCCAGACGATAGAGGCGCTTAGCCAGGCGCCGGGCTGCTTCCAAATTGCTGCTGCTGCCATTGCTGAGATCATGGCCAAGGGCCCTGGTAGCATCTTTCTCCTGAAGTTCATTGCTCCCCATGGCAGCACTGAAGTCTAAAACCATACTCTGCAGTTCAGCATTGCTATGAGACAGAAAGGATATGGAAAGAAGAGAAATAAGATGACATTACAGTTTCAAGAATTATTCAGTTACTCTTAGAATAGAAGGCAATTAATGGTACAGAGACAAGATTACACAATACAGCAAATTTCATTTAATTGAATGAGCTGTGTAGAAGAAGGATGTTTATTTAGCAGCCATCAGAGGTTAAGAGAGCTAAACACAGAGACTCAAGTACGGGCCTTCAAGCCCAGAAACACATTTTGCCCTGCACTTACCTTCTGAGCGTGATGAGTATCCACAACCTGTGCTCACTTCACAGAGAGCTGTTTGCTATTATCGGTCTACAACTGCATCTGACAACACTGGCCTCTCATTGCTTCTTGCACTAGTATTTTTTAACCCAATCACTTTCTTGGCTTTAAGGGTCCCTGTAAAAGCAGGCCATTAGTCATTTTCCAGGGGAAAATGCAGAGAGCAAGCCAGGGTATTCAGTAGCTCCAAGCTGACTCGGCACAGGTCCCTTCCTTGTTCTTCCCCAGTTGTCCTGGAAACAATACAACTCCCCAAATCTAAAATAACATACACAGAAGCCTCAGCAGCTCCATGCCATCCCTTGAACAGCAGGCATCCCACAGATAAAGCAGGACTTGGATCAAGGAACGCAGTTTGGGGAATGGGAAACACAAGTCACCCAGGCCAGCCTGGAGAACTGCTTCCTTTTCTCCTGCAGTAATTTCCCTCACTGCCTGCTCAAAGACAGGATGTTCAGCATGGCAATCCCAGGGCATTTTACATAAATCATGCATTTACAGATTCTTCCCACCTCTACTACAGCAGGAAAGCTCTGGCTGAGCTGTGTGCCTGCTTTGCTTCTCCCCACAGAACGGCAAGAGCCCTCCACACCAGAAAGCAAATCCCCACGTACACAGCCCTGCACATACGCAGGCTTTTAACTTTGGGAAAGATCTTCTCTGACACTGGCATGAAAATTCTTGCAAAACCTCAGCTCTGTGTGTGTGTGCATGATGGCATTTCTATTAAAAAGAAAACACCATACAGAAATTATTTTCACCAAATCCTCATTTACACAGGGCTAATGAACAATCAGCAGGGGTCATGCACAGGGCAGATACAAGTAGAATAAGTTAAAGATGATTTAAAACACAACACTTCAGAAACCATGGTTTCATACACCACTGTAATCTTTGGGCTTGACAAGCCACGGTTAGAACAACCCATCACTGCGCTCCAGTAACAATTATCCAGCCATTTACTGAAATGTCTGCTAGCCACTTATTAACCCTTTAAAGATAAGGCGAGCTTAAAACAAAGAACTTTGCTATTCTGCATGCCTCCTTCCACACACATCATCACCTGTGCCCCACCTCCCTTCCCATACATGGTTTAAGAGAAGGAGGTGTGTGATGCTGGGGAAAACAGATATCTAACCTGTTCCTACAAGTAATGGAGATTTGATTTTGCATTTATTTCAGTGCAAATGATCGGGTGCTACAGTAAAAGTGGCTCAGTCACAGTACTGTAGTAGGGAATTAATAACGTAAATACAATTCCAGCAGCATTAACATCACTGACCACCAGCTACCCTAGAAAACAAAAAAGCTCCAAAACACTAGCCAATATCCGAAATTTTCCAAACTTTTGTCTACTCCAACCTTGTGAAGAAAGCAAATTTCAGAATCCTCTGACACATTTCCCAAGCAATGTTTAGTCCATTCAAATCAGGCATGACTCTAACAGTTGACAAGAGGAAAGGATAACCAGGTGAGCTAACACATCTACATATTCTTCCATGCATAAATGCTGCTTCGAAGGCCATGCCACTTTGCAGCCTCAGTCTTAAACAACCTACATGTGGGTGGGGACAATCCTAAGCACAAATATAGAATGGGTGGAGAACGGATTGAGAGCAGCCCTGAGGGCAAAGACTTGGGGGTGTTGATTGATGAGAAGCCAACCATAGGCTGGGCTGCATCAAAAGAAGCAAGACCAGCAGGTTAAGGGGGGAGATTCTTCCCCTCCACACTGCTTCTGTGAGATCCCACCTGGGGCGTTCAGCTCTGGGGCTGCCAACACAGGAGGGACATGGAGCTGTTGGAGCGAGTCTATGAACGTGATCAGAATATGCTCAGTGGGCTGAAGCACCTCTCCTCTGAAGACAGGCTGAGAGAGTTAGGTTTGCTCTGCCTGGAGAAGGCTTCCAGTGCCTAAAGAGGGCTTACAAGAAATCCAGAGAGGGACTTTTTACAAGGGCAGATACTGACAGGACAAGCAGGAGTTAATTTAAACTGACAGAGGAGAGATTTAGATCAGATATTAGGAGGAAGTTCTTTACTGTGAGGGTGTAAGGCACTGGCACAGGTTGCCCAGAGAAATTGTGTCTGCCCCATCCCTGGCAGTGTTCAAGGCCAGGCTGGATAGCACTTTGAGCAACCTGGTCTAGTGGAAGGTGTCCCTGCCCATGAGTCCTGGAATAGAATCATAGAATAGTTAGGGTTGGAAAGGACCTTAAGATCATCTAGTTCCAAACCCCCTGCCATGGGCAGGGACACCTCACACTAAACCATGCCACCCAAGGCTCTCTCCAACCCGGCCTTCAACATCACCAGCGATGGAGCAGTCACAACTTCCCTGGGCAACCCATTCCACTGCCTCACCACCCTCACGGTAAAGAATTTCTTCCTCATATCCAATCTGAACTTCCCCTGCTTAAGTTGGAACCCATTACCCCTTGTCCTAGCACTACAGTCCCTAATGAATAGTCCCTCCCCAGCATCCCCATATGCCCCCTTCAGATACTGGAAGGCTGCTATGAGGTCTCCACGCAGCCTTCTCTTCTCCAGGCTCAACAGCCCCAACTTTCTCAGCCTATCTTCACACAGGAGGTGCTCCAGTCCCCTCATCATCCTCGTGGCCCTCCTCTGGACTTGTTCCAACAGTTCCATGTCGTTTTATGTTGAGGACACCAGAACTGCACACAATACTCCAAGTGAGGTCTCAGGAGAGCAGAGTAGAGGGGGAGGGTCATGAACAGAGTGGGGTTTTTTTTCCTTTGTAGCTGGTACACTTCAGTGGTTTTGATTTAGTGTGAGAATAACCCTAATAACACAATGATATTTTATCTGTTGCTCAGTAGTACTTACTCTAAATCAAGGTTCTCAGTTTCCCATGCTCTGCTAGTAAGCAGGAGCAAAAGGAGCTGGGAGGAAGCAGAGACAAGATACCTGACCCAAACTAGACAAGGGGATATTCCACAGCATAGAACGTCATGCCCAGTATATAAACTGGGGGGAGCTGGCCAGGAGCTACCAGTCGCTGCTCAGACTGGGCTGGGTATTGGTGAAAGGGTGGTGAACAATGGTATTGTGCATCACTTTTTTTTGTTGGGTTTTATTCTTCTCTCATTTGTTATTATTTTTATTATATTATTATTATTTCAACTATTAAGCTGTTCTTTTTTCAACCCATGGGGTTTACCTTTTTTCTAATTCTTCTCCCCATCCCACTTGTGGGGGGAGGGAGGGAGGGCAGTGAGCGAATGGCTGCATGGTACTTAGCTTTGATGCCAGCTGGGGTTAAACCACACACCATGGCAAGGGGGTTGGAAAGGTCCTTACCACTCTATGATTCTGATTCTTTGATAAATTACAGGCCTGTTTCACCACTGCTCTTTATTAAAGGCAATATTTATAGCCCTGAAAGATGGCCAAAGCTGACAAAAAACATCTGCACCCTGCTGTGAACCAGTGTACTATGAGAGCCAACATTACCGCAAACCATCATAAGTTTAGAAAGAAAGGAAGTGCCAGCATCTGGCACTTGGTGAAATAAACAGTACAGCAGCTCCAAGCTTTTGTTTTGCCTCTTGAAGCAGTGGCAAGTATGCAAACAAGGAACACCCAGCAAGAAGGAGAGTGTGCTCTTTCTCCTGCTTGCCAAAACTAGCCAAAAGGCTGTGTAACAAACCTTACCTTCAGACCTCCCCAATTCAAAACTTCCTCCTAATGGAGGGGACTCATACATGTATCAGCTTGAAGAATAAGGGATGCTTCCTTCAGTTATTCTGACAGTCGATTAGCTTGTTACTTCGTAAGTACAAAAAGACAATCAAATCAGCAGTACAGGTTGTCTGTAACATAAGGCTTTTGTTCAGGGAAATGCCAGATTGTTAATATTAAAGGGAGACTTCAATTCTTGGGATTTTTAAGTGGTGAGAAGAGTCAGTGCCCACAGCACTGAAGGCTTAGGAAATGCAGACTATTGCAAGCTGCCTTCTGGACAGGTCATTTTAGCAGGGTCCAGGGCACGTTACTCACGGACATTTTACAAGGCTGACATCTCTTCTTACCTCCAAGACTCTCTGGGTGAATTATTTTCCTGCTCTGCCTCAGTTTCCCCAGCTGCTGAACACAGACAGCAATACTTGCCTCCCTCTGTAAAGTGCTTATAATAGGCTTTAATCAAGGGCTAGGAGTGACCGCAGACTCTCTTCTGCAGTCTGCAGTTTCTGCACACAAAGAACCCACAGCAGCACTGTCAGCTAAACACAGCCAAGAAAGGGATATAAAGTGATACAAGGCAAGACTGGTCATGGATTTCTCATGCAGCTTTACTCTTTATCACCTAAAAATGAGAAAACTCCTAACTAACAGAAGTAGGCTGAAAATGTAAACAACTATATTCCCCCTAATCCTGAATTGAAGGCCAAGTGGGACTGTAATGATACTACTGGCAATTGCCTGTACAGCAACAGCTGCGATTTTCATCCAGAGACTTTTCATTAATCTCTTCTATCAGAAAACACAATAAGCAGAAGCTAAAAAAAAAACCAACACAACAGAACCCTCTGGTCTCACAGGGTGCATGAGCTGCGGCCTTGCTCCTTAACCTTTATTTCTGTCCCAGCAATGCATTCCTGACACAGGCTCTCTCCTTCTGCCAAAGCATTCCCAGGTTCACAGTGAATGCACAAAGGCTGTGATCACCATATCCAGCAGAAATTACAGCAATTCAATAAATAGCTGCTCTGGTAAATTCAATACTTTCTAACAGCAGCCACCCCTCCATGCTCATGGATGAAACATGGGCAGACTGCAACATCTGCAAAGCTGTTTCGCCTTTAACACACCATAACAGCTAGGCAGTTTGAAACATTTTATGCTGTCCTCTTCACTTACTCCATTATCGACCAGGTCAGCGGTGATTTAGCTGCCACTGCCAAGGTATCTCAACCATGTCACGCTCAGCACTTCACACACTTTGTCAGTTTTAAGAATATTCCAGATTCACTTATTCCCCCACAACCCCAATCCTGAGTTTCACTAAAATCTAAAACCTCCAGAGCAATGTAAGGTTGTGGAGTGGCTGCAACTTCCAGACAAAAACAGAGCAAGGCCAGTAATGGTCAGGATACAGGCACTTCATATCATAGTGGTCCACATTCCCACCCTACTAGTCTGCAACCGGAACCTCAGCACGTGTACCTGCAGTTTCTGATGCCTTAAACCTTGAGATGCTCTTCATTTTCTTGCAAATAAATGGGGGAGGGGGGAAACTCTGTTTTGTCCCAAGGAAGAAGAGCATGTCAGCATTTTGCTTTATAGGAGAAAAGCTCAGATCCAGCATGGAACAACTACCTTGGCTACTAAGAGGAGCTGATGTCCGGAGTAGACACTGAGTGGCAGGCAGTGACAACTCAGCCCAAGCACTGTTCTCAGCCCAGCCATGTCAGTGATTACAGCTGGCCATTGCCTGCAGCTTTTGATGGATCAAAGCGTAGCATGCACTCTGTGACATGTAATCTCCCCTGGATGCACATGGGACCCTTCTCCAGGGAAGACTAACCCATCCATCATGCATGTCTGCAAGGAGTGCTCTGGATGCACAGATTTCAGAGGAAGCCTGGATGACAGAGGCCTGGGATCATCACAGCTCTTTTTGGAAAGAGGAGGAAACAGGAGGAAATCAACTTTTTCCCTCAAATAAATCTGCATGCCTTTAACATCAACTTTAACTCAAGGCAGGCTATGTCAGGCATTTGCCAGCAAAGTTCATCAGAGCAAAACGCTGCAATGATTAAAAATAAGGAAGGGTGGAGAGGCATTCTGGCGCACTGAAACTAGGGCCAGAACAAATGTTGTTTTCAGCAGGGTTCAGTATCCGCCGGGGAGCCATGCTGGGACTGACAATCATCCTCTCTAGCTCTGTGCTGGCCCTGTTGTTTTACATGCCTTCACCCCGAGCTTTCTTCTCCTCCTGGTTCCGAAACAGAGAACACCATTCCCTTAACCGTAACCATCAACTCTGGCTGTGAAAAGCACACTCTGCTTTTAATTCAACAGCCCCTCAGCAGTGGCTCTCACCCCACAGCATCACAGAGGCATCAGAAAGGCAGAAGCACTGAGATGCCCCTGACACCAGCCTGGACCTTGCCAAGGGTGCAGACTTCCCTCTGCAAAAAGCTCTGGCCTGAGGGGACAACCCTCTACACTGCAGCCCTTCAGAGAAGCATGGATGCTCAGCCACATTTCAGAAATGATCAGTGGCACAGGCTGCATTTTGTTTCAATGGAGCTGAAAAGCCGCGTTTGAGCAGCCTAGCTCTGAAAGGAATAACCCCATCAGCGAAAGCAGAGAAATCCCAGCAGCAGTGGGAGATGATGAGTCAGTTCCTGCCACAAATGACTGACCACACAGATAGGCTGGGAGCAGTTCTGCTGCAGCTTTGCTGCAGCTCTGAACTGGCTTCTTCATGGCCAGGAGACAGCGAGCACAAAATCACATCAAGCAATGTTTTATCTAGCCTGTTACCTCCAGCTCCAGAGCTCTTCCAAGATCCAACTGTAGGAAGGGGAGAAAATAATAAAAATAAAAACAATGCCCTTCCCTAGCAGATGACTCACTGTGCTATTTTACTTCGAATAGTTTAACCAGCTTTGAAGTCCTACATATGGATTCTCTTCAAAGATATGCTTTGAAGTAGATCCCTCTTTGAGGACTGACACAGCTACACTTTGCTGCAACTGCATTCAGTGGGTGTCTCACAAGCACAGCATCAGCCAGGACACATGAAGGGAGGACAGTATCTACACCTCAGAATACCCCCCAAAGATCCATTAAGGAGTACTTCAGCCTTGTCACGTCACACAGCGAGAAGCAAAGTGAAAAATAAACCATCCCTGTAATCTCCTATTGGTTATCAATAAAATGCATATGCAAAGGCAATTTCAGGGGCTGAAATGCATGCTGCAGCTTAAAAATAACCTCTTGCTCCCTGTAATCATCCACTTTTTTCTTTGATTAAAAGAATTCCCGCCAATTCTAAGTAGAGAGCCAACAGCGAAAGCATTCAGAAAATGCTATTTCTGATAGGCTTGCATTATGGTAAATGCAAGCACTGTCATTACGGGATCAGAGCATTAGGACAAGAAGTCCCACTACATGCAGGGGCAGGATTGTAGCCCTTCTGAGAGACACCGTGTCCTTCATTACACAGGCACCTGGCTCATGGCCACCTGAAGTACAAATGTTGCCTAAAAATACTTCAGGTTTGACTCCATCTCAGCCTCAGGCTCCTTGTATCATAGCTGTGGCAGGAGTTAGCAATTGCAAACGGATTCGCACCACATTAAATCCACCATGCTCGGGAAGTGAAAACCTGGCCCTTGCCAGAGGGTGTCCAAGGGCTCCCCCCGCTGTGGACATTTCTGGCCAATGTACTGACATGGAGACTGGCTTCTCGGCTACATCAGGATAGTTCCATACCCAGGATCTGGCCCACCTGTGCCCAAACGTAAGCAAAAACAAGACCCAAAGATCATACAGCACCCCCGTGGCCTTGCTGAGAAAACACTCAGCCCCAAAGTGGTTCAGGAGCTCTCTGGCTGGATTCCCTGAGCCCATCTGCCCCACGCATGCTGTGGGTGTAAAGCCGTCCCAACACTCAGCAGCAACATGACATTTCCCCATGAGGCTCCTCCAGGACATGATCAAAACTAGGAAGTCAGAATACTTCCCCCTCACTTGACTCGGTTTAACTGTTTGGCGACTGGTTTGGGAAGTGCACATTGACAGAGCAGCTGGTCCAGGTGGACCTTGCTGGCAAGGAGGAAACCAGATGCTCAAGAACATGGGGTTTTATGTCTTTTGGTTAAGGCTTCCCTGGAGATGTGCGACAGAGAGTTTTGGCGCTGGCAGTAGTATCACACAGGTGCTTTATGTTTGAATCATGCAGCAGAATGAACGCCTGCCCTCAAAAAGAATCACAGAATAGTTAATGTTAGAAAGGACCTTAAGATCATCTAATTCCAAACCCCCTGCCATGGGCAGGGACACCTCCCACTAAACCATGCCACCCAAGGCTCTCTCCAACCCGGCCTTCAACATCACCAGCGATGGAGCAGTCACAACTTCCCTGGGCAACCCATTCCACTGCCTCACCACCCTCACGGTAAAGAATTTCTTCCTCATATCCAATCTAAACTTCCCCTATTTAAGTTTGAACCCGTTACCCCTTGTCCTAGCACTACAGTCCCTAATGAAGAGTCCCCCCACCAGCATCCCCATAAGCCCCCTTCAGATACTGGAAGGCTGCTATGAGGTCTCCATGCAGCCTTCTCTTCTCCAGTCTCAACAGCCCCAACTTTCTCAGCCTATCTTCATACAAGAGGTGCTCCAGTCCCCTGATCATCCTTGTGGCCCTCCTCTGGACTTGTTCCAACAGTTCCATGTCGTTTTTATGTTGAGGACACCAGAACTGCACACAATACTCCAAGTGAGGTCTCAGGAGAGCAGAGTAGAGGGGCAGGATCACCTCCCTCCACCTGCTGGTCACACTCCTTTTGATGCAGCCTAGGATACGGTTGGGTTTCTGGGCTGCAAGCGCACACTGCCATATTTAATAACCCTTATTATAGTTATAATAATAAAAGACAGACTTCTGCAATAAAGGAAAACCAACCGCCAACCAACCCACAGCCCACCCAGCTGTGCTAGCAAGGAGTCTGCATGCTACCTGCCCTGCTCTTCTCCACCTGTGCTCCCACATCACATCTGAAGCTATACACGCTTATGCCACCCTGCCAACTATCAAGCTCTGCCTCTCTTTACCCCAACAGCCAGACAAACAGGGGAAGAAAAGAGTTAACCAGCAAGAACATAGAGGAGGGCTTGACTGGCAGCCAGTCATGCCTAATGGATGAGACAGAAGGCTGCACCTTGGGACTGACCTGGAGCTGGCAGGGATGCCTTGTTTCAGTGAATGAATGCTTCCTGACCTAAATGGTTGTGACTTTAATGGAGATGTGCCAACAGATGCCAGCTTAGAAGTTGAGCTGCTGACAGCTTTATACTGAGGCGCTTTCTGCAGTGAACTCATCAGCTCTTCCACTTTTTTTTTTTTTTCCCCTTCTTTTTTTTCCCCCATTTTCTGTCTGTCAGCTCCTGGATTTTTGTTTTGTTTGTTTTATTTTCAGAGGAGGCTGGGAACTGAAGAGGCGAAAAGTAAGCAACACTTCTTTTCCCTAAAGCAACAGTTTGTTTAGGAACTAGAAGCAGTTTTACAAAGTCTCACTAAACTGGTGTTGCAAGCACTACACCAACCAGAGCGCCAGAGCGAAACTGGCAAACTTGCATGCTCGCATTTCCAAAATGCCATCAGTTTCAGAAATTTACCCCTGCAGATTGCACCACTTCATCTTTACCTGGATTTACGATACCCATGCCAGCATACTGTGCTTGCTTGCGGCCCAACAACTGACAGATACACTAGCTCATGTGCAGGAAAATGAGCTCCAACATGTGCTTGCTGCTCACCAGCTGCAGACACATTTGACGCATTGACTCTTCTGGGAAAACAACCTGTGGCATTCTTGTGAATAACTTTCCTTAACCTGAGCACATGGATAGCAGCTAACAGGAAGCACCAAATTCTGACAGCATTAGCTCTCCCAAGTTCCAGTGTTTGTCACGAGTTGAGGCTCATCTAAAGGCCAAAAAACATCCACATAGGGACACAGGGATCTCAGCAGATTCAACTGGGTCACAAGGTGAGTCTTCAAAGGGGAAACAAGTTCTACCAGACTGCTGATGTACAGACTAATAAAATGAATGAATAATGGTTACATGTTAGATATGTAAGTACCGACCCTCGTATTCACATAGAAAATCAAACGCAAGCTACCTTGGACAAAAATACCAGAGTGTCAACTGATAACTGGCAGGGAGGATACTGACATACTGGGAGGAGACTTAGGCAATCAACCTGGAGAAAGGGATCACGACTAGGTTTATCTTTCAACAAAGTTTATTGCCTCAAAGAGGAATAAGCAGAGTGCCAACTAAGAAACTGCTAGAAAAGACCTATACGTGTAAGAAAGAAAACAACTATGGGAACTACTATGAGAAGCTCAAACTATTAGGAGTAATCTGGCAGCCATCAGGAACTGCAGTCCATGTTCTTGTGCATTTAATTGGAGAACACCAGGTTCCCTTAGGCAGTTTTTCTTCCTCCTTCTCCACCCCCTCGAATTACAGAAGAATACATACGTGGCCAAATTTGCGTTTGCACCTCTAGGAAAAATAAAGTAACAGGACTTGCAGAATTTGCTGAGCTCCATCAATTCTTTGAAGATGAGAGCAGGTGGCAAATATTTAGCATTTTTAAGGATTAGGAGCTGCAATCATTTTTTTTTCTTTTCTCTCTGAATTTAGAAAAATCTTGAGCGATGTCCTGCCAACAGAGACCACACCTTCCAAGAGAACTTGGAGCAAATGCCAGAAGTTTTTCTGGGTTCTTTTACTTTCTTGTTCTGAGTGTAGCATACAAGGCAAGAGAAAACGAGAAGTCTGCTATAAAGAATGCAGAAAAAAAAAAAAGATTAAAAAAAAAATCTCTCTTTAAAGTCTGAAAGCAGAAAAGAAAGATGGAGATCATCACTGAGAGAACTTCCTATTTCCCTTTTAGATAAAATGATGCTCTAACGCTCACTGTATACATAGCGAAGATAATTCGCTCTTCCTAGGTGTATCTCACTCCTTTGGAAATACATTCCCTTCTTCCCAGTCTGATTTGGTGTAAATTATTATACCCTGTTCAGGCAATGCATAAGGCTCAATGTTTGGGTACCACCACGCAAACAATCTTCCTTATAGCCTCTGTGATTAAGACTGAACTCCCATATACCAAGGCTGAGCCTTGCTCCATCTCAACACAATCTACTGGCACAAGAAGGGAGGAGTGCAGTACCTGGGGCACAGGTACAATGGTGGCGACTGCAGGGATAATACAGGAACACAAGGATCAAACACAGCCCAAATGTAACACCTTTATTGCCACTGCAAAGCTTCACTACACTGGCAACCTGTGGCTCAATATGTTTCATGGGGACCCCACAGTGCCCTGATACACAGAGAGGCTGCCCCTCAGCTCTGAAACGTCAGACAATAGCCCATTTCTCCCACCTCCATGTGGGGAAACTTAAGGCTCCTTTAGCTGCAGAAATCTGTTTTTTCCCCAGAAGGATAATAATCATCATACACCTAGGAGTCAGATTAAGCCTTCAAAAAGACAGCAAGCGCTGTAACCATTCCCAAAGGAATGCAAGCTGCACACCCTTCTCCCCCAAGCATCCCACCTCCACTGACCAGACACAAAGGGCACCAAAGCTGTGCTAGGAAAGGACTGCTTGCAAAAGCAAGCCAACCTGTCCTGCAGGAAAGCACGGGGCCGTTGACATCCCCACGCCTCAGGGAAGCGCGACGGCGGGCAGCTGTCAGAGCAGGCATGTTGCACGGCTCCCGCCAGGACTTACTGCGTTTAGCCATGGCCAGCAGCTGATGGGAAGGACAGCAGGGATGAAGCCTCCAGACATCCGGGAGCCATACGAACTTGCAGCCCGCCAGCCTTTAGTCATTTTATTATTTTTTTTTTCTTCCTCCTTTTTTTTTTCAGTTCTGAAGGCATGTGACTGGCCTTCACATACCAGAGCTGACCCCTCCCAGAGCCAGCGATTTCCTAAGAGCAGAGAAGGATGTTACCCTCCCGCTTTTTCACTACGGGACTAGGTTTCCTTGCCGGTTCTCATTAGGACCTCACGCCACCTAGGGTCCGCGAGCCAGTTACGCTCGGGATCCCTCCAGAGGGAAGGATGCCAAAGGTGCTGCCATGCCCAGCTACCCGCTAGCGGGAAGGCACGGACAAGGGGAGCACCTGCTCCTCCTTCCCTCCTTGGCACACGGCTGCCGATTTCCAGCTGTAATCCATTAACTCTTAGCTCTCACATCCGCCCTCCCCTTCTGTACCGGACCGTGAAGAACTGCCAGTATTTCACACTCTGTTCCCCCATAAATTAGCGCGGCAGTTGGAAGCACACTCACTCCCCACGCACTTTCCCACGCGTTTTTTTATGTATCCGAAATACCACAGCGCAGGGAGCTGCCGAGGTTTTGCTTTCGGTTTTTGTTCCCATGGGTTGGTGGCGCAGTTTAGGTAAAAGCGGTGGTACGCTTCTGGTGCCGCACTGCAATGCTGCGCTGCTTTGCTCTCAAACTCCCGGCACTCCAAATTCCCCTGCTGCGCTTTGGACTTCCCATTTTCACATGATGAGACCCCTATCTGCCTCCATTCCTACAGGCTGGGGTCTTCCAGCTGCAATCCTGCCTGCGCCTGCCTCCCAGCGGCTTCACATGGCCGGGCGGGCAGGGGGTGCTGCTGAAGCCCGTGGCTGCAAGAGACGGCGGCTCAGAGCAGGGTAGAGAGACCTCCGGCGGCGCCGAGCGATAGCGCAGGCGACCGGCTTCTGCTGCTCCTGCTGCTGGCGACGGTGCCCCTGCTGCTGCCCCTGCTGGCGGTGGTGGTAGTGGTGATGGTGTCTCTGCTGCCCGCGCTTCTAGCCACTGCTGCCCGTCCTGCTGGTGGTGGTGGTAGTGGTGATGGTGCCTCTGCTGCGAGCCTGCCACTCCTGGTGCCTGTGGGCCCCTACCACTAAGCGGCAGGACACAGGTCCTGGTAGCACTGCCTGCATCTGGCATGGCACAAGGCTTGTCTTCCCCACTTTGGTCTCCAAAAAAGCTGGACTGCTTCAGTGGGTGGCCCTTGATACTCTGAAGCACCTGGCAGGTGCCATAACATACAACCCAACAGAAGCCCAGGTTCATGGTGCCACAGGAAATAAGGACTTGCAGCAGAAGGTACAAAGGCACTGCAGTGGCTACTGCAGGTGTTATCATATATGTGTACTTTTGGTTCAAACAAGTTTGGAATTACTTCATGCAACACAACCACGCATGCAAACTCTTAGAAATAGTACCCTCAGCACAGGTAGCTTTTTCTGGTTCACCTGAGCATCACAGCAACACACCATCTTGACACCTCTGTGGATAAATCCCATGCAGCCTCCAGCATGCACACTGCTCCTCACGCACACACCGTAGCACTGCAATTATCACTGGCTCCAACAATACAGCACACATGCTCTGCCAGTCACCTGTATCCCGGTGCAATACAACATGATATCAGAATATCATGGTGGAGGAGTGGTTAATAAGGTATAAAGTCCAGAGAATTACCCTTTTGGGAACATCTGTGGCTGGCTGTACTGCTGCAGCTACACTTTATCACAAAATCAAAGAACTGTAGAATGATAGAACTGTTTGGGTTGGAAGAGATCTTAAAGATCATCCAGTTCCAACCCCCCTGCCACGGGCAGGGACATGTTCAAAGGTTGCTCAAAGCTCCATCCAACCTGCCTTGAACACTTCTTAACAAAGCAAGGGTTTGGGGCTTATCCCTAACAGATGCCTGCAGACTAAAAAACCAGAGCTTCCTAACAAATCACTGTGGGAAATGCTTCTTTCGTCTTTATATTTTTTATTAAGGGTAGAAAAAGGAGAATTTTTAAATCCTCTGTTGGCTTATCTGTGTGGCTGCAAATTTAAACTAAAATTAACCTAATTCCCAACGAAATACGTATTAGGCAGGCACCTAATGTGTCTCTAACCACCATATAAGCATACTTACATGATAACTTGTGTCTTGATGAGCTGGTGTGGGCCTTACTTGACAGTACTTTTTAGATACTAGCTGCTGCAACCATGGAGTAACAGAACCAGGGTCTGCTTATGCTGCCTGTTCTCCACACAGCAATCTCTGATTTCGGTATAAGAAAGGAGCTGTAAGTGTCAGGACTGACCTGAGTTTCTGGCTCCATCCAGGCTGTTGCAGACTAGCAGTCATTTACTGCCTATTGGCACCGAACAGCTCAGGGTTGCACAGGACTCAAACAAAACTCAGTAGGACTAATGGAAAACAACATTCTAAACTCCTAAGTCCTTCTGCCTGTTCTTTTAATGTCAAACTGTACCTTAATACATAAAATTATCAAAACTGCTTCTGCTCAAAGGACTTTCTTCACACTAGTACAAAAAAGAATAAAACACGTAAAAGACCTTCTACCACTGACTCCAGGGAAGCTCAGAATTACTAGTCCCACTTAAGGACTCCCAGATAACCTCCTGTCTCTGGAGGATGGAGACCGGAGGCATCTTTGTCGGTCACAAGGTCCCTCACCCCTCTGTAGACTACTGCTTTTGGCTTGAGCCCCCACTTTGCCTGTCACTGCCTTTCACTCTCCCCCCATTCTTTTGACAACACATGATGAAAAGTTTGCTGACAGACTGAGTTTTTGCAGCTACACATTATTTTCTGGCCACTTAGTCTAGTTTTTGCTTCTCACATGACTTTTCTCTTAAAATAGTTTTCTTATCTCTTTCTTTACCCAACAGAAAATGACATTTTTGCAACCCTCCCTCCCCTCTCAATGAGTAACCAGTACATAAATGAAAGGAGTGGGTTACAGCCTCTAATCTAAGAATGTGACGGGAGCAAAACCTTGTCCCAGCTGAAGTAACCAGGACAACACCCACTGACCTCAGGAGAGGAAAAGCTATGCACAGAGACACCTTTAACATCCAATCACAAACTGCATTTGAACAACTCATCTACGTGCACAGGATGTTATTGTTCCTAAAATTACTGTAAGTATATTCAGGTATAACTGGAGCTGAACAATGTTCATCTGTAACCAGTAACAAACGCCACTGGAACAGGTCCCAGGGATGTGCCTATCTATACCAGCCAGCCTTTTATTGACACAAGTATCACCTACAAAACATTCGTAATGTAAATTTGCACTTTTCTGCTGAACAGCATGTTTGGAGAGATCACCACTCTCCTGAAGCTCACTCTATTACACTGGAAATTATTCTGTGTAGAAAACGCGCAGTGTAGAAAACATGCAGTGTTGAAAGAGGCAAAACGACACTCTGCAACCATCCACTGAAGTAAATAGACATCAGGGAAAAATCAGCAGCAAACAAAGCTCACCCACTGCTTTTACCTTTCCAAATGAGGGATCTCCGTGACATCTCCTCTGAAGAGTGTTTCACTTCCATCCCTTAAGCCATTGGTGACACCTCCACCGCAGCCCGTCACCTCCCCATCTGAGGGAAGTTGCAGGACATCTGGCTGTCCCAAGGCTGAGGTCCGATCTAGAAACTGACCACCCTCCTTCATGCGCTGCTGGATCATGGGAGTGAGAGGCATCTCAAAGCTGAAGTAGCTATCAGGCTCCGAATACAACGTCTCCAGCGACTCCGCGCTGTAGTATAAAGACGCATTGTCTAGTATGTTTTCAAACTGTGAGCTGTATAGATCAGTGGAGACATCGGAGTGCCTCTGCCCAAGGACATCTTCATATCCTCCTGTGGCTGCTTCCCCCTCCTCCACCATCCTGGAAATGAATCAGAAACAGCTCATTTCAGCTTGGGGGAAAGGTTTAGACCTCTGCGTGAACCTCCTTACCTTCTACCTTTGCAAACAGAAAGGTCAATGTGGCTTTGTGCTGAGAGCACAATGCGGATAAAACACTAGTTTCTCCTTGCACCACCTCTGTTCATGACTGGCACCATCTCCCTCTCTGGGGACATAAACTGAAACAATCTTCTGAGAAAAAAGGAGGACAGGGGAAAGGCCTAGTATTGCCTAACAGATAACATCAGCTGCTTATGTGCAAAGGAGAAGAGCACACAGAAACGCCTCCCCTAGGACCACTGCCATGCTAGAAGCTGCACAGGTAGGCAACGTGCAACCACATGGGGCCTCTGTCAGTCTGCTGCTGTCAGAGGATGGTTTGCTGGCTCTGCAGTCCTATGTCTTGGGTCTTCCTTGAAAGGCTGGAGGAAATCCCTCCAAAATGCAAAGGGAAGTGAATGCAATTAAAAGCTCAGAGCCAAGAGAAACAGATTTGAAGGGGGAAGACACCCAGCTTGAAGAAGCACAGGGGAAGGTGTAGCATCCCCCTATGGAAAGCGCTCCTCTCTGCTGTTCCAAATACTGTGGAGCTTCTCATGGCACATGCCAGGTGCCAGGGCTACCTGCCCAAGTGATCCCACACACAAGCAAAACTCCAGAGATCCCGAGGTGTATAGGCAGGAGCCTCTGAGATCCTGCCTCTTGCTGAGATCCTATTTTTTCAACAGCAAACACCCCATCAGGTCAGAGCAGGCACAGTCTGCTCAGAGTGCACTAGTGGGACCGTTTCCTTTGTTACAGATGTGCACAGGGAAACAAAAGTAAGCACACCAGGATGATCCTGCAAAAAGCAGCACACAAGTTTTGCAACATATATATATAGTTAAATCATATAAAGACAGTTAGGTAATACATAAAGCACATCACAGCATTTACCCTCTTATAACATACAAGGCCTTGGGTAAAACATCTTTATTACCCGATGCCTCAGAGGTGCTCACATTGTTCTTGCACAAACTCTGCCCAAAACCAGAAAATCTGGCCAGGCGCAGACAGCCAGGCCTGCATGCTGACTATACTTAATTACATGCTCTGTCCAGGTCCCAGCTGCAACCTGCTACAGATGCTTCGCCATGCAGCCATTACTCTGCAAATGGCGAGAGACATCTTTGCATTTCCAAACATGAGGTGGACTTCAAACTTTTCCGAGGCGGTGTGGAGGGTGTTCAGTCCCAACTTTACGCACTAGCCACCACCAGGCATGAACAGCTACCACTGCCACTACGCCGCAGGCAGCAGACAAACAGTCAGTGTTTGCCACTTGCTCCTAAAGGGGTAGGCACAAGCCACAAGAAAAATCGCGCCTGTTCCCTGTGCCCCACAAGCAGTATCTCACCTGCCCTGGCCTCTCACTAGCACAGCCGTCTCCTCCTCACCACGGTTCTTCTTGTCCTTGACAAAAACTTCATCCTGCCCACTGTCATAGAGCATCACTCGAGGAGTGGCTCCAGGGGCAGCGGGTCCTGGCCGCGGGTCCTCACAGACCTCGCTCCAAGCGCTGTCTGGTGAGGAGACCAAGCCTGGGGAGACCATCAGAGGCACAGGGTGGATGGAGGTTTTGGGGAACGCCTTCCTCTCCACGGACACCGTCTCCAGCAGCGAGTGCTTCTTTCTTCTCTGCTCCTCAGTTTTTTGAAGCCATAAAATCTCCACCCCTTGAAATTCTACATGTTTGCTCACAGCTGCCTCTTTAGAGAGCCTCCTCTCACGACCCATTTGCATTTTGCCTTGACTGTAGGCTGAAAACTCCTCAAAACGCGCCCACCCCTCCACTCTGCTGGCTGCTTCCAGGTCTGTCACAGATGGTCTATGACAGCTTATCTCCTGCGCTGCATGGACCTCCTCGGTTTTATTACTGATGGCTTTCAAGGACTCGGACTGCTTTTCTCCAGTCCATATTGCAGCCAGATCTTTCTCTACAGTCAAATGCATTTTTTCCTCAGCTGTTCTTTCAGATGGAGAAGGCATGTCTGAGGGTTTTTCTTGGCCTGCTGGAACTGGTTCTCTGGCCGCCTGCACATTTTGGCTGCCAGTAACACTTTGTTTTTCCATTTGCGTCTCCAAATCAAGAGAAGTATTTGCTCTCTCTTGCACCTTTGTTGCTTCCAGCCATCGAGAGATTTTCATCATCTCTGGCAGGTTACCTGCAGGTTGCAAACCTTCTTCTGAGGCACACAGCTGTGCTGCCCCGGCATCAGGTCTGGAATCCTCTGCAGGAGCTGCACGCTGCAGAAGGGGCCTGCCAGGTGCCTGGTGGTGACCGTCCCGGCTTTCTGGGCTGCATGTTACAGGCTGTGCCCTCAGCCCGTCTCTGCTTGCCTCTACGGTGCCATACTCTGGAAATTCATTGATGATGGTATGAGGGAGCAAAGTGCTGCTTCCGCGGCCACTACCTGCAAGGGAAAAAGAGAGTGTGGGTCTACCTATCTACAAACAAAAGCACAAGCAAAAGGCCCGACCTCCCTTCCCAGCCCTCTCTGAACAGAGTAGCTACGCTCTCCCCTCCAGGGAAAATACCGTTCCGTTTAACTCACTTCTGCACGCTCTCACAGTGCACTTATCCAGAGCTGGTCCTTTTACATAGGAGTTTTCGGGCAGCCCTACTTTGGGAGTGTGCACCACCGAGGAAGGAATGCCAGAAATGTCTGCTACACTTCAGAAAGGGTCCCAGTGGCCCACGAACAGTCTGAGGCCACAGGCCAGGCACAAGGGACGAAGAAAGCGGATATTCATAAGTCTGACATCCATCCACAGCATATGTTATGCATGTTGGTTTTATTAAATTAAAGAAAAAAAGGGTTTAGATCATTTTCACTCACGAAGATGAAACACCAGGAAGATAACCAGCCACACCCCTTATATCCCACAGCCCTCACAAAACCAATTAGCTAAATTACAAAGCAATTAATGAGCAATTCAACTTTCTGCCTGCACTACCCTCTTCCTTTAACAACTCAGGTAACTGAAGGCCATGTGGCAGTGATGTACGCTTACTGAGTAGTTCACGTTTTCTGTTGCAGCAAACCCACCACTGCACAAGAAGCCTGCTACCCCTCCCCTCCTCATGCTTCTTTTCCAACCAATGTAAACAAAGCAGGAGCAAAAACGGATGGCCCCATTTTCCAAGTGATGAGCACCCAGTGGCTCCCATTGTTGTGGGGTAACAGAGAACCAGCTGTCCTCAGAGGGATCTCACAGATGACACAATGACAGATACTTGGCCACCTTCTATTATGCCCCAAGCAGGAACTGAGGTTTTGAAAATACAACAACAAACAAACAAAACAAGAAGCAGCAACAGCTGCATTTACTGCACCCTCCCAGAAAAAAACTGGCCTGGAGTATAAAAGTGTTTTAAACCAAACAGCAGGGAGGGCAGATCAAACACCTATACGAGAAATGGCAGGGTGACAGGTCAGAAACTAGACATGAGCTTCAGTTGAACGCTTTGCCCCACTCGAAGTGCATCCCTAGGTGCTGTACTGCAAAAAGATCCCCATCTCCGCTCTAAGCAGGCTGGCCATGAGCCATCTCTGAGGAGGAAGCCATGTAGCTGCTGTTAATGATAGGCTGAGTTCAAGGTGAGAAGAAGGATAATTTAACACAAGCACAGCACCACACTAATGCAGCCATCTATCTGCCAGTGGTTTGTAAAGACAAGTGATAGTTCACACCAGTCAGATCACTATCCAGTATATCTAGCCACAGGATAAATACCCCACATGGTGCGTGGTGCAGGATCAAACTGTCAGGCTTGGATCATGCCAAACCACAGCCTCTCCCTCAGTAAGTTCTTCAGATATCTCCATGCTGTTGATTTAATCACTCCATAATAAAACTTCAGTGGGTCAGGTTTCACCTAGATGACTTGGTTTCTCTTGAGGACAGTGACTGGACAAAACAGGGATCTCTTCTCTGCTGCAAGGTCCTAGCAAGCTTTGAGGAGCACGGATGCCTTGTCCACTTCTGCACCACCAGCCTGCCTTCAGGGCATGTTTTCCAATGCACAAGTGTGGGTGCATTGGGAGAGGCTGAAGAAGAGAGCAAGGCCTCTCTACTAATGAGTGTTTCCAGGCACAGTATTTTTTCTAAGTATCCAAAGCCCCAGACAAACAGCCCTCTTAGCACCCAATTCAGCCACCCAGTGCTTGAGCGCGTCCCAAGCCCACCCACTTCACAGCATAGGAGGCAGGCTGCCTGTGAAGTGGGGGACACTTCCACCAGGACGGACTCACAGATAAGAATGATGTTGTGTGGCTGCAACAACCCCACACTTCCACCAGGACCAGCCCAAGCCAGCAAAAAGCCCCATCTCCTTACTCTGTCACTACAGAAGTTAACGTGAACCCTTCTCCATGGACACAGCTCCACCTACAGCAACTCCCTGCTTCCAGACATGCAAGCAGGATGTGCCCCAGTTGGGATCACTGCATGCCCCCAAGCAAGGCAGCATTTGGCCATGCCACCGCCTGGGCTGAATGCTCTGCCCATACCCCAAAGGAAAGCAACACGCTGTGCCCCTGGAGCTGGGACGCCCCGGGCCTCCCTCCAACCCACACACCCTTCCTCACTGGAAAGAAGCCCAGAGCATAGCTCCCTGGCCCCCACGGGCTGAGATGCAGCCAGTGTGCACAGTAGGGCAAGCCCTGACAAGGCACCACACACAAACCCTGCCAAGGGGCCAAGCTCGTTTCTGCTAATTGCTACCTTAGCTTCTGAACATGAAGGAAACAGAGCCGGCCTTATTCCTAGCAGTGAACGCTAAACACACTGCTGCACATCCCCATCCACCACCAAGAGTGGCTGCTGATGACAGTAAACAATACCTAACAAGTTTCCAACTTCCCCTGAACTTCATCCCAAGCAAACTTTACCCTCTTGCAAGCCCAGCAGACTCCAGAAAAGGTACACATGCAGAGTACACAGGCACCTATACGAGTAATGACGTACATGTGCAGAGCACATAGGTGCATATATGGGCAAAGGGAGACACGCAGGAGTAGGGAACATGCACACAGGTACTCCTTTGCCACACTTGCAAGCTGAAATTCACCTGGGCAAGAGAGGAGCCTTTTTACAGTAGAAAGTTAAGGCCTGTTCTACAGCGAGGCACCAGCAGCCCTACTCTGTAAGAACTGCTGCTGCCGCTGCATGCAAGCGCAAGGCAGAGGGATTCTTGCCTTCATAGTATCTTTCAGGAACACTGCCTAATTCACTACCTGATTAAAAATAAACCACACATGGCACCAAAGTCTGCCGCCGCTACACTAGGTACAACCATGCACACAACTGCTGCGGTCTCCACTCCCTGAAGTAAACCACCACCAATTGTCCTCCACTCCTAAACAGAGCAACGCTTTTTCCTTTTCTCAGAGAGCTATTTCAGGTACCAGAGCTCAGAGGAGCTTGAGCTCTTTAAGAGAAACTCCTCCCTTATTCCCATCCACCACCACAGCATCATGTCTTGCTGCAGCTACTGGCATATCCTGTCCAACCCCATCCCCCAATATGACTGCATTACAAACAAGGCTAGAAAGGCAACAACAAAATTTAAGGACCGCACTGAAGATGAGCAGGGAAAAAAAATACCCATCACCAAACAAACAAAGGACACACACTCTCAGGTAACACCAATTTCTACTTTGCATTGAAGGTGGCTTCTTTCAACAAAGAAAAAGAAAAAAGAAAAAGAAAGAAAGAAAAGGAAAATTAAATGGAGAGAAAATGCTAAAATAGAAATGGGGTGAGTGGCTAGAAAACTGAGACCGGGCAAATATAACCTAACAGCAATTGGCAGTCTTTCTGATGACTAGACGTTGAAAGAATTCATGACTTAAATCAGGCATAGATATGATATTTCATAGGTAAATAACCATTTCATGTCAAACAAGCTTGTCTACAGCATAATAAAAGGAAATTCTAGGAAGCAAAACACAAGTTACAAGCATAGACAGACATTTTGTTTACAGGTACATTTTACAAAAGAATGGTGTGAGTGTTTCTCTCTATACAGTATATATATATATATTAGCTAGCTCGAGAAATTAGAGATATTTGCTTGAACAGTCTCCTTACTCACAGAGGTTACTGTAGCTCCAGCAGTTACCCATTGGTCAAAGAAATAAAATGCACAGATCATCAGTTTATCTATAGCGATACCAGCTAATTCAATTGCTGCTGTTCTAGTCAACTGGAATCAAAATAGTTTCAAATTTCCTGGCAGCTGCTGCCCTGCACTGCACACAATGATGTAAATGGATGCTTTCTGAGTATTATGAAACTGATGGGGGAACTGCAGTCTCATTCAGTCTATCGCAGGAGCTATAAGGAGTCCACCTTGGCAGCTTGCAGGGGGAAAAAAAACTTCCTCCAGCAAGGCTGCCTGATGGTATGCCAGGAAGACGACTGTGCTTAGCTGTCGTTTATTGTAACTGCGTCCTTAAGCGATGAAACGGGTAGAATGGCGATGCCGAGAGTCGCGTGCTGGTGTCAGAGTGTGGGGTTTCGGCATTACGGAGCTGGGAGGTTTCACCGAGCAGCCCCATCATCCTGCATTTTATTTCTCAGCAGCTCCTTGCGCCGACCACAAGCAGCACATGGGTGAGCCTGCATGCAGCGTCACACCAGTTATGCTTTCATGGTACCGGCACTTCTTGCCATTATTTGTAACAGGCAAATTAGGGCAAGTAAAAACATTGCGTGCGTTAAGGGGAAACGAGTCTCTAGGTGACAGAGCTTAACAACCAAATCTCAGGGTTTACGGCAGTATGTCATTATTGCAGCCTGACAGAGAGGGGGGTCACACGTGCCTCCTCGTCCTGCACACCCCCAAGTTACAACTTCTGTAATAACTAAAACCATCCCGATTTATAACGCAGTACAACATGAAGCGGCCTCCTCCTGCCCGAGAGGGGAGGGATGCTGCACAATCACTGGCAGCCTTGCACAGCAGGCCTTTCTCCAAATGATGTCATTCTCCGTGCTGCAATAGGTCCTGCTTGGCCAGCGGAGGTCCTTCGTTAACCAGAGACGGGGGATTAGCATAATGCAAGCACTGTGCTTTTGTAACTGGACTGCAAACAATCACGCTGGGCTGGGCGCAGGGTTTTCTGCAGCCACTCCAGGCTTTCGGGCAGGTTGCTTGCCCAGGACATCATCCATTCAAAGTTACACTGGCATTATGTAAAAACACCAAGTTGGTGGAAACAGGGAAGCTGAGAGAAGGGGGGGGGGGGGGGGGGGGGGGGAGCAGAGGGGAGAGCTGCCCAGGAAAGAATCCCTTGTTAAATGCTCTGTTGCCTTATTAAACAGGCAGGGAGAGTGGAGAATACCAGAGATATGGCAGAGCTTACACAGAAAACGTTACTGTGTTGGCTGAGATCCCTCACCCCAAAAAGAGACGACCAGCGGGGGTCCTTGCGGTCATCAGTGGGAGGTTTGACACAGACCCAGCAGTGTGCACAGGCAGTGTGTGTGTGCCTTGCACTTGCTGTGCTTGAACAGCCAGGCACTGGTGCAGCAGCCAGTGGCTCAGGGTTACCCAGAAATTAACTGAATGCTCCAGGGAAGAAAATAATCCCACCGCAAGCATCTGGGGGCAGTGTGTCATGCAGGAAATCTCGCATCCATGGCTTGCTGCACACTGAAAGGGGTTGTAAGAGAATTACTGCTTGCCACTGCTATTGCATAGTTTATAAATTCTGGGATTCTACAGGCAAGCAGGGCCTGTGATAGTGAATCTTCAGCCTGCCACAGGACATCCATGCCCACACCGGGTAAACTTCTCACAACTGCTCCTGCTAGTCAAGCCCCAGTGAATGGGGTCAGGTGGTGATGTGATGCCCGAGTTGTCACAGCTCGAAACACATAGAGTGAGAAGAGCTGCTAGGTTAAGAATGTAAACCCTATCCATTATGAAAGCAGTGAGCAAAACAGCATGTATAATACCTGAATTGCTGTGTATCTATTTGAGCTGGTGGTGGGGGGGTACAATTGCAAACCTTCTAACCCTGCTCCTGATGGAAAGCCTTAAGTGAGCAATGCTGTGACTTGGTTGTATATTTTTTCCCGCAAAGATTTTAACTATTTCCCACTGGTAAACAGGGTTTGGGAGCATAACCCCAACCACACCGAACTAAGAATCCACCAAGTTGCTCCAAACTGTTCCCATAGCTGTGGGAAGGATGGCACCTTGCCACAGCAGCTCACAGGCCTACAGTGAGCTCAGAAAAGGACAAGGTCCAAAACTAACAGGCAGCACGTGCTGTGAGGGTTTAGTGTGAGGGATTATCCACTACAAATTGTTCTATGGGCCACAGATGGTCAGTGAGATAGCTCAGTCCCAAGAGCCATTACCCTGGAAAGCAGAAGGGTAGAGTGAAACATCTGCTAGCATGAGCAGGAACAGGAGGGAATACAAAGAGAGTAGCTGGTCTCCTTATCCTGATGTAAAAGTGTGGGTGAGCCTTAACTATATTTAATGTACTTTTCTTCTTTAAAGGCCCACCCCACATGGCCACAAGAATTTCAAGTTTTGGTTTCAAAGTTCAAAAGAATTCAAAAGATTTCCAGTTTTTAGAGAGGAAGCGGCTAACAGGTGATTTTCTAAATGCATATACACAGCATGATAGCAAGAATTACTTTAAAGGCTCCCAAAGAGCCTTCAGCCAAAGTGCAAACTTATGGAGCAGTGAAGCAGCCCACAGCTGCTTTGGCACTTGCAGCATCTATAAAGACTTTACAGCTCATCAGAATCTACTTGTACTTAATGTCATATATTTAAAATATTGTATTTTTAAAGAATCTTTTTTAAAAGCTCAAAAGTCATTCAAATAGAAAGATCCCATCAGATAAAAAATGTATTGTCAGACTCCATGCAAGCAACAACAGCTTAAAAAAACCCACACTACTACTCACACGTCTCAGACACTCTGGATCTTTGCAGCAGCCTCTGAAGAAACTAGGCACATCCATGGGAAAAGATGGCCTTTACTGCATGTCAGGGTTCTGGAACTATTAGCTGGGGTAAGAGAAAGCTTGCTAAGCAGTCCTCAAAGCACCCCAGGAGATGGATACCATGTTATACACCCAGCTAAAACAAAAATAGGGCACAGAAGGGCATCTGCATATACCAGGGTGCGAGTATTTGCTGCTAAAGGCATGGCTGGACGCTGCATGGTACCTTCTCAGCAAGCTCACACAGTGAATGAGATTGTCTTCCTCAGGAAGCTGGACAGAGCTAAATAAACAATGCAGGGGTCTAGAGCAGAAGGCACTTGTTAAAGCAGTGAACTGCAAACAGGAAGAATACCTGCTGTACCCTGCATTACCAGGCCAGAAATGCATCTACCCAATATAATTTTAATTAAAGACCTTCTCCCTGTTCATTGCCAAGCCACCTCCAGCAGCAGGATAGCATGCATCTATTCTTTCATAAAGCTGCAGAGGTGAATTAAGGCTACAGCACCATAAAGGGGGTGTGTTGGTGTGCCGCCTGTCACATCAGGTGATGGGGCTGAAGACAAGGAGAGGAGCCCCCAGTGACAACACACAAAAATGCAGCTCAGACCTACCATACCACCTGCAGCCAGCCAAGCCAGCTGCCTGGGCCCCTCCTGTGGTGCCTGCCGACCTGGGTGCTTCATTCTGTCTGCCCAACTGAAGGAAAGGGCCTTCCTGCCGCTGGGGAACTGTTTCTGAGCCCCCGCCAGCTTCAGGCGAGCTCAGCCTGTCCCACGTGTGCTCTGAGCATCTGAGGCAGCCAGACACCACCGACAGGGCTCCAGCACCACCAGGCCCCCAGATATTTGTGCCCTTATGTCAGCATGACTCTTGATTCAGCTGGCAACACACAGACGGGGAGGTAATTACTGCCTTAACTCTGGCATTTCCTAACTTCTGAGCGCTCGATTCTGCACCTTTAAAAAACAATAAACAAACATCCCTTGTTTTAAGGATTATTTGCGCTAAACTCTTGGCCCTCAAACAGCTCTGTTGTTTAACAAGTCAAGGATGTGGTAATCTCCTCACTGCAGCTGGAGGTTACAACAACTTGAACTATCCAGCTTTCAAGTGAAGGTCACAAGACATCCAATTTCCTCCTGCAGAGCAACGGACTAAGCATAATGCTTCATGCTCCTTCAGATTTTCTTTGCTTGGAACTGGAAACACAAGCACCCATCACACCACACCTGATGGCTCCCGAGCATGCAGGACTCAAAAATTCAAAGGAAGAGACAGCAAGACACCTCCACCTTACGCAAGCCAAGATGCAGTGCACACTGCAACCTGTCCCCCTTCACAAGCATTAGTTTTTCCATGTGCAGTCAGATGCACTCTTCCAACAGCACTGTAAGCTTGCTGCTCCTCAGAGCATCCAAGTGCTAGTTCAAAATGACCTAGCTTACTCTGTGTTGGAGTGAAAAAGGAGTTCCCACCAAGGCCGGTCTATGTGCTGGTGCTGGAGAGTGCACAAACACAACCAGAAAAGTACCTTTTAATACAGTACCTCTGGAGTCTTAAATTGTACAGGTAAACCACCTCACTGCATTGCTGCCAACCAGCATCACCAAACATCAGTGATATCTATGAGAAAATGTACTTATTACACATTACTATTTAAAAACTCCCATGGGTCTTCAGCATGACAGAAAATGTAGAGGGATACTAGAAACAACAACAGAAAAAAGCTCATAGAATCAAGTATGCAAAGGAGAACAATGGAATTTTATTAAGTTGGGGGGGGCACCACACATCCGAGCTTTCCGGATTGCAGCATTGCATGTTTCCCTGGTAAATCACAGAATCACAGAATGGTTTGGGTCAGATGGGACCTTACACTTATCTGCTTCCAACCCCTCTGCCACAGGCAGGGACACCTTCCACTAGACCAGGCTGCTGAAAGCCCAGTTCAACCTGGCCTTAAACACTGCCAGGGATTGGATATCCACAACTTCTCTGGACAGCTTGTGCCAGTGCCTCACTACCCTCACAGTGAAGAACTTCTTCCTTATATCTAGTCTAAATCGACTCTCAGTTTAAAGCCATTCCCCCTTGTCCTGTCACTACACACCCCTGTAAAAAGTCCCAGTCCAGCTTTCTTGTAGGACCTGTTAGGTACTGGAAGGTTCCTGTAAGGTCTCCCCAGAGCCCTCTCTTCTCCAGACTGAATAAGCCCAACTCTCCCAGCTGTTCCTCATAGGAGAGGTGCTCCATCTCTCTGAACATCTTTTTGGCCTCCTCTGTATCTGCCCCAACATCTTTCCTGTGCAGAAGACACCAGGACTGCACACAGTGCTCCAGGTGGGATCTCACCAGAGCAGAGGGGAGAATCACCTCCCTCAACCTGTGGTCACACTCCTTTGATGCTGCAGGACATACTCTTAAATACGTATCTGACGTAACTGTCCACACAGGTTCTGTCCATTGTAATCAAGCAACATGAATGTGAAAATCAGGCAGTCTTAACCCCTAGATAATGCAGTTTTCTGCACCTCTTCAGGAAGCAGAGCTGCAGAGGAACATACCAGACCGGGAGCCTGGACTTTCAGGATTCCCTGGAGATGGAAAGATCAAGAGATGGAAACATAACAAAGGGTGGAGCAGTGAAATGGAAAGTGATGCAGTTGAAGCACTGGCCAAGACTACAGTCAGCAATCTGGGCTAGTGTGAGAATGATGCAACATGTGAGTCAATGCGGTTTAAGGGCAGTTTACAAAGTGAGGATCAGGAAGGTACCACCTCCATGCAATGTAAAAAGGATGCAGCACAGCTGGACACAAGTAAAGTGACACAGAGAAGGCAGGCAGAAAAGCAAAGGACAATGTAGTAAGTTAGTGATACTCATTTTACAGAAAGTTGCTGGGGTAATTTTCTTAAGGCTGTCTAAATCAGCCACAAAAAGGCTTTGCTTGTACAAAAAAAAAAAAAAAACACCAGCCATTCTGTGCTTCCTTTGCTCCTGAAACAAATAAAAGAAGCTACAGCAACAGCAGTCGTTTCCATGATTCAAATTCAAGAATGGGTATGCTGCATGGGTTAAGGTATGAATTTCATTTTCTTTCATGTGCCAGCTCTGGCACTATGTGAACCCTTGCAGAGGGGGTTCAGTAGCCATTGCCAGGAGAAAGTAAACCTTTTTCCGTAGAATTGGGTTTTTTTGGCATTGTCTGGGGGGTTGCCATGACTCACTTTTTCTGGCTTGAGCTTGCTAAGTAGGTGGATGAGCACAAGAACTAGCATGAGACAATCCATGGCAGAGTGTGGTTGGGACCATCTCTTTTGGCAGAAGTAAGCTGTTAAATGAGCTCAGCTGCCTCATGACACCTCACTGTACACAAAACAGCAAGTGGCAGGCTTTCCAAAAAGCTATTTGTTTCACCAGGAACTCAAAACCAAGCTTCTTCCAGCAGCTGTTGGAAAAGACCAGATTTGCGTAGCAACCCAGCGACTATTTGTACAGGGCGTTTTTGTGAAGGATGAGATTAACCCCACTGTTACACACGACGGGTGAAAGCTTTATCCTCCTAGAAGCATCACAGAAAAGACTGCTGCTGAGTCTTAAGAAGCTATTTTCTTCCTAACAACTGTCTAGGATTTATTTTCTAATATAACAGGAATTATGGGGTCTCTGGCTTTCCTGTTTACTTAAGCAATCATTTTGTAGTATCCCCCTATGTTTTCCCCCAAGAAAGCTCTTTTTAACACTAAGTCATGTTGTCAGGACTTTTTTCTTCTCAGTATTTAAATATATTAACTGCAAAGTCATAAAAATCAGCACTCTGGTGAGCCCAAGCCCAAAGATAAGACTGCTCAATAGAGACCACTGTTTCCACAGCCAGCTCCAGAGTAGGGCATGTTTCCATACACAACAAACACCCTTTATGCGAAGGAGGCTGAGAAGACGCCTTGTCCAAGCCAGCCAAATTCAGTTTTCAAAAAACATTTTCTTTTGCTGGAAGGCAGAAGGCTGGGGTTTCGCCAAGGAAGGCGCACAGCAGCACCAGGCACGTGGCGGCACGTGGAGCATCCTCCCCGCTCCCGCCGCGGCAAGGAGCAGCTCCACGAGCAGAGCAGGGGTCTCTGTGGTTGACGTATGGCCCACAGCCCTCTCACGATGAGGTGAGGGTCCCCAGGGCCTGGACCTGCTTCTGCTCCAGGACAGGAGAATGGGCAATAGGTGGGAGAGAAGAGCCAAACAAAAGGCATCAGGCAGCAAAGACATGTGCACAGCAGTACATCAGGGATCAAATATCCCAGGTAAAACCAGGCTGAGGGCAGTGAAGGAGGGAAATGAGGAGTTGTTTTTCACGTGGCAGCTTTATTAGCATTTGAATATCATCAATGAAACACCTCTTCTACAGGCATCTAACTTTTTTTTTTCCTCCTCCTCTCACCTGTGAAAATAACCACAAGGTTCAACATGAAAGGTAAAAATCAGCAAGGCAGCTTATTAACAAAGTCTGCCATCTCCCATCTAGGCAAACAGATATGTTTGCTACAGTTGCCCCCAATTATTCTTTCTTCTTTGGTTTGTCCTATGCAAGTATTTTAGCACCCAATTAAAATATTTATACTCTCAACATCATCCAGCAGAGCATCAGTAATACGGCTGTGGCTGAAAGGGAAAGGATAAACTGGGAGGCAAAATTAATTAGGCCATTCAGCCGCTTACATGTTACACTCTCAATTTCTGAAGCCAGCCAAGGCATGGGTAAACTGCTTTGGATTAGGTAAATTAAAGTTCAGCTTTACTGCCCACGGTGACAAACTGTTCTTTTGATCAAGTTTAAACACCAGTACTTCTCCTGCCTCCGTCATTCATTTACTTTAAATCTTTCATACTATGACCCACAGAAAGCACATCTTCTTTCTTGTAAAGGCAACTCTAGAAAGTAGCAGGTCTGTTTGGACTTTTGGTGGTGCTTTTTCCCTTCCCATCTAACACAGAGAAGAACAGAGAGACTTTCAGGCACAGCTGCTTCCCCCCTAAATGTCTGCCATGACATATTTGACATACGTCAAATCAAAAGAAGCCATGATTTGGTTACAGAGCCCTTGGCTTGTGTTACTGTGCCCTCAGTCGCCCCATCCTCGTTAATCTTCAGTTAATAAGTGGTAAAAATCTGCTGACTTGATGAACAAACAGAAGGGGTAGCACCACTCTCATTTAACTATTGCGGTCAAACATCTTCCTGGAGGAGGAGAAGAAGAAGGAGGACTAGGAGGAGGACACATTTGTTTGTGACAGCATGAAGCTAAGCACAATGTCACCCAGTTTTCAGGTACAATTCACAAATGTTATACGTTAACCACTGTTAAATATCTGGAAACTCGCCCTTGAAGTCACTCTCATTTCTCTAATGTTTAACCCCTACTGGTAGATTCTGACTAATAAAGAAACAGAAAGAGATTCAGAAATAAGGTAAGAAGCAGCACAAGAAAAATACAGAGAAGCACACACAGAGGTCACAATATCTGGCTTATTCTTTGCCACCATTTATTTTAGGGCTCAGTACTCAGTCAGCTCAGAATACCCATCACATTTGATAATTGTTTTGGTTAGTAATAACAACAGATTCACTTGGATTTATTAGACACAGCATACTTTATTTGATGCCAATCTCCGGAAATGTACTAATGCCTGCTGACAGTGCTCTCGCACTGTGTGTTTCCAAACAAGAAGTGAGGTCATCATGATTCATGTAATAATTTGATGCACATTTTGTGACAATTTAAAAAAGTTTAAAATTCATAAAGGAGGACACTTTGTTTGGGTTTTTTCCCCTTCAGTCTGCCATTAGGATTTCCAAAGTAGAATACCAAACTTTAGAAAACCCAAGGAAAAACTGTTTATTCACTTTCCAGATTATCAGTTCTGCTTTTTTTTGGTTCTTGGGGCTTTTTTTTCCTTTCCTTACTGAAGTAGATGAGCTTACACAGTTTGTTTCTGTACAAAGTGCTGCCCCTCTCCAGCAAGAAGGGAGTCTTTAATTAAAAGTGACATTCCAGAAAGTTTGCAATTAGAAAGGATCAAGGTGCAATGAGAACAGCCTGAGGAAATACTTTTGCAAAGAGGGCAGGGATTGTTGATAATTATAATGAGGCAAGAGAAATAAGTTTTTTTTATTAGCTACATTTCTTTTCTTCTAAGCTTGGGCTGTGAAAAGGGAGAAAATATCCTGTATTTACAAGAAAAGAACAAGAAACAAGACTGATCCTTAAGCAATAACATTAGATACTGCACCTGGATTTCTTGAATTGCAAACTAGAAAGGACAGAGCAGTTCAGGTACAACCTCAGGTACCTAAACTAAACTCGTCTACCTCTGGCTGTAGGAAGAGCAGCATGCAGACCATGAAGAGCATTCCTGGAAGGACCTCCACGCAGAGATGGCCCCATTAAAGCACATGGAATTGCAGAACATGTGGCTGAAACAACTCTGCTGCAGAGAAGAGCTCCGACTCCCTGCATTGTGTCTCCAGCACAAGTCCCCATTGTCACATTGAGGTGGCAAGGTAAGCCAAAGAAAAAGGTGGGAGTATAAGACAGGGAACTGTTGTGACTTTCTGTGGCCAAACCTGTAGGCTCCTTTGGTCTGGTACTTACACTGTGGCCTGGGCGAAGGGCAGCATAGCACAGTGAGCAAGCCCTCATGGGGTCATTGGGGAGCGGCTTCCGTAAAACTTTCCTGCGTGGCTTAAAAGAGGTTTGGTTTTTTTTCACGCAAAAGTAATAAACAGCACTCACCCGCTTCTGAAGGCTTCTCTTCTTCCAAGCCAAATAAAAATTCATATTTGGCCTTAGCAACAGTTTGGGCATGAGCCGATACGTCATTATCCCACACAAGTGCTTCTGCCTGTGGAGTCAAAGTAAACAAAGCTTATCTACCTTTTAGTGAAAAAACAGCAGCAGAAACACGAAATCCCTTCAGGAGGGCTGTCAGGTAGGAATCAAAGTGCTCATTCAACTCTGTTGCCACCAAGATGCACAGAGCAGACATGGGCCAACTCAAGAATGCTTTCAAAGAGATCACATCTCTGTCTTCAAACCCAAACATCTCAATATTAATCAGTGATGTCAGAGCACTCAACCCCTCACATCTTTAACAGGCTTCCCTGCTGCAAGGCCAGCAGCACATGGCAACCATCTCAGTAATACCAGTTAGGGTTAAAAATGCCTAGGGAACAGTATCAGTAATAGCAAATTTGAGCATGTATGCTGCAAAACTGGTACCCATGGGAAAACCATAAATGGGGCAGGCTGTTTCTTTAGGAGGAGGGTGGGACGGAGAAAGGGAAGCGCAAGGGCTATAACAAGAGCTGATCAAAAATGGGGAATAGGATAAGGTATGCAAATGCGTGGCAAGTGCTGTCTGTGGGTCCCTGCTGGGCAGCCCACACCTAACCACTGCCATCTAGATCAGGACAATGGCTCAACCTGTTCTTATGACCACACCACACAAGTCAAACCTGCTTCTGTGACCACAAAGTGGGGAGGTGGCACAGGGTGGTCCCCCAGGCTAGCAAGGGAGTATCTGGGGGGACAGATGGACAGATGTGCCACCCAGGGCCAGTGCCACCAGCACCCTCCCACTGCTTCCTACTCATAACAAGCAGTTTGACACAGTAAAGGTCCAGTTTCTCAGATGAGAGAAAGGCTGCAGGACTAAAGTTGAAATTAGTTTTCTGAACAGGTGGGGACAAATCCAATCTCCAAGATAAAGCACGCACCAGCAATAAACTGTACTGCAGAAACTGTCTGCAGTCAGCATTCAGTTTCATCCCAGCTGGGCAAGACGGAGCCCGTAATTCTTCTGTCTGAAGTGACATATGAAATAAATCATTAACTCTATAAATTCTTCAGTGACCTTTATGTTCATGCCCTATGTCTGAGGCAGCCAATTGCTACATCATAGCAAGTCACTGCATGGCTCACATTGGCGAAGCCTTTAGCTTACAAAAATACTCTAAACCAGAGAAGCCAGATAGAACATTCTGCCCCCCAGGACAATAATAATGTTTATGCACTTCCACCAAATACCTTAGGGTAAGCGTCAGCTTCAAACGGAAATTCAAAGCACAGGAGACACATAATTCACAGGAGCACACAGTTAAGGCTCTTTAATGTGTATGGAATCACAATCTACACATTCTTCCAAAGCTAGCCCTCCAACAACTGCATTTTCTCTCAAGAGCATATTGACAAATAAGTATCTTGCCTCATGCCATGTAACTATGTTTTGCTCCAGGTTTTCCTGGACTTTTACCTCCATTTCTTCTCCCACCTTTCTGCATTGTGCTAGTTCTGCAGGATTTAGTCCATCACACCTCTGTAATAAGTGAGCAGTAGATCTTGTGCAGGGGTCTTGCATATATTTATTTACCACTCACTGGCCCAACTATTCATCACTGAGGCTGCAGTGGGTACTTTGATGGACCTAACTTTTGGTAGGATAACACTAGTCTACCAAATACTTTGGAGAAAAAAAGTGATGAAACTGGTGAAGGGCTTTCTAGCACAAAGATGACTACCACAAGCATGATAAAACAAGCTTAGAAGAAACCTCCATGTCTCCCCTGCTCTTACAACGTTACGTTCATTCACAGAAAGGGGGGCAGGAAGGGCTAGAAAAAGAACAGCTGGACCAAGCACACAGGAGGAGGCTCTCAGTCTGCAAAAGCGTGGACAGGAGTAGCTTACAGAGCCAGTCAAAAAATCAGCCTACCTAGAGGAATGTGAAGGGATGGGACAGCTGAACTACTAGCTGGTGCCAAATCCCACTCACAGATGAGTGAAATGGAAAATAAAATGGACACAGCAGTCCAGTTCCTGAGCAGTCAGGAATTTCTCATCTACACACCTCTGGGACGCAGCATGTCCATCCCTCAGACCTGCTCTTCAAGACTTCACAGACATATGCTGCACAGAGCTTCCCTGCCACAAAACACGTTTTCCTAACGTCTCTATTTGTCTGTTCCTTACCGTAAAGCAATGAAGAGTCTGGTTCACAGCACCCCATGCATCATTCAGTAACAGGCAGAAATTATTGGTTAGATTAATGGTTTTCCAGTGTACAGGGCAGTGTTTACCAGAGTTACATGCCCAAGTGGAGACTTCATCTGAAAGGGGCAACTTGATTTTCAGAAGTACTGAGCACAACTGTTGAGATTTGCAGATACTGGCTTGCGCATGGGAACAGCTGAACCTAACATCTACTTAGGTTTATCTAAAGGTAAAATAGTTCAGAGCCTCCAGATCCAGGCTTAAAGGATACATTTATGATATTTCATCCAAACAACATATTAAAAAGAGAAAGCAAGAGGGGGAAGAGAATGAAGATGCTACAAGGTCAGAACTGGCTTTTAAGACTATTGCTTTACTGTCGTCCCTCCTTAGAGACAGAAAAAAATGGTGGGGAAGATACATCAAACAGAAGATTGAGATAGAACAGAAAATCTTCTTTTAATTAGGGCTTGGAGCAACCTGGTCTAGTAGAAGGTGTCCCTGCCCCATGGCAGGGGGTTGGAACTGGGTGAGCTTTAAGGTCCTTTCCAACCCAAACCATTCTGTAGTTCAATGAATCTGCCACTCACCCAAACCTTGCAGAAGTCACCATGTCCCAAATCCAGGAGCCCAGAGGAGGGCTGGACAAATGGTAACAGCACTTTCCAAGCTGCATTAGCAAGGATTAAATAGAAGCAAGATTGAAAGGGATATAGAACTCCTGCTTAAGCCTTCTCACTCAGCTCAAGGGCAAAGAAATCTGCATCCAGGTCAGCTCATTTCATAATCGCTTCCCTCAGAGGGCTTTAATCACCACCTTTGATGCACCTGGTGTTTGCCATGGCCGGACAGGGTGACGCTTGCTCAGAGCTGAATACCCTTAAATCAGCCCAGTTCTACATACATTTCATGAGCCACATACATGCTCCTTTTCAGTCCGATTCTGCTCTGGGCACAGCAGCAGATAGTTCCTGCCCTTTTATTCATCACTCTCACAGTGCTTTTCGCCTGTTTGAACACGTCTGATCAAGCCTATTTCTCTGGGTCGCGGTTCTTGGTCAGGCGTGCTAGAGAGGCTGCATTTGCCTCTCAGATGAATTTTGTATAACATTCGTGAGGTTAGGCTGGATGTGGCAGCTCTCACCCCTGAGGCCTCCTGCCAACACATTGGACTAGTTCCTGTTGACCTCACACAAGGCATTGGCATGGGTCAGCAGAGGTCCCCCACCTCGCTGGCCTTCTGTCCCTTGCTGAGGGAGCAGAGACTGTCTAGGACGTGCCCATAGTGCTAGTGGTGGTTTCAGGGTTGCACAGGAAGTGAAAATACTGAATACGTGTCTGGGCACTGAACTGAACAGCAGTAGGATACTAAGACCTCAGGGATCATGCTCCTCCAGATGGAGCTGCCAGGAACAGATAAGTCAGCCTGGCATGAAGCATGCTTACTGCCTCTGCTCTGCTGTCTGAACACGCAGACCAGAGCAGGGGGTCAATAGCTGCAAGGAGAAACCACTGCCACAGCCACCCCAGAGAGGGGGCTCTAGGCAGGCCCCCAATGAGAACTGGATGCTGCCCCTCCTGAAGCACAATGTCTCTCTGGGGGTGAATTTGATTTCGACTCCGGTTCTGAGCTTGCCTCAAACTGCCTCCAAAAACACCAGTGTCTTTTAGACAGGCATGGTGAGTCATATAAACCTGAAGAAAATGCTTCTTCTTTCTCCATGGAAGGAAAGCACCAAAGCATCCTCTTTTGAATCTAACTGAGGTTCTGGTTGGGGCCTTTCTGGGGACTGTTTTTTTCTTGGAGCTTTTTTAAAAATATGTACATTCCAGAAAGCATTCACTAAGGAGTATCAAAGTCTTGTTCTCTCACCACCACTTACAGCTGAGCCAACAGGAGAGCTGGGCTCCATCTCTGTGGGTCTCAGTGGAAAGGAGACAGCATTATCCACAGCTGCTGAGTAAAGGAATGGGTCGGTCTGAGCACAAACAGCCAGGGTGAACCCGTGCCTCCTGAAGCACTCACACTCCAGGTCATGCATTTTCTCTGAAAATGTCTATTAAGGAGGAAGTGTTCAAAGGAGTAGATGATTAACTGGCAAATGTCAGTCTGGAGTTTCTCAGACCCCCTGAGAGGGCAGATGCTGTTAGACAGACTGACTCCTCACAGGAGACCTTGGGAAAAAGCAGAATGGGATGGGTGCCCAAGCTTAAATCTTCAGGGAGCAAGAATCAGCCAAAATGCTGGACAGCATGAGACCAGTCATGCGAAAGGAAAACATGAGCAGGAAGGGGTCTAAGGACCTTTCACAGACAGCTGTGAGCTGAGACACAGAGGTCAGAGCAACCTCAGGGCAACCCCTGCAATCTTCCTTAATAAAACCCAGTTGCTCTATCTGCAGAAAGCAGTGTTACTCCAATTCTTCTAGTCTTACTGGAAAATCTGGAGAGAACTGGCAAGTTAGGGTGAGGATCTCCACAGCTAATGAGGCAGCCTCAGGGGAGCCCCTGTTTTGCACACTTTTGTATGTGCACAGATCCTCTTCCCAGAGCTGACCGCCTTTTCCCTTGGCCTTACAGCCAATGGGTGCCAGCGGTCTGTCAGCAGTCCATGCACTGATGGCACAGTGCTTTCTTATGGCTTCAGAGGGGCTAGTGGGGAGATGCCACAGCGGCACTACTGCAAGGAAGCAGGAGACAGTCTCTGCAGGATGCCTATGGCATCCTATGGAGGATTCCACAGCCACACCTGGACCATTTCTAATCCCAGACTGTGCTTGTTCCATTCTCATTGCTTCATCAACATCTCTAGCAGCAAAATACCCAAATGCCTCTCTGCAGCCACACTGATACAGTGAGATTATGCTCTTGGGAGGTGTTTAAATATCTACCTTCATCTTGCCTTCTGCATCACAGGAGTTTCTGTAGAGATTGACAGAAATACAGTAACTGGTAATGGAACTAGCCTGACCATATGAGTCAAGCTACAATGCTTGTCTTGTCTGCACAGAATCACACATTGTGAGCTCTGCCTCTGCTGTCACGGAGGCGCAGAAGTCTGGCACAACCAGTGGCCAGCCCTTAGCAAGTTTAGCAAGACTCACTGCTTTTGACAGGTAATACTAATTGTTCTGAAAAGACTATTTCTGTTGAGCTTTCCTTACGTCACTTTCCTAAGTAACAGGATGAAATGCAGAAATCTGGAGTTAAAATAAACTTGCTATCTGGTGAAAGCTAGCACCCCAACAGCACAGAGAGAGAGCAGAGAGAGCGTTGGTGCTCCGAAAAAAAAAAAAAACCCACTAGCAGGGTTTGTAGTTCTACTTCCATTTTATATGGTGTATGAGGTCACATTCCTCATACACACACTCCCACATGTTAATACATGTGTTTGCAATTCTTGAGCTAAAGCTTTAGTAAAATAGATTAAAACGCAGAAGAACAAGAGTTTTGAATGGAGAAACCTCAGCTAGAGCTCCCAGAAGTTAATGCTAACAAAGGTTTTGGAGAAGAGGAAATCTCAGCTTGGGTGTTAAACTAATTCCTAAGTATCGAGAGTTGCAGGGAGACTTGTAGACAGCCAGAGGTGGGGGATGAAAGAAAGGGCTTGTATGAGGGCACTGCCTACAGCTGTTATCCAGCAGAGAAGTTTGGATTATATAAAGGGACAACCAAGTCAGCTAGGACTTTTCAGCTGAAGGAAAGAGGCAGCTGAGTGACGTGTGTCAGAGGTGCATGCAATTTGAAAAACGCAAAGAGCAATCAGTGATTTACCATCTCTTTTAATACAACAGCCAGAGGACATCAAAAGAAGGTATTAGGAGTCAGCATCATGCCAAACAGGAGATGATTCCTTGTACAGTTTGTAGTCAAAACGCAGACCTCCCTGCAAAGCACTGTCATGGAAACCAAAACCCTACAGGAGATGAAAAGGAGGGTGATAAAAGCTCAAGAGATACACATCCTCAGTATATGTTGAAATCACACACTTTCTTGTGAATCTCCATGCTGAACTCTTCCCAGGCATTTGCTGATACCCACAACCACATCCATGTTCCTGGGCTAAACTGACCACTGGGTTCAAACTGGTGCAGCCAGCCACTCTTACCTGCTCACCAGGCTTTGTCATGGCCCTGGACCAGGCAGACCTCAGGCTTAGTACTGTGCAGCCAGCTCTGCTCCTCAGTCCTCAGTGCAGTGTGCCCCACACCGTCACCCCAGGGATTCACCAAAAGGCACTATGGCACTGCAGGCTGCCCATGCCACTCCCAGCACGGCGGGATGTGTTTACCAGGAGCAGCCTGCCAGGAAGCGGTCAGGCTGGAGAGAGCAAGACTGAAAGGGTGCAGATACCATCGGCGCTGCTTTCCCTGCTCAAAGGCAGACTTCACATAAATTCAGTGTCTGATAAGAGACCCAATTTAGACAGGAAGCGAAAGAGTTGCTGCTTAGAAATAGGCATGGGAACAGTGACAAAAGAAGGATGCCTTACCAGCAGTATCAAGCAGTTGCAGGTAAAACTTGTTTTCAGACTGGTCATCTGTTTTATACCTGGACTTGAGTTTTTCTCCCCTTAAAGAAATATTTGCTTTGGTGTCTGGTTGAAGTTTTTAAGAAGTCAGCTGTTACACTGAATTAAATGGTTTTTTATCACGCAACGGCTGACACTGCCTGAGCTGTAACTGCATGAAATTGAACAGCATAGTAATTCAAAGTCTGTATGATTACACTTTGCCATTAAAAGGTCACTCAGCATTTTGATTTGCCAAGTCAGTGATTTTTGATGTGCGCTGTAAGAATGTCTGTGCTTTATGTCTAAGGTATGTGCAAGAATCGAAGCAAGCCCACTGAGAAGCAGGCTTCAGCTCACTGCCTGAACCACCATGTTCTTCAATATAAAACACAAAGATAGTAAAAAAGACACAAAACTTTTAAAAAGCCATAGTGCAAGTATTTTCCTTGAGTTATGTCAAACAGCATTTGGATGGGGGCCTGACATAAGAAAAACTGCACAAAGACAACATCTTTTTTCCAGATAATTCAGTGGTACATGATGACTTGCACTTACTTTTTTTGTTCAATCTGTTCCAAGTATATTTATCAAACTGACAGACTGCTTCTTTTCAGCAGGTAGCGCACTTCCATCATATTTAGGCGTCTCAGATGGCAGAACTGCTTCACGTGGATTTCAACTCCATGGAAGCTAAAATTTGGATGCGCCTGGTAGTGTCTTCATTGGCCTACCAGAAGCTACCTCTGTATCTTTAAGCAGCTACATTCTTTCCAAAACCCAAGCCAACATCTGCTGAGCCTTGAGAACTTGCAGGGAGCAGCCTTTCCCATGTGCTCTACATTCTCTTGGTTCAGCTAAATAACCGCTGTTTTTCCAGATGCAAATAAGGATGGGATATTTGAAGAGCTTTCCTTTTTAAAATCAGTATTACGAACTACTCTTTGCACCTCAATTTCAATGAACAGTAAAATCTAACAACAAAACAAACCAAAAAACCAAACCCCCACACACACACACCAAACCATTCTACCTATGAGAAACTGGAAGAATTTACATTTGCAAAGGTGTAAAAACCTGCATTTCCTCTGTGGTAAGGGCAAACTGTAGAGCTACAACACAGCAACAGAGCATGCAAAAACGGGTACATACATCTCCCTCTAACTTAGACACAGTTCACTGACCCTGCATGATTATTTCATATCACATATTTAAATTAATTTTACAGCTTTCACCTAAATTGTTCTGAGTCTTAACTAGAGTTAACGGAAGTTTTTCAGATCAGAAACTTGACTGAAGTCCAATCTGAGCCACCTTCTTCCTGGCAAAGTAGAGGCAGAAGCTGTAAGTCACACCACCCAATCGCACCCAAGCCTCCTGCTGTGCAAAAACGGGGTACTGAAAAGATATTGTTGCAAGAGCAGTGTGCTCGCTTGCTATGAAAGCGTGAGTTAGGAGTACCAGCACCAGCATCCCCTGGCAGCTGCGGCTCCGCAAACAGATAGGGGACAGCAGGCAGTTTCAGACAGCAGGCGGTTTCAGCTGTGGCAGGAAGGCAGAACACACCAAAGGCGACATAACATCCCCCCCACATGCAGCACAAGTAGGCCAGGTGCCACTAGCATCCTCCCCCTGGTGAAGAAGTTAATGCTACCTTTTTCCTCATTCGGCCACAGAGAGCCCACAGACAAGAATGCTGATGAAAAACAGAACTCGCTGATACTAGAATTTGTTTTCCTTTGAGAAAAAGGTTTTCCTGGTAAGGGTTCTGTTAACACTGAAATGCAGCCATTCCCCAGGCTTAAGTGCATCTTGCCATTGCACTTGGCATTTGCTCAAGTTGGAAGACGTGGTTATTACCCCAATGACACTTCCTGTTTGAAAACTGTTGTAAAAAAATAATGAGTACGCTTTGGAGATAAGCCATCTCTTTCACTGTGCATTTCACGCTGAGAAGAAAAAGTAAGCCCCATTCATGGCTTTTGCAAAAAGGGAGGCTTGCACTGTGTAATCTGTGCCGTTTGTGTTGTTTTCTTACTGCTTCCAAACTACTGCCCCACAGAATCAAGACAATGCTCTCTTGTTCAGGCCTTTCACCAGGTGTCAAAAATAATGCTTATGGCTGCAACACAAAAGCCTCTTCAAGCGTGACAGTGAGCAGTGTGCTTCTGCCTTAGCAACCCATTCTCAAAAGCCAGCTCCAGCCTTCTCTCCTGTGGCTTAGCGCAGCAGTCATGGCACTGAAAATCATCTTGTACAGTTAGCAGAGCAAGCCATGGCAAACACCGTGCACATCCCCAGCAATAGCCAGTGGCTGAGGAGCTCGGTGGAGATGGAAGTGCACAGCCCCAGCTCTGAGAGACAGCCTGATCCGGATTCAGTGCTCTGGCAGGTTTGTTTGCTCAGAGCACCCAGGAAGTACAGTCAATTCAGAAGCAACTCAAGCTTCAAGGGCTAGATAATACTGGAGCTCCTCAGACTCTTGAATCAACCCTGTAGCAACCTAGCCCACACCCAGAGGGTTAGCCTTCACCCCACCCTGCTTTTAAGCCCCATCCATAACCCGCCTTGCTCATCTCTATAATTCAGAGAATAAATGCTCAGATGCATTAGCATCCCAGAAGCCTGTGTCTCTGACAGAAGCTGGCACAACAGCAAGAGACATCTCAGAGCAAGGAGGCGCCCTGCTCAGAAAAAGCACCTGTAAACACACTGAAGAAGCATGCTTCAAACAGCGCCATGATAGCAACAGGACACTTATGTCCAGACTGAAAGTGGCAGGCAGATACTTACAGCTGCTCTCAAATAGCTTTTCCATCCCACAGAAGCATACAGTGTCTACTCTCCTCCCCAACCTCATCTCAGTGCTAACAAGAAAAAGGACTGGAAACAGCCTGTTACCGTGGGTGCCAGAGAACATGAATTGCTTCAGAAAAGGATTCAGATGCTTAAGACACAAATTGGTCAAGACCCAAATTTGTCAATCTGCGGCCCCACTTCTCTGCATGGTGACAACCCAGAGGAGGTCTCTACCACACCCCTCTCAGCCAGGCTTCCAAGGGAAAGGACCTCATTACAGTGTCACAGCCCACTGGGATGTGACAAACCTCCCAGGCCATGGAGCAGGTCTGCGTGGAAAAGCCAGACCATGAAATCCTTGCTCCAACAGAAACCAGTGTTCCATCAGGAACTGGCTGCAAGGAAACACCCCTTCAAGGAGAACACATGGTGCATGTTGCTGGGCCTAGGGATGCTGCTCCCACTTCTTCTTGCCGAGCCCACAAACCTCATAGCAACCAATTCTACCAGCTGCTGCATGTGGGGATCCCCAGTGCCCGCATCGCAGAGCTGGCATGGAGCAGGATACTCCCACTGGTAGCTCACTGCCCTGACCTTTGAGTTTTGGCACAAGTTCACAGGTTTGCTAAGCCTGAGCTGGAACACAGCAGCTTGGCAGATGGCTCTCCCGCACCCTGGGGACCCACCTCATCTTACCCTTTGGATGTTACCCCCTCCCTCCCTTCCTTGAGCTCCCATCCCTAAGCCACTACACTGTGCTACCTCTAAATCATCTTTAAACCAGCACTGAGCAGTATCCCACGCTCTTGTTATCGCTCAGGAACTAAACAGAGGAACTCCAAAAAGGAACACATGCAACACCTCAAAAAAAATCACCCTGGCTCCGTCTGCCAGCCCTTCTCTCCACAAAGCAGCGATCACTTCCAGCAATCAGCCTGAAATCAGCCATGACCAAAGCATCCTTCCTCTGAACCTCTGGCCATGTGTGGTGAATGACGTGTGGCACCTTGACCACCAGCCTGAACACTGGAGCTCCCAGCACTTGGCTCAGAGAATGCCCATGGAGACAACCACCTTGTCTGCAGAGATGCTCTGTGGCAGTGGTCCACAGTACTCCCGCAGACAGGCTGCCTCTTCATCCCACAGGAATCAAACCCCAATCATCTCTTAAATCAAAGCTGCAAAAAATGCCAAACTTGCCTGGTAACATGGGAAAGAATAGAAAGGACCATTCTGGGGAGGAGGTAGGAAGGGGGAATACTCTGAACGACACCCAGGTCTTTCAGCTATGCAGCTTGACAACAGTGAAGGAATTCTTCTTGAGAAGAAAACGAACAAACACTTATGTGTTCATTAGAATCCTCACTGCTCTTTTCCTTCTCAATTTGATGGCATAGAAATTGCAGCAGTTAATCAGGTAATCTGCACAAGCACAAACAGCAGAAGAGGATCCCTTTCAAACAGATTAAGTTGTGCAAGAATCTTCTTTATGTATCAAGAAGTCTAAATTTTTTTGTTGTACCAAATTTTGAAGAGAGCACTGTGTAAGTCTCTTGGAATTGTTTTTAACATCATCCCTACTGCAAAGGATTTTCTTATACTCTCTTCTGCAATGAACCAAGGGCATAATTTAAGGGTGGCATTTGCACAGGGACTCCTACATGGTTTAACATCATCTTCTGTCCCACCAAAGGCATATCCCAGACCAACATCTCTGTAGCCAAGCTCAGACTGTGTAAATCAACAGAGCTAGGTCGGATTCACGGCTAGCATTAAACTGGTAACAGCAGCTGAAACACATCAACTAAGGATATGACTGATGAAAATGCTTTTGGAGTAGAAAAAGGTTTCCTTCTACTAGCTGAACCAGAAAGGCTTGGATGATTCTCAGAAGCCTGTTACAACTGCTTCAAAAGTGGGTGCGCAACCACCAGTTTCATTAGAAATAGTGCATTTAACTTTCTCTCTCTGTTTTAATGGCCCTATGCACAGACAGAATTAAAGCGTGACTGAAGCTGCAAAAGCAGTATTAATTGCAGTTGCCTACTGCACACTCAGATCACTTCAGTAACATACATATGTGCTCTGCCTGACAATGTATTAACAGGCACCCTACGGGAGCCAGGTAATTGTTGTTCATGGCACAGAAATACTGAGTCTGTATGGGAAGTCAGCATCTATGATGAGTTTGAGTAAAGTTCAAGCTCATTACAACTCACTGTTTATGTTCCCATTGTGAAGCGTAGCTCCCATTCCTGGCAGCCAGGATAACACCACAGTTGCACAGTAGTGTCCCTGTGTTATGTTTAATGGTCTAAAACTTTACACCTTTGGTGAATTCATCTCAGCACCGCTCCTCCCCAGAAAATGCAATGCTACTACACTGGCTTTTTCACATCAGCTCATTTAACTCAGGATTTTGGTCTGATTAAGAGAGTTTGTCAGTGCAGCAAAAATGCCAGTTTGTTACACAGACAAGTTACACGAAGACAGAAGAAAACCAACTCTGCAGGATGCAACTAGGGGGTCCCACGCCTGGCATGGGGGGTCCCAGTGCATGCTCCCTGCTGCAGTTGGTGTCTCTGGAGACCTAGCAGTAACGAGCACAGAAGAGGGCTCTAAGCTTTCCTACTTAAGTGTGAAAAGAAAGAGAAAAAGAAAAAAAGGGGAAACAAAATAGGAAAAGGGTAAAAAGAACAAGAGGGCAGAAAAGGGAGAAGAAGAAAAAGTGAAAAGAAATGGGAAAGCAAAAAGGAAATGGAAATACGGGTGGAAAAAAAAAAAAAAGGTAAAACAAAGGCGGGAAAGAAAAAGGATAAGAAAAAAAAAGAAAAGTGAAAAGTAAATGGAAGGGGAAAGTGCTCCGTCTGAGCGCTCCCGCCGCCCCGCATAGGCACCCGCCGCCCCTTACCGCGCAGCCGGCTCCTTCCATCTTCCATCGCCGGCCGCGGCGGGTCGCAGCCGCCCTCCCGCGGGGCCGGGCCGAACGCGGCCGTGGTGAGCCGAGGCGCGCTTTGCCGTGCCGGGCCGCAGCGGGCCGGGCCGGGCCGCGCCGTGCCGCGCCGTGCCGCCCTGCCGGCCCGTAGCGGCGCCGGCGGCGGGGCCGGTCAGCGCGGCGGCGGCAGGCGGGCCCAGCGCGGGGGGCGCGGCGGCAGCGGGACCGGCGGCGGTAGCCGGAGCGGCGGGGCCGGCGGGGCGGGGCTCGACCCAGGGGCGGGAACGGGAGAGTGCGGTGTGGGGGGGGCCGCGGTGGAGGGAAGGGAGCGGGGGTTGCCACGTGCTCCTCAAAAAGGGTTAAAAAAAAGAGGAATTATGTCAGGATTAGTAAAGCCACCGGGCAGAGAACACAGCCCCGACAGCGACGGCGCTGCGGCCGGACGCGGCCAAAGCCGCGGGGGCACGGACTTGCTGTGCCGTGCTCTGCTCCGCTCCTAAATCCCTTCAGTGCGGCTCGCAGCTGCTGCTGCAAAAAAACAACCCCACAACAGGACAACAAAACAAAGCAATCCAAAAGGGTTTTCCAGCCCTGGGGCTTTCATTCGCAGCCTGGCTTCAAAACCCGAAAGAGCACAGATGTCGCCAAGAGTAACCGCATCCGAGCAGTCGGAACTGATCTTTCATTTTTGACTGTATTGGGGGGGATTTCTCCACAATTCTCTGAAAGTTTTCCTGTGTCGCCAGGCTCCTGAGCACACAGTCACATTGTCACGATCTCTCTAACCAGGAACTCAGGATGTTGTTCTTAATAAAAGTGGGGTTTCCCCGTCGGAAACTGTGAGTCAGAAAACACCCTGAAATCTCATGGGCCCAGTTACCACCGTTAGCCACACAAGTAGCTGACAGCCCAGAATAATGAAGGAGGTTGGTTTCTGTACTCAACGTATTTGCATTTTGTTCAGCAGCAGTTGAAAGCTTTTTGTCTTTAATCCACAAAAGTTGAGGATAGGCTTTCTGGAGCAATGTGGACCAAGGACCAGGTCTTACTAAACACTTCATGTTTGCTTATTCCCCTGCACTTGAAAACAAAGCTTTGCATTAGATGGAAGGCAAGGTTGAATGGCTTTGGACAGTCCTGGTGGGAGAAGTGCATCACCATGAAGTGACTGACATAAATGCACCACACCCAGACACCGCTGCAGCCCAGGAGAAAGAGTAGTCCTGCTTTGTTCCCCATTGGCCTCTCGGCTCACGGCCAGGGCCACGCTCCCTGCCAGCATAGGACAACCTCAGACTTTTGGCTCAGCAGCACCAAAACAAGCAAACAAATTTAGAAAATCAGTTTCTGGCAGGGTAAAGGTAGATCCACTCATAAAGCTTGATGCGCCCTGGCCTGGACCTTTCCCTGTTTGGCAGCGAGACTCTTCCAGCTTGTCTGGAGGCTCCATCCAGCAGCATCTCCCCATGCTCCTCCAAATAGGGCTGCGGCACACAGAGCTCATGCTGCTTCTCCAGACCTGGACACCCTCCTTCTCACCACCTCCAGCTTCATCCCGAGCAGTGCTGCTCCTGCTTTCCACCCATGCCACCCTGCAGGATACTGCCTCTGTCATCTGGGTACCTCAGGCTGGTGTACGCTGTATCTCAGAAGGCATCCCTCTTTTTCCCTGCAACCTCCCCTCTCCTCTGGCCTGCTGCTGGCTCCCCAGCACTGCAAGTTATGCTCCCACACATCCCAGGAACAGCACAGGATCTGCCTCCTGCCCTCCAATCCAGCCATTTCTGTCCTCTGGGAACAGAGTTGGATGGAAACCTGGCTTTCCACTCCCCTAAATGGCTGTCATGGGTTGCGAAGAGGTCCCTGTGTGAGCACACAGGTCTGCCTCTGCCCTGTGTGCCAGTGCTGAGCCTGGCACCCAAGGAGCAGCCTGTCCCTGTGATGCAGCCCATGCCCATGAACATGTGCGATGGGGACAGGGTGGTGTGCTGGAGAGCTTCACCCCTCTCCCCAGCCAGGGCTGTGGTGCCAAGCATGTTCTGGCCTGGCAGGGTTTGGTCCCATCTGTTCCAGATGCCTCTGAGGCCCTGGGGGCTGGTGCAGGGGCATGGGCTGCAGATCCCCATCTGTGCCACATCTGAGCTGCCTAATGCAGCAGAAAGAAGAAGCCACCCAGCACATGGGTCTCAGAGGAGGTGGTGTGCTCTGCATCTCTCCTCCGAGCACGGGTGAGGTAATGCCGCTGTGGGCCAGCAGGCAAAAGCTGGGTTTGAGGAGAAGGCTGGTGCTGCCCCTTGTGAGGGGCCAGGGACACCTACATGGCTGCTGTGGCCGCCGTGCTACAGGTTGGTTAGCTTTTCCCTATTTGTGTTGAGAAGAATCTGACCTTTTTTCTCGAATCCGTGCGTCTGGCCTGAGTCACCCAGACACTGAGGCTGCTGTGCCATATGACTGGGAGGGGAGAGCATTTGCTACCCGAGGGGAGGCTGATCCTGCAAGTCTCTGCCACTCTGGCATCTAGCTGTGGGTTTGCTTCACTGCAAAAGAGTGTCCTTGGGTTTGGCAGCACATGTCCTGAGATTTGCACAAGGGAAGGCAGTATTTCTTACGCCATCGGTAAGAGCTGCACAAAGGCAGTATTAAATCTCAGAGCATTGCTGTGAACAGGCAATCAGCAAAGAAATGGGGTGGGGTTAATGCATTTGTGAAGCAAGTCTGTATTTTTTGTCCAAAGGCTTGGTTTAAGTTTACAGTTGTGTATATATATACATATATATATATGTGTATATATATATAAAGTCAGTAAAAGCTGACACAAAAACTAGTGTCTTGCTAAGTAGTTATGAGAGGGGCTTGCCACATCTACGGAGCACTCCAAATTGCTGAAGAATTTAAGTTCAAGTTTGCGGTGTGTATTTTGACACCACCCAATCTAGAATAAAAATAAATCAATAAAAAAAAAAGAGCCAGAGGCAGTCACCCAGCAGTCTGCCTCTGTGAGGATGGCAAACAGTCAGCTCCAGAGCAATGTCCAGCCTGGTTCAGTGGCTAAGCTGCTGCAAATCCCCCAGCCAGGGGAGGGCAGCAATGGGAGTAGGGAGCCAGCACCAAGCAGGTAACCCAGCAGTGTCCTGGGAACAGGGCTGAAGTTCAGCTAGGCAAACATGGCACAGGAGACCAGAGGAGACATCAGAAGTTGCTGGCTATGGCAGGTACCAGTGTGAAAGCACCTCAAGGGATAGCTGGATCCCACAGCTTGCCTAAGGAAGAGTTGTATGAGAAGTAGCACAGGCAGTTGCTGGGGCTGTTTTGGAGCTTTACAAGGCCAGTGGTGCTCTGGTTATCCTGTCAACAGGGATTGCCTAGGTACTGGTATTGAAAATATCAAGTTTTCGTATGCCATGCAGCTAAACAGGGACCCAAGGCAAAAAAAGTAGTTATGGTGGATTGCTTGTTTGCAGGGGGTCTTTGGTGTAAAAACGGAGGTAAGTAAACAGGAAAATGGGTAAGTTATGGAGTGTCAAGGAACTGCCAAGGTGTGCCTGTCAAGCAGCCCTTTGATCACCAGAGTGGGAGCAGGGCAGCAAACCAAACTCATTATTATGACCATACCACATGGATCAGACTTGCCTCCCATCACAGCGTGGGGCCACAGGGTGCTTTCTTTCACCTCAAGGACAGCACCAGGTGGATGCATGGACCAAGAATCACAGCATTGCTGTTGTCAGTGCCAGTTCCAGGCAGCTGGAACCAGCCTCTTCCCACCACTTCATAAGACAAACATTAACCGTACAAGTCAAACCTTCACAGCTGAAAATACCTCTTTCACCACACCACTCCCTCAGGAAAACAAAAGGGAGTATATCACAATCAGTGGTCTGTAAATGCATAAACTATGTAATCTTTTGCCTATAAAGGTACTGTCTTGATCATTATTCTCCTCTCACAGGGAGATGAGAGGAGTACAGCAAACTCATTTCCAATTTACTTCTCTTCATTCAAAAGGCAGAAAACCACACGTAGGTCATCATCCATGTCCTCGCCAGAAAATGGCTCAGGACATTGCATTTCAAATCAAATAGAGATTCTGTATTTCCATGAGGGAGAAGGCAGCCAGCAATGAAAAAAAAAGAAACAAAAAACCCAACCAGAAGTATCATTATCAGCAGATGGAAAGACCGGGTTAATAATTTATTGGATTTTCCTTTGTGTGTCTGGATTTTTTTGGACATAGCTGGGAATACACTTTTTTTCCCCCCCCTTGCTTTACCCAGAAAAACAGAGTCACCATCACAACCCATTATTTTTGAAGTAAGGGTGGAAAAGTAGCTGCAACAGCAGCAGAGGAACAGCAGATTTGGAGATAAGGTGCAGACTAGAAAAAAACTGGGCATGTGTAAAGAGGGTAATCTTTCTCTATTATTTCTTATGAAGAGACAGATAGGACTAATATAGCATTATAGTAATGCCCAGAGTGACAGGCACAGCAGGGGGTGGGTTAGTGCACACACAGGCTAGTTGGCAGGCATTGCTGTGAGGAGGGATATGCTGCAAACCATGCCAGTATCATTGTTCTTCACGTGGCACTTTCCTTGCAGCTTGCCAGGCTGGGTTTGCCTCACACCCAAAGCTCCTGGAATCTTTGCTTTTAGGGGTTAACATTCTTGTATTGCTCCTTCTCTCACTGACTATCCTCTAGAGTCTTGCCATGCCCAGGACGCCAGGAAACATAATTTTTCCATATGCTTCATCTCTTGCCTCCAGAGATTTCACTTCATTTCACTCCCTCCCTCATCTGACAAGTTCCCTGTGAGGAAAGGAAATGACTGACATTCCCTGCATGGGACCTCTGTAACTGGCCAAAATTAGATCATTTAATGGGATATTTCAGAGGCTTGTTATTCCACCCATCAGAGTTCAGGGATCTCTGATTTGACATTTCTCTCCAAAAAACAGAGACTTCAAAGCACAGGTGCCTCCACAAACTCAACTGAATTTCCCTGCTTTGACAGGTTCATGGTTACCTCCTGGGTCTCTGCTGTCACCTCCTCTCTTAATCTTAACCTTTGCACTTATCCATCTCTAGCTGATCTCTCTTTTTTTGTCTTCTCTTTAGCAAAGTGCTGCAGGATCCTGAAATCAGCCCATCAGCAGTGGGTACCATCATCTGATTAGGCCATCAGTGACAGCCAGGATTACCATCCCCTCCACAGCAAACAGCCACAGCTCCTGGGAGTTTATGCAGAACTGATGAGCCCACAGCAGGGACAAGTCATTGAATCTTTTCCTTGCCAACTCTCTCCACAAGTGAAATCCCTGTGCAGCATTCACGGTGTCACCAAGGGACCATCCTAAAAGCCCTCCAGAGTGAAGAACCCAAGGAAGGGTTCCAGCCAGGTTGAAGTTGGTCATGTTCTTCCCAAGCACCTCCAAAAGTGACAGAGAAATTATCAGTTACTCCTGGGCTGCCAAGTCCTACCAAGTTCTGCTCCTGCTGCTTCCCAGCACAAAGGGTGCAACATGGATATCTCTCTGGGTGGGAGGAAGCCCTGTTTCTGGCATGGAAGCAAGAAACCAGGTCTAGGAGTTCAGGATGCTCCAGCAACAGGAATGCTAACAGTGAAGGCAGGGGAAAGCATATTACAGTTGCCAAGAGGCAGGGGCTCAGTGTTGTTTCTGTGGCTGGATCTGTGCTAATAAAGGAGGTTTCTAGGGATTAAATCACCAAGACTCCTTCCCTTCCCTCAGCTTGCCACATAATGGATGAAGGAGAGAATCAGAGAGAATCAGAGGTTGATATATTTGCAGTGTCACCTATACGACAAGGGGGAATTTGAACTTTGGGAGGATATGAAGGAAGGGGGGTTTCATTGCCTTCTACCACAGAGCATTCATTATACCAGCATCATCAGCCCCACAAGTAAATCTGACACACACGCAGCTCCTCAGCTCTGTCCCAGAAGATACAGTGCCTAGCAGAAAAGCAAAGCAAGAATGTAAGGAAAGGAAGACCTTCCTCTCTCTGACTGAAGCACACAGCCACATGGTCTTTAAGTCAAGAGGGCTTTGTTGAATCAGATTAATCAAAGGCCATCTCAAACTAAGTCTGCAAAGCCTCAGTCTAAGAGTACTATGAGGGGTCTTCCCCTCAATGCCCTGTCTGCCCTAGACTCAGTGATTCCTCTGCTATTCCTGCCTTGTGTCTGGGTATGGTAACCAGATGGACTCACTAGCAAACTAATTTATTTAGGCTAACAACCTCAAGAAGAAAGAGCGTTTTGCATAAACGCTAAGGTGAAGGGAGCACACTGTTTTAAGCAGAACAGAAATGCTCCAGGTACTCTTTTTCCCCTCCTGAATAACATATGTGATTCTACAGAATGGTGTCCTTTCTAGGGAAACCTTAGCCAGTCTCCATACATCACTCCGGTCTTGACTTCCAAAAGGACATGCCAAATACTAGAACTGTATGGTATGCTGTAATGAAAAGAAGCATATATTTCAAGCCAAGAAACTGTGGCTTTGTGGTTTTGGCTTCCTTAGACACTGGCATCTCCCTATAAAGTCCCCCTGCATCTTTTCCCCCTTTTCATATGTGTGTTCTTTCTCCTGCCACAGATGGTTCAGACAGGATCGAACTGCATACAGATACCCTTCTATGGGTATGTCACTAACAAAAGACAAACTAGGGATAGTGTGGGCCCTCTCCGGAAGGAAACAGGAGACCTGACTACTCTGGATTTGGAGAAGGCTGAGGTTCTTAATGACTTCTTCACCTCAGTCTTCACTGGCAAACACCCTGACTACACCGCTCAAGTCTTGGAAGGCAGACACAGGGACTGTGAGAATAAAGAAGACCCTAGGCCCACTGTAGGAGAGGATCTGGTTCAAGGCCATCTTAGGAACCTGAACGTATACAAGTCCATGGGACCTGATGAAGTCCATCCCCGGGTCCTGAAGGAGCTGGCAAATGAAGTTGCTAAGCCACTGTCCATCATGTTTGAAAAATCATGGCAGTCAGGTGAAGTTCCCGATGATTGGAAAAAGGGAAATATAACCCCCATTTTCAAGAAGGGGAAAATGGATGACACAGGGAACTACAGAGCAGTCAGCATCACCTCTGTGCCTGGCAAAATCCTGGAGCAGATTCTCCTGGAAGGCATGCTGAGGCAGGTGAAAAACAACAAGGTGGTTGGTGACAGCCAGCATGGCTTCACTAAGGGGAAATCATGAACATGAGCTGGCTTCAGTGTGTGCTCGCAGCCGAGAAACCAACTAGGTTCTGGGCTGCATCAAAAGGAGCATGACCAGCAGGTTGAGAGAGGTGATCCTGCCCCTCTACTCTGCTCTCGTGAGACCTCACTTGGAGTATTGTGTGCAGTTCTGGTGTCCTCAACATCAAAAGGACATGGAACTGTTGGAACAAGTGCAGAGGAGGGCCACGAGGATGATCAGGGGACTGGAGCACCTCCCGTATGAATATAGGCTGAGAAAGTTGGGGCTGTTCAGCCTGGAGAAGAGACGGCTGCATGGAGACCTCATAGCAGCCTTCCAGTATCTGAAGGAGGCCTATAAGGATGCTGGAGAGGGACTCTTCATGAGGGATTGTAATGATAGGACAAGGGGTAATGGGTTCAAACTTAAACAGGGGAAGTTTATGTCAGATATAAAAAAGTTCTTTACTGTGAGGGCGGTGAGGCACTGGAATGGGTTGCCCAGAGAAGTGGTAAATGCCACATCCTTGGCAGTGTTTAAGTCCAGGTTGGACAGAGTCTTGGGTAGCATGGTTTAGTGTGAGGCATCCCTGCCCATGGCAGGGGGTTGGAACTAGATGATCTTAAGGTCCTTTCCAACCCAAACCATTCTGTGATTCTATACTAAGCCAGTAAGAGGTGAACAGAGGAGGACTGGTGCACCTACAGCTATGGCAGCACTGCTGTGCAACAAACAAACAGCCTTCACAGTCAGGCAAATGTAAAGCATGTCACCCCACTGTCCTCCCCAAAATGAGATCATTATAGCCCGTAACTCTGGTACATTCATAGAGCAGTCACTGTCTGAAATGCTGCAGACAAAAAGGGAATCAACACCATTAAAAGTACTAACCAGGTCTGCTTCCTCTGCTTAAAAAAAGCTGCTGCAACAGGTGCCAACAACAAACAGCTCGAACTGGCTGAGTACATTCATACCCCTCCCGGCTCTCCCCAGCGTGGGCACACATCAGTTACAAATGATGGGTAGAAGGTTAAATGCCAGCAATTAAGCACATTTCACTGGGACAGAGCAAGCAGAGCCATTGTGAACTGATCGATACCAACTTTGTTTGGAATTGGAAGGTCTCTGCAGGCAGGTCTTCTCACAAGCGCTCTAAACACAGAAGGACTCCGTTCAGTCCTACAGCAGAGAACAGGAGCCAAAGCTGAAACAGAATCAAGCCAGAGGTATCATGTGTCTAACTGGAATGTGACACCAGAAGCAGCCACTTTCCTGATGCAGCGCCATGGTAATAGCCATGGTTTGCAGTCTGGAGGGCTGTATTACCCTACAGACATGGGGGATGTGGCGTTTTCTCCCTCTGAAGCTGATGTCCTGGGGCAGCCTGCCGCACAAGGCAGCTGTGCAGCCTCCTGAGCTAACATCAGCCTTGGAGGGTCATCTGTAGAGATGGAAAGGCCAGGGGAGCAAGAGCCCTGAGGTGCCTGGGAGGACAGAGTAAGAAGGGAGGCATAGCTCTGCATCAAGTGACAGAGAATGTATGCCTGGCATCACCCAGTGAAGCTGTGGGGTAGAAAACGGGCTACCAGCAGTACACTCCTATCTGCCCTTACCATGTAAATTTCCCACAATTCCGTGCCCCTCTCCAAAGCAGGACCCCAAGCCTTCTTTCAAACTCATCCTCCCTCTCTCTTCTCTCCCCAGTGTCAGCCTCAGCAGGCATCCTCTAAATTTCCACACCTTGTTGTGTGCCAACCCACTTCCTCACAGCCAGCCTCACCTCTTGCTTCTCACAGTCATGGCCTCCTACAGCACTCAAACCCAGACCACCACAGTTGCTCTCTGGGGAAGGGTCCCATCCCCATGGCCATACATCCCAGTGTTGTGCTCCCTACCTCCCCAGAAATCATTTATCATCTTATTAATGCTCCTTCCCCAGCTAATTGTTCATTCCCATCCTGCCTTTGGCCTGGAACAACCCTCCATTGGTGTGATGGGCACACAGACTCAACATTCAGCATCACTTGTGGCAGTGGGAAAGCTTAGGAAGTTCCCACCTACCCCACTGTCATTCCTGCCCACCATCTGGAAGTTGTGCCAAATGCCACATCTAGCCAGGCCCACCCTGTGCAGACAGCATGCTCTAGGCAAGAAGCATAATTTTCCATTTCATCTTTTTTATACAGTTTTTCCCCAAAAGGAATTGCTGCTATCACCTGTGCTCCCACCACCCTTTACCTCAGCCTTACTTTTCCATCAGCAACTGGATAAAACAGCTCCCTTGCTCCTGTGCTATAGCCCTCGGCGTTAGTTTTCACCATTTCCATATAGTTTCCTGCCTACCCTAGGTAACTGTACTAAAAGGCAGGCTAGCAGGCTATATAGCGTCCATCTCTTTTCTCCCCCTTATTTCTGGGAAATCCTCACCAGGAACGTGAAGTCATGAAACTGACAATACCATACTCTAGCATGGAGATCCCATCACCTGCAAAGCTGGTTTTACCTAAACAGCCAAGGGCATTGATGGGAATTGCCTGTCATTTCTCACTCCCTATCACTCACCATCTCCCATGTGGATCCAGCGTCTACAGGTGAACCAGACGTGCTACTCCTGAGTCCTGCAAATCCAAAAATCCTTTATTCTGTTTCCAAAAGCTTGGTGTTTTTTCCGTCAGCATCATACTGACTTTTTACAACTCCATCAAACCAGCTTTACAACTTTGGAGCTATCTCAAGGTCAAATCCAAGTCCATATTCAGCCCAAAGGGAAAAAGCTAGTCAGTCCCACACGTATGTGTTACCATCCTTCACAGCTCTTTTCCATTTACATTTTTAAATGAGGATGATAGGGTTTTGATAGCGGGTACAGAAGCAACATGCTGCTTTCTTCCTTTCCTTGATGTCAGAAAGACTCATCTCCTGGGTTGAAGAGCTTGCTGGATTCCTATTTTCTGAGTGAGGCAGAAGAAGATGAGGAATGTATGATGATTAAGTGATAACTATCTGAGACAGCTGTGGGAGATACAAGCTTTGTTCAAAGTCTGCTGGAGGGGGTGGAAAGCTATCACTGACTGCTTTAGCCTTTGGAGTCTCCCTTGGTTCTAAAAGCTTTAGGTTCTTCCCAAACCTTGGATTTCCAATGGCTGTTTTAAATGTAAATTTTTTGTGTGGTTTTGATTTAGCTAAGCACACTCAACTTTTACTGTTTTAAGCAGTAGTGGCAGTTGGCTGTGCTCAGGATAAGGCTGTTGTGCAAGTAATTTCAAGTGCAGGACAATCAATCCTTAATTATAGCTTTTCATGCGGACAGACTTCTCTGAAGACCAGGGTGCACACTCATGAATTAATCCTCCTACACCTCTTGTCAAAAAGGCAGACCCTAGCATCTGACTTCTCAGGTGAAACAACCAAGGTAAAGAAGCTATATGACACGATCAAGGCACAGATGCAAGTGAGTGTTACAGTCAATGTGAAAAGACTGCTCTTTGCTTGGCAATAAACCAGATGTCTTTCAATTTGGCGTCTCTCAGTCCCTATTAAACACATAGTTCAGTCCCACTGAAGATAGTCACTTACACGAAATAAGGCAGGCACACACTGCTTTATAAAACTGGACCCCGAATATGCCAGTTTCACATTCACATTTTCAGATCCTGGTAAAGCACAGTGCAGAAGCATGAGCTCCAGTGAATTTATCACATCCAAAGTGGCCACAAAACAGCCAGCAATCCCAGCTGCCTCAGGAATGAGCTTTGCTGAACTAAGCGCTCAAAGAGGGACTGCATTTCCACACATTGCCTGAGCTTGAGCTTTTGGAACTGGGTGGAAAAGTAAAAGAACGATATTCTGAGCACTCAGGTTCTTCCCTCCTTCCTCCTGTTTGAATGGGGAGCACCTTCCAGTCAGTGTCCTCAGTCTTAATAAACCTGACTCACATGTTGGATTTGAGGGGATTATCTGAGTTGAATGAGAGACTTTTGCCTCTTTTTGCAAGTCAGTGTCTGACAATGTGTTAGCAGCTCACCTGATACCAACAGATGACTGGTTTTTGAAGGTAAAATACTAACGTTCAGCTTTTCCAAAGAAATCACATCTTCATGCAGCAGTTCCTTAAACCCACCCATGGGAGGCAGACAGATTTGCACCCTAGGTTAGCACAGCCAAGAGAACAATGGAAAACCTTTCTACTTCTCATAAGGGGTATGTGATTATTGCTAAAATGACTTGCTTAAATAATGGACTTGCTTAAATAATGGCTTTGATTACAAATGAAAACCAATATTACAGGTTTATGATGGCACAATACTATATCATCCAGTGCTATGACAGGAATCCTTCCTGCATTTCCTGCATCCTGCAGGAACTGCAGGGGATGCATTTTTGGAATGCAATGTGGAGATTACAAGGGCAATCTCTGCATCTCAAGCCATACAGCTGCACTTGATGCAGCCTGAGGATTTGCAGGTACCTTGACCAAGGGTGTCTTCTGGATATAAAACATTCAAACACATCAAAAGCAGCATTGTGCTATGTGCACTGAGGTAACCTCACAAAAAAAGAGGTTGCCAAAGGTCCTCTCTTTTTTTCTCTTTAGAAAGCCATGTTTGAATTCAATAAAGCCATGACATCTCTAGGATCCAAGAATTGGCAGTGGTTGGGCATAGATTCCAGCAATTTACTTTGGCCAGTGTGTGTGTATGGCTGGAGATGCAGTAGAGGAAGGTAAGGTAGTAGAAGTGAACAGATTGACATAATTGATCTTAATGGCCACCATAAGCATGGGTTCTCTGATAGATCAGAACCCATAGAAGGTCTGGGAAATGCTAGTGTGCATACCACAAAACCTGTTGCCTATGACTAATGGATCTCAAGCTACCAAGATCTTTTCTAAAGATGCCGAGACAAGCCACTAGTCAGAAATGCCCCATGTGGACTGGAGTCATACTTACAGTGGCACTATGTAATTCAAATGATATTGCAGTGACAGACTGGAAAATATGGGGAAAACTCATATCCTTGAACTGCAGAATGAAAGCCATTTTTAAGAGAAACACGGTGGAATGCTTACAAAGACCAGAGCACATTGCAGTAAATAAGGTACAGTACAGACCACCCAAAACTATTAATATAACTACTGTTTACCCTGTGGGAGAGACCAAATGCATAAAATGCTTTCTAAGCATTGCTCCCTACGCAAAAAATGCCCAGTTCAATCCCAGTGATGTTTTCTTAAAAGCCAATGTTTTGCTCCAAATCACAGAGCAAGGAGGCTAATAAAGGTGTTCGGGAAGGCAATACTTTGTACTGAGATTCCCCCTTGCCGTATCTTTCAACCCGCCACCTTAGCTTCTCCCCCCTAGTTCCAAAAGAAGGCACCACCACAGAGAGGGACCAACCCCAGTCCTTCTGAACTCAGTCCCATCCTTAGCCACAAAGGTGTCCTCATCTCCTGTGCCCACTTTCTGCTGAAGCAGTACTGGGAACAGTGCTGAACTGCGTCAATGAGGATTCAATCAGATCGGCTGGGGCAGGGATTTTATACTTTCTGTGTCCCTTCAAGGACTTGGCTAGATTTGTCCCCTGGACTTTTGAGGTGCTGGCTTTGTCTTGGGAGCCTGACTTGACAAACTTACAGGCAGCAACAATTTGATTAAACTGTGCTTGTTTTAGCCTTGTTTTCCAAGAAAACAAGAGCTTACAGGGTTATGTTACCTGTTATCTGTTTGTTCATCTGTCTGCTTCCCGTAATATTGTTTGAACCCGTTAGCTAATTTAGAACAGAAGTAGGGCAGAGGTCTCAGGGAAAATTAGGTTAATGGAAATCAGCAATTTATTAATGCTAGTTCCAAGGGAAAGACAGGGAGAAGCACACCCATTTGGGCAGCTGTCAGCATCGGCAAGTGGTCCACTCATCTAGGCACTTTTTTTGCCTGCTGGAGGTATCCACCAGGATACAAATGGGAGATGGGAAATACTGATAGGAGTGCATGAGGTAAGGTAAAAGAGTGAATCTGTAGTAATGGAGACTTCACATTGTGTTTTCTTGTCACCATGGGTAGAAGTTGCTAGCAGGCAAAGAAGGCCATGGTTTTCTTGGTGTTTCAACACCAACAACACAGCCAGTTCCTCTGAGATTCTGCCAGCTCTAACTAGAGGACTCCATTTTCTTTGCTGGCAGAAGGAAGAGCTCCTGGTTACCAACGGGCAAGTCTTTGGTAAACACTGAGACTCAACATCACAGAGAGCATGAGGAAAACAGCCAGACAAGGTTATGCCATGGCATTCATCCTTTCACAAGTCTCTGCCAATCTCAGCAAGAATTTCTTTTAGCATATAGGAGGCAGAGCTGCATTGCAATCTTTAATCCTGAGGCATCCTTGGCTGTTTCAGGAAGTCACTCAAAACATAGAAGGCTCATGTAGGCTTTCAGTGGCAAAAGACTGGCTCTTGGCAGTAGCTGCTTGTTATCAAAACACTGTAAAAATCTCAGGGTATAAATAGGACTTATTTTCTCTCAGAAATTGACATTATCTTAGACAATGTGTCTGGAGAAAAGCCAAAAATGTCCCGACCTTCTTTAATCAGAAAAGAAAAGGCTACAAGCCATCTAGCATTTCTGAACTTGATTGCAGTTAGGAGGAATGGTAATGCATGAGTACAACATTACTCAGCATTTGATCAAAGTGTTGACATTTTACAAAATGCTATTTTTACTGGTTTTGCCACCAGCATGTCAAATCATCTCTCAGAACAGAGGGCAGAGCTCTGCCACATCCCTGCTGGCTGCAGACCGAGGGTTTTCTTTAGATTGTGTTCCTATTGCTCTTTCACACTGCATGGACCCTGCATGTCTTGTGTTACTCTGTGGTCCATATTTCACAGGTTATAAATGCTAATGTAGCCAATAACAGCTGTGTGAATGCCTCACCATAGCTATTGTTTCCAGGCCTGGGTATCCTACTTTCTCCCAGGCAAACTTTTGAAATGTTTCACTGTCTTAACAAGTGGAAAACATCTAATCTAAATTTCCCTTCCTGTAATTTCAGTCTGCTGCTTCTATCTTATCCACAATGGACAGAAAGAAGAGATTACACCTTTCTCTACTGAAGCACTCTTGTAATTACATGAAAAGGGATCATATGACCCCTGAGTCACCTCTCCTCGAAGTTAAACCAACCCTGGCTTTTGTTCAGCATACCTTGTAAGTCCTTGCTGCCTGTGTCACTTGTTTGTACTGAGATACGCCTGCCTGCCGGATAAAGCAAAAATGCGGCAGCCTTCCTTCTCATTAGAGCTGAGCTGTGATTACTGCAGCTACCTGTTTCCAAGCATAAAGAAATTGTTCCTGCCTTATAGGCTGCAGCCTTTTGGGCCACAGATCTAGAAATACCTAGCTCTGCTGCTGCCAGTCTGTCCAGACCTAGGCAAACTGAACCCCAATTTATAGCTCCTTCATTTGACAGGCAGGTCTAGAAATAACAACTTGCTTTATTTTTTTTAGCATGAACAAGGTAATATGAAGCTGCAGATTGCAGAGATGCTGTAAAGTCTGGTGGAAATGCTCACTGTTATGAGAGACTTCCATGTGGATAGGTGTTCCCTCCTGAAAGTTATGCAAAAAAAAATTGTTCAGAAATTCTACAGGTGTCTTTAAAAAAATCAAAGAATGACTACATCAACCTGCTGGGATACCAGTTGCTTCCAAATAAATGTGGGGACTTCAGAACACCAGGAATCTCATGGGTAAGCATTGTTATTTGAAGCACTCCAACTGAACGATTAAACCAATTTGCGTAACATTGCTGTGACTCATGGGTTTCCTAGTATCAAGCTGTTTGAGCCTGCTGGGAGGATTCTCACTATCGTAAGTGTATTCCTTCTCCGTAGAGGATGATTACAAGTATCAGAATGATTTCTGGTTCAGGCTGGTGTTTTCATTTTTTATATCACTGTGGGAGAGATCCACGTGGAATCACTCAAATGCTTACTGCTACGACTTTTCCTCCAGACTGGAATTTCATACACAATCAACCTTCCTTCAGTTGTACTGGCCAAGAGACTGTACCAAGGCTTTGTAAGGAGTTTCACAGGCTTCCTAATTTAAAAAGAGAAGGATTTGGTTTGCTGCGGGTTTAATGCATTAAATTATAAGAGAGAGCTCTCTGCAATTATAATGAGAGAGCACCAATTCAAAGCATTTTCTGGGTCTTCTACACACAGACCTGGACATATTTAACTTGAAGAAATCCAGAAATAGTGAGGGCATTTTAAAAGACACAAGCATTGCTTGTTTTCACTCGTTATTGAAAGAATGAGTCCTACATGGATAAAGATAAGCAAGCAAAAAGCAGCCTGTATAATTTTTTGTTAAAGGGAGTGGGCACTGATGGAAATCACAGTCTCAAGCCCACTTGCAAATATTCTTCACATTGCATGTCCACTTAATTCATATCTTTCTACCTGGAGTTTATTCAGGCACTACAATCACGCGTGTGGTAGCAGGAGTGATGGGGTGTATCGCACAGCTCTTGCTGCTCAGTACCACTCTAGGGATTTGCTCTGAGGAGCATAGTGGCAGAACTTGTCTGTTCTGCTCCCAGCCTCCACCTTCTTAGCCCTTGGTTTATTTAACTGAGCTATACCCTGCTCAGCACGTTCAACTTGTGTTAATCATAGCTCACCCATAGGTAGATGAAGTAGTCTAGCCTTCAGCTGTGCTCACTGCAGCAGGATTCAGCTTGGAAGGACAGAGAGGGTGATGACACCATGCTGGACAGATGAAGAGGTAGCTGACAAGTACTACTGGAAATATCCCTTGTGTGATTAGCACAGACCTGCAGCTCATCTGAACTGTGGCAAGAAAAACTGTGTAACAGAGGACCTTCTCTTGCAATACCAAGAAAAGCAAGTTTTCCAGGGCTTGAGGGAAGAGCAACTAAGGCAGAAACAGAGGCCTATTATTGGTACTCATTTCAATGCAACTCCAGGCAAAGGAAGCCATCAAAGAGGGTATTTACAGGGACTGGAAGAAGGAACAACTTTTCCAGGCAAGTGGGACAAAACTGTTTTTCTACAGGAAATAGATGTTTATTTAAGCAATGCATCAATAATTAGGAGATTTTTTAGAAATCTCACTCATTATTTTGGGCTTTTCATTGATGAAAAATCCTCCAGGACTTAATCCCAAACTCAGGAACTGAATTAGGGCAGAGGAGCTTGCTCACATGAGACGCGCTGCCTCTAACCCCAGGGAGGCCAAGCACAGTCATCAGGGAGTTCCTTTCATTAACACCGCCATTGAGACTTTTGCTGCAGGCTGTGTGGGTCGATGTGATGTGGGTAAGCAGTATTACTGGTACTACAGTGGGTCACAGGTAAAGAGATAAAGAAGAAAATACCTAGAAATTACATGCTTACTACGTGCCAGCATTGATGGTTCTCCACTCAGGTTAATGAGGCCCACACTAAATCAGCAGTGTTCACCTTCCACATTGGGATCAGGCTAAACCAGGCAGCATGGGGAAAAGGGGTAAGCCAGTCAGCTGGGGCATCCCACTGGCACAAGCACAGCAAGAAGACAACATGAGGGGATGGGATGCACTTGTCTGAGAGTGGCCTGGTTGTATTAATCTTTGATCCAAGGTGGGTGAGGCTAAGAGAAATCACCCAAGAAAGGAAAGTGATCCCTATTAGCCTGCCCCCAACTCTTATGCCTGCCCAGGACCATGTATTTTCTCCACCTCTGGTATGGGCCTGGATTGGGACCACAAGGTAAGAAGGTGCTCTTCCCACGTAGCAGTCTTGTGTTGGACTACATCTTCCTTCATGCAAACCTCATTCGACAGGTACTTTTGTTTATCTCCTTTATCACATAAGGACTCAGACAGATTAGGATGCACAGTATTGTTCCATCCTCAGCTGAAATCATTCTGGATTTCTCCAATTTAAGTATGTCCAGGTCTGTGTGTAGAAGACCCAGAAAATACCAACCCAAGGAATAATGGGGTGACTCTGAAATATTGACCTCTGCCATCTGGCTTTACCTGCTTTCAGATAACAGAAGCTAGAGCCAGCCACAAAGCATCTCATTTTACACTCACTTCTCTGCAAGCAAACCTGGGTTCAGAACACAAGTGCAACCTTGCCTAAATCCTAGAGAAAATCTCACTCTGCACCGCCAGAAGAGAGCTTACTGTATACAGAAAAGAGAAGCAAGTAAGAGAAGGCTATAGCGCATTTTCACTTAGGAAAGAGGATCTGGGTGTTTTATCAGCATCCTTTCAGGTCTTAAATTTATTGGGGAAAATGCTAATTGAGCTAATTAGCACCTGTGAAGTGCAAAGTCAACCCAGCTAGGTCTTCCTCTTGTAAACCTTCATTTACATATTGACATTGTCTCCTTTCCATGCTCTTTGTAGCACAGACCTCCCAGTTCTCAGATGCATCATGCCTGAAATACCCGCAGTGGCAGAAGCTACCTTATGTCACCCCATCTGTGAAAAAATGCAAGCAGAACATTCGGGTTTTTTGCCTAATTATCTAAAAAGGGATTGACTAAAAGGAATTGACTCTCCAATTTTAAAAATAACATTCACAAAGCCCAAGTAGATATTCTGAAAGGAACAACGGCCACTGCAATGGGCATTAATACAATATTTAAATACTTTAAACACAGTATTTATGGCCTGATGATAAGAAAGTTTATTCTTTCTTTTTTTTTTTTTTTTTTAATTACAGGTTTTACAATAAAACCATTTTACTATACAAAAATTATTGGAGGATTTTATTTTTAACACATCTGCTCTGCCTGAATTATTAAACCATTACAGATTTTCCGGGGGAAAAAAAAAAAAAAGGAAAGAAAAATCTATTCAATAAGCTTCTGAGAAACAGGTCTTCTAAAAAAAGGACAGGAAACATATGTTGAGTATTTTCTTTCTAACAGAATTCAAATGGACATTGTGTCTTGCTACTTGTCCTTGCTATAGCTGTTTCCAAGAGGAGTGGATAATGTTTCTATACAGTACAATTTATCTCCTCCTAGTGCTGATATAAACAATGACAAAAGGCTTTTAAAAACCAAATAGTACGAAGCAGCTCTTTAATTCCCTTCCAGATAGCCATAAGTGCCTGCTCTGCCCTTTATCTTCTTGCTGTGCAGCTCTGGAAGGCTGCAATCCCTCAGCCAGGCCAGGACAGCTGATGGACCCCACCTTGGCATGATCAGGGGCTGTGCCAAACCTCAGTGTGTATTTGTCTGTGGAGCTGATAAATCTGGAGCAGACAGAACAGAGAGATAAAGCACTATGATGCTCTCACACTGCCTTTCCCAGCAAAGCAAAAACAGGAAGCCAGCTTTCTCAATGCTCACCACTTGGTAGGGCACCCCAACATGACTCTGGTTCAAGCAGCATATCCTAAGGCCCTGGATACAAAGAACACTAGCATGTCTCTTACCATTGGCAAACGCCGAGCTGACAATGGGTTTGTAGGCATTCTCATCAGTGCCACACAATAAATGCTTATGTACAACGCAGATTGTGTTCAAGAGATGAGGAATGCAAACTCTCTAGGAAAAACAGGGAAGAAAATACTGACTTTGATAAGGTGTTATTCAGATTTTCATATGGCACAGCTGAGAGAATGGAAACCAGACGTTATTTACATGTTCTGGTGTACTGGGAACATATCAGTAAGATGCATTACATTCAGGACTGTTGCCTTGTGTGCAAACAAGAAAACTTCTTGTTGCTTGCTCACCCAGCAGCAAAACTACTGAGAGAAAGGGCAGCACTAAGCACGAGAGATCTGTGAAAACATAACAGTGGAAGCCCCATGTGTTACACCTACACTAGACAAGCTGTTTGCACACCTTTCTCAAGCCTAACCAACAGTGCTGTGCTACACAATGGAAACCCTACTGCCACTCAATGTACCTTGCTGTACTTTTGAAAATAGCCTTTCTAAGGAAGAAATGTAAGAGAAAGGACTTGTGGAGAACTAGAAGGAAATTTCCTCGTTTACCCTTCATGCAATAGGAAACTCAAAGCTGTGATTCACAAATGGGAACACTGCCTCCTTAGCAAAGAAGCATGTGCTTTCTGATTTCCTAAAGCTCTAAGTAACTTCCTCTGTATTTAAGCAAACATCACAAATGAAGTTTAAGCTACTCTTGCAAGCATGAGGTCTTCTGGTACAGATGGTTGCTTTTCTTTCATTTTCACCATCTCTAGTATGAAGGAAATAAAAAATCCTATCCAGTGCTTGCCCATGTTCATAAGTCATATATAGATCAGAATAAAAGGGTTTCCTCTTTCACATGAAAATGCAAATGCATGAAAATGCAGGGAGTACCACACATAAATGCACTAACACACACAAATCACCTGCTTGCATTTTGCCTCCATGGTGCTTTGGATCAATAATAAAAGCTTTTGATAAACCATTTCAATTGAGGCAGCTCTGGCAGTCACAGCTACACAAACTGAGAATTTCATTTCATTCACCAACTCAGTACAAAAATTAAAACTTCCCATCAAAAAGCATTTGTGACACATACTATCCAATATTAATTTTTCTATAAGAAGAATACTGCCATTCCCTCATGTCCAATACCATCTGCAAGTTGTGAAATTTACATCTATGAAGCACAGCTCCTGTTCACCATCCTGCGCACTGGTGAACAGATCTGCTAGTGGCAGGTTGGAGGTATAATCCTCTCACTTCACTACTGGCTTTCCCACATCCGTGTGGAAAGAAGGATATACCCCTGGGCTTCCAGAAGAACCTGAATGAGAAAATACCAGGGGGTATTGTGAATACAAGTTCCAGGCAAAAATGCGGAGCTGAAAGAACAGCTTTCTCCACAAACCTTATCCTGGCCATTTCCTTAGTTGCTCTTTTTTCTCAAATATATTTGCTGCATACAATCATTTGCTGAAATGTTTCAGGGAATCATTTCAGGCCTTGACTGAGTTCCAGTGCAACCTGCTGTACATTTTAGTTCTGCCCTGTATTGAAGTGTTTTGCTCAAATATGAAAAACCCACTCACCATTCTCTTACCTGACCACACAAAAGAAATAGAAAATGAAAGCTTCTTCTTGGCTATTCAGGTTAGCAAGAACAAACCCTGCTTTTTATGACTACTCTATTCAAATCCTGCCTTGTATGACCATTCTTGATGAGAAAGCAAACACAGGAAAAGTTCAAACAATAAAAATAAAAGCTTTTAAAGATGTGAAGGATTATTTCAGCACAACATGGCTGTGAACAACATTACTTCATACAAATAATAAGATAAATAGAGGACACAAATATTCTGGACTTTGTCATCTCATTCCCTGCCTCCAGCTGAAATACAGTTTGTTCATAAGTGAAAAGAACCCCATGTTAAACCAATCTTAAACCAGCAGAAACTGCATCAGTAATCACACTTCATGTATGCTTCTGCTTTAGAAACAATGAGAGTTATTCGTCATACTGCAAAAACACTTTAGCATGTATTATGCTCAGTACTTATGAAATAAAAAAAAAATCTTACCAAGAATACCACTTGCTAATAAATGTGTAACACATATGCTGTGCAGATGCTTCATTCTCGCCATGCCAACTCTTTTAATATGCTTGTTAGAACGACTCCTTCTATCTCATTTTAACTTAGACAATCTTTCTTCCTGGGCTTGTCTTAAAGAGAAAAATCACCCATAATTGAGAGAAAAAGCATGAAAACTCCACAAGCACGAATCCATCATTTCTCTCTTCACCTTAATTCCATGCAGAGTCCATCAAAATCAATTACTGAGCATGCAGAAGGAATATGCTGCCCTGTTAAGAGGAATCAGGAAAGATATTGCCATATTAATGCAGATAGTCTTCCATAACACATCTCTCACTAGGAGCTGCTTTGTATCCCATGAGTAAAACACTGGATGCACCAACACCAACAGAAATTTTACCTTTACATTTGTTCTGGTCAATACTTAATTCCACAAATTTACACAGGTTCAGCCATCACAAAATCCCACCTCTGGGTAACAGTGTGGGAGTAGGAACTACAGAGCTGGGCACACAGCTGCAATGGGGCGACAGTGATCCCTGGCGCAAAACTTGTGTTTGCCAAAACAAGCTACAGAAAAAAAGCCACAGGGCTTTCTTTTGGAGGAGAACTGCACACGGAAGATTTGCATCCATACAATTTGAAGTCTGATCCTGACAGTACTGGAGGGCGGGTAATTTACTGAGTGATTTGCCTCAGGGCAACCTGTGGGGGACACAGTTCCAGACTCCCTAATCAATCAGGGTACTTTCTAATTATAATTCTATATCAGCAATAGTGTGGCCAGTAGGGCCAGGGCAGTGATCATCCCCCTGCACTCAGCACTGGTGAGGCTGCACCTCGAATCCTGTGTTCAGTTCTGGGCCCCTCACTACAAGAAAGACAATGAGGAGCTGGAGCAGGTCCAGAGAAGGGCAACAAAGCTGATGAAGGGTCTGGAGAACAAGTGTGATGACCAATGGCTGAGGAAACTGGGGGTGTTGTATTTGGAGAAGAGGAGGGTTAGGGGGGACTGCCTGAAAGGAGGATGGAGCAAGGAGGTGGCTGGTCTCTTTTTCCATGTGACAACATGAGGTAACAGCCTCAACTGCACCAGATGAGGTTTTTGCTGGATATTAGGAACAATTTCTTCACAGAGAGAGTGCTCAGGCATTGGAACAGGCTGCACAGGGAAGTGGTGGAATTGCCATCCCTGGATGTGTTCAAAACCATCAGTGACATGATTTAGTGGAGGCCTTGGCAGTCCTGGGGTAAAAAGGTTGAACACGATGATCTTAAAGGTCTTTTCCAACCTACTTGATTCTATGATTATTCTATGATTAATTGTATTGAGCCACTCAGGCAGAGATACCACATTTCAGGCATGGAAGCCCAGTAACACGAATTTCTTTTTCAGCTGTGTGTCCATCCATTCACCGATCCACCCACCCACTCATCCCACTCCAGCGGAATACCCAGCAATTAAACGCCCTGCGCAGCGGACTCACGCAGCAGGGAGGGCCGCACAGATCCCCCCAGCGGCCGCCCAGGCATATCCCGCCTCCCCGCCCCGCCTTGCCCGACGGCCTCCCGCCCGCCTGCACTTCCCACGTAGGCGGCTGCGGACGGCGGCGCGTGCTTTCCGCCCGGCCTGCCGTTCGCCATGCTGCCCCTGGGGACGTTCCGCCGGCCCCTCGCCGCCGCCGCCCGCCTGGCCCGGGCCCGGGCCCGCCCGCAGGTAAGGCCGGGGCGCTGCGGGCGGGCCGAGCCGATCAGAGGAGAGCAGCCTCGGCAGGGAGCTGCCCGCTTTCGAGCCCCGGGCCTAGAGAAGGCGCTTTGGCGCGGCAGGGGCGGGGTCTGTGTGCCGGCGGTCCCGCCTGCGTCTTTTCTTCCCGTGTCCGGACGGGCGCTGCCCCGTGGGCAGGGGCTGTTGTCGTGACGTCCTCTTCAAGGTGTCTCCTGGGAAGCAGGGGCACTCCTCGTGCTGAGCATCGGCCGCGGGTCTTGGCCAGAATCGTGCGCTGTTCTGTGGGTGGGACAAGTGGTACAGCGCCTGTCCGGTGGTCTCTTGAGCGGCAGGAAACATCCTCCGCTGTGCGGCAGAATTTCTTTTCCTGCAGAAATTCGGCACTGGGTGGGCCACTGGTGCAGGATTGCTATTCATTCAGGATCCTGTGGGGAGTTAGAAAACATAAATACCCAAAGTGGCTGCGACAGATGGCAGCCAAAGCTAGATGTGCAATACTTGAAAGGGTAATTAGGAAACAGGACTTTTGGTCTTGGCTGTCTGTATTTTGTGGCATGAGCTGTACAGTGCACATGCCTGCTGATGCTTGTGAAATTAGACATATCCAGAATCCTTCCTGTGTGCAAAAAGCCACCTCTGTGCAAATACAGGCTAAGGCAAAAGTTTTGGTTTGGCCTTACTTTTTCTAGTTCTATTTGAGAGGTGAGTAGCATGTCCTAGGTAATTAAAGCAGTTGCAAAAGTAATATTCTTGGGGCTTCTGAAGGGGTTTATGTTATATGAATAAAAATACTGTTCTTGACTAGCCAAGTGAAGGGCAGGGATATAGACTTTATAAACCTCGTGCTGCAAGAAATGAGTCTTTTTCCCAGTCTTCAGTATCTTGTTCTTTCATTTTCCAACAATACGTAATTTGCTAATATTGATTCAAGTTTGCAACTAGAAAACAGATTGCAGCAGTGTGAGTTCGTTGGATAAGGGCAATGTAGGCAGCTGTTGATGTTCCCTCTATTTTGGTGGCATCGGCACCCTCACCTTTGAATAATGTGTTCAGCTGACTTTCTTAGTTCGACTTGTACCCTGCTGCTGGCTTCCTGAGAAAGGGGCATGAGAGAAGGCAAATCTTATTTTATTATAAGCTAATAATTAAACAATTGAGCGTGGCGAATAAAAGCCATGTCATGATCTGTCGCACTGCTGAAATGAGCTGCAGCAAGTAATGCCCACAAGAGCTATTGCCAAAGAAAAACAGTCACGAGATACTTTTGTAGTGGAGATCACAAAGCACCAGCTGCTCCCAGCCCTCAGTTTGTGATTTTTCCCAATGTTGTATCCCAGGTACTCGCATTCCTTGCTACAGGGCCCAGACAAGATAATAGCGTTTTCTATGAAATTCGCACATATGATATTAAGCCATCAAAGATGAAGGAGTTTGTGGAGATGGCCAACAAGTACTTTCACCTTCGCTCAGCTCACTCAGAGATGGTGGGAATCTGGTCTGCAGAGCTGGGAGCCATGAATAAGGTGGTCCACATTTGGAAGTACGGTATGCTCAGCATCCCTTTGCACTGTTCTGCTCTCTCTGTGCTCCCTGTCTCCTAGGCAAGAAGGTGAGGAGAGTGCTTATGCAACCTGTATTTGTTGCCCTTACTGTAAGAAAGTGTCCCACAAGAATATTTGTTCCTGTACCAATTACTGAAAATAACACTGTGGAGCCTGTAAGGACAATTTTGACATGTTGGGATGAGAGAGTTACAGCTGTTCCTAAACAGCAGACTCTGCTTGAAGCAGGTGCAATGGAGGAACTGCAACGGACTGCTTCTTCATGGTAAAATTTTCAAATTTAGGACTGGTTCCTGAACAGCTGATGTTTTAAGAATTTCAAAATGGATGTAAAAAAATCCTTTTTGTCTTTAATAAGATTATACACATAAGTGCAGACAACCTCTGTGCAGTCTGTGTGAGTTTGAACGTGTGTAATTGTTGTCGAATTTTAGTTCAGTGTAACAGTCACTCCCCTACAGTAATGAGCACGCAATCTGCATGCTTAAGCTCCTCCTGCAGCTGCACTGTGATGAGGTGGAAGCCATCCACCAGCTCTGATTTCCCAAGCGCACAAAGTATTTCATTACTGCACCAGCCTTGGTAGCAATAGGCTTCTTACAGTATAATAAACCTTATATGTTGTTGGATTTGTTGGTGACCCAGAAGTTGCTAGTCGGCCAAGACAAGCAAGCTACAGTTGTGACACAAACTAGGCATGCTGGTTGTGCTCTTTGTGGAGCCCAAGGGAGCTTGCTACTTGGGTTATGGATAGATGAGAGGGCGCACAGGTGTAGTTTCTTTGTACATCTGCTGGTCCAGGGTAAATCTATATGCTTATCTGTATCTGGGTCTATGTATACAGATGATTTTGTTTCTGGGGTCCTCAGTCTACTCATTGAAATCCAATATGTTCACAGTACCTGTGTAGAATAAAGGGTCACCCCTTTTGTCCTCAAGGGATGAAAAGACCAGCTGTCTGTCAATAGAAATATTACAAATTTTCATGCATCTATGAGTAAGAAATTGTCCTGCTTCTCAGAACTTTTCATCCTTGGGTATTATTTATTTCCCTAAAGAAACCACGTTTCTTTAATAATCTGTGAGAAACTTTTAAAATTAAAAAATAAGGAAAAATCTGTATTTTTTATTTAGTTTTCTCATGGTGTTTACATGTGTAAGTGACAGCATTCTTTCTCCTTGATTCACCAGACCTCTGCTTATATGTGTTTAGTAGTTAAAAATAATTGGTATATTTTTCTCTTAGTCCCGAGACACTGGTATTTCTCAAGGCTCTTCCTGTTTTCTCAGATGCTGGATTTTTCTCTTGTATTACTGAAAGCTGTCTGCATATACGCACTGCTTAAAATGCCACTGCACCCTAACCAACTGAAATTGAGGCACTCTAAACTCAGTGGGTTTGTTTTTAATTAAGAAATAAAAAAAGAGGAAAATGTTTAGATTTTGGGCACTTGGTAACTTTTAATGTAGCTGAACAAATAAAAATTACATCTGCGCTTGTAATTTTTATCTGTTTTTATATATGCCAAAACTCATATTTTTCTTTATTTTCTTTTGGTCGATTAATATTCCTTCTGAATCTTCTTTTCCACTTCACTTCCCCATTTGCTGTGCTTTCTCCCAATCTCTTTACCCTTGGTAACTGTTGCCGCATCCAGTAATCCCTGCAGATGCCGTATGTGTATCTTTCTTAGCAATAACATTGCTTAACGTATTTTAACATTTTATAAACTTTTTTTGCAAAGTTTGTTTTGGCTGGAAACCATTTAAATATGAGAGCTAAAGCAGTGACTTCTGCCGAATTTAAAGGAAAATTACCACATCTGCTTCCAGCTAATATGCTGTTTAAAAACACCAGTTTCAGATTTATGGGAGTGCAGCTTGCCTCCTTGTAATTATACATTTTGATTGACCCAGATGTAACATTAAGTGCACTTTTCATTGTTTTTTGTCGTGGGTTTTTGTTTCCTTTCTTACAGATAACTTTGCCCACAGAGCAGCAGTTCGTCATGCACTAGCCAATGACAAAGACTGGCAGGGAAAATTCATCTCTCCAGCTCTTCCCTTGATAGAAAAGCAGTACAATGAGGTTGCTTATCTGGTACCCTGGTGTCAGCTCGGGAAGCCTCCAAAAGACGGGGGTGAGCTTATCTTCTCTCTTGCTGAGTAAAGTTACTGACACTGACGGGCTAACAAAAAATGGCTTAAAGTTTAAACCAGGTATTACATGGTTTTAGAAGCCCTTATGTAACAAGTGCACACATTTCACACCCATGTGAAAAGGTGATGTAACACAAATGAGGGACAAAGGTTTTGAGAAGGATTTTATACTGACTTCCATCAGTTACTGACTAGAGCCCTGATCATGAAGGTTGTAAAGAGGTGTGTGGCTTGCCTCAGTGATCGTGAAAAATGGCAATGCCACAGTAGTGGTCAGAGCAGTCACCTGGGACTTGCTTTGTCCATCCGTCAGTGAGAGGGCATTTCCTGGAGACGCTAAAGAAAAGATGTTGATTGTTCTCTTTCACAGAGGTTTTTGAGTTCATCAGTTTGCTTTGATGTTGCTGCTGCTTTTGCCATAATAATTTCAAGAGAAAAAAAAAAAATCCCTATTTTTTTAAAGATAGCTGGAAGTCAAGCATACTTTGTAACTTTGTAACAATCATAGATCAGGTGTAGGTGTCCTGTCCATATGTATACTAATTCTTCCTGTGTTAAATGTGGTATTTATAGTGCTGACTGTTCCCCAATATATGAACATTTGCAATCTAAGGGGTTTATCATAAACCACTTCAATACCAATACCAGAAAACATCACTGGCCTTAAAAAAGGCCAGCTCGTATTGTTCAATCATCCATCCAAATCCCAGAAACATGTATGAGTACTTGTGATACTGCAAAGTAGCCTGTGTCTTCCCAGGCAACACCGAATACTGCTAAGTTGGGCTCATTGTGAAGCTTTCTGTTCCTCAGCATCCTGGTACTTACCTTTACACTTGAACTAGCTCCAGTTAGCAAACCTGTATTCTTATGAGCCCCTGAAAGCTGTGAGATGTTGTGCGTGCTGGGATGAAGGGGCAGTTTCATGTCCTGCTAACCCCAAATGGCAGGAAGTTGCAGTACTGCTTTCACAGGAGCTGTGTCATAAGAAATAGCATGCTACATGTTTCCTTCTTTGAGGTTATCTTTGCCTTTTTTCTCAGGGCTGTATGAATGGGTTACTTTCCAGATGAAGCCTGGTGGGCCAGCATTGTGGGGTGAAGCGTTCCAAGCTGCAATCAATGCTCACGTCAATACAGGTTACACCAAACTGATTGGTGTTTTCCACACAGAGTACGGATTTCTTAACACAGGTACTACTCGATTTCTGGTAGAGACTTTGGCATGGGAAGGGGTGGAGGGAGAGGGGCAAGCACTTGTCCTGGATCAGGATTGGCTGGCTTGATGAAGTGTTAGTGTGGGTCACCAGAGTCCTGTAAACAGTCCTTGAACCCATCTTTGTGTACTGGGTTATAAACCAGGTGCTGCTATTTTAGAAGACTCTCAGATTTGGTGTTAAAGAGTCAAACCTTTTAAAGACTCAGCAAAGGCTCATCCCGTCACTTGCTTGCCTGGAGAATTGTTTGTGCTAACTGCAAGGCGCCTAACTGGTGAAGGGAGACTCTTAGTACTTTTGTGTTGCAGCACAACAGCATTCAGCTGACTCTGTTTGTACTTTTCTCAGTCCACGTGATCTGGTGGAATGAGAGTCCAGATCACCGGGCAGCAGGAAGGCACAGAGCTCATGAGGACGCCAGAGTGGTAGCAGCTGGTAAGGGATGAATGATCCAGAGAACTCACTAGTGCTACCTGCGTGCATGCTGAGTAAAGTATTGTTTCTCATTGGATGCCTGTCTTAATTAAACATGTTTAATTTCAGTGCGGGACAGTGTCAGATTTTTGGAATCCCAGCAAAATATGCTCCTGATGCCTCTGCCGTGCTCGTCACTGAAGTAACCTTCTTCTAAGGATGCAGCTAAATGCAGAAAGGACAAGACAGAAGTGCTGTAAGATGGATTGTCAAACCCTTGTGACCTCAGCTGTTCTTCAGTTTACAGTAAATGGATGCAAAATGTTGATCACTAGCAGTGTAAATCAGTAAAATTTTACACCCTAATAGCAATTGCTGAGTTTATGGTGATACTCCTGCCTCCCCAGGAAACAGAACTTGAGCCCTATCACTTATGGCATGAACTACACTTCACCCGTCTTTTAGTCTCATTCCTTAGTTTGTAATACTTTTCTGCATAGGCAGATGTCATGGTTTAAGCCCACCTGTAATTCAGAAAACCACACAGTCTCTCTGTCACTCCCCCCCTTTCTTCCCCACCCTGCTCCCAGAGGGATGGGGAGGAGAATCCAGAGAATGTAACTCCCACAGGTTGAGATAAGAGCAGTCCAGTAACTAAGGTATAACACAAACCACTGCTGCTACCACCAATAATAATGACAAGGGAAATAACAAGGGAAGCGAATACAACCCCTCACCATCTGCTGACCAGTACCCAGCCTGACCGAGCAGTGATCTAACCCTTCCTGGTAACTGCCCCCAGTTTATATACTGGGCATGACGTGCTGTGGTATGGAATACCTCTTTGGTCAGTTTGGGTCACGTGTCCTGTCTCTGCTTCCTCCTGGCTTTCCCTCCTCCCCGGCAGAGCATGAGACTCAGAAAGTCCTTGGTCAGAGTAAACATTACTGAGCAGCAGCCGAAAACAGCGGTGTTATCAGTGCTGTTCCCAGGCTGAAAGTCAAAACCACAGCACTGCACCAGCTATTAAGAAGGAGAAAAATGACTGCTGCTGCTGAACCCAGGACAGGAGATTACTTAACCAAACCTTGCAAGTTAAGTGCTGTCTTCCATCGCAGCTCAGAGCCGGTATCATTTTCATAATGTGCTTTGGTGACTGTTGTAATTACCACATCTTGGATATTGCATACTGGGTTATGAAAGAATGCCCCCACATATCTGTTAACCAATTATGTTTTAATCAGGCTCCTTACTGGGATGCTTTGTTTTAATTCTGAATCATGAAAAACATTAATGTGGCTGGAAGTGCACCTAGGGAGGTGCTGCAGTGGAGCTGGTCACGTAGTGTGTCCCAATGAACTCTGCTGCAAGGCGAGCATTTATTCACTATCTTATTATAGTTCAGTCCAGCTCTTTCCTTTCTTTCTCAGGAGGCTCAGGAGTTCCTCAAAACTGTAGATTACACACATAATGCTTTTCCTTAGGTATCTTAATATTTCTCTAGGCTGTTGAATAGGCCGCCTTGTTCACCTGTATAGTCAAACTCAGCTGACAGTGTTCTAAATACTTTTTGCCAGACTGTTAAAAGCTAAATAAATGTGTGTAGAGTGTGAATTTCTGTTGCTTACAGCTCAAGCTCTTAACTCTTTTTAAACTCTGAGATGATAAACCCCATTCTCCAGTTATGGCATTTTACAGGTCTTGGATTTTGGACAACAGCGGTCTTGGTAATTGCTTTAGAGCCACTAAACTGAAGTGAACAGTAGCACAGCAGAAGGTACATGGGATGAGGACTCACGCTTATATGTTGTATACAGTGGAATGGAGCACACCCTTCAGCATTTAAAGGTCAGGAAGTGGCAGAGCACGCAGGAAGCTTTCCTACAGGTTGATCACTGACCTTCAATGAGCAATTTTCTGCTGAAGTATCTTTGTGCAGTCTGCCTAATGATGGTTATCGGTTCCGTGAAGTGCATTAGGGTCTCACAGAAAGCACTTAAAAAGATCCTGCTGTAGGCAATTAGATCCAAGGGCAGGTGGATAGGGTCCAGCTGCTCTAGTAACGGAATGTAACAGGTCCTAGCACTGATACGCATGTTCATAACTCCTCTCCCTTCTACAAAACCATCTTTAACTTTCTCAGGGTTGAACAAGCACTACTTCAGAGACCACTGTCTTCTATTTTACAGATCAACTTTTTAAAGGTATAAACGGTTGATAAACCATCATTACCAAGTTGATTTAGAATGTTACCTTATGGCAGTTAACTCAGGGCTTTTTTTGGGTTTTTTACATAACAAAAAATGGGCTGAAAAATGAGACACGGAATTAATAATTCCCCCCCCCCAAAAAAAAAAAAAAAAAAGTTCTTTTTTTTATTGGAACAAAAAAGAGCTGTACTAAAAACAGTGTAATTTTTTAAGTGAAACTATTTTCCTTGTCACCAGCATTAAGAGTAAAGAACGCTCAGGATTTTAGAGGTGTGCTTTATTCCGAAGTTCGTGGTTTTCTGACAAGTGGTTGATAAATCAAGCACATTACCCAAAACACCAGCTGGACGCTAGATTAAAACACAAAACCCAGGAAATTTTAATTAGCTTATTTAGTACGAATTTTCCTGATGAGTGCAGCTTCAAGAACTGGCTGGATCCTGGAACTTAACTGGTTGGTGGTGGGATTACAGGCAGTAGTTGGCAAAATTTTAACATCAGTTTCCTTATGGGCAGTTGGACCATTATTCTGCTTTCATTTGTAAACTGCTGGTCTAAATCAAGCTAGTATTAACTGGAATAGTCTTCCTTTAATTTGATACTAGCTAAGGGTTCGTTAAGTTTAGCATATTTCAGTCTTTATACTGAAGCATAGCTTTTTGCTTTGTCAGTACAAACAGGCACAGACTGTTCAGCAAAGAGGCGAGCAGTTATCAGTAGTTGCAACTTTTCCACCTCTGTAATGGAAATACTCAGAGGCAGGTAGCTGGCTTGGGATTTAAACATCCAGGTAAGTTTATTGTGCTCTTCAGCTGGATTTGACAGTTGCATGGATCACTGTTTTCAGGACTTGCTGGAGACCTTTTTATTTACTACCTTTAGAAACTCCCAAGTAGCACTTCCATTTCAAATCTTGTGCCAGCTCACTTGACTTAAAATAGTATGTGCACTGTGCCAATTTGTAGGTACTGGAACTGCTTGTATATTATACATCAACATTCAAACAAAACAAAACGGACAAAACAAGAACTTCTGACAGCACTCCTCAAAAGAACACATGCAAAAACTACGTTCTGAAAACCAATGGTGCCGTAACAGCTTTATTTTTCACTTAATACAAGGCAATTAGAGTGCCTTTTGATACTTTGCGTAAGAGATATTAGCAAATACAAATATATATTTTTTTTCTTTTATTGAAAATGACCATTTAAGGATTTAACTTAGGAATTTCAGTTGTGAAATCGCTCTAGATTTTTGCAAAGTTAACAGATATTCCAGTGCAAAAAACAGATCCCATTACAGATAGCATAAAGTGCTTGGAACGAAGGACCAACTATAATTCAGGAGGGAAGGATAAGCATAAAGTGGTAGTTTAACCATGGGGAAAATACAACAACTCCTTACCGAAATACAAATGTACTACAAAAAGGGATACAACATGTCAATAGTAAAATGATTTAGAATAAGTTAACACCTCAGCGCAGTTTCATTACCAAGAGTGGTTCATACACTGTATGTGACTATAGAGTGATTTTTGCCCCAACACATGAGTAAATTAGTGGCTATCTGAACTTATTCCATGACAAATCTTCATGTGAGAGTTGAATTATGCTGGCTGTTCAGTACAAAAGAGTCAGGTCAGAGCTGTGAAATAGTCTGGTTAAGATCTGTATTTACTTTTAATATTTTGTCACAGATAGTAGACTCTGAGCATGACAGTCACAGGGCAATAGGAATCAAGAATTTTGTTGGTGCGATAAGGAAAGAGGATTATGATGTAACTGTTGTCTCCTGCTAAATTAATCATTTAAATGAGCAGTTCCGAAGAGCAGACCACAGGCCTTGAAGGACCAAATCTGAACCTAGAACTCGTTCTAGTTCTACATGCACTAGTTTGGTGCCATGCAAAACTTAAACCCTTCACTTTGGTGACTTAATGCTGATTTGTAATAGTGATCTTTAGCAGTGGTAAGCCTTTAATACATGCTAGTTCTTTCAACGATACCGTAACATAGCTGCAGCCTCTTATAGAGAAGTCATGGCTGTAGCTCAGCTGTTCAGTACTTTTTCTGCACCTGGAAGTCTGGTGTATTCATCACCCTGCTACTCATCCCCGTAGGGTGACAATGCTATAAAGGTAATAACTAATCACGTTTTAAGTGAGGTATACCAATCCCCATTATACTCCTTTCTCAATCCCCTTAGCAATGTACTAAATACAGTTTAAAAAAAAAAAAAAAAAAAAAAAAAGGGTATCAAAAAGGCACTTCAGCAGAGTCCGTAGAAAGCTCCTACTCTATCCCAAGGCAGGACACAGCAGGGATTGGGAACTTCATATGTATTTAACTGTTTCAAAATTTCTGATTTGGCCAGTGTTACCAAGTATACCTGGAAACATAGAATCATAGAATGGTTTGAGTTGGAAAGGATCTAAAGACCATCTCATTCCAACCCCCCTGCCATGGGCAGGGACACCTCACATTAGACCATGTCACCCAAGGCTCTGTCCGGCTCACAACAGCTTCTTGACTGTCTGTTGGGCTGCTATGGACATTCACGGAAGAAAACGGTCCATGACTGGTTCATGGTGGAGCGGCATCAAGAACTAGTGCCAAACCTGTATGGGTATTTAAGGAAGGGGCATGACATACTTGAATAGCCCAGGAACTGCACTTGGGTTCAAACCACATTACCAAATCTATTTCTGAATGTAAAAGCAAGGTAAAGGGGCCTGTAAGCATATTAATGAAAGCATACTCTCCCATGACTGTTGTACAATGTCAGTGAGAATTGGTTGTTCTTACAACAAAATATGCCCTCTAACATTATTCTGGCTTCATAAAACCTCAGAAGTTATTGACTGATGTAACTGTAGCACTACTACTTTGAAGAATCTTGTCCTTCAAGGGGACTTTTGCTGAAGCAGTTTGTCACGTGTAATAGTGGCGTGTTCTCCAGTTAGGGATCACCAAATGACTGAAACTACACTGCATAACAGAAGCAGAAACTTCTTACACATTAATCTAATGTTATACCAGTTTCCAAACAAAAATATTTGACGTGAGCAACTTGCGGTATTTGCAGATAGCAGCTGATTGCTAGAGTCTGGAGCTTGGTCAGATCATGAACTTAGCTATCACTGAATCGACAGAACGAGAGCATAGCATTGCAGGCACAATGTAAAGAAATACTGTGGCTACAAAGATCAACTGAAAGCACTTTCAATCCCTAATTAAGCTACCTATCTACTTAAAGTCATAAATAATACTGTTAAAAAAAAAAATCTACATCTCATTTCTAATTTTACCTGTCAAAGCCAGAAATGGTAACATGCTTGTGCTAAGCAGTACTTTCAGATTATGGGTACCTTTCTGGTGCAAAGCAGGGGTTAAAGAGCAGATATTACGTATCTGAGTGACATCTCATGATTTAGAATTTGCTCTTGGCATTAGCAGCTTGTACAACTACTGAGTTTGCTGCTGTGGTCCAAACGCTAGGTCTGCTTCTCACCCACCTCCTCCTACTAGGTGTTCAGGCAGCTGCTGCAGCACCTCAAAGAGCAGGAGAGTATTTAACTACATAAAACCCTAGCCAGAGTAGGTTACTGGTTATGACGCTGGTGGGTCAATCCTGTGCATTTGCAGGGTTCACGGTTCTGTGTATCACCACTTACTGATGGAGATGTACAGATATGATGGCCTGTCTCCTGGCGTCCCATCTGCACAGTACTGCTTTGTGGCCTAAGATTTGTCAGCAACTCACCTACACCAGTCTGAGAAAAGCAGGTGGTCAGGTAAGTTTTCACAATCTAAGGCTACAACACTGGTGGTGACTTTTCTTGCCACTGACTGTTTTGGTGCATTCATTGCCAGCAATGGATGTAACACCACAAAATTCCCACTCACAACACGAATGTTTTAAAGACTAAAACATGCATGTCTAAAATACCTATAAATAACCACTGGCCACGATTCCACAGTGAACTATTTCTGCAGTGCTAGTGAAAGCATACTGTACAGGACAACACACAGTATAGCTGAAATCCCACAGCATCTGGTGGGTGCTTTACCACAGCTTCAGAGTTATACTGTAATGAGCTAAGTTCAAGTCTTTCACTTCAGCACAGTACAAGACGACCCCATGAGGCACGGCCCGCAAAGGAATTTGTTTCTGTTGCATTGAATTGCATTGCATTGAATGGGTATCAGTAGAGTGTCCAGTTTCTCTTCCTCTAGCTTCTTTGGGAGTATCCTATCCCAGGGAAGTTTGCATTCTGCTCACCATTTCTTTGCTGAAATTGGCTCACACACAACTTTCTTTTACCTTCTCATCTTGCAGGAAGGAATTAAGGATTGCAATGTCTACCACAGTCTGGTTTTTGTGCAGTGACAGATCCTTAGTGTGGTCGTCGTCGCTTTGGTCCTTAGCAAAATTTACAAATACCTGCAAGAAAAAAAGGCCATGTCACACACATCACCCTGAATTTTCATTAATGCAGGGCATTTTACGCACTGGGCTTCCTAAGCTAGTCCCAGGATTCAGTACTCCACTAAAACGCCCTTAAAAGATAGGTCCAGTAAATTGGTGGATTTATTCTTACCTCTGCAAGCAGAAGCTTTTGGCAGACAGGCTACTAAAAAAACTTACTTGGTCAAGTGTGGTCTGAGAAACGGAGTAGTCTTCGATGTGGAGTCTCTTCTTGTTCTGGGAGAGAATACTGAATATTCTCGCCAGGGAAGATGGTGAAGAGGGAAGCTGGTACTGCAGCATGTTCCGATGCTTTTCCTTCAGGACGCTTCCAGGGAAGGCATGCCCAAAGAACTCCTCAACGGGCTTCAAGTCTGGGTTTGCCCCTGCAATTCTCACCACTATTGTGTAACCATCTCCGAACCTGTAAACAAGAGCACCAGCACAGGAGTTAAGTGTCTCTGAAACAGAAGTGCAGTTTAAAATCCAGCAGCATCTCCTATAGCCAGAATAGCAATTAAGACAGAGGAATTAAGTCTGACTGTATTTCCCTAAAAACACAGACAACTCCAGGGTGTAAAATGAAAATAGCTACCTGTTCTTTAGATGCTGGACACTGCCCAGACACCTGAATCGCCCATTGACCATTATCGCCATTCGAGTGCACAGGGCTTCACATTCTTCCATGCTGTGGGCAGAATTAACTTCATTAGCACTGCAAGCAGCAGTGAAGGGCAGAGCAGCTAAACAGAGTTTAGCATCCAGCCCTGCTAGACGCAAAAGCCAGGGTATGATACAGCTGGGCTGCTACTTGCCTGTGAGATGTGAGCACCACTGATCTTCCCTCTTTGATTACACTCAGAGCACAGTTCCATAGGAAACGACGTGCTTTGGGATCCATCCCTGTTGTTGGCTCATCCTGCAAAATATATAAAAAACTGAGGTTATTACCAACAAATAACTCACCTCTGAAATAACTGTCCATTCTGTTCATGCATCCTGGAAACGTTGAAAATAAGCAGGTTTGACTTATTTTCTGAAATGAGAAAATAATTTACACTCCAAATTTTAAATTAGCAAGTGCCTTTTTCAAAACTGAGTACTGCTTATTCTGCAAGTATAACATGTTGAAATAGGCTGTTCTAAACCAGATCAATTAGTTTGTTTAAAGAGAGCACTAGACTACTTTTTCTGGCACTATGAATTTTAATAAACCTAAGATTTGTCCCCAGTTTTAATCTAAAGAATCCAAAAACATTTATTTCCAATCTTCACTGAATATTAAAAACACAGGACTGATTCTCCCACACAGTAAGATTTGCCTGAATCCAGCCAGGAAGGCTGTTATTTTTTGTAGGCATGGAAATCTTTGCAGCTGTACTAAAGTGGTAAAGATGCTGGCAGTTTGGCATCATGTTTGAGACCCCACTTACCCAGTGATTTTTCAGAAACAGAAGCCCAGAGTCACATTATAGCTTGCATGTACATTTAAATAAGGAATCTTTATCTCCATGTGTTCTTTGCTCCTGTTTAAGTGACTAATGATGTATTTAAACGTTAGCTGGCTGTGAAAATCTGGTCTTCCTCTGAACCTGATTTTTCTGTTTTCTAAGGAAAATGCTAATGAGCAACATTGCAGACTCACCAAGAACACCACAGGTGGCCCTCCAATGAGGGCAATGGCTGTGGAGAGCTTGCGCCTGTTCCCTCCACTGTAATTCCCAGCATATTTTTCTCCGTATTTCACAAGACCCAGTTTCCGAATTGCCCACTCACCAACCTGTAAGAGAGAGCACACCACCCTCTTGAGTCAAGCACAGCAACATCGATCTACACAGTGAGATTTTCCTCATGAGTTTTACCTTTAGAAACATTTATAACATTTATCTTTTTTTTTCATAAGGGCCACTGATCTGAGGTTCTCATGTGCCATGGATATGGGTTTTGAAATACCCTGCTCACCTCTAGATTAGGATATACGCAATCCTGCCTCTGGGAGGCCAGAAAATCAAATGTCTGCCATTAATTGGGGAGAGAGCATGATTTTTGCACCAGACAGCCGCATTAACCAGCAGTGTAGTGCTCATAGCAGCACTGGTTTTACCTGGTGTCCTGGGTTCAGCAATAGCAGTCATTTTTCTCCTTCTTAGTAGCTGGTACAGTGCTGTGTTTTTGACTTTCAGCCTGGGAACAGCGCTGATAACACCGATGCTTTTAGTTGCTACTGAGCAGTGCTTACCCTGACCAAGGACTTTTCAGTCTCATTCTCTGCCAGTGAGGAGTGGCAAAGGAAGCCAGGAGGAAGCAGAGACAGGACACCTGACCCAAACTGACCAAAGAGGTTATTCCATACCACAGCACATCATGCCCAGTATATAAATTGGGGGCAGTTACCCAGAAGGGTTAGATCACTGCTCGGGTCGAGCTGGGTATCGGTCGGCAGGTAGTGAGCTTTTGTATTCCCTTCCCTTGTTATTTGCCCTATCATTATTATTATTGGTGGTACCAGCAGTGGTTTGTGTTATACCTTAGTTATTGGACTGTTCTTATCTCAACCCGTGAGAGTTACAGTCTTTCGATTCTCTTCCCCATTGTTCCAGGGGCAGGGGGAGAAAGAAAGAAGGGAGGGAGCGAGCGGTTCTGGGTTGCCAGCTGGGCTTAAACCACAACAGTTCTTTCTGGCACCCAACATGGGGCATGAAGGGTTGAGATAACAACAGATCTGATCAGAGTGTGTCTAATCGTATTTGTGATAAGCATTCATTGTTTTGGATTAATAGTCACTCATCACAATGCTGATTTATTGGCTCTCAAAGTTGTTGCTCTTGATCTCAGAGTTTCAGCATGTCGTACCTCACTTACAGCCGGAATTTGCTGTTTTAGTGTTTATCAGCTGGGGCGCCTGGGCTAAGGTTCTTGATTCACTGTATTTTATGGTAATGACTTGTAATACAATAAACTCATTGATCATGAAACTGATCTGTCTTGCATTCCAAGTGTAGTCCTCACCTCTATACTTTGGGAGGTATATAATAGAAGTGTTCAGCAATTACACATTTTTTTCCCCTCCTCAGGCGCTCAACCTATGAAGAAGATGTTCCCAGGTCCCCCACCAGGCTATTTACAGCATTGTTTGAGAATTCCAAAGGTTTTGGATGGCCTTTAAATACCCTTGAAACCTGCCTGCTGCTTGTGCTGGGGATCAGCATGTTAATACCCAGATGGTGTGTGTTTTACCCACAGCCATACCACCCTGAGAACACCCTATTCTGTCTCATCTTGAAAGTCAAGCAGGGTCAGGCTCAGGTCTTTTCTAGGGTTAAACAAGGATACAGGAGGACCACAAAGAGATATTTCCCCCAGGCTGGACAGTCATGAGTGTGAAGATGTATGGTAATTTTATGGGCAAGCACCTGGGCCAATGGGCCCCTCTAGTGCTTTGGAACATCACACCTGAACAAGTGCAAAATCTGGAAAAATTATCAGAATACTTAAATGATGTGTGTTGTCATCTTGGCAACACCAGAGAGGCAAAAATCAGGGGGATGTGCTGGGGCTTGGCCTACACCTACAGGGCGTCTCTGGAAAAAGATGTCTCTGGATCTGATGGCAAAGCGACAGACAACACAGCTACTCAACCCCCAAGCACAATAGCTACACCAACCCCGACAACAGACACTGCAGCCAAACAGAAGGACCAATCTGTGCCAGTATCGATTGCCCCTGTAAGCAAGGGGAAGAGCAAAGGACAGCCACAAAGAGCAACTCGTGCAGTGAAGAAAGATGAAGGCACAATGCACATACTACAGCAACTGAACTAGAGTTATATCTACAGGAATCAGAGGAAGAGGAAGAAGAAGAAGAGGTGACTTCTCGATTCTGGACCTCAACCGAGCTGCAGATTATGCAAAAAAATTTCAGCCATCTTCCAGGGGAGCACATCATCACCTGGTTGCTCCGATGCTGGACAGTGGGGCCGACGGTCATGAACTAGAAGGTAGTGAAGCCAAACAGCTGGGATCACCTGCTAGGGAAGGGGGAATTGACAAAGCAATTGCAAAAAAGGAACGGTCCCTCAGCCTTTAGAGGCAGCTCTTGGCAGCTGTGAAGGAAAGGTTTCCCTACAAGGACGATGTTATGTGTCACTCAGCCAAGTGGACCATGACAGAGAGAGGAATCCAGTCCCTGAGGGAATCAGCCATTCTAGAGATCTGTTGTAGGCCAGATGCTGGGAATGCACCTGTAGATCCAAAAGAATGGCAGACTGTCCTGCGCAGCTAGCTTTCCAGTTGTTGTGGACTTGCAGCAGGGACGGGCTCACTACTGACACATAGCAATCCCACTGTGCTGCATCTTAGCCCTTCAGACAGATGGCGAGGATCTGGCCTGTTATACAAGAGTATTAGTACTAGTGCCAATGGCCAGGCGTTGTTGCCGTGGGGACTAAAAAGTGTTAGGGGGAAGAGAATCAGCTACCACTTGGATCATATGCAGAACTGGGTCTCTTTTTACATGGGGCTGATGGGAACATCACACAGAGGAACTCACCAGCAACCTTCAAAGGAGCTTTCAGTCTTCACCCATCATCACTACTCTCAAAGAGCAATTCAGGCTAGCTGGGTATACTCTGGGCACCAGATCTGACCCCTATCCAAAGCACTGAGCACAGATGTCACCTTCCTACTTACAGTGGTTCCTGCTCTGCAGCACCCAGGACACTTAATGAAAACTGTGAAAGATGCTGTATGGTATTGGCAGCTGCCATTAAGTTGCCTAAAGACTGTTAGTGTAACATCATGTCTGAAAGCTGAAATAGCAGTACTTTAAGGGCGCAGCACAATCAACTGGAAAGATATAACAACTAGAAGGAGGCTTCTGTTAAGCTGTTGAGTGCTTCCTCCCTGAGACTTTGAAGAATTAACTCTTGGCATCAGATTAAGTTCTGCATGACCTGCAGCTTCACAGCCCTTAAAAGAAAGAAGTTATTCAGTGGAGAAATGCATCCACTGTGAGAATTCAGGACTCAAAGTATCTGACCTTCATTTAGTACATTTTAGCAACTTTGGTTTGACCTGGAAGGAAAGGTGGACAGATTTCACCACATAGTATCTTCAGCAGCTTCACATCATGGCATTACATGTGTTGCAGGGAGGGTGCATGGAAGCAGGAACAACTGGTCACTGGAGTAGGTCCTATGGTGTTTAGTTTACCTTGCAGACTTCTTTCTCTGGAACACCTCTCAGGAGTGCGTAGAACTCCAAGTGCTCTCGCCCTGTCAGCAGCTCATTAACAGCATCGAACTGTGGGCAGTACCCCATGTTCTGATGGACTTCTTGGATGTTGGACAAGATACTGTAAAAGAAAAGCTCCTTTGTTAGGATTTCACAAGTACATTATGCTATTTTAGGTGTTAAAAAGAGGAAAGTGAAACAGTGGTTTTGGAATCACGGAGCTAACAAAAAATGCAGGATCCTAGAAGTCCATCTTGGCCAAATCTTTTTTTTCAATATGATATTTGAACATGAGAGGGCAGGTACTGAGAAGTGACTACCCGAATAAATCAATTTTCCTAAGCTCATGAAATACTTTACCAGACTCATCAAAGGGCTGAAACAGATACCAGGAGTTGAAAAAGGGAAAAGTGCAGCAGAGTTTAGACTGCTGGAAGTGGAACTAAGGCTGTGGGATATGACGAAGAAAGCAGCAAAGGACCTGCTTTGACACAAAGCAGAGAAAGATGCATGTTTTTTCACCTGTTTCCTTTGAGGAAAGCTTCTCCTCCTGTCACATCTGTATCACCAGTTAGCATCTTAAAAGTGGATGACTTGCCAGCACCGTTTACTCCCAGGAGTCCAAAGCACTGGTGATACAAAAGAGCAGATGAGCACAGTGTTTTTAAGAACAGGATTCAACTACATCATTTCAGCACAGACAAGATGGGAAGGAGCAAATCTGACCCTCGGGACAGCTGGAGGGAGTCTTTTGCGCATTTTCAGAGAAAAAGCCTCTGGGCTGTTATTTTAAGTGCAAGCCTTTAGGTTGGGAAAATGAATCAATTGTGGTGCCACCTTGGTGCAGTGCCACCACAGCCTATCTATGCCAACCCTTGAAGGTACCAGAGTTTGGCCTCTGGTCCCAGACACTGAGTCAAGTATCTCTTCAAAGGCAGAGAGACATAGGATCAGAAACTTCGACTTCCAGGCAATTTCCTTTGATGTAGTCTGAATATAATCTGTTTCTGATCTTAACCCTACTCTCTGCTGTCTGTTCTCTAAATACTGCATTAATAGCAGAGCAAAGAATTTGACAGATAACCTTACCTCTCCAGGGGGTATTCCAACACAGATCCTATCAACAGCTGGCTTTCGCTTCATTCTGTAAATCTGAAACCAGGAGAAAAAGAATGAGAAGGACAACGTCAGTGAGAACTCTAATTTGAGCTATATGTATTCAAAACTCCAAACACATTCTGCTTTTGATCACACTAAATTCCTCTGAATAAGGCTTCTGGTGAAGAGCATGGTTTTGTACCAAGTAGTCTTAGGAATGCAGAACTTCTGTCACCTTGGTTAGCTCCTTGATTTCCAAGATGTCACTCTGTCCTCCTCCACTAATTATTCTCTGTCTTTCTCTGGTTACATCCTCATCTTCATCATTCACGGGAGGCAGTTTGGCATAGACAGGCCTGGAGAGAGTAACATACAAAAGCCTTAGCAGAACATGACAGGGCCTTCACAGTCAATATTCTGCACACTTCATGCGGGACACCAGTGAATACTTCACCTGCCTGCAGCACTGAAGTGAAGCAGAAAAACCTACCTGGGTCTGATGAAGAACCTGTACTGGATGAGCACTGTGATGAGGAAGAAGACAACACCCTCTACTGCCATGGCAAAGAGGTTCCTTCCCACCAGGTCCCATGACAGAGGAGACACAAAACGATTTTCTCCTGCCAAAATGAGACGAAGAGCACAGTCACCTTTCCCAAGCAACAGAAGCAGGCTAGCATTTCTTCCTGCAGAGCTCACCAAGTTGGGCGCTGGGGCAACTGGAGAGCAGCCAGCGGGAGGAGGGAAAGGACAGACCACACAAGGGGCCAGTCATGGCTGAATGCATATTTCTTGCTGTAGCAGAGCTGGGACATGGGCCCAGAGAAATCAGTCTGCCAAAGGAGAGCTGGCCCACCTTTATGAAAGGTTAGTGGAGCACAGAAAGACTGAGTCAGGCCTGGCATCTGCATCTCATTAAAAAGAAAACACATCCAGTTTTCCAGGGTCTCAGCGGCTCCTTACACTTGGCCTAATGATCCTCGCTATACAGTTGTGTTTATGCATTTTTGTTTAATGGCCCTAATAACTCAAAACTGTGGGGATCTATCTGCCAGGCCCTCTTCTGTCCTTGAAACAACCTAAAAAGGACAGCTGTGGAGACTTGCCAGCATTGATCAGATTTGTGCTGCAAACTGTGCACTTTTAGTTCCTCACAAGTCAGAGGAGCAAAGGGTGCTGCCTATCCAGAGCAGGCTCGAGCTTTCCCCATTCAGTTCAGGCCACTGTCCCTGTGATACACAATTTCACTTACCAAACCTCTCCAGAGCATCAGCCATGGCCTGGTTTTTCACCATATCAATGAGTCCCCGCCCCAGGCAGAAGTGGGGGAAGATGAGGAAAACAGACTTCAGGATGTCATTGATGTTGTTCAGCTTCTGTTAAGATAAAAATCAAGTGCCAGTGAGCCATCTGAGCAGAAAGCAGCCACCACCTGCCAAGTGTGACCACAGAATCATAGAATCATTTTGGCTGGAAAAGACCTTTAAGATTGACTTCAAATGCATGTTGTGATTGACCCCTCCCTCCCCCAACACTGCATCCCCACTAAAACTCAAGGATTAGAAATGTTCTCCCAAAAGCCATTGCCATGGCTTCTCTGGACCTTGTCCTTGTCTTGCTCAAGATGCTATCAATACAAGCAAACTGCACCCAAGGAGAAATTTCTCCAGTAACAGTCTAAAAGGCGGTGTCTGCAAACAATAATATGCAGAAAGGCTACAGGTTGAGGAAACAGGAAAGTTGTGCTTGCACAGTTTGGGTATCTCAGAGGCTGTGTAGCCCCTCCCTATTACATATTGGAGGCCCTAATCCCTTATTTTGTGGTCTTCCAGTTGGTTTAGCTCATGCGTTGGACTGACAGCAGCCTGAGGAGCAGTTCCTGTTCTGTCAGGCACTTACCTACACACATGTACATGTTCTTACCGAGCTAAAAACAAGCCTTGTAACAAAAAGGACCATCATCAAGGACTGCCTCCCTATGCCTACGGGCAGTGGTACAATCAACAGGTAATTCCCACAGAGTGTCCTCAACCTCTTCCCACAAGGTACACTTCACGCCATTGTGGATCAAATGGGACCTGCTAAGACACCTTGTGCTGCTTATAGACATAAGAGGAACTTCCACCTCCTCCAGGTATCTGGCTTTGGAAAAACTGAAGTGTGCAAGTTCCTAGTACAGTTAGAGAGGTATTTACCAAGGGAGGCCAAACGGAAGGCAATTAAATGCCTGACTGCTTGAAATGGCCTGTAGCAGACAGAAACTGCCCCTCATGAAGAACCTACAGAAAATTCCATCTGAACATAAGGAAAAAATTTTTTTACCCTAAGGGTGATTGAGAATTGGAAGAGGTTACCCATAGACACTGTGGAGTCTCCATGCCCGGAAACCTTCAAAACCTGATGGCCCTGCGCAATCTGCTCTAGCTGACCCTGCTCAGAGGCTGGACTATACAACCTCAAGAGGTCTCTTCCCACCTTAACTACTCTGTGAACACTGACGCAGTGGGCTTTAAACCATTTCCACTCAGAACCTTTGTTTAAACTGCTGCAGCAGCTAAAGGGTACTGGCTGGTGGGTAGCCCATCTGGAGCTGCTAAAGGCAACATGGCACCAATATGAAACTAGATTGTAGCAGCCCAAGACAGTGAGGAGCTTCTGGGGAAACATACATTGTTGGTGAAGAGCTCCAGGACAAAGGTGGCCACACTACTATTGATGCCAATGAAGAGGTTCACACTGGTCAGCACAACATATGCTGTGCTGGGGATTTTGAACACGAAGGAGGCTGGATACATCAGAGGGGTGATGGACCACCTGGCAAGAGGAAAGGCAGCAATATCAGGTAAGAACCTTCAAGTCTAAGAGCCTTCCCAGTCATCCTTCTGATGAGAAATCCCTTACCCATAGAGGAACAGAAGGAGAGCCAGGACAGGCAAATTGGAGGAGGATACATAGGACTTCTGCTGGAAGCAGATGAAGATGATGATGACTAGTGTGGCTGGAACAATGTAGTTGCACTGGAAGGTGAAAAATATGGCTTTAGATTTGTTTCCAAATGACCAAAAAAAAAATGAAAGGTGTCTTTCTGCTCTGAACCAATGTTTTTCAACATTGTTCAATGTTCTCAAAGCTGTTTCCAATGGAGATTCTTAGGAGTGTCACATGTGTGAACTACAATGTAGTACACATGGATTTATGTTTCTTGATCCCTCTAGAAGCAGTCAACAGAATCTCAGAGGTTCTGGACACCACATGTTGAAAAAAACCCTCCTTGGAATGGAGCAGAACAAGGGGCTACATAAGCAAACATTCTGGAGCAGGTATTTTAAAATGACATAATAAATGCTGATGATTGAACTTATGGTTGCCCTCCCATCCTCTGTTCAGTGTTCCTTGTTCCACTGAGGTGAACCACTGACCCAAAAGTAAACACTGAAGTCACAGGCACAGTTGTTATTCACTGAATTAGTAGAGTGCCCACTGGCCCCAACTGTCTGCACTTCAGTGCAACAGACATCCTGCAAACACAGAGCGGAGGACAGTTTAGCACAGTCACAAAGCCCTTACCATATCCCAGACAAAGTTGGCCAGCCAGTAGATCACAGGCTTCACACCACTGATGAACTGCAAGTGTTTGGCCTTGCTGACACGTTCCTGGATAAGGAAAACCACAAAGCTGGCAGGAACAAAGGACATGGCAAAGATCACACAGATGGAGACTAAGACATCCACTGAGGTGGTCATCCTGGACAAAAAAAAAAAAAGAAGAAAGCAAAGTGTTTGTATGCTGGTGCTGGCTCCTTTGAGATGCAATAAAGCTGCTCATGCAGGGTAGTATAGAAACTGTTTCTCCTTCTGCTGTCTTGGTTTAGCAGGATGAAGGATGGCCACATAAGGTTGTCTTAACTGCAGTTTTTCTCCAGCCATACAACAAAAGGAACATACACAGCCTGTTGACATCTCAAGAAGAGCACCACAACCTGAAGCTTAGCAACTTCAGCAGAACAGACTGCTTCCTGCCTTCCTTTGAGAAACCACTTTGTTTCTCACTTAATGCGTTTCTTGGGATTGTTGACCTATGCATTACTGTGTGTCTCCCCTCATTGAGAGAGTGGGCAAAAATGAATAGGATCTATCAAGTTCCTCGTCAAACAGTGGCACCTTCAGACAAAAGATACACCTTTCTGGATTTGGCTGAGAGGAATTTCCCAAGCAGCAGCAGGTCTGAAGGTTACTCTGGTTCTTAGAAACTACAGCTTCCAGGGACTCAGAGACATAGAAAGCTTGCACAGTACTGCTGTTCAACAGCCAGTCTCAACAGCACATATTGCCACCTGCCCAGACCATGGCAAATAAGGCCGTCATGTTAGAGCCTAAATACCACAGGCCACCGAATTTCCACCACTGAGGCTAGAACATCCCATGTTGCCTGTTTCCAGTAACCAGCAGCTGATGAGCCCAAACCTATCCACATTCATGTCAGGACTTACAGGGCCACTTCAGAGAGCTGTTGCTTGGTGAGGTTGAGTGGATGATTGAAGGCCGTGATCCCATAAGCACTAGGATTTTTTCCCTGCTCCAGGTTAGCCCGAAGGATGGCATTGTTGATCACATTCAGGAAGGAGGCAATGGCATGCCAGCCTTTGTTGTTGAACCATACCTGCAAGAGACCGCATCAGCATCAGAAAGGCACGAGGTACATCAGCTACCCAATAGGTTCCTGAGCCCTGCAGAACACCCCTTCCTCTACATTAAGAGCATGTAATTTCTTTCCACATCCTTCCAGCTAGTTTGCTCAAGGACAGAACATACAGTTTGATCAGCAACCACAAGAGGCTGCTGAAAGCCAGTACTGATGCAGCACTGAACTCCTGAGCCTTAGGCGTAGACTCCCAAGGGAGAAACAGATTTTGGGGAAACCCACACAAGGATGCAAGCTGCATTTGCTCCACTAGCAAATACAGAGAGCTATGGTCTGTGCAGTTGTCCAAGGCAAACTGCTGTGACTTTGCTAACTAAAAATAATTCCAGGTTGCCAGAGCTTCAAATAACAGGCAGAGCAGTGAGGATTGGTTAATTTACCTTCACATTGTTCTTTGTATCCAGGCCTTTCATGAAACTTGACAAGCTGTTGAGAAACCGATCTCCAGAACTTCCCTGAAAACAGCAAAGACACAGTTACTTCCTCTCTGAGAGTACCTTCATTCATGTACTGCAGTCTAGCAGGGTTCACACGTTTTTCACAGCTCTGACAGTTTTCTTTCCATTCTGCAGCCTGTATCTGCCAAGCTGGAGGTGGCAGAGAGGCTGAGAAATTGTAGCTTGCTTCCCCTCTTTCCTTTCTGCAGTCCCACCAGTAAGACAGGTCTTTTCTCTTTTCTCCCAGCAATAAGTATTAGCCAGGGTTGCAGGCAACCGTCATTGACACAGCAGCCCACAGGCAGTCTCAGCATAAAGCAGTGGCCCGTATTCGCATCTTAGCGAAGGCAGACTCAGCACACAAGGGCTCAACTCAGGTTTCGAAGAAGATGGCAACCACCTGTTAATTCCTTGAGACTGCCTGCCCAGACCTGCCATAAGGCACTCAGAGGTTACTGTAATCCTCAGTACTTGCAAGTACTTCTAGACAGAACCCACATCAGCATGTGGGCTGCATAAGCTTCAGCCAAGCGTGTCCCTAAGCCTTCTGCTGCTCCCAGATGCCAGGGAAACCCCAGCACAGATGCAACAGGGAGAAGCCACTGGACACAACTAACATGCTCCCCATTTTACGCTTGCAAGTCACCACCCAAATAAAAGGATTTTGATATTTGTGCATCCTCAGTTTATGGAGGACAGCTACTCACCTGTGCTAGCTCCAAGATTTTCTTCACTTGTTTAATGGCATCAGTAACTTCATGGCTTGGAGGAAGCATGAGGGAACTGCTGGCTCCCAAGGAAAAGCCACCATACCTGAAAGTTCAGATAGAAAGTGATGTTAAGGCCTGACTACTTGCTGACCTCCAAAAAATGCCACTCCTCCTCCTTCCCCAGATGTCTCCTTTTCCTTCACTATACCAAGGATAGTGTCTCTGCTCCTACACAAAGGAATTACTTTGATCTTCCTACATTGCTGCTTAGCCATGATGTCTCCTATGCCTTTTTTTCTGGGATTAAATACTCATCATCTCATGACTGCTCAACTTGCTGTTCTGTTTGATGAAATGCTGCTATCCTCTGCTGTGAGTGCACTCAAAGCAGGGCATCTCCCTGGCTCTTCTCCTTGGAAAATAGCACCTGCCAGGATGAAATATCACTAGGCTGGTCCTGAAAATATTTTCAAGCCAATGCTGTTCTCTGCATAAGGCAAACCTGCTTTCCAGTGATGTGCTCTGCGATTGTCCCAGTTTATCCTTAAACATGCTCCCTCAACGTTTGGCAGTTAAAACTTATAAAACAAACTGTGAAGTGGAGTGATGTGCTTAACACAGTACTTGAGGATTAGTGGACACATATAAGCTAGAGAAAAAGCAGTAACTCACCTGAACTCGTTCACCCAGACCTTATTCTTTAAGCTGTAGAGACAGAAAAGAAAGCTGATGTATAATACATGGAACAAGAGGAGACACAGACCTAAGAGTGCTGCAGGCACATGGCCAAGCAGAGAGAGTGCAACAGCCTCTCACAGATGGCATAAGTCCCACTATTCCTCTTTGATGTACTCCCCCTCCAACACGGGTTGGAGTTCAGACTTCCTCTGTATTGTGCCTGCAAGGCTCAGGACACAGCTCATGGAGCTGCCACAGCAGAAACTAATAAAGCAGAAACACCATTTGAGCTCTGGATCGGGACAGTGTGAGGAGCTGAGAGTCTCTGGCCCACTGCTTAAGAGCTTGGGTTGTACATGCCTATTTGCCTGATCTGTGCTGCACCCCACACACAGCAAGCGACGTTTGGTGTGGAAGGAAGGAAAACGGTGTGCTCAACAATTACCTTTTCCCAATGATCTGCACGTAGGTCTTCACTAGGTAGTCTGATATATTGCGACCTGTCAGATTCTGAAGGATGTCAGCAGTATCTTGCTCGCGCTGGCATCACCGGGGAAAACACAGATAAATGCCCATCAGAAAACACAGATGCCAAGTTAAACGAACTGTGTGCAGTACACAAGAATCAAACCCAGCTGCTCTGCTCTCCACGAGCATCTCATTGCAGTACCACTGAGCTCCCTCCTACCTGTGGTGGTGGTAGCCCGCCTGCACCAGGGGGACACACTGGCAGCATCTTCTTGATCTTCTCATTGCTGCACTCGCAAGATGGGGAAGGATTCTCCATGCTCCAGTTGCCTTTCAAGAAGATGTTCAGGACTGAGTCTGGGACTGAAGCAGTGGTCCATTCTGTTTGCCCCACAGTACAAGGAGTGTCTCTGTGTTAGGGAAGAGGCAAGGCAAATGCAGTTTTTAAAACAACTGTGAGGGCCTTTTCTTATTGGCCATTTAAATAACAGATTCCATAGTCCCCAGGAAAGGCAGGCTGTTTTTCAAAGGAGCCTGACATCACAAGATGAACAGCTCAGAGCAACAGACCAGACTCTGTAGCTTCTAACAGATCCTGGTACCAAAGAGACTGAGGTTTGCCAACACTGAGTAGACACTCCCCTCTTCTCATTCACTCCACAGCATGCGAGTGCTTTATTTCAGTCAGTCCCAGCATGCACAGTGTCTGGATGATGCTTTTAGTCATACAGTTTAGTTTCAGGTACTCCTGCAAGGAGCAGGGAGTTGGGATCAATGATCCTTATGGGTCAGTTCCAACTCAAGATATTCTATGATGCTAAGATCAAGGCAGGCAGTCTGTCTTGCATGACACTGGGGCACCAAAATATGACTCTTCCCCAAGGAAGCATCAGTGGACAGCCTCCTCACAGTGCTCCATGGGTGGAGTAACCCAGCTCCTGTGTCTCTTTTGCAGGATACAGCTTAATTTCCACTACTTGCCAGCACATAGAGCCCCTTGCCCCAAGGCCATGCAGTAATTCAGTGGCAGAACTAGGAGACACCACCACTGCTGCCCGGCTCTCTACTCTTTCTGCTTGTGTTTGCTTGGTCCTAGTGCAGACACGGAGGATTGTGGAATGGGAATAGCTACAGCCAACAACATACAGCAACATGACTAGGTCCTTTTCCATGTTCAGGACCAAATAGTAATTTAAGGGAGAGATTACTGTCTCCTTTGCATCTCTGTCAGTGAGGATTTGCACTCAAACCTCACTCCCTCACCATGTTGAGGGCTGGTAACTTTCTAAAAGGTCCTTAGCCAAAAAAATGAATGTAATTGCAACTCTTTTGGCTTAAATCCTGCTCTGGTCATGTATGACTATCATACCCTAAAGCTGGCTAAACCGACTGGGTGATCAGAAGCTGAGGCTGGGATCCCTCTTCCCAGCCCAGAGCTCTACTTACGGGATGGAGTGTCCCTGCATACAGCGTGTACCAAAGCCAGGTTTGTTGAGAAGGGCATCCAAAAGCCTCTGAGTGCCTGGATCTTCTGGAGCGTCATTGCTATGGGTGAAGCAGAGAAATGCTATCAGATCAGTGGGATAACAGGCACACAGCGAAAGCAGCAACAGAGCAAGCCTGACAGCACAGTGAAAGAGCTCAGGAAAAGGATACGGGTGAAGAGTTCCCTTTGAAAAAAGCTTGGCCTAGGAGCACACATGCACTCCTGGACTTGTGCATATTATTACTAGAGACAGAACCATTCAGAAATGGATATGGTCTTGCCAGTAGTTGGCATTTAAAGGTCCAAAAAGAAAATAACAATACTCTGAAAATGTGCTTCTGAGCTAAGCACAGAAAACAAATTTAAACAACCTGGTAAGGAAATCAGTAACTCACGTTTGCAGAGAAAAGCAGAATTACTAGGCCACAAGAAACGTACCTAACAAAAGTGTACTGCTCATCGTACATCCAGGGCTGTAATTCCAGGCTGGGATACTTTCCAAAGGGAGGAACAATCAGGCTGAACATGAGAGCAATACACACAAAGACAGCAGGCAGCACAATCTGAAATCGAAAGGACAGAATAAAGTCTTTTAAGCGTAAATGTTCCCAGAGACATCAGAAGCTACATGTGAATCACTTAAATTTGAAGTTTCCCAGGAAGGTCTTTGCTATTTACACCAAAGCATAGCTAGACACCAATTCAAGACCTATCCTGGCATTCAATCAGAGTACTCAAGACGTAGAGGATTCAGTTTGCAAATGCTGCTTTAAAGGCCAAATTGGGATTTCAATCTCAGTTGCATCCTTGCTGTGCAAGAATAAGGGGGCCTATAGGGATGCTGGGGAGGGACTCTTCATTAGGGACTGTGGTGATAGGGGGTAACAGGTTCAAACTTAAATAGGGGAAGTTTAGATTGGATATGAGGAAGAAATTCTTTACTGTAAGGGTGGTGAGGCACTGGAATGGGTTGCCCAGGGAAGTTGTGAATGCTCCATCGCTGGCAGTGTTCAAGGCCAGGTTGGACAGAGCCTTGGGTGTCATGGTTTAGTGTGAGGTGTCCCTGCCCCATGGGAGAGGGGTTGGAACTTGATGATCTTAAGGTCCTTTCCAATCCTAATGAGTCTATGATTCTACGAACTACAGGGTTAACATGTAACTACTTTCAGTTGCACAGGCCCCCTTTTTGCTCAGATGTGCACTGAAGACCAGTTTTGATAATCTGTATTCCACTGAGGTTTTCTGCTCATCTTCAACTCTGAATACAATGCATCGTCCAGAGCTGTCCCTGATGGGGGCCTCTGCATATGTTGGGTGCTCTCACCTGAGCAAAGAAGCCCTTCCGACTTCTCTTTGCAATAAGCAGCCTCTTCCACAACAGAGCCATGAACTGCTGCTGGGTGAGCTTCCAGCCTTTCATTTGGTAAGATCCTTTCCCATCCATGCCACTGAGAAGGTCTGTCTCTCTGGATTCTGCTAGCAAGAAGAAATTACCTTCATTCAAAAGCTCAGAGCGACATTGTCTGGGTGCTTCTATGCTGGAGAAACAGGGTGATGGCTGGAGCAGCTACTCTCACTCAGCCGAAAAAACAAAAGGCAGTGCTGAGCAGAGATGACAACAGAAACTCACATGAATGCATTCTGACCCTTATCTTATCCTTGATGGGAGGATTTGGCAGGCTATGTATACTGCACTGCCCGCTATTACTAAAGGCAAATAAACCATCACTTCTTTGGCAGTCTCAGCCTTATGTGATAATATTTATAACATGAAAGAGTGTCCACAAGAAGAAAACAGGCTTCAGCCCCAGCAGTACCTGGATCTATGTCTGAATCATTAGGATCAAATGCATCGTCTTCTGTAAATGGACGAAGGCAGCTCTGTCTGTCTCCAAACACACGCCTGTTCCTTCTAGCTGGCAATGTCCCATCTGAAAATAATGCAATTAGGATTAGCTGAGCTGCTTCAGTTAATCTCAACTCCAGAAAAAACAAGGCCTGAAGTCCCCCTTGACACTGCAGGAGACAACTACACCCACCTGAGGTTTCTGCATCCACGCCACTATCATCAGCCACTTTCAGAAAGATCTGAAAAGCAATGATAAGTGTCAGTGAAAATTTGAAGAGGAGTGATACTGTGGGGACTGCCATGAGAGAGCACAAGACAAATGCAACATGAGAAGAGAAGATAGGGTGTTTCTCCCCCATCTCTCCTGTCCCTCGAGACATGGACTTTGTGGCTTCCCTCCAGCTTTCAGGAGCCAGCCTGTAACCACATGCTAGCCATCCCCCTTTCCAATGTCAGTTCCCACTGCTCCTGTGTTTCAGGGACAGACTTAGTTACTAAATTCAGGGAATTCCATTTTCCTCCTATTCTGTCAGTGTTCACACTCCTGTTAATGCTTGAATAGGCACCTTTGTGGACCTTGTTCCACGGACCCTCCTGAACCAGAAAAAATTCCATTTTCATCTTATCGATAGCAGCCAGAGGCCTTCACAGCTGTGGGAGGACCTAGAGGGCAACCTCAATAAGAAACAACACCACTACCATCTCAATTTCCCTTGTCATTATCCAAAAAAACAGGGGATAAACAGGGGATAAAGTGTATGACACTTCTGTGATAAAAGAAAAGGACACCTGTCAGTTGGAACACAGCCACAAGGAACAAACCATAAAAACATCCCTGACAAGGGCATATGTCTAAATGGTTTCTGTAATGTATATTCTCCAGTACTGAAAGGTAAGCTTCAGGTAAGAGCAGCATAAAGCATCCCTAAAAATACCTCAAAGGTGTTTACATTGTCATCAGAATCCAAATTGGGAGCCAACGTTCACATGACATCTCAGCAAAGTGCAACTGAGTACAAAGGACCTGTCTATTCTTGTCTGTACTACATTTCAGTTTTTAATGCACGCTTCTATGAGCACACACTTAAAAAGGGCAGAAGGCAATCCATTTTGGAGATGAACACAAAGCTGCCTGTTTCACAATAAATATTTACAGGAAGAGCCAAGATTCCATCTCATTCTTACTTCTGCCATGATTCATTTTGCCTACTTTAGGTTCAAAAGAGGATCTTCACGTCACTCACCTCCTCCAGAGTGGTTTCAGAGATGCCATAGCTGGAAATGCCAAGATCAGCAAGACGGTCATCAATTTCATGGAATAGTTCCACGAAAGCTCCCTCTTTAGCAGCCTTGTATGGCAAGACATAGGTTAATTCATGGCCGATGTCCTCTACCAGCCTGGCCTCAGGAACATGCTTTGTAATGAGATTTGAAATTGCAGAGACATCTAGAAGAGCCAAAAGGAAAAGACGGTGTTCATCTTGTTACTGCTTAGTATAGAGAAAGAAGATCTCAGTCTGAAAAACCCTGCTGAGGGAAAATGGAACATCTCTGGAAAGCAGCTCATTTCCATGGAAAGTCTGGTTCTTTTCACATTTAACACAAGCTTGGATGAAAGCCTGGACTCAAGCCTGGCTATTCTTTTTATCTGCAGAGTCTGGGAGAGCTTTTACATGCTACTGGCAGCCCTGCAAGTTACTTATATACAGTTCCCCAGCAAATATTACAGATCGCTAACAAACCTAGCAGCTATTTAATCGTTCATTATTAAATCCCAGGACAGCTTGAACCCAAAGTGACTCACTGAAGTAAAATATTCCAATATAATGGATTTTAAAATACCATTTCTGTAAATGTAATAATTGTCTGAAGACTATAGCTACACAGGGGCACAAGGTTAAGGCAGCTGTTCAAGGTCAAAGATAGAGCAGTGTCAGCACTGGGACTGAATCTCACATTCTTTTCCAAGCCTCACCTATTGTCAGTGTGTCACTTTCATGGTCACTGCCGAGGCCAGCATCAGAGCTGCTCTGGGAGACACTGTCATCCTGGTGAGAAAAGAGAAGACAACCATTGTTTCCCTCGGTTTAATCAAAAAGGGGCCCACCAGATGCTACACTCTAGGTAAATCCAATCAGATGCCGCAACTTTCTGGATACTCTACAGAAGAGTTAGAAAGTAATGGTGACATACCACTGCCAAGGGGCTGAAATACAAGTAAGAGGTCACAGCTACAGAAGTGTGTGTTACAAAAGCATGCGCTTCATCTATACTGTATCTCTCTGACTCTATGGAAACTATAATGGAGATGTGTTTAAACTGTTGTATGGAACGTACACATGATTTGGTACAGTACCTGTAAAAAAAAGTAACACTTCTTTTAAAGAATCAGGGATTTCTCTTTGAGACATTCCACCATATAAAATCTTAGTTGCTGTTCCCTGTAAGGTTAAGATTTCATGAAAGAAGAATGAATATGAGCAGAAAGAGTCAGCTGTACCTTCTTCAGATAGGACACTGTGCTGCTGCTGTTTCTGCAGGAGCTCAGAGAGGAATCCACATCCTTCTTGACCAGGGTCAAATAATAGCCAGTTCCCAGTTGGTTCTTCAGGAAGAGAGACGAGCCAACACAGCAGAGCTTGCCATGAGAAATGATGGCAATCCGGTCCCCCAGAATGTCTGCCTCATCCATGTGGTGTGTGGAGAGAATGATAGTGCGACCTGGAAGAAAGCAAGGGAAGACACTGCTAATAAGTCAAGCATACCTATGTTCCCAAGCCAAAAACAACCATCTGGATCCTGCCATGAAGTTGCATGAGATGTTGATGCCACAAGTCCAAGCTCCTTTCACTGAGACTAGCAGGATGGAAAAGGTTCACAACTACTGTCATGAGTTTATTCTCTACAGCCTCTGTAGGCCCTTGTCATGCTCAGCAAAAACACGGTAATTTCATGTCAGCAAGGTTGGTTGCACAGAGAACAGGACACTGCTGCATGCAGGAGTGAATTTCTGACTTAAACTGTCCTCACAACCCAGTGAGGAACTTTGTTCACAAGCTTTAACATGAACAGGATGAGAAAGGAGGACAGATGAGATCAGAACATCCTTGTCCTGAACGCTCTTTGTTCCTTCATCAGTGCAGGCAAAAACAGATTAGCAAAGACATGTTGCTATTTTAAGATCAGTCATGAACCATATTGATTTTCTTTTGCTTCCCATGACACATTCATTAGGTAGAGAAAAAGACCACATACCTTGCCGATACTTCAGGAGCAATTCCCATATCCCTCTGCGAGAATAAGGATCCACCCCAGCTGTAGGCTCATCCAGAATGACAACCTTGGAGCCACCAACAAAGGCTAAGGCAACTGAGAGCTTCCTCTGCATGCCACCTGACAAGCACAGAAAGAGGTGTTCAGACTGATGCAGAGATGAGGGGAAGAGCAGTAGCTGCAGCACAGTGGATAATGAGCTGCCTGACACAAAGTAGAATTGCATACTTAGAAGACTAAGCACTGCTACTGTTTTGGGCCTTCAGGGTCTCATCACTTTCAAGACGGGATAATTCATCTGGATGAACCTCCCTCAGTGGAATCCAACTCTCCTTGTACTTCAGTACATTACACCTTGTAAGCTGTTCGATAAGTGAATATATCAACACTGGCAGTAGCAAGTTGCCAGCTTGGAGGCCTAACCATGTTTGAGGATCTGAAGCACACGTCTCCAGAGCTTAAGCTGCAGATGTACATCCCCAAGTAATACCCCTCCTGTGGAAGAGTGCCAAAGGCAGCAGCAAGGAACTATATTACACTCTTCAATGCTAACACCAATCTGTGGCCATTTGCTGTCCCTTCCAAAAGTCAAATGCACAGTCCATGCTGATAGTTAAGTCAGACAAAAAAGTCTTGGTCTCTCAACTATCTGGTACACACTGATACAGGAATCCTGCTGGTCCTCAACAAGGAGGAATGACACTGCAGGACACTGAGTGAAAAAACGGAAGCGAGCATAAGAAACCAGCACATATGGTTAACAAACACCAAGGGATTTGGAGATTATGGCCTGAGCAACTCTGACCTAAACTCATAAAACTCAAACATACTAGTAAGCATTTGGAGAACATACGTCACATGCAGTAAGACTATGTTATCGTAGAAACAAGTACAAAATACTCTGAGAAAGTGAGTGACTTGTAATTGCCATTAGAAAGCATAAGATAGTGTAAGACTGTAAAGTTTACTAAGACCCACTGATAAGGTACTTAATAAATAAATTATCTCCTTAAGTGCTTAATTGTGTGGTAGTCTATACTTAATTGGAGGATCCAACCAAGGTCCATGATGCAGTCTCTGTGAAACCCAGAAGAATTTTTCTGGGGATGAGGAAGCAGCTGAGAAATATAAAAGCAGCTCAACCTACCAGAGAGTTTGCTTGTCCTAGCTTTCAGTTTGTGAGGCAAACTGACATCCACTGCCATCTGCTCCACCTCCTCTTTCACCTTCTTTTCTGGCAGTCCTTTGAGCCGTGCATAGAACCAGATGTGCTCCTCCACAGTCAGCCTGGGGAAGAGGAGCAGACTCAGGGCACAGCGGAGAGCACCATGCTGGGCTTATCCCTTGCATTAGCATTACAGCAGGAATGTTTATTTGCTTGGGAAAACATCTTTTAAGGCCAAGGTTTCATGAAGGGGCTACAAGACTGGGTGTGCTCATCTTGGCCCGATTTCAAGGTGTGGCTATACAGTACTAATGTAAGTAGCCCTCCCTTAAGGGTGCTTAACAGAGTACCCCAAACATCCCAAATCACTAGGTACTGGGGAAACACATGGCCTAGTTAAGTTTAACACAGTAGATTTCTTTAAAGGAGACATGAATGATCTAAGTGTAGGCTCTTGCTGAAAATTCACCGGCGCATACAAACGTGCCAATAAATGAAATATCCTTATACCGATCTCACACCACGGATGAATAAAGATAGGACTATCCTAGCTGAAAGCATACTACTGTTTCCTAAAGAACCCAAACAGCTGTTGGGTAACACCAGCGCTGCATCTCACAGATGTTACTCACAAGTCAAACAGCACATTGTGTTGTGGACAGACACCCAAGTTCTGCCTGATGTTGCTCAGCTCAGAGCGGATATCCTTGCCCAGGATGAAGGCTGTGCCCGACGTTGGGGGGAACAAGCCAGTCAAGATGGACCTGAAGGACAAACAAACAGATAAGTAGGTTCCACCCCTAGGAAATGGCTGCTGCACATGCCAGGATGGATGAATGAAGAGTGGGTGGAAGCCCTGGGGAGCTCCCACATCAAGAAAGCAGTCTAAGAAACATCTCGCTAATGGATTAAAAAAAATGTACGAACTCCAACGGTTTTAACAGTGATCAAAGCACACCCACATCACTCTGCTTGAAGCAAATATTTTTTCCTCTAAAAGCTTTTTACCCTTTTAGTCCCAGCTCGTTTCCTTACACCAGTAAGTCAGAATCACAAATGGCATTACTAAAATATGCTGCCAGTAGCTTCATTCGGTGCTGCCTCAACTTGAACTACCTCCAGTTTCAGTCCCCTGTATCTGTGCATCTTCTGAGGCAGCAGCACAACTACAGTAACTCAGCAGAGCTCCACTGAGCTGTTCTGCACCGGCTTACACACTGCAATGGTACAGCTACCTCTACCACACTGACAGGAACTGCATTATTCAAAGTCATTTCCCCTACTGCCTTAAAGAATTATTTGTTCTTACATGGTCGTGGTTTTCCCTGCTCCATTATGTCCCAGAAAGGAGGTAATTTGTCCTTCATAGAAGTTCAGTGTGAGACCATCTACAGCAACTTTCTTGCCATCACGATAAACCTTGACCAGGTTCTGGATGGAAACACCAAGGCTCAGATGTGTAGGCTCTTCCTCCTTGCAGACTAGACAAAAACAGCAAAGTAGAGAGAGATACGACAGGTTTTAACAGCAACTCCATAGGAGTTCTAACAAATGTCACATTCCCCCAGGTCTGTGGAGATCCAAATTGAAATGAGCTACATGAAGACCTGACCACATATCTCCCTCAGGCACAGGAACCTTCCACAGAAGTGGTCCTTTAGCTTTGTTCTCTCTATGGGCTCAACTGGGAGATCTCTGGGGTCACCAGGGTCAGCAAAACTGGGAGAAATTCTCAATTGCATGAGGCTGGAGTACCCAGTTGCACCCAAGTGGGCGAAGTACCTTGAGTTTATTTGGATCAGATCAGCGTACCAAAACTGTGACAACAAAGGGATGACTAATTTCACCATAGCCATGTCAGCCCTGTTGTCCTTGGACTCATTTCAAGAAAGGCAGACTCTAACACTTCACTGCAGAAAGACTCCATGTGTAGCACTCACCTTCCGAAGGCCCCTTCTGGTCAGGATAGCGGTGCTCCCTCTCCTGTGGTTTCTCACCAAACCAATATGACTTTGTGAAAGGGAAGTACCAGGGCCTGGGAATCCCATATTGGCCTAAAGAGAAAAGCATTACATGAGTCTGATTTGCATCTATCCCTTTTCTTGTATTAGCTTTCAGGGCAAGAAGAGAAGTACTCAACCCCCAGTAAGCCTCTAAGTTAGGCAAGCCTAAGAAGAGATCTTTCTTGATAAAGACATTGTCAAACTTTGGGGGTAAGAGACCAAATTTCACTTTATAGTTAAAACCCTGTGCTGGATAGTTCTAAGCAGCCACATGTAGTGATGATACTCTCAACTTCCCCTTTGCAGCAGGGCCTGTTGATTTAGCAGTTCAAAGGAGGGAACAGCTGTAGCACAGCAAAGGTTCTGGGACTAGTTCAGACATGGCCACAATGGCACACAGTCTCTGTGCTGAGCAATAGTCATTGCTATTAGCAGCAACAACCTTACTGTGATGCTCATCTGTGGTTTTTCTGCAGCTGTGCTTAAAATGGACCCAATTTCCACACTGGCAAATGAGTAGGTGAAAGGATCTATTTAAAATTGTAAAGATACGATGCTCCCTCAGAAGCAGACCTCACCTGGGAAGACAGATTCAATATACCAGGTCATGACCCCATATAGGAAGGTGTCAAACATCATCATGACAGCAGATGTGGTGATGCTAAAGCCATCTTCTTCCAATGGGCTCTCAAAGAAGTTGTCCCACTGAACACCAACTCCCTGCTCCTCAAACAGTGCAAAGTATTCACAACCAAAGCCAAAAGCCACTGGAGACAGCAGGCTCTGCAAACGGGGAGACATGAACATTCATTCAGTTTTCCACAACTGCTCTCCAAATGGACAGCTCTACTCTAGCACGAGGCTAAGAGACATTGTCCAGAAGCCCTGTAGAAGCCGAAGATCCAAGGAGCCTGACCATATTTGCAGAGAGGGACTGGAAGTCTCAGTCTTGGTTCCAGCCAGCAGTCAAGGCCTGAAGTCTCTGCTGGACCACCACCCAGAATTGTTTGTTTCCCTGTTTTCTTTCCCTTGCTCTTCAAGATTTTAATGCTAAGGAGGAGATCACTGACTGCCACCCTTTCCAGACAGGTAAGAAATGCTGTGCAGAGGAAAGGAAACTGGTTCCTTCAGCCTGCTTATCGGGTGGTCCAGCATCACAGCTCAGCCTGACTTAGTCAAGGCATCTTAGGCTGGCTGGATTACTTCTATTACCAAAGCCAATAAAACTCTTCCAGCAGCTCCTAGCAGATTCAGTCAACTTCTTCACCAAACATATCCCTAATAGCCTCTTACACTGGAAAATTTCCTCCCATTGCTATCTCCCTTCTTGCTATTAATGTCCATCTAGAGAGCTGCTGAGTGCCATACTGGTGGAGGCCTGGTACCCAGGACAGTTTCCTCAAGACTCACCGCAAATATCTTGAGTGAGAAGCTGACATAGTCCTGCCAGGCAACACACAGCACATAAGGCAGGTACAGTGTGAAATAGATAATGCCACCACAGGCAGCTGCCAAGTTGGCTCTGGAGAACATGGTGCTGATGAGAAAGCACTGGAGGATGGTCACAATGCCAAAGATCGAGAGGAAAACAAAGACCACACTCGGGTCACTGTATGGCAGCAGATTCCCCATCTGGAAGGAGAAAAACAGGTGCATCAGGATTTGAAAGGGCCCTCCAAAGTGACTCTAGTACAAGCAGGTCTGCAGAGCTGCTGCTCAAGGGAGGCTGGGCTTGCTGCAATTTGCACATCAGCCTTCCCAGCAGCAGCACCTCTTCAAGAGTACTGAATCTATTACAAAACCCCCTGCTGTTTTCAGCCACCTAGCCATGTTTTATTCCAAAACCCTGTTCCCAGAAAGCTGCTGGTCAATGCACAGTCTAACACACTAACTCCCCAGCAGCGTGCCAGTGCAGATCACTGCTTAGCAGGCTCTCAAGGCTCTAGATTCTGCTGCCACAGACCAACCTAGCCAACTCACCTTAAGGATAAGAACCAGCAGGCCTGCACTCATCAGGAGAGGGATAAGGCTGCTAATGAACCAGCTTAGCCAAAGGATGCCATTGTCAAGTCCCATAATCCTCATTGTCTCCTTCAGCCGTGCTTCTTTCTCATACACAATGCCCTTAATTATCACAGCCACTGAGTAGATCCAGGCTAAAGTCATGAAGAGAGGCATGGAGCGGCTCATGACACGCAGAAATCTGAGAAAAAGAAGGAAAGGGGCCAGGAACTGAGTGAGAAACATTACTGCAACTTCAGGTACCACTCAGGTCTAGCAGAGCATGTGACAGCTAAGGCTTCACTGCGCAAAGCAGCATAGGACTAGTGTCTCACTGTGAGGTGAGGCTGATGGGTCTAGAGCATATCACCATTCCAGAGTGGGAGCTGGAGTTGCAGCTCAGTAGAAGAGAAGGCACAAAGACCTGCTTTCCCTGGGGAGTATTATCAGCTGTTGTCTTTCCACCCTCTTGTGCCTAGGTCTCTGATTTTTTTCCCAGTGCTATTTTTGACTGTATCAGGTCTGGGGATACGGCCACATCTCAGGAATGCATTCTGTATGTGAAAGTCCTGTATGGACAGGCTTCTCCTGGGAGGGACTCTGCAAGTCATTACATATTCTAAATCCTCCATGCAGGTGCCCTAATTCCAGGAATTCTAAAGAGATTGCTCCACCACTGATAGTAAGGACATAAACATGCCTGAGGAGTGACAAAAGCCTATCCCTCCCAAGCCACAATCCTCCTGTGTGCCTTTGAGCAGCCTGAATACATACATGTCATCCACATAACACGGGTAGGGCATCTGCTGCACATAAACGCCTGTTGTCTTCTCTGTGCCTGTCTGCACTCTGATGATGGCCTGTTCCACTACATCCTGTAGGTAGGCAAAGCCTCCCCAAACATAGCGCATGTCCTCAAAGGGGTCAGCACGGGGACCAGGATCCCAGTACCTGTACCAAGGGAACAAGACCTTCCTATTAGAAATCCTCGTCACCACAACCCCATGAGAAATTGTTCTTACGTCAGTAAGTCAGCACTCACCCATCCTTGATCTTGTTGGTCCTTTCCACATTATCGATATCCATGCGTATCTTGTATTTCACATGTTGAGGGAGCTCTGTGCTGTTAGGAGCTATTTCACTGAAGACTACGCCAGCCCAGAACCTCCTTTCATCCAGAAGCTCCAAGGACTTGTTTATGAGCCGGACTTCTGTGGCCACAGGCTCTAGTTTGTCCAAGTTGACACACTAAACAAGGACAGATTTGGAAGCACTTATGGAATAAGTTACCAAACCAGAAGGTTCTTGATGGCCACCTGCCAGTCAAACACATATCACTGGGAAATACCCCAGCACAGGTAATTTCTGGACAAGAGGTCAGGCAGCATTGCCATACTAGCTACAGGATCCCATCCAAGCATCTACTTCCATAGATAGACTTATTTCCTCTGTTACACACAAACTAGGTCTGATTCTGACAGTTTCTGTTTACGCTCATCTGCCAAGGTGATCAAGTAACAAACAACAAATTTCATTATTCAGTATGTCTTCCTCAGTCTTAAGCAGCTGCTAGGTTCACCACAGCCCTCAGCTAAAATCCCACATTGAAATAGGAGCTGCTACACTGCCAAAGCAAGCAGCAGCTCTCAGTCACCCTGTAACAACAGGGTAGGAAACCATGTAAGAGGCCAAAGTGAGGACTTCAAGAACAAGGCCTATAGTTAGGTTCCTACATCTATATTTAGGCATATGAATAAATGATTATTTTCTAATGAGCACTCAACCCTACGAAAGCCTACAGAAAAATCACAGAATCACTGAATGGTTTGGGTTGGAAGGGACCTTAAAGCTCATCCAGTTCCAACCCCTGCCATGGGCAGTGACACCTTCCACTAGACCAGGTTGCTCCAAGCCCCGTCCAACCTGGCCTTGAACACTGCCAGAGATGGGGCAGCCACGGCTTCTCTGGACAACTTGTGCCAGTGCCACACCACCCTCACAGGGAACAACTTTCTCTTAATATTTAATCTCCATCTACCCTCTGTCAGTTTAAAGTCTTTCCCTCTTATCCTCTTGCTACCTGCCCTTGTAAAAAGTCCCTCTCCAGATTTCTTGCAGGCCCCTTTTAGGGACTGGAAGGCTGCTATAAGACTCCCCAGAATGGAGAGTGGACTGAGCAACTTCTATCTGGACTGAGGAACATTTCTTCCCTTCCCAGGAACATTCAACAGTGCAGGTGGAGACCAAGCTGCTGCCCTCCTCAGGTCCTTGCTGGCATGAGCAGGATCTCACCTCCATGAAGCGGGAGATGGTCTGGATAGCCCGGTCTGTCTCATTGAAGGCGTCTACCCAGGTATACACTGAGTCATTTGCTGTCTCAAAGTCCTCTGGATGGTTTGATAGGAACCGAGCAATATCCTCCACTGTCCAGTTGGAAGCCAGCAACTGCAGGTCCCAGAGAGCTTTGCTTTTCAGCAACGTCTGCAGATATTTTGTTTTCAAAGGAAAATAGCTGTTGAGAATTAATGTTTGACCCCCTCTCTCATTACCGAAACAAACACGACAGAGGAAAACACCTCTTATAAAGGTGCAGGGACAGGCCACTGCCATATCAGTGCGGTGGGAACCTTTCTTTTACCCTCCCACTGCAAAGGCTGTGCCTCCCTCAGCAAAGCACCCGCCGGGCGCGCTTTGCAGGCTGGTTGGCTGGCTGACTTCAAGTCCTGCCACCGCTCTCTCAAGGAGAGGGCAGCAGAGAGCCACGCACAGCTGCGCAACCCGCACATGCAAACCAGGTCTTGTAGCAGCAAAACAAGGAAGAGGGAGATGTGTGTACAGGAGAAACACATTCCACTGATGGTGGTTGCCAAGCTCTCCTCACTTCTCCCAGACAACCTCTGCTCCTGGCTGGGAGAAGGGCTGTGGTATGGCACCATCAACACTGGCTGAAGCAACTCTGGTACAGCCGTGATGTCCTGCCTCTCTATTCTTCTGTATGAGAGTGCTTTTCTTCACCTGGTTTAACTGATAGCTTTCTTAGGACTAGTGCCCCACTGCGTGCATGCACAATGCACCACACACGTGCTGTCCAGGTAGAAGCACCTGGCATAGAAGCAGAAACCTCTCTGCTGGTAGGACAACATAAGGGCAGGAGGGGAGCACTAATTGTAAAGGTCACAGCTAAACTGAAGTCGGGGGGGGGGGAAACCTGCATAAGAAAGAAAACTAAAAATCAGAAACCAATAAAACCAGGAATAGATTTTCTGCCAGAACAAAGAATGAAGCAGGGACGTGAGGAGCTTCCTCATGCTCTGCTGCTAGCAGCAAACCAGAAAGCAACGGCTCCCACACTTACAGTAACAGCATCGCTAACTGGGGAAACAACAGGCCAAACTGACAAAGGAGAACATGCAAGAGGAAAATCCAAGCAGTGAGCAGCTGCACTGTGCTTTCTTCACATCTCATCTCTCAAGGTTGGCGCATGCTACCACCCCAAGTAGAAAGGGCACCATGCCTGCAGAAAAGGGGCTCAGCCTCATCATGTGCAGCAGCAACAGTGAAGCTCCCTGATCTCAGGGGCACATGTTGTCTTCCCTGAGTGTTGTCCCCCCTGACATTATCAGCTGCATTAGCATCAAACTAGAAGTTTGCTTGCCAGAGATGCGCAAGCAAATCACTTTCCTCTCCTACAGCAGGAAGCAATATGCCAAAAAGATTGCATAACCAAAAAGCTGGGAAATGATGACCAGTCACCCAGCAGCACAGCAGCCTCTGTGGCTAACAAACAGCAAAGGGCCGACACCCCCTTGAAAGCAGCTACAAACAAGCAACTCTTATGTTTCAGCCTATTCATGTGCAAGTGATCTGTGCTGCATCTCTAAGCTGAGCAGGACAGTGACTGGGAGCTGCCCAGGCACTGACAGTGAAGAACTCCTGCATGTGTGAGCTGCAACAGATGACAACAAATGAACCCCTGCTACTGCAAAACAGAGGAGGAGACCAGTGCTGGAAGGACTTTTAACTACCATACCCAGCAGAGTTAACAAGAAGCATAAAACACAAAAGCAGAAATGCCTGGAGCTCATTTAAAAAAAAAAAAAAAACAAACAAACAAAAAAAAAAGCAATACTCATTTTCAAAGGACAGGACTGCAAACCAATATCCAAACCTTGACTTCCTGTCTGCACTCTGCAGCAAACAGTTCAATTTACAGTTGGTGGCCCCAGATCTCACCTCCCTATACTGGTATCTACAGAATTAACTTTCATATAGCTAACAGAGAGACAGGAGTGATGAAAATGATGTCTCTGACCCTAGTGTTTGTCATGTTGATGGGAAAGTACAACAGAAGACAACTCAGGGCAGCCTTAGATTGGGTAAACAAGGAATGAATTTCAAGGCTTAAAAGACCTGGGGAGGTCTCTGTATAACAGCTGCACCAGGACACCCAACCAGCAGCTTTGCAGTGACAGCAGGAAAAGCTACAACCATTTCTGTTGTGCGATCCCTGTCTTACACTGCTGTGCTTCCAAAGACATCAGTACAGAGCGCAGGGATCCACACCTCAGAGTTGTACCTGAGGGAAGCAACAATGAGCTGAGCCCTTTAAGCAGATAATGCCCTGTTAATGCAGGTCTAACACATGGCACAATGCTCCAGGGAGCCAGCAGGCTAGCAGAAAGAGTATCAAATCCAAACAAGACTCCCAGCCCTTTTTTATGGTCTAATATGCATGGCACGTTATGAAGCAATCAGCCACAGGATGATGTCTGCTCTTCTCCCATGAGCACCCAGGTATTACTAAATTATGTGTACCATGTAACTCCAAATTAGGTTTTTACAAGATTTGTGCCAGATACTGCCAGGCATTGAGGTTCAGCTCTACCTAGCATGACAACCATTCAGTTCCTACTGCAGCCAATAGGGCCGAAGGCCACCTGGCACCTTTCAGCATCTTATCTAGGTACACAAGCACATGCTTTGCTGCTATCATGAGAGCACCGTTGTGGAGAGATGCACAGCTCAGGAAGCTGAACATGTCAACAACCCCACAGATCCCCAGTTTACAGAAATACCCCAAGCTGGATATTCGTACTGCCTTAGGGCAACTCTGGCAGAAGCAGCCCATTTCCCCACAGGAGCAGATGTTAGCAGGTGTTGACATGCACTGCTCCTTTTTGCAGCTGGCTGTTACACGAAGGAAGGAATGCCAAGCATAATTCAATATTGGTACAATCACAAAGTGTTTCACAAGGGGTTCCATCCATACTATTTATCTGCCCAGCTCAGCAGTGAAGCATCACCTAAAATAAATATTTCATCAGTTATTGCAGAGGATGACAGCGGTGTTTCTGGCAAGGAGAGCATACTGACCCGAATGAGATCCATTTCCTGACTACTTTCCATAAACGTCCAAATCTTCGGGCTTATCTCCTCCCATATTCCCCCCAGGTCACGAAACACACCCAGCTCCTGGAATGTCCTGTTCACCTGTCGGCAAAGAGGAGAGGAGAGGAGAGGAAGGTTATTTCCAAGAGCTGGCAGAGATCCACAGCAGGCTGAGAGAGTGCATTGACCTGTCAAGCAAAGTACGGATTGTTGCTTATATTCAAACAGCAGTTCAGCTTCTGCAAGGACCAGAGTAGGGAAAATCAAGTGCACTTGTAAGAAAAACAACAGGGAGTGTGGATGCCTGTGGCTAAGCACTGTGTTTCAAGCCTTTGTGGCGAATGACTCTGCGTTGGAGATGAAGGGCACACAGAAGCAGCCACTCCCCATATGCTAGAAGAGTCTCCTTGAGGGAGCTTGTGGAATTAGATAGCACATTAGGTAAACCACAATTACAAATCATTGAGGATCCGACGACCAGCCTGCAGCAGAGCAGAAGAAGGACACCTGAAGGCCTATCAAGGTCTTTCCCACTCCTATATCCTACACTGGAGATGCAAAGCCTGTGCATAATCAAAAGGCATGACCAGGAAAGGTTCAAGCCAACTCTAGAAGAGTTCAGCCTGGCCTTTTCTCCTTGAGCCTTCCAACACCAAGTGCATGGGAGGTGAAAGACTAGGGCGGCTGTGCTTTGCAAGCAATCCTTTCTAGGCTTGTGTCTGGGCCCAATTTAACTAGTGCAGCTCAGCCAGAGAACATACCTCATTCTATATGTCAGAGGATAAGGCTAGAGTTACCTCAGTCATGACCTTCCTTACAGCTGGTGTGTCTGGAGTGTACAAGATCTTCCCAATCAGCAAGGGTTTCAAAGCCCTCCAGATAATCCTGGAAAGCGGGCTGGATTCCAGGTTCTTCATCAGCTCATTGCAGTACGGTGCTGAGGAGGAGAGGACAAAGGTGAACTGCTGATCAGCATGGTGACAACTGCAGAAGGCATACGACCCATTTGTGTGGGCTTCAAGAAAAATCACAGCTGACAGCACAGCATTTGTCAGACAACAGAACCCCTCCTCTACTACAAAGCTTCACAAAAAGACCCTTTTTTCAGTCCAAGCCTCCACAGTCTGCCCCAAAAACATGGAACACTCGAGTAGCCTCCAGCATTAATAGCCACACTGCTGCTTCTGCACCACTCCCACAACCCCACTGCATGGCATGAACAAAATTTGTCCAGAAAAGGCCAGATTACCAAAGGTTGCACATATCTGTGCTGCCTCTGCCCTCAAAGGAGATCAACTGTGCATCCTTCTGTGGACTCTGCACAAAGCCCTTGGAAATCCCTTGCATGTTGTTATCTTTGCTGGCCCTAAGGGCATGTGCAGGAGGAGTCATGGGCATGCCTTTCTGAAACAGCAGAAGGCATGCTGTCCCTTAGGACCACCTGATTTCATCTGTGGAACTCTGGGAAACACTAGTGATGACAACCACAAAGTAGATGGGACCTTAGGTCATGTCACAGTTACACTTACTTGTGGAGTTATCATAGAAGTTAGTCACATCATCTTCAGTGCCATTGCCTCCAAACAGCGCTTTGTAATTGTTATCTTCATACCAGTTGAGAGATTTAATTTTGAGCCCTCCACCTTCGGGATGGCCGCACACAATGCGTGACACAGCTTGGTAGATCTGTGTAGAGGAGTTTGAGGCATTCACATTGGTCAGGAACATCACCTCTTGCCTCATGTCACTCCAGCTCTTCATGCTCAGCAACTGGAGGGGGAGATAGGAGAACAGTGGAAACAGGGACAGGAATAGGATCAGCAAAAGGAGATCGCGCCACTTTCTTTCAAATCACACGTCTGGTTTTGAACAGAGGAGAATCAGAGTCATAGAGTCATAGTATAGTTAGGGTTGGAATGGACATTAAGATCATCTAGATCTTAATCACCTTGAACATAACATCAACAGTACAGATCAGGAAAAACACATTTTTCCCTGCCACAGTGGGAGAACATAGAGGGAAGGAAGTCTCTTCTGCGCACGCAAGCATAAGGAATGTGCCCTTAAAAAGCTCTTTACTCTCAAGATTTCTTCTCCAGTGCTATGGATGGTTCCTACCCTCTCACATGGAAGTTGCTTCTCCTCCCAGTTGCTCAACAGCTCACATTCCAGTGGAGACCCCTTCACGCCTAGTGCGGTGGGGTGTACTGAGTCAGAAGATGGAGCAAGGAACAACATGAAGTGAGTGCAGCCCATGGATTAGGCTCGATGAGCTGCAGGCCACAGCAGTGTCACCTGGCACAATTCCACCAAGGTCAGCAAGCCCCCACTGGTTTACACCAGGCAGCCAGTTTGACCCCCTAGATTGGTATCTCTTGTCCCTGCCTCAGCACCTCCCTGCCCTATTGATAACAGCATTCAAAGTAAACCCTTGGAAACAAGTGCAGCTGCAGCCTGGAGCCCGATCACAGCATGCGCTGCAGACACAGCTAGACACAGCAAGGAGCCTTCTCTTAGCCAACTGGCCTGACACCAGGCTCATCTGTCTGGCACAAGCATCTACCTGCAATGTGTCATAAACAAAAGGACCAGGTTCTCAGCCTCAGACACTCACTGCATTAGAGTTGCCACATTCCGAGACATGGCCAAGTTCAGCATAAGCAAAAGAGCAGTGCACCTTTATGGGCACTGGTTTCATGGTACACTCAAGCATTGCTCTCTGCTTGGAGATGTACGAACATCAGCACAGGTGTGTCCGTACAGACTAGAAGTCTGTTTATCTCAGTAATCTCTGTGATGGTGACAATAAGTGGATGTTAGTAAAAAACAAGGCAAGGGCAAAATGCAGGCTACTTCTCTCAATTAACCTTCCAGCTGCTATTTATTTTCAGCTTGGGGAAATTGTATGTCCTAACTCTCAATGAATTTATTCCATGGTAAACTCCTAGAGTTCTGAACATCCACCAGTATTTAACTTCAAACAGATTCACTGGAAGGAACCTCCTCTCCCCTCTCCTTAACTTGGCTTAGCTTATGCTTAAGTTCCATTTGGTGCCATGCTTTTTGCACTGGAAGAGACAGTGAACATTCAATCCCTATCTCTTTTTTCTGGGCCACTCAACTCTTTAGACCTCTGTGACATCCCCAACTCATCTACTTTCCAAGCTAACAAGTCCCAGCCTACCCCTTGTTCCTTGTGTGAAAGTCCACTTCTAAATGTCCTAACTGCCCTTCTTTGAACTTTTTCCATTTCTGCTACCCCTTTTTGGAGAGGAAGGACCTACATCTGTATTCCATATTAGACTGATAATCCCCAGTTTTATATAGTATCATGGTAACATATTACAGCTGCTTCTCTATCCCTTTTTAAATCTTTTCTAGCATTTGACTAGATTCCTTGACTGCTACTGAAATATCAGGTGACATTAACTTGGATGTTCTTGCTGTGCTGCCCAGAACAGCAACATGCACTAAAAAAGGCAAGCAGAGCTGCTGCGACACCTATTTGTAACTGCTCACCAGCTGCATCTCAGAAACAACTTCAGATGCTGTGGCCCAACCACCCCATTTTCAGAGACAGTAGCAGAGTCAGTCCGAGGCCATCTGCCACTTTTGCTCACTGTGCATTAGTTTTGTCACCTTTGTTTAAATAAAATGCAGATTATCGAAGTCTAGGACAAAGCCAGCCAGCAACAATGCGGAAAGAGACTTTGTGCTGGATCAACTCAATCCAAATTCACCTAAGGAAAACACGCCCAGAACCCCTGGCCTTACACTGGGAGACAAACCTGGCCCTTTGTGTTCTTCTGTGCACGCTTTAGATGTGCCAACACCTGGACAGAAATTCTGGATGCTGAACAGCAGCCACTGTGTGTCACACAGGGTGCCTCTATTTTTAGCTGCCTGAAAACACATGACACATTGATATGGTAGAAGACAGCTGTAAGAACAGCTAAAGCTTGGGGATTCAATATCTCTGTCCAGAGTGACTGCTTCAAGTGTACTTTCGTTTCCTCACTATACACTGCTGTCTTTGTCTGCACCCTGATGCCACTCAATCTGGTTCCACAGGTTCAGAGTGACTGACAGGATATCAGCATCGTGGGATGTGAATAAAAGCAAGAATAATGTCACAACAGCTTTTGCTCATTACATATGCTCATGTGGTTATTTGGATTTGATGATTCAACACCCAAAAGGCCAAGGCTGTATTTCAGGTGTGACAGTTTAGAGTGTTCAATTCAAAGGGATGCCTCGGGGAGGTTTTGGTACCTCAGGTAAAATTTTCCTCAGCAGAAAGTCAACTGCTTTAGCTGAAGTACCATAATCTCCCTAGCATGAGCAAAGGCACACAAACAGGAAGTGTAGCTAATTCCCATGAAAGTATGAGGTATTAATCATCTTGCAGATGCTTGCAGAGGGACTGCATTATCAAATACATTTTTACACATAATTTTAAAACAGTTTGAGCAGAGAGCTTTGTTTCGTCTTTGGCACCAGCTTTCCAACTGACATGCAGAGATAATGGAAGCAAGTATTTCATGTTTGAAGAGTTACTGAGCTGTTTGTGACACCAGACCTGGCTTTCTATGGGTTTCTTAATAGTTGCCCTTGCTCTCACCACTTAAATTCCTCTCTTAGGTTGATTTAAAGAGCCCAGGCACACAGACCAAGTCAGTCCCAGTACTCGGAGACAAGTATTTTGTTCAAACTATTCTCTAATTAAAATTCCTTGCTAGAAAGGCTCCTAGACATGGCACAAACAATAGTCCTCTCCACCCCCTCAAGCTGCTGCCCTTTACAACAAGGGAGCAAGTCCCTCCTTTTCACGCAGAAATCGGCCTACCAGACAATAAGAAGTAACTTTCGGTCAAGCCATCTGGAGCCGCTCACGCGGTATACAGAAGAAAATAGCTACCTTTGTTCGCACAGCAATAGGGCAGAATAAAAGCTAGTCCTACCCAAAACAGCTGCCAAGCAAAAGGCACATTACCCTGCGAGGCTTTCGGCCACATCAGCAAACTGAGTATCACATGGTTTCAATTATTTTTATCCTAGACGAGAAAAAAAGGCGAGCTGAAGTGACGCAACGGGAAACAGCTGTAACCAAACTCCGAAGGGCAGCCTCCCTGCTAGCAGCGAGGGCCCGGCCACGGTCTTAACCGAAGCTGATCCTGGAATCGGCTTAGTTTCACTGTAAATGGGACCCGGCGGCAGGTTGTGGGACTGAGAAGGGATGCGTGCCAGGAATTGTTGGCTGGCACGGCGCTGGCTCCCGGCAGCTGCCCCTCCGTGGGAGTGGAGTGGAGGCTAACCTGAAGTGACCCGCTCTGGGGCTCGCTCCCAGGGGTTACTACCGTTCACCGCACTCGGCTCCCTTCCTCTGCTGCAAACGCGGAAGACGGGAGAGGGGGAGGAGGCGGCGCCAGCAGCGTTGTTTAGTTTAGGTAGCTGCGATTTCTGCTTCAAGGGAGAAAACGTTTTTGCCTGGTAGTAGCACTTCAAAGTGATTCGGAGAAAACTCCAGGAACAAACTCGCCAACAAAGTTTCCAAGTTGACAAGCAGCTATTCTTTACTGCTGCGCCCGGGAACACGGGGGTAGCTCCTCCTAAACGTGTATATCGCTACTCAGGCCGTCCTTGTATAGTCACTCAGCATACATACATATTCATGAGACTACGCATGAATTGCATCATTTTCCAGAAAGTTTCCGGCATGCATACAAAAATGTGATGGTGGTCTTCGAGGGTCCTTTCTTCTCCCAACAATCTTCATAACTTCTTGCAGCCTTTGAAGCACCAGCTTCATTAGCATCACAGACATAGCAATCATCCTCTCCTTATACTTATCAGTTAGTTTAACTTCTCCCATTCTGGACATCTGCTAGTCCCAGATGGTCCCCATCCCCAGGTCCTGTTTTTCTATTGTTTTTCTTACACTTTTTGCATTAAGGTTGTAAGGACCTAAAACTATGTCAACTACCTTCAAGTACCTCAGTTATTTTCCATTACAAAGCCATCAAACTTAACTTTACTTAGAGCTTATTACATTTTGTGCTTTTGTGTCTCTTCTGAAAAGTCAGAGCCAGCCAAAAAGCAAGTAAGATAAGTTGTGGACTCAAGAGCCCACTCCTTCCCCCACCCCCAAGTTTTGGACTAGGCACTCAGGCCTTCTTCTGAATCCATGGCATCACCTACAAAAACAAATACCTGCAGTCTCTACAATGTCACTTTGCCTCTGTAAATCGCTATGATGCTTTTTTCTCAGCTGGTGTCGTGATACCATTGCACTGAGTGCTCCACAAAGACTGGAAAACAATCTCTGCCCTAAAAAGCTAGTCAGACAAAGAGCAAACAGCAGCCCATAGCTACTAATTCAGATTAGAACAGCTGCAACACCCCTTCCCTAGGCTATACTGTCACCACATCCAAAAGGCAGTACCTACAACAAAGTAACAACCCTGACACTGCTGGCAACAGAGTGAAAAACTAGAAAGAATGCAAACCTCACGTGCAGTTTGCAAGGCACTGCTAGACAGCACATGTATTGCAAGCCAAACAGCTGTGCTGCTGCTAAGAAGCCAAAACCCACAGAAAACGTATTTATTTCTGCTTCTCCTGTGAGGACCCAAATCTTTAGCCACACATCTGATAAACTGCTATGGTGTTTGTAAGGGAAAGTGCCATGGGGTTGGCGAAGTGCTGGCTGCATCTACTGACACAGAGAACAGCTACAGGATGGGGGGAGCTCTAAAACAACTAAGGGACTTCTGAGTTGCACCAAGGAGACTCATGCTTGTACTCGATTTGCGGTTTAAGACAGCAACCAGGGGAAGTTCACCTGACACGAAGTCACTCCTTACCTCTTTAACAAGCTTCTGAAGGCTCTCTCTCAGAGCTTCCACTGTTCCTGACAGGTCCCACAACGACGAATTGAAAGAAAGTCTCTGCAGAAAGAGAGAAAAGGAAACTAGAAGTTACTGCAGGGCACGAAGAAATTAAACTCTTGTAAGCATTCTTGTAAAGAAGAGTAGTAAGGACCATTTACACAGCAAAGTGCTTGATGGGAAAGAGAGAGCTGGCTTTCTGTGCAAACTTGAGCTTACAATACTGTGGCCTCCAGCGCCCCACCATGTGACGAGGACACCCCTTTCCTTCCTCACAGGTTAGGTACACATATGGTATAACCAGAATCATCCCAATATAATGCTAAATGCATGCACGTACACTTAACAGTGCAAAGGATGGCTTGCATTGCAGGTCACAAAACAAGCACAGCCTAGAGGATAGCATGGGGACAGACCTGAAATCCTGCAGGCCAGTGCTAAAAAGTGAATGCAAAGCCTATAGAAGGGAGGAAAAGGCCAGTTGGTAGACACAAGCTTTTAGTGGGACTCAACAAATACCAGCTCAGATACAGAGGATGCCTGCTGGTGTTTCTCATCTTCATCACTCAAGCCCTCCCATCAGGCCTGGATGGTTTTTATCTAAACAAAGGACGTATTTTAAAACAACCACCTTCCATGAAACAGCTGGCACTCACGTTCACCACACGAGCAAGACTGACAGGTTTCTGAAAGTGGAAGGCACAGCTTTCAGGAGAATATTTGCTCTAGCAGAGAGTCACACTGAAGACAAACTCCTTGTTTCCAGTTGCTCTACAGGTAACCATTGGGCCTGGGTTTTGGTTTGTGGGGCTCTTTTCCCTGTCTTTTCATATACCTGGATTATCTTGCATGGGAAATATTGGGACACAACCCATGTCTCAAGGGAATAAAAATTAAAATAATTTCCTAAGATTTCACATTAGCATCTACACATTGCAGCATCTGAAAGCATGCTAAAGTTAGAGCATTGTGACACACAGAGGAACAGCCAAGGCCCTTCATTTTAGCACGCATCTTTAGGGCTGAAGCTTTCCATTTTCACATCTTTTCTGGGGTAATTTGTGGAAGCAAAGTCTGGAGGCTTTCTCTTATTCCAGTTGATTTGCTGGAGGGGGATAAGACCTGATGGTATAAACAGGCACTGTGATCTGCTTGGGGCTTTTAAGACCCAGCTAACTTTTCTGAGTGCACAGTTAGTGCCTGCTCCAAAGACAGCTGCAAATTCAGGGAGGGTTTCTCTGACCTCTGTGGATTTCAACTAAACACAGTCCTTATGATTCAGATAAATAAAGACAGATCATTACGGCCAAAAGAAAAGCAATTCGACCTCCTCACAGGTTAAGACCTTCTGGACATATTTAAAGAAATATAGTCAGAAATTATGAAAGCTACACAGGTGAACTACCACTTTAGCAACATGATGAGGTAGAAAGTCCTAGATTCATGCCTAACAGTAAGACCTGCTTGTTCACCTCCATATACCTCATCAAGCTCTACACAGATTCGTGTTGTTCACTGTATTTGGAGGTGATTCAGGAACAGCATGGATGGGAAAGATTCTTCAGATGATACCGATTGACTCAGAACAGTGAACAGTTAAAAGCCAACTGCAAAGGATTAGTGAAATGCCTCATGCTAGCCTACTGCTCTAAATTATTTCATATATTATATGAAATTTAGTGCTGCAAAGTACAGCACATAAGAAGAAGACGGTTCTACCTTAAGATACCCTTTAATGGCTCTGACCAGCCATCAGTGGCTGGTCATCAAAGTACCATCAGGTGGTACTGCCGCTCAGAAAGATAGACCTTAGAATTACAATGATAAGACAGCCCAACATCAATATAAATCTACAGTGCAATCCTGGTTCTGAAGTACCATGTGCAATTTTGGGTGCTCTGTCTCTGAAGGAACACAAGTACAGAAAAAGGTCACAAGTATGATGTAGGGTCAGAATGGCTTCTGAAGGAAGAACAACAAACAACTGTTCTTCCAATGGAACCTGTAAGGATGAATGGAGGTTATGACAGAAGTCTGTGGAATTGCAAGTGGGATGTAGAATGGCAACAGGGGATGATTACTCACTGTGCCTCATCATACAGTACTAGAAGGCTTACAGTGAAAAAATCAGTTTAAAATAAACCTGCACACAGAACTTGGTCAAAATGGAGACATTTCAGTAGAAACTGTGCAATGCTGAAGGTACCGAAAGTTAATGTGGGTTTGAGAAAGGCTTAAAAGAATTCATTAAAGAAACAAAAGCTTACCAGGTGCTATTGAACACCAAGATCCTAGCAGTAGCTGAGTAAGTCTGAGTTGCAAACTACTGAAGAATAGGACATTATGTTGAGAAAATGTTATTATACGCTTGCCCCATGGCTGGATTCTTTTACATGTCTTATCATGCAACACTTGCTGCACTAGCACTCAGGGGACACACAGCTGAACAGGACTTTGGTCTGGCCCACTGTGCAAGTCTTAGGTGATTCACAGACATTGCAAACCTTACAATGAATTGTGAGGAAAACACACCTATCCTTTCCTATCCCACTACCCTGATCTTTCTTCCCTAACAAATTCACAGCACTCCAAGTTCATTTCTCATCAGAACTTGCAATGATACTGTTGCTCTGGAGGGAATTTCACTTTCATTATCACCACCCTTTGCACCCTAAAGCCCACTCAAGGAGCCTCTCAAGTCATATCTCCGGAGACAATGACAAAAATCAGTCGCAAGTGGCCAATCTTCTTTGAACAGATGAGCGTGTTATGAATGTCCCTGGAAAATAACTTTGCAGTGGCTTATCAAGTAAAGTAGTTCATTAAATTCATAAGAGTCCTCCAGATTCTGGGCAGTTCCAGCTTGGTCCCACTGTGAGAGTGACCTTAGCAGGTGTCTGCGCTACATCGGGGGGTTGGGTATGGACAGCATTGAGAGAGGGATATGGATAGACAGTGACTAATTTTCCAGTGTAATACTGCAAAAAACCCCATCATCTGCTCTTTCCAGTCACACTGTGGAAAGACAAAGCTCTAGCAGGTTTTGAACAGAGGTGCCCCATACAATTACTGTGTTAGTTGCTGGCATCATTATCTCTTGAGGTGAGTGAGCTCTATACATGCACGCTACAAGACTCAAAACAGAGACAAATACTTGAGATGTCTGAGTTGACTGCACAATCAAGACAAGCCTTGAATAAGTCCACCTGTCAGCTCCTGCTAGAAGGGATGGACAACTCTGTATCTTTAACATGCCGGAGTGTTTCTTTAACATGCATGTGTTTCAAGTGTTGAGAGGTCACAATAAAATTCAGCCAATGATGTCTGCATAATACAGCTAACTTTTTTTGCTTAATAAGAGCACTATGCCATGTTTGCTTTGAAAGAATTATTACAACTTTACACTGATCTCAGCAGGAACTTTACACTGGACTTTGCAGAAAAAATCATGTGCTTTAAAGCTTCTACTTTTGTTTCCTGGGAGTCAAAGTCCTGAAGTACAAGACTGCTTAAAAGCATGACATCATTGTGCTTGACTGGAAACACTCTCAAAAAAGCAAGGAAAGCCACAAGTTCAGTTGCAGCATGTATTTACATTAAGAGACTTTTTCTCAAGCTGTTTTTCAACTGGAATGCATTTATTATTCAATGCTTAGTTCATGCTAACCATATAACAAAATACCACCCGTATTACAAAAGAAGAAAAAACCAATCAGATTTTCATGAGCTCATCCACACTCCTTCTAGGACCATTATAGTACACAAGCCACAACATACTTATGACTTATTTCAGAACCACACCACTGGAAGTGAGTGCGGCAAAGGGCTGCTTAGGCAGCACTGCAGAGATGAAATCCCACAGGTCAATTTGAACTGTCTTTGTTATTTAACCTTCCCCACAAATAATTTTGTAGAGGCAAAGCTGTCCCATGGGCAGGTCTTATAATATGAGACAGTCCCGACCCATCACAACACCAATCCAGTGGGACACCTCTGACTTATTGCCACTGCTCTTGCTAACCATAGGTGCCTGTAACCTTTCACAAAATGTGTAGTTCCTCCACGGGACAACTGCTGGCCTAGCACAGGAAGAATGCCAGAAGGGAATTAGTGTGCATGCAACCAGAGGACCTATTTCACTGTTGCTCTCAAACCAGCTCCTCCTGTGTCACAAACTCACTGAGTACACCTGGTGCAAGGTAAATCACAAGAAGATGTGTCCACAAGGGGCCTGTACAAGATGCCCTATGCCCCGCTGTACTCATTGTTGGCCAGAAAGCTTCAGAGAATGGATGAAGATTGTTCTGGGCCTTGGAAAAGCAAATTTGACTTTTCTAGACACTTGTTGCTTCTAGTGGACTCAATACTCAGTCAATAAGAAAAGCTGATCCTCTGCATCGGTGCCCTGTGATCACTCCTGGATATTCTACTGGATTTTGATCTAAACAGCCTGTCCCAAATATGCACTTACATAAAAAAGAATAAGAAAACACACTTCAAACACCCTACCATGCCTCTATGTGCTTGGCTTTGTTTTCTCATCCTACAGAACTGAACTGAAGTCAAACAGAGAATCGGTGGCTATCATGGGTTCAGCAGCAGCAGTCATTTTTCTCCTTCTTGGTAGCTGGTGCAGCACTGTGTTTTTGATTTTGGGCCTGGGAGCAGTGCTGGTAACACCAGTGTTTTCTGTTACTGCTTGGTAGTGTTTTGGTCTGACCAAAGACCTTCTGAGCCTCATGTTATGCCAGGGAGGAGGAGAAGCCAGGAGGAAGCAGAGACAGGACACGTGACCCAAACTGACCAAAGAGGTTATTCCATACCACGACACGTCATGTCCAGGATGTGAAAACAGAGGACAGTGACCCAGAAGGGTGTGGTGATGCACTGGGGGGTTTGCTGCTGGGGGGTGCACTGGCTGGGTCGGGCTTGGTGAGCAGTTGTATTCTCTTTCCTTGTATTTCTCTTGTATTATTACTGCTGGTAGCAGCAGTGATTTGTGTTATACCTTAGTTACTAAACTGTTCTTATCTCAACCTGTGGGAGTTTCATTCTTTTGATTCTCCTCCCCATCCCCCTGGGACTAGGGGAAGAAAGAGAGAGGAGTGAGTGAGAAAACTTCAACCACATGGACTTAAACCACGACAGTGACAAAGCTAGAAATCCTTGTAGAAAATTTTAATCAGAAGTCTTTCTTTGTCTTAACTGTGCTATGGCACTTTGGGTAACACTCAAGCTGTTTTGGATAGAACTGATGAACAGGTATGTAAAGAAAAGTGTTTAATTTTTGCCTTTCTTTTGAAAAGAAAACATCCTTAACAGTGCCGTGACATTTAGAGTTTGTGTATTTTACCATGAATACACTTTAATTTCCTTTTTCAAACTGTGCTCCATCAGTAATTTGCTAATAATTACTGTTTTGTTGTAAATTACCTAGAACACTTACAGCTTTCCTCAGGCTGCAAACGCACATGCTGGCAGAAGCTGGTGCTGCCATCAAGGTCTCAGCCCACACACACACACAAGCACGCCTTGACCACTGGGCTCAATCTTCCCTTAATGTTTCACCACAAATGTTTGTGTAAGCACACAGTCAAGTCACTTCTAATCCGGACCAATTCCATGATGTAATGTACTGCATCGTCTTGCAGAGGGGACAATAAATTTGAATGCACAGAGGCAGGAACAAGCAGGTGGATGCTGGCCTGAATCTTCTGGATTAAGATAGTTCAAGAAATTACAGCCACTCTACTGCCTCAGTGGCAAAACCTCCTGTATTACTATTTAAGCCTTTGGTGCTGAATTTACACAGTTATTGCACACAATTGCAAGTCCTTTTCACCCTAATTGTATTGACCTAATCATATTAAGATGTTGCCTCTTCATAAATCACAGAATGCTGCAGCCAGTGGAGCCCAGATCCTATTACGAGTAAAAAAAAAGCCTCTGAATTGCTGTACACTTGGATTTGATTTGGTTCTTACGTTCACTCACCAAAATATGCCATACTGTGAAGTGTATCAAGGGGATTAAGAAAAAAAAATTAAAAAGAAATTTCTGGGGAAATTATTGGCAGTGGTTTGCAGGCTCTGTAGTAGATACAGTACATGCTATCTTCAGTTTGCATGTCCAAGATTTGACCCATAGTGCCTTTAATGATGAACTATGTCAAAAGCCTTCTTTGTTCATGAACAAAAAGTTCCCTCTTTGTTGAAAGATGCTACTGCAGGTCAAGGCACTTCCTAGCTTTTAAAAACACCAAGTTACAAATGTGCTGGGCATGATCCTAGATTTAATTTATGCATTTTGCCTAGCTACATTGAAGCCAGTTAAGTTTTGTTTCACTCACTGATGCATTACAAAAGCTTATCTAGAGGGTAGCCTGTGACATTCTTCTGAGGAGAACTGTGAGCCTTCACAAGGTGTACAAAACACAGCAGGTTTATAACTGCTGGCTTCTGGACTCAGGCTTTTTTCCCTCTGAGGCCAAAATCATGAGCCAGCTTCTCAGAAGGCCCCCAAAATTGCACATAATGTCTTAACCTACTTTGCTGTTGCCAAGTGGCACAGGGTGGCTGCTGTCTTCTTTCACCAACAAACAATATAGATATAAACACAGATACACTCAGTGCCTGCTTCTGTCATCTAAGTTGTAGGGATTGCTGCAAATGAGAAAAGCCAGACTGAGCTTCCAGAGAGCCCAGAAGACCAATACTGAGTTGTACTATTTTAGTTGTGGCTATTTTCACCTCTTCACAGCCCGGAATTCTAGCATCTCTGAATGATTAAAAGTAAATGTGTGCATCTAACTGAACACAAGAAACTGCTTATAACCATTCCTTTTCAATCAGCCCATCTTTGTTATGGGGACAATTTTAGCACTGTTACCTCATCTCTTAACGGTTATGATTATCTTGCTCTTCCAGCAGGAAAGAAAAAATACAGATGGAGGACACGTGGAAGACAGAAGATGAGCTGTGGAGAGAAGTAACTGACCACTATGTACTGCGCAGAAGAGTAATATGATTCCAGTACTTGATAATGACCCTCTTTGACTGGGGACAAAGCCAAGCATGTGGTACATGACTTTCTGTCCTGAAAGGCTCATCAAATCTGGAAACTCACACAGCCAAAGTGTTTATTTCTTCCACAGCAGACAATAGAGTGTTTGTTTTAGAGGGTAACAGAGTGGGTTCTGTGGTCGGTCCCTTCTTCTCTACTGATATTTCCAGCTCTGACTTCCTCAAACTTTTGTATTTTACCAGATATTGCAGACATATAACAAAGCATCACTGGGGTTTCCTAAATAAACAGCTAAATCTGCTCCAGTCACCCCTAAATAATGTATTTTCATGAAGTTCAATGAATTATTGCTCCAAAACCCATTCAGTTGGACAATCTTTGAAACAGGACTTTAGAACTTGAGCCTTCTTTTTATGAATTGAATATACTCAAAGATTGTGGCTAGAAAATTCTGCGCTCAGTGGACCCATCATAAGGGCAGAGGGCTCATTCCAGCCATGACACAACATCTGATCAAAACACAGGCACAACCAAGAGCCTACTCAGCATGAATATTTTTCTTGACAAACTGAATTGCAGACCACATACATTTATGTTCTTCAAGTACTATACTGCAACAGGAAGGGTAAGAATGACAGGAAGAAGCAATGTTGTTCATGCTCCAGTGATAAAGACAATCTTTCTTCTTTCTTACTGGCAATGAACAGTTCACTCTGGAAATGGAGGGATGAATTCCTAGACTGAAAGCTCTAGAAAACGTCACTGTGTCAAACAATAGCTCCTCATATGTGGGACACATGGACTCACCTGAAGGGGCTTCAGAGGATTCAGGTTAGCACGGAAGGCTTGTTCGGCTGCATGGAGCTTTTCCTTTGGCAAGGTGCAAATGTAGGCTTCAGAGTCCATGGCCACCGTCTGATTTTGGATTGTAAGAAATTCAGACAGTGCTGATCTATTGCAGAGGTCTCGCAGTCGCATTCGGTAACCGGATAAAAAGACCTGGAAAAGTGGAGAAATCATATAAGTCCCCCTTTGTGTAAGATCCATAGCACAAAATTGGTTATCTCCTAGCAAAAAACTAACCATTCATAACATTTCCAGATAAAGGTAAGAGGGCATTCTTCCCTACAGGTTGTGCAGCCCCAACCCATGCACAACTCAATTCCAAGAAAAAACATGTTTCCCTGCTGGGTATACAGGGGAGAAGTCCTGGGCGGAGGCGGGTCTTTCTCCACTTCTCTACAAACCTTCACAGAGCAGCAGTGATTCTGTTCTTCACAACAGCCCTTTCCTCCAACCAAGGGTACAGACATTGCCTAACTTTCAGTCTTCTGGGAACTGAGCCACAGAGACAAAACAAGGCTTGTGACCAGACACACGTCTGGCAAATGTATGTGAAGGGCAAAAGACCTGTGTCCAAACTCTGTAGATGTATCTGCCCACCACATTTTCTGTGCTATTGTGAATTGGGATCACCTTCTCCCTTCCTCTGAAGTATCTCTTTACCCACCGCTGAGAGAAACATTCTGCAGTGTTTCAGGGCAGATAATGTACCAGTGGAAAAGGAAAAAGAAAATAATTATATTTTTTTCATCTTAGAACTAAACAGGATCAATCTGCATCTCAGAGGAGTTCACAGTTCCTGAAAAGCCTGAAAATTTTCTCATCTTTCAGAGCCAAAAGGGCATCAACAGTCCAAGGGGACTTGGAATGCACCATATTCAGAAAACAAGCAGATGGAACCAACAGGAGAAGGAAGAGATTTATAATGCAATGCTTGTGCAAACCTTTAACTTTAGTCTGCATCCATATGCCAAAAATAGGATGTTTCCATGCTGCAAACTCAGCTGAATAAATGAGATAGATAGCTCTCGTATCAAAGAGGCTGGCCTTTTGAAACAGTTTGGGTGAGGTTTTTTGCCAGCAGAGATACTATTGCTTTTGCAGCCATGCTAAGGGGTATTCCTATGGCTCTAGAATGATACTAAGGAGACCTGAGATGAGTCTAAAGCAGCTTCCCTGGGTGGGCATAAAGAAAACCAGTGCTTCCCAGTGCTTCGGTGATCACTCGAAAAAGCAAAGGTGAACAATCCTTCTACCATCCCCTTTATCTGCCCACCCTATTTTACTCAGATTTTAAGCTCTTTTGGGGAAAAGTTCCTCTTTCCAAACACAGTGAGGTCCATAGCATGTGACCCTGGAACAAGGACCCTGCCTACTCCCTTAAACTAAAACACCCAGTCGCACAAGCCAATTCTCTGCAACCGTTTCAAGTCATCTGAAACCTTGGTGCCTTCAACATTTCAGTAGAGCATATCTTTAACTTTTAGGATTAATTATCAAACTACACTAAACCAGATGGCTTGATAGAATTCACTAAAGAATGAGACAACATGTGGAAAGGGGGACAGCATCTGTAACTTCATGAACATGAAGTCTGAAAGAACTACTTATCAACTCCGCTTTAAAGAGGAGACCTAGTCTAGAGTTGGGTAGCAGAATGGATTTCCTCCTCTTTTTGCACATCACCTTTTGCACTGCCTTAAGAAAAATACAGGTTTTTGGAACACATGTTCCAAGCTTTACAATGGCAGATAGCCATCCCAAGACAGGGTCTCCACTGCCTATCTTAATGCAGGCCATCATGAGAGCACTCAGGAGTTTCATTTGCAATCAGTACTCACTTGTACTACATAATATTCAAATGCATCCTTCTACAGATGGGTCTCAGCATCCTTTGAAAGCTTAAAACCACATCAGACATTAAATTAAAGGCAAGAGGGAAGCAAGAAGATGGGATTAATTTTTCCTCTGTGTTTGTAGAACACCTAGCACAGAGGTGTCCTACACTGTGGATGAAACAACAGACAAACATAGCAGTAGTTGAAAATGCTCCTTACCTGACGGAGGTTGATATCTGCATTCAGTAGCACCTCCACTGCAGATGATGGCATGGACACATTATGATGGAGGAAGTCTGAGAATGTCTCATTGTCAATCAGGAAATCCCGAAGTTTCAAGTCTGGAAAGCAACAAAACAAGCAACATTCTTGTCAGGGCAATGCTGAAAGGAAACTCATGTGAGAGCTCTGAACAGGAAAAGAAAGCTGACAAATGGGGGAGGGGGAACTATACAAACCATAGTACAAAGGGAAAAGAGGAGCTGCTGGCAAATTGCTCTGAAACTTGGAAGCTTTCAGAGATGTCAATCCATGATGTCTGATCTCAATTAAAAAGAAAAAAGGAACTTTTAAAAGCAACTCCTTTAACATCATTACTTCAGCTCAGTTTGCACATACGTACGCAGAAGCAACAAGGCACACTGAGCTGCTTCCCTACTCTTGGGTGAAACCTGCTCCATCATTAGCACTGCACAAAGATTCAGCTTCACTTAATCCCTGTGTTGTTACCAAACATGGCACTGAGCTGGTGCATGGACCACTGAGGGATCTACTAGTCTGTATTTTATTAATTGTAGATATACTCTACCATAAATTTCAAAGTCTGACATATGCAGATACATGGATGTGATACAGAATTACACACAGGTCTAGAAAACAATCTTAATCTGTTAGCAAAGTTTCTGCAAATACTTTTTAATTACATTTTCTTTTTCAAAAGCTTCACCTTCTGAAGCCACTGGTGTTTCAGTTCTTGCCTCTGAAACGAATTTGTACCTCTGTCACAGCAGAGGAGAACCATCTGGAAATTATATGCCTGGATCTTAGGCAACTGACCTTCACACTGTTTTGGGTTAGGGAGAATTCTATCTTACAATAAGGAAAGCAGCTATGCCAGGAGGAGCTGAGAGAGCAAGTTTATAAGGGTGAAGATATCCAAGCCCAGACAAGTTCAGTCAGCTAGGTGTCACACTGCTTTTCCTACTCTAGGAAGGGAGGATGCCGCAGCCCTCAGCAAACAGTAGAAAACAATTAGCCCTAAAGGGAAATAATGCAACGGAGCCCCAAGCGTTTTCTTCCCCTTCCTATAGGGAACAGCTGTAACAGAACAGCTGTGGTTTTCCCCATTTCCATGGTTTTGGCTTAGCTCAGCGGGTGATAGCCTCCAGAAAGCCCAACCAACATGTGAGAGCTGCTGGAGGAGCAGAGGTGCTGGCAGGGGTGTGGGTGCCACTTCTGCTTCCCGGGCTGTGCTTGGCAGAGCCGCCATCGATGGGAGGAAGCCACGCGCTCTGCTCTTGCACATGAAGCACACAGGGTTACTGACGGTCATTGCTCCCTCATCCACATCTCCAGTTACAAATTCCCTCTTGCCTTTCTGTTCCACACGAAAAAGTAAATCACCCTCCTCTGCTGAGGCAACACGGAGGTTACTTCGGGACGAAAGTTCCTCCCTCGCCCTCCTCTCTCCTCCCACAGCAGGACCACTCAGCAGTATACTGGTTTTGACCACACCATGCAAATGCCTCGCTGCACCCTGTTCACAAAAATGGACCACTGTCCACTGGGATAAAGGCTGAGAAAAAGAGACAGCTCCTGCAGTAACATGAAAACGGCCTTTTCTTTCCAGTGGAGTCTAAAGCACCCTGCTTCACTGCAACTGGAGGAAAAATTCCTCCCACCCTGATCCCTTGGTTACTTCCTAAATGCACTGAACTCCCTGAACACTTCTGCAGCTTGTTTATTTTTGGGTGAGATCATCAACAGCTCAGAAACTTAGATGGACAAAGGGGTGGCTGGCTGCAGGCACACTGGCATGCAGAGATCAGATGTTTGCAAGCTTTTTTCATGTACTCTGTTCCCTTTTAAAATATTTTTCAAGCTCCTCTTAAAGGGCCACACATCTTTTTCAAAATGTAACCGAACAATAATTCTCCTGCTTTTCTGTTTCTTCATTGTTGCTTTGCTTTTGGGTTTGCCTAGGAATTCTTTTGTTTGAGGGTTTGGTTTGGGGCTTTTTTGCCGTATGGAAGCAGGATTTTCTTGGTCAGGAACATATTCTGTAAGTAATTACAGATAAGCAACCTGAAGCTACACTGGGATTCCTGCTGACCTGTCTGTAATCATGACGGGGAGTAATAAAGAGCCTGTCATCTTCCAGGGCTGCAATTAACCAGCCCAGCATTAGCAGAGCATTTCTCACCTGCCTTCTTGTCATGCTGAGCATTTTCAAACTTGCCCTGCAATGCAATTTGCTGAAAATCGAAGCTGCCTTCCAAGGCAATTCCTACAAATGTCCAAAGGAGTTTTCATCATCATTTGGGTGAAATCACAAAGGGAACAGAACATACAGTCACCAGAACTGCCTGTGGGACAATGCTTGGCTTCCAGCCGGCTGGTCACAAAACTCTTGCTTGCTGATCATAACTGCTAAAGATCATGCATGGAGTTTCTGTGAGACCAAGGGACTGAATCCCAACACCACAGTCCCACTGCAGTGCTCTAAGCAAGTAGCCAGCCTTTCTCACCATGCATTTGTTACTCCATCTGGTCCTACTTCCAGCACTTGTGGCTCAGTGTCTTGTGCAATCCCCCTTAATCACGGAGGCATGCATAATGATTTGCACATGAAACCACAGAAAAGCACCAAACACTGCAATCAGCCTAAATTCCTGCCCTAGATACTTCAAAAAACAAGAGTTAATAGAGGTTTCTTCTTGAAGGCAGCCATTTTCCTCTAAGAGTGCTTGCCACTAGGGCATAAGGAAATACAAGAGCACTAGTCAAAAGAACTCCTCCAAAAATAGGAAACAAAAGAAATAGGCAAGTCTTAAAGGCTAATATCAAGCTTACCTAATAATGCAAACATTTGGAATGGAAAAACACATTTTACAACCATAGGCCTACTATTGCAATATTTTCCTGCTGTAAGAGCTCAGACACACTATCAAATTACTCGAAAAATGTGATGCAAAATATGTCAGCTCAAATGTAATTTAACTCATGCAACTTCTATCATGCTTGACACTGACCAAGAGCACAGTCAAACAAGCAAGAGCACAGCAAGCCGGTTGGCACAGAACAATGCAGCTGCAGAATCCAGACAGCACATGAGAGAAATGCACTTTTGATCACAAGGACATGCAGGCTCTCCTTCCCTCTCCCCTTCATGTTCAAGAGAAAACCAGGGGAGCTGCAGTCCCACAGGCTCCCCTCACCACCACATGAAACCTCAGGTCCCAGCAACGAAGACAAACCCCAGGTACAAATGAGAAGATGAAGCTGAGGTCAAACTGAGCGACCATGCTCAGAGACAGTCAATGGGATGAACGTCTGCAGAAGAAGCACCGAGGTAGCTTGTCCTTATGGTAGACTACTTTTATAGATGCAATCCCACAAGACCAACAGCAGAGAACATAATCAGAGGCTTTGCTTATAAGCCATGCAAATAACCCTCAATGCCAGCAGCCCCAGCAGGGTCTGAAATGCTTTTGCTCTACCTAGCTCCAGTTCAGGAACTGTGCACAACAAAGCAGGAGACAGTCCCCATCCCCATGAAACAAGCAGAGAAGTCCATTTCCCATACAGGGCTGGGGAGAAAGGTTCTCCCTACGGTCACATAAGGAAGTCTCCAGCACAACACAGAGCTTCCAGAGCCGGAGGTCTTGTGCCTTAACCACAAAACCACCTTCCTCTCTCAAGTCACAGGTCAGGATTAGACAATCACGCATGGACACTGACTTCATGAAAGGTGCATCTGTCCTTTGTTTCCACAGAGTTCAAAGCCACCTTGGGGGCTGAATTCTGGGCATGGAAACCAAACACTCACAACGCTCAGATTGCAGAACATCTCCTACAGGACCAACACACTGTTTTAAGTCTTTATAAGATTTACATTTTCCTGACATCTCAACCTCTTCCAGCACCCTCATGCCTGAACACAGACTTAGGTCGGCCATTCCCTGCTTGAGAATCAAATCATTGTGACAATAATAAACAAATATAAAGCCTACTCAAGAAGCTGAAGACATCCACAAGAATTAACACAGAAAAACAGAACCTCCATACGTGTTACATTACTGGTTAAATCAAACAGTAAAACAAAAATTGTTCATTATAAAATATAGCAAGTCAGTGCTATGTGAGGTCTCCATTCCATGCAGATCAGAACTGAAGCACTGATTGTGCAGTGAAGAAACTGTCCACAATCTGCATGTTCTCTACAGCCAGAGATTTTTTAGTGTGCTCAGTCTAGAAACATATCCCCTATTACTTTCACAAGCTCTTAACTGTGGCTCAATGCAGGAAAAAGCAAAAGAAACCACAGCCAGAAACCAGTTTTAATTTTCTGTTCTTACTGAAGTATGACCATGACAGGTCTCACAGTAAGCAGTAATCATTTCCAGCAGCACTGGGAAGATCCACAGACAAGCAGGACAGAAAAGACTCTAAGGACAATTTACAGAGCAAGACTGTTCCCCTCAAACTTCTATTCTTTCTTGCTTCACTTGGAAGGACGGAGGGCTCATACCTTCCTCTAGAAACTTAATGGTGCAGTGTCTTTTAAAATTAAACAACAGGTTAGAAAGACAAAACCCCACGGAAATTGTGGGTACAGTTTTCATATCCTGAACATTGCCTTATAAAAATAAAAGGCATACCAATGGCATTTCAACATCTCAGTCTACCGTAGACTACAGAGCTCACCAGGTCTGACTTCAATTTGTGGGGGTTCTGCTCAAAGGGTTTGTGCCTATAGTCTACAATAAGTCAGATTTTCAGCCAGTTTAAAGCTAACAAGCTCAGTGAAAAGAGTGTGGAGTCAAATCTGTTGTTTACGGACCAGCTTCACATACTGTAAGTTCTTACAAGGAACTGGGAGAAAGAAGGGGGAAAAGGGGATTCATGCCATAAGTTAATTCAGAAGCTAAGAGTAAAGCAGGGCATTCTGCCCTGTCTACAAACATAACTATTGGTCTTTCACTCCCTCTTGATGGAACGTGCAATGCAGAAAACCATTATGTTATTTTCTGTATACCATTGCCGTATTGGAGGATTTACTAGCCTTTGGCTAAGCCTGTAATCCTCACAGGAAAGCATCAAGGCAAAAGAGAAGCTGGTGTTAAATTAATTATGAACTTTTATTTCTCATCAGAGAGACTGCTTATAGGGCAACCCAATCATTTTCATAACAGCAGCATTAAGGCATCACAGCAAGCTGAAATGGTAACAGGACAGGGCATGAGAAGTTTTAGCTTTGTTCTTTAGAGTCAATAGGTTTCCACAAGTGTCTGAAGGAGACAAGATAGACAAGTGGGTACCTAACACTATGGAGTCAGAGGTCTCCACCAGTTAACGGAAAGACCGAAGTAGGGAAGAGTGGCAAGTGAGCAAATAAGACATCTTCTCCCTGCACAAAGAGTTTGCATTCATCACTTCCAGTTCCCCACTCAGGTAAAACCATACTTATGCAGCAGGGAAGGTGGGTGTGCAGCACTTCTGACATGGGCTCTCACATAAGAACAATAACTCGCACCAGTCTGATTGTACAGCTGGCTTTCATGACTGTGCAACACCACTCCACAGCACCCAGGCATGACTGAAGGACAAGGTCAGGATGCTCCATGGTCATACAGGCATGCTTTACCCTGGGCATTACTTGTTCACTGTTTGTACTCCCTGTAACAGGAGTTTTTGCAAGACAAAAGCAAATGAAGGGGCTGATTCATAGAATAGAATCACAGAATCAGCTAGATTGGAAGAGATGTTTAAGATCTTCAAGTCCAATCTTTTACCCCAGGACTGCCAAGACCACCACTAAACCATGTCACTGATGGCCTACATGATTTTTGAACACACCCAGGGACAGTGATTCCACCACTTCCCTGAGCACCCTCTCTGTGAAGAAATTGTTCCAATATCCAATCTAAACCTCCCCTGGTGCAGCTTGGGGCCATTACCTCTTGTCCTATTGCTTGGTACTCACAAGAAGAGACCAACTCGCACCTCACTACAACCTCCTTTCAGGTAGTTGTAGAGAGTGATAAGGTCACCCCTGAGCCTTCTCTTCTAAGGACTAAACACCCCCAGTTCCCTCAGCAGTTCCTCATCACACTTGTGCTCCAGACCCTTCATCAACTTTGTTGCCCTTCTCTGGACCTGCTCCAGCGCCTCAATGTCTCTCTTGTAGTGAGGGGCCCAGAACTGAACACAGGATTTGAGGTGCAGCCTCACCAGTGCCGAGTGCAGGGGGATGATCACTACTGGCCACAGGAAGCTGCGACTAAGAGAAGGAGATCTTGGCCTGTTACAGCATTGTACCCTACTGAGCTAATGACCCTGACCTGCAATGTAAAAAGCAAATCTTTCAGATAGGACAGTACTGAACAAAAGCAAGACAGCAAATTTTCACCTGCCTTCATTATATTCCTAACTTTGGACAACACATCTAGAAAACATAATTATTTTTTTGTGGAGGGGGCAGTTGTTGGAATTTTGTTTGTTTGTTTGGGTCTTGGTTTTTTTTTTTTTTTTTTTTAAGAGCAATTACTATGCTTTTATTTTTCTTTTCCTGTAGGGCAGTCTTCCCCTGTGTGTATTCCCACCTCCTGTGTGGTGAGAACAGCCCTCAAAGCTGCCTGCATCCCTACTGAAACTGGCAGGAGCTGAAACTGAAGAAGTTGGACAGCTGTACCTAGGTTTGCTAACAAGAAATCAAACAGCTCAGCAGGCATGTTGTGCAGGATCTGCTAGTGTGACAATACAAGCCTAATTTGCTCACAGTCTAAGTGCTGTTCCTTCTGCAGCCATGGCTTGACCTGTTTTTATGTTAGGCTACAGCTCTTTGCTCTCTGTCTGCCTCTGCAGACATTAGATAAGAACACCCATTTAACCAGAGATCATCAGCCTCATGTATTTGCCATGCCAAATAGTGATGTGAATAGAAGGAGGCAGCCTGCTGTCCATCTCCAGCAGCTAGGATCTCTCCTGGGAGAAAGCGAAATGACTGACCCAGGCTTTCCCTCTCATCTCAGGACTGCAAACACCGGAACCATCCCCATTCCTCTACAAGTCACCATTTTTACTTGGAAGAGCTTTAAAAAACAGTGGCCAGCACAGTCACTCTGGCAGAAAGCACAGCTGACACCTTATAATGGTACACACACAAAAGACCAGTCCTTGGTTAGGCTTCTCTGGAGATAAGCTGGCTTCAAGGATGCAGAGTCCAAGTAAGCCTGCTGAGATCCCACCTCCAACCTGCCTGGAAAGCCAGCAGCGAACGCAAGTCTCAGACCTCTCCCTGGGTAGTACTTCAACTCCCACATACCATCAGGACCCTCTCCTGTATGACACACACAACAAACTCTGCAGGAGAGAGCAAAGACACAAGGCACCCATGAAAGCCACTGGCTGGTCACCCACTGCCTGCAGAGCTTCTGTCTAGAACGGGCACACCCGACCACCTCCTTAGGCTCAGTGTAAAACCATGGGAGAGATATTCTCATGCCTTCCCCCCCACCTCCCTCCCCTGGCTGCAAGCCAAGTTCTGTTATCAGTACAGACAACTTTGAAATGCAGCTTGCCAATGGGGGAAAAAAAAAAAGAAAAAAAAGAAAAAAAAAATTTATTCTAACAGTGCAAAAAAAAAAAAGTCGTTTTAAAGAAAACATCCTACGTATCTTCACTATATTGCTTTAAGAAGCAAATGCCAAGCAGAGCTCCAAATTGCACAGCAGTTACCATGGGTTGAAAATTCTCCTGCTAATTTTCACAAAATAAGGACAAACTGCAAAATTCTTGGCCTTCAAATTGGCTTGTTAGCCACAAAGATGAGATAACTCAGGTATGATCAGACAGAATACTTAATCACTGCAGCTAATTATTTTCAGGAGTGGTATACAGAACTCATTCAGGGCTGGTACAGGCTACGGTGAAGGTCTGTAAAGGTCAAACCCAGCTCAGAGAAAGAAAAGTGCTTCTGAAGAGTCAGAAAGTAAGGGTTTGCTGTTAAGTCTTGATCTTGCCTGCACTAGGAGCATTATGCCCTAGCTAATACACAGATTTTAGATGTTTCAAAACATCAACTCAGGCACAGTAAGATACAGTGAAAGAACTAAGTGGAAGACAGACTGAAAAAAGAATGCCATGGCCACATCCAGCCACATACCCCTATTCTAACGGCAAGCACTGGTGTGGATATGTGCGGGAGATTAAGGACAACGAACTCTGACCAATATGATCAAGCGTTGACAATTTATTACAGGCAAGCAGCATCTTTTATAGAAAAAGCCTCAGAAGACTAGAACATTCAATAACATCTGGTTGGTTACATTCTTTAGCCAAGTGTTAGCAACGGTTTTATGATTGGTTGTTACAATAGTAAGTGATTCCAAAGCTGCGGCCACAACAGCACATGGTTTCAAGGACACAACCATCAGTTCCTTTGTACGCATCTCTCTCAACAACCGTCTGTGCCAACTTTCTCAAAGCTTCCTGCACGTACGCGACCTATAGTAACCTCCACACATCCTTTAGTAACCTCCAAGCAGGGCCTCACAGCCTTTGGTTCACTACTTTACAAATGTCAAACAGTTGTCTGGATTGCTCACAGTCCGTTTTCAGCAAGAAACGCTTCAACAGGTATGGGTAGTGATGAACCTCTAGCAAAATGGCAGGCAGAGCTGCCCAGGACCAAAGCACCCTGACTCCTGCACTTACTTGTTCTGCCTTACACACCAAGACTGATGATAAGAAACCCATTCCTCCCTTGGGTGTGAAGCCTCACCCTGCCATGGATCTTCTCCTCCCACTCCCACAACTTCACATCTGACTTATTTTAGATATCAAGTCTGCAGTTAGCAGATCATAGTGGCTCTTGCTTCCCCTACATTCAGGAAGACCTTTCACTTCTGGGTTTAGTGCCAAGTCTAATACCCTTAGTCTAGCACACAACAGCAGAAGCCACCTCCAGAACAAAGGGTCAAACCAAGAGTTTAGGACAACCTTTGCAACTGTTCAGCCCCTTCACTAGTATAAATCAGACTGTTGAGCAACACCACTTCAGAACAGTTAAAAACTTTCCCAGTCTTTGGGAAGCACTGAAAAGCAGATGCTCAGTAGATATGATTACCCAAAGTCACGTACAGTCTGGCCTAGAGATCACATCTCTTCTACCCTCAGTGTGACAGTATACTGTTGTTCACATTGGGATGCTCCCAACAGTCCCTGCTTTAATAGTCTGAGGAGCTCATCCTTCTGGTTGGTGTTCTTCTGGACTGTCAATGTACAAAACATTCCTTCCATTCAGTAGTGACATAACTTGCTGTCTGAAAATACACCTTGGAGTACTTGCACCCATATCAGTGTCCACTGCATTTTACAGAGAGGACAGAAACATTATCAGTAGACACAGAAAACATCAGTGCCTCTTGTTGCTTTAGGAACCCGATCCTCTGTACCAGTATCCCAAAGCAGTGCAAATACCCTAAAGAAAACTGAGCATGCACTGCTGGAGTGGTCTTCTGCATTTATTTATATGGATGTATTGATAAAATTCTTTGTACTTTCTTCAGGTAGCAGCAAGAGGAAACAAGAAAAGGAAGGAAAGAAGCAAGGGAGGTGAAGAAACTTGGGGTCTTACGGAGCTACTCCGTTGTGTTGATTTCTGATTTCAGGCTTTGCAGCACACTTTACCCCACCTGCTGGGTAGGGGGCAAGTATGTGAACAGAGCAGGCTAGTAGTATAGGTGTGCAGGCATAACTGACAGCTGCTAACCATGTTGTGACACAGCTGTGCCTTTGCTACAAGGAAAGTTGTTGGGACAACACACTTCCATGTGTGGTTCTTTACATCTAGTCTCAAGTGGTAAAGCTGTTGGTGGGTTGTGGGTTTTTTTTTCCCTAGTGTTCTGAAGTAGCATTTTGTTCAGTAGAAAACAGCTGCTGCTTTCCCAAGCAGCCAGTTGGCACAAGTCAGAACAAGCACTTAGACTTGAGATATTGCTATTTGCAGTAAGCTGTCTTCGTCCCATCAGCAAATCCCCTTCTGGCATACATGTATGCTCAGTGAACCTCGGATATGGTCCTGTTATGTTTCAAATGCAATTGCTAAAATAGAAGAAAAACTACTCAGAGAAAGCACCCTCGGAGATGTAACAGTTCATGCTTATTAAGTTCTACCTGTCTACAGTCATGCAAACCTGCCAGTGTCAAGCAAAAATGCATTTAAAGACTGAGGCAGGTAGTATTAGCCTCTGAAAAGGCAAGAAGAATAGAAAGGTTCAGGGAGGAGAAAAGTATAAAATAAAACAACAAAAGCCACAGGAAAGGATTTTTCTTTAAAATCCCTTAAAAGAGACCTTTAATGCACATCCTTAGAACAAAACCTAAATTAGACAAGGAAGGAAACTGGCCATTTGCAGAGGGTGTGTCACAGATAAGACTGAAATCTTGTCCACATACAGGGGATTAGTGCTGCCCAGTCAGCATAAAAAAAGATAAGGTGACATCTTCAGCTAATAGGTGAGCTGCATTCCACTGAATTTTCAAAGCTACACCAATTTTTCACGAACTATTCTATGCCACAGCATAAGCAATATGTAGTTTTAACAATCTCAGTTAATTATTAACAGTTAATATGTAAAAATATGGGGTTTGGTTTTTTTTTTTTTATTCTGCATTTTTTTTCATTCAATTTCAATGGATTTTTTTCAGAATTTTGGAAAGAAAAGCATATGCAAAGTATGATGTAAGAATGTAATCTGACTAAAAATACATCTGAAACAAGACATGATCACTACCTGATAAAACATCGTAACACCAGAAAGAACCCTAGGGGCGGACATGAAGAATGCTGCAGGTTTTTGAAGCTCCAAATTGTAGCAACAAGTGGTAGAATATGTTGTTTGATTTTAGTCAGGATCCTGGCACTAACACTCACTTATATTGTGACCAAAAATATTTAAATAAATCAGCATCTGTTTCACATGAAAAAGGCTGCCTACGAAAATTGAGCTTTAATGGATTAAAAAAACCCCAAAACTTTGAATCAACATCAACAATATTTCAAAACCATCACCTTTTATTGCACATTGATTACACTGAAAACTGCCACATCCTACTGTGTTTCAGAATGAGGGCTCCAGTTCCTTGGCAGCCACTGTTAGTTTCTCAAGAGCGTTGTAAAAATTAGATAGTGTTCATAACTCACAATGAAGATGAAAAGGTATTATTACTAGAGAAGGCTCCAGAGCTGAACATTAACTTGTCAAAGATGAATATTAACTTAAGAGATACAGGAGGTCAGATCCAAATTAGGCACTCTAGCCTTAGCACCAAGTCAGATGAAGGAGCGGACAGGGCTTTTTCCAACTGTGGCAATTTCATAATCAACAGTCTTATGAGAGCTCAGCCCCATGGAAATCCCCCAAGAAAGCTGAACTTTTCACCGGACGACAGTGGTACAAATTTCCTAGGGGTCTGCTAACACCAAGCTCGATGTGAAGAGCCTCTATCCTGCTCTCACCCTGCCTCAGACTGTAGCTTAAATAAATCACTTTCAATCTTCCACAAATCAGGCAATTTATTGAGAATGAGATTAGAAGTGATTGAGAAAAGAATCCAGAAATTGTGTCAGAGTGGAGAAAAGCAAATAAATTCAAATTGGAGTTAAGACTGAGGGTAAATTTTCGGCAACATAATGCTGGTATTAGCAAGCTGTACTGACAAGGTTGCACATAAAAAGGAGATAATAGGAGAGTGTGAAAGGCATATTGTTTACTTAACACTCAGTTTTATTTGCTGGTTCAAAATAGAAGTCAGTGTTGATAGAACAGGCTGAAGAGGTTTAGGAGACTAAAGAAAGCACCCAGAAATTTTTAATACGGTCCTGCTTCTGCAGCAGGTGCTAATATTACTTATACAGTAACAAGCACATGAAGTAATTCTTGTTTTCTTTACCACTGTGCCTTTATCTAGACAATCAACAGCAAGATAAGGATGGTGCCTTTAAGGTACAGTGATTTGGTATCAGTTGGAATAGCTTTGTTGCTAACTGTAGATATGGGCCCTGCTGGCTTCCCAGCATGCAGTCAAACCATTAGCTGGCACCAGGTCTTAAAAGTAACCAAATTGCCAGTGCAGCCCTGCACCACTGCAGTCCAATGTTGACATGCTTCTGATTCTCCTCACGTTTTTTAAATAGGGTTCATAATCTTCTATGATAGAATTCTTGTAAATTCTCAACCTTCTGTCACCTAGTATAGTACAGACACTGCAGCAAGGCCAGATTTAACATAACACTGCATGAGTTTTTTTTCAATTCCACTTTCAAAGGGATTTCAGTCTTTCCCTCCCACATCCATACCTAGGATCCTAGCTGGCATAATTCTAAACCTCTCACTTCCCAGCATCTCAGCAAAAAGAAATTTCAGACCAAAACCAGGAACTGAAGTCCAGTTCTGCAGAATCAGAAGACACATTACAGGCACTTCAGAGGCACATTACACTTTATCTGTTTACCCACTTCAACCTCTAAGCAAAGTCATGCAATAACAATGCTATTACAGGTAAAGAAACCTCTGAAAGTTCATGGACAGCCCCATGGGAAACAGACATGATTCTCCTGGCAACAGATTTAATGCTGCAGCAGACCTTTGTGACTAAACCTCTATCAACATCATTTTATTACTTCAATCTCACTTCTGGCTTTGAAGTATTAAGGAAAGCAGAAGTAGTCTTTACTGAAAGTGCTAACTATGCAAATGGGTAATTCAGCAAATATCATGCCACCTTACTAATAAAAGCAACACACAATCTGAGACCCACAGTGCCATAAGAAATCTCCTCTACCCTTGCATATCTCTTGACTATCAGCCTCCCAGTTTCAGTTTAGGATAATAAAAAACAATGGTCCCACTGGATTCCCACAGAGGCTGTGGCTGCTATCAGTAGTAAAAGACCTTCCAGTAAAGTTTTGTAAAGGTTTTTCCAGAAGATCTGCAGTCACCTGCACAACTTCCATTCTGTCGTGGTTTAAGCCCCTCACCCACGAAGTTTTCTCTCTCTCTCTCTCACTCACTCACTCCCCTCTCTTTCTTCTCCCAGTCCCAGGGGGATGGGGAGGAGAATCAAAAGAATGAAACTCCCACAGGTTAAGAACATTTTAGTAACTAAGGTATAACACAAATCACTACTGCTACCACCAGTAATAATACAAGAGCAATACAAGGAAAGAGAATACAACTGCTCACCAGGCCCGACCCAGCCGGTACACCCCCCAGCAGCGAACTCCCCACAGTGCACCCCCACACCCTTCCAAGTCTCTGTCCTCTGTTTTTACATCCTGGACATGATGTGCTGTGGTATGGAATAACCTCTTTGGTCAGTTTGGGTCAGGTGTCCTGTCTCTGCTTCCTCCTGGCTTCTCCTCCTCCCTGTCAGAGCATGAGACTCAGAAAGTCCTTGGTCAGACCAAAACACTACCAAGCAGTAACAGAAAACACTGGTGTTATCAGCACTGCTCCCAGGCCCAAAATCAAAAACACAGCGCTGCACCAGCTACCAAGAAGGAGAAAAATGACTGCTACTGCTGAACCCATGACACATTCACATACCAAAACAACCCTAAACCAAATTTAAGGAGTCTCATGTCTGTGCCTGTTCAGTGACCCAGTGGCTTAAATAAAAAAATAAATAAGCAAAGGTAGGGAAATTGCCACGTGTACCCGAACCTCCTACCTGCCTGACCAACATGGCACACTACAAAACCCTTTGCACAATGCAAGTACCCAGTATTGGGAGCTTGTTCTACTTGCCCCTGGCAGATCACATCTGACCAAAGAAGAAGTCACATAGGGATCCTCTTCTTGGCTGGATGCTTTGGGCTGGGAGGCAGCATCAGCCAGGAGTGTCATGGGGAGTTATCCTGAGGGCTAACACAAAGTGCTGAAAACCACGAAGTAAAGCAGCCTTGCTGCCCACCCCTGCAAGTCAAGATCTCTCTACCAATACCACAAGGCAGCATTTTTGGCAACAAAAAGAAGGACAAGGACCTTGCGTGTCACTGTGGGGTGCTGCATCAGAGAGCCCAGCCGTATATTTATGTGCAGCCATGCAATGGCAGGAATGCCACTCTGCAGTGCCTGGTGTCTGCAGGTGTTTCTGGTGGTGAAGGCCAACTGAACATATTGAGGCTTATTAGTCCTCATTCTAGCCTGGCTGGTTTTTGCTAGGATCCTTCCCCAGGCAAGTCAGGGAGGAAGCCACCTTAATTAGGGAGAGGTAGGCAGGTATAAGAATCCATTTGAATGTTTAGCTTGAGGGCATGGGGTCATTTTTGTTAGGAAGAAGACACTGAGGGGGAAGACAGCTACCACCTTAACATCATCTAGGTAAAACATCCTGTTTTCCTGAGCACCCTGATAATCACACAGCAGCACACATGACACTAGAAAGCCTCTCCCAAGGCTGCTCTTCAGTGTAGGCCCTCCATCATCCTTTATGTGTTAAATAAAAGAAGCACTATCAGCACTGACCAGAGAGGCTGAAAACTTCTTCAGTCCCAACATTTATCTGTACAGCAGGGTGCAACATCAGCCGAGAATGCTATGCAGCCGGAGTTCCTTCTAAACCACAAGCAGTACTAATCCAGCAAACAACTGGGAAAAGCAGGACATGTGGAACAATAGCCTGAAAACTGATGCAATTTTAGGTGATGTTTGTTTCCCTCTGCCTATTTCATTGCTCCACTTTTGTTTAGTTGGATTGGTTTCAAGGAAAATAGAAACATGCCCTTTGGGATTACTGAAAACTAAGAGCAATGAAGTAAATACCAGCTAGACTGGCTGATATGTGCAACTGTTAGCAACAACCATAGAAGGTGGCTTTAATTTTAACCTGTTGATTTATTACCCCAGGGCACTGCAGAACAAAGTATTGGGGAGCCCTGTAGAGAGAAGGAAGGAAAATAGTGTACCACAGCCAACAGCAAGCTATATCTCCACCTTTCAAAACAGGAGGATAGCTTATTTCTTGCAGACACTATCTCCTGCCAAAGTGGCATTGAAGCCAGCTGCAAGTCCAGTTCCTGCAAGCAGTGAGCCAAACCTACTGCAGGTGGCAATCCCGGCAGCCATGTCGTGCTCTTGGAAGTGCCATCACCAAGGTCTTTGACTCTGTGTTCCGATTTGCACTCTGACTTATCATGACTGTTGAAGACCGTGGTGACATCTCTGGACAGAGATGTAACAAGTGTTGTGAAGAAGAGGGCACCTGGCACCTGCCTGAAAAATTGATTATGTTAAGGTATGTGTGTGCCTGCATGTAGATTTCACGGCTCAAGGCTTGCTGAACATGGCCATAGGACAGCAGCACCCATACAGTGTGATAACTGTCTGCGCCGAACTCCCACGCACCACCGGTTAGTACTTCATCCTGGCCGGAAAATGTGCTACATGAAGCAAGGGTGGGCTGTTCTCTGCTGGTAACACATTCCTGTCTCTCCGCCAGAGAGCTCTTGTGGAGCTCTGAGCAGCAGAGAACAGGAGTCTCCCCTCAAGCTCCTGGACAGACAACCCCATCTCATCAAAAGGTGACTGAGACATAAAGCTTGTCAGCATGAGCGCACAGCACTGCCTTAACAAAACCTTAGTGTCCTAACTTGTCTTTAACCAAGACACTGACTCGCAGGCACCACTGTGTAAGCACCCTGCCATCTGCCGCAAGTCTCCCTTCTGCAGGGTTTGGCATATGCCTAATTTCAAACCAAGCAATATTAACTGCCGCACCCTGAACACTGGTTTGTGAGGGTTGTTTTAAAGAAGCTTGAAATGAAAGGACTTAGGCAGATTCAAACATCTGAAACTAAATACAGACATACATGCTCTGAATGACTAGCATTAGAACAAAATCTATACCACAGCTTCAATTTGTGCGCTAGAGGAAGATCACATCCTGAAGCCTGTTTCAAAGCCAGGAGGCAGCCATGGGAAGCATATATGAGAGCAGGACATCATACCAGCATGAGGGTAAGAGGGAGCCACAGAGACTCCACAAATAGGGAGCATAAAACATACAGGGAAACATGAGCTGCAAAGCTACATCTATCTGGACAACATGGCTTCAGGTCCAGGCCAGAGCTGGGACAGAGGTGGTATTACAAATATTTCCAATTACTAGCTCATAAGGTAATCAGCCTTCCTCCTAATTGGCAAAATACATGTATAAAGGTAGTGCTTTTGGATTTGGAGGTGTGCTTATATCTGATATCTCCTCCTACTGTCATCTTACATTTTCAGGCACTGGAGAAAATGCCCCTAAAACAAAAGCATCTAAGCATCTCTTAGACCTCACTGTCCACAACAGTTGAAGGGTTGACCTGTAGTTCCTTTCTTTGCACAGGAATTAAGCACTGCTAAGCACAAATACACAAGTACTTGTAAGAATAGAAGATGCTACTTTATGCACGATGTCAGAGAATGAATCAGCAGCCAAGTAGTGGGCAGCAAGGACCCTCAAGATAGAGGCTTTGTGTAAATGAGCATATCATGAAAAGGACAAATAAGCTTTGTTCCCTATAAGCGTTACCAACAATGGGCACTCTGTCATTCTAATGGAGAGATTTCATTTTTTTATTACACATTTGAAATGTTTTATTATAGAAATACAATCTTTGATGACTGAGTCTGAGGCACATTTCTGCAGCCAGTCTGGTAGTCTTTATAGTATAGAGAAATGTGAGCTTTCTGACTTTCAGCATGCACAATACTCTATGCAAGATGCTTCTTGGAATCACTCTTCCCCCTCAAACCTTCCCAGCAATGAGAGTTTCAGCTTATGGCTTTGATAAGTTTTCTTGTAAATGCCCATGCTTGATGTTCACTGCAAGTTTCAATATAAAACACCAGTGTCTGCTCTCTTTGGAAGAGTTCACTTGCAGATACTACTGCAGGCATGAAGTGTAAAATCCAGTAACAACAATGTATGTCACTCTGACAAATTAAGATCTCCATGAAAAAACAGCATTAAACCTCTCCTTGGGAGATAATAATCTTAGCTCACTTTGGCTGTGTTCACTATGTGTTCGTTTGTTTGCTCTTCATGTTCTTCCCTTTATATTGCTGCATATTTAGGTAAAAGCATGACGATGCCACTTAAACGAGAGGAACCCGGCACTATGGGCATTGAGCCCAGCAAGGAAGGTGGCAACTTATGCGTAAGTGAAAGTATAAGCTTATGCTCAAAAAATGAGTAGATCACAGTATCACCTGCAGATATGATCCCATCAGGGCTCTGCACAGCCCTGAAGAGGGGAAAGGTTATACATCCAAGGCAAATCCCTTGCACAATTCGTGTCTGTGCATACAGCCAGCACACATCTGCCAACCTGACACTAGCAATGCAGATTATTTCAAAATGACCCACAATGTACTGAGCAGTGCAAGAAAGGATGTAAAAAAACTACTCTCTCTGCTTTAAAAGCATGCTCAGGACACATCAGATATTAAACTATTCACATCACAGCAGGTCAGACACTTTTCTCCCTGGAGCCTGCCGAAGCCAGGACAAATGAAGAGAGCTCAGAAGAACTTTCACAACTGCAAAGCCAGGGACAGCTTTCACGAAATGCTGAAGTACCACTACGTTCAAAGAGCTCCGCATGCCTGGGCAGAGACTCCACGTGCCTGAATAGAGACTGTAGATGAAGACACTTGATGGCTGTGTTGCCATCTCTATTTCCCTGGCATTCTAAACCATTACTTTCCATCCTTTCCAGTGGACACATGCAGTACTAACACAGCAGCCAAGAGAAATAACATTTCAGAGAAGAGTACCCCGAAAAACTCTAACAAGTTGCCAGGTCAGAGAGACCCAGCAATAACATGAGAACTGCCACATTTCCTGAGACTGGGCAGAGCTGCTTCATGTCCCAGCTCTGCTGCAAGCTTCCTGAGTGATCTCATCCTAGCCACTTATTCATCTGCACGAGACAGGGAGGCACACCAGACCTTCCCGCACGGGCTAAAAGTGGGAGGATTCTCATTTCTTATGGCAAATGGAGCTGTGTGAGCCCCAAAGACAAAGTATTTTATTTTGGATCCTGCCACTCAAAATTCTGCCAGACCATAGCAGAGATTGAAGCATCCTTCACCAAACAGTTATACAGAAACAAAAGAAAACAAGAGACTTCATTCTCTGATAATTATCAGCTCCGAGTCTGTAAGCTGCTGGCCAATATCAGCTCTTCTGCATCTGTGTTCTTCCAGCACACTTCTCTCTGGAGCTCAGCGGGTAGAGTACTACATTATGGCTATATTGTGTTGGCTGCTTCACTGACAGAATAGCAAAATAACTAGTGTTTTCCAAAAAGACACACTCACTGGACTTCTTTGAGAAAGGCAGCATTTTAACTGACTTCAGTAGGCTGAAGATGGTAATTTCACATCCAAAAGAGTTGTTATTCTTGGCATCCCTTGACCATCCCTTTTCTCTTCTGCTGAAGAAGCTAAAGGGCACACAAAGCTCTGACACATGAGAGACTTAAGGTACTTCTGCAGGACTGGAAAGGGTTTTATGAGCTGTAAATCCTAACTGTGCATGTTCCCATTGCAGTACATTACAGAAGTTTACACACATGCAGAATTAACCAGAGCAGAAATGTCAGATGTAGGTGGCTCTTTCTACCATGCCAATACCTGTGCCAGAGGAATTTCCCAACTTGCGCAGTTTTCCCAGGACCTTCTGGACATCCCGTATGCTCGTATCCTGTTGGCTGTACAAAAGCAACCTCTTGGCATCTGAGAACAGGCGGGAAACACTGGTGACAGGAAAACACAAAAACAACCAGCAGCCGTCAGCTCTGTGAGCCAGCATCCACAGATACAGTTTCACATCCCAATTCCAAACTTCAGACCCTTCCAGTTATGCCGCTGCCCTCTTCAGTACAATGGTCCCTTTCTTCAGTGACCACCCCAAGATGATCAAAGGAGCCCTGTAAATGATGACTGCTAATGTAAGGTCAAATAAAGTATCGGGAAAACCTCCATGCATTTGAATGCATTTACTTAAGATGGGGATGGAGAGGGTCTCCTGCTGCCTATAAACTGCTTCCTCTTAGCAGCACAGTAATTCAAGTACGTTCTTGCTCCTTGCAAATGCTCATACAAGTTGCAGACACATTTTACTCTGCCTTAAGCCTAGCTGGCCTATCAGTATGAGTGCAGCAAGCAAGGCAGGGTGTAAGGGAGCCAGCCATAGAACTTTCTGCAACACGTTAGCTGGCAATAAGTGACAAATATCAGAGAGTAACTCCCTGACTTGCTTTTTAATAGCCTCGCTCTACACTGTCCATCTCAGAGATTCATTAACCAAGGAAAGAGGCACTCTCAAAAAATAACCCATGTCTTGCCTTTTTATGGGCCAAATTCTGAGCAACTGATAAGAGAATGGACTTAGTCCTCACCCAGAGGTAAAACAGAGTTTTTCATTCACCAAGAGCTTCAACTGCTTGGACTCAGGGACACTGCATACGTACCAGCCACCTGCTAAGCCCCCCTGAACTTGGTAGCAAGCTTGGTACTTCAGTGGCAACAGGAACAGCAAAACCCTTGACAGTGTAAGGTCACATAGCTAGCTGGCGACTTCCTATTATCCCTTCTCTGCATGCTCCTCTAAGAACAGAGGTGAGGAAAAAGAAGGCAGACTCACATGGAGGCATTGAAGTTCCCAACGATACCAGGGGATTCCCCAGGAGTTGGGTAGCGGAAACAAGGGTTATTGGCATTGCAGATGATCCCCTGTATCCACGGCAAGGTCCCTGCTGAAGGCATAGCTTTGTTTGGGAAGTGACCTAGAACAGAAACACAAGAGTTAGCAGACAGAAACACAGGATACAAGCCACTACTACACAGCATTGCATTTGAGGGGCCGTGCTAATCCTGTGCTGGTTACTGCCCCAGATGGCTTGTAAAAGAGTGGAACAGCCAACACTAAGAAGGGCTGAGCTCATGTTAAGTTCCCCATGCTGTTATAGCCCCCTCCACTGAAAACCTACACCTTGTTAAGCCTGTAGGAGAAGCTCTTTGCTAGTGTCACCTTTGCAGCAGTGCTTTTGGTCACACTGACAGGCATATAGTACTTCTTGCTGAGGGATGCCCAACAGCAGGCATCTCCAATGCCTGGCAGTGGTGAGCACACGCACATGTCTGTTTCAACCTGCTGTGCTCCTCCAGATTTGCATGCTTAACTAACCCAAGGATTTGGCTTGAGGCCACTTGGACAACCCCCAGTCAGGGTCTGGGTTCTGAATACACCTAATATTTCTATTCAGTCCTTCTGGTTTTCAAAATCAGCTCACCTCAGTTGCACATACTGTAAACACCAAGCAAAGGCTCAGTGAATGTAGGGTGAGTGCCTACATTTGTTTCCCTAACCATGTCATTGCTGTCCCTTACTAGCTTGATTTCCAGTCAGTATTAAAACTTCAGAGTCCTAAAACATTTAGGCATCTGCCTGCCATATTTCAAACCTTTATGCTGAAGTCTGACTCTTGCTGCTAAAGGCCTACTTAAATCATAGCCCAGATTTTATGTCTTATTTACGTTCTCCATTCTGGTCAAGAATTAAAGCAGTAATAAACTACTTGCGGCCAGTACACCATTTAGGCACTTCTGAATCCCTTAACCTCCAGCAACGGGTTAAGAAAGGCTTCCCTTGCGCCTTATACAAGCTGTTAGGCTGCTTTCTGCAAATGAACTCACTTCTTGACCCCCACACAAGGGAGGGGAGCACAGAGGAAAGTTATGCCCCTTCCTCACTATCTCTCATAGCTACTCAAAGCAGTTGCTCAAGGCTTTGACCAAGTGATGCACATTCCCTGCTGTGGTGCCCACCTTGCCCTCACAGCATGCCTGCAGCCAAATGGCAGGGGTGGCTCCCTACCTCCACAGCCACAGTGGACATACCAAAGCCACAGGAGGAAGAGAGGTCAAAGCTGCCAAATTACAGCAAGGCTGGTTAATGTAGGAGGCTGAAAGAAGACGGGGGGGTGGGGGGGTGGGGTGGGGGTGGGGGTGGGGGGATGTGTATCAACCCTCCAAGGAAGAAAGCCAGAAACTCGGTCCAGGAGAAAGGCGAAGGAACCAAAGGTTCACTGTTTCCAGTACCCATGGGACTGTTTGTCCCTAAGTTCTCTGTTTAAAATAGGAAAGCTATTTACCTGAGCTCTCTGGCTTTTGTTTCATTTTGCTCTCTTATTCTTCCTGGCTGAGAGACTTGGGGGTAGGGGGAAGAGGGAAAATGCTATGACTTTCAGATTCTTTTTGCAACATTTCCAAGAGAATCACCTTCTCTTTATGTCTTTTATTTTACATGGTGAAGAACTCAAACTGCTAAAAGCAATATGAAAGAAGAGCACACATGAAGAAGAATTCAGGATAGCTTTTTACATACAGTGATGCATGTAACAGCAGTTTCTGAGGAGTAAAGCAGGAATCTGCCAGTTTTAAGTCAGATGAGGTACACAGAAAACTGTAACAGCACACTATTTTCAATTGTGCTGCTGCAAATATCTGGCTTTTCAGAGGAGACTGAAGTCACTTTTTGCCAGATTTATTTCCCCCAAATGAAGTGCATTTTGAATGCTTCAGAGGGTCACAGTAACAGAAAAGTCAAGCTGTACAAAACACAAGTCAGCAACCTTGCGTAATAGCAATCAAAGATTGCAAGACTGCAAGATGTGGACTGCACTAGGACAAGCTGATAGAAATAAAAAGTTCTGACTGGAAACTTCACCGACAGAAACAACACAATCCTTGGGCTCCTCAAGCAAGAGATGAGAACTGAAAATCTTCCCTATTTGTTGAAAAAGACTATCAGAATACTGAGGCTGTCTGGAGGCTATAAAACAATTGCATGCAGCTCTGTTACTGCTACCATCAGGCATTTACCTGCAACTGATTTCATAACAGCATGCAGCACTGCCACAACAGATAACACTCCTGTCTCTCTTAAGGCACCCACAGGGTTGTCACACAGTTCAGCATGAACTCAAGGTTTCTCTCTGCCTACTTCTGCTCACAGCTCAGCAAAAAAATGTTCCACTATACAGCACATCTGTATCTGCCAGCATATAAATGAGTGTTCAGTGAAACCAATCCAGACTTAAATGAAGTTTAGTTACCTTTTCTCAGAAGCTTTTTGAAAAATTGAGGAGTTATCCATTAAAAAAAATTACTTAAAAAGTTACCAGATGCCCTACACTCCACAGTTCCTAATGTCGTAATAGGGAAAAGGCAGACAAAACCACTTCAGTCAACATAAATGGGAAGGAAAAAGGGCTGCAGGTGACTCAAAACTCTGCACCAGGGCGCAAGAGCAAATGATTACTAGGAGGCTAATGACTAATAAGCCCAATCTAAACAGCTCTACAAAAAGGCAGCTCTTGCTAGGTTTGACTTTATATACAGCACTGCAACAACTAAAACAAGTAACCATTGAGGCTGCTAGTTACACCAGCTGAGTAAACTGCTTATTACTTCTCTTGCTTCAATTCAGCTCCATATTACAGGTGTCTCTCCTAACACTACTCTAACATTCAGTCAGAAAAGGCAAGTTAAATGTCATGCAGCAAAGCATGAGATTTAATTTAGGGAAGCTTCAATTATACTGCCAACCACTGTAGAAAGTGAGTTAAGCAGCACACAGACCAGCAGTGTCCAAAGTGTAATGGGAAACTGAGCACATTAACACTTCAGCTTTGAAAGGATCCTTGACAGCCTAGCAAGCAGAATAAAATGCCCCAGCTGTCACAAAGAACCACAGGGTAAGTGCTGCAAGAGCCAGTTCTTTATGGATTTTAAGGATGAAACACTTCAGGACATCCTCCAAAGTCAGGTTATGCTGACCCTTAAGCCTTCCTTTCAGTAATCAGGCAAGGGAAAGATAAAGAAAGAGCTCTTCCACAGTCAGCTAATTGCAGTATGAGGCTGTTATCAACCACAGTAAGATGTAGCATGTTGCAAATAAACAAGTCACACTTCCTGAATCAAGTGGCAACCATCACAGAGGCCTAAAGACCATTATTCGCAGAGCAAGAATAAAAACTTTCTTTGAAAGAAAAGCAGAAATGTGCCCATTTTAAAAAGTAAAGAAAAGTGGAATAGCTTTTCCCCACAAATGTATGACTGCTGAATCTACTGAATGCAGAACTGACAGTATAATGGTTAGAAAGAATGGAATTGCTCTTGTGCTCTTTAATGTGTTACATTAACGCACATTACTGCCTGAAAATGAGATTGCTTTCTTACAGATCTGAACACTTCTTTCTTTTTATGCTAAGTCACATTCAGGTCAACAATGAGAAGTAAGACTGGGTTCTATGCTGGTTTTACAGACTTGCCAGAGTTCTCCAGCAAATACATTATACATGTTAAAGAAAAGAAAAGAGAAACGTCAAGAAAAACATCCAGAATGTGTATAATTTGGAGCAAGATTAACATGTCAGAACACACTGCAGTCCCCAGGGTGGAAGGAAAGGAACCATTAAAACTTCTCTAGAGATTTCTGAATGAAGTGTACAATCACTGCCCCTGCTCTTTGTGTCTTGCCAGCTGCATTATTACCTTTTAACTATGAAACAACCACCATTCTGGGTACAGCTGCTGTGTTTGGTACTTACATTCATGCTGCTCGTAGGGCGGATATGAAAGTCTTACAGAGATCAAGATGAAGAAGATAAACAGAGGCCAGGCAACTTCAATCAGCAGCTGGAACTGGAAACAACAAAGAAAATATTAAGACATCATATTCAAAATACAGGACAGAAGAGAGTTACCAGGACAATCTGCTTGTAAGTCAGGACAATAGTGCAAGTACTGCCTCGCTTCACATTGCCTGGGCATTCCAGGACCAAGGAGTTTGTTCCTCCAGCTTCAGAGGATAATCTGCAAAGAATTACAGACTTTTCTCATTGATATGTGCCAGTTATGGGATGAAAATGGATGTGCTTAAGGGCTATTCCTGGCTTTTTGTAGTTCTTTTTGTTCCCCGACTGAAAGAAACTTTCTAGTGAATCTTCCAAAACTGAGCTGGATTTTTGCCTCATATTTTAGAAGAAATAGGAAGAAATTGCATCCCATTCTCACAGTAAACCGTTAAGCTTCTACACCCTAATATATCAGACACAGGAATTGTGCTATGCCAAATCCTTCCATTTCAGTGCTGCACAAGTATATTGTTATCAGGAAAGCAGAGCTGCTAAAATTAAGCTTATACTTTGTTTCTGTTTTATTTTAGTACAGATTTGTTCCCAAAGATAGGCACTCACTGGTTCAGGGTACATACAGACAGGCAGTGAGTGTCAGGTAAAGATGAAGAACTCAGTTATTTAGAGGGACAAGACAAGAATATAAGAAAGGTCTGCTATTAGATGGAGACCGTTTTTTCAGATAGGAAATTGAAACAAAAAAAATTCATTAAGATGTGCTGCATCCCAGAGAAGCATGTGGACAAAGCAACGCTTTGGCCTAGAGCTTCTGAGACACAAGCTAACGTTTCCCAGGCTTGAGCTTCACCAGCTGTACCCCTCCATTCCCACCCCAGAAAGGCTGCCTAAACATACATTTTAGGCAAGCCACTAGACAAGGGAAATGGAAAGCTTTTTATGCTGCTACTTCTTTTGTTTTTCCTCCTCTGGGAAAAGGAAACCAGGGTGTTTTCTCAGTCAGGTGAAGAGAAATCTTTTCACCTTCTTTCCTGGAAAATCCTCCCTTTTCTAATATGATGTCTACAACATTCTTATTACAAGCTAGATAGGGTAAGACCTGCACTCCAGTGGGATGCAGAATCCCTGCAAACATATTTTCCCATGTTACACCATTAACAGCTAAAATTCAGCTCTTGACACTCAACACAAGACACCCCATGCAAACTTCAAGATGAGACTTCTAGGTCACTGTCATACCTCAAAATAATCTCACACTGTAATAACAGCACATTAAATCAAGTTAAAGCAAATGCCACTTGATCCATCTAAGATGCCTCTTCACAGACACCCTTAATGGCTGACATCCAGCCAATAGCAACCCTATCTGGAAGGCATAAGAAATGAGCATCAGTCTCCCAGGCACACCTGGTAACAGTGCCAGGCTCTGTAGGATGAGCCTGGGATACTGTTTTCATGCACATACTGTATGACAACTGGATAAGAGACACTAAACGAGATGCCAGGCAGATGCCTCATTATCTTTGGTTTCTGTTTGTACAATATAGTGGCAGCACACACATAGCCATTAACAGTCACAGCCTGCTTCCTTCTGCACTAAAGAGTAGTCTGGCTCCCGGAGGTCAGATGCTCAGAGCTAGGGCACCGACAACTTGTCTATTCCTTCCCTTTTCAGGATCACTTCACAGCTGCTTCCAGGATGGCATAGCAGAGCTTTTCCTCCTCTTGACACAAACGTGGCTGTGAAACCAGGACAAGTAATTTTCTTGTCCAGCTTCAATGCCCATGCTTTGGCACACATCACAGCTCTCTGCCACTCTGGTTGTACGGAAGGAGCATGCAATTGCTACTACACTGTTTGGGGAAGAGTGGCATCAGCTGGGCTTATAGAGATTTCTCAGGGTAAACCAAGACAGATAGCTTTCCACAGTACTGCTGCTGCTACAGAATCAGTGAGGAGATGCTGCCCTCGAGATCAAGCCCTGGCTTGCTCAGAAGTATCAGCCCCAGTGACACCACACTGGGGTAGGCAGAAGTGTCCAAACAGCCCTATTGTTGAAGCAGGAGCCTGGCCAACTGCACACATAGCTCCTCAAAAGAGAAGCTCCTCAAAAGCATGACTGATTATGGCTAATTACACAATCATGAAGGTAACCATATGCAGGCTACATGCACAGTACCGTATGCCTCTGCAACATGCACAGCACCGTATGCCTCTGCACACGTATGTCTAACTTCAGACTGCCAGGCTCAAGGGAAGACAGAGAAAGAAGGGATGCGGCTTGGACTGAGTTGCACCTTTACAGCTGAAGACTTGCTGCTTCATGGTAGCCATTGAAATGCCCTTAGTGAGAGACAGCTGGCAACTACTGTATCAGAGTCCTACCAGAGGCTTGCATGGTGTCAAGCTCAGTGTCTCAGCAGCATTTCAATAGTTTAGACTCCCTGGGTAGCCTCTTGTGCTGTTCAACAAAAACTGAATTCTCTTGCTTTGCTCCTAAAGGTCAGTGTGTTCCTTCCCTAACACTTCCTGACCTTCCTGTGACAGCACTTTTCATCCACTGTGGCCTTTGCAGAGGAAGACAGACACAGATACTGAAGGGAACATGTCTCACTCAGGATCATACTAAGTAGATACTGGAAAATCAAGTCTCCTTTAATGGTGAAACTGCTAGCCCAGCCTGGGAAAAATAGTGGAATAATCTTCAAATCTCCAACCCCTCTGACACTCCTGCTCCATCTGAAGTTGGAAGGACATCCTATTTGTACTGGGCAGATGAATCCAGAGGCAGCATTCAGCCAAGCACAAACTGCTCCTGATTTTACTGAGGCTAGTCCCTGAAGCATGCCAAATTTATACCAGTTGGCTGATGACACAGGATGCCATTAAATATTGAGATCTATGCTGCGCCAACAGGAAATCTGTTGAGCAAGAGCTAACCAAACTATCACCCTGCCCCACTGTCAACCACACTCATCACCTTTGTGGCCCAGTTTCAATGCAGGGGACTATCAGCAGCTGACCTGTTTCTCCACGCAAGTTCGAGGCATCTCCTCATTCGCAAGACAGCTGGGAGAACAGTGTTTGTATGCAGTGAACCCCAAACATGATTTTGTTTCTTCCTCTGCCTCTGTAAACTCCTTCCCCCACACTCGGGTGCTGTTGGAAGCTATCCAGTACAAAGTAACACTTTGAATCGCACACGTCAGGGTGAGCTTTGAACCCCAGCTTTCGCAACGCAGCCCAAACTCACAGCAGCCGAGGCAGAGGGCTCGGTGGGAAGCAAAGGCTAGCCCACACTTCTTGTGGGAAGAAAGGTAAGCATCAAACTGTTTCTGGGCCACCTTGTCAGTAACTACAAATGGGACAGAGCAATCACCAGCACACCCAGCTCAAGGACAATGGTCTTCTAAAAGTAAAAACAACAGCTAAAACTGTTCAGCCATGATAACAGCGTGGTGAAAAGAGATGTTCTGCTGCTCTTCTGCCATTTTCTGCTAAACAGCCTTCCCTTCCTGATATCTTCAGGTAAAGCCCAAATGGAAACCGTTAATGAGAAAAACCCTACAAATACAGGAACCCCACAAAACCAAGCAATGTCTTAGGGCTTCATTGCGAATCTACTGATAATACCAGTGTGAAACAGAGACTAGGAGCAGTTTCTAGTCTCAACCCGTTGGGCTACTTGATGGGAAACTGATGCAGAAGCTACCAGAAAGTACCAAGAAATAGCTAAGCAGATCCAAGATCATGACAAACCTACAAGCAGGAAGGCCTTTTTCACTGACACACGCTTAGCCTATTGCTAATATCTATCACATAGATACTACTGCCATCACTGGCAGCTCTGTAACCACAGAGGCATACAGGAAAAATGAAAGACACCATCAGCTTCCTCTGTCTGGTTTTATTTAAGAATGGACTAATTCGAGCTCAGTTCACTGGACACAAGCCTCAGTCAGACACTGAGCAAAGACTTCAGGGACTGTCTCCATCTCTAGTGGTGAATATGATAGCCTCTCCTCCCTTGTGACTCCAAGCTTCTAAAACAACCCAGCCCCAACCAGCTGGCAAGCACCCTGACATTTGCAGGGTTGAGGAGCTTATCAGAGAGACCACTTTCCACTCACCACCTCAGTAACTCATGTTCCCTTCACATTCCCTACTCATACCACCTCAAGGTCAGATCTAACAGGACAGATCCCCTGCAGAGGCCCATTGTACAGGACATGATCTTGTCCAACACAGTTATATCCCCTAAATCCCTGAAGGGCAATTAGTGCATTCTGGCTTTCAGCTGCCTGCAGGAGTTACAATATTCTGTGAGGTCCCATTAATGCAGAGGCAGAAGAATTTTTAGAACACCATACTGGATTTAGGCTCTTGTGCCTTTGTCCACACAGAAAAACTCTGCATATTGCCTAACAGGTGCATTCCCACACTGCTAACAGATGGCGAGGCTAGAACCTAAACTGATCAGAAAGCACCTTGTTAGAAAAACATCAATTGTTTGAATTTGTCTTCACACCAATGCAACATGTCTCATGCCAGTTCCTTAAAGTACACCTCCTGTGGTAAAGTTACACAACGGGCTTGGGTTTCTCTCCCTGATTGAAAATGCCTGCTATTGCCTCCACCACTTCTGTCATTAGGAAATGGCACAATTATGTTGTTGTTGCAGCTTACAGCAGTCAAAAGCTTTTAGACTGAAGCGCACATCACAGCAGTCTGGCAATGCCTCACCTGCAGAGCAGAGCAGGGCATAGCACAGGTTTTCATTTAACATCTTTCTTGCTGCACATGGCAGTGATTCATCCTCTCTGCCATGGTCTGACATGAGTATTTCATTATTCCGACACTCTCCCATGCTGGGATTCAGGACGGAAATCTTGAGCACCTTCAGCCCCCTGGTTTCTGTGTACCCACCGCTCTTCAATTTGATTTGGGTCTTTCCAAAGGCAGATCAGTTGTTCTTCTAGGGACCACTAAAGATAAAACATTAAGATACAGGACGTCTCCCTGTAGATACAAGGCTACAACTTAGACCTTAAAAAAAAATCCTTTGGCTAATACTTACAGTCTGTCGTCTTCTGTAGGTGAAGTTCTTCCATAGCAGCAATCCCAGCTGCGTCCAGAAAGCCATCTTCCGTCAGCAAAGCCTAGGAGCTCACTCCCGTTGTGCAGCAGCAGTGGCAGTACACAGCAGAGATGATGTGGCTGGGCATTAACTAGGGGGGAAATAAAGAGAAAAAAAAAAAAAAGGAATTGAAAGGGAAAAGCCGTATCAGTCAGACCAGAAAACACACCACTGCTTTCCTACTCAATGCATTCCAGCCAAGTCTCATGGGTCTCAGTAAGATCAGACTTAGACTCACTGTCTCTTAACTCAGAGATCCAAGGCACAAAAGAATGCAATACCTTACAGACAACAATTTGCTTCTTTCCTGCCCAAAAATTCCAAGAGCAAGAACAAGGGAAAATAAATCACAGGCTTTGAAAGCTGACTTGGAGACCCTTCCTGAATGAGGCTCAACCACACAATTCAACCTTTTTATTGGGTTTTTTCAGCTTCTTTCCATATTTTTACTTGTACAATGGTGAAAAGCCTGATGCCAAATTAGGAAAGCCTTTGTTTTGAAGTCCAGTTAACATAGCTACTTGCAGGAGAAAGTGCTATGCACTTAACAGGCAAAGAAGAAACATCCATTTCCTTGAAGGTAAGTGACTAAGAATGGCCCTGCGGCCGTTCATATTTGTATAAAGTGAATGGAAAATTGCTGCTGAATCAGTGTTCAGATTTTGTAACCACCTGGCTTCCAACACTGTTGTTAACTGGGTGCATTCAGTACACATCTTGTGAGAGTATGAGAAAGCATAAAGGGTCAAAAAACACATTAATCATTTTTGTGGCTATTAATAATAGCATTATATAGGCTTGGATACACACAGACTTCCAGGAAGATTCAGTCAAACAGAAGCTTCCTGTGTATTAGTTAAGCACCATTAAACCTTTTTACCAGAATTAATTTGGCATAGATTAATTTACTTTTGAGTTTAAGGCCACTTCAGATTAAGAGTAATTTCATCCTGAGTAGGCATCCACAAAGGATTTTAGTTAATCCACAAAAAATTATCTGCTTTATGTACTTGAATACATTCTGCTGACAGGCTCAGTGTTAACAGGACAGCTAGCAGTTGAACCAAACACACAGTGAGAGAACCATTCCCCCCAACATCTGTTAAACTGGGAACACACATGCTTTTGATTCTACTGTCCCACATACCAGTACCCTAGCCCTATCCAGATTCAGAGTTGCATGTCTGAATGCAAACTGCATTGAAAATGTTCCTAAAATCCATAAGCGCGCTAGGAACGTAAGACTTCCCCAGGAAATGCTCTGACCAGTCTTACACTGGAGTAAGACTAGATAATAAATGGGAATTCTGGATGTGAGCTTTAAGTTAATGAGCACTTGTGGCCTTTAAGTCTCACCCAAAAGCAAATGACATTAATACAATGCCTTGCAGACTAAAAACTTGTCTCTAACAATATAAGTCTGTGCAACAAAAAAAAGTTTCCCTAACATAACTAACAAAAACAATTAAACCCATTATATCAAGTTCTACAGATAATTACTCTGTAGTATCACAACAGCACAACAGTGCTCCTTAATGCCAGTACAGGGGAGCAAAGAACAACAACAGATGCCTACAAAACCCCACAAATTGAATCTCATGTCAGCATGCAGGCAGCTGAGTGTACAGTCAGCACAGGCTCATGAACTTCTGTCACATACTGCTGTAATTCACTGATTTGACCTCTATGGATGCCCCTTCACAGAGGGATGCACAACTAACCTGACAAGAATCTTCCTCCCCTGCCCAGTGCTTCCTGCTGGTTGGAGCAGCCTGTCACACACTCCAGCTGCACGCACATGTGGCTGTTAGACAGTGAATTCCTACACACAATCAGACACTTGACAGGCTAATAGCATACCCACAGCAGGAAAAACACTGCTGTTTGAGAACAATCTCAGAGGACAATCCCTGGCTGCTGAGGACTGTGCACACATGCTCATAGACCCAAAGCATACCTTTGCTTACCAGCCTGGGTACACTGAGGCTTTGCAGCACCTCATCTTCATGTCATTATTACACAAAGCTGCAACTAACATAACCCAGAGATGAAACACTAAGTACAGAATGTTATCACTCCTCCTTTGTACCCCTTCCACTGATCCATTGCTGCTCAGGATTCAGGTGATTTGGCAACAGTGCTTTTACTTGCCCTCTGAGCAACCTGGAATGATACTCACATAGTGCATAAGTGCTCTGTGATCACTAACCTGGTGCAAAAAATCTTTCACTAGGAGAATTGCTCTTTTCAAGTGTTTTCCCTCAAGGATACTGGTCTGTGAGTCACACAGACCTCCATTTGCTTTGCTGTGCTCTGCATTATGCCACAAACGATAAGCTTTTCTGCCTGAGTCCAATCCTGCAGCCACTGGACAAGCTCAGCAAACAGAAGTGGAGGACAGGAAGGGACTTCACAACCTTCTACAGTCACTGGTTTTACATTCAGAAGGGTCTTCAGAGTACCCACTCCATATTCCACCTCTACAACCCTGTCAATTCTCTTCAACAAGCTACTTTCCAATATTAATTGTAATTTTCTAGCAATTACAGCCAAACACCAAAATCCATAGGATGCCATAGGAAGAGTGCAGGAAAGATCCCAGGGAGGGGCAAAGGGACCAAGCCATCAATGTAAATACACCGAGCTCCCATGCCTTAACACCCTGCACAGAGGCAGAATAAAGTTCAAATCAGTCTGTGGGATGTTTGAACTAACCATGGGTTTAATCCACACCAGTGAAAAAAAAATCCAGACATTGGTCCTTCACAATTGCAGTCAGTCCACAGGATCCAGAACACAGAAACACTGTTTTGTAGAGGATGTAGGGTTCACATTGCACTAGCAAACTGTAGTGAGATAAGGCCACATATCTGATCATATAACACATCTGAGCTGATCAGTAGAAGCCTGTGCAGTCAAAGATTCAGCTGTGTCCGTCTGCTTGGACTCCAGCTCTCTGGAGTTCAGCTAAATTTTATGGGGCCCAAACCAAATGTTCTGGTCTTCAAGTAAGGCTAGTTTGCCTGGATACAAGTTTCAAATGAAACAAAAATACTGATTTATAAGGACTGTGCCTGAATACTGGAAAACCTGGCCCAAATGTAGGCACTAACAGCTAAGTCTCTACATTAAAATAGGGGCTAGGATCTAATACTTAGACTAATCAAAATCAGCACAAAACCTGAACCATGTCCAGTTCTTCTTACAGCCATGACCATTTCGCATACTCTACCCTAGTGTCTGTTACAGACCAGGTAGTACAGGTTTGTTGATGCCTAGGGCTGTCTCTGATTTTGATCAGCAGAGGCTGACATATTTGGTTCACTTCTGATACAAGTTAACTAGGCCCAATTGAATTACTAGCACATCAGAAAAACCTCTGCAAACTAACAGTCTCAGAGGAAAATGGGTTAGCACCCTTTCAGATGTTCTTCCAGCTGAAAATAGACAAGAACCATAAGCCAGAGATGCAGAAACTGATAGATGTGACACTCCAAGCTCAGTTGGAGCTGAAGTCCATCTGTATCTCCACTTCAGTCTGTGTGGTAAATTCAACATAGCTGGGTAATCCAACTTGCCAGTTAGCACTGCAGAGCCAAAAGACACAAATACCAGCAAAACTCCAAATACTGGCTAAAGAACCAACACTGTTCCTGTTTAGAATAAGAAAAGCTGCCTGAATACATCACCACAGCGTAAGTTTTCTGCGATGCAAACTGTCACAGCTGTGCTGAGGAGAATAGGGCCTCATACCTGCCAATACTGGACCGACACTATGAAAATGCAATCTCTTGTTTTTACAGAGCACTTGATCTGTGAAAGTAGGAAGAATTTCCTTAACTGCAACACATTACGCAGCTCAGTTATGGAGAGGTCTTTGTGTAAGACATCTGATTTTCATATCCAATCTTTTCATTGTGTGAACACCTGTATTGGAAAACTGTACTACGCTTTCCAGTACAGGTAGATACCTATATAAAGCAATTTTAAGCCTAGAGGCATAAGAATGACTTGTCTTCATCACTCAGAAATCTATTTTTATTTAGCTCTGCTTCATCAATTCTCCACCTCTTCACCACATACACTGCACAACTGCAAAACTCAGACTAAATGGAGCACACCAGGGGAGACTCAAACTGCCTACTAACTTCAGGTACAAGTCTAGTGACACAGGTGCAAACTCAGACTGACACCTTAACACAGATAAACAGATGTCATCAGATGGGGCTGTCTGATAGTTCAAACAAGCAATGCACGTTTGCAATAACATTCTAAATATAGACATATGCCCTATGCAACGCATAGGTACAGCAGCAACCATTTGGTTAACCGGCCAAGACAAACTAAGGATTAAGAAGCCATTTTGTATTTTGCCAGCAAGTAAACAGTAGGCATCCAGTATGCAGAGGTCCCTGCATGCTCTACCAACATGCACTGAGATATATGCACTCTTAACATGCTATTTGCTCGATGTCCCAACTTTTCCTGGTTCCTGACAAAAAAATACAGGAGGGAGGGATTAAGGAAAAAACATCTGAATACTTGGCCAGACCTTCTGATAGAGCTTCCCCCAGTCTTTTCCTAGGGAAGAGCTTATGCTTACAGCTACAAAGAAATTGTTTAGCTTGCAGGAACAGTGGGCATCAGAAGACAGATGGGAGGCACAGAGCAATCTGCTCGTACCTCCTGATCCAGCCTGGGGTTCCTGTTTTGCTCACAGCAAAGTTCTAACACTGGACTGGGACCTTCTCCACTCACCTGGATCAGCAGCCAACCCACCCACCCCAGTTAAAGCAAGTATCCCCACACTTGTCCCATGATCTGCCTTTGCAGAAGCTTCACTACAGGCGACACTTCCCTTCAGCTGCAGAAACCCTGCACAGTCTCCAGACTTACAGGGCTGTAATTCAGAAAATTACTCCTAAGAGAAAGTTAGGCTAAAAGGCAACCTTTGAAAGCACTGACAATGAAACACATGCATTGAACAACCCTTTCTTTCTAGATGAGAGTTATTACTTGGAAGTAAAATGGCTGTTGAAAACTCCATTAGCTGGTATGCCAAGAGTTTCCAGGTCCAATTTGTCTTAAATACAAAGCAATGTATTTTTACAGCTGTAGATTTAAAGCGGGAAAAAAAGCTCAAGTGGCAGAGAATCAATTCCCCACCCCCATGCCTGGTGTCTGTACTAAGTAAACATAAAACAGCCTTCAAAAGCAGCTTTCTGCAAACAATGCAGCTGTTTGCTTTCTTTTGGGGGCGAAAAAAAACCTTTCCCCTAGAGAAGAAATCACTATTTAGACAGGGAACAAGGCAAACTTATCAAACCTTGTGAGACTGGAACATTTCAGGATTCTGGCAAGAGGACCCTTTATGTCTTCACAATTGCTTAAACCCAGTCCTGGTCAGCAGGGTTAAAAGCTTCTAGTAGTTGATGAAGGTTCAGTGGCATCCATGAAATCAGTTACCAGCCCATGCTCTCTTGGTCAGATTTTCCGTATCACAACAGCTACCACCACTGGTCGCTCTGCAGACCAGCCATACAGAGTACCAGTCTAATATCTAGAGATGATGCCCTTATGGGAGGGTGGGGAGGAAGGTATTATTTGCTGGACACAGCACAGGTTTGAGCTACTAGTGCCAGCGCTGTTCCTCTCCCATGACCAGACATGGTATAGCACTTTATCCTTTCTGCCTTAGACAAAATGTTGTACATCTACTTAACTCCAACAGCTTTTGCCTACATATGTATCAAGTCAAACAAAACCCACTTTGTAAGAAAAGGGACAACAAAAGAACAAACAACAGATTTCAGCAGAAATACAGTCCTCTTTGGAAATGCTGAGAAATGCCTTAACGTTTCGTTTCCTTTAGACAGTGCTGGGCTGCATTTTGTGGAGCAAGCAATATCATAAGCCATGTAAACTCTGCAAAGCCCAGATCCAAGGCCAAAGTCCCCCATTGCTCCATTTGCCATTAGCTGAGAGCAGGTTCCCAGGAGGGCTGTGAACCCCAAGGCAAGACAGAAGTGCCCACCTCATGAACTGACATTTTGACTCAAACAAGACAAAACACCAGAGAAGTACTGTCCTAAATGCGCATTTGGGTAACAGAAGTGCAGATTACGGCATGATTCCAGAATTAAATCCACATCTCTCAAACTAAGGTCTAGTGTGCCCGCCACTTCTCCAGAGAGCACCAGGATTTAGATTTTTCCAGCATAGCAGCTATAACCAAGAGGCTTACACAACTATATCCACTTTGTACAACTTACGACTCTGCAAGGCCTTAAGAAGTTCTCGAGGCACAGGTAGTTGATGGGCACCCTCACCGTTAACTTCCACAAATCCCAGACAGGAAAAAGCACTCTTAACCTATGCAAGTTCAAATTCTGTTGAGATTGGCCTAGATAAAGGCAGCAGTGGACAAATGCAAGAAATGTTTTATCCTGCTGCTATAAACCTAGTTGCAGATAATATCATATCAGACACAGCCAGTGCACGAAGAATGAGAAGTAATGTCCATTCTGTGGTCAAAATAGTTCACACAAAGCTTGCAAAACACATAGAAGCAAATCCGATATTCCTGTCTCAAATTTTCAAGTGAAAAAACTTATTTACTAGAGGTCTAGGAAAGAAGGGAAACTGCCACCCAAACAATGCTAACTTTGTAAGTCTCTCTCTTTTAAAGAGGTAATTTAACCTGAAAAGCCTGAATTAAGTTACAAAAAGGTGTCAAGAAAAGCATTAGCAGCACAGAGTTCAAGCAACTCACCTGAGGCCACAAAGCAAAGCAAAAGAAAAGCAGAGATGAGAATATGGCCACCAGAACCCACACTTCAGTCTCCCGGCTTAAGCACCGTTAGACTCTGTAGCAATCACAAGCAATGTGGGATCAGCAGTGGAGGTGTGACCTTTGAACCTACAGCCTGCTGCCTGGGATACAGGATTGTTATCGGTGGAGACACACAGACACTAAAAGCAGGTCTTTCATAACCTCCCCGCAGAGGACATTTCTCTCTCATTTGCCAAATGAATATCAGACACCAGGTTTCCTATTCGTATTCCATCTAAAAAGTCAATCAGTGGGAAACGCTTTCTTCTCCAAAAATGAGCCAGGTCACATCACAAGGGTTACATTGACTCCTTGTTGCTCACAATGGAATTTGAGAGCTTACGTGTCAGCAGGCAACAACTTAATTAGGACCACAAACAACAGTATTTGGGTGGCAATTCCTGGCAAGATCCTTTACTAGTTAACATCACTTTACACACACTATCTGGCCTCAGGTTAGGTAGTAAGCAGGTTTTGGCTTTGTTTCTCCAGTCCTTACTAATACTGAAAGCAACCAGCACATTGCTTTCAACATGGCCATCCACCTGTGCTCTAAATAACAACGATTAGTATGACAGACATACTTTAAGATTCACCTTCATGCTAATTCAGCACCAGCTTAATTACTTTTACCTCTTTGATGAGCATGCCAAATTTTGTAAAACTAATACCAAAGGATAGTGCCAAAACATCAGGAAGCAATGAAACAGTCCCATGGAATCCCTCTATCAACCCGCCACCTCTGCTCCAGACGAAACTGAGACACATAGCACCTCACTCATCCACGGACTTCTTAAGGCAGCAGGCACATAGCTACAAAACACCAAATAGATGTTTTCTAAGGTTCCCAATCCCACCAAAGACTGGAGACAGAGACAACCAGTGGAAAAGGATTCCACCCGTTTTAGCACAGGCTGACAATAAAATACATATTCGCAGCCTGCTTTGCCTGCTGCTATTAAAACAGCTAGTGACATAACCCCATACTAGGTTCTGTCTGCTGTACTAGGTGCTACACAGGGAAGGGAGCCTGAATCTTGCTATGGCAAGAGTTGGAGCGAATACAGTGTTATGTTAGGGGCAGATGTCAGGCTTCCCAACTAATTAGGCAAAAAGGTAAGGCATTTCTAAAGGCTTTGGCACTAGGACTGTGCAAATGCATTTTTCAAAAGCCAGCGTATTATGTGCTGAACCCTTCTGAATGTTCTACTATGAACAGCTGAGCAGACAATGATTTTGAAAGATCTGGCCCAGAAGTAACATAATAAGCCCTGAAATCCCTCTTCAGAGTATCCATTTTTCCTCTTCTGTGAGAACTGAACTCCTAAGATGTATTTCTGAGCCACAGGTGGGCCCATCCCTACTAATCAGAGTTAAACTATAGAAGCCAGTCTCCCAGAGAGTCAAGAACTAGCTTACAAAGTACTCAGCATTACAAATTGAACTATGTTTTCCAAGGTCTTCAGTGCCTCCTTAGACATTTACATACAGCCACATTCTGAGACATGGCTTGGCCTTTTATAAGCTTCCGTTGTGTCACAACATGCCCAGCTGTTTTCAAATCCTGTCTCAGGTCACACAGGAGCAATGCCTGCCTACCAGAATGACAACTGGTTCCTGTTAACTTGTAGCATGCTCTAAAGGCTCACTGGAGAAGACAAGCACAGCTTCAGTGCAATGGAAGATGTCAAGCTTGCATGCACCACAGCTGGACTGACCCAAAGAAAAGCACGTGAAAGAAAGAGACTGTGGCACAGACTTAGGCAAGAGCAATTTCTTAAATGTCAAATATAACACTCAATATGAAATACAGGAATCTATTCTAATAAAAAACCAGCTTCTACTGGGAGATTGCGAAACACATGAAACATTTCAACTTTCAACATCACACCGCATGTCCCCTATTTTCCCTCTACAAAAAAAGCCAAATCCTAATCCATTCTTTGGCAAAAGCAAACACACAAGGTAATTTGCTTTGTCACGGCCAATGTCCAAAAATCCATAGTCCATATTGGCAGATATTTCTTTTTTTTAAGCTCTCAAAGAATGAGCTTTTCTCTAGTGGAATCTCGAAATAATAGAACATCCTGCTAAAATAATAATTGCGACATTTGATCTCAATTCATGCCATTAAGCTTTGATCTCTGAGCAACTACAGTATCGTCAGTACAGAGTCTGCAAAGGCTGTGTTACACAGCCTCAGCCTCTTTTTCCAGCTGATGACGCATCCCACTTAAGGACATTATCTTTGCAACTAGGAAAAATAGTGAAGTATTTCACATTGGAAAAGGTACTTTTCTGCTTGGCAGCAGGCTCAAGTAGGAGAAGGAAGACAGGGCTTCCCCATGACAGTCATCAGCTTCATCAACTTTTAGGAAAAGAAATCCATGAGCTCAGATGGTGATAGGACAGAAACACTTTGCATCACCACCCTTTCCATAGCACATCCTGGTCATTGGATCACTTCAGACAAAGCAGCCACAGATCTGGTTTAACAAAGTGCAACCCTGAGTGGTGCTCCATGATTCTACTGCACAGTACAGGGAGCATCACTGTTATGCTTGTATCTTCTACTGAGCAAAGTTACCAAGCCTTGCAGGTTTGCCATCACCTCCATAAGGATATTTTGGAAAGGAGTGTCTTACGTCTTGTTTTTGTAACTTGCTCTTTGTCTTGGAAGAAAACATGGACACAAACTGCACACAGTACAAGATTAAACTGCTGTTTGAGGCGTATGCCTGCCCTGTAACATCAAAAGAACCTTTACTGTTATTTTGCTTTTAATCTTTGCTATTTGGGACCATCATGCCATAAACCAGCATGCACGTTCACAAGCAGAGCAGAATACAACATGGTTTATACTGTTGAAAATATCCCAGTGGTGCCTTTGAGATTCACTGGCACAAAGAATAAGCTGACTGTTAAGCTTGATACCTACACAACCACACTGATATCTGCGGCACAGATATAAGTAACAGCAGATGAAACGAAAATATCCCTAAACTATGCAGAAAAACATCAGCCAAGAAAAAGCCTCTAGCACAATGAAAGGAAATGACATTGCTGGAAAAAAGCAATAAACTGGCAAAGGCAGTATTTAGCAGCCACTGTCAGCCTGAGCAGAGTCTGATCCTTTAAAGCCTACAAGACCTCGGCTCCCACATGGCTATCATCTAACTGTATGGATTTGGAAGTTAGTAATTCACTGAAGTGATAAACAGAAGTCCAAGTACTTTTGAAAGCAGTTAAGTGTCAGCTATGGAGAGGAATGAATTTCTGATCAATCTTGGCAACTGATACAGAGTTCAATAACCACTTATCTCTACAGTTATTCATAGAAGAATATGAAAATAATTGGCACACATGATAAGGAAGCCCGAGTGCCTGCTGCAGCACAGGGCAGCTAGCATGGAGCAGCGCCAGAAGGTGTGCACCAATCTTCCCTTTTTTGCCTGATCCACAGAGGGAGCAGTTTTTCCACACACTTTATATTCTTTAACTCCAGCTGTACAACCCATACCCCCACTGCTGCTGAAGCTTCAACCCATACGCTTAGCACAACAGTTAGACTTGCAAAGCAGGCTAACATACAGCTATTTTAACATCACGCACAGACAAATCTAAGAGAACGATGACAAGAGTTTGTTCATGTCCTAAGCTACATCTCATAATGCAGAAGGATTTAGGACAGGGCTCCATACATTTGCTCTAATTGTTTCAAGGAACCAAGTACAGGTGAAGAGCTGCTGCCCACCAAATTTCAAGCAAATGCCTCAGGACAGAAAACGCTTCAGGTAAGCACAGAAGTGGTATGAAATACCAAAACGAACAGCAGTAAGTTTGCATGACAGAATTGTGAACAAAAGTTCTGCAAGCTTTTAGTAGATACAGCATCCAAAACACTTATTTATTCTTTTTATTGAGGTTAGGCTATCCTTAATGATGCTGAGAAAGTTCCAACAGAGTGAAAGCCTACTCCCACCGACAACTGAATTGACTGTAATTATGTCTGCTTTTATACATAAATACATTTGGGAAGATAGATGTAGTAGTGTCGAAAATTAAAAGCAGGTCACAGGAACTAGGAATTAAAGTCTGGAAGACGTGGCAATCAGGAGAACAACGAAATAACATGCCAAAAATATGATCTGAAAAAAAATCTGAAAACAGATTGTGTACAGGTGATGGTATCAGTTTACTAAAAGAAGGAAGCAAGTCCAGATCTTCCCAAACTCCTACCGCTTACTTTTGGATGAATATTTAAACACAGATTTGAGAGAGCCAGTATGAATTATTGCTCTGCTTTAATAGGGTAAAGAACAATTAAAATGTCTAAAATACTTTTAAACAAATAAGATAAAAACCACGCTGCCTATTAGTAAAACAAAAAATGCAAAATGCAGGATCAATTTGGTTTATTAAATACGGATGTTTCATTTAGGGGAGGAGTAGGTTTTGAACTTTGACTCCTGTACTGCTACCAGAACGAAATGTCTGTGTGCCTGTGCTCAGAAAAAAAATTTGTGCTGTTTTGTTGTTTGGTTGAGGATTCAGAATTTTTCAATCCATTCAAATTTGTTCCTAATTCTGCTTTTATAGACAGCCATAGGCAGACTCGTGTTACGTGAGCATAGTTACAATATAGGGAGGAGGAAAAAAAGCCATCAAGAGATCCCTGGAATATCAATATATTCCCCATGAATACAGCTCTCAGACAAAGAACACGATAATTTGCTTGCTTCTTTTGAAGGCAAAAAAAAAAATCACCTGGAAAAGCAGCACTACATCTGAAAACCTGGGACTTAACCCCAGGTTGCTTACACTAGCAACACTGCCTTTAAAAAGACACATTACCTGCCACAGGTGAGACAAAACACACTTTCACTCCTATTTGTGAAAAGTACAATCTTTTGTCATGTCATTGCTACAACCATGTTGAAAGCAGGTAAGAGGAAAGAGGGGCAAGCCTTTAGAAGATGGGCACAGGTGCTGGGAATCAGGTTCTCCTGCTTCCTAGCCCTGGTCTTTTCACTTACATTGCCACCACCGCTGCTCTGAGTGTCCACATGGCTCAATTTTAGCATTTACTAAGCTAACAGTCAAGAACACTAATGAGTATTAGTTGCACCGTGTGCTTGCCTGCTCCTGGAAGTGCAGGCACTTTCCACTTAGAAATGTGGAAGTAAAACTGCAGATTGTTCCAGGCAGCCAAGCATGTAAGGTGGTAACAGGTTTTGGACATCTCTACCTTCCACAAAGCCCTGCCTGTTATTTGCTGAAAAGGAAACCACATCTCCAGAGTGATCTCTGAACTGTGTGTTCTGTGATCTCTGTCGATCTCTGACTTTGTTTGTTCTTTTCCCACAGAATGACCTTGTTATCTAGCCCGAACCAGAACAGCCTTGGAAAGGCTCTTCCATTCTCCGTTTTCTGTCCAATACCAATTGTTCCCTAACAAAGTTAGCATAACACAAACCCATCTCATCACATTAGACTCTAATTAGAGCTCTGCTAAGCAACACTCCTCCAGAAAACAACACAAGAGGAAAAAGGTTAGCTTGTGTGTGGATATGTACGACATTCAAACTGATGCGCATTCTTACTATCTATGACCAAGCTTTTTCACTAATAACACAGTGAATAAAGGCCTGAATGCTCCCATTTTTCCCCACAGTGTTAGCTTGTTGTGTCAGGAAAGCTGCATCAACAGTTTCCCATCCTACACTGTCTCCCTCTCAGTCTTTGAGACAAGCTCACATGCTTTCCCCCCCCCAACGACAAACTGAAAAAAACAAGACTAGCTTTGCTGCCACACATTTTAAAGAAATAGGAAAAAAAAAAAAAAAAAAAGAGGGAAGAAAAATAGAGAACAGGGTGCTCCAGTTAGTAGTTCAGATCACGTTAATTCGCCTGAGCTGCTCTGCGAGACTTTCGTATGACCGATAGAAATACATGACAGGTAGCTACAGAAGATTAAATATTTCAACGTTTTTGTGGTAATCATCTTTTGAACACCGCAAGCAGAGCCTCATCATGGTGGTTTTAATCTATACTCTTGGTACCAGTAAACTGCAGATGTACATCCTCATTAACTGCACAGAAAACTTTCAAGCATTCAAGTTCAGATCTTCATCGAGCATAAATGTAAGACAATCTCAGAGAGTGCATTTCTACTAAGACTGACCTGGAAAAGTGGGTAGAGCCCCTGCTGCCTCAGATAAATGATGAAAATATGTCACAGGTATAAAATGTCTTATTAAACAGTGGATCCTGACTCTAGCCCCTCTCACAGCAGGGGTCACCCAGAATAACCAGCCTAATAGAAACCCTGTGGTTGTTTGGTCAGCATTGGCCTCTGGACTTACTTCAAGATCTGGTGTGTTGCGCAGCCTAGGAGATCTATATAAACACCAAGGGTGCCTGCTCTGAGGTTACTTAAACAAAGTGGTAGTCTGGCTCCCTTTCTGCTCTTCTCCTGTCATCATCTTTGTGCAGGCACCAGTGCTCACAAAGCCATGAGAAGACTCTAAACACAGGATGCTGAAAAAAAAATAATAAAAAAAATCACCAAGCAAAAAGAGTCTGCCCTCAATTACTCACCACGGGCTGGTGAACTCCAGTGCCAGCACAGAAAATGAGATGGATGAGGAGAGAAGAGAACGGGCAGTCAGGGGAAAATGAAGCAGATCCATTACTAGCTCACTAGCAACCTTCAATTACTCTGGATTAAAGTTCTGAAGGAACCACACCCCAAGAAATATTCTGCCTTCATGGTGCAATGCATGTAATAAACACTAGCAGAGCTGATCACATCTGGCCATGGATGGATGAGCTCAAGACCCATCTTCCTCCTGCTGTGTCTTTGTGGGTCTGACTCTGCCAGGTGAACTCACTGGTGAGACAACAGGCTTGCAGAGATGAAGGCAAGGAGACTTGCTTCATGAATAGCATGCATCACCCTTGGCTAACACATGAAAACACTCCAGCTCAGAATCTGGTTAAGAGGTCCACCGCTGCTTTCTCTAAGTCACTAAGGCTTGCGACTTGAACCACAGCAGACCATTTTACCCTCGCAAAGCCAGTTCAGCTTACAGAATGCTAGAGCAAAGGCTACTCCTGGACAAAGACCAAATTAGTTTTACTCACCTGTTTTTTTAAACTCCTGGGATTTCATTTTGTGTAATCCTGCATTTCGCCAGGAGCCACTTATTTACCATAATGGCAGATGTCGAATCTGGTGCGAATCTGGTGCGCTGGACCAAGTCTGTGCTTACACCAATAGCATCAGGTGACAAGTGGTTTTGAAAACAAATTTAGCACTACAAAAAAGTTTGCCAGCAGCTGCCCGTGGCAAACTGATTTATCAAAGTGCCTCAATCTCACTGGGTGACACCATTAGGACACTTTCAACATATCTGCTTGCACTACTATGCAGATGTATTCAGAGGAAATTTGGAACTGATACCCAAACGATTACCACAACTCCTGCAAATGCCAAAATCTAACATATAGCTAGCTACACATGAAACACTTGCTTCACATCATATGGCTAAGTGCAGTGCAGCAGCAACTTATCTGGGGAAAATTACTGAGAATGACTGGGGCTAGCTGCTTGATTATTAGACTCGAACCTAGATGATAGCAGTTGTGATCTCTTGCAACCCAGAGGCTAGCACGTATCTCCCCAAAACACCTACAGTGAGCATAAGAAAAGCAGTTGTTTTTATTATTTTTTTAAAGCCAAGCATTCTCAACTTATCAGGTTCAACTTTAATTCTCTCATGTTCCGCACTACCAAACTTTCATCCATACTTTGTCAAGAGCTGACTACTATTTCTTACCCTCATAATCGGCCCCACCGAATTATCATTACATGAGAAATAAGGCACTCCATAACACCACAGGCATCATGCCCTTACTTGTCCAGACCCTAGCAGACAGATGGTTTCATACTACTCTCACATAAATTCACGTGTGCACAGTGAATTGTGAAGACCCACCAACAGCACTTTCATCTGTTACATCCGTAACACACTGCAGAGTCCCAGACAGTATCTATTTATCTGATTAGCTTAATCAGGCAGCGATCTGTGTTACAGTAGTCTCAGCACTCATTCCCACTCCCACTTTTTAGGGAGGCAAGCTGCACCAAAAGGACCAGGCACAAAAAGCATTTGCACTGAATGCATACTACCATGACCTTCTTTCAAAACTGAGCGAGACTGCTCCATTACAAAAGCCTTTCTACAGCAAGCCCGGCCATCTGTTGTTAATGGAACATCCTCAAGAAATGACTGCTCTCTGCAGTACAAGCACCAACTCATTTTCAAAGGCACCTCCAAAATGAACTTTAATGTGTTAATTCAGGTTGGTAGTTTTCAAGAAACTTCAACTCATCTTTAGGCTTCAATTTAGCACATTTTCACAAGTATGCAAACACGTGTTTACATTCCTCTGGCTTCAGTAAAGTCTATTCCAACACACTAAAGATCAACTTTGATCCTTCAAATAAGTTATTTGTACAACCTTAAAATGTCCAAGGCCAACAGCTGTGGGGATGGGGGTGGAGGGAAGGCAGCACTTCCGATTTAAAACATGCAAAAGTACTGTTTGATATGATATTTCAATTTATACTTAAGAGTCTTTTCCTGATACCTTTTGAGCATCTGGGCAGTCGTGCGCCTCCAGAAGTAAGCAGCAGTCATTTTGAAACAGGCTGATGATACATTGTAATGTAGCAGTCCAGACTTAACAACAGCCTGGCACGCAGAAGCAGGATTTGTTGCGTGCAGCTGAGCTCCCTCGCCCATCACAAAAGCGGCCTTATCGATCGTTTATTTTTACACTCCCCCTCATCCCAAGGTCCTGTCCTCCCCTTTGTCCGCCTCCTCGTCCCCATCCCTCTCCCCCGAATTTATTCGCGTAGAAGCGAAAGGGGTGAAAACCCTCCCGTTATCTCGTAGCACCCACCAGGGCTGGAAGCGGCGGCGGTGGTAAGGTGAGCCACCCTACACGAGCGCTGCCAAGTCAAAGTCGCCTCGCTCAGGATCAGCTAAAATAAAATAATTATACATGTATAAAACCAAAATAAACACACACACACAAATCCCCGCCCCAAACCAACCGAGCAAAACCAAAACACACACATTAAAAAAAAAAAAAAAAAAAAAAAAACACAACAAAACCCACAAAAAACCAAACCAAAACAGAAAAAACAGCTAAAACAAAAAAAATCACTATTAACCCCTTTCCAATCCCTCGCTACCCCATAAACCATCTCCCGAGCCACGCCGGGGACAGAGGGCGGCAGCACGCCAGAAATCGAAAACAAAACAAAATAACACTAAACCCCAACCACTTCTTCGCTTTGTTCCTCTCGCTCTACGCCGCCTGCCCCGGGCTGAGCGGGGAAGCCGGTCCTGACAGCAGCCCCGGAGCGCCTGTCCGGCTCTGTTCCCCCTCCGCCGCCTACCTCCCGGCCAGCAGCCGCCGTCGCTCCAGCGGACAGCTCAGCGCAGCCCACTTCAGTTCAGCTCAGCTCACTTCAGTTCACTTCACTTCAGCTCTGCTCAGCTCAGCCGAGCCCAGCCGAGCCCCAACCCCCGACGCCGGCCTCACTGCCACTACCGGTCGCCCGCGCTTCACAGCGGCTCTTATAGGGCGGTGCGGAGCGTCCGCGGCGGGGTCGCCTGCCCCCTTCCCGGCTGGGGCCGCCCAGCAGCCCGCTTTTTGCCTTTCCTTTAGTGTTCTCTCTCCTTTTTGTCCCTTCTTTTTCTTCTTTCCCGTCTCCTCTCTTCTCTCTCCTTTTCCGACTCCTCGCTTTTTTATTTTTCCCTTTCCTTCTGCAGCGGCTGCTGCTTGGGGGGGCGGGGGGAGGAGGGCGGGGACGCCGCTATTTGCATGTGGGCGTGCACATTGCAGCCAAAGCCGAACTGCGGGGCTGTGCACGCCCGATCCGGCGCCCCCCTCCCGCGGCGGGATAGTGGCCTGGCTTTAGCGAACTCCGCGCTTCCAGATGCGTGAGAGGCACCGCAGCCTCTCACCGGTGATCTTTGCCGCGGACCGCAGGTAGAACCTGCAGGAACACGGGCGCTGAGCTATCTGTGGGGTCGCTCAGCTACCAGTGGGGTCACCGCGCTCACACCGCCCTCGGCTCCGCGCCTGGCCCGCTCCCTCCATCGCCGGAGCTGGGAGCAGACGCACCCGCCGCTGTCCAGCTACAGAGAGCTGGACTGGCAGGAATCAGTAGTGACCAACCTCAACAGGACCAGAATCTGTCCTCCATGTCCCTTATGGTGAGGAAAAGACAAGGAACTGTGAAGATTAACACTCTGATGCTTATCTATAAATTAGGATGAATTCAGACATGTCAGTTCTTGGAGAAACAGACAACTTCAAAAGCAAAACTTTTTTTTTTTTTTAAATCTTGGGTTTATTTTTAAAGGTTTACAGTGCCCAACCTGACTTGCTGCAAACACAAAATCCATAAATGAGTCTTTCACCCACCTGAGAAATGGCCTGTGCTATCGATCTTAGCAATTACTAAATTCTCAGCTGGCCGACAGTGTCACAGTTCCTTGTCATCCCCTGTGGGCTTCTCCCCTCGAAACATCACCCGCCATACAACCCATACCAGAATCTGTGCTTATGACATGGCTCACCTAAAACCACTGCAGCACTGTCTGTGAAAGTGTAGCAATGCATTTTGAGTGCATAAAATGCTCTGTGAATGGAAGCAAGTAATGCACAAAAGGCAGGCAACTCTGAATTATGGTTCCCTCTACAGACATCGTGCACTGCCATTGCCCTTGTGCAGTGAAGTGGTTGATGTTATCGTTCATGCTGTTAATGCTTTGCCTTATTAGGAGCAATCTGGATGATACATGGTTACTGAGGGAACTGTATCTTTGAGTTTCCTGACTTGTATTTCTATACTCAGCCTTACCACCATTGTATTTTTTCAAGTGGCATATAAATACAAATACCCAAAAGCAAACTCCAGAGATCTTGGGCTGATTGTAATCTGACATAATACTGTGCACTGGAGTCTCATGGACAGCAATAAATATTCAAACTAATAATGCAGAACCTTCTATGCTGAATAAAAGCTGACACATTCATTTCACAATGACCCTAACTCTTCCCTTGGTCACCATCACACAGAGGTGGTCACGGCTGGACAAAATGAAAAAGCTCCTGACTCTGATCTTGTTTTCCCCAATGCATAACTTCACCAACCGGACCAGACTCACTCTGTACCTTTACCTGGTAGGAAAACACAAACAAAAATCGTGTCTTTAATGTATAAATGCAGCTGTGTGATTTTCACCATATACTAGAGCTTCCCATCTTAACACATTTCCAAACATTTACTGGATTGTGATTTTAAATTCTAAAATAAATAATTTCAGCCTGTTTACTCAGAACACAGGGAGAAAGAGTACGTTTAGTTTACTGTGAAGAGAGTGTTACGGCTCATCCCACACAGTGAAGAATTTGAAAGAGAGTGGGGTATATTGCATGGGGTTTTAAAAAAGAATTAGTGACCTGATGTCGTGGTTTAAGGCTCTCGGCCACACAGTTCTGCTCACTCACTCCCCCCTCTTTCTTCCCCCCAGCTCCCAAGGGGATGGGGAGGAGAATCGAAAGAATGCAACTCCCACAGGTTGAGATAAGAACAGTTTAGTAACTAAAGTATAACACAAATCACTACTGCTACCACCAGTAATAATAATGACAAGGCAAATACAAGGAAAGAATACAATCGCTCACCACCCAGCCTGACCAAGCAGTGCACCCCCACCCTTCTGGGTCTCTGCCATCTGTTTTTCCATCCTGGGCATGACATGCTGTGGTATGGAATACCTCTTTGGTCAGTTTGGGTCAGGTGTCCTGTCTCTGCTTCCTCCCAGCTTCCCCTCCTCCCCGGCAGAGCATGAGACTCAGAAAGTCCTTGGTCAGACCAAAACACTACCAAGCAGTAACTGAAAACACTGGTGTTATCAGCGCTGCTCCCAGGCCCGAAATAAAAAACACAGCGCTGCACCAGCTACCAAGAAGGAGAAAAATGACTGCTGCTGCTGAACCCAGGACAGCTGACATCAGTGGAAACAATGCTACGTCAATACCAAAGAGCTGAAAATTGCCCTGTTAGTGCTGTCTCCTTAATCCAGGTTCCTCTAAAGAGAGTGCTGGGGTTTTAAGTATCAACATAAGGCTAAGTTTTTTCAGTTCTGGAAACTGGTATCAGTGGCAACTTCTGTAGCATTTAGAGATCATCTTCCAATAAACCGGCTAATATACAGCTGCTCATGAGAAGTAAATAGAGTGTTTAATTTGCTCTATTAAAATACCTGTAGGGTGGTGGGAATTCTGTGCACCACTGGACAGCGCTTCTCCACTTTTGCATTTGCCTGGTTGCATTAGAGTGGTGTCAGGTCAGAGACAAGCACTGACAAATGGCAGAAGAAGGATGACGAGAGGCAGGGGCATAGTTAGATCCAATGGCTAGGCTGTACAAACACAAAGTCAATAGCCACACTAGAAATAGTTTCTAAGAATAACACTGACTGTACTCTCATTTGGGTGGCTTTACTTTTCAGAGTGGATGAGCACATGCAGCTCATATAGATTTCTCAAAGACATTTGTACCCCCCAAGTCTCACATCCACAGCAAGCACTATGCTGGCTTTTGTGCCGTGTGGAAGGTGTAATAGGTCTCTGCAGGCAAAGCAATCTCAACCAGGGAATTCTGCTTAATTTAATTTATTAGCAACTTACACAAAATTTCAACTACTGGCTCGGATACTGAGGGGAGAAAGAGATGACATAAACAATTAAACACTCAGGGAAAAACCTTTTCTCCTCCCTCCCAAGCTCAGCTCCAGTTAAACACCTCTTTATCCCTTTCCTAGTCTTGACATCCCTTGCTTTCAAAAGGTGTTACACTCACTCGCTCCCAATTCCTTCTGTGAGGCACTGGGCAATGTGATAAGTTGGGGTCAGCACATAATGTTTTTTTCCTTCTGTTCCTTGCTTTTTACTCATTTTCCTTCCCTATTCCTTGCATCTTGCTCTTCATCTGCTTCAGAGTGCTTCCTCCACAGGCCACAGTTCCTTCCAGGGCTGCCCGTGCTCTGGCAATTGAAAAAAACTCCAAGACTGTGTCTCTCCTTTCCATGTTTCTCTTCTACTCCCTCCTCCTCCATCTCCTCACAGACCTCCCCACATCTCATCCAGTGTCTCCTGCCCTAAAGGCTGCTGCTCTTAAATATGTGTGAGCAGAGGTGCCATGCGCTACTGTCATTAGTTGACCTTTTGGCATACAGTGGGTTGCTTTCATCTCTTTCAAAGCTGGCTGAAAGCAGCACTGACTGGCACAAAAGAGTTCATGGCCTCCTCCCTTATAGCCCCTGTTATTAAAAGCCTGCCAGTTATGCCCAGTATACAGTTCCCAATATATGCACTTTCAGATTAGACCTGATCCTTTCTTCTCCTCCAAAGGCTAGTGTTCTCCTTCAACCTATTCCCCCACTACCGTGTCCTTTTGCAAGTAGGAACAAGCAGCCCATACTGGGGTCCAAGCCCATGTGCAAGGCAAGAGCTACAGAGCTGCAAAGGGACTGTAAGCTTCATCAGTCATTGAGAAATCAGAGGACACATAAATTGCTGTTCATGGAAAAGGCATTATGTAGTGCAATGAAGGGGTGGAACTGAAGATAGGAAAGTATTGTGTTGTTGCTAAGGAGGAAGTTGTTTCTTCATACTTGTAAATTCTACAAGGCAAACCACATCATTGTTAAGATTGATGACTTCTGCAAGATTGATGACTTCTTACATCAGGGTACTAGAGAAGACTGCGGGCTTAAAGCACATCAAGAAATGCCTTTGCATAAACTGAAGAGGTCTAAGACAATTTTCAGCAATAAAAAAAAGCTACAGTTTAAGACACCTTTTGCAGACAGCTGTTGAGATATTTCACCTGGAAACCCAAGCTCTTTTTAGTCCTCGATGACCTGGTTTGAACTAAGCTCAGGAAGCTGGAAAGGTAGCAGATTAGTAAGACTTACTTTAAGAAAATTACGTTTCAAAGAGCTTTGCTCACCTCTTTTCTATTACTTGACAGTGTTGTAGCACAACTTCAAGATTCCTCACTATTTTATCTTGGGATACACACTGGAGATTAATCTGCATTTCAAGCATCTGCTCTCTCTTGTTTTACTCTCCCTTGATTTGCAATATCTGAGTCAGAGGATGGTGACAGCTTTTATAAGGTTTTCCTGGAAGGAGCTTCTTACTGTTAGTAAGAAATAATTGCATTGTCATTATTTTGCAGCAACATAAGCATTCTAGCTTCAATTTATATTTCCTAACGTGCATTAGTCATCCCTGCCTGGTTTACAGCCCAGCATGTAGAAGTGACTGGATCATGCTGTTTACTGCAACCTGCCACACTCACTTTTCTTCCTGCCTTTCTATTTACAGAAACACAGGTAACTCATAGATGCTGTTTAGATGTTTCACCTGGACAGAAACAGGAGGGGTTAAGATTTAGATGCTCCTGTGTCCTCCATTGTGCCCTGCAGCAGAGAAGCTGCAAAGTGCTTATCTGTGCCATGTGAAGAAGCAAACCCGTGAAGTTACTGCTCTCCTATCAAAGAACTTGTAGGCCTGTCTCAGCGCCTGCTGAGGGCAAAAGAGCTTGCTCTCATCCTCTCCATCTCAATATAAATATAGGCTTCAAACCAGTTGCAATCATTAATAAGATGGTTCTAAGTTCCTTTAAATAAAATATAAATACATTGAAGCTCAGATATGAGCAAGCCATGATTTAAGCAGCTACAGGTTACATTTCTTAATGTAACATACCTCATGTTTAAGAAGGGTGATTTAAAAGCCATCTCTCATGACGGTTGTTTGCCAAATGACTGCTGTTATTTTGAGAGCCTTTTACCACAAACCTAGCCTTGTAATTTCTCACAAACACTTAACATTAAATATAAGGAAAATTAAATCTGTAGTTATTTATATGCAACAGGTGCTGTGAAGCTGTTAACAAAATTACTACATTTTGGATGTAAAATACGCATGCAGCCAAATATTTAGGTCATAAAAATTCTTTGACTTTGCCAGAAATGAGCTGATTTTCCCAACCATGAATCTAACCTATAGTTACAGAGCCAAGAAAGTATGTAGAGTCACCAACTAAAATACTGGAAGCTTATATAAGGTAGCAATTTTAATTTTACATTAGATTTCTTCCTTTCTTAGCTTCCCCAGAGGTATTCTGCATAAAGACATGAACGCATTTTTGTGTTAGCGTTTCAACCTCCCTCAGTGCAATCTTTAAAAACTTAGCCCAAACCAGGACTCCTGCAGAAGTAGTACACTACATTTGCATTGCCAGTCAACGTTTATAGGGATAGACTGACCTGCATGAGTCAGGGTTTCTGTGAGAGCAATGTCATTGGATGGGTGGCTATGTAAAATGTAAAAAATTAGCCCATACTTTGAAAATTCTGCATTTCATCCTCCGTGATAAATGTCCATGTTAGTAACACCCCAGTGCTTGGAATGAGGAAGCAAAAATTCATCATAAACCAGAAGTGAAGCCTCATAGATACAGAACCCAATCAAATGCAAAGAAAGCCACATAAAAGGAGGCAATGTGCTTTTTCTAACCTCAGCTAAGGCACTGATGGACACATCTTCCCTGGTGTGAAATGGATCGACCAGGATGTAAACTTCACCAAGTTGGCCCATGAGATTAAAGTTAAAATGGTCAATTGGCAAAATTTCCTTCTGTGCAGCCAAATGCCATTGCACATCAGTTGCAGCACTCTTGTTTCTCAAACAATTATTTAAAACAGGTCAAAATTTGTCTGTTCAAGATCCTTACTCCATCAATCTAATGAAACTCAATGCAACTTTTGCCTGAATAAGGACTTCTACACTGGGCTCATTACTACAAAAGTTTCAGCCCTTTACATAGAGAGAATGTCTTGGAGTAGCTCCATTGAATCAGTGGAGATGGGTGCTTCTGCATTTTACTGCATATGCTGCCAGTGCCCCCCTAAATTTCAACTATAGATAAAAGCCAGTCCCTGATTAACAATCTTCTTTCACCCACGGCTGTAGACCTGTAGACAACAGCATTCAGTCCAAATCTTAGTGACAAGTTTAGGATCAGTTTAGGAAGTGATGTTTTTACCTCACTAGATAATGAAAGTCAAGAAGGGAAGGAAATGCCCTGTCAAATGTTCAAAACTGGCCTATGAGCCAGAAGGAAAGAGAGAACTACTCCCTAAATGTACAGCCTGCTTCAGCACCACTATGACCAGACACCACAGAGGAAAGTGTGGTATCCCTTACCTCCCATCTTAACAGTTATAAGAGTTATACTCAGAGCAAGCCATCCTCAGGCCCTGGAAGGTTTTTATTTATTTAGCCTCCCTGCAATACACAGGTCAGTGTGCCCCTCGGCCTCCACCGAAGCCAAGGTGTGCTTTTAGGCTCTTCAGCTTCACAGCAGCTTCCTCCAGCTCTCTCTGTACCCATCAAACCTCCACTGTGGAGCTGGAGGAGTGTCTCCATCCTTCTCCTGACAGCATCTCCACATCTATGAGCAGGGAGGATACAGGCTTCTTGTCTGCATGAGCTACAATGCCCTTGGAGAAAGAGTCACGCTTTATTCTTGTTGTTGCCAGAACCATTTCCTCCTCTTTTCCCATCCCTGGCCTCCACTGAGCTCATGAATACTTCACATTACTGAGCTTTTGTGTGTTTGTGCCATTCTACAAGGACTTGCTTTCCAGGAAGCAAGAAACACCTGTTTCATGATTTCTTTTCCAGGAACGCCTTTTTCTAGAGACAGGACTGAGACCAGATTTTGCTTTTGTTCTCTTTATACAGACAGAGAAGAACATTCTGCAAGTGAGCTTTAAAGGTGTTTCTGCAAATCATGAGTTTCCCAAGACACCAAGATAAACTCATACTCTAGAATGAAGGACCTCCATTCAAACCCAAAATGTCCAGAGCTGCTCAGAACGGTGAGCGAACTTCCACACTTATAGACAATACAGTCTGCTCTGTAGAGCCTACCGTGTTTTCCTGTCACTAAGTGTTCAGTCTGGGGGTTGTTTTGCACTATGTTTTACATAAAAAAATGGGCAGTGTTTTAGTTCTTCCAGCTGTTACTTTTTGCCCTGTTGAAATGGCTTCACTTTCTGAATGTTCCAGCTCTTTTATCAAGGCAGCAGGTTTGACCTCTACATTCTTTAGCTACTTGCAGACATCCGGGACTGGATCTAGGGTGTAGCCAGCTTGTTCTGCAGATGTAATCCTCTTCTTGGCTCCAAGATGGGCCACATCCTGCTTTTGCTCATTTTGTCTTAATCTGAAGAACATGACCTCTCCATGCCTGTTAATTATCTCTGCGGCATCTGCAGCAAAAGAACATGGTCTGGTTTAACCTTCTCTGGTGCCCCTCACGCTGTCCACCCATTACTGTGTAATCTTGTCAGGTAGTTGGAGAGACTAATCCCATTGCTGCAAATGCCATCTTTGACTTGCCTCCAGTGTTGCTGCCGGAGGCTCTGCAGCCACTAGTCAGGATATCAATGATCTTCCCAGGGATTCAATAGCTATTATACATTTCCACAGAGACTCTGGTACCTAAGCTACATCCTTTGTTATCATTGTTGGCCAATCTTCTTCTGTATCCCCATGTAGCATACTCAAGTGTGAAATGCTGCCTCTTTATTGTTCAGCATCAAAACTCACTAACTTCAGTATCCAGATCCTTCTTCTTCAGCAGAACTTCTGTTTCTGTTCAGAACTGTTCTTAGAGGACCTCCCTCATTCTGATGCTTCTGCTGCAGCGTAATCCCACCTCCCTCTGTATCAAGTATAATGAAACCTTGTGGAGGCACTCTACTTTCAGTGAAGGGCAGGACAATCAACCTCCATTTCTCTGTTTCCAAGTCTTACATAGTCATTCTACCCTGCTACACTTCTTTCTGGTCATGCTAGCCAGACCTTCCATACAAACTAAAAATTCTGGAGCTGCTTCTTTCTTCTATTAGCTGTTTCCTTCATTTCTTAGGCTTCAGAGTACTGCACATAATTGTACAGGAATTAGCTAGCTTTACTGACTCAACTACCTTAAAAGGAACAAAACACTCCAGTCATTTTTTTCCCAAGTGAGGATCCACTAGATTGGGTCTTTCAATGGCAGCCAGTAAAATATTTTCCTTTCCTTGAGAAAAGCAATGTCTTCGGCATTTGCTGTTGTTTTTCTTGATAGCCGTAAAAACTTGTCCACTTTCTCACTGCATATTCAAGAAAGAAATTTATTGCAATTGCTGTACCCTATGATCTCTGTACAGGCTCCCTCCGTAAGCCGCTCATCACTGTTGACTTTCGTACTTTCTAAAGGAAGTTATGATCAGGGACAAGTTTTTTGACTGAGATTTCCAGGACTTAAGTGATGTGTGGGCTACTGAATCATTGTAGCATACCAGAAAGAAGTCTACAGTGAAAGTGATTCCCAGTAATCAACCCAAAAGTATTAGTTTCCAAAAGAGCTATAAAAAGAAATGGAAGGCATGAGAAAACTGGTGGGTATGTAACACCAAGAAGGGGTGCACATACAGATGGATGCAAGACAAGTTTAATCGCTATGTTAGCATATAAAGTTCTCCTAAGGTTAGCCACAAGATGAACATGCATTTTAGGTTTTGGCATATTCTATTTTCTTTATTAAAATCAATGAAACATAACCTTGACAAATTCTTGCAATCCAGGTGCCAGAAACAGTGTTACTTCATAAGAAGCTATGATCAAGAAAAGTGTAAAGGAAACCTATACAATCTCATCTGCAAAAATAACTGTTTTTCCGTTAGTGCTTTTAGTAGTTCATACAACATGTGGCTCTAATCATAGGGAATTAGGAGTTAATAAAGCTTTGTAGAACTACTTTAGTGCTCACACACCATTTTGTAATGCACCTGGTTATGATTGCTTTTCGTGATTAATTAGATGGACTTTGGGTCTCATCCATTCCTGCTGGATTGTATTCCCTGTAAACACTCACTGGACTGATCAACTGGGTGTTACTTCAGTAGCTCAACTTCATATCCAGAATTTCTTCACTGAGTGTATTTCATGTTGAACTAATCCCACACAGACACTACTCATTTTTCTTTTCCCCATCCCATTACCACTTTTTCGTCTAAAAAAGAAAATAAACTATATGGATGTCTGTTAACATACAGAAGGGGTCTTGTTTACAATACATGTTTACTGTCCACCAATTTCTTTCACAGAATTCAGTCTTTCTCAGATTCAACCTGCTACTGATTGGGCTTAGTGAGTTTTTCTCTGGGACAGAAAGGTTCTGTGCAGCTCATCTGCATGTTCTGCAGTCCCTTAGTGCATCAAGGTAAAGGATTTCACTGACTCTGAAAAGTAAATTGAGGCTGGATTTTAAAAGCTGCCCAGCAATATTAGTTCTCAACTAAATGGGAAGTGTTTGTCCCAGTTCCTGCCACTTTAATGAATATACTCAAAGTGATAGCTTCAAAATTTCATTCTTGCTTTCTAAGACTGCTTTGGAAATTTTTGAGTTTGGGCATTCAGGTTTAGTTTTTCTAGTTTGTTTTCATTGTTGATGAACGATAAAGTCAACCTCTCACAGAACAGGATCTCTGACGCTGCCAACAACCGCTAGAATTTCTTTGCGACATTCTGGAGTGATCACTCTGGAGCCACAATGTCTTATCTGCTTTCCTCTTCTATTTCTAAATGTTGTGCACAATGATTAGGGGACTGTTTAAAGGTAATATTAACTAGCTGTTTATACATCCCTCAGTATCCATGATAAATAAATCTCTGATAGCAGAAAGCTTATGCAAAATTCCTCCCTGTGCAATTACACATTAGACATATAAGCACATAACATTGTGTAAATAAGGTAATACTGTGCCCTGAGTGGATTTCTGCATACAAGATCATATGCAGCAAGAGAGCTGTAGGGTATTACAGCTGCGAAAACTCAGGCTGCATGGAGGGAACCAAGGCTGTAGAGCTAACTGAGCTAACTGAAGCTTTTCTGCCCCCCAGAATTAGCCTTTAAAAATGACAGATGGGTTTTCTAGCAAAGTAAGAATGAAAAAATATCTGCTGGCTACAGAATAAAAAGAAGTTTCCTTAACCTAAGCTCAAGTATAAAATGTTTCCACCTTCTTTGTTATTTCTTTCTGTTGGCCTTACTGCCACCCTTTTAATGGAAAGATTAAAAATAGCTAGCAACAACAAACAAATGCAAAAAACTCAGAAGGACTGGAAAGAAGTGTAAGACAATAAAAAACAGAAAATGCCCTTGAGAAGAAAAAACTTTTCAGTTTTGGTTCAACCGCAGACCTCTCAGAGAATAATTATTGATGTTTTTATCAGTTCTGATTAACTTGTTCTTCATTAGCTTGTTGCACACGGACAAACAGAATTAGCCATGATTGGTGGATGCATTCCGATCCTGCCTACAAAAGGACAAACTTCTTAAAGAGAAAAAAAAAAATATATGTTCTTTCTGTCACGGGTTTCTTTGGGTCATTTTTCAAGGAGAACTGAGAATCCTCTATGCATTAAGCAGCTTAGCTGCTCTTGGCCCAGCTGTGTCCCTGCAGGCTACAGCTGGAATATAACCCTTCTTCCATACTGCCACTTTGAAAAACTCACTACAACCTACCACTGAAAGACAGCATGAAACAAGAATCCATCTTTATTTACACTTTATCTTCACACTGATATATCTTTTATTTCCTCACTGTGTCAACCCATGGCATTTTTTCACCCAGTACTCTGGGTAAATCTGGCCAGCTATTCTGTTAGGATAAGTTTAAATCCGGTTAATCCTACTTTCGAAAAACATGGTGAAGAAAATGGTTTCTTAAGGGACCTTCCCATCCTGTTTTTCCACACCACTCACCCAACATGGAGCAGAGCGTTACTAGAAAGTACACCTGACCACTGTACCACAAACATGCTCAGCTGCACATGCTGCCACAGAGGAGCTGGAAGAGGTGTGAAACCAACTACAGTGCCATGGCTGGAAGCCCTATTATCACAGGAAAACATATGGTGAAAATCCCACTACACTGTAACTGCTGAGGGGAGGACCAGCAGTCAGGAGTTTTGAGGCACCTCCTCTGTTCGCACAGAATCAGCCACCTTGGGAATGTCAGTGTAAACTACTGCCAGTACTGTCACTGCTGCCAGACCTTTGTGCAAGCCTCTGCACTTCAGCTTTCAGAATTCTCCAGCAATACAGGAGTTACAGGCTCCCCTACCAACTGGAGCTGACTGGAGACTTCAATGACCCACTGCTGTTCACAGATGCCCTCACTATCCGGTACTATGCCTGTCATGCACTAAAAATTGTTCGACACAAGGAATTTACCTGCTTGGTATTAGCAATTAATAGAAGTCAAACACACCCCGTTGCCACTTAAACTGCAATTTTAGAGAACATCCTCATTGACCAATCTTCTGGCATGTGTCCAAGATTTGATGATGTGTAGTTCTGCGTGCCTAAATCATTTGCTGAGGAAAACTCTCGTGAGGATAGACAAAGAAAAAGCAAGTCTGATTTTATAAAAAACAGCAATTAAACTGCAGTTTGACCTGTGTCTTTGAACGTCAGCAGTGATATACTTTGCACTTAACTACATATTCCCTTACATACAGTGAGTTATCACAACTGCATGCAAATTGTGCATACATTTATCTCACCCATACTTTCCTGAGAATCACAAGACCCTGTCTCTTCCAGTTTTTGTCCCTGGGACTGGTCTGCAGACAGTAAGCTTTTGCTTGCCCATCTTTTCTCTTGCACTCCCTGGTGTGTCCTAGGTGGAGACTGCCAGCAGCTAAGCTTTGTTTTGTTGTTACTATTCTGCGGAGTACTGGCAGCAGCAGTATAGAGCAGATGGCAGGCCTTTCTCCTTTCTTTAAGACGCACCAACTGACTTGGAGCCATGTATGGCCATGAAGTAGAGACTGAATGCAACAAACGTCCAGATAATGGTAATGCAGAGAGGGGCTGCAAAGCAACACACATGACCCCACTTCTGACACTTCCACAATTCGCTGTCACTCACCTCTGAATCAAGTTCCTCCCTGCTGCTCTGGATCAGAGGAGTGACTATACTATATTAGTGGTGACCAGCTACAGCCAAAGACAAGTTGTGCTCAGCTCCATAAACCCACAAAATAAAGGACAGTCTCCAGCCACAGACAGGACAAAATCAGCCCTTATCTTCCTTACATAATCAGTTTAAATCCAGGTGGTAAACTGCTGGTAAACTTCATTTCAGCCTTTCATATATTCATGGATCAAGAAAGCAGTGTTTTGTGTTACTTAGAGATGACAGTTTCATCAGCTACAATACTACTACTGATTTATATGAAGCTGCATTACAGAACCTGGGCCTTGCATGCACATATTAAAGGAAAACCCTTTTCAAATTCTTCTGTCAAACCAATCTATGTGAAAAGCTTCCTTCTGCCATATACAATGACATCTAAACCCTGCACAACTATAACTAGCTGCAAGAAAACATTAGAGGTGGTTAAAACTAAGTCTCTCATAACAGAGTTTGTGCTTTCAAATTCTCACAAGTGTAATTAATTTCTCACATGTTTAATGAGCTTTAAATAAATGGATGAATCCTCATCCGTTGGTGTTAATGCAACTATGCAAACTATACATGGGTGGGAATCTACCTAGAGCACACTCTCAAATCTCTCTCCTTTTTGACAGGAATTGTTTCTAAACCATCTAATCTGTATTTATCCCAAGGACAAATGTAGCACAAAAGCAAATATCAACAAGTTTCCATGCTGGACAAACACAATTATCTCCATGGAATAACTAATACGATTTAGTTTCTATGCCAGATCTCATCCTCCCTTGAAATTTTGTCCCTCCTTCTTCCATACAAAACAGATTTCCTTTATTTTTCCCTGTCCCCATCCTGTACATACATCCCTCACTAGTTAACAGCAGCCCACGGAGCTGGACTGTGACAGTATAAACCAGGGCGCATCCAATGCTGCAGTTACATTACACGAGTGTGAAAGCCTAGCTCATGCACATGGGGAGCTTGCTTTTTCAAGTCAGCTAATTGCTGAATTGCTGGGGCATGCTTCAAATATGTCTGATTATTGGAAGACATTCTTCCATCTCCATAGACTATTATATTGTTAGTTTAAACACAAACTTGGAGCTTGTTTACAGAAGGAAGCTGCTTCTTCGTAAGGAAGAAAGCGAATTTACAGCTGAGCACTGTTCTTCTAGGGACAGATTCAGTGTGCAGGAAGTAAACCACCGTTTGGTCATGCTGAATATGGGGAATGGTGAATATCTGCTCAAGAATGACCCCCAGAAGACTATCCAGTGTAATGCAGATCAGCCTTGTGAGGCCCGGTGAAGACAAACATGCTGAATACACTGAAATACAACCAATGATATAAAAAGCTACAAGAAAACCATAGCTTTCCTGCAAAGTTATGTGATCCGTTATTGATCCATTATTGATATACCTCTGTATCTTGCCAAACAGATGGCAGGTTAGCTGCTGGAAGATTAACTCCTAAGCAGCCTGGGCAAAGGCTCTCACTATATCAGAGACACAGGCACCCATGAGGTGGGTTCCCCTGTTAGTCAGAGAGTTGTTAACAGAACTATAACATTTTCAAAATGAAAATTAGGCTTTTCTGATGTCTGATTTCCTCTTTGTGCTCTGCTACAAAATCTTCTGTCCTTTCTCTTTCCTAAAACTCACCTCAAGAGTTCTTTGCCAACAAACCTCTTCTTATTGGTTTGACTCTTCTGCTATTTACAGCTTAGCTGTTCTACCCATCAACCCAGCCCTTCCCTTCCTTTTCCCCTTCATTTTTCCCTTCCCCTTCTCCTTCCCCTTTCCTCCCTTCCATGCTCCGTTCCTTCCCTTCCCTGCTCCTTACCTTTCCTTTCCTTTCCTTCCCTTCTCTTCCCTTCCCTTCCCTGCCTGCCCAGTGTTATACACCATTCTTTCTTCACTACTTTTTGTCCCATCCTTTCTGTCTTAACACTGGCTAGGAAGGCAGTTTAACCTCCCCAAAACAAGGTTACAAAGCAAGCTACTCAACGGGAAGCTGACCATTTCGAGGCAAGGCAGCATACTTTGAAAATACCCCTCTTCCAGTTGTAACAGTTACAGAGAAGTTTTCATTCTTACTCAGTACAGTAGGCCACGAATATGTGGATTTAACATGAACTTTGGCATCACTTGTTTGATCATGGCGCACCCATCGCAAGTGAAGGGTCTAGGTTCCATGCCTAGCTAAGCTACTGAGATGGTCAACTTGAAATAGATAAAAACCACTTATAGTTACATTAATCCTATATATATATATATATATATTAGTTATTACTTTTAAAATAGAAGTTTGGAATCATGAAGATAATTATCTGACAGCTTCAGAGCATGCAGACTCAGATTTCATAAATGCATTGCACATGGGGCTGCCTTTCTAAGTGATCTGTAAGCAATAAAAGATACAGTTTGAACTCTCATGCCAAAACTAGGCTGTGACTAGTACAAATTCTTAAGAGTCCCAGGCTGATCTCCTGTGATTTGGGGATTTTCATGTGCATGTAGATGGAAGAAGACAGAAGAAACTGTCTGGAATAAATTACTATGAACAACATATGATTTTTAATGCCAGAAAAGCTATGCACAGGCTGAGCAAAATGCATAGTGCAGATCCCTCAACACTACATAAAAGATGACACGTTACAAAGACCCTCACTCCTCTACACCCTTACTCTACACCCTTACTCTAGACCAAAACCACTTTGCCCAGCCTAAACAAAGAAAACAATACAAAGACAAACTTCCAAATAACTTCTGGGAAGAAATGAAGGGATATATTTCCCTTTTACTTAACCTGCACATCTGCTTTTAAGCCTTGGGAAAAAGCCACTGTTTCTGAAGGTGGAGGAGATGCAGTTAAAGAGTATGGAGCTGTAGGTCCATTCCACTTTGTCACAAGGATTTCATGTGCTGATACACTACACTACCCCAAAGAGGAGCAGAGGCTTCACCATCTCAGGAAGTTGAAGACATTTTGGATCCTGCTGTTCTTGGATGGGATTTCCTGGTTATTTTTAACAGCCTTTGTTGTTGTTATTCTGTCAGTGCCTGAGCAGAAATGAGTTAAATTCTTCCTAGGATGGGCAAAGACACACAAAACAATGTTAATTGAGTTAATTGGTTTTACTTGGTGTATGCATGGAGCAAAAAATGTGGAGCTGCAAAATGCAAAACGCAAGTGCCACCAAAGGTTTGGGCATCACTTAATTCAAGATGACCCTGTGGCCTAAAACTGAACAGAACTTTTCTTTCAAAGTGTGCATGGCTACTATTGAAACAGAAACAAAACCCTCTGGCAGTGAAAAATCATCCTGACAGATAACTATGCTAACCAGGACTACCCATATCCCCAATCAGAAGTCAATAACCTTCTTTTTATGCAGGAATCAAGGAATAAACATTAATTTCCTCCTGCAGGCATGTTCAGGTCAGGCATGTTTTACTCACCAACAGATATCCACAAAACCCCTCCCTTTTTTCTCTTTTCAGGGAAAGGATTTTGCCCTGCATTCTGGAACTTTCCAGGTAACCCCAAGGGGGACAAGATTGTGAAAGCTGTTCATATCCTTTACTATAACTCTTCTCAGCAGGCCAGTTCAGAGAGGCTACTTCAGAGAACTGCTTAGATAATTAATGCCAAAAATTACTAATGATTGGAGCATCTTTACATTGCTGATTAAATAGGACCATGAGCGTGTGCAGTTCAGCTGCCAAACCCAGACTTCTTTCATCCATTTGCACTGGGGTTCAGATCTTCATCATTGTTATTACCAGCCCTGGAAAAATGTATATACTGCACCCTTCTTTTAGTGGCATTAACATTAGGACATAAACCAGTACTCCTAGCCAAGACCCATGTCCTGCATCTGAACTGTATCAAGCACCACAATCAGGACTCATACGCTGTACAATGAGGTAACATAAAGGCAAGAACAATGCGTATTTCCCCCCTGCCCCACAACAACTGAACAGAAAAAGGAGAAGGATACACTAAAATCCACAAATCTTAAAAATTCAGACAGTGTTCCTGTGGCATGGGCATTCTACCTCCATTTCACCTATCCAGTACTTCCTTTAGGGACAGCTGAACTAGTACAACTGCTCACCAGATAAGACAAGCTGTGGTGACTTCACACCAGTACCAAAATGACTGAAATCAGGAAAATGAAGGGAAGGGTTAAGACTGCTCAATTCAGTCTCTACTGTACTGCAGGCTCTGGGATGAATTCAAAGAACAGGGATTCAAACATATGATTTAGAGTTTTATTCAGTTCAACAGTAAAATGTCTAATCTATAATTTTTTAATGGCAATCAGAAGAATCACCCAGACAGTATTATTCTCACAGGAAAGAAAATTCCCAGGTGCATCCCAAGTGCTTCCAACTCCTAGTTAGCTGCACTTACTGTCTGTGTACTTATTAATCTCTTCAATGAACTGGGGTTGTAAAACCAGGTCTCAGACCAAGGCAGAGGCTTTAAGTTATTGCTAGCAGGTAATTACATATAAAAAGAGGACAGTGCTTCTTTAACACAGAAAGAATTGTTATTTACATAGTGCCCTGAGCGTGCTACAGGCTCTGAAGGGAAAATTAAATAACCAGCATATGATGTAAAGCAATAATCCTACTCTTACTGTAATCAAAATGAACGTGCTTGCTTCCCTAGGTAGAGGGCTGGGCTCCATCTTCATTTCCATACTAAACAAATTACGTGTTTTTAAATTGCCATGCTGCAGAGATTTTTTGTTTTCTTTCAGTATTAAACCTCTCAGTTCCTCAGCTACAGAACAGGAAGAGATTATTGAGTTCAGCACAGTTCTGGAAGTCAAAGGGAGTTACTTCCCCAATAGGAAGGCTTTTGTTCAGAACACAAGGCTGTTTAGACGCAGCGTAGATCTGTAAGCTGTAAGGAACAGTTAGTGCCAGAGAATTTAGCTTGTTCATTGTGCTCATCAGTGTGTGTTACCATTCTGGCATGAAGAAGAAAAGCTACACAGAATTACTAAAAAGGTAACTGAACTTTTTCATGGCCAAGCTTCCACAGTCCACTGTTACTTCAGACCTGTATGGCGCCCATGACTGTGCTGACAAACCCCAAACAGTGTCTGGGCACAGCCACAAGAGACTGAATGCTCGGCTCCTGCAGTCAAATGTAAGCGGATGGGTGCTTGTCAGTCTCTCAGCCGGCAGCACCTGTATGTACAGTCTGAACATTTAACTAACAAACACTTAAATGGAGCTCCGCTGAGAAGAATGCCCAGATTTCTCACACATCCAGAGAAATATTCACCACTTACTTTAATCATATGTTGGACAGCCATTCGAAAACAAAGAAATAGATAACTCAATTTTTCCTGGAAAGCTTATGGTACAACAACAAGCTTCCACCTACGTTCGTCTGACTTTGCATTCCTAGTGATGTTTCGCTTTATGATTTTACCTCCAACTGATGCAAAAGCATTTATTATCATTATCGTTTATTACACATACATAAAGCCCACAACTCATTTTATTGTTTGTACTGCAATAATGAACAAGGCTTCCAGCTAGTAATCAGATGTAAACACCAAACAAGAAGACAGCATGTAAACATTTTTGATGCACCTGGTGCACTGTATTTGCAGACGGTGTATTTGCAGACTGTGAACTTCTTATTTATAAAAAAACAAGACCCTTTAGTTTTATACATGTCCTCATTTATCACAAGTACGATTTCATTAAATCATTTTAGAAATCTGCTTTTGAAATCCCAGTTACATGACAAAAATCTTAACCTGGGCCTATGGAGGCTAATGATGCTCTTGCTAAGGGGGAAAGAAATCTGACCAAAAACCTCCCATGTTTGAGATGAGAGCATCGTCCTAGTTCCTAATTCTAAATTCCAGATTCTAAAAGAGAAGCTGAAAATGAACACTTACGAAATTCTAACTGCTGTCTTTACCATGCAGGACTTTTGAGGGTGTCCCAACATGAGATATAATTGGAGTTCTTGTCTTTGTAGGCCAGATAATGAATATTCCATTAAACAAGGCTCCAATTACACTTCCAAGGAAACTAAATTGGAAATCTGTGTTATTTTTAAAGGCAATCTAGTTTACAATAAAATTCCAGCTCAACTGGCTGAGTTTCCAAGCAGGGCAGACAGGTCCGGTCTTGTTAGAACATGGCAGAAGCATGAGCTTTATATCCTTGGGTAAATACCTTTTCAAGAACAGCTCTGTTACAGTTTAAGCTGTCTAGATTGGAACGCAAAACCATCTTAAAATACAGTGGGGCAGAAATGCTGCTTGAAAATACTGCGTATGTGTCCATCTGCTTTTCAAATAGAACCACTGTTGAGACTGATGAGGAGAGGTGCTCTTTGCTGGAGCCCAGCATTTGCTGCTGCTGTAGTCTGAGATGTCTGGCTGCCACTCTGAGTCTTCATTAAAGTGACACAAGGAAGTGACAAAGGCCTGAAGAGCAAGGACAGATGAAAAGGAAGAAGGCAAAGACAGCACAGGAAGTGCAAGCACTCACAAGAACAGATCCAGAAAACAATCCATGGAAGGCAGGGTCTTCTGGAAGGGACTGCAATACCAGCTCTGGTATGGTACTCTTCAAAAGATCACTTTATCTGGACTCATTTCAGCTCATAATTCTGTCCCCTCAAGCATGATGACACTTCTATTATCATCAAAGTATAAACCCCATTTCTTCACTGGTACATATGCAAGTCCACACCTACAACAAAATTCAGGAGACAATAAAATTGTGTGGATAAATGTAAGTCAGATATTCTCCCCATCCCACTAAAGAAACAATAATTAGTTTTGGTAAATTTTGTTATTCATGAGGAAGTCAGAGGATTCACTAGTATGCGTAATGGGCCCCCAGACAGCTCCATACTTAGTAAACAGTAATTGTGCAGTTTCCCTTACATATCCCTGCTATTTAACACATGCAATGAACACATGAAAGATAACACATGCAGATGGAAAATCTCTATCAACAGGTGTGGGAAATGTAACAGGGATGGTGACAGTGAAAGAACTTCAAAGGCTCACAGAGTGATGAAATTGGTTGTTTCCTACCACCCCCACCCCCATTTCCCATAGCAAGACTAAGCATTTCCCCTCAAATTATTTGTGCATTTGTACAGCACAGGGATGACCAATGAACAACTTCACTCAGCAGCCTGCTACCAACAGGGTGCTAAGAGAAAGAGAAACCAATGGGTGCTTTAGAAGTGGAGAGAAGAAAGTCTGCAAGGGGGGACAGGTGGGATTCCAGGGCAAAAAAAACCACAAGGGAGAGGGAAAAAAATGGAAGCATTTAACTCTGCAGCAACCCACAAAGCTGTTTCTACAAGTTAAGAAAGATTCTTCCTAAATCCTTTACTGCTTAATTTTACATGGCTGTGCGATATGGTGCAATTTGTGTGAGGGTATGCTACAGCTTAAGTAGCTAAACAGGAGCAATCTGTATCTCCTGAAAGAACAAAACAACAAAAGAAATCGTTCATCTCTTTTGTAGCTATTTAATGGCAGTTAAGCTGTACTGCAGTTGCTTTTATGGAGTGGTACACAAAAACTGGGAGCGTGTATCACGTTTCAAACTCTTGCAGCATTAAATTTCCTTCGATTTTGGCCTCCTCCAGGCCACGGGAGGACTGCTGTGCTGTGCTGTGCTTTGAGAGCGTATCCTGCTGTTAAGGCAGTTAAAAAGAAAAAAGTTATTACAGTGTCAGGAAGATCTACAATCATTCCTGAGTTAAAAAACAAAACAACACCCCAAAGATAATCCAAGCCTTGAGGTCACTGTCCGGTTAGGGTCATCTTCACCCTTCTTTACAGCCTTGTCCTTGGAACACAGGAAGAGTGGTGCTGTGGCTGCATACAACACCCAAACTCCTCTCACGATTTTCCTGGCTAAAGACCACAGGGCAAACTTCCGTAGCAAATAAAAGGGGCCTAGTTGAGACAGGGTAAATTGCACCTATGTATTTAACCCCTCCAAGTGCAAAATTCAACCCAGCTGCAGGATTCAGGTGTCCGATAGGAGTAAACACAGCTACAACTGACTTCAGCTCTTTTAAAAACTGCTGTGCATGCCTCACCATTGTGGTTTTAGCACTGCAGAGGTACCCAGCTCTTGTAGGGTGAATGAACATTTCAGTTTGCTCCTAAAAGAGACTGCAGGAAACAGGGTTTTTTTCCACTCTTTTCTCCAGCACAACCACCAGCTTAGAATCGTGTCTAGAAGTTCCATAAGTCTCTCTTGCGCACTTATGCTTGATCCATTATCGGAATTGTCACTAGAATCACAGAATGGTTAGAGCTGGAAGGGGCCTTATGATCAACAAGTTCCGACAACCCTCAATGGGCAGGGACACCATACACGCTAAAGCAGCGCCGGAGCAAGCTGTGCGCACAACAAAACCCTCACCCGCGCAGAGCAGCCCCGATGCTGCCGCACGTTACTTCGCGTTGCTGTGGAGCACCGCAGTGCTGCGCGGCCGCTCCGCCGGCAGCGTTTGAAGGCACACCCGAAGGACCGGGACCGAGACACCCCGCCAAGTCGCGGCGACCGGCAGTAACCCCGCGGTCAGCCGCGCAGCGCTGGGAGCGAAAACACGCTCCTCGCCTGCCAGCGCTGGGGATGAGCAAGCGCTGGGGTATCCGGCAAGCGCATAACCTTTCGGCTGCAAAACGAGTGGCGGTGGGAGGGGAAGGGAGGGCGGGGGGAGCCGAGATCGTATCTTTAGCACCGGCGGGCGTTAGCAGCCCCGCGAAGTGACACGGCCGCGTCCCCGGCTGCGGGAAGGAGGGGGCTGCGCTCGGGGGGAGGTGAGGGGAACTCGGGAGCTGGCAGGATGCGGGGCCGCTGCGCGTCTGCGCTGCGCGGAGGGTGCCGGCAGCCGCCCCATCCCCGCTGCCGAGCGCGGGTGCCGCCGCCTGACCGAGAGTAACCCCGCCGGGCTGCGCCGCCGCGAAGTGGGTGAAAAGTAACTCGGTGTCAGCGACCTCGGGAAACGCGGCACAGCGCGTGCGCGGGAAGCGTTCTCCCTCCCCCGTCCCGTGCCCCCTCCCCCCTCTCCTGCCTGCCCTGCGGCGAGGGGGAAGGGCAGGAAATGCAGGCAGGGACTGGTGCGGAGCGGCGGCGGGGCGCGGTCGGTGCGTCGTCGCTTCGGCTGCATCGCGCCGCTCCGAAGCGGTCGGTGCTGTCGTCCTCCCCCCGCCTTTCAGGTCGCCCAGCATCCTCGGTCCCCCGCCGCGCTGCGGTCCCTGCGCCGGACACCACGGTTGCATCCCGTAGCTGCGGCACCCTCCCTGCGCCAGCGCAAGCTGAGCTGGGGCTGCCGCTGCCGGCGCCCTCGAACCCGGGCCGCCCGCTGCCGTCCGGGTTCGGGTTCGGGTTCGGGTTCGTGTTCGTAGGCCTTTACTGCTAGTAGTAAGGCTGTGTTTGGTCGTTTTCATAGACTGATTTTAACAGGGTTTGTTGTTTTTTTTGTCACGGAGGTGGGAGAGGGAAGAAGAAGAGTGGCTTTACTTCTTATCTGTTTACGATCTCTTTTAAGGAGTTTGGGTAATTCATGCTGCTGCTCACCCGGACGGGCTCTGAACTTCGTAGTATTCTTTCCAGCATGTGAAAAAGAGTCATCAACTCTCACATATATATAATGTGTATATATATGTGTGTGTGTTTATATACATGCATTTAATCAGCATCGTTACGTGCCACAGTTCGTAGTCCCCAGCAGCTTCCCGATGGACGGGCTTAAGGACCAGCAGCGGCGCTGGGGAGGTATCGGGCGCGCAGCCAGAAGTGTGACGGCCTGATGGGCTGCAGCACCCTGCCCGGGCAGGACCGGAGCTCCAGCTGGGAGCTGCCTGCTCGGTGAGCAGCTATGCCACCAGAAGCCCGAAGTCTCCCGAGGAGAAGCCAAGAAATCTCGGTGTTTCTTAGCTTTTTCCCTTGCACGCAGCTGCAGGGAGCTTTTGTTTGGTGAATCGGGAGGAGAGTGGTTAGTGTCCAGAATGGCACGGTGCAGATGCTGTAATAGAGGGAGGCTTCCAGCATCTCAGAATCCGTGTTCATCTCCTCTCCATCCTCCGGAATTTAACTCCTTTAAACTGTGAATAATTTATTGCAGCTCTTGCAGACTTCAAATTGTACTACAGCTTACAGAACACAAAGAGCACTGGTGTGTAATTTTTTTTGAGCTTTGTGTGTATCCAGAGATAGGAGATAGTGATTAATACAGCTGAAACAAAACTTCACTGCCAGAAGCTCTGCACGTGCTTTACAGCTGTATGTAAAGCTACATGAGTGCAGGCCTTGGTGGGTTTATCCTGTGTCACCACTTCTGCTTTTTGTAACACGAAGTATAAGAGATCATTAGGTAGATTTCATCTCGAAAGGCACATTTGGCTGAATATGAAGACTGCTTGTTTCAACCATCCATCTTAAACTGTAAGACATATGATGACAGTAATAACACAGAGAAAACATGATGCCATTGTTCAGTACTGGGGGTTTCTAAACCCGTGTTTCAGTTACATCTGTGAATTTTTTCCATTTTCTGTTTCAGGTGCAGAGAGACTGTCCACATTTCTCTGAAAGTGGCATCACCCTCAGTTATTCTTTCATGAAAACTCACCATACACTTGCCTTTCGTTTTTCCTAGATGTAATAGTCTTCTCTGCAGATGCCTTGCCTCAGCAACAATTGTTCCAGATACTGCATGGCCCAGTCCTGAGGAGCATAAACATATTTAACCTCACAGACCACGCTGCTTTCCCACAACACGAACATGCTAAAACAGAGCACAACTGGCCCAGAGGACAGCACAGGGAGGCTGCAAGTATATTTCAATAAAGAAGGAAAGATAAAGTTGGTATGAACCTTCAAATTGTACTGGGAAGAATGTCTTATTTCAAAACCCTTTATGTTTGTCCAGGCCGTCAGACAATGGCATTCCTAAAAGCATACCGTTTCTGTTTTACAGCACCCTCTGAAGTGCTGGGTACCTGACAGTACAATCTGAAAATAAGTTCTGGCTTAAAGTATTTACAGGCCATTTTCCTAACACTGGAACAGTCTGCAAGTGGTGACAGACATATTGGTATATGATTTCAGGGCTCTGATTTGTTCAGTACTGGGCTCACACAAAAGGTGGGCAGCCACTTTCTCCAGGTGTTCACCTTGCTTTACTTCCGGAATCCATGATTAAATTGTCACTGACGTCAGTGAGAGAGGAGTTGATCTGGGCCAAGTTACTGCTGAAAATGACAAATATTAGGAATTGAAGTTTGCCAGTTGGACACCAATATAGTTGCACCCCAGCTTTACTGTTTAGGAGCTGTTATCCTTGTTACACAGCAGAAACCTGATCTGGCCTCTCCCACTAAAGTCAGACTCTGCAGAAAATAAGCTTAGTTTAAGCAGACCTTTGTTTCCATGACCGTAGGACGGATAATACCTCACTGTAGCTTAAGTGTCATGCTGCTGTTTTTGCCTTCTGACAAACTTCTTCCTACTGTGATTTCTCCCACTGTTAGAGGCTTTCCACAAGTATTCAGACAGGGACAAAATGGAGTTGGCATGCAACTTACTCACTGCCTTGAGGGGCTGATGAAAGCAATGTATTTGGAGAAGTAATCTCTTTTTCGGGGACTAGACTGCCATTTATTCTGCCTGCTCTTCATGCCTGAAAGAGTACGACAGAGCAATATCTGCACTCAGCCATATGAATTGTTTGAAAACTAGCTTTCTCTTTGAGTGCGCACACCCCTAGCTACCCCATCCAGCCTAACCAAAAGAGCCTGAAGGCCATTGTTTCAGACATATCAGCTAATTCTGCACCTTTTCAAATAGGATCAGAGTTGAGGCAGCCACAGGATCACTTGCAAAGATTTTGAGCTTCAGTGGCTCTGTTCTTCAGGAGAGAAGCCTTGACCTGTAAGTTAGATCAGAAGCTCACTTTGGTACCTGGGGGGAAACTCTTGAACACAGTGGATTCACTGATCATTATTTTATGTGCTTTTACTAGGTGTGTTGTGGGCTGCCCATAGTTGTTGCAAGACTGCATGCCTCACAGGCCACTAGTTTTTCCTGCTTTCTAGCCACATAGACAAAGATGATCTGCTCCATTTAACACATCAAACCCATAGTTCAGTTGCCTTCAGCAGGCCCTGTTACTGCCTCATGCTGCTTCACTTGCACCCAGTGCCTTCAGTCCAAAGCTCTGTGTCTGAGCCTCAGAATATAGAGAACCTTCTACTGCCCTCCTGCTGCTCAGGAAACAGCCCTTCTTGCCTCTTCCTTCCTAGCAGTCAACCTTTCCTGCCACCTGCAAGCAGCCATTTGTAGCATCCAGCTAATTAGGCCTCCCAGGTACCAGAGGGTCACAAGATTACCTGTGTATCCCTGAGGGCTTTTCTTCGTCTCCCAGCCTGCTCTTTAGCAGTGCTTGCAGGTCTGTCATACCACAGGATTTTACTTGCACAAAAGCCTCTTCCAAGTTCTGGTGCTTGGAAGGCCCCTGGAATATAAAAATTACCTACACCCACGTGCCTGTCCTTCATGTTGACAACTGAGACACACACTGACAGAATAATACTTGGAAGAGCGTGAGAAAGGAAGGTAAGTGTGCAAGAGTGTTCCCAATGGAAATGAAATTCAGGCATCAGTTCTTACCTGGCAGCGTAAAAGTACTAGACTTAAGGCATTGATGATCCTCATCCCTGTTGAACTCTGCTCACTGCATCTTGAGGAGAGAGGGGAAGTGAAGGAAAGAGGGTGCAGCTGTTTTCGTATCCCCCAAACTGTACAGCTGCCTGTTGCTCAGTGGGGACTGAGCTGCTTGGGAAATCTGGCAAATTCATTTCTCTGGAGCTTCTTAGTTCTAAGCTGTTAAAGAGAACTGTCCTACATAATGGAAATGTATTCCACAACACAGCACATTATTCTTGATGAAGTCATATGGATGCGAGGCTGAAAATTTGCCTCTAATTTACTCCGCTCACACAGCCTGCTTTCAAATGTAAGGTGAATGACTTATGGTAACCCCAGATTGGTTTCAACACCAAGTGATTAAGCCACGACATGCAGACCAAGTAAATTAAGGAAGTGGTTTCACAGAACAGGCTGACACAAGACATGCACAGAACTAATTCTGTAGCAAAAATGGGGTGAGTCATGCATCTGCTACATGTGCTTTGGTTAAGTTCTTGCAGATCAGTACCTCCTGTACATAAAGCAAACACGAGGAACGGGCTATAATCTCACACCATCCTTGTGTATAACTATACTCCATAGTAGCATACACCTTTGAACATTTCTCCCACTTAACCTACCAGATGAAATTGAGCATCACTCTTACCTCCTCTCTACTGCTGCTTTCTCACCCTGCTTTCTTACCCAGTCTCCCTGTTATTTAGGGAACTGTATCTCCAAAGTCATGACGAGTTTGCAGTGGCTGAACAGGCCAACACTTCTCTTTATGTCATCTGTCATATCCCAGAACTTACAAGGATTCCTTGTCTTTCATGGTTTCAAAAAGCATGAACCAGATTCCAAACCCATGCCCTGTCACCTCAGCAGAGCTCATTAGTAGTTTTCCGTTTTGACACACATTCCTACTGACCTGCTGGTGAAAGAAGAAAGATAGTTCCATTCTGGCTATAGTCAGAACCATTAAGTATCTCAGTAGCAACTTATTTAAAAGCAGATACCATTTGGGGGCTTTGCTACGGAGGGATGAGGAAAGCTCAAGCTGAAGTAGATGGCAGTGGAGATGGTAGGAGAACTGCCTCTTGGCCTGATTTTGCATCTCTCAGGTGTTTACTTACCTTAGCATTGCCCAGGAAAACAAGCAAAGGATGCAAGCCTCTACTGTAATTATAGCTGCTCTGTTAGATTATCTCCAGCTTTTACCAGAAGGTCCTGTCAGACAGTCACAAAATGTGTTACACTAAGGATCACTGCACACTGAGAATTCTCCACTTCCCTGACCTTCACATGCCTGCTGCATTAGAAGCAGCTGTACTTTCATGCTTCTCATCAAACAGGCAAGTATCTGCTCCACTGGAACTGCTCCTTGGGTTGTACTTCTGTGGTCTTTCCAAGTTCTTCCCAAAAGACTGGGGGCTCTCATTTGCACTGAGAGTGGTTGTTCTTACTGAACTGGCTTAGTCTTTCCTGATCCTTAGTAACACTCCCAAATGCTATCTTCTTTTAAATAAATTGCCATTGAGCTGCCATTGGTTCTGGCTATAGCCATGGCTGGCAGACTGTTACACAAAGCACATACTATGCTGAGGCACACTTAGGCTGCTTCTCTTTCTAAACTTACACCTTCTCTTCTCAGGTATTCTCTGTGCTCTGCTTTTAAAACAATTCCTCCATTTCACCCCAGAAGTGGCTGCTTTTTGCTGGGCAGTCTGCATTTGTGTAATGTCTCTGAACTGAAGTAACCCCAATGGAGAACTCTTGACATTATTACAAGTCCTGGAAGAGGCCACACGGCAGAACCAGATCTTCCTGCCTTGAGTCACAGAAATAGGGAAATGCAAAATTCTGTTTTCAGCATTAGACAACCACCAAAGGCATCGGGTTTGCAAAGTGATATATGCTACAGAGGCCAAGGGACAGCCGGGCTCTAAAACATGCTGGCATAATTTTGGAGCTACAACTTAGTTGTTACATGCAATGGTAAGAATTTTGCAGAGATGAAAGGGCCATATTTTAAGTCTACTTTAGCGTTATGTAAAATCTCACTAAGAACTTACAGGCCTCTTCAGTCTTGTAACCACTCTGTGCTCTTCAGCTGGAGGCACGCACGGTTCTCCAGCCTGGGTATGCAGACACCCTGGAGAGCATGTTCCTGTAGTTCTCCCTAGTACCTTAGCAGGATCATCTCGTGATGTACATCTTGAGAGTGCTTTCAGCAAGTTGTGATGGGACCATTCAAGGAGTTTCCCAGTGGGTGAACCAACAGGATGGTACTGACACAATCGCTTGTGAGCTTTCATCTGTCTCTAAAGGCTGTCAATAAGAAGAGTCTTCTGTATGAAATCCAAAACTAGTTTAGTAGCCCAGGGCTTTTAAAGTTCCTCCTTTGCAGTAGCAATACAGTGTGGAAACAGAGGGGCTTTTAAGTCTCTGTTTACCTGATCTTGCCTCAGGCAAGATTTTGGCCCTAAATTTGCTGACTCCATTTTCTAATAGCACCCCTGATGCAGTCAGACCTAACAAATCAAGGTAGCAGCTGTTTCCTCTAGAGTTTTTTCTTACTGTGTGATCTTCCAAACAAATCCGAAGGACAGCCTTTTTGAATATAAACAGGATTCATGGACAGAACTGTTTATAGAAGGCTCAGTTGCTTTGCTGGCATAGTGATTGCAAAGATTGAAGGCACCTCCCAGGGCGCCCTGCAGCCACCTGCCTGACCCTCCTTTAGGAACAAAAAAGAACTGTGTTCTCCAAGTTCAGGAGTGCCACACTCACAGGCATTGTCCCTTAAATATTTTAAGAGTGACACTAAACTTTAGATTGAAGACTCTGAGCTCAGTGTGGAAAGAGGAGTTAAATTCAAACAGCCATGGCACACTGTCTCCAGAAGAGGATGAGACTGGTTATACCTGCTAGACTCATATGTGGCATGCCACAGTCACTTAACCTATGTCCTTGCCTCCATCTCAGCCCAAAACTATCCTTCAGAGTTACAAACCCCCTTGCTTTGAATGGTGGAAAGTCGGTACCTGGTTGTCTAAACAGCCAGGTACTTCCCCTAGTGCCTTCACAAAGCTGGTGAATAGCAGAAGGTTAAGAGTCATAAAGCTTTGCATGTACACAAAGGGTATGTAGTGATGGTGTGTTGACGGAAACATGGCTATGAAGGACTTCCCTGTGCCCTTTGGCTTGTTACTACAGTTGCATTTATACATCTGGCCATTGTGGCTGTTTTTTTTTTTTTTTTAATTAAATGAGCGATTGAATCAGTGGTAGGGAATTGGGAGGCTGGAACAGGGAGACGGTGCAAACACTTCTTCTGTTGCCCTTATGCTGAGATGAGTAATTAGTCTCTTTTTTATTCCAAACAAAACATCAAAAACCCTCCTAGCAAAGATAATGGGGAAGATTTTGCCCTTGCTGCATCCCCTTAATTCCTTTCTATTTGATATATGTGCATTGTGGGATTACCTGTACATACTGTAACCTCCTTTTCTCTAATATAACCCTTCACAGCTGCCAACACAGAAGCATGCCAAAACAGGGCCAGGACCTCTGGCTGTATATCAAGGTGGGCAGAAAAACAGTTGCTTAACCAGAAACTCTGGAATTCCTGTGAACAACGAGTTCCCGTGAATTTGTGTTCTTCTTTTCTACCCCATCATGCCTTGTCTTATATTTCACGAGTCTCAAGAGGATAAATAGGTCTGTCCTACACACAGGTAAGTGTTGGAATGTCTATAGATACTGAGTCAAAAATAGATTATAATAATTTCCTTCTCCTGAACAAGTCAATCCCCTAAAGCAAATTCCTATCACTCTTCATGTCCAGTTGCATTTAGCTAAACGTAATCCTTTCTCCAGCACTTACCACAGGCATACCATTATTCAGAGCATTCTGTTAGAAAAATCTGTTCTGTTAGAAAAATCTGACCTGATGCATGTCCGTCATGGCTTGTTAATCGTACATTAAGGTTATGTGCAGATGTGGTCAATTTAGTCTTGGAATGGGTTCTGCTTCAATGGGTTTGAATGCCACCCATTTCCAAGGGTTTATTGGACCCCTTATTTCCAAGGGAAAGTAACACCATAGCTTTTCAGGAAATGCTGTTATATTTTACATTTTGCTCTTCATCTTAATCATTCTTCCAGATACAACCGTGTTTCCCCTGAAGCCAGTTACCTTTATCAGCCAGGGGGAGCAGTAGAGAACAGCTCATGATGCTTTTTTGCGGTGTAGCAGTGTTGCTTCTGTAACAAATAAGAGGATGGGGAACGCAGCTCCTGCACGTGTCTGTCGTTAACCCTCAGAAGTCATTTTCATATTTCAAAGTTTTATCCTCCGTCTAATGAACACATGGGGTGCATGGCCAAGAAGTAATTCTACAATCTGTGTTTTCATGTTCGTTGGAGTCACGTGCTGTAGCTAAGCAACAAGAATATGTGTCTCTGGTGTTACATCTGAGTCTAAAACATGATTTTGGCTAGCACACGTTTATAATATTATAACAGATCCCTGAATTTGTATGCATACAGAGCATCGAAGAAGTTTGTCCATGCCTATCAGAAGTAAGCAGGTCCACTAACGTTCTGTGAGAAGTCTGGACTACTTTCATGGTCAAACTCTTAAGTTTTCTGCTGTGGGAAATAAGTGAACCATTCGTTTTGCATGTACTCATGATCTGAAAATCTAACTATGAAGAAGTTTCTGGGAAGTGATGAAAAGAGGGCTGTGAATGTGGTGAAAATTAGTTTTTCTTCAACTTTGAAGTCTTAAGAGTTCCTGGAGTTCTCCTTTGCCCTGGCTATTCATTCAGCTCTGGTATTTCAGGAGAAGAGATTTAGGAATGTGGCGTCTCTAAGGTAAGTCAATACACAGAACACAGAACTGCAGGTCTTGAGAACCCTGTGGATATCACTTCAGATATAGCTCTGTGGATATCACTTCAGTGCCTTATATTTCATCACACATATATTTGCTATCCAACTCGCCCCCTCCTAGCAGAACCAGCGCTATCTTACTGTTCTATACAGCAGGTAGCACCGTGAGGGCTTGATTTTATAGGCCCCTAAGTCCAACAAGAATATATATAATTGTGCAGACAGTGATTTCACAGGTTCTGTAGAAATTGTTTTGTTACTGTTCTTCATCAGCATCAGACTGGAAATAACGGTGAAGATAAACTTTGTCTAGATGTCCCACAGAAACAGATGCCATTAAGATAAGACCACAAGTATTAAAAGCCTCTCTGTATTACTAGTAACCCATAAAAGAAACAGTGATACTTGGTCTCTTTTTAGCTGTGTATAAAAACATCATAAAAATGGAATGTTTAGGGTGACAGGCATTTTCATTTTTTCATATTTCTCATGAAGTGTTTTAGCCACATGACCAACATTCGTTTTAATGGCAATCAACACACTAAATCCCTATGTGATGCTTCAAAACCTCATGCACAAACATGTAGTACCTGGAAAACAGAATTCAGAATTCACTGTCAACGAAATGAAGAACTGTGGAAATTCATAGAGGTAGAGTCAGTGCCAAAGAGAAGCATACAAGTATGTGTTTACATTCTGATTTGTACTTCATCTGTCACAGGAAGCCCTCCTGCATAAGACTTTATAGGGAAAAAGCTATAGGGGAAATCTGGCGCAGTCACATGAGGGGTTACATTACTGTAATTCTGGACCAATGTAAAATTATCTCCTTTCTTGTCACAACAAGCTATTCAAAGTTGCGTTTCTCAGCCACCAACAGACTAAGGGTCTTCCCCTTGTACGTAAGAAGTTTTATTTTGGAGTTCCATGCACAGGGAGTCTCTACATGGCTTCCCCTTGCCATGTAGTTGAAGTCACCGATGGGTAACTCCAGGCAGAATGTGGTAAATTCTGTTAAGCAGCCACGCTGAAGTCATGCTGTGCTCAAAGTCTTATGTAAAAGAAGTTAGTACACCTTATCTGTAAAGGTAAGGATTTATGAATACTATAAATAGAATCTTAATAGTCTAACCAAATAATTACTATCAGTCAGATCTAATTATTGCAAAAAGACAAAAAATGTTAAACACACAGTTCTTAGTCCCAAGCCTTTTCCCCTGGTGTTTTATTTATTCTCTACTGCTCCTCTGGGTCCTAGTGGTAGTGGTTTCCACATTGTTGGAGGGGAAGGGCTAGAGAAAATCATCAGCATCCAGATTGCTTTGCCAGGAGGTATCATATGATTTTGCTCATAACTTTGGTTACTTGGTAAGAAGGAGAAAACCTGGGTCCCTCTTACTCACAGGGGCCTTAAGCAAGGGGTGAGCAACCTAAGCCCTTGAAGAGATTGCACATTCTAGGTGCAGTTCTTGCACCACAGATCATAATATCCCCATCACAACTGGGGGCTTCTGGGTCCAAGCAAGAGTGCACATAGCTCTGCATCATTTGCGCTGAAGGGCAGGAGCTGGATGCAGCTGGCCAGGATATACAGCCAAGAACTCTTCCCATTATCAACTAACTTGACACTTCATCAAGCTTATCTTAGTACCAACTCAAGCAGTAACCTCAAATGCTTTTGTAATAAAGCCAATGTAAAACTGAGGTATGTATTGTGCTGTAGCATCTGCTTGAAGAGGAAGCAAAAGTCTCAGAACACTTGAACTGCATCCTGGATATGACAATATAAGATCTCGCCAGGGAACTGGGAAAAAGAAAGGGAACTTACTCTCCAGTTTCATGCTGAGGCTTGTTTGCTGCAGCAAAGTGAAAGCAGTAAGACACAAAAGGCTTTTCTTATTAGTAACTTTTCTCTTGGTATGTTATTTCTGTGCATATCAAGGTGGTCAGTACTGAGATGCAGACCACAGTTGCTTCTGTCAAGGTTTTTACATAAATATTCTCTGAGTCCCAGTTAGCTTTAGCTCAGTGTGAAATCACCTAGTGTATTGGTCTGCTCAGAACATTGTGTATTCCATTGACATGTAAGTAAAATGTAACTGGTGATTTGCCACTGTGCCATAATCCTCAGATCAGAACTCTGAATGCCTTCGAGTCTGTGTGTTAACAGAACATAAGGGTGGTTGCATCAGGCAGGTCACAGCTCTGTCTCCCTCTGTGTCCAGAGGGCAGTAGCAGACACGTAAGGATGAATATAAAAAGAGGGCAAGCACACAGTGGTATTTCTCTGGATAGAGGCATAACCTCTTGTCTCCAGTGACTTAAAATTCAGGGATGTCAGGGTCTCTTTAAGTTAAAAAGAGGGGAAAATAAGGGGGGGGGGAGGGGGAAGGGAGGGGAGGGAAGAGAAGAGCATTAAAAAAAAAAAGAAAAAGAAAATTAAAATGAAAAAGGAAAATGAAAAGGAAAAGTTTTAAATTAATGCTCTAAAACCAGAAGAGCCTCACTGGCATGATGGCTGAGTTTGAAACCCGCCCAGAACTGTGCTACTGACAACATACACTGCAGTAATATTTACTACCAATCATCTACTTTGGCTCCTACAGGAGAAACTGGGTCTTCCTCTGTAGGATTTATGGATTGCAGCATTTAAGAATCAGCTGACCTTGGAATGGAGTTTAGTGTTTACAAAAAGCGTTTAAAAAAGCCTATGTGCATGAAGGTGAAAGAGTATGTCAGGTCTGGTTTGACCTGAAGGCCTGGGCTGTATAAAGGTTTTTTATCAGCTCTCTGATGACTTATTTGCAAAGTGGGAGGGTGGCTTATGTATGGCTGCCTTCCAGGACTCTGGCTCGTGCACTGGTCTACAGTAAGGGGTGTGAAGTACATCTGTATGACAGTGACAGTATGGAGAACCAGACCCTGCTCTGAGGAGCAGGTGACAGGATGAGATGTAACAGGCACAAGCTGCAACTTGAGAAACTCTAATACAGTATTAGGAAAAGCTTCTTACTGTGAAGGTGGTCAGCCCTGTAACAGGGGCCAGGAGAGGCCTATTGGAGATCTTTCTTCTTGAAAACTCAACAGGTAAGACCCTGAGCAAACTGATGTAATTGACCTGTTTTAGTGAGCAATGAGACCAGAGACCTGCAGAGCATCTTTTCAACTTCAGTCATTCTTGGAATCGATGATTCTTTCGAACCTGTGGAAACTTCAGTTGGAAAATGTGGTTCGCTAGGAAGAGAAGAACATTATTCTCTCTGGGTCAAACCAGTTTGCATCAAAGACCAAGAAGGAAATGTAATTGCAGTTTGTCTGTGATTTATTTTTAGTTTTTTAAAGGATTATTAGTGAAGTGGCAATTAAAATCACCTGCTGGTGAGACTCACCCAGGCAGACCGTAGCTATTGATATGCACTTCATCAGTGCTTTTGTTTTCTGAGATTTTCAATTATATTTAGTTCATAGGCTCTAATGCCTAATGCAGAAGAGTTGAAAATACCTTCAGAAAAAAGTGTGAAAACTCTGACTGCCAGTCACGTGAATTCTATTGTACCTTTGATGACAACATGTAATCTAGCTCTCCTACAGTGTTCTTCATCCACGTATCTCAGAGCATTTTATGAAAGAGACTGTAAACAGTGCCTTCATTTTATAAGAAGAGGTTTCTTTATATATGGAAGGAAGTATTCAAGGTCACACTGAAAAGTATTGTCAGGAGTAGGAACTGAGCTATGTCAATGAATGGTGAACTTTTTATTCAATGATCACACCAAAAAGCTGTGGAAATAATCACTCTGGTTCAACCCAAACCAAAAGACATGCTGGTTTTCAAATTAGTGGTGAAATAGAAGTACAAGTTACAACATTTCCCATTAATTTTTTAGCTAAAACACTTGCTTGAACTCAACCCAGATTTAGAACCATTTTCCATTTTCTACTTAGTGAATGTAATGATTTGTGTCAGTACCAGGTGAGAGCTCCAGTTCAGTTAGTTGGCCACATACATCCCAAACACAATACAAGCCTAACATTGCAAAGATAGATGCTAAAAGAGAAGCCTGAACTTCTGTCTCTTTCAAAGGACAACCAGTAAAAAATTCTAGGTATTAAAAAAGCCTGATAATCACACCATTATTTCCTTTTGCCTAGAATAGTTACTGAGGTACAAAGAGAAAGTGAACTAGCTCGTCCATCTGTGCAGCTTTCCTGGAAAGAGCAAAACAAGAAGATGCCAAAAGAGCACAATGCATTCAAAGGTGTCTAAAGAAACCATAATGAAAACAGCACCACTACAAGAGATGTAAGATGTCAACAACAATCCAACTCTGTTGTATATTAATATCCAGGTACAGCTACAAATATGAGATGTCCATTGATCCAGTATCTTGTCTCACACAATAGCCAAAGACAAGGTTTGGGGGAGGGGAAGGAAGATCATGTACAAATATTTTTGCTGATATACTGTCATCTTTCAGTAGTGTGAGGTTTAGGCAAAAGCTGAATCCTCACCTTTGTGTTCATTATCCCATAATGGACTTCCATTAATTCATATGATGAAATTTAAACTAATTGCCATCAGTACTTAGAGGTGATACAGCTTGACCATCATGTGCAACACACACTGCACTGGCAAACATTCATATGAAGAAGGGCTAATGCTACTATAACCCCATGTAAATCTGGACCTGGTGCTAGGCACACCTTCACAGATAAAGGCATCACCCATTTTGCTGATAATGTTCCAAAGCTGGGCTTTGGCTGGTTGTTCTTGTTTTCAAAACAAATCAGCGAAACAGTGATTTACCTTTGTGACCTATGTTTTGAGTAACACATGAATAGCACTGACGGAATATTGTCATAAGGGACGTTGGCAGCTATGGTCTGGCCTACAGCCTTTAGCTTGGCATAATTCCTCTCCCTCCTGCCCCCACCCTGTCCCAGCAGAAGATGCCTGTCATCTCCTCAGTTAAAACGGGAAGACTAAATTATCCCTACTCTTTGATGTGGTTGCTGCCTTAGTCATCTCTGGTGTTGAATCTGTGCCTTTACAATGAAGCTTCTACAAAAGGAAAAACAAAAAAAACCCCACCACAATTAAAGAAAGGAACAGATCTCAGTAATTCACTTCCATGCAGTCAACATCTATCTTTCAATGGGAAACACTGTCTACAATTGCAGGGACACCCACCTGTCCTTGGGCTATGCAAATGTTGGAAGAAAAGATTAGTCCAATCTCCTGTACACAAGACTCTTATTTAATCCAGGATGTGGCTGATACCGTTCACATTGAATTTACATAATGCTGGAAACAAAGGGTGAGCAAACCCAGCTGCTGTGTGTGCCTTCTCTCTCTTTCTTGTACATAAATTATTACATAACTGACTAAATTTTCAAACACTTTAAAGGGCTTTAGGTGCCTGCTTCTTTTTTTGTTATTGTTATGATTTTTAAGCATACGAGATTTGAAACAGCAAACATTTTCACACAAATTGCACATGTTCCTAACTCCACAACTTTGGATATTCTATTGGAGATGAGGAGCAGGAAGAGGGAAGGATTTCAGCTGGATGCACTGTGAAGTTTAGATGCTGCTGACCCAAATATGGTATTTAAAGTCATTGAAGGTTGCATGAACATACCTGAATTGTGTTCTTAAGGACATGAATATAGTGTAAATAGAAAGTCTTTTTTAAAACTACACTTGTAGGACAGGTTTCCAGAGCTGATGATCACATGTAGCTGTCACGAGCCTCCTCGGGAAACTTACATACTCAGCGTCCGGAAATCAGACTACTTCTGTTAATTGCTTCAGGTCCTGCACACTTGAGTTTTGCTCATTGTTCTGTATCTATGAAGAATACAGAATGGTAAAGCTAAGAAAGAGAAAATGAACCACAAAGCCAAGCTATCACGGTGGGGTTGGTTCTGCTTTTTAAACTCGAATAATTTCTAGTCAATCATTAAATCCTTTTTTTTTTTTTTTCTTGTTCAGCTTTAGTAACATCAGCTCTTAAATTTCCACAAAAACACACAAAAAAATCTGTGTTAATTGAGAGGTACCCAAATGAATTTCCCTCTTACTGCCAAGAAGTGCTTAATTAAAGTAAGAAAGCTGAGATTTTGAACAACATATTCATTACAATGAAAGGGACTGACATCCTGAAGGGGTGGAATTACACCAGAGAAAAGGCATCTCTTTTGTCTGACAATTATTTGTTCAAAACAGGATGACTCAGGGCATGAGCCACAACAAAAGCTGACAATGCAGAGGAAGATGTTCTACTTCCTTATTGGCTACTGAGTTAATCTTTCAGTGCCTAGAAAAAGATGGAGCTTTTATCCTGTGCCACTTACTGTTTTATCCATGTTGTCTTTAGAGAATGACTTACTGTCAATTACCATTCCAGTCCCTGCAAAAATTCCATCCCACAAATAAAACGACCAGCAGCAGTATTTGTTTCTTCCCTGCCAGCTGATTAACAAGCAGGTCTGGGTCAGCCTAACTTTGGACATAAACATCCATCTGCCATTCAACAATTTGTATTCATAAATCAAGGTCAAGGTCTCTGTGCAAACTTGCAGGAGATACGTGTTATAAAAGGCTTGTCTTTCTCCTGTTGTGCATGGGATCTGGGAGTGTGCAGTCAGAGCCATGTACCTGTGATGGGTCCTGCTTACCATGGATAAACAGGGCTACCATCTGTCTGGGGTTGGTAACTGTGGCCATATTCTGATCACTGCTAATACTACAAGCCACAAGCACCTAATAAACTGCAGTTCTGAAGCAGTTTGAACAACAAACCAAGAGGGAAATCCTGGCTTTTTCAAAGGAGAGGAAAGGAGGCCCTTTGGAACCTCTGATATTGAAGCACAGCTTAATCTGTGTATTACAAGTTGGTACATCTCAGCCAGGCATCCTGTGGAGTAATTTTTATCTGCAGACATGACTTTTGAAGAAAATTCTCCACATCACTCTGTTCTCACCTAACACCAACAGATGATGCCCTCACAGAAGCTTTCTTCTGAGAAGCATCCAATTTCTGCTTGCAGACAGAGGTAATGTATAGATTGCCTTTACTGCTGCTTGTGGTCAGTCTCCTTCTAGCCTTAGTCAGAGCTTGTCCACTCCATTTGTAATTGGGTTTTGCTGCTGGAGTAGTTTTCTCTTTTTCTAATGAGCCAAGTCAGTTCATAAAAGCTATGTGGCTGCCTGTGCTGGCACAAGGGGAAACTGCAGGAGTGTGCAGTCAGCAGTAGGAAGAGGAAAGATGGGAAAGGGAAGTAATACTGTACTGTATTATTACCTAGCTTTTCTAGAGCTTTCTACTCTCCCCTAGTCTTGGTTACCTTAAATAATTCTGTTTAACTCAGCCAGTTTTGCTGCTTTAAAGAGAAAAAGACTTCTATTTTCTAACTAGTAAGCCATTTTAATCCTTCTCAATACTTTCTCAGCCTGTGGCTTCCAGCCCTTTCTTAAGAGCTTCTAACAAGGCAGTTCAAAAACACTGTTTAGAAAACTTCACTTCTTTGTCATGAATGGGTTATTTCATCCCTCCTGAGCCTATGCTGCTCAGCCTTACACCACTGAAGTCGGGGACTCTGCTGTTTTATATCAGTTGGGAGCCTAGCAGCCAAGAATCTGCTTCACTAGTCTTGCTAAGACATTTACTTCAGAAGCATGATTTGTAAAGGCAGGACTATTTCACCCCTTATGATACTGCTCACATCACAGTGCTGTGTAATTCCATCTCCAATGATTTGCTTCACACTATTTTCTTCTAACAGTTTTTCCTAGCAGAATACTACAACATGAGCGACTCTCTAGCCAAGAAGCTGTTCTGAATGATAAAGAGCGTAATTTTTGTCCCCAGCATGATTGTTTCATTCCTTGGTTCCTTAGGAACTCCCAGGCAAACGCCATCCAGTCCTGGCAAACACTCATCAATTCCTGCAGGTTTTGTATCACATTTGTTCTTAATGCCTTTCCCTATGACAATGGTCCATCAGCAGACAAACATCAGCATATCTTTTCCTTTGTTGTGAAGGCCACAGCAAAATACTCATTTTGCCACTACCTTTTGATGTTCTTCCTTTGACTGAAAATGTGTATTTTGGATTATATTTATTTTTCCTTAGAGGACAGAATAAGGAAATAACAAACATGATCTCCAGTGAAAGACTCCCTCTCCCTGTTTCCATCCTGTGAGGATGGTGCCAAGGAGAGGGGGAGCTACGGCCCTAGCTGTGGGTATACAACAAATGCCAGCAGTTCAGATTATCCTTTAATGTAATTTATGATCAGGCAGCCCCCATGTATTCCTACTCAGAATAAAAGGCTTGTTATGCAAGGTACTGCCAAACAATTAACCAAGAGAAGCAGATGCTTACACAGAGCCTATTCATACCTAGAGAGCTTACGTAATTTCTGGCATTTCCTGTTTCCAGCTGGACTATAAACAATGTTAAACATTTATATCTTCAAAGTTTTAATTGCTCTCTGTAGGAATCCCAATGAGATATGTGCTATACCTATTATTATCCATGTTTATGAGGAGCAGGAGACAGGACTGGTGAGTTGTATAAACACCCATGAGAAGTTTCTGGCATCCACCTGTAGAAGAGGCCATTAGATCTTCTCTCAACTTACGCTTTCTCCCAGCTGCATCACCTGTTCCACCTGAACTGTGAAATGAATGAAGGATGTAATCACATTTTGAGGGTGTAAATATTCATTCACATGTTCACTAAAGAGAGACCTTCCACCTACAGATTATCTGGAATCTCATTGCAACCAAATGCATTCAAGATGCCCTTCCCTTTCCCTATGTTCTTGCCCGATATTTGTGACAGCATACCTGCTGCATGGGAGTAATGACACCTTTCTAAGGAGCTTGCCCGTGGACTGAGGCTGGTGTGCCTGTTCTGCTTGGAGATACATACCTGCGGATATCAAGCACTCCCAAGAGTTTTCCTTCTAGAAGCAGCAGCAGAGCTGTGACCAAAGAGACTGCAGGCAGGTGTGCAAAGTGGTGGGGAAAGGGTGGCTGAGTTTTAATAGCACTCATGTCAAGAGCACACCACTGAATTTACCAAGACAGATCAAAGGCATGGATCTGGGGCTTTGGAAAGACAATGAAATCCTGGACTGAAGTTGGGTGAGTGCCCAAATGCAAAGCATGTTGCTTTACAGTAGAAAAGCCTGTTAGCCCATCTGTTGGTCTGTGTATCGTGGTGGTGTCCTATGGGAAACCAGAAAGTCACATGCTGCACATATGTGTGTTTTCAGTAATAACTTCTGAACACATAGTCCCATTACAGTCTAATTTGACAGAGAAAGAAATTACAAAGATAAAGAATTCCTTCACATTTTAGGAAAACAGGTGAATGGGTGACAGAGTAACTTCTATCAGCACACTCACTAAGGGAAAGGCTGCACTAAACACTGATTAACAGCACAGGACACATATGGGCCAGAGATACTACTGCTTCCCCAACCACTGGAAAGCTCTAGTCAGAGCTATACTTAACAGATCAGAAAAACTGACTCTGCAGTTTGTTTACTGGTATTTAATAAGGAGTGAGTTGGCAAATCGGTTTTGATATAAGTGTTAAAAAAAATCAAGCAACTATAAGACACACATCCAAAGAAACCGGGATTTATGAATTCTGCTAATTCTGGAACTAATTTATTTTGATTCAAGAAATAGGATCTAAAGGGGGTAGCATCACATGTTCACATTGTTATACCCATTCAGAAACCCACTACAATTCAATGTATACAAGCACCAGCAGTTAACCCACCCTTGTTCACCTTTATATTCTTAAGAATAAAAGCTTTAAAAAGACCTAAGCATCTTAGAAGCAAAAGTTACTGGAATACCCTGAATTTCATCACTTTTCAATCTTTGGTTTCCTGAGTATACCTAAAGGCATTTTTAAAAGTGTTTGAGACTTACATAGAATCATAGAATAGTTAGGGTTGGAGAGGACCTTAAGATCATCTAGTTCCAACCCCCCTGCCACAGGCCTGAGCATAAAAAGGCCTGTGTTGTGTTCCTTGCATGGCGCCTTGGAAATCAAAGGTCTAAAATAAAATGTTATCCAAACACCATAATGTGACTCCAGAGTCTCCAGTGAACTTTTCAGAAGATTATTTTTTCTGATTATAATGAGGCAATTAATGAGAAAAAGTAGTTGGCATTTGTGAGTCAGCACATGTTGGACATTTTAATGCACCTCTATCTGTGATGCTTTTGCCATCCAACAGCTCTGCAGTATGATGTCAGAGAAAAAAATATGCAGGATAATTAAGGCCTGAAATAAGCTTTCCATATTTTAAGCTTGAGTTCCTAAGAAAATCCAGCTAATACTAAATCACTGGCTATCCATCTGCTTATTTCTACTGGGATGAAACTCTAAAGATGAGGTGGTGGACTTGCGGTCTAAGTAAGTCCTTGAATATAAAGTGTACAGAATGGCCTAAGTGGCAAGAAAAATTGTGCAGTCTGCCCATAAAATGTTCACACTGTTTCCTCAAAAAGCACACTTATTTAATGCTCACACATCCACAGCGAGGAAGGAGTGTGTGTATGTATTTGTCTTGCACATACTGACTCTGCCGAGTTGCAAATAGCTTGTGATGGGCCAGCATGCTGCACTGGAGATCTGGAGCATCACGGAGGGTTATGGAACAGGTATGCAAGGCAGAGGCAGTGAAGATCAAGGGTCAGGACTTGAGTGGCTGGCATTTCTGGACCTTCAGACGTACTACCTCAGAGATGGGAAACTGCAGCATCAGCAAATATATTTGCCTGCTTCTTGTTACACCTGAAGAAAGCCAAAAGGGAGGTGCAAACAAGAAGTCACATTGAGCAGTACTTCTGACTCCCTCAAGTGCAGAGCTAGCTCCTCTTCTGTAAGAGAACTGTGCTATCTGACTACAACATGTTTACACTGCTTTTGCATTTCGAAACTTGAGTGCCAAGCAGCCGAAACTTTCCAGTCTTTTACCAGTTTGTGGGTGAGCTTTCCACACATCAGGCAGGATGCAGTCACGAGGAAGCTGGAGGAGAGGGAGAGAACTTTCTCGAAAAGCTGACTTTTGCACTTTTTAGATTCAGCCTGAGCAGGGAGTGGAGGCTTTATTCTGTGCAGTGATGCTGACACTGCCAAACTGAAAATACCTCGTGATAAGTTGGCCAAAGTGCTGTCATGGAAGTTCTTGAGCACCATCTCATCCATGGCCTCTTCAGGTTTCTAACTTCCCAATGGAGGCATAAGAGGTATAAAAATATAACTTCTCCTGTGCACATCTAAGTAGTATAAAAAAATCCACAAAGAGAAGAAGCTTTACAAAGGGAGCTCTACAGTCCAAATCAGCCCTATACAGGTACTCAATAAAGCATGTTCTCTAGTCTCTGTTTGAGCAGCCTGAAAAAGTAAAAACTGCCAGCCAAGAGCTGCCAAACATCATTTGCCAGAACATCAGTAATGGCTTGAACTACAGAGAGAACTGATGAGGAAACGTTAACCTGTGCGTGGAACTAAGACAGCTTACTAGGAGATTTTGTACTCACTATAATGCTGCAGTTCAGACACAAAATTTCAGTTTCCTTACTTGACCCTTTAAACTGGCTGTTGAAATTGACTAAATTCTAGTGCGTGGTGTCCCTGCCCATGGCAGGGATGTTGGAACTAGATGATCTTAAGGTCCTTTGCAACCCAAACCATTCTATGATTCTATGATTCTAAGACTGCCTTTGGTAATAAAATCTAGTCAGGAATTTCGAGTCACTGGATTCTTCCTTGAATTCCTTCCTGGGATTTATATAGATGGATATGCCGTGTTCATAAAATAGCTTAACACTGAAGAGAATTTTTATCCCAAGACAGTGCGGGTGTTAACCTGCTGACATGAGTTTGATTTGGTAGTTCTATTACTTTAATCTTGAGTAAGTATTATCAAAAGGAGTATAGCCCAGAAGAAATATTTTCTTGATTTTATCATCATTTATCAGTCATTTGCACAAAATTGGTCCTTTTTTAATGTAACCAATATGAGTCAAGGCACAATAGGCACTTGTAGAGGACTCCAGTGATTTAATGTAAAAGCCCCACCAGCATCCTTGAATAGTCTCAGGATCTTACTTTGTCTTTTAAAAAATGATAGCTGTATCATTAATGCTTATGATTAAGGGGGAACATAACTCCAAAGAAATGATTTAATGTCTAAGAATAACAACTAGCTGCGCCATGAGATAAAATACACTTCAGCTCCCCACGATTACACCATTGGCAAAGGGTGGGGAAAAAAGACATATTCCTCCTAGGCAGATGCAAAGCTTCAAAGGCAGTAAGAGCCTGTCAACCTGCTAATCTCAAGTGGTACCACAATTGGAACTGTCAGGAGGCACTAAATACTTCCCCAATAAATGTTTTTCCTCAGTAGACATAATACCATTGAAAACACAGAATACCCTGTTGAAGCGTTTCTTCCTGAAAACGGACTGTGAGCAATCCAGACAACTGTTTGACATTTGTAAAGTAGTGAACCAAAGGCTTTGAGGCCCTGCTTGGAGGTTACTAAAGGATGTGTGGAGGTTACTATAGGTCGCGTACGTGCAGAAAGCTTTCAGAAAGTTGGCACGGACGGTTGTTGAGAGGGATGTGTACAAAGGAACTGATGGTTGTGTCCTTGAAACCATGTGCTGTTGTGGCCGCAGCTTTGGAATCACTTACTATTGTAACAACCAATCATAAAACCGTTGCTAACACTTGGCTAAAGAATGTAACCAACCAGATGTTATTGAATGTTCTAGTCTTCTGAGGCTTTTTCTATAAAAGACGCTGCTTGCCTGTAATAAATTGTCAACGCTTGATCATATTGGTCAGAGTTCGTTGTCCTTAATCTCCCGCAATACCCCACATTAAAAACCAAACAGACCAACCAAAACAACCTACTGCGCTATCATTCAGCACAACATAAAGTGAACTCCAAGCTTGCCATCTCACTCTTTTACTTACATTAGTGATTATATTCCACTACACAGTGAGCACAATAGGACGATTATCTGTTGAAGTGTGACGACATCCTTGGAAGGGGCCTTAGGAGCTCTTAAGTCCAACCTCCTATTCAGAATAGGCTTAACCAAGAAAGCAAACCAGAATATATGACAACAGGTGGTGAAACCGGCCCAAGTCACTCTTGAGTTAATCTGCCTTTTAAAGTCAACATAGCAGTACATTAAGCTGGAGTGATATCTAGTAATGAGGCAGAGGGCTTTCTTTAGTTGTAACAGAAGTATGTAGAAAGAGTTGTACCAGTCTTGTAGCAGTGGTTCTATGTAGAAGGCTTTAGGAATGGGAAGTGGAAGAATAAGAAAGTATTCTTCGCTTGATGGAAAACAAGAGTTTGTTGGTTTGCATGGTGTGGCCTGTGAAAGGGCGTCTTGTGGCCCAGCAAAACAGGAAGCAGTGAAATTTGCTGAGCTTTGGCTACCGAGGTAGTAAATTACAGAAAAGAGGCAAAGAAATTTTGTGTCATTATCGCCTCAGACTAAGTCAGTAAGGAAAGTTCACTGAAGAAACTCATGCTGCGATGAGTTATCCCAAAACCTCACTCGTGCGATATGTATTTTTCATCCAAATGAGAAGTTAAATTCAAGACAACGTCTAAATTCTTATTTTTCTCCTGACCAATTCCCAAAGACAGATTTATAAAAAATTAGCAAGGTTGGTGCAAGACAGGGTGACATGGACAATTAAAGTAAAGGCCAAGTTGTTCTAGAGAAACAAACGAGTAGAACTACAGATAAACACAGGTGGGTGAGTCAAGCTGGCACTTCTGTGGATGCCACAGTTTCATTATTATCTTCTCTGCCCTATCTGTCATATTCCACCCCCACAAAAATTTGTAATGAAACCATGAAAGAAGCTATCCAAGAATACACCGAATGAACGTCTGATCCAAAAGTCAATTTGACTCTGATCCAAAAGTCAATTTGACGTCAACTTTGGTAAACTGTTACTTTCCATCAGGTTGGATTTAGTGTTGTTTATCTCCAGGAACACTCATCATAGGATAGGCTCAAGAACAGGAGAGAAACCATATCAGAATCTCAATCTCTATGATTATTCTTACCATAAAGAGAAAAGAAAGTTTCAGAGTAGAGAGCAACAGAAATCATGTGTACAACTTTGTAAACTGGACTTGGTTGGACTTACAAGCCTTTAATTTCTCTAAAAATAACTCCTGTAACAGTGAACCTACATGATATGTGAACCTAAGTAAAAGTTTTGGGTAAGGCTTCTGCCTTGTTCTATAGAATGGTGCATGTGACTTTATGAAACCATCCTCTGTCTCCTGTGTTGACAGTCTGTGTTTTATAACAACCAGAAGATGCCTGTTTCATGTGACAGGATGAACAGCCAGATAATCCTGTAAGGCAGAACACCTTCCATCTCACTTGGAAGGCATCCTCTAAATGCAGATAACAGCTATTTATCCTACAATGTTCTCGTGTTCATTTGGCAGCAAAAGCTCTGTGAGAATTGAGTAATCCATGCTTTCTGCAGGCCTTTGCTGAACTCTAGTAACCCTTCTGCCTGCCACTACCCACTTCTCACAGACCATACAGGCAGGTTCAAAAATTCCCTTGTGGGCTGGCACTGCTCAGAGGCACAATTTTGCAAACAGTTGTTGATCTGGGTGTCTTCCACTGCACTAGAATAACCCCAGGACCAGGACAAAACCACCCATTGATAAATGCCTTCCCAGAGAGGCCACATACACAACAATAGCATATGTTCTGCATTTAATTATGATTTTGCAAACATGCATTGGTAGTAAACACATCAGCTAAGCAAGCAAAGGCAATGTGGGAGTCCTGTAAAAGAAAGAGCATCTACTGAAAGTTGTATCTACTGACTTAGTGCTTGCTTGCAGCTGATTACTTGCAGGGGATGTTAAATCACTGATTTCTGTTTGTGTTTGATTCTTGGTTTGGTTGTTTGGGTTTTTTTTTCAATTGCCATTATTCTTAGAATCACAGAATCATAGAATAGCTAGGGTTGGAAAGGACCTCAAGATCATCTAGTTCCAACCCCCCTGCCATGGGCAGGGACACCTCCTACTAAACCACGTCGCCCAAGGCTCTCTCCAACCTGGCCTTAAACACCACCAGGGATAGAGCATTCACAACTTCCCTGGGCAACCCATTCCAGTGCCTCACCACCCTCACAGGAAAGAACTTCCTCCTTATATTCAATCTAAACTTCCCCTGTTTAAGTTTTAACCCATTACCCCTCATCCTATCACTACAGTCCCTAATGAAGAGTCCCTTCCCAGCATCCTTATAAGCCCCCTTCAGATACTGGAAGGCTGCTATGAGGTCTCCACACAGCCTTCTCTTCTCCAGGCTGAACAGCCCCAACTTTTTCATCCTGTCTTCCTAGGGAAGGTGCTTCAGTCCCCTGACCATCCTCGTGGCCCTCCTCTGGACTTGTTCCAACAGAACAACAGATCACCTCCCTCGACCTGCTGGTCACACTCCTTTTGATGCAGCCCAGGATATGACTGGCTTTCTGGGCTGCGAGCGCACACTGCTGGCTCATGTTCATTTTCTCATCAACCAACACCCCCAAGTCCTTCTCCGCAGGGCTGCTCTGAATCTCTTCTCTGCCCAACCTGTAGCTGTGCCTGGGATTGCTCCCACCCAGGTGTAGGACCTTGCACTTTTCATGGTTGAACTTCATCAGGTTGGCATCAGCCCACCTCACAAGTGTGTCAAAGTCCCTCTGGATGGCACTCCTTCCCTCCAATGTATAAACTGAACCACACAGCTTGGTGTCATTGGCAAACTTGCTGAGGGTGCACTCAATCCCACTGTCCATCTCCCTGAAAAAGACGTTGAACAAGACCGGTCCCAACACCGATCCCTGAGGGACACCACTCGTTACTGGTCTCCAGCTGGACATTGAGCCATTGAGCGCAACTCTTTGCATGCGGTCATCCAGCCAGCTCCTTATCCACCGAGTGGTCCTTCTATCAAATTGATGTCTCTCCAACTTAGAGGCAAGGATGTCATGCGGGACAGTGTCAAATGCTTTGCACAAGTCCAGGTAGACGACATCAGCTGCTCTACCCCTGTCCATCAGTTCCGTAGCGCCATTGTAGAAGGCCACCAGATTGGTCAGGCAGGATTTGCCCTTAGTGAAGCCATGCTGGCTGTCACCAAGCACCTTGTTGTTTTTCATGTGCCTCAGCATGCCTTCCAGGAGAATATGCTCCAAGATTTTGCCAGGCACAGAGGTGAGACTGACTGGTCTGTAGTTTCCTGGGTAAACAGGGAATTCAAATTCATTCAACTGCTATCAAATTCTATCAAATTTGAAATTCTATCTAAATACTATCTAAATGAAATACTCTTTTTTTTTTTTTTTTCAAATATGCAAGTTGGTCACAGTAAGATGCCAAGAGGCACTAACAGTGTAACTCAGATTCAACTCCAATGCTTCTAGCAGTTAGATACTATTCACTCAGTACAATTACAGTAAGAAATGGTTCAGCCAGATCTGCTGTTGAGGTTAGAGTAGCCAATGCACCAAGCAGCTGAAAAACTTGTACCAGTGTCACCCTTATTAAAAATATGTAATATTATATGTATGAATATATAGGAATATTTCTGCATATGTAGCTGTGCTTTTGAACACAGAAATATCACGAAAATGTGATAAAGATAGCCTAAAACGAATTCCCATGAAAGGCAGAGGATCACGGCATAATCTAGGTTGGAAGTGACCAGTCCAACCTCCTGCTCAAAGAAGGGTCAGCTTCAGATATCCGAGACTGTGCTCAGTGCTTTGTCCAGTCACATTCTGAAATCCCCCAAGGATGGAGACAGCAAAATCTCTCTGAGCAGCTTGCTCCATTAGCTTGGCTGTGCTCATGGTGGTGCAGTTTCTCCTTATAACAATCTAGACTCCTCTTGCTTCCACTTAAGCTTGTTTCCTGCCCTTCTGCCATGTACTGCTGTCATCTCATTCAAACTGCAGAAGTCAATCACAAGGATTCTGATATTAAATCTTTATCAGTTTGCAGACTCTTTTTCCATTTGAAGTACAGATCTCTGTATGGTAAATTTAAACCTTCTGAACAGGTAGTGATTTTCTACAGTCTCCTGACAAGTTGCTGAGGACCACCAGCAGGAAAGAAGAAAGATACCTTCACAGTTAAAGCAGCAGAAGTGTAGAGAACCAGACCAAGTGGAAAGATGAGATTTGGCAGCAGATGTCTAGCAATGGAGAAAACTTAACATTGCCGATGCAGTAATTTTATTTAGCTGGAGAGGAAAAAGCTGTAATAGAGGGAACATCATCTCTATTCACTAATGAGAAAGAGCTGGCACCCAGGCTGCTGTAAATCAGTTGAGCTTCAGTTCACTCAGTGGCGATACATGCCTCTCACTCCACCTCACGATTAGGCTTGAAGTATCTTATTCCGTAAGGAGTTATTCCTTGTCTCATTCTGTGTATCACCTTCCATGTGCTGGCACATTATACAGCAGCAGGGAGTTGCTTGTAATGTCTTCACAGTGTTGCACTGCATGGTAATTCATTGCTCACTGACACATCAGAAATTTTTTTCATGATGTATCCCTGCCCATGGCAGAGGGTTGGAACTAGATGACCTTAAGGTCCTTTCCAACCCTAACTATTCTATGATTCCATGATCTCTGTTGCTCTGAAATAGGGTAAACTCTGAATATTGTTTTTTTACATTCAGCATTCATTTAGATCAAGTGGCAAATACAACATCCTTATAGCATTGCTAAAACTTCTTTTGCCACATTACTGATGTTTGAAGAAAAAAATCATTATTCATTTTTCATTTAGGCGCAAGTCAAAAGTAGAAAAGTTATTATGAAGACAAACAGTTCTGAAAAAAAATTTGTAGGATGGTAGAAGAAGTACCAGCAGTCTATTTGTGTCACTGTATAGTGAGATTGAATGCTACACTAAACAGCTCTTACTTGTTCATAGAATGGAAGGAAAAAGTGGAAGGATCACGTCCAGGTTTGAAATAAGACCGACCCCAGGGATATGGTGGTGTGTATTTACATTCTAAGTCAGTCAAGCTGAATTTGCAATCTGATGCAATTTTGATATCAGCCACTGAATGAAAAATTATTCCATGATATCGCTCTAGATCTTTAATTACATCCCTTGTCTAGGCAGGTACTTAAGTACATGCTAAACTCTCACCTCAACAGGATCACTGACATGCTTCCAAATTAAGACAGATGTTTGATGGTGTGTCTTGCTTAATCATAGCAGAGCTTGATTAGTTTCTAAGTAAGTCAAACTAAGTAAAGGTTGACACGTACTAAAAGGAATTTAGGTGCAATATCCCATGCCAGGGCAGATAAAGCACAAGGGTTAAATAAAAGCATGACACAATGTGATTCACATCATATTGATTTTTAATGAGACTGTTAGGTATATCATTCATTGATATAAATCAGCATAACACCATCAAAACAGACAATAAAACGCTGATATGCAATTGCTTGGATTTACAGCAGAGCAGTAGGATGGCAAAGTGAGGAGCACAGAGGTCCAGTACCCCAAGGCTGCACATCAACTCTTACCTCTGAAACTTCATGCCAATGCGATGCAATTGCAATACAATTTTCAATACTTGAGTGACTATTCACAAATTCTCTGCATAATAAATGACAAAGATAAATTAGATTTACTGTTGTGCTAGTGCTCCCAGTGTAGCCTTCTTTTGAGATGCTTTAGCCTAAAGGGAAGAAAACCTACTTTTTTGATAAATATAAAAGCTAGGAAGAAAATCTATTGCTTGCACCAAGCTGTTTCTGCTCAAATTTCCTAAAATAATTCTCTTTCAAGCAGAGGCCAGGTTCAGAAAACCTCAGCTTTCTTAAAAAATGAAGCAGTCATAATTCTTTTTTTTTTAAAGATCATTAGGTCAGAAACAATAAGCTTTAATTCTAACTCACTTTAGGTTTCAGCCATAACCATTTATAACACTGTAAAGATTAAAGCACATCATCAGCATTATAAACCATTTTATATAACAGTATCAACTGTTTTTTCATTATTTCACAACTAATCAAAAGAATGCATAATTACTGTATGATAAATAAAAGTAAGTAATAAATTAATTCCATGCTTACACTGCTGGCTTTATCTCAAGTATTTCAATTCCGCTGTGATTATATTTGTGATGTGAAATGCTTTTTTGAGGAAGCCAGCATCGAAAGGAAATAAAAATGCTTAGAGAAAATGCTAAGAACAAAGATATTAGAATGTTGCTGTAAGTGACAAACCTGAAACTTCTTTTATGAACTGTCTCTCCAGTACTAAAAAAAATATAAACCAGTTATAGAGCCTTGAGATGTATGTGAAACTTACCTAGTGAATGACATAAAAAATATATCAGTTTATATCATGAATAAAAAGGGAACAGTGAAGCTCATGCTAAAGCTACATGATATATAGATAATATGCTTTAACCACCCTGCTCTTTTGTTGTAAACCACACTGCAGTTGTTGTAAACAGGAGTCATTACTGACTGTAAAGGAGTACAAAGGCAGGAATAGATAAAAACGTATTTTTAGTATAGCTGATGCGTGGTACTTACTTACATTCATGAAATAGTCATAAAAACAAGGGCTTAAGAAAATCTCCTGAAAGACCATACCTGGACAAACTGGCGAAGTTGCAAGCATTTTAAATTATAAACTACAACCAACAGGAGCTAGGCTCTGAAGAAGGAGGTAATCTCCTGTTAACTCTTGAGGGGGGGGCTTCCATATGCATTTTCGTCACTCATGATTCAAAAGACGAGCTGCCCCAGAGAGGTAGCAAAGAGTCCTGAGTCATCTTAAAAAAGTGAAACCATTTTAACATTCCTCCCGCTTAATCTACCTGCTATTACAAGGTGTTCATCTTCCCACATGCACACAGAATCTCCATAGTTTTAACACCAAATAGAAAGCCTAATTGTATGGAATAGTTATTTTTAGGATACAGAAATACATATAGCTAAACGCAAACAAGAAAAGGGCATGTCCCTTGCCTCTAACAGAGGTGAAAAGTAATAGCCCATTTTTCTCTTCCTTTCCACACCTGGTGTAGGGAATGTTACAGAATAAGCATGCAGTCTTCTTTGCAGATTCAGATGAGACAGAAGCAGTTTATTTCTCTCTATATATAGAGAAATATATATAATAATAATATAGAAATATATATATAGAAATATAGGTAAGAATGCAAAGCAAAAGAGTTCAGCTTTTTATGTACATGAACTCTACAAGAACGTATTATGGTTTATATAAACTTAGTACACATATAAATTGTTCCATGAAGGGACTTGATATGGCAGAGGAGCACTTGCAGAGAACAGAACTTTTGTTTCGGAGGAAGTATCCTTGTGGGCCTAATAACTCAGTATCTGCAGCCAAGCAGCCTTGACATACCTCTGTTCAGCCAGTCTATCTCTCACTTGTGATGCTGTTGTGCCCTTCACTAGTTTTCAGGCCTAGCAAGAATTCCACACAACTTATATGAAAATAACAATGTTTCAGGGGTAAAAAGATATTTAGCTTGCTCCTCCTGTTGCCAGCTGGTTTATAAAGACTTACCAATAATTCAAGCCTTTCAGATTATTTTCCTGACATGTGGCATCCAAAGAAGTAGAGGATTTATCGCCTCAGATGATACTGATGGCATACAATGGAACATTGTTCTTTACTAAATCCTTCTTTATTTTTCTTCACTGGTTTTGTGTTTGTATAAACTATTCCCCATCTAACCTGCTCCAGAGACCACCCAACGCACTGCCATGACACAATCAGGTGTATGGAGCTTGCAGGTTAGCATAGTACCATCCTCTTCACATTTGGCAATAATTTCTAGCATCACCAATTATCTTCTCTCTAACCCGATTTTGTTAAATAACTTGCTAAACTAGCAAAGCTAAACTAAAAAGCACATAATCCTCCAGCATGATTATCTGCTAAAAATACTTTATCTGAAAGTAGATAAAAACGTAATTAAAACGCTCTTCAGGGAGGCATTTTCTGCATCATTGTTAGTTCAAGGTTTGTGGTAGTCTTAAAATGTCTGACACATTAAAATCGAGTTTTGGGGTACTAACAAAGCTTGTCATAATACTTATTGACCAAAGCCATAATCTACTGTTGTATTTTCCTTCACAATTAGGCAAAATATGAAAGTTCCCAGGACTAACTCAGGGCTGCTATTCTTCCTGCATCCTGAAAGGACAGGGTGGCACCTGTCCTTCAGTTCAGTTCAAAATGGCACCAGGAAAAAAAGTTGTCAGCCTTTGAAATCACCTCTTTGGCACAGGACTACACTACAGATTTCTTTTCCCCTGCCAAATCCACAAGACCTGAAAGTCCCTTTCTTCCCCACCTGACTTTCAGCATGTAACATTCTGTGTCGGGTTCCTTGGTCTCACTAGATACCAGCCTCTCTATGCAGCTTGGCTCTAAATGAACACAAAAGAGAAACATCACCGAAGAGCTAGGATAGCATATGGGAGACTTTCTTTTCTTGATTCCAGATCAAGTTCCAAACTTGATAAGCAAACAGGTGAGGGGAGGAGGCAAAGGGACAGGGTTAACCTCACGTACTGTTAAGCAAAGCCTGCAGAAGGGCTACCTAGCCACCTGAAGTCAAGCTAACAACTTTGTATTATGAGCTAAATCTGAGCTTGAAGGATGCCTGAAGTTCAGACCACAGGTACGGTATGAACAGAACCTAAAACATGCCAAAGCCAGTGGGGGAGGCTGAGCATCACTGCAGAACTCACTGTTACACATGGATGACTTCACCCTCTAAGAGCATAAAGGTGGCAGTGTCCAGGTATTAAAGCTTGAAATGAAAATGTGTCTGTCCGAAGAGAGCCTCTTCTAGCAGGCAGGAAACAGAACCAGCACATCCCAAGCAGCTCCCATGCCCCCACTTGCACACATTCGGATACCCCATTTTAACTTCAGTAGCCAAGCAATACCACTTGCCTGACAGACAGCACAGCAACAACCCGAGGAGCAGCAGCTGGAAAGATTTACCAGTGCAATGATGCACTGATTTTACCTGGATTTATCTGCAAGGCGATGAGAGCAAAGAGTTAAACATTGCTGTCTTCGGGAATCAAAATGACTGTCTTACTGCTTCACCTCAGTGTGTGAAGACCAGCACATAGGGAAGCAGCAGCTCCCAGTGAAGGAGATGCTTATTATCTTATTCCAGATAATAGCTGGAGCTGCAAATAGAGTAGCTGTGGCTTAGCAAGAGAACCAGGCTATCTTCAGTTGCTTTGGGGGGCTACAACATCCTGCTGGATCTACAAAAATAGAAGGCAAACCCTAAAGTGGTGTTAATCTGCACGGTGTCAGCAACTCCAAGGTATTGGTGCAATTTTATATAAAAGGAGCAATCTTGTTTTGGCAGATGCCCATTAAGGTGTTAGGGCAGTGACAATCACTTCGTCCTCTATTTGTGTGACTCTAACCATTGTGGTACTTCGGCCTGCATGTGAGCCCTAAGCTGCTAGGGTAACTAGTAACAGTAGTAATAGTTGGTTTTCACAAAACACTGTGTAATGCCAAAACATGTAAAGGTAAATTAAATGAAAAATTACAGCTTTACTACCTTCTTTGTGCTATAAGACGCACATTATGCATTACAGAGCAAGGAGTATTGGCAAAGTTATCAATACTTCAGCCAGAAAATGCTATATTGATACAGTTACTCAGAGTTTACTTCATGTTACTTTTCCTCCCGCTTTATACCAGATGGTTGATGTAGCTCAGATGGCCTCAATTGAGTTTTATGCTCTCTGGAAATCTGAGTTCATTTAGAAAACTAAGAGAGATAACCCAGGCTCTCTTTTATATGTTTTTAATTCAGCATGCAAAAGGTTAATGATCTCTTGAAATACATGACTGTGTATGTGATTTTCATACCTTTTTTTCCTTAAATTTTACCCAGCACAGATCTATTTAAGACATTTATGCTAGCACAAGAGAGGGTCAGGTAGGAAACAGAAAACAGAGAGAGGAGGGAGAATACCAGAACTGGGGCCTGGGAAGGGGAAGAAAGCTTGCAGTAGTACAGAAGTTGAACTGCTTATGGAATAGTTTTGGGGTATTTTGCTGAACCAGTCTCATAGTGTTTGTGCTATACTAGCCTAAGATGCAGCATACCAAATTCTACACCATAAAAAGCCATTAAAATGCAGAAATACATTGCCATGCACAGAAAAATCTGGTATTTCAGAAATACTTTCTTCCCAAATAGCAACAATATTGCAAGACTATTTTCTGGAAGAAAATCTGAAATGAATCCTTTCTGGAATTACCCATATCTGACTAGGTTGACATCCTCTATTTAATCTCTGTCATCTGACATAATATACATTGCAGCATTGCTGTTAAGAAATGTTTGAAATGTCAAAAAATTAAATGAAAGGGTCTTCAATCATCCACCCCCCCAACATTTAATATCTTTCTGCCAATAACATTGGTTAAATGTTTCTGCCTTTGCTCAACTGAGACAAAATGGACATTAAAAAATCTCTGAAGAAATTTTTATTCTGCTCTGCCTTCTACTTTTCCTAATCATTCTCAAATGCATAAAGAGATGACAAACAGGTTTTATATGCTCTGAAACTAGAGTAGAATCATTTTATGCCATGTTCATCCACGTGTGAAGGACAGTACAAGGCAGAAGTAGAAGGCCTGGAGACCCTATCGTTAGAAGGGACCAGGAAGCAGTACAGTTTTGTAACATGCCTCCACTAAACAGCTATTAGTCTGCTGAAAATTGAAAAGGCACAGTGGTAGAAAAAGCAAATTAGAAGCATGCTCATATATTGGTTTTTGACCCTCTGTTTTGAAGTCTCATTTAACAGAATTTCGGTGGTTTTCTTGTATCTGGATAGGTTGTACTTACATTTTTAAGACAGGTGTAGAATTTACATTGCTCTGATTCTGAAGAGAGTCTCTCCTGGCAGGTAGGAAACAGAACCAGCACATCCCAAGCAGTTCTCAGCTCTTAGCTAGTATTAATACTTGTTAGCCTTTGATAGCTAAAGACACATTTGGGCCTAGTTCTACAGGAAGCATTGTCAGTGCTGTGGACTGCACTCATGAAAAGAAGTGAATTAATTTTGTCACAGATGAAGTTTGTAATGTTACAGAAGTCAAACTGCTTAGGCAACAGCCTTGATCTGGGATACTTTCTGTGCGCCTTTCATTGTCATGCTGTTTTCAAAAATGAATGAGTAGTCCAGCCTTCAGAATTGATGTTCAGCTTTAATTGCTCAGTGCTGTATCTTCTGCCTTATCACAGACAAATATCACCATATTTTAGCCTTGAATTAGTTCAAGTTTCTTTTCATCTGCTGTTAATTCAAAAGCTTTGTTACAATAGTCACTTTAATTCTCTTTCTCTTTCATCATTTGTCACTACCACTCTCTCTTAGTGTCAGTCTTTACCCTATCTTCTAGCTGCAGGAAAAAAAAACCAACTTCCTCCATACCAGGGAAGATCACATTTTGAATGGCCTACATACTTCTACCTTATCTTGCAATATCTGTTTCTACGGTGACTGTAATGAATACACATGCAAATCAAGTAACCTCATTTTTATCACTTTTCTGTTTGCTTGGGGCAATGAATTTTAATGTCTCTGGCTCCAAGAGACCCACAACAACATCAGGTCACAGCATGGGATCAGGAGAGATGACTGCTATCCCTATTTCTCTACTTACTACAGGTAAGTACAGCAAGGTACTTGCTGTACCAGAAGCTAAAGTCTCAGAGACTGTAAGCAGTGCTGAAAGGATTTGGGTGTTCCCACACATTGAAAGGTTTCAGTCCCAAGCTCTGACACCAGTTTTCTCTGTTATCTTGGGAAGTTACCAAACCTCTCTATGCCTTTGTAACGGGAAGTAATATTTCTTGCCTGTCCACTGCAGGATCTTTGAGATGGTAATATTTTTTTATTATTATATATATACAATGCCAAACACAACAGAACACTTATCTAGTTCTGCAGGAATGATATGACAAACACTGGGAATAATTAGGAATTGCCAGTAATACTGTTTGTGTTGCGGCTCATCTCAAGTAGTTTCTACTACACAAAGATGGATCACACTAGGGTCAGAAAGCAGATATACAAAGCTGTGAGCACAGTCAGAAGATGGCTTCACCTAAATTCCTAGTGAGGCTTTTAACTTCTGAAAACATTAAGCATAAACAAAAGACCTGGGGTATGCAGGGGAGTGAGTTTACAGCGCATCCTATTCTTTGCTGTTAGCAGTTCTTTGCCTGGAGCCATACCTACACACTGGAAATTAATACAGACAAGACTGGGACTGTTGATTTGCCAGACTACAAATTCTGCTGAGGACAGCTGTGTAAATCAACTTAGCAGTTACTCAGCTGAGCGAAAGGGGCAAACTTCCCTATTAAAACTTCCTGACTAGGTATGGATGTGAGTCTTTCACATCCTTGTAATGTGGAGACAGCCTATGCAGTGGAGACTGTAGAGACTGACAGGAAATTCCTCACTTAATCCCTCACAGCAGCCTTCATATCATTGAAGATTAACCAGCAGGCATCTACATCTTCTAGCAGCTGTCTTTCTTTCAGGAGCAAATGACTCACTCAACAAATTCTTACCAACAGAAGCTGACAGAAATATTGAGGCCTTTAAAGACAATTTAAAAAGACAAAAAGCCAAAAAACAAGCAGTCAAAAATACCACAATAGCTGTTTCATTAATAGCGGGGGCACTTCCCAGAAGGAGGATCTAGTTGTGGAACTGGACTCATCCTGTTCATGACGTTCCAGTGGCAGATTATGAAGGTGTTGGTCAGTTAATATGCTGGCAACAGCCTCTTTTCATTAATGCTGCATCCTGTGCAAATAAATCTACCACTCAGATCTCTGAAAGTTCAGCTGTCTTGAAAGAGCAGATGGCTCATGTTGGGGAAGACTAAGAGAGCTTGCAAAAGGAAGCACTTTGAATAACTCACCGTTCACCATCTCCTTCCTATGGGGTTGTATGCTCTGTCTTATCCACACAGTCTGCCTGTTCCAGAGAAGCAGTGGCCTGAGACTGTGCTCAATGCATCACTTTATCTATGGAATATCAAGAAACAAATGATTTGCCAAAGTCACACAGTAAAGCAGGTACTTAACTAGCTGAATTCTTCCTCTTGCTAGCTATTGCAAAGTGTTCCTGTGAGGTGTTCTCCCCTTTTGCTGAAAGGCTGACAGCTGTACTGTTTTTCTCATTTCCTCACTCAAACGGCCATTCCCTGAGGACTACCAAGAGCCCCCACCCATTCTGTCAGTCAGGATGAGCTACACTGACCTGGCACTTTTGACTGCCAAGTCTAAATAGCATCAACTGTTATGCCTAAGTACAGAACAGATGCCCCTTGAAACAGTCACAGCTTACTACACAGCAGGCCATCTGCTCATGCAACACAGATGGCTAAGAAGAGAACAGCTCTGGGCTTTGCTCTTTTCCCTGGCTCTAGGTCAAAATAAGATGACAGATTTGATCTTAGTCTTGTCAGAGAGTTGACCTCTTTCTGACTGAGGAAGGCTTCCACAAACATAGGACAGTGCCATGGTCAGCATGGAGAACAGGCAGAGCAGTGCCAGAGCTCTCCAGGGGGCTGCACCAGCTACCTGGAATGCACTCCCAGAGGAGATCAAGATGTCCACACAGCACGCCATTGCTCTAAACACACACACAGATACAGAAACAGTGTCTGGGGACCCTCATATCCTTGGATGTAAAGAGAAAGAAGTCTTTTCAAGGCCACGCTTTACGAAACTATGAAACACTCAGCAGGGTCTAAGAGGAGAAAGAGATTTGTTTGAAGAAGCAAGCTGTGGATATAATAAAACAAATACTGCTTGAAGGAGAGTACAGACTAGGCCTAAAGCTGGGACTTATGGCTTTAAAGTCTCATCCCTCTCCTCTAACTCATCTGGAATGTATTTAGCTGACTGTGTGGCAGTGTTTTATATTCTGACACTCCTATTCAGAAAACTAGACAGTTTGAGCAAACTTGAAATCCAGTTTCAAGTATACATATAATCCAGCTGAAGTGAAAAAGATTACCTACGTGCCTAAAGTGAAGCACACGCATAATTGCCTTGCTGAATAGAGATTAAAGTAATCAAGACAATTTCTACTGGTGAAAGATTTGCCACTGATACAAATGCTTAGTGTTCCTGAAGCACCCGGCAACATGTGAATTTTACTTCCAGCTTTCTAAAAGACAGAAACTGACAATGATATAGAAAACGGATATATGCAAGATAGCTGTTCAGTAGCTAGAAAAAACAGTGACATATGTGCCAAATTTTTAAGATTTTCATTTGAAATAACCTCACTGTTGCTGTGAGGTAATCAGAGACAAATCTGAATGTGTACATTTCACTGAAATTCCTCCTATAATGTATGAAGCCTACTGAAACCCTGTAAGGACCAAAAATTCAAGCAGAGGCAGGAAGAAATGAGCTGCGTTAAAAAAAAATGGTGTCTGACTTATGCCTCAGTTGTAAATAGTTCTCCAGAGCTCTAGGACAAAACTGCATGGATGGGAATTCTAAGGGAACAGGAAGAGCAAAGAACCATGCTCCCAATTTCTGTTGTAAATGGCTAGCAACTCTGAGATTATTACTCATTTTCACTTGCAACCCAATTTCCTATAATAACAACTTAAGTGTGTTCAAATGTCATTTCACTCAAATGGGTAAAGCAACATGACTTACCAAAAATTAATGACTTCATCTTATGCTTATCCACAAAGTAAACTTGGAATCCATTCTCTGACACTGATTTCCTAAACCTCAGCCTGAGGCAGGGTCATGAGTCTGCAGACTGAGAGTTTGCCGGTACTTTTCAAGAGAATGTTTCTTGTTCCATTCAGGTGAATCTGGGGTCCAGATTGTTTATTCTCAGCACCCTCCATGTTCTGCATATCTTGTGTCTCTCAAGTATCTCTCAAGTGTCCCTCAGCTTACTCTCAATGAACTTTAATTTTCCAAAGACACCTGTCAACTTCTGACCTCAGCTGTAGCAAACCAAACAGGCTGGATTCAAAGCCAAAGCAACACTGCGTGTGACTGAAATGAGTAGGAATGGTTCTGCAGAGCACACATAGAGAGAACTCCTTCTATCCATTAACTTTTTTGTAGAGACAGAGGAGCCAACTGCAAAAGCACAAAATGGCACTTCCCATCTCAGCCAAGACAAGAAGCTCCTTGAGAAATGGCTGAAAAAAGAAATCTTCAATCCAGTAGTCTAGAAGGCATCTGCTTCTTTTTGCTACCAAAGTACGTGTCCATGCCACTGCTTAGGAGGTGTGCATGGGCTCTGGAAATTGAGAATTTTCCTGGTACAGAGGCATTTTGAAGCTTTAAAATCACTTGCAGCACTTTCATGCTTTGGTTGATCCTTTCTCACACTTCCTTGGCTGTTTCTGAGAAACTGGTGTAAGTCCCTCCACTCTCAAGCCATACTCACAGGATCAGAGCAGAAGGTCATGAAACTCAGAAACAGTGCAATGGACTAGCTGAGTAATCTCCCTCTCTAATGTCAACAATGATCTTATTACTCATTCTTCACTTATCACACATAGCATTCTTATCAGTGTCAACTTGTTCTGCATCTAAACTTTCTTAGAAAAATGAATGGAATGTCGAACAGGAAAAGACGGCAAAATTAAGATTCAAAACAGACAGACTGAAGATGAAAAGTGCTTATTGTTTTGCCATGGATCCAGTTTAGATTTCCCCATATAGTTAAGGGGAGTGTCTAGACAAATACAACAGAGACTAGAAAAAGGAATAGCACAATGAGAAAAAATAAATGAAATAAAATATCAAATTTAGTCTAACTTTCAAGTAACACTGTATAGTTAGTTGTTTCCTGTACACAACTATAGTTCTAGATTCAACTTGACACGTGCATGTTCTGTGAAACACTCTCCAGTGGAATTAATTCTCTTATCTAATAAAATCGTCATTATAACGATGTCCTAAGAACAAGGAGAAGGATAAATGAGATTTACAGCTCCTCAGTGTGATAATAACATGACAAAAAGTTAACATAATATGACAAAAGTTAGTCTAGTTGCAGCTCTCTGTTGCTGGACCTTGATCATTCTCTGGGTGACTTGGATTCATGGCATTTCTACTCATTGTGGTTTGTTCCATAGCTTGCAGCTCCCAAAACCAAGCTGTCTCCAGCCACAAGTCCTTTTGCTTTGGGCTTTTAACCGCATCTGCTTATACTTTCTCAAAGGCAAGAACTGATAAAACTGTGAAGTTGGTGCTGCACCTGCCAGCCAGTGTTATGCGTATAGATTTTGTCAGGTAAATGTTGCTCAGTGCACAAAGGACCCTGTATAGGTAAAACTGCTGGTTTTCAATGGCATTCCTCACTGTAGTCTTAAGAATTTATTTTATAGAGACTTCCCACCCAGATTCACAAATTTGCTCTTCCTTAAGGATACAAATGTGAGTAGGTCTAAGTTGATTTATTTTTTTATACATAGGGTCTCAAAAAGGTTTCCTCTGCTGTCTCCTTGTTACTGTATATTGTTTTGAATCAATTTTTTTTGGAGTAATGAGTGGAGACTCTTAACATGGTACTATTAGGAAACATTATGGTCGTATGAGAAATGCAGGGACAAGACTATCAACCGAGTCTCAACTTGAGACAAAATTTCTGTTTTATCTCAGATCAGTAACCTAAACAAAAGCAGTGAGATGTTAACACCCTGGTGCCTTTCAATTCTGTTCTTCACAGAGGAGACAGTCCCCATTCCTCCTTCTCTGCTATATGGTTACTATAGCAAGAGGTAACAGTTGTTGCTGCTGTTCTGTTCTGTTATAAATTGGCGCTCTGGTCCTGAACACAGAGCTAATACCTACTCTGTCAGGATGTTTCTAGAAGACTGGTGGCGTTGAGTGGTGTCCCTCAGAGATCGGTGTTGGGACTGGTCTTGTTCAACGTCTTTGTCACCAATGTGAACAGTGGAATTGAGTGCACCTTCAGCAAGTTTGCCAATGACACGAAGTTGTGTGGTTCAGTTGGTACAATGGAGGGAAGGAATGCCATGCAGAGGGACCTTGACACCAAACACACTGCTTGTGAGGTGGGTTGATGCCAACCTATGAAGTTTAACCATGACAAGTGCAAGGTCCTACACCTGGGTCGGAGCACTCCCAGGCAGAGCTACAGGTTGGGCAGAGAAGAGGTTCAGAGCAGCCCTGCGGAGAAGGACTTGGGGGTGGTGGTCTGTGAGAAAATGAACAGGAGCCAGCAGTGTGCGCTTGCAGCCCAGAAAGCCAACCGTATCCTGGGCTGCATCAAGAGGAGCGTGACCCGCAGGTCGAGGGAGGTGATCCTGCCCCTCTACTCTGCTCTCCTGAGACCTCACTTGGAGTATTGTGTGCAGTTCTGGTGTCCTCAACATAAAAAAGACATAGAAGTGTTGGAACAAGTGCAGAGGAGGACCATGAGGATGATCAGGGGACTGGAGCACCTCCCGTATGAAGATAGGCTGAGAGAGTTGGGGCTGTTCAGCCTGGAGAAGAGAAGGCTGTGTGGGGACCTCACAGCAGCCTTCCAATATCTGAAGGGGGCCTACAAGGATACCAGAGAGTGACTCTTCATTAGGATAAGGGGTAATGGGTTCAAACTTAAACAGGGGAAGTTTAGATTGGATATAAGGAGGAAGTTCTTTACTGTGAGGGTAGTGAGGCACTGCGATGGGTTGCCCAGGGAAGTTGTGAATGCCCCATCACTGGCGGTGCTCAAGGCTGGGTTAGACAGAGTCTTGGATGGCATGGTTTAGTGTGAGGTGTCCCTGCTCATGGCAGGGGGATTGGAACTAGATGATCTTAAGGTCCTTTCCAACCCTAACTATTCTATGATTCTGACTCTTTCTTCCAAAAGTTCAGAGTACTTCATGTACTAAATTGCTTGCTTCATCCAACTGTTCAATGAAATCTCAAAGTTTAGGACATAAAGAATACAAGTTCACATTCATCTCTAATGTGGTGGAATGAGAAAAAAATTCTAACAGGTATTATGCATACAGTAACATTTGACTAACTACTGACAAGTAGGGTTGGCAGAATCCCATGCACATGTACACGGGAGGGAGGATGCATAAGTCAAGCAAGCATGCACACTGCCTGAACTGGGACTGGCAAACAATACTGGACAAATTGTGAGACATACAGTTGCAGACACATATTTGCATGATGAACTGGGAAGTGCCGCTAAAAAACATGTTGTTTGGTTCAGTTAAACAGGCCTACCTCCTGAGAATGATCACCTGCTGTGCCTGCTTTCCATTTGAGTCTACAGTTGGAAAGCCAAAGCTTTCTTTCTGAACAATGCTACCATCAAGTAGCACAGAGAAACTGGGATTCAGAGCAGCCAACACTGCAGTGCCTGGATTGCTCCTCTGAAGACTACAAAAGAGAAGCTGTGTGTTGCAAGAGCTTGTTGACTGAGTGGGCAAGTGGACATGTGTGGTGGTAGCAGAAGCTCACAAGTGCTCATCAAAGTTAATTCTGAAGTAGAGTCTTATGTCTACAGCCAAGACTGGGCATAAATGAAAAGATGTAAAAACTGGCATTTTCAGGTTATAGAAGAGGTCACAGTGAGGTGCTGTTACATTCAAATCACAACGTTTGAGCTTCATGAGATAGAATGAGATTCACTATTTTAAGGGATATGCCTTGTAGATACAACTACTAAATTCATAATGACAATACTCGGTACAGCCAAAGACTGTGGAAGAGCCATGCAGAAATAAGAAGAAGCAGATGAAAAAGGAAACGTGGAAACAGCCATCACAGGCATGGATGTGTCCCCTTTGGCCATCTGGAAAAAATGTTGCTCTCCCACTATCTATCCAGCCTCCATCAAACAACTGGTCAATGACAGTCACACATGGCTTTGCAAAAGACTGGGAAAGCAACAGGAGGGGATGCTTTTAAACATGAAATGCCTAGATGGATGCTCTAATCCATCTCCCATAGAGGTGTTAGCAGCTGCATTCCGTTTCCAGACACCCAACATCTAATGGAAACTTTTGTACACCTTCTTTCTTCACTTTCATGAAGGCACTGGGCAGGAAACAGAAGGCCTTTAGCTGTGTTATGCCGCACTAATCTATGCAGAGAGTTACGACAGAGAGCAGCGAAGTAACTGAGCATGACCCAAGGAGGGGCAGGGAAATACCTCTTTTTTTTTCCTTTTTGTGGTACTTCTCTTTCTGCTGTCTGAACCCGCAGAGCTGAAAACAGCTCTGCAGCAATTCATATTTTCTTCAGTTTGTTCATCTGATATTGGCCAGTCAAACCTAGCTGTTGCTCAAACTCATTCCTTGACTTCAGCGTGCATAAGTAATCAATTTGCTACCTACCTGTTGCAGATAAAAAGCCAGAATTATGCACTTAAAAGCAAGGCTGATTATAGTTTTAGTACTGCAATCCCAAAACAAGGCAAATGCCTCTCTACTGTTTCTTCAGGAATGGTTTGCAGTTCTTTCCTCACAGTGTTATGACTAGCTCTTTATATCTTCCTTCTTTTTCCTTCTTTAGGTCTGCACATCAGATTTTTCAGTAAAAGACTTTGCTAGCCTTCTTGACTCATTGTTTTTGAAAGTGTGCAGCGAGCAAGTTATGCTTCCTTTTCAATAAAGTGAATGTTTGGTCTTGGTCTAAGTGCCAGAAAAGTCAACTAGGGAAACAAACAATAAGCCAAATACCCAGAGACAGTAAAGTTAAAAGTAGGCTGTCGCATTCAGATCCTTTGCTGCAGTCCTCTCTTTAAGAAGAACTTGAATCTTAAGCAGGGCAGGTGATGTTTCTTGCATTATTTTCATGGCACTTATGCATTAAGTCATTCAAATGGGGGAAAGTAAATATTATGATCCTTGGCACTGGATCCTTACAGCTTTGATGTCCTTTGAAGTTTCATACTGCTTCAGAACTAGAGGAGTAGTTACTTGTGCTGCTCAGATTACAAAGGCCTGCCAACAGGGGTGAAGCTCACATACTGGTCTGTCAAGGTCCTGAGTGGCACTGTCATCTGGCACTCAAGATTCTGCTTCATTTGTTCTCATGCTCACACTAATAAAAAAGCACTACTGATACTTCTGGGATCTAGTTCAGCCAGGGACTACAAAACACTTTGCAAAAGGTCAGTAGAAGTATTGACAACATGTTAATGAGTGGCAGAAGTCATCCACAATTTAAAATGCTTTCTCACAACGCTTCAAGATACTCAATGAACCCACTGAATCCTCATCAGTCAACTGTTACGGGTAATAGATAACATTTCAATTGTTTTAATAATATGCTGACAGCTAGTTAGAATAGCCTAGCTATAAAAATACCACTGTCAAAAAAATAAAAGAGTGAATAACAGAGCAGCCAGCATGACAATCTGAGACACTGCTATTTTGCTCTCACTGGAGCTCTCCACTGTCTATTGCAAAATTGTTTCTCCTTCTTAGTATTTTGTTGGCTTCTTAGTTCACCAATGAGCAATGAAGACTGTATATCGAGCAACCTGTAAGGCAAGTCTTTGATTTGATCAGAAGTATATTATGCACCTAAAGCCATTGTCTGGCACTGAGCAAATCTGTATGGAATAACAGATTTAATCTCGGGTGAATATTATGTAAGCAGCATTTCAGTGACAGGAAGGCAAGCTGATAAGTTCTTTATTCTCACTGTACAAATGAATTTGGGTGCATGTGGACAGAAGAATAAGAAGGGGCTACAAAAACAGGGGAAATAAAGCTGCTTTATTTAATAATAATTCTTATTCATCTGAAACAAGCAGCATAAAATATTAAGCAAAGCTCTCAAGGAAAGTTGTTCAGAGAAAACATCTATCATGAATGGAAATAACACATTATTGGTAAGGAAACAACTAAATGTGAAGCTCTCTCCTAACTCCAGGCAGTCACCTCTTTAGTGAGTCAAACTGAATTACAAGTTTTTGAAATCAGTGTAGTAATAACAAATTCAAACCTGACCCACTGAGTTTAACCTTAGCTGTCAACAGCAGAAACAAGAGATTAAAGTATGCAAAAAATCTCAGAGTCAGAGCTGCTAAAATATGTATCTTTCTGCTGCAACTGCCTCTGAAGACCCTGTCTGAGGCCCTCAATGCCAAGCATTATGTAGAAACATTTCCTTTACTGTAGAGTTAACAGTCAAAATCAAGGAAGAGAAAAGATTGGAAACGAAGAGAGGAGAAGCACATTTCTGAACTCCCAATCTTTTTCACAACCACTAGGCAGTATTGTCCTCTTTGTGGATTGTTGTGTGATTACAATCAGATCTATCAGAAGACAGAAAACCTGGTAACAGATCATCTTCAGTTCAAAATAACACTACACGAAAAGCCACAGTGCTGCCTGAAAGAAGAATCATACCCCCAGTCCTCAGCTTTCTCTGATGAAATAATCTCTGGCACAGCCTGCCAGAAATAATGGCATCTTAATAAACTGAGTGAAAACACAATGAAAGCTGTTATAACTGGGTCAGCTTAGACAATTTCAGTTTGATCATTCTAAGCAAATGATCCCTGTGTCCTGATCCCTGAGACCTGATCCACAAAACAAACTCCCCAGATCAGAATCTAAATGCAGTGTTTTGCTGGCTAATTTCCTCGGTACTGAGAAAGACCAGTCACATACTGATGGACTGTAAGTTGCTCTCTGAGAAGTTGCAAGACTCAGACTCACAGCCAGTGGCTAACCGAAAGGATGGGGAACCTTTTCCCTCTTTTGGAATCCTTCCAGTAACACTTCAAGCTGGGAGTTATCACAAGCGCTGTCACAGGCATAGGGGCTGTATCAGCTGAACACACTAGAAAAGGCCTGAACAACTGGCAGCTAAGTGAAAGGAGAGAGAAGAGGAATTCCTCCCAAGCTTCTGCCTCAGTGAACTGTGCTCATAGCCTACAGCAGCACCACAAGACCGCACTTCTGCTCTGCAGAGAAGCACTGACACTTTCAGAAGAGTACGCACTGCCCACAGCATCCCCCACAGAAGGAAATAAAGGAAAGCCGAGGTGTCTTTGGTGCTTCCCCTGTTTCACACAGTCTGCTCTCAATACTTCTCACCATTTCTGGACAATGTAAATGCTACATGTACTGTGAAACAGGAGAACTGGGCCTAAAAAACATCTGCAAGTTCTCCACACAATTAGCTACTGACATCAATTGAGCCAGGTCACTTCCAGAGTGATTCTCACCACTTCAAAAACAAAGAAAATGAGAGTCTGTTGTGTACAGACAACCTGCTTTGTCACAGTGTGTTGTGTATAGCCAATAATTTGGCCCATTTTCTATGCGTGGTATATAATCTGGTATCCAAAAATAATTCAAAAGTATGGCTGTAAAAATGGCAAAATTCAGCAAACGTACCATGAAACACTGATTTGCCTTTGAAATATGACCTTTCTTTTAAATATCCCCAGCTTTTACTTCTTGAATATTCTTCAGACTTTTTGAACATATTCACATTTGCTTGCAAATGTAACAATTTCCATGCCAAATTATCCTTCAAGACAAAAACAGAGAGCTTACTAATGGAAGTGGGTTGCAAGTTTAAAGGCAAGGAGGTTACTGTTTCTCCATTATGCTCTGCATAGGTATATTTCTGGTATTTATAATGGAAGACTTCATAAATATTCAGTATTTCCAATTTTAAATACACAAAAATGAACTTGACTCAAATATCACGACGCTTCTAAAATGCTGGTTCTATTCATCTCCCTTGTGGTGTTAAGTTTGCAGCTGTTTTGTTTTTCTCACATTAAGGCCAGAAGTGTTTTTACATTCAAAACAAAGGCATTCACTCCAGAAAGTAATTTTCTCAACACTTACAGAGACCACATCCCAATTCAGAGAGGTTTTTGAGTCACAACAGCAGCAGCCTCCTTGCTTTCCTGGAAACACAGGTTTCAGGAAAGCAAGAAGTTTCCTTGAAACTTCTGCTTTTTCTCCCCTCTGCTGAGTCCTCAGTATGATTTGGGGGAGTATTTAAAAATATTACCACATCCTTGCTCTATTCTAAAAACTTCTCCCTAAACTCTGTGTTTTGGCTTATGTTGGAAACATAAACCTAGGTTCTGACAAAATATGTCTCTTCTTATATAGCAGAGCAGGTCTTACATAGTAGAGCAAAGAGGAAAGAAGTGCTGCGGTCCATCTTTGTGAAATGGCAGACTGGTCACTGGTTTATAATACACACTTTTTGGCCTACTTGCCCATAGTAGTGTATTCATACAGGGGTATCTTCTGTCACACTGCCTTGGAGACATGTCTGCTTCCTTTAGCATACCGTGATCTATTTACGTGGTTTGGTCAGTAGCTCAGCAATGACACCACTGCAGATAAAGACACTGCTTTGGAGAGAAGAGTCCCTTCACTGCTAACAGCATGCCAGCTCCTTGCCCTTCCAGCACTGCTCTACTTAACCAAACACATGATAATGGTTTCTGTGTGCTGAGATGAAAAGCATTGCAAAATGCAGGAAGGAGGGGAAAGACATTATTTTGCTGACTGGACAGAAAAGGAAAGCTATCAGTCCTGTCTGTGACAGTTACACATGTGTAAAGCCAGTAGCTGTGGCAAATGGATCCTTACAATGCAGTAAGACTGCTCTTACTGAACTGCCCATCTTCCGCTCCTGTCATGTTAATCAATCAGCATTCTCTTCAGATAAAATAATGGCAACCAGCAGGAAGCAGGAGTCCTGACAAAGAGTTCAGTGGCTATCTGCCATAGGGTCCTTCCAAGCACAAATAAACACAAATTCCCTCCTCAAGGAAAGCAGCCTTGAGTTGTCTCTTTCACTGTCATTACAAGATTAATATCATTTTTCCAGAGTGGTATCAGGTCTACTCATGCATTCTGAGATGATCTATTTGACAAGTCACTCCAACTCAAAAAAAACCCCCATTGGGCCCAGAAGCCTGAGCTGAGGTCCTTGAAGCACAGGTCAACCATATACCAAGCAGACAGCATTACACATACGCTTGAAGTTCATCATCATTCAGCCAAGCATTTAAGCATATGATTGAAATCAACTACCTGTGTAAAGTGCTTTGGTAGACCAGACCCTTACATTGACCACGACATGACATTGAGTTCTCCTACTAAGATGCCAGGCAGGCCTGCAGGAAGGTATAGTAGGAAGCCTTTCTCCTGAAGTTATTTAATTCCATATTAAAGTCTTTCCACCGCGTGTGGAAAGAAAAAAAGAAAAAAAACAAACAACAAAAAACCAAAACAACATACACACAACATACACAAAACCCCAACACACAAAAACCCAAAACAACAAACAACAAAGCCAAAAAACACAACAGAAGCCTGTGGGCATTGATTTTTGGCAGTGATCATCACCGAAAAGTTGTCATCAGAATTTCTGAAGCATCCTATTTTCTTTAGAAGCCCAGCATAAAAAAAAAAAACCCAAGTCTTGCATTACTAGATCCTAAACTGAAAAACTCCATGCCCTGCAAGGAGAGACAAACTATTGGGATATGAAAACTTTGTCATTGTAAAACTATTTTTAATAGAGTAGGTAACAAAATTTTTGCTGACATCAAAGAGATGGATGCTAAAAATACTGTCAAGCTTCATTCCAGTGCAGAACTTTGGTATGCATAAAGAAATAGCTGCTGTCTTCCTTGAGCACTCAACAGGCCTGATTTCTAAGGGTAAACACTGAAAAGAAGCAGAATCTCAGGGCTGTGAGCTTACTCTTTTATTCTCAATTAGATATGCAGTTACTGCAGCTATGTGGCAAATCAGGTCTTTGAACATATAAAATGGCAAGATGGCCAGCTCAGTGTGAATTTTTCATGAGGATAAGTAGCATTTTTACAAACTGTACAAATACCTTGACCACAGTACTGTAAGGGACCCTTCCATCTGCTTGCAAATAAAGTAATATTCAAATAGTGAAATGAGACTTAGAATATTTTCTTGTGTTAAGCAATAATACTTATGAAATGCACTTATTTCCATAGAAAACATGAATGGAACAACTGGGTCCCCCAATTTCAGCCAAACATCTAGCCTTCAGCAGCTTTCATGTATGTCAGAACCAAAAATAAACTTTGCTCCCATTTCAAATGTAATATATGTCAAAGATGCCACTTTTGTAGAATCATAGAATTATTTAGGTTGGAAAAGACTCTTAAGATCATCAAGTCTAACCATAAAGGTAACGCTGCCAAGAAAACCACTAAACCATGCCCCTAAATTCCACATCTACACATCTTTGAAATATCTCCAGGGGTGGTGACCCCACCACTGCTCTGGGCAGTCTGTTCCAATGCTTGACAATCCTTTTGCTGAAGAAATTTTTCCTAATATCCAATATAAACCCTCCCTGGGTGCAACTTAAGGCCATTTCTTCTTGTCTTATTTGATAACTAGGAGAAGAGACTGGCACCTGCTTCTCTACAACCTCTTCCCAGGCAGTTGTAGAGATCAATAAGATCCCCCGTGAGCCTTCTTTTCTCCAGGCTAACCAGCCCCAGTTTCATCAGCTGCTCCTCCCAGGACTTGTTCTCTAGATTCTCACTGGCTTTGTTGCCCTTCTCTGGACCCTCTCCAGCACCTCAATGTCCTTTCTGTAGTAAAGAGCCCAAAACTGAACACAGGATTTGAGGTGCGGTCTCACCAGTGCTGAGTGCAGGGGGATGAACACTACCCTGGTCCTGCTGGCCACACCATTGCTGATACAGGCCAGGATGCCGCTGGCCTTCTTGGCTGCCCGGGCACAAGATGCTCATGTTCAGCTCCATCAGTCAGCACCCCAGGTCCTTTCTGCACCAAGCACCTTTCCAGCCACTCTTCCCCAAGCCAGGAGCATTCCATGGGGTTGTTGTGGCCCAAGCGCAGGACCCAGCACTTTGCCTTGTTGAACCTCATAACACTGGCCACAGCCCATGGATCCAGCCTGTCCAGATCCCTCTGCAGAGCCTTCCTACCCTCCGGCAGATCAACACTCCCACCCAGCTTGGTGTTGTCTGCAAACTGACTGAGGGTGCTCTCGATCCTCTTGTCCAGATTGTTGATAAAGACACTGGCCCCAGTACTGGGTCCTGGGGAACACCATTTGTGACCATCCGCCAGCTGGATTTAACCCCATTCACTGCCACTCTTTGGGACTAGCCATCCAGCTGGTTTTTATCCAGTGAATGGTACACCCATTTGAGCCATGCGAATGCTGTGGGAAATGGTGTCAGGGGCTTTACTCAAGACTAGGTAAACAATATCTACAGCCCTTTGCTCATTCACTAAACAGGTCACCCTGTCATAGAAGGAGATCAGGTTGGTCAAGCATGACCTGCCTTTCATAAACCCATGCTGACTTGGCTGATCACCTGGTTGTCCTGTACATGCTGTGTAATGCACTCAAGTTAATCTGCTCCATAACCTTCCTTAGCACCAAGGTCAGACTGATAGGTCTGTAGTTCTCCAGATCTTCCTTCCGGCCCTTCTTGTAGATAGACATCCTATTTGCTAACCTTCAGTCACTGGCACCTTCCTGATAGCCAGGACTGCTGATAAATGATGGAAAGTGGCTTGGTGAGCAATTCCACCAGCTCCCTCAGTACCCTTGGGTGGATCCCACCCAGGCCATAGACATTTGAGTGTCTAAGTAGAGTAGCAGGTCACTGATCATTTGCCCTTGGATTACAGAGGCTTCATTCTGCTCCCCATTTCTGTCTTCCAGCTCAGAGGGCTGGGTACCCTAAGAACAAATGGCCTTACTATTAGTGCCTGACGCAATAAAGGCATTAAGTACCTAAGTATTATACTTTCACGTATAATAATTCCTTTTTCCTAAGAAAAATGAGAAAAAAAAACCAACTCACTAGGGAAGAATAGCAACAACACATTTGAGTATCAAGACCCAAAGGAAGCAAAAAGAAAACATAAAACTAGTTGAATCGCCACAGCAAAACAATTTCCTTCAGAGCCTTCAATACTTCTAAGCAGGGGCAATACTGCTGATGAAGGTTAAGAGTACTGAATTGTGCATGCAGAATAATTCCCAGTGGGCTCCAGGCATAAGAGCTGGAATTGGGTTTCATGACTGAAGACACTGAGATCTGGGAACACAGTTCAGAAGATTTTGAAGCCTGTGGAATGCAAAACTGGAGCTAGGTAAGGCCATAACTTTTTATTGCAACTGAATTTTCCCCAAGGTCCAAAGATTTTTGTTCAAAATCTTGGAATCTCACTCAACCTCCGTGAACACCTGAAAGGAGTTCTCATACTAGCAAGCTCTCCTCAAATGCTGCTACTAGTTTGCCAACTGTGTATTTGGAATGAAATGCAAGGAGAGACAGATATTCCTTCATCATTTCATATACTGAAATATCATGCTTCTTTGTGGGCAGCCAGAAACTTTATTGAATGGGTAAGCTGTACTCCTTCCTCCACCATTTTTCTAGGAGAGTTATGGAACAGCTACTCTCTCCAAAGTGTGGACAGCAAAATATGCTAATTACAGGATTAAGGAAGATGGCAAGAGTGTTTCTTTATGCTGCGATAGCCCTGGTGCAGAGCAATTCTTTACGCCATCCTTCAGTGATCTGGGTATTGCCAGATCTACCAGGATAGGAAACAACAGTCTTATTCCTGGAAGATCTTGTTCTTCCCATTTGCTGCTCCTTTTGAATGAAGACTTGTTATGGCCAAGCACAGAAGATACAGAAACTTCAAGATTAATTTATCAAACTGGAAACTGACTTGATTTGGAGCTCTTTCATGTATCATTATGTTTACGTTTTTTTGCAACATATCTAGATTTTGTAAGTTCAAGATCTTTCTGTAAAATTACATTCCTATTATACATGTTTCTGGACATTCGCCGATTATGAGAAAGGTGTTTGGAATTAAAAACTTTATTTAAATGTCCTTTCTATAGTGTGTTGCCCAAAGATTCAAACCAACCTAAAACAGTTTGGCAGAAAGAGGTTAAAATAAAAGAGCTTTCCAAACCTAAATTTTCCAAGTGCTTTAGCTTAGCCCAAGAAATATATCCCCTATGATCCCCTGTGATGTAATGCAAGCCTAGATTACCACTACTGCTAACCAAAAGCACTACAGGATGTGTCTCAGAGACAGATTCCTCTTGATGAGAAGTGCAAATATTGTTTAGCAAATAGAAAATGTCCTCCCAGAATCAGGATTAAACCTCTGTTGACACCAAACCATCAAATCAAAGCCTGAAAGATTGCATTAACAGTATAATCTGACATATTTACCCATGTCTTGAATCCAGCACAGTGCAAAAGGCCCATCAGCTGCAGGACAGATCATATCCTTGAGGCAGAGTCCTGCTTATTCCTTTCACACAGCTCCCTCTACCAGGACTTAGCAATTCAATTCCAGGGACAGAGCTGAAGTAGTTTGCAAGCATTGAAGAAAAAAATCGTGCGCGGTTTAATAACGCCAATTCTGCCACCTAGTGACCAAGAAAAATTAACCTACAGTTTATGAATGGGGTAAGGGCGAATCGGCACTAACAGCTGTAACTATGCCATAGCCAGCAGACGGGCACTGCCATAACACCATGGGTGCCTGTAGTTCTCCCAGGCAGTCTGACTCCATGCTCGCAGCATAAAAAGCAGTGAGTGTCTGCTGCTTAGCAGTGCATGAAAAGGATGACCAAGCCATTACGAAGGACCCCTGTCTCCAACTTCATCAGCACACACTGGAACTGCTGACGAAGCTAGAACTTGTCCTCAGGGAGCTCAGTACGTAGGTTCAGCTACTGTCTGCAGAGAAGCACAACACTGGTAGACGGGAAGGCAGCAGACACTGAGGTTCTTTCAGAGCCTTTTGGCTTACTGGACAGTGAACCTGATTTGGACCCTAAATCTCCAGCATTCCATGAGTGATTCAATGCAATTTCCTAAATGACAGATGGAGCCCTCTAACCTATAGTTTGCCAATGACACCAAGCTGTGTGGTTCGATTGATACACTGGAGAGAAGGAATGCCATCCAGAGGGACCTTGACACGCCTGTGAGGTGGGCTGATGCCAACCCATGAAGTTTAACCATGACAAGTGGAAGGTCCTACACCTGGGTCAGAGCAATCCCAGGCAGAGCTACAGGTTGGGCAGGGAAGAGGTTCAGAGCAGCCCTGCGGAGAAGGACTTGGGGGTGGTGGTCTGTGAGAAAATGAACAGGAGCCAGCTTCAGTGTGCACTCGCAGCCCAGAAAGTGAACCGTATGCTGGGCTGCATCAAAAGCAGCGTGACCAGCAGGTTGAGGGAGGTGATCCTGCCCCTCTACTCTGCTCTCCTGAGACCTCACTTGGAGTATTGTGTGCAGTTCTGGTGTCCTTAACATAAAAAGGACATGGAAGTGTTAGAACAAGTGTAGAGGAGGGCCATGAGGATGATCAGGGGACTGGAGCACCTTTCCATATGAAGATAGGCTGAGAGAGTCGGGGCTGTTCAGCCTGGGGAAGAGAAGGCTGTGTGGAGACCTCATAGCAGCCTTCCAGTATCTGAAGGGGGCCTATAGGGATGCTAGGAAGGGACTCTTCATTAGGGACTGTAGTGGTAGGACAAGCGGTAATGGATTCAAACTTAAACAGGGTAAGTTTAGATTGGATATGAGGAAGAAGTTCTTTACTCTAAGGGTTGTGAAGCACTGGAATGGGTTGCCCAGGGAAGTTGTGAATGCTCTATCCCTGGCAGTGTTCAAGGCCAGGTTGGACAGAACCTTGGGTGACATGGTTTAGTAGGAGGTGTCCCTGCCCATGGCAGTGGGGTTGGAGCTAGATGATCTTAAGGCCCTTTCTAACCCTAACTATTCTATGATTCTATTCTATGATTCTAACTTGAGCCATACATGAAAAAGACATCCCCTGCATTCAGTGGAAATGTATGTGTTCTTTTCTGCCCAGGAACCTATGACCTTATTTTCATTGTCTTGTGCTATCTGCACAGGTTCTAAGAGAAGATAAAGCATTTACGTGGAAAAGTTGCTATGCCCGCTGTTTTGGAGTGAAACAAATAACATGATGTTCAGAAATGTGTTCAGAGGAAACTCATGTGTGTTAAAACAACTGGCTGTGGAATAATTAGGAAATGTGGAATTAAATTTATATCTGAAATGGAGCACTGTCCAAACATAAGGGAAAAACAGACTTTCAGGGCCTCTCTGGGTGAGATGCAGCCACAGCTGGCATGCCAGGAATATGCACTTCACAGCGGTTCCTGTAACACAGACGGAGGGTAGAGCGAGGTGGAGATCTCGCAGTTATGCTTTGTCGTAACTTCAGCAAAAAGATGGGAACTAGGTGGTGCAAGAGACTGATAAGCTGCATACTTGCTACCCTGAGCCAGCGGCCTGTCATCTTTTGACAGAATGCCGTCCTTAGTGTGAACTTTGCTTCATTATAATGTCATTATAATGCATTTACATGCTAAAATACACACCCATCGCCAATGCGACCCCCCTCCAAAATGAGACCACCCCTCTCTGAGCATGCGCTCTGAATTTTCAGTGTCATATACCTTTAATTCGAAGTGAGAGAAATTTACACCAATAGTAATAAAGGTATGTATGACAAGAGTCACTCAAGCTCCACCTTGAAAGTAAAAAATAATATAAAATGACCCGAGAGAGGGGGATGTCGGGGAAGATACCATCGCGGATGAGTCAAAGAAGATAACATCAACAGACTCCTGGGACCGGTTGACGGGCTGGACCTCTCTTCCCCCCCCATAGGGACGCCTGTGGGTAAGACATGCACTGTGTTCAGTGCTTCCCCACGAAAACTTAGAATCTCTAAAGAGTCACTTTTACTATCACCTGTATATTTTAGAGCTATGCTGTGTTAACTTTATAGAGTATTTGTATTCATGTAACTATTGTTTGCACGTGCTTTTGCAGACAGTATTTATCACAGGCAATCCATAAAGAACCTGTACCTGTTGCATCAATAATTGGTCACAAACCACAATAAACTGCACTGTATTCGGTAACCGAGCGTAATTTTCTCACTGAACACGACCCCATCCCTCGGTGTGGCCGTGAGAGTTCATGAGCACGACTCGACCGGCAGTGTGGTGCACTGTCAGTGAATCCAGTGCAGTGAAGTTCGAAATAACGAACACGGCTGGACTGATAGCTGCTGCTGATTGTATTTGGCAGTGTGGTGCACTATCAGTGAATCCAGTGCAGTGAAGTTTGAAACAGCGAACACGGCTGGACTGATAGCTGCCGCTGATTTTTCCCCTTTTAACGCAACACTGGCTTCTACACATCTGCCTTGGAAGCATTCCTAGACTATACAGGTCTAAACTTATCGCTACCTGAATGCATTTCTCAGTGGTTACCTATAGCAAAACACTCTTCAAGTTTTTGTAAAGGGGATGGCAAAGGGATAGAAAATTACAGTTGAAAGACTAAACATGAAAAAAGATGAGCTGCTTACAGGCCTGTATTACTAATTAATAAAGTCTGCAATTAGTGATTAAAAACCTGGCAAGGCCAGAGCTGCAAACAGAATCCAGGCTTGCCATCTCCAACTTCCTTGCTGTGATGATTTGAAAATCCCTAGTCTGTAGGTAGCTGTGCATCTGTTTTACATCCTTGGTAATGCTGCTATAAAAACTGGCTACTGGAAGTAAAGCTAGCTACAGGGCCTTGGTTTCAGGTGGCTGGTTTGTTCCTTCTTAAACATTTGGAACTCAGAAAATTTAATCAGAATCCATGGAACTAAACAAGGTGAGAGGAGAGTCCAGTCCAGTATCTTCATAATCCCATATCTCATACAGCTATCCAGCCTTGTCCAGGAAAATACAGGTAGCTATTTAGGAAGGCATTTCTATTGCACTTCAGTATATGTTTAGTGTTGGCTAGTTTCCTGGTTGAAGCTGTAGCATTTAAGCAGAGCTTTTTCAACTGTGAGCTGGAAAAAGAAGTAAAGTAAAGCAATAAGTATTTACACTCTCTGAGGAATGACAGACTTTGTGTTATGTGGTTATTCCTAAAATCTCTGGAAGGCATTCCTTCCTTTTCTACAGCATGTATTTACTACATGGAGTCAAAGGCACATGGGATTATCACAGCAATACTGTAAAATAGATATGTAAATCAACAGGCACTTCCCTTTTTTTCTTCTCCATACTGTTAGACAAAATAAAAATGCTACATTCTTGGTGATTAAACCATGTATTAGAAGAACTAAACACAGTGAGATTCTGGTAGGAGAGAGTAGGATGCCAGATTCTTGTTCCACTGTATACATATTTTACCCTCCAGCTCCATCTGGTTTCTCTGCCTGTCCTGTTTTGTTCAGCGAATAGGAAATTCTAGCTACTATTTGAAAGCAGAATCACTAAGACAGTGTTTGTTTCAATACCAAATTGGATTCAGAAAATAACTGAGAAAAACGGGAAAGTTATCTGGATACAAGGGAGAGCCAGAAAATGCTTTACCTTCTGAAGAATTGAATGGTGCACAAAGAGATCTCGTAAGTGGTCTATTTAAAAGGTTTAACTTGGGTAAGGTGTCCTACTATATGTCTCTACTGTTTCCCAATATGAATGTGTAAGCAGCTTTGGTTTTTAGAACCATACTGCCCTCCATGTCCAACTGAAGGATCAAAAATTCTACAGTTAGACTGGATGAATATTCCCGTATCTATACTGCAGTTGATCCCTAAATGACTCACAATTTTGATTCTCCATCCTGAGGTGCAATTAAGAGATCTGATTTTTAGAGCTAAAACTAGATCTCGCATGTGTGTGCATGGTGGTGGTGGTGGTCATCGATCATTTTAAATAGCTGTGACCCAAAGTACAAGCATTTCTAGAAAGAATGCAGTGAAAAGTCTTGCAGGCAGATAATCAGCTTGATACTCATTGTGCATCAGTACCACAGTTAAAGTTTCTGTAGTTCTTCACATGTCAGAAGAGTCACTGGGCCACAGCTCAGGACTGGGTACAACTTTCTTACTCCATAGCAGTGAGGCATGCTAGCACAGACAGACACAGACATGGAGCAAAAAAAATATTTCTTCCTGGAATTCTTTTTTTATTTTCAGCAGAGAGAAAGGGGCCAAAATATTCCTTTGCAGGTGTCATAGACAGCTTTGCATAACATATCACTGAAATGGTGAAGATACAAAACAAGTATTACCCTAACAAACAAGTGACTGATACTTCATGCCCTTAGAAACTTAGAGGAACAACTGCTGCAAGAGGCATTCAGACAGACACAGGAAAAAAAAACCAAACCAACACAAGAACAGTAGAAGCCACAATCCTCACTACTTAGAGTGAAGGTAGCTCACTGCCTATCACACACACAGTTTGACAGCAGCTTAGTGACTTCCATGATGACTCACAGAACCAACCCTCCTCACAACAGAATGAATCAGCACTATAAAATAAACGTGGCCCCTCCTGCAAACTCAGTAGCTCAGGTGGAGCTTATTTATTTCTCCAAGCCTGAGGAGTTGTAGAAATGTAACAGGAAAAAACTCCATGGGCAATCCACTACCACAGAAGAGTTGTTCTAAAGAAGGACCAAATGCAGTCAGCTCTTCCAATTCTTCCACAGAGTAGCCTTCCCCATTGAAAAAGGTAGATCCACTCAGAGAAGTCCTTTCTTCTGATACCCAGCCACCAGAGCTAAGCAGCAAAATACTTTGGAGATAACGTAGAATTGGTGGCTCCGATCAGAGAAAAGCTTCACAGTAGGATGACATTTATTCTAGGAAAGTCTCTGAAGCTAAGCTGTTTGGCAAACATGATGAAATAAAAGCGGAAATGGAGGGCAGGTCTCTCGATTGTAACTTTGAGTCTTTGAGACTTTTATTTTACCATCGCTTTTATTAAAATTCAGTTCTCTTGTTGTTTTAAGAAATATTTTGACTAAGCAGTTTCTCAGTGAAAACTGCAAATTCTTTGAGACTGAAACATCTTGTAGCAATGCATAAATCTTGCCCTAAATCTGTCAGAAATTAATTTTGATACCTGAAGTACAATGTCTGATCTACACTAAGAGTCTGCCCTTGGTCATTAACTCAAACATAATCAACTGTTCAAGAAGTGAGTCATTAATTTGAAAAAGGAGAGAATAGCAGCATAATACTTAGAACAGCATCTCCAGTATCTTTGTAATTAGCTCATCAACTCAAAAAGCAGCTTTTTTATTATTAGAAAGAAAAATGTAGAGTTGAATCCTTTTTTTCATACTACAGAACAAACAGCTACTGAAATCTGCTTTTGTGGGATGGTCACCGTTTACCACTGATAAGGAGGTTTTACTGTGTAAAGTCCAATGTCCAACATAGCTTGTCTGAGAGACAAAGAACCTATGTTTTCTTTAGCTACTCACAGTCTTTCACTGCTTTCATTCATTAATTGCTCCGATTTTGCAAACACAGGCTTGCCGCATTCTCAATGTCTCAAATGCACAGTGCATCAGGAAGCAGTGAGGCGGGCAGCTGCTACACTGGGATATGAGCTTGTAGCTGGGAGTCCTGTTACAGCTTCTGTGAGCCATGACCTCAATGACAAGGAGCTGAAATGCAGAACAGCAAGTGTGGGTCAGGATCAAGGATAGAGACAGTAATGTGTGTCAGAACAGAGACAAAACAGTTTGATGTCAAGCCAGGCAGCCCAGCCAGTGGGTCTGGGTTGAGGTGATGACACATTTCCTTACACAGCTGTGACTTGGCACAGTAAAACCTCGGCATAAGATCACCTCCCAAGGGAGGGAAAGAGCAAGTCCTCTTCTCTACAACAGCTCTTACTGGTGAAGGAGCTCAGACTCCTAAACTTAGCCAGCTAAACTCCTAGAAGGTAGATGTGCTCTGGGCCCTACATAATGATCTGAAGCAAGAAGGGAGAAGTTTCCTTACCTACTTATAAAACTTGCAAGAGGCTTACTGGTAATGAGCTATCACAAGCATCCACCTTGGACAGACTTGGTGGATAGACTCCACCTCTTAAAAGTATACAACATTCCCACAGCACTGTTAACTCCCCACCCCTCCTTCCTTATTTAAACGTTTTTCATCTTTCAGCTTGAAAACTGTCTCACCAAGACTTTTAAATTCCAAAGTGACATACTTTTCACTTTTCCCCAATCCCTCCTACCAGAAATGGCTACAAGAGAATCCCTACCAGACAATGCATCCTGCCCTGGGGTTTTTCCATTGTGCTATGGAAGACAATAAAGCTGCACTGTTTGTACCCAGGATCTGTCGGAGGATCTGCGGCCAATGCCTAGCTACCTGCCCTGGTCATGTTTCCAGAATCTAATCAGCAAGGTAACAGGGACAGTGGTGGAATAAAGAAAACCTCTTCAGTCAGTTATTACTACCCATCCCACCTTCTCCCCTTGGCCTTGGTCTGCTGCCAGAATCTCTTCACCCCAACATCTCAGTTTTGTGTCATTAATCACGTGCTCATTACTCATGTGTACTCATTAGTCCTGCAACAGAAGTTAAACACTTCTGCTTGTCTGCCACAACTGTGAGGATGTCACAGCAAAAGAGCTTTTACTCAGGGATACCTGTTCAACAGTGAGGTATCTTTCAGTGAAGCAACATGTTTGGTATGTCAGTCTATTATCTGCAGGCAAACTGTTTCTGCCTTTATTTTGAAAGTATTCTCCTACCTGGGAACCTAAAACAACTGTTGACAGAAGTATTAACAGGAAGAAAAACTGCTGCAAGTGATTAGAGGCTGGAGTTAGAATGGTGACAGGAAGGAGCAAAGAGCAACCAGAACATTCTACAGTACTGTTAAATTAATGGTTATGGGATAAGCAGAGAAACAAAATTCCCACAGACAAATCCTGGCTTTCTACGCATATGAAACAACTCACTTGGTGGATATTATTCTAGTATTTAGGGGAGTACTTTGCCAAATGAAACAGATGTAACCAGAACAAAGCAAACCTAAAAAACCCCACTGACTGATAGTGTTAGTGTAAATACATCTGAGTTTGAATGAACAATCAGAAGCAACTTTATCTTGGCAAATTCTGCAAGTGAGCCATAGCCTCTAGGTAGTCAAAGACCTGGTAATCAAAGATAAAGTGCCAGCAAGAAAAAACGCTTGTAGAAATCAGTATGACTTGCTTTTCTCAGGAATACTGTCAGCGAATGTTTTTCCTTAGATGCACATACCACAGTGAGTGTTGCAGATGTGCAAGGATTGTTTGTTTTTCCACCCAAGCTTTTTGTGGCCTCAGACCCCATAGCTGTTAATCTGAGACTGTGTTAGCCAGCACAAGCCTGGTTCAAGGGCACAGGCATCCTGGTATCTGGTATTGCTGAGCAGATGCAATCTACATCTACTGGAACGCATGTGTTGCTCGCAGGAGCTGATGGATGCACAGAACTTCTGAAAGTCTCCATCTTTTCTGCAAGCCAGAAAAATTAACATAGCACCATATTTTCAAACATTTTCATGTGATCACTGACACGCTTTCACTAAACAAAGCACTTATTGTAAGTTTGAAGTTAAGCATGTCTATGTACAAGAAACATGCAAATTGAGATCCTCAATTTCAAGTAAATCTTGAGGCCTGCTTATATATATATGTACGTGTACTTATTTTTGTAAGTGAAGTGGTGGACATTGTATAGAATGAAATTGCTTTTGACATTTTAATACCTCCTTTTAAAGATGAACATGGGTGACTCAAAGAACAACCAAACAGTGAGGCTGGGACCTTTAAAGCCCACCACATCCAGTGAACCTCATTGTGAAGTCACTTATACTTTCTCCTGTTAGCTCTCACTGCTGGTTGCATTGGTTGTATGTGTACTGCCAGCTGCAGTATGAAGCTGAATTATGCTGGGCCCCATGATAGTGCCATCTCTCTATCCACCTTGCTGGTTTAACTCACCCTCAGAGTTCCACAAGAGTACTTTTAAGAACTCATGTACAGGATACCCATCAATATTTGGAGTTCCATTGGTGCCTATTCAGCTACACTGGGCATATGAATTAGGGACTGTATCCATGATAAAGCACTATTTGTCTTAAGCTTGCACCTGAGTTGAACGCCAATTCTGAGCTCACTGTAGATGTTCTCCACAGCCAATGGCCCAGACCTGTGCCAATCTAGCAATCTGTAGTTAGCCATTATTGTAACTAAGCTATAAAATACAAAACAGTCTAAGTCAGCCTCTGGAGAGTGATGCCTCTACTCCTCTCTCGCATACAAAATCCTACACAGAAAGCCAGAGCAACTCAGCATATTGAATATTGTCATTGTCTCATCCTACTCTGAGAAAAAGCTGAATCTTCCTTGATGAATGCTTCCTTGCGTAATACTAAGGAGTGTAGAATAGAACAGTACCTCCCTTCACAGCTCCTCTCCCATCTTCCCTAAGAAAACAAATGTCAGGTTCCTTTAGCATAGTGGTTTTTTGGCAATGACTTTTCTCCAAGAGATTTACTGCAGCAGCCTTACAAAAGATTTGTAGCAGGCAGTCCTCCATCTGTAGTTTTACATCCTCAGTGCAAGAGCCATAATTCTCCTGAAGTAAAATGACAGGAGATCATAATGGCTAATCATGTATTATGATTATACTGGAAGGACTGTACTTGGCTTTGCATGTCTCCTTGGAGCAATGCACAAGTTTCTTACAAAGCTGAAACAAATTACATATTTGTGGTTGCTGCTGTGACACCAGTTAGATGCCTCTCCCCTCCCACAAACAATGATACTGACCCAGGTATTTTAAAGAACATTTGCTGAAAAGTGGAGGTTTTGGGGATTTGGATACTGGATATGGAATGTTCCAGATGCAAACTACTAGCATGACTCTCTTGCTCAGGCTAAAAACAATGTAAATGTGTGACAGTGATCTATTTATACACTTCAAGCACAGGTGTTCAATATTAGAATGAAGCCCAACAGGTATTAAATAGTGCAAAGCAACATGTTTAAATATAGAAAAGATATCTATTTTACTTTCAATATGGCATGAATGGCCTACCATAGATACAAAGTATAGGCATAGAAAGCCATTTTGCCAAAACAACAAAATATTATTCTTTCAATAAGTCTTGAACATTTATGACAGCTACCTATGGACAGGCCCTCCAATGTACCCCTATGTTGTCTCACCAGAAAGTTACATCTCTAAGAGTACAATGGGCCAAAAGTTTGATTCTGAATTGTGGAAAGAAGATTTCACCCTCCTGAACAACTCAAAAAGCTCTCTGCCGCTTTCTCTTTCCTTGAAGTCTGCAGTTCTTAAATTGAAACAGACCTAACGTGACCCATTTATGGGACCCCCAGTACAAGGTAGAATCATAGCAGGTTTTCTGACTTTCCCAGTAAGTTCATAGAATTGATCTCTCCTGTGTGGTCAGACACGCAGCAAGAAGAAAATCTTAGCTTTAACTTCTAAGAGCTCAGACTTACTGAGCAATATGCAGTTTTTCTTAGTACAGAGATGAGAAAGTCTGCAAGAATCCTGCCACTCTAATTGCAAAGCAGGATCACTGGGACGCTTTTGTCATGCCTGACTAAAATTCATAACTGACAGGATCTTTGATGTACAAACTGGAGTTTGTAAGATATAGAATCAGTTCTCTGCTTTGTGACTGGCGTCCTGTGTGACTTGGCACAAGCATCCATGCTGTAGTTCCCCAGCAGTAAAAAAGTGCAATAGCATGGCTGAACATCTCATAAAGACAATCAGTTTCAGGTGAGTTCTGAGATATATGTGGCCCCCAAGATAATGCGGCCACAGTGCTCTCAGTGGGTCAGTGGACTTTACCCCCATATTGCTAACAGAGATAGGCTGACATATTATTTGACACGTTTTCTGGAATGTCTTCACATGTTGTATTTTCATCAGTATTCTGCTGGTATCAGCAGAATCAGTCCCAATCCTGCACTGATACACATGTATGAAAGCTAACAGTTTGTTCACTGGACACATTATGGAGGTAATATATGTGATTCTGTATTTAAATAGATTTAAAACAAACCAACCAACCAACAACAAAACAATAAAACCAAACAGAAATACTGAGTCTAAGTACACAAGGTAGGGTTTTAAAAACGCAGAGTGGTTGCCAAGCATACATAGGTGTGGGTTTATTGGTAGGTGGAAAAAGTCAGCAGAATGATAATGAGCTGCATTTGTCTATTAGAACAGGGAGGCAAAAACATGGACTGTGAAAACGCCTTGCTGGTGCAATATTTAATTTTTAGTCTGCATGATGCAACCCTTCCCTTTCATTAACATCAAGGCTAGGTTTGGACTGCTTCTTGATCGAACACTTAGTCCAGTACTGAGCCCCTTTGAAAACTCCATCCAAAACCTTATATGTAAGAGCATATCCAAATGGTGTGCACTTACCTACTGCTATATTAAAGGTATTTATCTCATGGAACAAAAGCCACAGATTGTTTTGTATGTTGGAAAATCCTTCAGTATTTAAATATGGGTGCATAAATATGGGTCAAGATCCTACACCTTATGACAAAAGGTAAACATTATCACACAATTCATGCTTTCTGGAATGCTTCCTTATCTTTTTATTTATTTATTTATGCCCTCCCACACTTCCCAAGTGGAAGCAGCCTGTGTACAACCTACAATTTAGTCAAGTCAAGCACTCAAAGCATTCGTGTCATTTTAAGGCCTTCTTCCTGTTGCCGTCTCCCTTTGTTACACTCAGACAATACTTCAAAAACTCTAGTGCATCATTCTGATCTTTGCAATGGAATGAAAATGTATATAAAGCTCATCCTTCTTGGCCAATGAGAGAAGGGGAGACTCAAATCTGACACAGAAAAAAAGCTAGATTCTTACCCAACACTAAATCTGGGCAGTCAGATTTGCACTTGAGCAGCTTGTGATGTAACCGTGCCTTAGAGAAGATTACGATCAGCTTCAGAAAAGAATCTGTAAAGCACAATTCAAAAAATACACTTAGGCATATGCTTAATGTCCAACTTCTCTATTACTGAATTAAGATTCAGCACTTACCATTTCAATCCCTTTCAGTTTCTTCACGAAATACTAATATGAATAAATACAAAAGCAAGTACAATCATGAATAAGCAAGAACCTTTCAACTTTTCCTCTCCTTTGTGTGACTGGACAAACAAAGCACAGTTAAACTAATAAAGCCAGACATCTACCTCTGCTGCTATTACTGCATTCCTGTCAAAAACTCAACTAATTTCCTCAGGCCAGAAGCAGAGATAAGGGTAATTACTCTGGTGATTATTTCCAGCACACAGATTCATCAAAATACTTCTTACAGTTGTCACATACTTACACCCAGTTACCTATGCTACAGCTGGCATGTCTTTACAAACTTTTCTATAAAGGCTCCCCCAGCCAATGAAGGACTTGCATTTATTCCATTACTATCTTCTGATAATTGTACTGAATGTGCTTAGTCTACATGTGAAAAATAGAAGGCAGTATTTAATTGCCATGACAACACTTTCAGGTCCTAAATGAAACTATTTAAAGTCCTAAATGAAAGGACTATTAAAAATAAAACAAAAAAAAATCGGTCCATTTAATAGACTGACTAAATCACATCTATGGCACAGTCATCATGCTTTTGTTACGCAAGCAAGTGAAAAACACAAACACTGGGTCAAAAGTCAATTTTATAAATGGCAAAACTGAGAAACAGAAAAATTGAAAGAAGTGACATGTGGAAAGTTACACAAGAATTGACTATGGATTTCTTGTTATCTATTCTTCTGTCAATCACAAAAGAAACATTCCTCCTAGAGAGTGCTCCCGCAAAACAGTCCTTTGACGGTCACACCTTTGAATACAACAGAAATATTTGGATAGAACAAGGTGGAAAAATGAGAAATAATGGCAGTGTACATGTAAGCAGTACATGTTATTTTGATGAAGTGTTAGAAAATATGAAAATTATGAGAAGTGATGTTACTTGCCCTTAAACTGAGAAGAGCTAAAAAAAAAAAGTATGATTCACAGTTCACCCACATGCCAGTTTTTGTTCTATTTTGGAAGACTAACAAGACTCCTTCTCTAGTCACAAGGCCTCTTTGCCTCATTTTACCTCTCAAAAGATCACTTTAAACTTAAGTCATTGTAATGTTATTTCTAATCATAGATATTCTACTATATTGACAGAATAAAACCTACAGAGTTAAGATTCAGCAAACCAGCATTTTAACTTAAGAGTATAGCCTAATATGTTCAGGCCACATCCCAAAACAACTGCTGGGCCAGTAAACTTACCTCAAGAGGAACTTTCAGTTTCCAAAGAGAACTTTCTCATTCTGAGAAAAGCTGCTGCAAAATTATTTGTTGCCATGAATGGCTACAAGATGGAGCCACGTAGTGATCTAACTGGTTCAGAAGCTCTGAGGCATCCGTTGCTACCTGCATGGCTTAGGAATGTGGTCCAGCCTACAGTTACGACACTGAACTTGTACCAGTTAACTATGCAGCAAGTATCATCCTGATGTACTTCATGAAACCAGGTTTTAGTAGTTACTGAGGCATACACCTCAAAAGGATGACACATGCATTTCTGTCTCCGCAAAGCTCGCCAAAACCAGCTGCAAAAATATGGCAATCAGCTTGAACCCAAGGGACAGATTTAATTTCATCATTTCACCAGATTACCATTTCAGATGATTGGGTACTCTGCATGTTGCATCAATGGTAAGAGTGAGTCTAGAAAATGGGATAAACTACAATAAATGAAGTATAATAGAATCATGGAATCAACTAGGCTAGAAAAGACCTTTAAGACTATCAAATCCAAGCAGGATTTGAGCTTTGAGAGCATCAAATCACAGGACTGCCAACACCAGCACTAAACTATGTCTCTATGGGCCTCACCTACATGAATTTTTAATGCTTGAGGGATGGAGATTCCATCACTTCCCTGGGAAGCCTGTTCCAGTGCCTGAGCACCCATAAGACACAGGCCTGATAGACCGTGGCTCTCTCAAGCATCTCCCACCAGTAAGTAGAGGCACCTTCTGTACGTGCAAGTAGAGGCACTACAAAAGGGCCACACAAGCGGCGCTACTCTCCCTTGCCAAGAGCATCACCCACATGGAAACCACCCTGACAGGAGGACGACTTCCCCACACAGCTGTCCCGCACACCGGGCAGTGCTCCTCCTGCGGGGGGTCCGTAGGAACAAGAGGGACGGGCGTCCTGGCGCTTCCGGCTCTGTTAAGGCGAGAGCCAAGGCCCCACAGCCTCGCCCCGCTGGGACAGGCCTGCCCTACCGCCCAGGCAAAATACGCTCGGGCCCCGGAAGCGCCCAGGGCGCGCGGGCTGGGGCGGGGCGATGCGGGGGGCGTGGCCTCCCGCCCGGGCAGGTACCCTTCTCGCTGCAGTACCCTGACCCCGCCCCCCGCAGGCCCCGCCCCTTCCCCTCAGCCGCGGCCGCCGCCGCCGCGGGGGTAGGATGGGGGGGTGCCGCAGCGGGGCTGGTGCCGTAGCCGCGCTCCTCGCCTGAGCCTTCCTGGCCGTTCCCCTCCGCCGTCCGCACCGCGCCGCCGCCCCGGGGTGGGACGTCGCTTGGAGTGGATGCCCAGCGCCTGCCTGCCGCCGCCTGGCGCCTAGTGGCCACCGCCAGGGCAGAGACCCGCGGACGCCATGGGCTGCTGCAGCTCCGCCGCGCAGGTGAGCGGCCCGCGCCCGCCGCCGGACCTAGCTGCCCCTCTCCCGTCCCTTCCTCTTCCGTCTCCTGGCCCTGCTGTTCCCCGCTGCTGGGCCCTGTTACACCCGCAGGCCTGCTCTCCCCCACGGCTGTCAGCTCCCCGTCCCCAGAACTGCCACTCATGCTGTCCCGTTGCTGTCTATCCATTTCTGCGTGTGTAGCTGTGCTCTCTGGTGGCGGTGCATCCCCTTTACCCCGCGTTACCCCGCTCTCCCACGGCTGTGCACCGGTTTGCTCTCTCCCACTACCGTAGCCCCTAACGTATCTCTCCTGTAGCTGTGTATCCCCTTGCTACACCTGTAGCACCGCTCTTCTATGGCTACGCACTCGTATGCATCCTCTGGAACCATACTCTGCCCTGGCTCTGAGCCCTTTGCTTTCCTTTCTCCCGTAATGCCCCGCCGACGGCTCTGCTCTCCCTTGGCTGTGGACCCCGTTGCTCTCTTCTCCTGTAGTCTGGCTTCTTATGGTTGGCTGTGAGCTCCTTTACACCGCACCCCCAAGCCTTGGTGCATGTAACTGCAGCGTTTTGCTCCCCTGTAAAGCTCTTCTCTTCATTCTTACGGCTGTGCACCCCCAGGTTCAGCTCATATAGCCTTGCTCCCGCCATGCTACGCACTTCCACCCTCTGCATGGCTTTGCACACTGCTCTGTGCTCTGCTTTCCCTGTGGATCTGCATTATTTTGCCCCTTCTTCCCTCAGCCCTGCTATGGCTTTGCAGTCTTTGCCATACCCTGCTCCAGTCCCCTGCCATAGCTGCAGCAGCTGCAAGCCTCTAGTTCTCCCCTGCTATCCCCATATCACCTTACTACCCTGTCCTGTGTTCTCCACTCCCTCCTCCTTACTGCAGGGAGTGGGGAGCAGAGGCCTCTATGCACCCCCTATATATCTCTGCAGTTTTCCTGTTCCCCCGCCCCCATTCCTTGCAGCTTTTCCTTTGGGGCCCCTAGAGAGAGGGGCCACCTCATGGGAGGAAACTTGGCATGTCCAGGGCCTCCCCAATATGTTGCTTCTGGAAACGGAGACAGTTCTAATCCCAACCCCCTTCCGCACTCCATGGCCAAGGGCTCGGGTACCTCCCTGCGACCTTTTCCCTATGCGTGACCTGCCCCGTGCACATCTTATTTCCAAGCTCAGGTATTCTGTCTTCCCTCTCCCCCCACTGCACTGCTTTGCCCTTACTGACTCCTGTTTTTTCCTCCAGAGCGGTGCTGCCAAGCAAGGCACAATTGGGAGCTCCACCCAGCGCTCCAGTTTGCAGCTCTGCTTCCTATTTTAACTTTCCCTTTGAACGGCACGACCAGGGCTATTCTGTTTTGGCTTCTTTCTGAAGGCTGTAGGATGAACGATCGTGACTAACGCTGTGGCTATGCTTTGCCTGCTTGTAAATGTTAGTTTCTTTTGGTTGTGTCACTTGCGGTGGCTGGATCCAGCTTCCAACAGACTGCTTATGTGGGAAAGTCCGTCTCTGCTGTCCCAAATGACTCATCACAGAGATGAGTTTTTGTAGCTCATCCGTTCAGGCAGACTTTTTTTTTTTTTTTTCTTTTTTTATATAAGGGCTCTGTCCTTCCAATGCAAAACACTGCAGAACTGTCCAGTTGCAATAGAGAACATCCTTTACAGCAAATTTTGCTGCAAAGAGGAAAGCAATCAGCTTTATGGTGCATGAAAAAATGGTTTGAATTTTAGAGAAGGACATATATACCAGATGTTAGGGGAAGATTTAAAAATTGTTCGGTCACTGCAGTACACTGTTGGGGATATTGTGGAGCCTGTATTGCTTGAGGCTTGCTAAATATATATATATATAATATATATATAAAAATGTTAGATAGGTATCTGTCAGGAGTGGCTTAAGGAAAGCTGAGGCAGACTTGGAGCACTGAGAGTGAAGTTGATGTTCTGAAGTCTTTTCCAACCTTATTTTCTGTGATTCCTATCCCCATTGCTTTTCATAACTGTTTAGCGGGTCCTTTCTAGCTCTTCTTTATGAATTTAAATTGCTCTTCACTGTTACATTCTTTTTCTTAAATGAAAGTTCAGGCACATTTGTGGGTAGCATTAGATCAAAAGCAGAAGAAATAAGGGATTGGATGGTTTAAATATCTGGCTTCTTCATAGGCTTCTTCTTCATAGATTTTGTTGTTTAGTGAAATTTTGTGTTCCCCTGTCGGGGCGTGTGATGTTAATAGTATGCTACTGAGCCTCTTTCATTTGTTTTCCTTGTGTGTGGCAAGATATGGTACAGTGAGCTTTGAATGCCATATATGTAACTGAAGTATAAAGAATAGCTGTTTATTTAATCCCCTGGCCATAAGCAATTGTGTGTCTTCTCAGGAAATTCAAATCAAAGGCTAGTTGCTGAATGTTTTATCCGCAACAGTTTTGTAGGTATATTGATTGCAGAAACCTTGCTACCAAGAGTACAGCATTATGTTAGAGCCTAATGTCTGTCTTATCCTTCCTTTTATCATTAACAATAAATGTTGTGTTCATCATCTACTATTGTCTTTATACCTTCCCCTCTGTTATTTCCTCTTAAGCTTTCCTTGAGCAGGGATCCATCAGATGTTCCGCCATGCTCCCTCACTTCTTGCTTCTCCCCGCATACCTTCATCTTAGTCTTTGCCATACAGTCTCTCCTCTTATTATGGACACCTCACCCTCATTCCTTATGACTGTTTATCGTGTTTATTTCTTATTAAGTATATTCTTCGGCTCTCTAGCCTATTTGAGCTTCATCTGCTAATACCCATTTCTGTTTCTGAGAGAAATTATTACTTCTGTTTTGAGTTTGCCAGCCGTCTTACCTGATTGCTGCATCTCCAGATCCCTTTCTCATGACTGCCACCTGCTCATCTCATTTATAATAATGTAGTACCTATGACTGGTTGTTGAACATGGCAGATTTCTTTGACGTCTTCTTCCTAACTTGTATTTCATACTCAATTATCACTCTGATTTTTTTTCTTCTTTCTCCCTGAATGCATTTCCCAGTTCCTTTGCTTTGCAGGCTGCCTAGAAATCTGCCTTAAGCTTTTTCTATAGTTCTTCTTCCCCTGCAGAATCTAGAGATTTCCAGAGAAAAAACAATTAGATTCAGCACGTTTACCTTTGCTCAGCACTCTTGCCTGCTACTTACAGTGATGGATCCTCATGTTTGCTTTCCGCTTTTATTTCCTTTAGCAGTTAAGTGTGACTCCAAAGCCCCATTCATTCAATTTTCTGTTTTAATTCCAAATTTCTGGGTTTTACCTCTTGGCTGCCATCTTGCTCCCTTCATAATTTTATTCTGAGTTACTATTCTCCATCCTTAAAGCTGTCAGCGAACTATAGTCTACTTCCCTTCTATTCCAAACTGAAGAAATTACATTTGTGTCATGCATTCTCTCCTCCTTCGTTGTACTGTTCCAGTCCAAGTTCCATGTGCTGCTGAAATTCCCTTCATTAAGATCCATACAGGTTCATTTTAGCCAGGTTGCAAAAGTTCCCTTCCTTTCTCACACTCCTTGATCTGTACCGCTTTCAATATTATCTGTAATTCTTGGCCACTTGATGTCTTATTCTTCCTGGACTTCTGTAATAGCATCCTCTTGTTTTTCACTGCCTTCTACTCTCAGATTATTTCTATTCCACTACTGCTGTCTGTGCTTGTACTTACACTCTTCCCCCCCATTTGTTAACTTACCTCCTTTTATTATTGCCTCCAGATTATTCAACTTGAACTGTTAAGAGTGATGTTAACTTAATACACTGTCGTGGTTTAAGCCTCACCCAGGCTAATAACTCACGAAGTTTTACTCTCTCACTCACTCCCTTCTTTCTTCCCCCAGTCCCGGGGGATGGGGAGGAGAATTAAACGAATGCAACTCGCACAGGTTGAGATAAGAACAGTTTAGTAACTAAGGTATAACACAAATCACTGCTGCTACCACCAGTAATAATACAAGAGAAATACAAGGAAAGGGAATACAACTGCTCACCCAAGCCCGACCCAGCCAGTGCACCCCCCAGCAGCGAACCCCCCAGTACCAAAAACCTGACCATGCCGTGCACCCCCAGTCCACTCCCACTGCCTTCCGGGTCTCCGCGCCCCGACTTCACATCCCGGACATGACGTGCTATGGTATGGAATAACCTCTTTGGTCAGTTTGGGTCAGGTGTCCTGTCTCTGCTTCCTCCTGGCTCCCCTCCTCCCTGGCATAGCATGAGGCTCAGAAAGTCCTTGGCCAGATCAAAACATTACCAAGCAGAAACTATAAACACTGGTGTTATCAGTGCTGTTCCAAGGCCCAAAATCAAAAACACAGTGCTGCACCAGCTACCAAGAAGGAGAAAAAACGACTGCTACTGCTGAACCCATGACATACACCATAATGGACTTTCTCCCAGGTGTGCACATTCTTTCCTGTTATTCTGCTGCTTTTTTACTTGTTGAGGTGTTTTAATCTGGAATACTTCTTTCCAGTGTATTTCTTTTTTCCATTTCAGGCTTATTCCATGTTCAGATGAAGTACTTTAACTATTCCTGGTGTATTATCTTCTGGGATTTGCACTTGTTCTTTGTTGTCACAACTAGAATTCTTGTTTACCTGGTGTTACTTTCTGATGTTAACAATTGTGTCATCCTGTTTGGTTCTTTAGGGGCTTTTGCAGTTCTCTGCTTACTTAGGTGGATTTAGCTGTATCTTTTTGTGTCTCTTGACTCTCACCATCTTGAACCTTGAGCTGGTTGAGAAAACTGTGTGCAATGGCAGCTTCATATTGCAGTTGTTGTCTTAGAGCAGTGTGTATACTCTTCATTAATTACTATGGCCAGATCCTCCTAAAACTTCTTTGAACTGTAGTTAGGCCAAACTGTGCTGACCTATATGAGATTAAAACCTTGTAAAGGACAGGAGGAAAAAAAGCCCAAAACCAACCAAAGACTCCTGTCTTGCGGTGCTGTTGGTTATCAATAGCTTCATGTGGCTTCAGTCATCTGTCCTCCCTTGCAATGTCTTTATCATGAGCTTCTCAAGATGGGTGCTTCTGTCTAGGTTCAAATTGTTCATCATGGATCTGCTATGCAACAATGCTTAAAAAATTTCTACCCAGTTTTGATATAGGTGTTTGGGTTTTGTTTTTTTTTTTTTTTTTTTTTTTTTTTTTTTTTGTTGTGCTGTTTTGAAAGGATCTTTCCTTCCTGTGTGTTGGTATCTTTTGAGTGAATGGTGCTGTAGCTCAAAAATGATAGAATAATCGAATTTATTTCAGATCTTTAGTTTCATTAAGGAAGAGAAATGGAATCTGCAGTTGAGTGGCAATATTCTTGTCCATTTCTTTTTGTTCTTCTCCTTCATCAGTGGTATTTTCTGCTATCACTGCCTTAGTCCATTATAAAACTGGTTTTGCGGGAGATAACTGTTGGAGTTAAACACTCCCATGTCACCATAAGTATTAGGCTATGCTATAGATCTGTTGAAGTATTTCATGTAGGGTTTGGGGAGTTTGTTGGCTTTGTTTTTTTGTTTCTTAAGCAAGCAAACTTACCTTTCAGTGTAACTCAGATTGCTCCACTGATTGAGTTTATAGCACCACTCCATAAATTTCACATTATTTTATGTAAGGGGACAGAATTTCATAGTTCATGAAGGGGAACAAGCTGTGGAGAGAAGTGGAACTTAAATTGCTTTCTCTTGAAGTAATTGTTATACAGAATCCATCCTTCGTTTCTGCTCTTACCCAGTTGAATTCAAGTGGCTGATTCTAGTTAAAAGGCGTTTGCTTTATCAAGATGTTACAGGAAGCAAGACTTTGTGATGTCTTTGTGTTGGGACAGGGGAACACTGTGCATGTTTGTTTTATCTTTACAGCTTTGTATGTTAGTGGCTTAATCTAAGATATATATGAGAAGCTTAAAATCTTGATGAAAATTGGAGGCATAACTGGGATAAACATAGCGCATGTTCTTGGTGGTTTTACAGGTGGCCTTGGTTTTTACAAGACTAAAAGGAGGAGATGAAGACATTATTTTCATCCTTAACTTTCCCTTGAGTGTCTGCTGTCAAAGCAACACAAAATAAATCTAGAATTCCTAACTTAAAAATAAATTTGTGATTGTGATTAAATGTTGCTTCTGAACTGCTATGGTCAGTGAAGAGCATTGATTGTACTTCAGCCATATATCTTCAGCAGTCAGAGGTTCTTGCAGCCAAATGACTATAGGGGTGTCAAAATATGCCTGTTTCATTGTAGGTGTGGGTATGATCATGGTTATAAAGACCAGCTCAGTAACAGTGTTGATGGGCAGAAACAGAATGAGTTGTGTATTCTACTTCCAGGAGCTTGGAAGCTTGATTTCCCTTTCAACTCACTGACCGTAGATGAAGCTTCCATTCTAGCCTCTGGCAAGCAGATAGAGTATGAAGGATGAAGAGTATAAGCAGGATCCAAGAACAGTGCTAATGATTCAGGCAACTCATGAAGCTGTTGGGTACTTCTTGTATTTCTGGTCTGTGAGCTCTGTTCATTTCCCGTGAAGCATGAGGTGTCCTTTTACAAATGCTGTCACAAGCAACTGCACAACCTGTGCAAATAATTCCTTTTGATCTTAACATAGAAAGAAATGTTTCAACTACGTAGACACTTGTAAGTACTCTTTCAAACACTTTGAGCTTTTCCCACTAAGGACTAGCTCCTTCTGAAGTTCAGGCTATTTTTCAGTTGCGACACATCTGAAAAGGTTTAAGTAGCAAATTATTTCCTGTACTTTGTCAGGTAACTCAAAGATTGACTTTTTTTTTTAAGTACTTCAAGAAGCGATAGTTTGGATTAAGAACCAACATGGGACACTGCATCCTTACAAGACTTGGTTTTGATAAAGTGAGGACAGTTTTGGAAAAGGTTAATTATTGTTCATTGTTAATAGTGAATACTAAATCCAAAGCTTATGTTATTGATACTATATTGTTATATATTATATTACTGTAACTATTAGCAGCTAAAATGCTGTCAGCCATCAGACTCTTAGGTTAGTAATTGTGAGGGTATATTCAGTATCGTTCAGTTGAATGCTTTTATTTTTCATTATGAAGAAATTACAATGGTTGTTACGCAGTGAAGTTGTCAACTGTGTTTATGCTGTTTACTCTAAAGACAAGCTTTCACTTGTATATGACTTTTTCTGCTTTGGGCTGACTATTATTTTTGTCCCTTTGAACTTACTTCAGTGGTTTCTTTTGTGAAAACCAAAATTTGCAAACCAACTTGACAGAAACTGGGATTCTGCTTTAATATTATTTCAATACCCAGTGCGTGATGTGCTGCAAGAACAGGGGATGATTGCGGTATATAGGCAAGCTGAGATTCCAATACTGCATTTTTACATGCTAGTTTCTAGCTTTTGCTATTTTAACAAGTGATGCTACGGTATGGTGGGGGGTTATTGCAAGCAGAACACGGGGACTTCTGCCTGGATTTTGTGTCATTATAAATGTAATGTAGTTAAGCAGCTGTTTACAGCAGAAATAAACTCTGGCCTAATGTATCCCCAGATACATTATTTGACTGAGGAAGAGACCTCTGAATGTCATGTACAGATCTGTAGAAACAAAACAGGAAACGCGTTAACGTATTATGTTTAAGGTCATGATAGGCATCTCCTGGGAATGCTTTGTCAGACTCCCCCTAGCTTGCTATGAAAAACTGCAAAATCGTAGAATAGTTAGGGTTGGAAAGAACCTTAAGATCACCTAGTTCCAACCCCCCTGCCGTGGGTGGAGCTAGGTGATCTTTTAACGTTCAGTTTCCTATTTGTAGGAAAGCATGCTTATGCAATAGCTGAGGGCTTGACACATCATTTCCCTTTCCATTCTCCTCCCATCCTTTCTTTCATAAATCAGACAAAGCCTTCTTAGCTTTAGTTCCTCTTAGTCTAATACGCTTTCAGGGTCCTCCAGCACTGCCCTCTCTTTTTTTGTAATCTTGAGTGGTTTTCTTCTCTTGTTATGCCAGACTTTTTGACCTGTAAGTTGGGATTTTATATGTAAGAAGTGATGTAACCTTCCCCCAGAATATATGCTGAAATTTTTCATCATTGTTAGAGCAAGTCAGGGAGAAAGGGTTCTGAGAAGTTTTCGTTGGGCTCTTCTGCTTTTCTGGCTTTTGTACACAGCGATAAAGAAGAATGTACACAGCCAATGTATGCAACAGTTAGTTCATAGTGTTCAGTGTAGTGCCATAAGGACCATGTTTGTGTTGTCACATGCAGATGTGAGCCTCAAACCTCGCAGAACCTTCTGCCAAGTAAGCCTTCTTTTGCCTTTGAAAGGTAGGACCTTCTGTGAGATTGTAAATGCAATAGAAAAAGACACAATTTTAAGATTTTCAATTGAGGAACCCATTTGGATGTAGGATGCATTGTGAAAGAATATTTAGCAAGGCACGATGAATATCTGTGGTGTTACTTTTCACAGCAGTACTATGCAGGCCACCAGCTTTTAGAGAGCTGTGATGTTTTTGGTCTTGCATTGTGGCTTTAGACACTCTAAAAGGGTGAAAAGTTCTTTTAGAGAAAATTGCTGATCTCACATGAAGCGAGTACAAAGAACAGGGTCAGTGTTTCCTATGGAATGTCCCTTATCTTTTGTGAGGACCATCAATGTCTTTTGTGGAGATCATCAGTGTGTTATATATATTTTTTTTTTTCCTGACAATGTTATATTGTGATAAAAGCTAATGCATTTGGAAGCAAAGTGTGTACTTTGACAATATTTTACCAGTCCAGAGCTTCGAAATGTTTTGTAATGTGGGACTTGCAGTCTGTTAGTAAGAATAAAATCTGAGAATCTGTTCAACACATTGATACACAATTAGAAAATACAGTGTGATAAAGTAACTTGATAGGTGCAAAATATCTTTAGAAGGGAAATGGTTTGGGATTTGGTTGGTTGGTTTTGTTCCCCCCCCCCCCTTTTTTTTTAACTTCTCCCCCGTGACTGGTTTTTGCTAATGATTTAAGAACCACGGAAGTTCCAAATATGCACTGAAATGGGTATTTTAATCCCCTGAGTAATATTGCTGTGCTGTTTGTAAAGTGTCCTTATTTATTGCTGCTTTCAGATAAGTACTTAACAAAGGGTAATGAGGAAAAGAAACACTAGCTAAATACTTTGAGGGTTAAAACCTGGGCTTTTGTGTGCAGATGGCTTTATTTCTAAACTTCAAAACATCAGCAGGTGTGCTGATCATGTCAGCTCTTTATTTAATCAGCTGTGTTATGTTTCAAGATAAATATTTAAGTTGTAGACTGAGGTGGAAGCAGTTTTAAAAGCAGTGTTTAAGTTGACTGGAAAGATGACTGGAAGATGATATACAACACAACATATGTCAGATTCATAAGTAAAGTCTCCACATATGAGTTTTCAGGGTAAACATCTTTATATTACACCATCAGTAATGTTTTAAGTGCTGTCTTGTGTGCTCTCAAATTTGTTTACATTATGTTGAAAACTCATAAATATTGTGTGTGAAGTATGAGAACATTACTGCAGTAGCAGGTGTGGACATGTTGTACTGGTAGTATGCATAGTCTCTTGGGAAGCAAAATATAAATCTGTTACCCTTTTAGCTGGATAACTTTAAAGCAGCATTACGCCATCAGGAAACTTTTTTCCTAGCAGGAACTCTGAGTTTCATACTTACAAATAGGTGCATCTTTTCAGTGTACAAGGGGTTGGAGAAATGGTGATACGGAGCTGTTAGGCAAATAAGCATGTGGGTATCTAGATGTAAAGTGCTGGCATGTGGCTTTCAGTAAAATCCAAAAGCGTGACTAATGTCTACTTTGCAGTAAATTGAAAAATAAAGTGTTTTTGAATGAGATTGAAGCAGAAATCCCACAAAAATGGGTGTTAGACATCACTGTGATTTGCATGATCTCTAAGGGGGTCGCTCTTGGAATTGCCCCATTGTTTGGGCTTGTTAACTAGAGGATAGTGTCATCATGGAGAGTACTTGCAGGGGTCAGTGTGTGGTGTTTTCCTTTCTTTCTAGAGAGGCTGCCACTTGTAGCTCTAATAGTATTAAAGTGACAAGTTCACTTGCCCCTGGAAGTGGGAGACATAGCTTTGGTTCTGTAAGTCTGGGGGATTTCAAACATCTGCCTCCCAGGAAAATGCTGTCATTGGCAAGCTGCATGGTGTAGGTGCAATACGGCTCTTCCTTAGGGGTATATCCAGGATAAGTCTACTCTAAGAGATTTTTTTTATGTGTTTATGGAGATAGTTTTATTGATATGGTGTAGTTCATCCTTTCAGGGAACTTGTAGAGGTGAGTGAAATAAAAATCTGGGTTTGCTGGTGTGTGTTCCTCCTCTAGTAATGGAAGCATACCAATAATTTGCTGTATAACAGTGTTTTATTGTGACTCAGAGAATCATCTGAATTCATGGTTAAGTATAGTAGGCTACTGCTTGGTGCTGTGTCTGAGCACCTGTATGTCATGCACAGGAAGTCTGTAGGTAATGATGGGTGTTTTAACTAGGGAGCTTCACACAGTGCCCTCAGGCTTCACAATGATGCAAACTAAGGGTTTTCTATAAACTGCAAGATAGAAGATGCAGTAATTAACTGAACTGAGTTTTAACACTTCGAGACTTTGCTTTGTGCCCTTAGAGTGCATTCACCTCATGAAGATTTTATATGGAGAGCTAGTTTGAGTTGCAACTTTTGTTCTCAGAAGTGTACCTTTGTGGGGAAGTGAGTGTCGTTTTGAGGGATGTTTGGGGTTTGGGGGCTTTTTTAGCAATAGTCTCATTCAATCTTCAGAGTAATAGAATATCCTAGACTAATTACAGATTTCATTCTCCCTAGAGGTAATAACAGAGATGTTCATGTTGGCACTGTCAGGGACTCTAAGAGTGTTTATTTGTGAAGCTATTAGAAAGTGTCCATATACTTTCTCTGCCTCTCAGTATGAATACTTTTCTGCAGTGTATTTAACATGTTAGAAGTTCCCTAGTGCTTTTGTTCGAAAATGTGAAGCAACTTGCTGGATTTTAATTGTAGATTCTGATGTTTTACTCATTGTTCAGTCATTACCTACTAAGTTGGCAGCGTATGCAGAGAAATGCTCTGTTTCTCATGAAGTAAGTTACTGATTCACGATTATAGTGAGACACACTTGAAATATACGTATAATGAGTATCATGTATGTTTTAACCACTCTGTGGTCAAAATTTATTTCAGATGCAATATATTAGTCATCTTTCAGTTGTCTGACATCCATAGTGAAAGGAGAGGAATGTCTAGTAGCTTCATTTGATGTCAGTGTGATTGCAGCTGCTTATGTGTAGGGGACTTTGTCTTGGTTTTGTGTCTTGCTTTGGGTTGGAGGTATCCAAAAATATCCTAAACTATTAGTGCTTGGGGTCAAGATTAATTTCCTTTTCCTCTTTAGGCTCTAGAATTAAGATCTGTTCAGAGGTGTAAGAAGTTTCATTAGGACAGTATACAGTTGATACTAGTGCTTCTCTTAAACAGCTGAGTGGTATGGAAAGGTGTGCCATGTCTTGGACAGGAAAATGCTATGCTGTCTGATAAACCGTAGAATTATGTTCTTATGATGGAAGCATTTTGTTAAACTAGTAAATTACGGTTCCTCTTTTTTATAGGTGGTATGCTTCCTGCTAAAGGCTGGCGCGTGACTGAGAGTGTTCTTTAGCTTCTAAGGATACGTAAAATGAGTAAATGATGACTTCTAGACTGGATGACTTCTTGGTGACAACCTCTTTAACCTGGCTTTCCTGTTTCCCAGGGACAACTCAAGAGTGGACCATGCCTTACATGTCATTTTGTGGTGTGCACAGTGTGACAAATGGATCCACCAATTCTGAAGCATTGAACTTGCATTGTAGGTGTAAAATGACTGCATTATGTACTCACTATGCTATTAGGATAAACTGAATGCTGTTTATGTAGTCAGTCAAATCTCTGGCACTTTTTTAGAGCCAGCCTTCCTTTTAGGAAAAGTAGGTTCTGCAAGAATCAGTGGCAGTTTCCCACAAAAGATCCAGTCAGGATGAGTATTCATTTTTGTCTCTTAGGACTGTTTATTAATGCTTTGTGCATACTGTAGCTCCTATGTAGATAGGTAGCTACACAGTCATTTCTGAATTCCTTGATTTACATATACAAACAACAGTCATTTCTGTTTACTCTGCAGTATTGAGCTGCTGTCACATATACTCTGAATTTAGATGTTACATGAAGGTGATAAAACAAAGAGAAACAAATTGAAAGGGCATATAGTTAGATGAATATGGTTCTTAGGATGGGTTTTTATAAAAAAAATATCTTAAAGTTACACATCAATAATCATATCCTTGAGGATTTATGAAACTGCAATAAAAACTATCATTTAAAAATAATAAAACCCTGAAATACTTGCAACCCCAAATTTTCAGTATCTTATAATTTTCAAAACTGGTTAGAAATTAGAGCAAGAAATATTCCACGTTTTTCTACCATGACTCTGCAGAGACAAAAAACTCCCTTAAATTAATTAAAGCTATTTAAAAAGTTAACTTACATAATCTTTTTGTAGTAATTTAAACTGCTGGTAATTTACATTAAAAAAAAAAATGGTCTATTTTTTGCTCCTTCAGGAAACTATGTGTTTCCCTCTCCCAATAACTCTTAAAGATCATTGATCCAGCTTAGCTAACTTGGCAGTGATAGCTAATTCAGCCATGGTAGCTGGTTCAGAGATTCATTGTGAGCTCAGTGAAAGATTGAAGTCGAAACACTGTTGCCGCAGGGAAAGGGGCTGTAAGGTGGCTGAATTACTCTTAAATATCAGAAAAACCAAATGAGAAATAAAAAAATAATTAAAAATCAGGAATTGTTTCTGCTGCATGAAGGACTATGATCAGAACTTTCCCTTTGTTAGATCAGAGGAATCTGATTGTACTGTGCAGAAAGACCAAAGGAAATCAATCTTAACTAGTTCCATGGCATTTAGAACTATTGACTTGTTTTCTAGCTTGCTTCTGTGATTAAAAAACAAAAACCAACTGTATCCCACTGAAAACATTAGGCACAGACACCATTTTGAGGAATAAATGGGAGCTCAGATATGCTTGCATAACAGCATTTAACTGGCAGCCTAACACAATAGTTCTGTGAAAGGAAGATACAACTTACAATTTTCTTACATTTTGTAGATGATCTTAGGGGGGAGGTTTTGTAGAGGGCAAACTGCTATCATGTTTGAGATATTAAAAACTTGGAAGGTGGATGTAATATAGAAGGGAGGCTAAGTGCTAAAAGTGGTTAAAAATTCGGCATGCCTTGATGAGGGGACAGTAATGACTAGGTTTGTTTTGTGAATTTATCCAGTCTTTAAGGAAAGGTCAAATAATGAATGAATGTAAATGGTAAAAGCAGTGGTGACTATCCTGTACGCTAGGTCTGTGTCTGGCAGTACTGTAACCCACCAGCTGAGCCAACAGAAGTTTCAGAATTTGTAAATGGTCTGAGAAGTCACATCCTTAAAGCATGGTCTGAGTTGCTAAGGGGGGAATGGGTCAAATGCTGAAGTGCCCAGGTACGCTGAGATCTGAGAAAACTTTGTAAATCTAGGCCTGATTGTTTCGATGGTTAACAATACTGTGTCTCATATTCAGTATTCAATAGAAAAAAAGTGGCCGTTTCTAGCACAGGAAGTACAAAAGCTTATTCTCAATGCCTGCAAATGGAAAACTGAATGTTTTGCAGCATCTTTGTCTTGCGTTAGAACCAGGTTGAATTAAAAAAAAAGCATAAACCAAAAGAACTTGCTGCTTTTCGGGAGGGAATGTCAAAATGTGTGCATTTCAACTTTCCTGTGGTACTCTCTGTTATTTTTGCTTTAAGTGGCATGAATTTAAATGAAATGCTGAAGTAGAAGAATATTGGGTCACTATGTTTCATATGCATGTAAGATTTTATCTAGTGTTACTTACAAGTAGGGGTAATGAACAATTTGTCCTGTATGCATACCTTTGAGGATTTTGGAGCACTTGAACTTGGAAGCCTTCTCAGCCAGAACAGTGTAGCTCATGTAACTGGTATCTCATGGAGTTTAACTCTTCAGCTTTCTGGACATGTACATTTTTAAAAATGTCTTCTCTGGGCTTTCTTAACAGTATGTCTGGTAGTCCTGGAGTTAGATTAGCAGTTTGGAGGACTGCTCTTTCTCATGACTCCCTGTAGGATTTTGATGGGACATGCTTCATCCTGGATCTCTTCTGAGACTTGCTTTGGGCTGAAAAAATGTGAGGGTTGTATTTGTCTTTTCTGGTTTGGTTTTTATTTTTGTTGTTGTTAACTACTTGAATGAAGCTATGACTGTATTCTTATGACCTCTGTGTTCATATGGTAATTGTAATAGTCCCATACTCTCTAATTGCTAGCTTAAACTCACTAGATGAAGTAAAGCCTAGCATCTAACCTCTCCCTGCCTCTCCTTTTCATACAGTGGACGTTTCTGAGATCAGTTGTTCACTGGGCTGTCCTTAATTCAGCCCATCTGTCTCAGTAGCAGCTTTGTTTTATTCTTCCTAAACCATATGATCACCACAAGATTTTAGGATTTCTTTCTGCTGCTTTTCTCATGATATTGCAACGTCCTCTGCTAATGGCAAATTCCATATTATCCTGATCTTATTCCTGCACAGGTTTGGAAACGGGGTGAGACAGGCTCTTTTTGCCTGCTTTCCACCCTTGGGTGATAGTGCTCCTGTTAATCTGTGCTGTCATTAACAGTGCACAGATAGTCCTGTGCTTTATTAATGACAAAAATATCCATAAAGAGCATAGCATAAATTATGAAATTTCTGTTTTAAGAGAAAACTTGAAATTAATAAAATAATTTCCAAAGGTTTTCTTTTCCTCTAGGTTCTTTAGCATTCTTGCATCAGCAAATACTGAATGCTTTTAGAGGAAATGCTGAAATGGGTAGAAGTGGCAATTTAGGATTGCAGGCAGGGAATGCCTGCTAAAACTTTATGGTAGTTCAGTTACAATGGAGGCAAGACATAGTTTCTAGACTGCAAAACAAACAACATCTGTTAGACCTTATGTTGACCATAGATTAGTGATTTGTCTTGCCTAAGCATGAATATCATGGTCTAAGTAAGCATCTAAGGGTATAAAGTGGACGGGGAGTAATCACTAGGAAGATACATACACCGGCAGGAAAGACGAGGATGAAAGGTGTGAAGCTATGGAAGAAAATTCAGTGGGAATCCAAGGAAACAACTGAGAAGAAAACAGTAGATAGATAATGGCAGCCAGCTTGAGTTGTAGCAAGGTCTGGAGAGAAGAAAGATTGGACAGGATATTTGAGAAGGGTGTTTTTCTAAGGGGCTAATAATTTCATATCATGTTCGTATGCTAGGTGCCCTATGAGTTGCCTCCAAGAGTGCTTTTTGTTTAAAATACTTACCCCCACCTCCTTAAATTGTGTTTTGGGGCAGAGTAGAGGCTATGGACACAGAATGAATTCTTCTGCATGACCTTCTAATAATGTGCTACACTGTGGCATTTCAAGTTTCTTTTTGATGTTTGCAGTCCGCTTGGTAAATAAAATGGATTACTTACGGTGTTACTAGTCAGACAACCTAAATCTTTGCAAGACCTATTTCAGAGGATGCCCAGTGGCTTTTAAAAATCCTATTAAAAGATTTTGTTTGCAGATGTACAGAGGATGAAAACCTTACAAAAACCAACCACACTATGTAGTGCATCTTACTGCTCCCCTTTTCATCAAGGGCGGTTTGCTCATAAGGTGCAGCTATAGCTGAAATTGGTCTTTGCAGTTTGTAAATGCAAGTAAGTCTCTAAAGAATCCAGAGTTGGAGTTGATTTAGGAATAAGCATCAAGCTTTACATATTTTATGCAACTATGATTATGCTAATTATAACAATATAAATGTCACAATCTTCTTGCAAATGTTAAGTTTGGTGTGTTAGTTTTAAGTGTGAACTGCCAGGATCAGAAGACAAGTTTTGTTGAATGAATGTCGTAGAATTGATAATATGATCTTTTAGCACCTTCCAGTACTGATTATTGAATAATCATTTTTTTATGATTTTATGAAAAACAAAGAAGTTTGACTATTCAGAACTTGGAGTGAATTTGCTCAGTTTGAGTTAAAAATACAAACATAATGTCTTCAGGTGGAAGCTATTTAATAAATTACTGCAAAAGTAGCATGGAATTCCCGAATGCAAAGACAGACTACTTAGAAAACTGTGTGGTTTGAAGTATGGTATATGCAGGGTTTCATTTATGTTATGCCCAGTTTGTAGTTTTTTAATGGTAGCATTTGAAGAGCTTGCTTTGTGCCTGTGGCTTAGCAAAAACTAAAGTAATGAATACGAACAAACCCACCCTGCTAATATCACATGCGGTATACACTATTGCTTTTTTGGAGAAAAATCTGAAAAAATACATACTGGAGATAAAAACTGTTGATATTTTACCCAACCATTCTGTTTTAATTCAGTTCTGACATTTGCTACCTTGTCAGCAAAGACTTGGAGATGCTTCAGAGTCCTGGGAGGAAAAAGAATTAAAAACTTTGAATAGGTTACCTCTTTTCTTCTGTCTCTGAAGAGAGCTATTCTGTACTCTCCCCATATCAGTCTCCTCTTCTTCTTCTTCAAGTACGAAAATAATGTATGTGGGTTTTGGGTCTTAGTGGAAGTATGTGAAGAGTTAGTATTTTGGGAGCTAATAGAAAAAGCTTGTATGTGTAACTATCTTTAAAAGTAGCTATAATCAATATTCTTGTTACAGTGAACAAATTCTCATATGGTGGTTAGTTCTGTACTACAGTCAATGCTCTTTTTTTAAAAAAACAAACAAACAAAAAAGACCCCCAAAAAAACAAAAAAACTGCCATTGTTTTCTTAAATCCATTTCACCTTGATGCCAGAATGACTGTTTTAACATATTTCAATTATCTTAGCAGTATATACACAGTTGAGAAATTTTACCTCAGGAGCAGCAAACTCTTTGAATTGCTTACAACGCCTTCATTATACTCTGCAATAGAACTTCCATCACTGAATATTTCAGCCTTTAAGTACACACACTTTCCTTTCTGGCACCTGGGCTATAGTGACTAGGGATTTTTTTTGCTGAAATGTTAAGCTCAGCTGCCTCTTGGCAGGCAGAGAACTGTTCCTTTAACAAGAATTTATTACCTCGTTTCTACTTTCACTGTGTGCAAAACTTGTTAAACCTGTGAAGTGTTTTAAAACTGCAGAGCTTTTGAGAAGTTCAACCTTTTACCCTTCTTGGAAAGCAGATTACTGGAAGGTAGTTGTGGGAGACTGCAGTAGCAGATATTGTTGATTCCATGCTATTAGCTTTTGTTAATAAAAAAATAAGGGAAAATAACCTTGCTTGTGGATAAATACTTGTAAATTCCTGGGAAAATTACCTGTTTTCTAGATAAATAATTCTTTGTTGATCTAGCTTCCCACGGAGGTGATTCTTTTGAAGTGTCTTTCGTGAGCCTGCCTTTTTAAGTTTTTTAACAAAGCTGTTTCAGCTCTGTCAGAGTTTAAAGATGACTCCTGCTAATATGTTAATGCCCTGGATAATTGTTTTCTGGATTTTTCTGTTATGAATAGAAGACAATTTATAAAATGTTGTTAACCTCACCTCTCTCTTCTCACTCAAGAGCTCTAAGCGAGAGTGGAAGCCTCTCGAGGACCACAGCTGCACAGATGTACCATGGCTACTCTTATTTATCCTCTTCTGTGTAGGAATGGTGAGTAAAACTCAAAAGGATCCTGTGAGTGTTATATAGTTAAAGATTGTGCATTTATTAGAAGTTTTAAAACCGTTCAGTAACTTAGTCACTGGGTAAGTTGAGGATATATTGGCATGTGAGCTATCAGATATACAACAGAAGTGGGTAGTATGTATGTATCAAAGGAGTTTGGTAGGAACCCGTAGTTTATTATTTGTGTGTTATTATTCCAGCTTCCCTTCCCCTGAAACTCCAGTTTCATTTACAAGTGATTTTTCAACATGGTGAGGTATCACTTAACTCATGTTCTTTACGGGACTGTGTGTATCCAGCTTTGAGTCTGGTAAACAATTCTGTGCATCACAGTAAACTTTATTCTGAGAAACAGAGATTGTGAATATCAGAAAGTTGGCTTGTTTTTTCTTGAATGCTGTTATGCTATTAATAACTGTGTTACTAACAGCAAGATCTTTCTTTCCAAGTTATCCCAGTTTCATCTTGTGTGATAAAACTGCTGTATTTCTCAACATAGCCTCACAACACTGTGCGCTTTATATTAAAAAAACCCAAACCTTCAAAAGCTGCAGAGGAATAAAAATCAGCAACGCAATTTTTTTTATCTTCTTTTGTTTCGTGGACCTCCCTAAGCAGGGAATGTTTGTCACTGTCATTTACTGCTGTGTTGCAGGCAGTAGCCCTTAGGAGTGTGGAACTTCTGTGCTGTCAGCTTTCTTTTCTACTGTGCCTTGGTGTGTGGTCTTTGGAATTATTCCACTGTAAAATTTCTTTTCCCGAAGCGTTTGTCATTTTCTGTGCTTCAAATGTAAAAACATAATGTTTTGTTTAAATCATATGAATTACATTCTTACTGTAGTGTGAACATCTTAAGATTGTAAAAAGCACAGTACTTCCTCAAACAAGCAGCTCTTTTGTGGTTGTTTCTTTTCCTGCCTTTGTTGATGTTCTGTGGTTACTCAGTCTATACTTACCTATTCTCTCAATTATTTGTTAATCCGCTGTGTATGACTGTTCTGGATTTTCCTGTCTAAGCAATATGATATACACAGCAATTTTCCTAATGGGTCAAATACCCTGTTAGTTACTGTTCTAGGAGATTTCATCTGAAAGGTCAGGTACTGTAATGGGTGAGGTGGGGCATCCCTGCACTGTTGTAAATTAGCTTAGATGGAGGTAGGTGCATTATTTCCCTTGCCCTGTGTGTAGGGAAGAAATTCTTAAACCAGCCAAGAACCTGAGTACTAATGTTTGTAAAATGCATGTTAGTATGTCATTTACAGAGTAGTAAGGGATCTGAGAAATTGAAAGTGAGTGCTGGAAATAACTTTAATTACTTATGATAGCCTTTCACTCACTTTGCCCTTGTTTACACTTTGAATATTAAGTCTGTAAGTGCATTAGTGCATTGGCAAGAGAAAGATAATGACCAGCTTACTGTCTGAAATTTCTCTATAGTGATATCATGCCTATCGGAGAAGGCCACTCTCCTGTATCTTCAGACCTTTGAAACCACTCATACTTCAACTGTTCCATGCCAACTTCATTATCTGTTGTCACCATCTCATCTGATCCTGTTGCTCCACACATTTTGTCTCAGCTGTTTACTCTGCATCCCCTTCTGAAATCTTAGCTTGCGTCATCTATAAAAACAGTTCATTGATGGTAGTGGAGTGAACTGATGGTTCACTTCTCCCTGTCAGCAGTGTTCCTAGAGAGCTAATGATTCTTTTGGGACATTCTTCCGCATAATCCCTGCCTTCATCGTGGTTTTGCTAGTGAAATACCTCTGAAAGGTCACAGCAAGACCTCGCTGATGCTGAAGCATTACTCTGAGCTGTTTTACATTCCCCTGCTCTGGGTCTGTTTCTTTCCTACATTTGAGCCCAGCATAGTGGCTGGAAGCATAGTGTCCTTGATCTGGTCACTTGCTTTGGAGGATTTCCTTAAAAGGAACTTATGTCAGATAGACTTCTAGATTCTAGGTTATCTTTGAAGGTACATAATTTGAAGGAAAAGAATAACAAAAACTTAAAGTGGGAAAATCTAGCCTGTCTGGAATCCTCCAAGATGCATACTAATCCCTGACAACTCCAGCTCTGCTTCTAGCTCTCCAGTGCCTGCCCTTGGCCTCCTTCCTTCTGCTTCATACACCACTTGCTGATAATATGACTCTCAATCACCTACAGGATTCTTAACTGTGCTTGGATAATATGCAACATTAGATGTCTGAATCCTCTTTCGGATTGCATTTGATTTTATAATTGCACAACAGTTCTCTGGATCGTCCTTGTCTTTTCTTTTTCAGTCTGAAAGAATTTTTAAAGAGCCTCAACTTAGAAATAACTGGATTAAACTGACTTTTCCCAGATGTCACAAGTATTACTAAACTATGTTGGGTTTTTTTTTCTCTCCTCCAGGGTTTTATCTGTGGCTTTTCAATAGCTACAGGAGCAGCTGCAAGACTGCTTTCAGGATATGACAGTTATGGAAATATTTGTGGGCAGAAAAATGTGAAGGTGGAAGGAATAGTCAACAGTGGTCTGGACCTCACACACAAGAAGTGAGTATGTGATTCCAATTGCTTCATTCTGTAAACCAGGAAAGGAAAAACCTGTCTTCCTTTGAGAATGGTTTTTGAGAAACTGGGAAAAGGGATATGCTAACTCATTTCTACTTGTTCTTCTCCACTCCTGTCAGCTAGAGAACAACTGTCTTTTGTAACAACCAGCAATACTACTTGGAGAGTATATGTTGACAGATATGCAATATAAGTACAGCTAAGATATCGAGAGAATTTCCCTTTCTTAGCATCCACTTTATGTAGGAGACTGTATCAGGCCACTGAAGAATTTTGTTTGAGTTTTAGGAACAACAAGTATTCTCAGATTTGGGAACAAGCCCTTGATACCTATGTAGAAATGGTTGCTTTTGATGTTGTATACTCTTTTTTTGTCATTGAGTTTAGGAGGAGATGGAATGACTCTGACACATTAAAATGAGAGTTTAAACTAAGCAGAATATATATAAGTGGCTTGTGGAGACAATGCACAGAACTTTAAGCAGCGCAGAGCTCTTATTAAGAAGTGACATGTTAAAACACGTACTTACAGGTCAGAACCAGCACAGGTATAAGATGTTTATCTCATTGGTGATTATGAACTAAAATAACTTTGATTTCTGACTCTCATAACCTTTTGCTTCACACTTCACTTTCAAATTAATAGAAAATCTATTATTTGCATGAATTATTTTGGAAGGATGGTTTTCTAAGATCTGCTTATTTTGAGTTGCTATAATAAGGGTTTCTGAATATCTGATTTAAGGTTTGATGTAGGTAGGTAACTGGTGTGTTACCAGAAGAATGTGATTTAAATAAAAGAGCCTGAAAACTTTTAGAGATTTCTTCTGCCAAAAGGATAACTTAATCTAATCACAGCTTCCAAGAGGACAGTTTTTCTATCTTTTTAAGTAAACATTTTAGCACTTCCTAAAATTAGGTGGATTCAGTGCAAAATTGTCATTTCTGTGTTGTGAAAGAAAATAAAAATTTTTTAAATTTTAAACTTATGTTTAGAAAGAAACAGTGACTGAGGTGTGAAGGTGGAGAAACTCAGATGCCTTATTGAAATGTAACAGTTCATAGCGTGTCTCCTACATGTGACAGAAATCAGGCTATCATGAGGAGAAACATTTACCACTGCTAAGTGATTTCCTCTTAAATAATAAGATCATAATAATAAAATATTTTATTATTTTTGATCTTTTTAATAAAAAAAAGATCAAAAAACAGCAGATAAAAATAGAGACCATTTTAAACACAGTTAATAGAGCCTGTTGCTCATCAAAGTCTTAATAAGGTTCTAAAGGATTATGTTTTTCTAATAAAGGTATCATGGCTTGAGGCATGGCCTAAGCGAATAAATACACCCATGTGGGATATAATCATCTTTGGTTGGTTGAGAGAGAAAACTTTCTACCAAGGCAGATTATTATGTAACTGTTCACAGTGAAGTGCCTGGTACAGTCCAGAGTGCCCACTTTGGATGAGGCCAGTTCTTATGTGAGGAATCCTTCCCACTGTCACACCCAATAGGTTTTTTACTTCCTTAGCAATTTCTCAGCAAAACCTGTTTGCTTTTCATCTGTCTCTAGCAGATGAAGTTCCTGCAGTGTCTGAGATCCAATTCATGGGAGTATTTAGTGCTATTCTGTAGAAATATTTTTGAGGCAGACTGTAAAAATAAGCTCTTCTTCTTGCCTCTACATTTTAGTTTGTGTAGAGAAAGAAAGGACTTTAAGCTCTACACGTTCTGGAAAGATGAAGTTATTTCATTCTGCTTTCAGGGTAATTTTATCTTCATTTCCAAGGCAGAAAAGCTAAATCATCTGTAAAAATAACATTTTGTTCCTTGTAAATGACAGCAACCCATAGGCAGTGTAATGAGGAAGTGAAATGGATGTGGCCTGTGTGGATACAGAAGTCTGGGTGGTAAGGGTAAAGAGCAGAGTCCTCACACGGATTTCATTTGATCCGCATGCATCAGTTACGCTGAAACCAGTGAGAAGAAATGTTGCAAAGGCGGATTTTACAGCCTAGTCTTGGGCATCTTTTTATTTCGACAAAGAAGACACAGTACAGCTCTAGTAGGTTGTGCTCTAGAGTGAGACACAGGATTATAGTCTAACTCTGGCAGTGAATTCTCATTAAGCCTGTTTGCTTCAAATAAGTTTCTTGCTTTTCAAGTTCTGGCAGTAATACAGGGGTTAAAAATGACCTTTTATTTGCAAATAGATGATGACTATAGCAGCCAAATATAAATCCCTGAAATGCAAGTTCAAACTGAGTTTTTGATTACCAATACATTTCTGCTTGAACAGAATTCAGTTTGTGCTGTTCACTCACGTGTGAGAAGATGTGCGTGTGCTGCTATAGGGAGGCATTAAGGTGGAATTCTGTCTCAGTAAATGCCTTTGACTCAGGAGGATTTGTGGGGTTTTGGTAGTGACAAAATCCAGGAAGCATTTGCAACGTGCATACAAAGAATTTGAGTGAAACTTTATATGCCCTACCCGTAATTTGTTTAAAGTGGGTGTGATCACTTAATGTACTTCTCCATTATTGTGATAAGATGCTTGTAAATCACAGCAAAGCTTATTCTGTAAAGTAATCATTTGCCTATAAAGAGATGCCTTAAAGGCTGACGGAAGATCAGTGGCACTGGCAAATGTAAGTGCACAAAGTGATTGAGGGTGAGATAGGCTTGTTCATATGATTCGCCATAGTGCTTCCAGAATCAAGGGGTAGTGTACAAAATGATGGTGCTTTGTCTTTCTGTTTTTTGCAAGGAAAAAGGAGACTGCTGTATTTCTCATGGGCATGAACAGGTAATAGGATGTTTGTCTAGTAAGCTACCAGGCAGAAGCCAAAATTGTTGAATTTATTTATTTATTAAAAAAAAACCAAACCAAACTTTGCTTATTTTGAAATTACTTTTCCTGTATTTCAGAGGTTCTTTTAACAAACCTTGATTTTCAAAAAAGTGAATTTTTAATATCAAAGAGTTACAGAACTGCAGAATGTTTCAGATTCAAAGATACCTTTAAAGATTATCTAGCTCAACCCCCTGCCATGGACAGGAGCATCTTCAGCTAGACTATGCTGCTTATGGCCTGTCCCACCTGGCTTTGAACTTACCAGGAATGGGGCATCCACAGATTCCCTGGGCAGCCTGGTCCAGTGTTTCACCACCCTCATAGTAAAGAATTTATTCCTTGTATCTATTCTAAAGTGATTGTCCCCTGTACTCAGCACTGGTAAGGCTGCTCCTCGAATCCTGTGTTCAGTTCTGAGCCCCTCACTGCGGAAAAGACATTGAGGTGCTTGAGTGGGTGCAGAGAAGGGCAACAAAGCCAGTGAAATTCCTAAAGAACTGGTCCTGTTAAGGGCAGCTAAGGGAACTGGGATTGTTTTGTTTGGAGAAGAGAAGGCCCACGGAGGACCTTACCGCTCTCTCCAACTACCTGAAAGGAGATTGTAGTGAGGTGGATGTCAGATTATTCTCCCAGGTAACAAATGATAGGATGAGAGGAAATGGCCTCAAGTTGTGCCACGGGAGGGTTTAGATTGAGTAGAGGGTTTAAATTGCTTGAGGATTTAGATCAGAGTATAGAGGAAGAAGTCACTTCCCTCAACTTCCTGGTCACAGTTCTTGTGATGCAGCCTAGCATATGGTTGGCTTTATGGGCTGTGAAAGCACACTGGTGGGTCATGTCCAGCTTTTCATCCACCTGTGCCCCCAAGATCTCTGCAGAGGGATCTTCTCTGCAGAAGGATCTTCTCTGATACATCATAAACATGCATAAAGATGATTCCTAGGTTGTAAATCTGATATTCTGAATTTCCTATAGCAAACAATTTTTTGTTTGAAGTGTGGAAACATGTCTAGCAATATGATTACTTTATTTGCTTCAGTCTTTGCATTGCTCATCCAGGTTACTTTCTTGTCAACAAATTAGTCTATTGTTAATTCTAAATAACTGAAATTGCAGCACAAGGCATGGAAATGCATTTCTAGTGGGAAACAAAACCTGCTTGTTGGTGACACAGTATATATTATTATATTATATTATATTATATTATATTATATTATATTATATTATATTATATTATATTATATTATACTATATTATATTATATATATAATTTTCTGCAGTAAAATCACTTACTTTCAGCCAGTAAGCTTTATAAACAGAAACCAAAATACCGTTTCCCTGGTAATACTGGTGCCTAGCATTTTGATTCTTGTTTTCTCTGCTAGAAATTAAAAAAAGAATTTTCTTCTGTCTTCCTAGACCATGGATTGAAGCTGTGGATGTGGTAGCTTGAGTTTGCTTTGCAGCTGCCTTACTGCTGTCAGACCTGTCTCTGAACCATGTAATGCAGTGCTTGAATTACATGTGTTTGTTTAAGAGGATGCCAACACAGTATGCTTCTGGCAAAGCTCCACATTGCACGGTAGTTGCATTGTATTTCTAAATTTCTAGCTTTGATTTAAAACTGCAGTGTTCGTTTTACAAAATATTCTTAAGTTCTTCTGGCCAATAAGATTATACCTTGACCCTTGAGTTTGAATCACAGTAGAGATGGGGTGGATTCTAGCTTGTTAATGCTGACATTCCTGACTTTTTTTTTTTTAACTTAATAAGTGTTAAGCGATATTTTGAGAAGCCTTCTGAGCAGCCACTGGGGCCCAGCCTCATCCATTCTGGGGGCCAGGGTCTCTGCCTGGGCTTGAGGAATGTGGATGGACAGACACATGGGACACTGATACGGCTGGTTACTAACCACAGCAACTGAGAAAGTACTGCCTTCAGCAGCACCCACAATACTTTCAAGCACAGCCAGCTATGTTCCCTCCTCCTTGTGGGTTGGCGGAGACAAGGCCACATACATGACGCCCTGCAGGTTCACAAGCACACCTACATTTATGGATCCCCCAAGTACCAGTTCTGCCCCTCTGGTCACCCTTTATGCCTGCCTGAATCTCAGGTTCCCGGTAGGGTTCACCCTACTTGGCAGCTGGTCCAGCTTGGTGGTTAACTAGCAAACATACATGCTCATGCCACAGGCATCCTGATATACTAGTACAGCCACTCTGCCCACCTGACCCCTCTGCCTGGACCCAGGGCCTTCTGCCCACCAGCTAGTACATCTTGGAGTTGGCTGGTGGGTTACGTATGAACACGCTGCTTTGGGGAAGGTGTGGAGGCTCAGCCCCTGCCAACAGCTAGCACCATGTGGGCTGTGACCCACTGTCCTTCTCCAGCCACCTGTGCTGAGCCCTTTGCCTCTGTAGCTGTTTTTTAGGGACACACATTGCTAGCTTCCCAGTGGTTGGTGGCCAAGACCCCTCCCTGCCCCAGTCACTGGTAGTGAGGCCCTACTTACTTTGGTAGCAGACACCACAGATCTGGGACACCTAAACCACTGGTCTGACTTCAATCGCTGGCACCAGATCTATTATGCTGGTTCCCCCAGTAGCTGGCACATAGTCCTTGCCACACTTGCAGCACCTGTGCATGTGGGCTTGTGACTAGAATTACACAGGGTTAAGAAAGGATTTAGTAAAAAGACAGGGCAGGCCAATACACTGAGCAACATCAGCTGACACACAACTGTCCCCTTTTTTCTGTCTGCCCCATCCCCTTTCTTTCTCTCTGAATCCTGTACCATGCACATTCCCTCAGCAGCTGGTACAGTCCCACAGACCCCTCATTTCCTTCATCCTTAGGTTTACATTCTTACCAGTTGTAAAGTCCTTGCTTGGAGTTTCTTGATAGCCCATCAATTATTGTGAGGGACTAGGTTTGTTTCCCCTTATTTTTTATTATCACTAAATGGTCAAATCTTATGTTTTTAGGAAGTGTGTCCCTCCTCTTTACCAGCACGGTTTGGCAAGGTTCTTAACCAGATAATCTTACTCAAAGATAAGATTTCTTACACTCCACATGTCCTTACCAGTTAGTTCTGCTGAGCAACTTTGTTCCCATCACAACCTCCCTTACTACATGTCAGTCAGGTTTGATGCTGTAGGTTCTTATTTGTAGTTCCTTTGACCTGATACTCTCAAAGGAGCAGATGCTCTCCTTCCATGTACCCTTACAGTATGGAATAGCAACTGCAGCAACTTGCCAGCATGAAGAGGAAGCTGTAACAGGAGTGTCTAGTTAACATAAGTATTGTATTTCTTTGTATTAGCTCAGGAGCGTTTTCCTTGATACAAAGGCGAACTGTGGAATTAGTGGCTTATTGCTCACATTCAGTTAACTTTGGCTGTCTGTGGACAGCAATTTTCATGTTTGCATTTGCTTCCTTAGACTTTTATAATCTGCGGAGTCCTGAGGTATAGAGTGTGTATTAAGTAAAAAAAAAACAAAACAAAGCAGAAATGGCACTGAATAGTTTTCATAGAGGTGTGGACAAGGAAAAAATGTTTTAGGAATGAAAGTAGTCTACTACCACATTGCATTTGGTACAGATGAAATGGGGTTCGATGGACTTCCAAGAAGTAAGACTGTGCTATGTACTAATGATTCGTGTATACTGGAACTGGATAATAGAAGAGTCTTTCTGTGTGGGAAAGTTAGCAGTTACTGCATAGACTGAAAGTGTTCAGGCATGACCTAAATGCATTCTGGGAATTTTTACTTATTACCAAATGAATTCCCATCATCTGGACTGCAAGAACAGAAATGGCATTTTTATGTGGTAGTTTGGTTTTTTTTCCTATAATGATGCTAGATAATATGAAAAAAGTATTTTAGTGCATAATGTATCACCATATTTGTAGGAATTTGAAGACTTGTTCAATTTCAGAATAGAAGAACATTCTGCATCTGTTTTATACCATGAATGAACAATACTGTAAGGTTAGCATTTGTGATAAAATGTGAATAGCCAGAAGAAGATGTTAGCTAGGAAGCTATCATACCTACTTCATGCACTGGGTTATTAAATGGCAGAGCCTCATCATGGGAAGTTAGCAAATCAAATCCCTTTAAAGTACTGCACATGAGCATTATATAGTTCTACTTGAAATATCTGAACAATTTTTCTTTCAAAATAAGTGTCAAAGTAATCTGCTCAGTCATATGGTCCAGTAGTGTGGAAAATCAATCTAAACAAAAAAGCTGTTCTTACTTATTAGTGAAATGTGTGTTCATTAAGATAGCCATGAACTTTGTTTTTTTTGCAGTGTGAGTATAACCTTATGGGGTTTGTTGAGTCTTTTTGGATAAAGTTGGAAATCTTGAAGTTCAAGGTTGGAGTGGAGCTTTTTTTGTGAGTGTTTGGACTTGTACCTGCGAAGAGCCATGGGAAGTGCTGTTGGTTTTATGAACAGCACCATGTGATTGGACTTGAATATGATAGAGTTAAACATCCCTTCTGTGTGATCCAGAAGCATATAAATATTCATATATTTGAGGTGCACATGCAGAGTATGTGAATTCTTTTGACCCACACAATTATGACATCAAATTTCCTGTGTTTCTAGGTAGACTGAAGATGAGTCTTGGCTGAAGCCTTTAGCTTGAAATGTAATTGATTTTGTTCAGTGTAATTGTTAATTAAAATGTAAGTAATTTACTTTTTATTCTTCTCTAGGTATGTGTTCTTCTTGGATCCATGCAACATTGATCTAGTACACCAGAAGATCAAGTCTCTTGCTCTGTGTGTGTCTGCTTGTCCAAGGAAAGAATTAAAAACTCTGGCTGATATTCAGAAATTTGCAGAAACTAATGGTATGCAAAAAGCATATTTGCTTTTGTTCGTGTACAAGATACTGTCATAGGATTAAAAAAAGACTTGTGCGTTAGCTGAACTAAAAATGAAATATGTATTAAGTAATATCAGTAGAAATAATGTGATATTTTTGTTAAGCTAAAAATTTAAGTCTTACAGTATACTGTCAAGCCTTGGGCAGTTTTGAAAACTCATTGTTAAAACAGGGGTGCAATGTGTAACAAGAATTTGATGAGATGTCTGACTATACAGGATGTTCTCAACACCTTCTGAAGTGTTCTGACATTGCTGCTTAACAGTAATGCTGCTGAAATGCCCTCATGTATATGGAGTTAGTGAGCAATGCTGGTATTGAACTGCACTTGCTGCACAGAGTATGGCTGTGTATATGAAAATATTCCTTTTTTCATTCAGTGCTACAGTGCATTTTCTGGGGTTTGTTTTGTTTTCTTACACCTTTTTGAAGAAGCATAAAGGAAACTAATGTTACTAACAAATAAGATATTATATCTTATCTCCCCAAAGCCGCTAGTTTTTATCTGTGGTAATAATACTGATATTACTAGCTCAATTTAAATTTTAACACTGCATGAAATAAAATGCATGAGAGTTAACCAACTTTTGGACATTTCAAAAGAAAGTAAAGATAACTTAATTTGTGGAAATTTCAGGGGGTTTCAGCTATTTAAGTGTTTTGTCCTAAGCTTGCCTCCTAAATCTTTAAAAATGCTGCAGTAAGATTTCATTGCAAGGTAATTACCTAATGATAAGTCAGTCTGGGTGACCAGGTTCAAAGCAGTGAAACTGATTGCTTTATACACAAGGAAAAGAAATGTTGATTTCTGTTCTGGTACAGGTTACGTGAGTACTTCTTGTTTGAAAGCAGAGCGAGTTAAATGGCCATACAATACTGTTAGTGCCCTTGGTTCTCCCGCTGCATTGTGCCCTCACACCTGGGTGCCTGACAGCCTGAGTCACGAAGCTGAACTGTCATGTGGCATCACAGCATGTGTGGAGCTGCACAAACAGCTGTGCTGGCACAGTGCAGCGGGTCGTCTGAGTATGGGAGCTTCCTCACGTGATCTGTGTGTTGTCAGATACAAGCACCCAGTGAAACTAGCCAATATCTACAGTTTGTCTCTTTACCTCTTACCTGAGCATGATGTATTTTTCTTAACTAATGAGACCAGTTATTTGTTGGTGTGAAGTCAAGATCAATAGTAGTGGAGTTTCTTAAGTATCCCTGGAAATAATGAAATGCAGTCATGCCTTGTTTTGCCACAAACATTGTTTCTGTGTTTGTAAGTCAAGTCTCTTACTAACTGTGCCTGAAATATATTCATTATAACCATCTTTTAAAATACAGCATACCCACTCTTCTTAAAACATGCCCCTTGATTATCTGTCCTATCTGTGTCTTCCTTTGTTTTAAGATGAAGGATATATATATTTTTTATTAGTGGTGTTCCAGTTTACAGAAGCTTGGTCAAAAATATAAAGCCAGGTGTTACAGCAAAACAGAATTTTTGATGAGTTCAATTCCTAATTTTTATTATATGATGTTTGGCTTATCAAAACCAGGTTCTAAACTATATTGAACTCTGCTTTTGTAGATGAACTGTATGTAAGACTGAAATCGCACAGTTCAGAGAGATATTGCCATCATGGCTATATTTCTGCTATGCAGGTTCCAAAAAAGTGATGGTCTGCAGCAAATGAACAGCTTAAGTATTGATCATTTTAAATATTGCATATGTATAGTAAAAGTTCAAGCATGATTCAGTCTTGCAACAGGACAAGAACTATGCTTTAGCACTGAACCTATAGTACTCAGTAAACAGCATCATTTTTCTGAGAGCCACTTTGTAACTATGATAATGGGTTTAAATTAATTAATACTAGGATTATGTTTGGCAGTCTGCTTCAAGCGACCATAAACTCCACTGTGAAAAGGATAATGAGGAAATCTTAGGACTCTGAACACGACTGCACAGAGTTTAATTGCAATTTCAATGTTTGTGATGATATCTAGTTGGAATTCAGAGATCAGCTGTCAAATTCTGAAGAAGGAGGAGGGCAAGGCATACATATTTGTTTTCTTGTGATAATGCTGAATTTCCCCAGGCTTGCAGCTTCCAACACTCAACAAGAAAAACACCTTAGTATTTTAAATACATGGGTAGAGAATATAGTCAGCTCTTAATTTTGCTCTGCTGAGCCTTTCTGAAAACTTTAACCCTTACTGCAGTCTGAAAATAGCAATTGTGCTGGAGCTGGTCTCTGTGCACGTGCATTTGAAGAGCCAGCCATTTTCACCTGGCTCATGTGTTACATCTATGATCACCTTACTTGTCCATGCATCTTGGAATTCTTTTGTAAATCACTGCTTAAGAGCCCTTCCCATCCCAAAGAAATCATCTGTTGTGCCTCATCCTGTCAAGAGGCGGTATGGTAAGTTCAAATGGGGTTTTGGTGTTTGTTTTGTGTTAGTTTTGTTGGTTTGTTTTTGTTTGTTTGTTTGTTTTTTTAATCTAAACATCTTTATCAAACGATGTAGCATAATAACATATACTACAATATCCTTAGTGTAGTTGGTTAATGATTTTATCAATAGCCGACATGATCTTCCAGCTAGCTTAGTATTTATAGGATATTTTCCAAAGTGGGACAGGCACTTGATTGCCTCTACACAACATGTCGGAACTGTGGGCCCCTAAGGTTCAGAGCAATTATGGCAGAACTCTTACTTATTGTGCAGTACAGCTTGTATTTTTCTGTAAGCAAGATTATAAATAAGCATTTAGGGCAGAGAAAATGCTTGAGGCATGAAGATCATTTCATGACAAAGCATCATTTTGGCTTCCTGAATCAGTAATGATGTACTTGGTATTCTGCTGTAAATTGGGGAAAGGAGCTGATTTGGTGAATAGCACAGCTGACATTTCAGGACAGGAACTTTACTCCCACTCCCACCCCTCTTGCTCTGCCACAGTCAGGTCTTGCATTTGTGGTACCTTTCTGTCTAAAGAGGAGGAGAAGTCCATCCCTCACAAAGCCTGGCTAGTTTTAAGAATGCGTTTATTGTGCCCCTTTAACCTGTTCAGAATAATAGGCACCCAGAAAGCTGGAAGCCAAGTTGTAACCTTCTACAAAAGGAAGAAAAAGGGAAGGACGAAGTTAAGCAGTTGACCACTCAGATGTTCAGCCTGTGCAAAAGTGCAAGTTCTAAAATGCAGGAATGTTCTGGCAACTTCTGGAGGAGGGAGCAGAAAGGAGCAGTGTTGGCTGAGATCATGTTCTAGTGCTGTTCTCACACAGCCGTGCTGATATGTTAGTTTGTAGAACTATGGATTAGACACAACTGAGAACGCTGTATGTTGTGAACCGCCTGTGGCTGATCTCCGCAGGATTTTCTCATGCAGCAGAACACCTCAGGCAGGAAGTACTTGAGGTTCAATGTTTTTGTTGGTCATGGCAGTTAAAAAAACGTGTAATTTGAGTATTGTGAACTGAAAGCTGCTTTTTCCAGAAATCTGAGTGATGCTTCAAAATTTAATGTCCATGACGTATTGTGCTGCTGTTTTCAAGGGCTTGCAAAAGCATTTTGAAATATCCTTGAAGATATAGTTTATATATGACTGTGCCAAATGAATAATGAAATGTCATTATTAAAAAGAAGCACTAATAAGTGGCCATAACTTCTGCTGTTTTTAATTCAGTGATAACTATAGCGAGTGGTCATTGTGGGAACTAATATTCCTATCTGTTGTGTAAATGACTGGATACAGATTTAGGAACTTAAAATAAATTTTCTATTTTACAACACGTCAGGCAGGCAGGCATCTCAGTTGTTAGAATTCTGTAGCTGGGCCAGGCTATTTGAGGTCTGGGTGAACTTAGAGCTAGAGGTAAAGCTACATTAAGTCTGCTACAGAGTCTGACCTGAAAGAAATCAATAAAGGAAATCAGTCTGGCTAAGTCAGAGAAGGTCATCTCTAGGAGCTATGGGGAGGAACCACAGGAAAACAAAAAGGATTTTTCTTCTGCTGGAAGATAATGACTTCTTCATGTGTAGTAATCAAGAGTACGTCTTTGCAGTTACTGTTGGTACTCGCCTTAGAAATAGCAGTTACATCAGTTGCTCCCAGCTTCTGTTGTTTTTCTTATGCTCTCATTCCCCCAGCATGCTTTGTGTTTAGTGAATGTGTGCTGGTTAAAACTTACATCTTTGCTTCTGACTTTTCTTATGGTTAATGAGATTCTGTGCCACTAGTTCTTTGGACACCTGGGTATGTTAATTTTGAGTGTCATTTTTTGAATAGCTGGAATAGAAGTACACTATAACTGGTGTTGAGATACAGTGTCACCCACTGCTGCTGTGCCTTGTTACCAGAATTGCCTGTCAGGGTCTTGTGTTGGAAATGGATCCTGTACTCAGAATTAGGTTGGTTTTACAACTGAAATTGGTTGCATGTAGAGTTTTCCAGTAATATTGTGTTGTATTATTGATTACATTAATAAGCCATTTGTAAACGGGAGGAACAGTGAAGTAATAATTCTTGCTGAAGCTTCTAAATTATTTAGAATTACATGAAAAAAAATCTGTTATCAATTGCAGTGGAATAAAATATCAAATGACAGGGAATGCCCCCAGAGTGAAGGTGGGGGAAACAACCATTTTTATGCATTTAGCATTTTAGTTTGAAATGGTTACTGCTGCTTGGGAAACAGATTGTGGAGCTACTGAGGATACAGCAAGAGGATTGAGCATTGTCTGAAAAGCATGATGTTTATGAATTGTGAAGATAAAAAAATAGGGACTTTATTTTTGTGTAAACTCATGCTCTGTTGGCATCACAAAGGCTGTGTTGTAGTCCTTCCTTGACAGAGTGTTTTCTTAACTTTTTAAACTTATGCACATGCACACACATGCATTGTATATTCCCAGTATGTGTACACATACTGAGAAGGGAAACAAGAATGATCACAAGACAAGATTCTTCTTCTCAGGAAGAGTAAGGTCATTAAAAGCAGGAACAGCTTAGAGAAGTTTAAAAAATAATATTCCGAGATCTCATAATCTGAGTGATGTGAAACCAGAGGTAAAAAATGAAACTACTAGGCATCAAAAGCTAGATTTTTCTTTTCCGTACAAGTTATGGTTAATTTATGAAACTTATTTCCATGAGGATATTTTAGATACTAAAAGATAAACTGATAGAATAGTAGTATTTGGCTGTTTAGTAGGAGTTTAGTACTCAAGGATATCCTTGATCTATAAGTTGTGGGGAAGTAAAGATAATAACAGGGGAAACGTCTGTTACTGGACAAGATGGAGTTTTAATTTGACTCCAGAATAGCTGATTTTATTTAGCACTGGAAGAGAAATGAGTGGAGTTATGTGTAAATTAGTATTTGTTTTCAGCTTTCTGTACTGTTTGTAAGAATGGGGGATAGAGAGATGATAGGCTGTTTTTTTTTAATTATAACTCAAAAAACATATATATGAATTCTGACTCTAGGACTTTCTTACATATGGTCAGTTGTAACAGCAGGCATGCTTATAGCTATCCGAGTGGTTCTCTTTGTGGTCTTCAATTCTGGGGTCAATTAAAGATCTAAGTAGTGAAGTTTTGTGCTGGATCTTTCTTGGAACTTTCTTTCAGGCTCTGGAGAATACTTGCTTTCACTTCAGTCTCACTTTTATTTATAAATGCAAGTTGTAATTCCTCCTGCCCTGTGATGCTCACTCTTTAAAAGAAGTGATGGTCTGTCTCTCTGCAACAGTTACAAGTTTAGATGTATTCAATCCTTACGTTCGTTTAAAATACACACTGTGCTTCTCGAAGGCATCAGTAGATAGATCTAGAAAATGAAGCTTATTTTCTTCAGTGGGAACAAATCTATCATATTAATCTGAGAAAAATCCTGGCTGCAATATCATTCTGTGGAAGTAGTGCTTGGCATCCTACCTGTTCAGTGTTTTTGGCTCTGGAATTTGCAGCATAATTCCCTACAGATACATGAACCAGTGTGTTAAGCTTCCACTTTTCTATGTCATGTTGTTAGTCCGTAATATGCTAATATAATATGCAGTTATTAGTTGTCTCGTTGTATGAAACTTTTTGAGCTGATAAAGTTTGACAGGTAGATTTGAGGCAAGCTCTGTAGTGAGAAAGGCGGCAAAATGTAAAGAATTTCATCCTTGTGAGAGTCTAGGGCCTTGTCCTTCCTGAATGCCTGTGAACCCCGCCTCTGTCAATGTTCAGCAGTCAGTACCTCTTGCTTGTGTTGCGTGGGTTGGTCGAGCCTGTAATCACCTGCGAGTCATGCGTTCACAATGTTAGCTGTGTTTTAATTGGTGAAACCTACTTCTACAACACCTAGAACCCAAGAGGAATTACTACTGGGCTGTGAAAATACAGAGGCCAGTAGTTGTGATTTAAACAGGCTCACTCCTGCTAGCATTTCTGCACATTTCTGTATCAGTGATTACCCGGAGTTCGATTCCTGTGTCAGAGGATTTATATTACTGATGGACTAATAGGGTGTTGATTGAGAAGGAGAGAGAATGCTTAAAATAGAGATGTTGATTTATTTTTTTTTTTTAACCATAATCTCTGCTTCATCATATGGTCTTCTGGGAGTCAGTTACGTCGCATACATGTATAGTACATACATTCTGTCAGTCAGACTCAGAACGGTGAGACAAAAAATGGAAAATCATATCAATTTCCATACCAAACTGTGGTTTCTAGTCTCTCAGGCTTTGCCACATGCCTCTGCAAAGGGGTATGTGGAGCTGCTTGGAACCATGCCTAACTTAAGCAGAACATGCTGCTGGTTCTGAAGCTGTCCCAGATATCTCTTCATAGTTCTGTATTTTTCTGCTTAAATCCTTGACTCTGAATATGAGACTATGTTTCTAGATCTGAAAGTCCTTGATTTAGTTTCTGCTAAGAGTGCCAATAGATGAGCAGCTCAGAATGGGATCTAAAACCCCTGGTATGCTTTCCACCCACTATCATTCAGACAGTATGAATGTCAGTAGTTTCCTCTGTGGGCTGGTCCTTTTAATGGATGACTTAGGAAGTCATAACCATTTTATAAGCTGCAAACTTTGATATTGATAGTGATGCTGAAGTAGCAAGGGTTTTGTGTGTTTGTTTACAACACAGCAAATGCAGGAAGGAAAGCTGTGCTGGAGCTTTGGTCTCTGAAAGTAGTTTTATTTAACCAACTCAGGTTAGTGTGTATCTTCCTATTTACTGTACTACTGTGGAAAGTCCTTTAAGCCCACATGAATTTTAATTGCCATGTCAGTTGGAAAAAGTCTGTGAATTAAGTGTTTGGACCCCCTTTGTCCTGGCTTTCTACAGTATTTTACCTAATTTGTGCTATAAGTAGCTGGTTTTAGGAGTGACAGAGACAGTGTATGTTCAGCTTCTTACTTATCAAAGCCTAGCCAAAACAGAAAGAAGGCTTTTAAAGAAAATGGCTGCTGAATTTTCCTATGACTAAGTTAAGGTTGAAAGGAGAATTTATCTTTTGAGATACTTTGCTCTAGTCATATATTCTAATGGCTAAAGCAAAGCTATTCATAGAAAAAAGACCATGGAACAGAATCTGTGTTGTGTCTCCAGGATATTGCTTTGTAGGTGAAAGCTCCAAATACAGCACTGAGGGACCTGTAAACTCTGTGTGCTCACCACTAGCCTGCCGACTGTTGCTTTGTATACTTTAGAAGTATTTTCTTTACAATGTGTCAGGGTCTTAAATCTGATCCCTGTGGGACAGTTTGATGCCATTTGCCTCATGATTTCTCCAGAAGAAATATGTGCATTGATGTAAGAAGCAAAGGATACATTACTTTAATGATTTTTTAGTTTATTCTCTGAATTCTACCCATAATGTTTTTGAAACATTTATGAGCTATAATAATCTAGATATAATAGTAGTGTCTTTGGTAAAGTAATTATCTCAGGAAGGTAGACGATTCAAATTCTTTAAACTTTTGGAGGCCGTGCAAACTCAAACAGCCATGATAAGACTGGCTGTGCTAACGCAGTCTCTACTAACCCAGAATAACTAGAATGGGGTGGACAGTTTAGCAAAGCAGTCCATTCTTCCCACTCTCACCGTATAAAATTCAAACATTTATTGATACACAGGGACTCTTTTGCTAAGAAATCAGTTTAAGTGTGATGTAAAGTGATACATTACTCAAGCACTCATTTGGCTTATAAAACTCTCCTACACAGTATAAGAGAAGTTGGAAGGTTTTCAAAATATAAAGAAATAAATATTTATGGGAATTGTAAAAATTATCTTACCTAATTATGTAGGACAAGACAATTGAATCTTATGGGCATTACTTCAGCTATTGGGCTGATAGTTTGTATAGATGCAGAGTAAATAATGTTCCATGTCTGAAAAGCCCCATGAAAGTATTTTTCTGCTTGATTGGGACGCTAAAGAAGTTCAATGTGTGAAGTAGGCACCTGAAGGGAAAATATCCAGAGGAGCCCCAAAAGCAGTTCTCAGACAAGATGATAACAACAGTCAGAGTCATCCAGTGTTCCATTTCATGACAGGAGGGAACATGCCATTGTGTTCCAGAGAGACCTGGAAAGGTGTCTCTAGTTTCATCCACAGCCAGGGACTTGTTGGCTTACCCTTATCTCTAAGTCCTACTTGAATAGCTTGTGACCTGTGTGCAGATCAAGGTATGGCATTTGGCTTTGCTTGGATTAGATTTAAGATCCAAACAGAAGGTCTTAAGTTACACATTCTTGCAAAGAGCCTGAAACTTCTTCCATGGCAATGGCAAATTCTGCCTTTTTTGTCTTAGAATCATAGAATAGTGTGGGTTGGAAAGGACCTTAAGATCATTTAGTTCCAACTCCCGTGTCATGGGCAGGGATGCCTCACACTAGACCATGTCACCCAAAGGTCTGTCCAACCTGGCCTTGAACACTGCCAGGGATAGAGCATTCACCAGTTCTTTGGGCAACCTGTTCCAGTGCCTCACCACCTTCACAGTGACGAACTTCTTTCTTCTATCTAACCTGAACTTCTTCTGTTTAAGTTTAAACCTATTACCCCTTGTCCTACTGCTACACGACTGGGCTCAAGCTAGCTCATGTTAGTTGGCTGTTGACTATCATTGTAGCTTAGCTTTTTTCCTGTATTCAAAGCAAAATAAATTTATCTGCAATATTCTTTTTCCTTCTGTTTTAGAGATAAACATGTGACTCTCTCTCTACTGCTGCCTCTCCATCAGTGTTGGTGTTGTTTGCAAATGCACTTGATCCAGAATGTTTCCATATCAAAAAAATAGGTTAAAAATTTTTGCAGCGGTATAGAGCCTATAGTCCAAAAAGAATAATACTTTTCGATACTACATTTACAACTACATTGTAAGAAAGGTAGTTTTGTCTGATGTTTGTCTGATGCCCTGTTTTTCCATAAGCATAAGGCTTTCTGTAAGAAATTGGAGTTAACATGTTTTACCTGGCACCTTCTTTGCAGGAAATCTAATTTTCTTCAATGGAGTATTTGGTGGTTTTGACCTGTCCTCAAAAAACTAACTCACAGAAGTGGTATTTAAGTAGTGTTCCAGAAACTGCATGGGATAGTTTGCATGGGATAGCCTGCTCAGCTGCTCTGTCTTCTCTTTCAGTCTGTAAATAGAAGACAGCTCTTCATAGAGATAGCAGTGTGGCAGTGGTAAACAAGAGTTCTGCAAATAATATTCTACAGTTTCAACACATAGTACTTCTGTTGGTGACGCGCAGGCCACAATAAGGCTGTGTGTCAAAAGTCTGGGTTTAATTCAGGTAAAAGTGTGCATGTATTATCCAGAGCCAGTTTGTAGAACTCTCTGCTACAAAGCATTTCTAGATAATAGACTTTCACAGTGGAAATAATTGAATATTTATAGGGATTATCAAAATATCCTTAGTTCAATGCATAGGAAAACAAAAAGAAGACACTAAAGGCTGTGTATCCAGACCCCTTGCGCTGGAGAGTAAGATGTCTGTTATCAAATAAGCTGGGAATAAAATCTTCTTTGGATAGGCAGCTTATACTTTTGGAGGCTTTTTTCCCTCTTCAGTTTCTGAGAGACCACTGCTCTAACCTGGTTTGATGGTTGCTGTATTCCTAGAAGCATTATCTCAGATATTCAGTATCTTGATTATAGACAAATGAAAAGAGATCTGTCTAGATAATGTACTTCCATTAGGCAAGTGTCAGGTACTAAAGAAGCCTTAAATGATGTTTAAATTTTGTTGTAGGCAACTTGATCTTTATTGTGCTGTGTCAGTTTGTTCAATGGAACAAACTCAGTTCCATTAAAAGGTCTGGACATCTACTGCAGAGCTTCTGTTATTTTTCAGGCAACTTTCTAACTTCAGCAGTTTGGTTCCTTTGTTCTTCTCCCTGAAATCTATAGGTGGTTGTATTTTGAAAACATACATAAAAAAAAACCCAGCCCACCCAAAAAACCTCAAACCCCTTGAATGTTCTTTCTGTAATGAATATTGTCTTATGCAATATTCATGCACCAAAAATGATGAAAAAACCCCCGTGATAGAGTAGCAGAGGAGGGTGACTTCTAAGTGCTTTTTGTCCTTCTCTTCTACACTATTTTGTTAATTAGCCTTTTCTACTCGAATACACAAATGATGTAAGGCCAAAGCTAGATGGAGAATGTCATTCTGTTGCAGTGAAGCCTGTGCTGGGTTTGATTCACTGTTCCATTACAGGAGGAACTGTAGCATAACTCTGTGGTAATAACATGAGGAGGTGCAGATTCAGGACCAATATCAGTTGTAATACGATTTGCAAAAAATAAGAATATTTGATTTTTTTTTCCCATCTCTCTCTGTATATATATTTATTTTTTTTCCTCTCAACAGGATCCACTCTGTGTAGCTATGAACTACAGCCATCAGAATACACTACAGACCCAGCGGCTGCCAAGTTATGTCCTAAATACCCTGTTCCAGAGAGGTAATATTAACATCTTGTCTGATTGGGGTGGAGGGAACAGGGATTTGTTTTGTTTGTGATAGTTTTTCAGAAAATACGCAGCACAGATTTAATCAGTCTGACAGGTGGATATTTTAGTGTATTATTGTCATATGTTTTTAAAAGATTATGAAGGCAACTCTTAAAGGAAAACCCAAACTAGTCATTCATTTATTACTGGGAGTATTCAGCTGGTATCTTCAAGTTTTCTTTTATCTTGTATAACAGAGCTACTGTGCTGAGTATCAGCTGTTTTACTGCCTTTCACCCTATAGCAAGCAATGTCAGCAATGCAGATCAGAGACAATTATGATGCACTTTGGATCTTTGGGAGGAAAAGGGATATGTTGACATGCAACCCTGTGTAATGTTCATTTCTTATACCTTACCTCAGCCAATCAAATTTAACAAATTTCTTCATTTGAATTCTTTCAGTCCCCAAATGACTAATACAAGGATAGCCAAGTACCAAAAAAGAGGATTGTATTTTATAAGCAGATTGATTTGAATTTTATTGTTTAAAACATTATATTGTTTGTGAAGTAGGACAGAAAAGTTTGTAGGTCCAGAAACTCTGCTAGCTGCGCTGCCTGAACTGTGGAGATGACCACTGATGAGAAAAGAAGTGATCTGTTTGCTGTTGTGCATATCCTTCTGACAGTAATTCCACTCACTCAAGAGCAACCGTATTGGATTTTCTCAAAGTTTAGCTCTCATACAGATTCAGTAGTGGGTTGTAATTGCAGAGTCTTTCCCTGTGCAGTTTTCTGTTATGTTTTTAATAAATGTTATAATGGTGTCAGTTCTAAAACTTGTGATTTTAAGGCTCTCTTGTATTCATTCTAGCCTCTGTAGTGAATAATATTTTTATATTGTAGTGGCAATAAGTAGCAGCTGGAATATTACTTTTTTTTTTTTACTTTTCTCCACAGCAGATTAATATTCCATGCAGCTAACCAGCTGTTAGAGCTGTAATACAAAAACAAATGAAAACTTCAATGCCAGCTTGCATACTGAAAAGGCTTGTCAGTCTTAATTTTTGCCAGAATTATAGTGACTTTTCTCACTGTGTGTTCTCATGTTATTCAATCTGAATGAATATAGCTTAATAAGAAAACAGGATAGAACAGTGTGTTGGAGCTCTAATGACACTATGGAAATTCCTTACAAAAGCTACCTCAGGAGTTATTTTTTAAAAGCCGCTGTGTAGGTGGAATATTTCCCTTTTTTTATCTGGTATGAATAAAATGTACAATATGTTTTAATATTTTTGAGATTGAAAAGTCTAAGCTTAATGCCTTCAGACAAAAAAGGCCAACATTGTATCTGTAAACCACTCTGTTTTTCAGATTTTTATAGTTAACTTATTTGACTAATTTAGTGTAATTTGGAAGGGAAATTGGGTCTTGTGGAGCCAAACAAAAACCCAACTCTCTGTAGGCTGAGGCATTCAGAAGGAACTTGCCTAACACTCCTATTCTGAGATTTGATCTGTCAGAGGTATGAACCATCTGATTCCCACTCGGGCCATGCGATGGAGGTAGAGTGTTTTGTGAGAACTGTTCCTTGATGATTTCTGTTTCACAACCAGGATACTTCACACCCTTCATTTGGGGCTCCACCTTTCAGTGGACTCTGATCCTCCAGCTTCAAGCATCATGTCCAACTTCAACACAGCAGCACAGTCTAGCAAAGCAGCCAGCCATACATGTTTGTTACAGGAACTGTGCCTACTACATCTCAGCCTCAGTAGGGCATGACTCTTTAGAAGACCCTAAAGGAAAATGTGTCCAGCTTTTACCTGCAGCATTTTTCTGTCAGTCACCTATGCTGAGCTATGCTAAGGGGCTGCCCTGTATAAAGAAATTACGAAGAGCACTAGCAGCGGTGTTCTAACACAGTCCTCACGCACAGATTGCTGTAGATGCCTAGGTGTAGTAGTGAGAGGAAAGAGCTCTCCTCTGAAATCTAGTACTTGAACAGTCAGATAGGTCTCTTAACATCACTTGAATATTACTTTAAAAATACAATTTTTAATACCATCATAAAATACAGTTTTTAACACCATCATCTCCTGGTTTGAACTTTACTCTTGTCCATGATCAAGCATCATGTTATTCTCAGAAACTTGTCATTCTATTTCAGTATGTAGTATACCAAGTTATAATCAAAAGGCCATATAAAATAGTGCAGGTCTATTGTTATATTTTTTATTAAACAAGACACCTTACCTCACCTATTCATTCAGTCAGAACCACTGAAATAGCAGCAGATTCCAAAAGGTGGATTCTCAGCAGTCCCATTTATACAGGAAAGCTTGTAGAAATGACTAACCTCATTTTTTTTTAATTAATTGTAGCAATGTTAGAAATTAATTACTGCACATGGAAGTAGGTAATTTAAAATGTACAGTGAAATTACTATAACTTAAGGAATGTTGAGTAATATAAACCATGCAAAAAGCATAGTTTCCCCTTTTGGGATGTATTTTGAAACAATATTTTAAACCCATTAGTTACCCTTTCTGAAATGGATATTTTCATTTTCAATGTAGGAATGACAGTCCTTTGCCTACTCCCAGCTTAAAATTTGTTACTGATATTGACAACTTCTAAATAGTCTAGGCTTTGTGCAAAGTTGGAGCAGTTAACAATTAAATAAACCTCTCAAATTTCAGTCTTTTCGAGTATAATTGCATATAATGAACTGCAGTATGCTGCATATTCCAAAATAGGCTATGTTGTAAGAGGCTGAGAGGATACATGGGCCACCTTTTAAATAGAGCAGCCATCATTATGGATTTAATTTGGTTTTTAACAACTGTTACTAATTCATAGTTACTTTGCTGTGCTTAACTGCTGTTTTCATTACTACCCAAAAGTATACTGTCAATATGAGCATCTCCAAATGCATTTACCTACTCAGCACAGTAAGTTTAAAACCATATCATGTACGACCATCAGTCACTTCAAACGAAACCTAGGATCTGCTAATTACCTAGCTATGGCAGGTGATCACAAGTTCTCCCGAATTCTAGACAGAATAATTACACACTAATGCTTTTCAGCATGCTGTCTTTGTTTGTTTGTTTTTCATTTGTTTGGTTTTTTTAACTTCTCCACAAAAAACAATACATAAAAAGGGTGTATCTATGGCAGCTGGTTTACTTGCTATGTGCTTAGAATGACAGAATTTTTGAAAGGCATGGGCTTAACAAATAGTTATTGAGTACAGAAAATTGCTGGTTTATAGGTCACTGCTGACTGGAGAAACTGCAAAAGATTATGTGCATTACTGCTACAGTCCACTGAAATCTTTTAAGTTAGGATGATTGGGTAAAGTGAAACAAATACAGAGGTTAGAAGCAAAGTCTGACTTAATACAAAATGTATTTCTTTCACTGGATCTGATCACAGGAAGGAACATGTAGTTCATGGACTGTGTCTGAAGTGTAATTGGGAAGATTGATCAAAATATGTAATAGGCCACATTGAGATCTGACATAGTTTATGAGCAAGAAAGGCAGTTACTTAATGGGAAGCATTTGGAAAATAAAATTACCCACTTTTCAAGGGAAGTTTTTGCCCTCTTGTATCTTCCTCTGATGGGGTTGATAATAGGTTCTGCTGAGCATTCTGCAAAGTTTAATGCACAGCATCAGTATTTTTGGGGAGGATGCTTTCAAAACACTTCAGGAATAATGAAATAATATATAGGCATCTTTGCAAAGAATGTAGTGCATAATTTTTACAACACTAATGAAAGTAAACCCTGTGATTGTAATTTTCAATACCAGAGCAAGTTTAGAATGGGAAAAACTAAGAATAAATACATAAGTTTTGCTTGGCAGCAGTTGGAAGTGCTGATGTATTTTAGTGTAGAATGTATGCTTGCAAGAAGAATATTGTCATTCTGGGATTTCTTTTGCTGCAAATATGGGCTAGTACTCTATTCTAATGTGAGTGAAAGGCATTGTTTCAGCTTCTGGTTCACTACCTGACACTTGATTGAGAGATGTTTATGTGGAAATAGGAACATGTATTTTCTGAGCCTTGCCATTTAAGGGTGGGAGGGTAATAATTTCCTATTGGACTGTGCACGCCAGCCTCTCAGGGTCACTTGTAAAAACTGCATCACTTCTCATTATGATCATCCTCATTCCAGCAGCACTTGTGCATTCAACACATGGTTTCTGGTTATGATGTTATGAGGGTGGAATGGTTGCATCTATTCACCTTTCATTTGTGTGTTGATGTGGCATTTATATTACGTAGGAGTAATTTTTTTTTCTGATTTTTTTTTCTTGTGTCACCAGTGCACCTATTCCATTCTTCCATCGCTGTGCTCCTGTGAACATTTCCTGCTATGCCAAGTTTGCAGAGGCCCTGATCACCTTTGTCAGTGACAGTAGTGTCTTACACAGGCTGATTAGTGGAGTTATGACCAGCAAAGAGATTATAATGGGACTTTGCTTGTTATCACTAGGTAATTGTTTTTCTCATTACTAGCTATTTCTTAGTACTGCGTTAGGAGATTGTTAACACCCTCTGCCCACAATACCAGAAAACAACATGAATTATAGCAGTAAACCCTTTAAAAAAGTTGTTCAGAATGCTTTTAAAAAATTTTATTTGACAGCTGTGTAACTTACTCAGAAGCAATCTATGTATGCATTCCTGGGTTTTCTCCTCTTGCACTGATTATGAGATAGACGATGTATGGCTATTCTTTAGCCAACATTCCTTTTGGTACAGTTAACAGAGCATCCCCATTATCCTAATTTTTATTATAGTGTTCCCCTTTTCCATTTCTAATACTCATTTTCTGCCAACCCAACTCCAAATAAACCGTTTCCAAATAAAAAGGACAGGGTGAGAAATTCTCAATAGCACTATTTTCTAGAATGTAGGGGGGTTTAGTTTGTTTCATTTAACATACTTACGGGGTGACATGAGAACTTTTGGGTGGAAAATAAAAAACCTAAGTACTCATTTGTTTTATTGCATGTTACCTCCTTCTTCCCCTTCTTCCAAAATTAAAAGCTTCAGGCCTTTGAAAATCTCAGCAGTATAGAGGTGCTAACTCGTTTCTACAGTTGTGAGTGGCCTCTGGCCTATAGAATGACACATTGTACTACACCAAAGTGCTGTTTTAAGTCTTGTGAATGAAGGTGAAATGCTACTCACCCACATAAATTATTAATGACTCTATACTCCTAATAAGTATAAAATTTGAAATCCTGAAATGGGAAGCTTCAGATACTAGCCATGTATATGAGCAGTGTGTGGTTTAGAAAGAAACACTGTGAAGCTGTACCAGATAAAGAAGTTCTTTGTTTTCAGTCTGCCTTTGTGGTAACAGAAAGACAAATGAAAAAAACCCACCAAAAATAGATGCTAGATCCCATTTAAAAATAACAACCAAACAACCAAAAACAAAACAAAAAAACCCACCCCAGAAACAAAAAAGGCCATTGAGTGTCTTGTCAACTATGATTGGAAAGTTGTTTATTCTTATATTCTGACAGCAGCAGTAATTCAATAGTAATGGTTGAAAGACTGTTCTGCATCTGAAAGCTAGTGGCTGATTAGCAATGCTATTGTTCAGTTAGAGTCAGAAGTTAGTACAGACTTTTACATACAGTTAATTTAAAAAGTACTTTTCATACCTTCATGGTTACAGAACTTATTTATTTTTAAACAGTGGGTGAGACTGTGAGATTCACAAAGCCAGGTTCTAGTGTAACTGCCATACACAAATACATATATGCAGAAATATGTGTGTGCACTTACATTCACCACTCACTAAATCTTAGTTGGCTGAGATTGTAGAGGGCTTTCTAACATGCAGTTCCTGAATGGCAGTGGAACTATATGAACAAAGCTTGTTAATGAGCTTATTTTGAATGTTGAAAATAAAGTTGTAATTTTTTTTACATTTTACTGACATGACATTTTGAAATGCATAGCATCACATTATCTGCACTTGTTTAACAAGTGTACCTGAGTTCAAATTCTGCTCTGGTCCTCAGTAGGTGTGTTTACATTACCAGACTTGGAGTACTGTCATATCTTGCTATCTGTTTTGTCATTGTCTAAATACATCTCTGTTTGTATGTATGCATTATGTCTTGTATTTAATGTACCCTATAAATGTATTTATGCTTTCTTTGTTTTAATAAACAGTATAAAAGCAGAAGTTGTAGAGGTGCCTAAAATACTTAACTGCTGGTGCCATGAGTTTGTAAGGCTCAGAAATCTGTCTAAAAATCCTGCTGGAAGGCAGTTATCATAGTGCAGTCGGAGAATTAGGAATTTCTACTTGACGTAATTGCTCTGCTTATTTTATTTGTCTTCTTTTGCAGTGTTGTCCATGATTTTGATGGTTATAATCAGGTACATTTCAAGAGTACTTGTCTGGATTTTAACAATTCTTGTAATTCTGGGATCTCTTGGTAAGTCTTGTTTGTCTCCCATTTTCTGAGTGCTCAGTTCTAATCTTTGTGCTCCATGTCCTCAGGCCAGCTACAATCCTGCAAAGATCTTAGACCATTCATTTACCTTCAGCTTTCCATTCAGTTGCTTGCATATGTCTTGCAAAAAAGCCACCTTTGTAGTTACAGTTCTTTCCCAGAGAGCACATTGCTCCTTAGAGGCTTGCTGCACACACTGCTTGGCTGGCAAGCTTCCTGTCGGCCTAGCTCATTATGGCCTACATAGGCAATATAGGATCTTCCTCCCAGCACTTGTAGCACAGACCTAAGCATTTCCTACATCTTAACCTGCGTTCTGAACATTTCAGCAATGCAGCTAGTCTGGGTGTGTCTGATGGCATACGCACCCTCTGGGCGTACTTAAGCATGCATGAATCAAAGGGCAGCTTATTATTTATACAGCCCCAGGTTATCTTGGGATGTAGATGTGTCCACACAACCATGTCGTGTTGATCAGTCCCTTCAGTCATCTGCATAGCTCTGTAGGTGTATCTAAGAGCTGTTCCTCAGGAGAGGAAGCAAAAATGCTTTTCTAGCATTTCTAATAGAAATCTTGTGTTTCCATTTGACTTGGAAAGTTCTGCATGATCTAGGTCATGTATGAAATGCAGCCAGCTGTGCTGTCTTCGGAATGGCTACACACTGACTCATCCAAAATTATATAGCTTGCATGAAAATAGCTTTACTTTATCACATTAACTTTTGCATTTGTAAAACTAGAGCTTTCTATTCTTGATACTCAGTAGCTATGCCAAAATGTGTGGGGAGATAATTGTAGGGAAGGAATGAAAATAGAATAATCATATTAGGAAGCACTAGCAATTTAATGCGTGCAATTATGACTGCAAAGAATGGAAAAAAAAATCTGACCATCTGTGTTTTTTTGGGATCGCTTGGTTTTTTCTGCTTACTGGTCTCAGGATCTGTGACCACAGAAAAGCTAAAAAAAAAAAATAAATAAAAATATTTTTTTTTTCACTCTCTTTAGAAACTTTGACTGAAAGAGTTGAATAACTTATTGCCATCTGTTGTTCTGTTCTGAAAAATCACACCCATTACACAAACTGAATACGAACATGCCAACTGTGGGACATACTGCTTGTTTTGTATTCACTGTTTGCTTAGGAGATGCCAAAAGAGCATCCTCCATTTTAGACCTGAGCAGAGTACCTTCAGCAATGACTTGTGATGTCTAGATAAGCTTGTGCACCTGGGTCAGAAATAACAACAGAACAGGGAAGAATACTCAAAAGAGGAAATATATATATATATGTGTATATATATGTCTCAGAGGGGAGAGCTCATATCTCTGAGGGGCTGGAGTCCTCTATTTAAGAAATGTTCTACCTCAGACAGGTAGCTAGAATAGGAGAATGATATTCTGGCCACAAGACTTAGGATTTTGTAACAGGGTTAGGAGAAAGTTATACTGGCTTCCTGTGCCTTTTACTGATGATTGTTTCAGTGCCCAAAAGACACTGCCTGATGAAGAGGTAGCTATGTGTCAGTAGTCCAAGGTGCCATTTTTAGCATCAGGGCTGTTCCTTCTTTTCTTGATTAGTCTTCCCAGGAGCTGTAGACTCCTTTTGTTCCTTTTGTTATTTTGCACCCTAATCCAAAGGCCCGTCTCTGTTTCCTTTCCTAAATTCTTGCTCCCTATCTTATTATACACATATAAACATATATCCTACCATATAACTTTTTGGTTTTATTTTTGTTCCTCTATTGCCTGTGTGATGGGAGGTGTAATCTTCATCATTAGGGTTCCCCATGAGGTAGTTCTTTCATGCACTTCACCCTAAAACACAAAGAGCTGCAAGTCTCTTAAGTGCTCATAGTGGGGTGAGACTGGGAAAGGAGTATATCCACTTGAGAAGAGGCCAACAGAGGAGGACTAACCAGTTCTCCTTCCTTCAAATTTCCTGTTAGGTTAAGCATCAGCACCCCTGAGTATTCTTTACCAGACTAGACTTAAAAAGAAGAAACTGTTTAGTTCCTTTGCTGCTAGGTAGTTTGACAGTGTCACACCGAAGGAGCATCTTTCATTTACCCTGTTATTTTTTTTTCTCTAAAACATAGGTGGTACAGGAGTCCTGTGGTGGCTGTATGCTAAGGAACGAATATCTGCCAGTGCTGTTGAGACTCAAATAGCCAAAGACAATCGTCAGGCTCTCCTAATCTATGCCATTGCAGCTACAATCTTCACAGTATGCTTTGCTAATGACTGTATTATTTTATTGTTCTGATGATCTCTTGTTCTTTTATTCAGGTGAAAGTTTTATGTTTCACGCATTTTTTAAGAGCTTATTTCTACTCCAAGCTCTGTTGCAGTGGATTTGTTTGCTTGCTTGCTTTTTACTTCCAGGCATTGTTCTTTAATACCTGGTTTTGAGTCAGGAGAGATTTCCTAACCCTGCAGCTACTTTCATCTACCACAAAATGTCCACAGGGACTTCCAAGAATAGCTACAATATTGGACCCCCAATCCAATTTCACTTACAAGATATTTCTTAGGTTCCCCATTCAGGGGTACTTAGTCATTTCAGTTTATTTTAAAGTCCTTTAACCATTCCTACTTCTGAAATTGGTTGTTCCCAAACTTTTTTCATTAACAGAAGCATCACTGGGAGCAGAAATACTAACACTGATTATTGAACCAATTTATCTTCTTTAGGCCTTGCTTTTTGTTTGAGAGTCACTGACTTTACTACCAAACGTTGACAATGTTTCACTAACTTATATGAGAAGACCACCACACTATGCTCAAATATAAATGTTATTCTTCATTATATCTTGCTGAGATCACTGGTTTATAGAACAACTGAGGATAGAATCTGGTCTAATCTAATCAGCCTGAGCCTGATGATGATTCCAAATACATAATTATGAGATTGATATTCTGCAAAAGTGTAAGTTGGAAAATAATATCTCACCAGAAGAAGCTGATACAGATTTTACATTTTTATCTTGTGATTCTATAGATAGAGCATGTGTTAATATGCTGCGTTTGAATATCCTAGCTGTGCAAAATGATAGCTTACTTATTTTTCAATTCTCTAAAATGTGATTTTTAAACTTCTCCCTCTAGGTTATCTTGTTCTTGATAATGTTAGTTATGCGTAAACGAGTAGCTCTCACCATTGCCTTGTTCCATGTGGCTGGCAAGGTCTTCATTCACCTGCCACTGCTAGTCTTCCAGCCGTTTTGGACATTCTTTGTGCTTATCCTCTTCTGGACATACTGGATCACAGTCCTGCTTTTTCTTGGTACTACAGGTAAGCAGCTACGAGGCTTATTTTAAATAAATTCCACTCCATTTTTGTACGGTTCCAGGCAGAGTCGGTTGAAAAGCGTGTGTGAACCTCTAGGAAAAAAAAAAAACCAAAACACATACTGTGCTTCTGTTCTTGTCTGCTTTGGTGACTTCAAAACACTTGTTTTTAGGAAGTTGTGTGTTTGAGTTTGCATTCCCAGTATGTCACTTTGTGCCTTAGGATGGCTTTTGATTTAACACAAGTTGGCATGTTGCAAACCAGAAAAAAAAACCTCCGTGAATAAGAAGGGTATAACAATTTTTTTTAAAATAATTCCCTCTAATTTTACATAAGCAGGTTAAAACCAGACTAATCTTGCAGCTGATTTCATAAGCTATTGTATTGCAGTCACTACTCATACAGATGAAGACATAGTAATGAAAGGGCTGTTGCACACAATTACAGTCTCCCAAAATGTAAATATACCAGAAGTAGTTTTCAGGTGTTCATAACTTACGTGTCCAGTGTTATTCCTGCATTTTCCAGGATTATTAGGGAGATTTTCTGCTGTTTGTATTCTGAGAGCAGCCACTCTACTCTCAATTTCTGCCTGCTGTGTAGAGCATAGAACATAAGAGCTTTGTGTTCAGGGACTGACAAGAACTTCTAAAATTATTTGATTCTGTAGGTCCTAATCTTAGTTACTTCAGCACAGAAACCTAGCAACTGCTTTTTAAAATGGGAGATGACTATGTTATGTTGCAATATGTTGTAGGTAGTAGATGCCATCATTCATTACTAAAAACTTAAAATTTTTAAATTTATTGTTTACTACCAGTCCAGTAGTAGCAGTGTTTCACGTCACAGAGCTATTTCAGGGTAATGCAAGGTAAGTATTTTTTTATTTCATAGCCACTTAGCAGGGGATGGAGGTAATAGAATTCATGTGTTCTTGTTCTCATTACTGTTGAATTTTTTAATTTCCATTACATGCTATGCTATGTGCAGAAAATGTTTGCCTCTGAAACTGAGTTAAGTCTCAGTTCCATGCTTCACTCTGTGAGTTAAAGACCACTGCACAGGGACTAAATTTGTAGCAGAATTTAGGCTGATATTGTATTTTACTGACAGAACTCTTTAATTTGCCTTGATTCTGCAAAGACTAATGTATGCCTTTAGCTTTATGTGCACTCAGTATCATCACCAATTCCAGCTGAACAAAATCTTTGTGCAAATAGGTACAGATCTTTTCAGTCCAAACCAGGAAATCTTAAAAAGAAGCCTACACTTAGGAAGAACTTGTTCATTAAAGCCAAAATTATTTCAATGGTTTTATTTATTCACAAGAAAATGCTATTTTTTTTTACATAAGTGCAAAAGCATAGCTAAGAAGGTGGAGAAGGTGCTATCAATGCTAAGTCAAAACAATGGTGTTCAAGGTAAGTGTTTTGCACTTGATGTAACATGATGTTACTTCCAATATTTTTCTGAACCTCATCAGGTGTTCGTATAACTGTTGTATGAGACTCAATGTGGGTTAGCATACTGAAATAGAGCTTATCCTAGGAGGGTTCTAATGTGTGCTATCAGTCTAATGCATCATACTGCTATTCAGATTAGACAAAGAGTCCAGGCTGAACAATCCGAACTCTCTCAGCCTGTCTCTGTAGGAGAGGTGCTTGTCTAAGCATCTTCATGGCCTCCCCTGGACTCACTCCAGCAGGCGCACATCCTTCTTATGTCGGGGGCTCCAGAGCTATGCTGGAGTTCTCATGAGAGTGGGGTAGAGGGGGAGAATCACCTCCTTTGACCAGCTGGTCACACATCTTTTGATGCAGCCTGGGATATGGTTGGTTTGGCTTGCAAGCATACACTGCCAGGTGGCGTTGAACTTCTCACCAACCAACATCCCAAAGTCTTTCTCCTCAGGGCTGCTCTCAGTCAGTGTATGAAATCATATGTTTAGGCTCTCTAAAGCTGCTCCTTGTGTCTGTGAATACGTTTAAAGCTACAACTCTTGTTGAAATACATGAACAAAGACCATAAAGGAAACAAAAAGTGATTGTTAATTTTGATTGTTAATTTTGTCATCTAGGTGTAAGGAGCTATGAAGTTTTCATTTTGATCCTTACTGTATGAATAATGCCAACAGAGCAGCAGACTGAAATTAGGAATGACTGAAGCAGGCTTTTATTATGTTTATGGAGAATTTTTGCTACTTAATTGTGGTTAGTTTTGGAAATTTTTACCATGTGGCTAAAAATTAAAAAAAGTGTGGGATTTTGAGTATGCTCAGAATATTTTTTTGTAGTGCCTTTTTCAAATGCCATTGTACTGATTGTCTCAAAAGCTGTATCTTTCTAATGAACAGTCTTCCTAAATATGACATTTAGAGCTAATAGTAGAAGCTAAATGGGTTCTCTGTAGCCATGTAGTTACGAGCTGCTAATGCCATATGCTTCCTTCTTTGTTGATGTAAGCACCATTTTGTTTTTTACCCTCATTTATTTCTAGGTAGTCCTGTCCCAAATGAAGAAGGATTTGTCGAATTTCGAATGGTAGGTCCTTTGAAATACATGTGGTGGTACCATTTAGTGGGACTCATCTGGATCAGCGAGTTTATCCTGGCGTGTCAGCAGATGACAGTTGCAGGAGCTGTTGTAACATACTACTTTACAAGGTAAGGACAACTTAAATCTACTGTGAGTAGCCCAGAAATTAATTTAGCAGGAAGAATGAAGGATAAAGCTGTTGGGGAGAATACTTGTTTCCATCCTGAAAGGTGGGGAGCAGTTGAATTGTATTGACTCTTTTAAATCATGTCATGTTGTAAAATAATTTGGTTTGCTGGTTATAGATGGTATTCTTGATATTTAGGACTTGAAGTCTTGTTTGCCTAGTAACCTGTGCACTTTGTATGGACTTGGATGGTTGTTTATAAAGCAGGATGCACCTGGAAGGTCATCTGTGATGCTAATAATTTTTCCTGATAAACTCAGTAGAGATTAGAAAAACATTGAAAGCAATTGATTATTATTTGAATTGCAAACCAGTGCCCTTTTAAATTTACAGTACCTCATTAATCTTTCGTACAGAAGGTTACTTAAGGTCTTACTATATTCATCATTTACATATAGATTCTGACAAGATCATGTACAAATAAAAAGTGATACAAATTAATGGGCATTAAAGTTCTACATTTTATTGCTATATTTGGGTACTAAATTGTGTAGCAAGGCATACTTTATGCTGGCTGTTCTGCATGTATCTGCTGGCTGTTTCAGAAGGCAATACTAATTATTAAGCAATGGTTTTACCAAACTTCATGCACAAGAATTTTTCTTCACTGAGGTAAAAAACTGGTTTTAGGATAGCAAATTTAGCTTTGGGGTTTTAGTGCCTAGTACAGAAATTAAAAGATCTTATTTGAGTCATTTAGCAGTGAAATTTTTCAGAAAAAAAAAAAAAAAGTGATATCTGATGCTGTGTTAGTATTTCATGAGAATAAATCGTACATCACTGATATGAAGTATTATGGTAATACTTTTGGCAAAAAAGAAGCAAGTACATTAATACCTGTTTTGTAAAAGTATGGTTCAATAAAGCTTCTCCACATGTCAGCCTAGGTATTTGTGCTTCATATTACATTTCTTAAAAAAAAACCCAACCCAAGCCCAACATCCTTCCCCACCTCCCCCCATATTATTGTTCAGGAACTAGAGGTTATTTTATTTTGGATATTCTCAAAGTCTTTTCCAAACAGTATAAATACAAATCCTCTGGATAAAGAGCAGCATGAGTAGGGTATGTTGACAAAATATTTAGCAATGGTGGTTTACTTAAGAAAAACCAAGATGTTATCCCCAAGAAGAATGCATTAGTAGTCCAAATACACATGTAGTTTAGCTAGTGGTTTTTCACATATGTTTTTAGTTTTTCATATGAAGAATATTGTATGCAAAAATTTCTTATGATATGCAGTAACTACCCTCTTATTCTTGCCATTTGCTTTTAAGTGTCTGGTATTTAAAATAATGGGGTTTTAAATAATGCATACAGATATTTTTCAAATGCATGAGTCATATCACAAATGTTTAATTGGTTTGTCTTTTTAATTTTGGCTGTTATATGAATTTCATTTGACTCCTTATCTTCCCTAGTCTTCACAACAATATCAAAGGCAAGGAATTAATTTTTTGTGCTGATAGAAGTTCTGTTATTTTATTAATGATGAAGTCCTCCAGTATACCAATGAAATACATCTATGAAGTTATTACGAGATGTTACAGGGATGTAATCTGATGAATGATTAAACTAGATTGAGTAAAGAACTAGGAAAATACAGAAAAGAGAGGATAACTTCATAGTGAAATAGATTGCTTAGCAATTTATACGCTTCTTTGGTAAGTTTATGTATTTTCTGTTACCTGAGTGTGAATTCTTTTTAACTGTATCCTGTCATTTCATAAAAGGAATTTTATTTTAAGTTAGTAAATACCCATTTCTCCCTACTGTTATCCTTTGGTGCTTTTTAAGACATAACTCTGATCTGAAAAGTGACTTAGTAAGAAAAGAAAGGGCATTAATTTGGACTTCCCCATTATTTTATGTATTAGCACCTTTCCACAGCAAATGAGATGAAGTTATCCATAGAGAAATGTTTTATATGTGTCATTCACATATAAAGTGTGAAATTAATTCATAAAATGTGATATAAAATTCACACGTCATCTCTTTATTCACCTTAGCTAGATGATTCCTCCCAACTCAGACAATAACAAACATCAAGATGTTCTGCATTACAGACTCTTCCCTCAGTTATATTTGCCTCAAAAGGAGGAAGTAGTTGGATTGTCTGGGTGTAAGACTCAGACCATTTATGTGATTTTGCCAAAGGGGTAATAGAATTTGACTTCTCCCACCTAAGCTTTAAAAGTTAATTGGAAGAAAACACAGAAATGTTAGTACTTGTTCCTTTAATAGGCTTGTAATTACGTTTGCATTTCTAATAAAAAAGAGCCATTCTTTAAATGTTGAATAGAGCTCTTCTTTGAGAAAAATGGAAGTGGCTTCCTTGGTAGGAAATATAAATATAAACTTTAAGAGGGAGTTGCTTCAAAACTGTGAATGTGAGTATTCATCTGACAGCTTAAAAATGTTCTAACCACACTGCAGTAAAATAGCTTGTTTTAAGGCTTAATACTTGGGTCCTTGAGGATATAATAGCTAAATCAGAAATGCAAAACATCAGAGAGAAGGATTTACCTAATAAGTAAAAATAGTAATATCCTCTCCAAAGTCTTCATGGAGATCTCCAACAGAGCAGAAGGGGAAGACAAGTTTGTAGTCCCACTGAAAAATATTAGCATTGTTTCTCAATTGGTTTTTCAGTTGCACACCGTCAAATGTAGTTATATAGGAACTGCTAGTTGACGATAGCAGTAATGCAGCCAGCTGCTAGGAAGCCTGCCCTTAAGACATACTGATTCCTTTTCCTATTCCTATTAATGCATTAGAGCCAAAACTGTGACTTACACAGACTGACAGTGTGGAGTGAAAAATATATCCTGAAACCTAATATAAGGGTAACACATTCGTTTTACATGTTATTCATAGAGAATTTGTGGCACTTCTGGATGATGTTGCATGCATACTGATCATTCTACTTTATTCATTTTCTCAACAGGGAGAAAAGGAATCTGCCATTTACTCCTATTCTGGCATCTGTTAATCGCCTTGTTTGTTACCACCTCGGAACAGTAGCAAAGGGGTCTTTCATTATCACACTAGTGAAGATACCACGAATGATCCTTATGTATATTCATACACAACTCAAAGGAAAAGTAAGAGAAATAGATAACATTTTCTTACGGAAACTCAAGACCTGATGTTTTTTGCATGTTTATTTAATCTGTGTGGGAGGATAGAAGCCTTCGTTTGGTATAGATTAAATGCAAGTAAGAAATTTTTCACTATGAGTGTGGTGAGGCAGTGGAACAGGCTGCCCAGAGAAGTTGTGGCTGCCTCATCCCTGGTAGTGTTCAAGGCCAAGCTGGACAGTACTTGGATCAGCCTGGTCCATGGCAGATGGGTTAGAACTAGATGAGCTATTAAGGTTCCTTCCAACCCAAACCATTCTATGATTCTATGAATATCTGGTCTTTAAAGGACTGTGGAACTGAGAGGGACTGCTTAAATTGCCAACCTATCAGTTACAGAAACATGAAGAATTATTGTTTGCTTAAAATCTGTTGGTTTTCTTTGTTTTCCCACATTCTGTGCTTCCTAGGAAAATGCTTGTGCTCGCTGTATGCTTAAAGCCTGCATCTGCTGCCTTTGGTGTCTAGAAAAGTGCCTGACATACTTAAATCAGGTAAGCTTTTTAATCTTAAAAGTTTATCTAGGGGCTGCTAATATGCAGATATATTCGCAGAATGTTGTCTTGAGGCTAAAACATAATGTACCTTACTATGGAACTGAACTTGATTTATGGTAGCTCAGTCTTGTCTCAATTACTGAAATTACACTTCAAATCACTCCATTAGTCTTTGTTTACATTGCAAAGGTGAAAAATAGGCAGTATTCATCTTTGCGAATACATTATTTCAACCTTGTAACAACTTGTTTAGTGGTTGGAGATGCTCTCCCTCATGTCAGCCCTGTCAAACTACATAAGACTTTCAGAATACATTTGCTGTGAAAGGGAGGAAAGCTTTTCTAGGTATAATATTTAAGGCTCACAGAATTGAAAACCTCTATGTAACATCAAAATTGTCATTATAATTTACAAAGTGGAAAGAGTCACAAGTTGCAACACACTGGCTGGTCAGACTCCTTTGTAAAAGAGGTTTTACTGGCCTGTGGATCCGCCTCTGTGAAGTATATCTAAAAATATCTCTAATATCTTTTCCCACTGTTCACTTTTTTGCTTGTGGAAATATAAAAAATAAAATCAGAAGAAAGTATTTAAAAACCCCCAGTGTAATCCTTGAAAATTGTCCTGGCTAGCCTTGAGTGCAGTTGAGTGAAGTATCTATCTTGGTGGACTTGTATGACTTCCAAACTCTTGTATTTCCGGAATATTTTTCTAACTACTTAATTGCAGTAGTTAAGCCACTGCTCACCTCCTCCTGCGGAGAAATTGCAACTTCTATTTAATTAGTTTTTTGGAATAAACTTGTTAATGCATAAGTGTTGAGCAAGGGAGGAGAAGAATAGTAATCCTCTACCTCTTATAGTCTTCTGTCAGCTGGTACATACTGTTTGGTTCAACAACTCTCAAGGGAATCTTTGTTCATTAACCTTGTATAACTTATGTGACTTATTCAGAAGCCATATCTTCCCCCTCCACCCTCCCATCTGAAATATCTGATCATTCCGTGAGTAAATCTTCAATCTCCTTTTCCCAGAATGCATATACAGCCACAGCTATAAACAGCACCAACTTCTGCACCTCAGCAAAGGATGCCTTTGTTATTCTAGTGGAAAATGCTTTGAGAGTGGCTGCCATAAACACAGTTGGGGATTTTATGCTGTTTCTAGGAAAGGTATGTATGTCTGCTGTATACAGTTGTTACAGACCTAAATATTAGCAAACTTTCCTTAGCAACAGCTTGCACCTCAAATACAACATGCATTAAAATTCCTGTTTCTTGGCATACACTCTACTCAGAGAATTAAAAGGAGACTAGAATAATTGCTCTGGTCAGACACGTTTTTGGGTCTTCAGCTGTTGGAGATGTACTTCATGGATCTTAATCCAGTGAATTATTCCTATCCTTTGAATGATACTGTGTCGTCATTTACTAAAAAAATTAATACCAACCCACTCAAATGCATAAGCATTCGGACACTGGTTGGGCTCAGCTGTCTTCCTTATTACATTCCTCAACTTTTTTTAAGTCAGAGTACAGTAAGTCTGATCTTTTAATCTAGTAATTAAGCCAATAAGATGTGAGAAGCAATAAACACATAATGAAGGCATAGGTGCTTGGGAGGTAATGAAATTACATAACATGGTTTTATGGTGGGGTCTGAAAGGTGTTAGAAAACATCTCCCTGAAAAGATGTCTTTCAAATTATTAGAGAAATGCACAGGTGACAGAAATGTTAAAATGAACAGTGCAGCATATAAAAATTAGTGTCAGCTAAAACAGTGCTAGGCTGACAGCCTGCCTCTTCTACCATGTTCCTTCTCTACCAGTTCAACTTGATATTTTCATAATACAGTAAAGCTCACCTGTTCTGCAATTCATGATATTAGGTTCTGAAATGTTCAAAATGTTGAGTTACCACAACAATTATATTAGTCCTTTTATTATTCCCAAAGACGAAGCTGGTACCCAGTGAAATAGCTGTCTGTTGGGGTCTCACACACAATATAGTGCTGTGGAGACTGTTACATGAAGTGCCTCATGTGAGTTCTGATCTACTTACCCATGTATGCAGATGAGACAGAGAAAATCAAGCTTGGAAGTTGTTTCCATCAATAAAATGAAAAACATACCATCCTCCTCAGTCCTCCTTCCTTCCCCTGTCCTCACAAAAAAAACCCAACAGTTGCACATTAGGTGATTGGTAGCATCAGGTTCTGGGGTTTCTATCATTGACTGTATAGTTATTTTCTACAGGAGTATTCTATAAGACTAGAACTATGACAGCAGTATATAAATGTAATTTGCTCTGAAAAATACCTTTTGTGTCGAAGGATGTGTTTGAAACTTCTGATGTGCACATGCTGGACCAATGGATAAAACGTAATTTACATTCAGGGATATGAAGAATCAAGGAGGTAAAGATGTCATCACTATTGACATCTGCAATCTCTAGCCCTTTGCAAAGCACACAGGTTAAAAAAAAACCCAGACGGTGTCAGACCAAACTAAAAATATCAAAAGTCTTCTACCATTAGGTTTGTCTACTGTTTTGCTTTTCAGGTCCTGATTGTCTGCAGTACAGGTTTGGCTGGGATCATGTTGCTGAATTACCAACGAGATTACACCATCTGGGTGCTGCCACTCATCATTGTCTGCCTCTTTGCATTCCTGGTTGCTCACTGCTTCCTTTCCATTTATGAAATGGTTGTTGATGTCCTTTTCTTATGTTTTGCCATCGATACAAAATACAATGATGGGAGCCCTGGGAGGGAATTCTACATGGATAAAGTTCTTATGGTAAGTTTTGTCTTCTTCTCTAAATCTACAGATAGGGTTCCATAAAATAGGTATTTTGACAGGGAAGTGAACTCACTATCTGGCTTTAATATGTTTTGTTTGGTTGGGTTGCAAATAAAAGACAGTCTAGGGACAACGTGGGCCCTCTCCAAAAGCTATTGGGAGAACTGGCTACCCTGGATTTAGAGAAGGTTGAGGTTCTTAATGACTTCTCTGCCTCACTCTTCACTGGAAAATGCTCTAATCACACCACCCAAGTCTTGGAAAGCAGATGCAGGGACAATGAGAATGAAGACCCAGGGCCCACTGTAGGAGAGGATCTGGTTTGAGACTATCTTAGGAACCTGAACGTATACAAGTCCATGGGACCTGATGAAATCCATCTGAGGGTCCTGAAGGAGCTGGCAAATGAAGTTGCTAAGCCACTCTCCATCATATTTTAAAAATCATGGCAGTCAGGTGATGTTCCCGACAACTAGAAAAAGGGAAATATAACCCCCATTTTCAAGAAGGGGAAAATGGATGAGCTGGGGAACTACAGAGCAGTCAGCATCACCTCTGTGCCTGGCAAAATCTTGGAGCATATTCTCCTGGAAGGCATGCTAAAGCACATGAAAAACAACAAGGTGCTTGGTGACAGCCAGCATGGCTTCACTAAGGGCAAATCCTGCCTGACCAATCTGGTGGCCTTCTGCGATGGGGCTACGGAACTGATGGACAGGGGTAGAGCAGTTGATGTCATCTACCTGGACTTGTGCAAAGTGTTCAACACTGTCCCGCACGACATCCTTGTCTCTAAGTTGGAGATACATCAATTTGATAGAAGGACCACTCTGTGGATAAAGAACTGGCTGGATGGCCACACCCAAAGAGTAGTGCTCAATGGCTCAATGTCCAGCTGGAGACCAGTAACGAGTGGTGTCCCTCAGGGATCAGTGTTGGGACCGGTCTTTTTCAACATCTTTGCAGGTGACATGGACAGTGGGATTGAGTGCGCCCTCAGCAAGTTTGCCGATGACACCAAGCTGTGTGGTTCGTTTGATATGCTGGAGGGAAGGGATGCCATCCAGAGGGACCTTGACATGCTTGTGAGGTGGGCTGATGCCAACCTGATGAAGTTCGACCATGCCAAGTGCAAGGTCCTACAGCTGGGTCAGAGTAATCCCAGGCACAGCTACAGCTTGGGCAGAGAAGAGATTCAGAGCAGCCCTGCAGAGGACTTGGGGGTGTCAGTCAATGAGAAAATGAACAGGAGCCAGCAGTGTGTGCTCGCAGCCCAGAAAGCCAACCGTATGCTGGGCTGCATCAAAAGGAGTGTGACCAGCAGGTCGAGGGAGGTGATCCTGCCCCTCTACTCTGCTTTTGTGAGACCTCACTTGGAGTGTTGTGTGCAGTTCTGGTGTCCTCAACATCGAAAGGACACGGAACTGTTGGAACAAGTGCAAAGGAGGGCCAGGAGGATGGTCAGGGGACTGGAGCACCTCCCGTATAAAGATAGGCTGAGAAAGTTGGGGCTGTTCAGCCTGGAGAAGAGAAGGCTGTGTGGAGACCTCATAGCAGCCTTCGAGTATCGGAAGGGGCCTGTCAGGATGCTGGGGAAGGACTTTTACATTAGGGACTGTAGTGATAGGACAAGGGGTAATGGGTTCAAACTTAAACAGGGGAAGTTTAGATTGGATATGAGGAAGAAATTCTTTACTGTAAGGGTGGTGAGGCACTGGAATGGGTTGCTGAGGGAAGTTGTGAATGCTCCATTGCTGGCGGAGTTCAAGGCCAGGTTGGACAGATCCTTGGGTGGCATGGTTTAGTGTGAGTTGTCCCTGCCCATGGCAGGGGGATTGGAACTAGATGATCTTAAGGTTCTTTCCAACCCTAACTATTCTATGATTCTACATTGCTGTCTTGTTCATGGCTTGATCAGCAAGCAGTGTGATAATAAGTAATTAATAATGAGTAAGTAATAATGCTTCCTTCCCTTGGCATCACTGGTATTGGCTTCTATTTGCTGGCTGCTAGATGCGTAGTCGTCTTACAGAATCTCACTCTTGAGTATCATTTCTTATTAAATGATACAGTGCAGGATGGAAAGAAGCAAAACAAGGGGTAAAGGCTTGGATTTTATGCTTTCCTAAGAAAGACCTCTCCTGGGACATGAAAGAGAAAAAATATCAGAGAATTCTACCCCACACATGGATAGTGACCACACTGGGGTTTTTCTTCTTCAGATAGACTGCAGTTAGAATTTGACTGCCCATCATGCACAGAAATAATAGGTTTTATGTTCTGTCCTGGAGCATAGTTGCTACATCAAGGCCTTTTGCACAATTCAGTTCTGATTTGTTTGTTCCATCTTATTCTCTGTTCACTCTAGCTATAGACCAAGATGTAAAAATCCTTCCTGTCAAGCCTTTTAGTCTGTTGTTGAGTAGGTAATTTTCCTACCAGTATTTTGTGTCAACCGTAGAATATGTCACTGTAAAATGTACACTCGTGTTGGCCAGTGGAAGATTCTCTTGAATTCTAGGCATAATTTCTTTTTCTGATTACTTGGTAGAAAACCATGCCAAGAATTTAATACTAAATTTTTGGTAAAAACACTACAGAATCTAGTGTAAATAGTAGCTAATGAGTTGCTTTTTAGCACAGAATAAGAGTAAAATGCAGCATGCTGTCCTGGAAGATGACACAGATAACCTATAAAAGTATTGTTTCTTTAGTCAGCAGTTGATATCACAAAACACCAGCGGCTAATGTTTTTTGAAATTTGCTACAGAATGCTTGCCTTTAACAGAAAAAAGAAAATGACTTAAAGTTGAATTGTAATATCTGCTAATCTTCATGAATTGGTGATTTTGATCCAGTGAAAAATTTAAGTGTTTGAATTGAGGGAAATTGGGGAAATCAACAAGACTTGCAAGTAATTGTCTCCAAGTGCCTCTGTTTAATGGAGTTCTAACATTAGACACAGTTAACAGGGTGGGATATAGTAACTGGGATCTTTGGGTTTTTCTGTGGGATTTTTTTTTTCTTTTGAGTTTTTTTTTTTTGTGAGTTTGGGATTTTTTTTTTTTTCTGGGAGTTTTGTGGGTGTGGGGTTTTTTTTTTTTTGTTTTGTTTTTTTTTGTGACAACCACCCTTTGCCTTCCTGCCCCATAAAGAAGAGCATTGTGTGGTAAATGTGAAAATTCTGTCAGCCTACAAGGCACATACCTCTCTGGCTTCGAGAATTAAATGAGGGAGACCTTTGTGGTTATTTGGCAGGCTTTTTTGATATTTTGTGGACTATGAACAAAAGAAATGGGAGGAACAAGTTGTGTTGACATTTTGAGCAGTTGCATCTTAAAGTTTTGTCTTGATATTTGATGTTTGGAGTCTGCTCTAAGAAAGCTCTTTCCACTTCATTACTGTTTTTCAGGAGTTTGTGGAGAATAGTAGGAAATCTATGAAAGAAGCTGGTCGGGGAGGTGGAGCTGAGGGCAGAGAGCTAAAACCAATGGTAGGTGCAGATGAGGAGGTGGCGATCCTCCAAGAGTTTCACTTTTACTTCTTCTCCCTCTTTGTCTTTACTGACTGCACTTCTTCAGGAGAAGTTTTTGTTCTCTGTATCACTCAAGATGTTCTGCTTTTTCTGTTTGTGAGCTTGCCTATCACCTGGATGGCAGAGTTTTTGTCACAGCTGAGACCATCTCCTGTAAAAGTAAGATGAAAGGAACTGCATCATCTGAAACAAATGTGTTATTTCATTAGGATTAGTAGTACATGCTCTGTGGCATGCACACACAGTCCCAATTGCTAAATACTCTCAAGGTGGCTCTGGAATTCACTGGGGTATTCTGAATTTAATCATCTTTTCAGCCATGAGCTGAACAATTTTTGTTTATCTTACGTTCACCATAAAAGCCTGAAGAAACTACTGAGCGCATCCATTGTTGCAAAGTAGGACCAGGCATTTAAAGCTCTCACCAAATTATTTTATATAGTGCCATGGAATTGGATACAGTGATTCCTTTCAACCTGCTGAAATGACATTTCTCCCAGTTGTTTGTTTTTATTGCCAACTACTTACGTTGCTTGTCTCTTGTGTGCTTTTTCCATCTCACACTGTCAGATACACAGACAGTGAACAATGCATCATTTATGCTTCTGCAGCCTGTTTTACTTATGGTGTGCCTGTTAGGAAGGCATTGCATGTCTGAGTAGCCTGGACTAAGGAACAGCTATACATGGTACAGATAACAGATAGGACGATGAGTTTGGAAGGTGGAGAAGTGAGAACATATGATGGAGAGCCAGGCTGGGAAAGGTATGAGTTGTCATCGTGCACTATTACTTTGTGAAATGAAATTTTTTTCCATCATACTTTCTCAGAGTATTTGCGACCTGACTCAGTTTCTTACCATGTGACAATTTTTTAACCTAATGGAATCTAAATAAGTGTATGCTAACAGTAGATTTTTTTTTTCTTAATGACGTACATGAAACCATGTTGCATGAGTACTTTTTGACCAAGCTGGAATGGGTTCCTGGTGTAAAGTGGATAGATGTGTAGCTTTGCGTGTGTTGCTATTTCATTATACCAATTTCTAGACTTGCTTATGCCTAATTGCTGCTGTGTTTATAGATCTCAAAAAACTAATTCTATGCTCATTTACTGTTTTATTCTGGGAGTAATTCTAGCTGTTCAAACAGACACTGACATTGGGCTTTTCAGAGTGACCTAAATGCTGTAAATGTAAAGACACCATTAAAATTATTGAGAATTGGGTGTGCAAACCCTCTAGCCACATGCAGAAAATATCTCAGTCCAAAATTTTGTTAAGTTCTAATTCAAACAACTGATTTACCTTAAGTGGTTTTCCAGTTAGCCGTTGTCAGTGCTAGCACAGATTGCTACTTAGCCTTTTTTACTTGACTGCCTAAAGCTTGGATGTTAAAGCCTATTCACTGTGCCCCTGCTTGTAAAAGGGCAAACCAAGTACTTGCAAGTCAAAGTTGGTCTTGTTCTTTTGTGAACATGACTCTAGGTGCTTGAGCCTGGCACTGTCTCAAAGTCCTCCTAGGATTGCTGGCGAAGGTGCTGAGTCCTTGGGGCTCACCCTGAGTGTCACCAGCTGAATTACTCCCAGTTTTGCTGCTCATGTGATTGTCTTGTTTGGAACTGATTGCACCGTGTTCTCTCAAATACTCTTCCATTTTCGGGCGTTCAGCTCCAGTTGATTAGTTTCTGGAATACTAGGATCTCACTTTCTGACAAGGACAGGACACAGAAATTACCTCCATGAAATTTCTTAAACCTTTCCCCAAGTCTCGGTAAAGGCCTCAGTTACATCTGGGATAGGGTCACTCATAAGTCTATTCTGTACTAGTAGTGCCTATAGTTCCTAAGTTTGGTATCTGACAATTAGATTAATATTTCTTCTTTTTTTTCCTTCTTTTTTTAGAAATAGTCTTTTCTGTTTTGCTTCAGTCTCCTTGAAATGCACACATTTCTTAGACATGACAATTAGATGTAAAACTGAAATGCCCTAAATGCTGGGTCCTTCTGTTCTTGTATCAAGGCACAAGAAAAAAACAACTTTTCACTTTTCTTTCTTTGTGATTTCCAGTGACCCCTTTGACTCAGTTTCTCCTTGTCCTTTGGCATTTGTCTAAGACTGTGCTGTATGACTTTGTTTTCTAGGCCTCTGGAGCAAGTTCATCTTGAAACTAGCCAGCCATATTGGAACCCATTGACATTCCAAAACAGTATATATATACATATATACATGCATATATATATATATATATATATAAATAAACAGCCAAAAGCAGAGAAAAGGAACAGGGATTTAATACTTTTTTTAACAATTATTTTTGTGAAACATGTACTCTTTTCATACGGGTGGCTTTTACAAGCAGCTTTATCATTGTTCCTTTTTTTTAATTATTCATTGTGGTCATGGAAATGTTGATTCTTATCTGCCTGATATTTTACAATCTGAAGGAAGTATCATTGTGAAGATAATCTGAAGTGATGACTGGTGTAGAGACAGATTTCCCATGACATTGCTAATGTGGTGAGAGTTTTACTTGCTTAGTTTGTTTAAATCTGCATTAAAGTCAGGACAGTTATATGTAAGGAAAACCTTCAAATCAAGAAAAGTCTCAAATTTAGTTTTTCAGAAGGTGGTTTCAGTGAGAGTTCATTCAATTTGAACAGGTTTGCAAGCAGACATTTTACTTTTCAGCCCTGGCTGGGCATAGTTTTGTTTTTTCAGTATCAGATATCACAATAACCAACTCCTCAGGTATTCAGGTGTGTGGGAGCCCTTCCATCTCCTATTAAACAGAAACTACAAAATGGGGACAGATAATTTTTATATGCAATTAACTTCCTGTTTTACCCTACTTACCCCTTATACTCATTGCCCTCTATCCTCTCCTTGAGTTCAGTAGCCTTCTTCCCACTTCAGCAGTGCTCCTTTGAAGGTTATGAATTCTCCATATGAAACAACTGAAATAATATTGTTAAAGCTCAGTCTTAGTCATACTCATGATTAATTCATGACTAGAGATAAAGATGCTGAGGATGGAAAGAGAAATGGACTGTACACCTGTACGAAAAAGTACTGTATGCTTCATTTCATTTAATGCTGGAGAGCTTTGGGAGGAGGAAGGGACTGTTCCTTACCTGTCATTTCAACCATATTTGTATGTACTGTAGTGGGTGGCTAAAACAGGAAAGGGCAGAGAAACATTTCTTTGGAAGGGTAACTGTCAGGATAGTTATCTAAAGTTATCAAATAATAACAAAATAACCTGCTTTTTTATTATTATTAGATACTTATATTTCTTTTCAGTCTGGAAGCTCACCAGATACAAATGCTAATATTAAATTGTTCGGCATATTGTAATGGTAAATGCTTAGAAGTGTATTTGCTAAGAATTCATGATTCTCTCTATGCTATATACTCCTTTTGTTACAATTTTTTTAAGAAAACTATTTTTGTTAATGTAAAATTAATATTTCAGAGCAGAATTTTTAAACTTATTGCACTAAATACGAGCTCTGTACAAATGAACAATGCCTCGATGGTTTGATCACTCCATTCAAGAAAATCTTTTGGAAGAGAAAAGCCCTTCTACAGAAGGTTTGCAATGGAGTGGAGTGGTATGTCTAGCTAGAGACGTGCACAACTCGTCTTACAAAGGTTTAATAAGTAAGCAGTTATCTGTGCTTCCTTTCAGAGGATCAGACTTTTAAATTGCTGCCGAAGGTTTAAAAAAAATATACGGTATCATGTAGCTAACCAGTGCTCTTACCTTTTGGCAACAGTGAAATATTTCACTCCTGCTTCTATAAATCATTTGACAGATTTGTTTAGTTTTCTTTTGGTAAGCCAATTAAAAGGATTTACTCTTTTCATATCACAGAACCCAAACGACATGAAAGTAAAAATACATTTAGAAATTATAGTTGCTGGGGAGGCAGAGAGACAGAATTATCCAATCCTGCAAGCTCTTAGACACTTGGTTAAGTAAACCAAATGAGTAGCTCCACTGACATCAGGAGAAAGTTGTAAGTTACTCATCCATGTAAGTGCTGACTGGCCTAGAGCTTCAACGTAGGGATTCAAACTGTACCACTGGAGATGCCTCTCACTTCAGCTTAGAGATCAGGCCATGTAGAAGAAGCACTGCAGCAGCCTTAAGTTCGTGGAGAGGAGACATTCTTGCTGTTCCAATGTGTAAGACAGCAGTGGAACTGAACACCGATATTTGTGTATATCAATGGGGGTTAGCAACAGAAATTTCAAAGCTGGCTTAGATGAACCTTAGAAACCGAATTTCAAGGCCAAGAGATTTATCACATACCCAGTTGCTTCCAGAGAAACTAATTTCCATCTTGTTTGGGAATTACTGAAGGTGCTTTGTTTGAAGCCTTGAATTTTGCTCATTTTGACAACAAATTTCTGCTATGACCAGTTCCACAAGTTTGTGTTCCCTGCTCACTGGAAGTCCTGGGTGGGGACTTTTCTCTGTAATTACAACTAGAACTGCAGTTGGAAACAGATTTTGTATTTTTGTATTACTTGACTGTGCACCATTTTTATAGCAGTTTATCCTGTTTTAAAAATAAATTTGTTTTATTTACATGGTGTTTAAAAGATACAGGCAACACTTTTCTATGGGTAGTTGTAATGTTTAAGTGGCAAATCTATATCATTATCAAGTTCTTAATAAAATCATGTGCACCATTCTTGAGTGTATATCCAGCATGCAGAGCTTTTCAGTCGTGCCAAAAAGGCATTCCATCCACATGCAGGCTTTCCAGTGGCCCTTTAAAGCTTTTTGAATATCCTTTGAGGTTCATTTGCAAACAGACTACAAACTGCCCTCTTCCAACTCTGTCTTGTGCAGGGAGGCAAGCAGAAGACTGACATCTGAAGAGGCAACTTTTCAGGACAAGTTTAGGCTCTGCTTTCCTTCCCTAGTAGGGATAGTGGAGTGGGAAAACACTTGACATGTAAATTGCTAGTTGGCAGTGGAGGTGCTGGGGTCTGACAGTTGTGATGGATTAAATACTGGCTTTTGCCAGCTGGTTATTAAAGCCAGTGTATGGATTGTTTTGTGGGAAGCAGTCTAGACTAACTAGACAGTGATGCTGCACTGGGAATAAGACTGCAGGAGAAGCAGATAAGACAGCTGAGACAGAGAAATCATCTCCTTGGGAAGTCCACTGAACTTGCGGACTTAGTGGTTGAGGACTGGAGATTCAGTTTGGACAATTTGGGAAGCCAGTGGGATTGCTGATTCACAGCATTTGGTTCCTCCAAATGGTCTGCTTTGTAGCCTTGGATCAACTAGGTTTTAAAGGAGAAAACATACCATTCTTTAAGTTGCTTACATTTTTTCCACATTATTTTACTCTCTTATTTGGAAGTTGAGCAGCAGTGTGTCATCTTTATTGCTCTTCCAGCTGTAGAGAACTATGTTCTTTTAGGTTGCATTTCTGTACTGCTCTTCCAGCAAAGGAGTGCCAAGTGGCTGAGTGTAAGCTCCCCTTTGTTCCACTGATCTTAGCACATGCCTTCTCACCTTCCTGAGGCAATGATTCAGGGTATTTCCTGGACTGACTGGGAGGGGTAGTAGGTGCTGACTTGAAGTTCTGAGGTGGGTTTTTGTTTTGTACGGTATCACTCCATCACTGTGCTTGCTGGCGTCAGGAGTGCAACCCGTCACTTTGACAGTTTCAGTGGTGCTCTAGATTTAAACATATGGTATGGTCACCTTAGAATTGCTAATTCAGCTTTTCTGTAGCTTATGTTCACACTCCTAGCTGCCAAAAACAGGATGGGTTTTTACGTGTGGCCTTAGCTTGGCATAGTAACCCAAGGACTTTCTGCATTAGGAAAGCATGTCCTAGACAGAAGGGAGAACTTAAAATCCCAGTTGCACACTGTAGTGGGTTGACCTTGGCTGGCAAATAAGCCCCTACTCTGTTGCTTGCTCAGTACCCCAGCAGGATGGGAGAGAGGATTGGAAGGACAAAAAGTGTCTAGATAGTTCAAAGAAAAGAATCCCAAGTGATGCAAAGGCAGTCACTCACCACTTCCCACCAGCAGACCAATGCCCAAGCAACAGCTGCTTTGGAACCACACACACACATACACACACGCACACACCCCAGTTTTATTGCTGAGTATGACATTGTATGGTATGGAATATTTCGTCAGTCTGTTCAGGTAACCTGTCCTGGCTGTGTGCCCTTACACCCTCTTGCCCAACCGCAGCCTGCTCTGATGGGGTGGCAGTGAGAAACAGAAGGCCTTGACACTCTGCAAGCACTGCTCAGCAACAGGTTAAAACACTGTTGTGTTAATCGACACTGTTTTGGTCAAAAATCTAGACCACAGCACCATGCAGACTGCTGTGAAGAAAATTAACTCCATCCCAGCCCAACCCAGTACACAGGTCCACTTACCCAAGAGCTAATCCAAGACTTGCTCCCTGCATTTCTGTATAGCACCTTCTCAGGGTGGTTACTTCTTTCTGAAAGGGCTTTTTTTGCCGCAGGCAAGTAGCCTGCTCCACAGTGCTCCCTTTCATTGGGGGAGCAGGGGATGCTAGCTTACTCTTTCAGCACAAAATGGGGATATAAAGCGAAAATGAGCCCTTTCTGTATCAGTGTTCTGGCAATTAAGCAGCCAGTGTTCGAGACAACATATTTAATATGCCCTCGGGGCATGCACTTTAGTGGTTTGCTCTGAGTCGTTACGATGTATTCTATGAATGTATGTTATAGAGTCAGAATAAAATGCATGTAGCAGACATATACTTATCATCACCATCCAGTGATCATTTGGTTCTGAGTGCATATTTACATGCTGTATTGAACATGGCACAGTCATTCTAAGAAACAAGATTTAAAAGTAGATACCTAACAGCATTCCTGTTTCAAAATCATGGCTTTGCCTGTGCAGATACTCTTTACTAAATCTAAACATCACTAGTCCATTGTTTCTTGAACAGCTTGTGTGACACATTATCACCACAGAAATCCTATTTCTTCTTTGTGGAAAAAAACCCAAACCCTTTTGTTTCCCAAAACAAAACCCAATAGGCTTATTTGAAGCATTTCTTGCACTCAGCTTGCTTGTTGGGATGATGGAAATTTACTCTAAATATTTCATTTTCGAATGCTCTTTGAACTACTTCATCTCTGCTGTTACTTCCATCACATAACAAAATATAATGGAGACTAGTAAAGCTGTATTTCTTGTGTTCTGTAGCAAATACTGTTCTCAAGGTATTTTTTTTTCTTTTCTATTTGGAGAGATGAGGGATGAGATGAAACTTGTCTCTTGTGATGTGGGTCATGTATAAAAGGCAGAATTTCTGATCTGGGATGGCACTGTGGTGTGTCTTGCACTGTTTGCAAGCTAATGCGACCAAGCCAAAGCTCTTCAGAGATATTGGAATTATGAAAAGATTTCTAGGGACAATAGATAGCAAGAATCCATCTAAAAATACCCGTTTGGAGGCTAAACTATCTGGCGTTCATTTGACAGAGATCCGTTAGATCTAACAGATCTAACAGAACTACTAACAGAAAACCGGTAAACACCATCAGATGCTACTCCCCTGAGGTCAAGTCATCAGACGCGAGTATGATGAGTTAGTCTTCTAAGCATTTGGTACTTTTCTGTAGGAAAAGTATGAGACTCCCCTTAGAACCAAAGTTGCAAGAATTCAGAGCAAAAGTACCATCTGACTTCAGAATAACTAGCCTAATTTCAGTAACACAGAGAGCTGGCTTCGCTGTTTATGTGATGGAAGATGCTGGCAGCATAGGTGGCTACCATTCCTCAAGTGAACCACCACCCCCTCTTATTTGAGTGAAATGGAGCAGCTAGGGCGTATTTCAGACGGGTTTTGTGAGATCAGGAAGCTGTCACTCATGAGACCCAGCAGAAGTTGGGCGCTGACCGCACAGTTTCTAATTCTCAAATAAATACTGCCTGTGCTCCAGTCTCAGTATTGGTTGGGTCCCACCCTGCTCTGACTGAAAAGGGAGAATCCCTCTGATGAGAGAAAGAGTGCCGCTGACAATGTTGTAGTGTCCCACAGGGGAGCGAGGGAGAAGAAAAGAGAAAGGTGGTTTTGTTTCCAATGTAGGCCAGAAAGTAGCTATCAGAGGTTAGGTGGAGCCATGGAGAGCAGGATTTCACAGGTAGAAAATGTTCCACAGGACCTTCACAGGAGTTAAGAAAAATCACATTTCAATTCACAGACATCTCACAGCAACATCCCCTGTGCCCTGCTTTTATTTTGCTCTGGAGCTCTTCAGAGCAAGAAAGAAGGTGGAATCCTATACCTATAGAAAGGAGTTATTTCTATATGGTGGATGGTGTTGCTGATTATAGCAGATACCTAGGAAAAAGGAAGATCTTCTGAACAGATTTTAAAGGCTTGACAGTACTTGCATTGTCTATCAAAGCTTCATCTGCAAATAAATTTTTCATCCTCTTTCACTCATACTTTGAACAGGGCAATCAAACCCCTGGACTGGCTTAGTGATTTACATTGAATCAAGATCAACTGACAGGTGCTCCTTTTTCCAGTGGAATGCCCCCTCCTTTGGGAATGGGAAAAGTAAATGTGACACTGTTTATTGTTGTCTTGAGAATTTGAAATGTTTTATACTGCAAGCTGTGAATGCAGGAAGAGAAAGGAAATTAACAGTGCTGATCTAATCTTAGATTTTCTGTGTAAACTGACATTGTGCCAGGATACTGATGCAAAACTGTATTTTAGTCCAAGAAATGTATAGATTTTTTAATGTATCAAAATAAAGCTTTTCTTTTTAAGTAAGAGAGACATTTCTGTTGTTTTCCTTGCAGGGTGCTAACCCATGCTTCTCTTAGGAATACTGCCTCATGACCCTGGAAGCAAGCGCAGCCCATCCAAATCTTTGCTCAAGATTAGCTTTGCTCTGTGCCTGCCCTTTAGCTGAGTAGCTACAGTAGTGCTGGGCATGCCCTTTTGGCTCTCTCACTGTCGTGGCGCCAAGAAAAGTGTTGTGATGCTAATGTTTATGCTGAGCTGGGAGGGTTGAATGGGGTTTTGGAGAGCAAAGGTGGACTTTTTCGCTGTCGTTCTCCCCTCTAACCTTCTGTTCCTCAGCTTCTCTCCTGGGGATAGGAAAGTGCCCCTTTACCTGAATGCCAGCAGTTTCGCCTATCACCAGGTTCGTTAGCCTCCCTGATACACAGGCTGCAGGGTGTGCTGAAAGGTCAGTCCCACACTGAAGAGGTTGCTGAAGTCTTCACCATGGAAATTGAGGTTGCCATCACACACGTGCAGAGTTCTTGGCTCACATCTGGGATGCAGTGCTGTCTGGTCTGCTAATGCTATCTCTGGAGCATACTGGCTAATAACGTGCTTTGCCTTAGAGGCACAGCTAAGGGGGAAGGCAGAGTAGGGAGGGATGAAAGAAATTGTGTTGCGAGCAATGCAAACTGCACATGCCAGCGCTGCGCCCCTTGTGGGGCCATTTCCTTGTTCTGCAAGGTCTATACACACTCCCCACTCCCAAAGCAGGATCGCGTTCTGCAGAGCTGCTCTAACAAGCTTAGATAGCTGCAGATGGATGGTGAATAGAAGCATTAACAGCACCTGTGTAATGCTGCTAGCAGAGGCATGTGTAGTCACAAAGATTCCTTCTCTTCTCTCCCTCCCACAGGCACAGCAAATTTCTGCTTCCTTTAACAGCCAGGTTTTTTAATACAATAATCAGCCAAGATGAGCCATGTTTTCTTGCTTGTGATACTCTTTACTGCAAACCATTTCAGCACTGCATTTGCATAAGATGGTTTACTTTAACCTGGGAGCCACTGCCACGTCTGAACCAGAGGCTGAAGCTGTTGTGGCAAAATATTAAATGGAGTTATTAGGATGAAAAAGACCAGCCATCCCACCAGGCAGGACCTCTGCACACAGGCAGGGTCCCTTGCTGTGGACACAAACGCTTTGCTGCACGTCTTGGTGCTTTGCAGTTCCTCTGAAGTGCCCTTTGCTCTTCATAGAACCCCCGTCTGGTTTCCACTGGGTTTTGCCTGTGTCAGAACTGCACAACAGGATCTCTTTGGCTTTCCTCACTCTCTCCAGCAGTGAAGGGACTGAAGCACAGACTGGGGAGAGCAGTACTGATTCCCTCAACTCGGAAACAAAGGTTGTGTGGCCTTCAGTGAGAGGGGAAGAAGGGGCTAGAGTCGGGTTGGTGAGCGTTAGTGAGAGAAGCACATGCAGGGAAAACAAAATGGGACATGGGACTTAAGGAGAGGAAAACCTGAGGGCACTGGGGTGGAGTGGGCAGGAAAACCCAGGAAGCTATTACCAGGGACCTGGAGACAGAGGAGTGGAGCAGCAAAAGCAGGATTTGTCCTTCAGCCACACAGCAGTTCCCACTGCCAAGGCACTGCTTGCCGTGAGCATGTACCTCTGAATCCCATCCTCGAGACCCGCCCCTGCATCAGCAATTGCAGAACAGCATGAGCAGATACCTCCTCAGCTCGCTGTGCCACATTGCCCTACTCTCCTACCACAGCTGGATCACAGACTTACAGAATCACTGAACGGTTTGGGTTGGAAGGGACTTGAAAGCTCATCCAGTTCCAACCCCCTGCCACGGGCAGGGACACCTTCCACTAGACCAGGTTGCTCCAAGCCCCATCCAACCTGGCCTTGAACACTGCCAGAGATGGGGCAGCCACAACTTTAATGGGCAACCTGTGCCAGGGTCTCACCACCCTCACAGGGACTCATCTCTTCCTTGCTCGCAGGGCAGCACAGGTCTGTGGCTGCTGAAGAAGCATTCCTGTCTGTGTGGAGGATGGGGCCCTCTGCGTGCAGCCCTCAGCATGTAGCAAAAGAGCTCCTTCCCAGAGCCAGTGAAGCCAGATCCTGCACTGCTGCAGTCGGGCATGGCTCCTTCCTCCCACCATGGGCCACTGAGGAGCTGACCTAGTTTCAGTTGCTGGTGTTTAGATGTTTAATGAAGATTAGCTAGTGCCCAGGGAGAGGTTATTTAGAATTTCTAATTACTATTTAAATTATGAATGTGTGAAATGGATAGAGCCTGCACTCCCGCACACGTAGCACCTTAAAAAGCTGTTTTCCTAACTCCTACTGCCATAATCTTTATCTAATACTCAGTCTTTAGATACACTAAAAATAAAGTGGAAGAAAATTCAGTGCCAGAGTATATTTTTGGAGACCCCTGCTAGAGCAGTCAAAGCTAGAAATAAAGCCTGTGACAGAAGCTACTGTATTGTTTTATCCAGCTGCCTCAGCTGACTAACCAAGTGGGAGACAAATACATGGGTGAGCAGGTATTTCACACTGCAGTGCTCTGAAGAAGGAATCACAGGCCTCAACCCCGTGCCCTGCCACAGGAAAATTAAAACAGAGTAAGCCTGCCACGCTCCCAGCAGCAGTGATAAGCTTATTTTAATTACTTTCTGACAGCTCTCAGCTGCATTATAGCTTTAACTAGTAAGTCCTGGAGGAATACAAACCTTGGGACTGAAAAGCATTCATTGGCAATCTCTGGCCACCTCTCCTGACTGCAGATGCTGTGAAGGTATGTTAAAGATCAGTAGGCACTCGGGTACTGCAGGAGGAGGGACAGATGAACGAAATAGGGACTAGTAAGGCTCCTTGGGAAGTTAGGATATAAAAATGCCACTGCAGCTGCAAGAGGCAATGAACTGGGCAGAAGTTGAAGGGAAATAATACAGACATGGACAACTGAACCTCATCTGTCTTCTGATGCTTAAATATCTAAAAACTCAATCCTCCACTATCAAACCTGCTCCAGTCCTTTAGTGGGCCTTAAGTAGCTCAATGGACACATGAAGTCATCCTGACTTCCTTTCACCGTATCATCTACCGATTTGTTTCTGATGCTTCTGATCTCAGTGAAAGCTTCCCTGGCTTATCCCATGGTTTGTTTTTTTTTTTTGTGTTGGGATTCATTGTCCTGACTTCCTATCAACAGAAGGATGGAGCATCAAGAACAGTAACAATGTGAGTCCTAGGGAAGCAGGAAGGGAGTGCTCAGGAGAGTATCTGGGGAGAACTCGGGGGTTTATTTTGTTGCTTAAGCCTCCAAAAGTGGAAGCAAACCATGCACTGGCTTCATTCAGTCCAGTCCTGTCACTCCATGGAGCAAGATCTCTCAAATCCCAGGCCAGGAACACCACCGCAGGAGCATGCTTTCTGCAAGCAGAAATACTCACTTGGAAGGCACTGCTGGGACCCTTCCTAACCTCTCCGAATTTCTCTACCCCTAATGACAACAGCAAAACTTGACTTTCATACCTAACACTGGAACATCGCTAGAGAAAGTAAAGGGACTCCAAAGCACGAGATTGCTGCCTGTTTCATAAGGCCTGGTAGGAGGACTGCCTCTTTCTCATGACACAGAAGTCCTACTGCCTCCGGGCAAGGAGCACCACAGCTTTTGAAAGCTCTAGTGTTGCATCCGTTCATCGTGGGACAGCACAGGAGCAAGAAACCTCAGAAAGGCCTGTACTGCTTCACAGCAGGAGAGCAGCCTTCCAGGAGAAGAGCAACTCAGGTTCATGCTGTTTGTAACGAAGAGGAAGCTTAAAAGCTTTATCGAAATAGAATTTGCTTCCTAAAAAAAAACAAAGAGTGTGCAGGTCTGGATTTCCCAGAAGATGCACAGCTTGAAAAGCTATTAAACTTCAGAAAGAAATAATAAGGAAGCAAATCTTGAGTGAAGGATGTGGGAGAACTGTACACAAACCTGACATTTATATTCACAGCAATGTGTTCATGGGCCAGGGACCCCACAATCTGGTCTTGGTTTAAGAATAGCACATTTTCATAATCACGTTCTGGTCTTACTTTAAAAATAGCACTTAACAAGCAAAAAGTGCCCATCGTGGTTTTAAGGTATGAGGCAAGGTGACTGTTGTTTGAAGCAAGCTGAGCATTTGATATGTGGCCACAAACTGTGGTTGGGCTCCAGCAGGGCCCCAGATATTATGCAGTGACTAAAATGGGAGGAAGGAGGAAATGACCTGTCAAACCTGAGCCAGGACATCAAATGGGGCAAGTCCCAGCAATGGCAAAGCCTTGCTCATGTCCAGGCTGCAGAGTGCCTTAGGTTTGCACCTTGTAGCAGTGCCCACTCCCAGAGTTTTTGCAGGTGTTTTCCAGCTAACCCTTCTGGAGGGATCAGGCTGGAAAAGCAGTAGGGAAAAGGCAACAGAAAAGCCATTAAATATGGAAAAGGCAATAAGCAGGAAATGAGATGCCAGAATGCAGACACTGTCTGCAGAAGTGGGCTGCAGGATAGCTCAGAGGGGATCCAAGAGCATAGGCTGTTCCTTGCATACTGGAGGTAGGGCAGCAGCGTGATTCTTTGCAGGGTGGGTGTTTATGCTTGCCTCTACCAATTACAGCTACACAACTGCTGCTGCTAGCAATTAAACAGAATTAGGCTGTCTTTGGCTAGAATTAAGCATTTGCATTGTTACTGCAGAGGGCGGTCAAAGAAACTCTCAAAGACTGGATTTGGAGAATTTAGAAAGCAGGCATTCCTTATTGCAGCGCTGGGTGCACATGCGGATCATTTCGCAAGGGTGAGCACTCCTGGTGAGCAGCATCTATACAGACTTACGCGTATTTACAGGCTTTCCAGGAAATGCTTTACATATTCACTAGATTCCCTGGAACTAATTGTAGTATCTGCATTTTAATCACACATGAGCTTCCTGGCTGCATGGTGGTCTCAAGGGGTCTCTGGTGGTCACCTGTAGTCTTCCTCACTGTGTTTGCTGATTGACCTCTCTGCTTGCGTGTGTGCAAAACACTACTGTGAATTACTTAACAACTCTGACCATGTTTTAGGTCAGTTTACTCTGATTCATTCCTTATCTTGAAGAACCCCATCTGTCTTGATCACTTCTTCCTTATCTTCAAAGGCTACCCTTGTTTTATACATAACGCAAGGCCACACTGGCCCACCTTGCTCTCAACAAAGCGGTTCCAATTTACAACCTTAGCTTGCAATTAACAGGGCGGTTTTAGTTTACAATTTAGCATTTTAGCTTACAGCATGGAGGTGTCTGGGAAATCTGTGTGAAGAGAGATGAGCCCCTGCAGCCTGAGGATCGTTGGATTTGCAGCAGAAACAGCTTCAGGAGAGACTCTCCCTTGAGAGTCTTACGTTTACAAGGGGGCAAAGCTGTCCTTACTGCCTGTTAAGAATATCTGGTAAGAAATGATGCACCGCTGCAGACCAGGACACACAGCATCTTGCTGTGATAGCAGTAACACAGCAAGCAAGTGGTACTGAGCATGTCATACATACAGAGACCGACCTGTGGTGGGCTTGTGCAGGTTACCTAGTGGAAACTCTTACAAATGGTAAGCAGTTCACACTGAAGTGGTGTACCCTTTCCAAAAAAAAAAACCCAACAAAGAGCAGCTGCTCATGAGCCAAAGGGTGAATTTTTGTATTAAAACCCCTAAACAAACATGAAATTTGCATTTTCACTCTTGCAGATGAGTCCTGCCAACTTGCTCAGCCTAAGGGCAGATCTTAGTACACGGCATAGGCAGCATGATGAGCCTGAACAGCAACAGCTTCATCTGCTATTCTGTTTCACCCTTTGCAGTCACAGTAATGAAATCCAGGGGGAATTAAAAAGTATTCTGTCTGCGGGGCCCACCAGCCATCCATTGTAATTTGGTCATGAAAGACGCAACCTCAGACTAGCAAGCACAATTAGCTAATAAGACTGCTGCTTCATCATAACCCCATTTTAAACGTGTTGCTGATAGAGTAATTTGGGCACCAAAATAGCACAACAGGAAATGCATATTCCCTGAGCCTCACTGTGTGTTCAATTAAGGTACGTCACAAAGGAGCCGGCAAGCGATTGCCATGGCAGGAACGTCTCTGCAGAGCGCTGTGCTCAGACGGAGATGAGGAGCAGATCTGCTTCCCCCCCTGCACAGCCAGGAGTGTGTGGTTACTCATTCCAGCTGTGAAGGTTTGGGCTGCCCACATCTGCCCCTCAGGGACCCCAGCTGGGAGAGGCACTGCGGCCACCCAGCTGCACGAAGCATCTCCATAAATAACTCCATTCAGCTCAGCTCAACACGCCTGGAGCCGTATATATCCCTCTGGGGCACAACAGGCCTGCCCTTTCCCTGTGCATGGAGATGAGGAAGCCAGGCCAGCCATGCCTGTTGCGCCGCAGACTGTTTTATCAAGCTCCGAGAAAATGCGGGTCGCTGAGGCTGCCAGAGCTCTCTAGCAACTCAGATCTCACCAGGGAATGTGATCCAATACCCTGGCAACTTAGGAGTGCTTCCTACGGTGTGCATGGGTGCATGGCCTTTCCAGTGTTTGGAAACTCCCCAGCAATGGTGCTTCCACTGTCCCGACTGGAGACTGAGTGCAGCTCCCAAAGGAAATCACAGGTTTTTCCCCTAGTTTCTCCCATAACAGCAAACTGCTCCAACATCCATTCTAGGCCTCTGGCAAACCAGCAAGGGGCAGTTTGTCTCCTGAGAGCCCGTGGCATGAGATCTTTCACCAGAAAGATAATCCTGGTGCAACGAAGCCCCCAGTCTACAGCAGCACCTCCTGGGCCAGCTCCAGTTCTGGACAGCCCTGCTCTGAGATAAGCTGCTGTGCTGCAGCCGGGCGGCGTGGTTCCAGACAGCCCTTCCTGTCCTAACAACCTGCTACCTTCCAAGCCTGCCCCCAGGGTGGGCTACTTGCTGTGCCAGGATTGCTCTGCTGCCCTCTTAGCTAAAGGGGTATCTCCATCTCGATGACTGACAGATGCTAACGGGTGTCCCCCATACCTCCCTCCTCCTCCCGCCAGAGTTTGCGCCCCACAGGCTGTGGCCCAAGGACCTGGCGTGATTTCCGTGCTGGGTGCACCAGCCTATGAGTGCCGTGGGGAGCGTGACCAGATAAGGAGCTCGCCTGTGGACTGGCGCAGGCCGGGGTCAGGAGCTGTGCACAAAGCCCTCGCACTCTTGGCACCTGACCTCCCTGGCTCCTGTCCTTGCCTCCTCCAGCTGGGTTATCAGCGTGTGACCCAGGCGACGGATGCACCAGAGGTTATTGCTCTCCACGGGGCAGGACAGAACTGGCCTTGGGGGCAAAGGTCATCTGCTCCTTTAGTATTTCAATTACAGTAAACGTAGGACAGGGTTAGAACACCCATTTATGCTCCCCAGCTTCTTGTGCTTAAAGGAGAGTTGTGGCTTATCATGGCCAACCATACTGGGTTTTTTTCCTGCTGCCAGTCTTCTTTTGCTGTGCAGCCAGACTTCCCTGCAAGCTACGGGAAGTTGAGGGGTTAGATCCATCATCCACTGCTGCTCTCCAAGGGGGGCACACAAACGTATGCAGCACTGCCTTCACAGAGGTGCAGAAATGTAACTGTCAACCCTTTTAGTTCTCATCACTGACGCTCACATCCCCTGAATCACGTTTTTTACCTCATCTCAATCACTGCAGTCCTGTTTTTTCATTTCTTTGAACAAACAGGAGATCTAAATGACACAGGTAGAACTCCATCTGCGCTCCTACTGTCCACATGCTCAACTGCTTTCCCTCTCCCTGTCCGCCTTATACTGCTCTTTCCCCACATACTCATGCAAGCATCACCCTGGTTGTGCCTCCCTCTTGATTCCCCTGCTGTCCTGTCTGATTTCCTAGATCAAGCCCACGGCCCCGGCCTTGAACACCGTCTGTGATCCCCACCACTCCCCATCCAGACCTTCCCTCCCTGACACCTCTCTCTGGTCTTCAGCTCAGACCCATGGCTGCTTATCCCTACCCTTGCTCCTGCAATCTGGGACAATGATCCTCGTCTTTCCCTTGCTCTCTCTGCCCTTCTTCAAGCTAGAAATCGAATTTGCCTCTCTCGCTGATCAAATATCCCTTGAGGAAAGAAAATGGAAGTTGTTTCCATTCTGCAACTCTGGCTTGCCCCAGTGACTTCAGCGGAGGGAGGCGGACAGACAACAGCTTCAAATCTCTGCCCTGCCTTTTACTGGATCAGTTGATGATGATGCAGCTCTGATGCTATTTTCAGCTTTAATGTGCTTGCTTCATTGCTAAATTCTGGCAACAGAGAACACAGATGTGTTGCTGCCTCATTGAACGTCCATGCTATGGTTCCTGTCTCCATGTAGGGGGGTTATATTGCGTACTGCTAGGTAAGAAGGGGTCCCGCAACACAAAATGCTACTGATGGAGTTTCAGTTGCACTTAGCTCTGCCCCCCCCTTAACTGCACTACAAGCAGAGTGACTAGAAATGAACTTTTAACTGCTTTTCAACATCTCACCCTAAAATCATTTGAACAAGGACCCGAAAGCTTTATGTATGGTGATTTCCATCTTCATTCTTCAAGTAGCATTCAAGTGAAAATGCTAGATGCAGGGTCCCTCACTGGCACAGCACTCTGCACATGGCAACACACCCATAAATACAAGCAGCAACCTGTTTACATTTCACTCAGAGGAAGAGCCTAGACTCCGATCTAGACAATCCTAAAGCTTTGTTTTAGGGAGTACTTTACCTTGGGTCCAGTTACAATTTAAACACTGCGATTTATTTGAAGTGCTCCCTTTGAGAGGACAGGAGGAAGTTAAGCACTGCACTGCAGCTCCAGTTCAGGTGACATGGGGAGACACACACTGATTTTCACATCATTTCATTGCACTTTTCAACGCAAGAGCACCCTGAAGTGACTAGTGCTTTTGGTACCTGGCATTTTTTGTTCATCCTTCCCTCAGCTAGTGGCATTAGCATAGCACAGTGCCACGTGTTGCTACCCACCTCTCCTCTGAGAGATCACAGTGGTGGCTGGCAGACCCCTCTGGTTGGGCACACAGACCAACACAGACGCAAGCCCTTCTAATGACAGGAGACCTGCAGCAGTCTCATGGTGTCCTCTTCTGCCTTCTGTCACCCTCGGGTGTGTGCTGGCAGGTGCCTGCAGGAGCAGGGACTGGGGGGGCCTGGGTGCGACAGGGAGTGCAGCAATGGATGCTGCCGTACACAGGTCCAGGGGTGCTTGTGGAGATGTGGCAGAAGCCCCAGGTAATGCAGGTCACTGCAAAGTCAACAGAAGTGCTTGAAAATCCCCGTCCCACATCCCTCTGCCTTGTCTTTGCTCTTCAAATCTTCTATGAAGTTCTTCAGATGTCCTCGACCACTTCGGAAAGCTGTTTTCCTGAGCAGAACTGCAGCCACTTCAGACGACGACGTGCCTCCAGAACCCAGTAAAAATCACTGTTAACTGCAAATGCCCGTCAGTGGTCACCAAGCCGCCCATTTGGCCAGCTGGTTAGCAAATGGCAGGCTTTTCAAGCTATGCATACCAAAATGTCATTAGCATCAGGCAGCTGTTTCTGTGTGTACAATGCATGGCTGTTTTCTCCCGCACACCAGCAGCCTGCTTTCCACTGCAGGTCTCTGGCAACCCCTTTAAAGGAGCACACTGAGCAGCTTCACGCTGGAGCTGCACTGATCTGGTTCATCCTGCCTCAGAGAGCAGGCAGGCACCGTGGGGAGGAGAAACAGGTCTGCTTGGCCACAGGCTGGAACTGGGTGCGTTGCTTCCTCTGCAGGGATGGCTGGTGGTGTTGGGGTGGAGATGGGTGTCCCTAGGAGGAAGGTGTGGGGCTGTTCCCAGCTGCTCCTCCAGCTTCCAGACCACCCTCAGCCCCCAAGAGCAGGCCAGGGTTGCCGTCCATGCCAACAGCCTCCAGTTCCACTGCGACCAAGCTGCGGGCTCTGTGTGTGCGGGAACTTCCTCCTGTGCGGATCCTTCAGGGCCCACCGCCCTGCTCAGCAGACGAGCGGGCACCAGCGGATAGGAGCGGCGGGTCCCGCACCACGGCTGCAGCTACGCCGTTCCGGCCCGACGCGGATCAGACACGGATCCCACCGCCCTCCCTCGGCCGGGCAGACGGGCGAGCACACAGTGCCATCAGCTGGGCGATTGCAGCCAGCGGCCTGCCGCCGCTGCAGGGCCGTTCTGCTGCCGATGTCTGGGCTCCACATAACCCCATCACCCGCCTCCCGCAGCGGGCAGCGCTCCACCAGAGCCTGTGCCTGCCCTGGTAAGGAGGGCAAACCGGTGCGCAGCACAGGGACGGGATTAGGAGTCTTGAGACCATTAAGAGGACAGCGGCTAATCCTCGCCGTGAAGCAGCTTTAGGGAGCCTTGCGTCCTCCGTGGGGCGACCTCCCCTCCGCCGGCACTGACTCGCTGCCCGAAGGCAGGCTCGGCAGCAGCGCGGCTGCTGGCGCTAGCAACAGTCTGCCGCGGAGACAGAAACCTTTGCCTGCCATTTGCTTTGGGAACCTCCTACAAGGAAAGCGGAGCAGCAGGTGGCAAGTTGGATAAGTGGTGTCCCTTGACTGGTAGCGGCCAGGGGTGTACAGCCGACCGTGCAGCCCAGCGAAGTGCAGCCAGCCTTGAAAACCTTGTGAATTATGCTCCCTCTCTCCCGAACTGCAAGTGGTCCCTCCACTGGCTATGCCAGTACATCTCTCCCTGGATATTAGGGCTCATATTTCCTCCTCTCCTCTTACCTCCAGCTCTCTCACACTCTACGGGAGAATTAGCAGCATCAGACCTTTTTTCCCAGCTGTGCGTGCTTTAATGCCACGTGAAAAACTCCCCTTTTCTCTGTGCTTTCTCCTGCTGCTGCCTCTGCTTGTCCCTGGATTCTCTCCTCACTCTGCTTATCTTCTTTCTGCTTCTGGCTGGCTGCAGGGCTTCTCAAAATCTGGTTTTAAAACGTGAAGTGACTGCTGGTCTGTGTGGCTCTGGGCCAAGCCTTCATAGGCAGTGGCTAAGAAAATGTACTGACTTGCTGCTTTTCAACATGGGTCAAAGCTTATTCCAGCAGGCATCTCGGCATGGGAGGAGCAACTTCAGAAACTGACAAAATGATGTGCTTTCAAGAACTCAGCCTTCATCTTCATGCATGGGTGACCCCTGAGCAATGTACTTTACTTTGCTTTCACATAATGGGCCTTTCGTTTCTTTCCAGCTGCTCTCCCTTGGCTCTGCTTTATTTAAGTGGTATATATAGGTCTAGCTTACCTCTCTCTATATATATGTATCCTGTTCACAGGGTCCCAGAGATGGCACAAGCTTTGTGCCGTGCTGGGGCACTGATGTGCTACCAAACAGCTGGTATGAGAACAAAGACAATGGCCTGACATTAACGGAACTGATTTTACTAGGCTTGGATGCTCCCTTTTGTTACTCCCACAGCTTATGCTTTTAATGTAAGAGTGGTTTCCTGTGATGGAGGGTGGCTGTTTTCTTTCAGACCTAGTTATCATGAGCTCTGTGACAACCTGTGGCACTGAAGGGGTATTTTCTGTAGGCTTTAGTGTACCACATGTGCACAACCCACCTCTGTTCAGTTCCCTCCGCAGCCACGTGCAGTGTTTATTATCACCCTACAGGTCTGAACAAGACTGTGACCCAGGGTACAGCTGCAGGTGTCATTGTGGTACTTCTGGCACCACAGCATGGGCTGGGAGCCAGGGGTTTTCGGAGCCTGTCCCAAGGGAAATACACTCTTACATTGACGGGCAGAGGAGCTGACTTAAAATACGGGCATGCAGTGGTTTGTGGCATACGTGGGAGGGTCACACATGGTGGCAATATCAAGAGTAGGGAACTTACAGATACGGGAGTAAGAAGTGGGAGAGAAAATAAATGTGGAATTTAACAGTAAAAGGCACTCTGGAGAAGAACACAGGGTGTCTGATTAGCTTAGGTATGATTTTCTCTTGTGTCTTCAGAGATTTTTTCAAGCAAGTTTTGGGGCATGTGGTGTTAATAAATTTTGTAAGAACATGTGGAGCACCAGGAGCATGTTTGAGCCCCAAGTTAAACTATGTCATAGTTTAACTCCAACTGGCAACTGAGTACCATATAGCTACCTGCTAACCATCCCCCCCAGCGGGATGGGGAGGAGAATCAGAAAAAGGTAAAACCCATGGGTTCAGGTAAGGACATTTTAATAATTAAAAGTACAGTATAATACTACTAACAGTAGTGGAAAGGGAAATAACAGAGAAGGAAAGAAATAAACAAACAAAAAAACCACAACAAACATAAGTGATGCACATTGTCATTGCTCAGCACCCGACAACCAGTACCCAGCCAACCTGAGCAACGATCTGGGCCTTCTGTATAACTCCCCCCAGTTTATACACTGGGCATGATGTGCTGTGGTATGGAATACCCCTTTGGCTAGTTTGGTCAGGTGTCCTGTCCCCGCTTCCTCCTGGCTTCTTGTGCCCCTCCTCATTGGCAGAGCATGAGACTGAAAAGTCCTTGACTGAAGTAAGCGCTGCTCAGCAGCAACTAAAACATTGGTGTGTTACCAGCGCTGTTCTCAGACTAAATCCAAACCACAGCACTGCACCAGCTACTGGGAAGAAAATTATCCCTACCCCAGCTGAAACCAGGATACTCCAAAAACACAGAATGAATGTGCCCAGGACAGGATGTATAGGTGTTCTGGAAGAGGCTGTGTTTCAGTGGCAGGCCAGCAATTCTCCCCTTGTGAGCTACTGAGCAATTAATCTTGATTGTTTTTAATTCTAGTATCTGGGGGAATTTTGTGGTGTTTGGTGGTTTTGTTTGATTTTTTTGTTTGTTTGTTTGTTTTTTGTTGGGTTTTTATTTAATGCCTTAGTGTACATAAAACCAGCAATGCAGTAGATTTTAATGTTCATTCCAGGTGAGGAAAAATCAATTATTCAAGTCTCAGAACACATTTTACTCTCCTCCCTAATTGGAAAACTGCTGATAAAATTAATCAAAAAATCAAAGCTCTACTGTCTTTACAGTACTGTTTCTGAAACACACAGGTCTTATCTCTAAGCAATGTTAGTGTGTACATTTTAACCCTATGGTTGCAGTGCCTGTTGAAACAATAAAGCATATTTGATAGTCACAGCTTTCTCTGTGTGCATATAAATAAAACCTCACTGTGTTTCCTTCAGTGCAGTGATTCAATGAACAGTGGGAAAGCCTGTTTTCGTCTGCTGACTGTCCTCTGTTCTTGATGTGAAGCAGAACACCCTGAGAGAGGCACACCCCTACCAGTTTGAAATACCAGGGGGCATTTTAATCCAAATTTCTCAGTTCAGTGCTTTAACTGAAAGTTCAGAAGTTGTTAGCGGGGAGAAAGAAATTGCACAAATCTTATTTCCTTGAGTCATGATGGAAACCCTGCAGTAATTACATTTAATATAAGGAGACATCACCGGATTGACTTCTGAGGCTTTGGTGTTCATAAAGGTAATGAAGAGATAAGGAAGCACTGAATGAGCTGCACTGTCACGATCTCCGAACCCATCCACAGTGACTCCCAGGAAGCTCTGACATGGCCCATGAAACCCCTGCTATCCAGCCCTGGTATTTACAGGTAACTTGCTGAAAGGAAACCTACTAAGTCTTTATCATCCTTAGATTGTTTGGCCAGACCATGTCTCATACACCAATGCATCCAGGCTTCTCTGCTGCTGCGCCAGTCTTCCTCTTACTGGTTGTGCTGGTGGTTTCTGACTCTGATGTTTGTAGCAGTCATCACAGGCTCTGGCCCTTCTCAAAGCCAGCACAAAGCAAATGTCCTGCGTTACAAAGGCCATTGATGCCCATCTTCCTTCTTTGTTACTTTGTTGGCTTAGTTGCTCAGGCAGAGTAGTAGTATCAGTTTTAACTCCTTCCAAGCCTTCTTCCGTACAGAAATGCAACAACCTGCTGCCTTCTCTTCACACAATACACAGATGTATCTGGCACTGTAAATAAATGTAAGTACTGCCACCCAACAATTGAAGAAAATACAAAAATGGCACAATCTTATACTTGGAGCTGGAAGAAAACAGTATTTATATTGTAATTCTCATGAGTTTCAAGATAGTAAGTCCTTCTAGGAGGTGGCCTGGTGTCGTGGTTTAAGCCCAGTCAGCAGCTCAGCCATGCAGCCGCTCGCTCACTCCCACCCCCCTCCTCCCCCCTTGCTCCCGGAGGGATGGGGAGGAGGATCCAAAGAATGTAACTCCCATGGGTTGAGATAAGAGCAGTCCAGTAACTAAGGTATAACACAAACCACTGCTGCTACCAACAATAATAATAATGATAAGGGAAATAACAAGGGAAGAAAATACAACTGCTCACAACCCGCCAGCTGATACCCAGCCTGACCGAGCAGTGATCTAACCCTTCTGGGTATCAGCCCCAGTTTATATATTGGGCATGACGTGCTGTGGTATGGAATAACCTCTTTGGTCAGTTTGGGTCAGGTGTCCTGTCTCTGCTTCCTCCTGGCTTCCCCTCCTCCCTGGCAGAGCATGAGACTCAGAAAGTCCTTGGTCAGAGTAAACATTACTGAGCAGTAACTGAAAACATCGGTGTTATCAGTGCTGTTCCCAGACTGAAAGTCAAAAACACAGTACTGCACCAGCTATTAAGAAGGAGAAAAATGACTGCTACTGCTGAACCCAGGACACCAGGTAAGGCTAAATCTTGTTTTATGCTCCAGGTGTTAAACTGTAAGGAAGCAGCGTGCTTGGTGCCAGAAGAAAGTTGCTCTGGGGCAAACTCCTTCCTTACATTTCTAACCTCTGATTTAAAGACAAATTTGGTTATTTCATGTGCCTAATGTGCAGAGACAGATTAAATCCAACCTCCACTTGTATTATTCTGTTATGACCCAAGCTGGTCTATTCTTGTTTTAGGGAGCTCAAGTATTTCTTCCTCCTCCAACTTCTTACCATTTTTGACTTTGAATCTTCTTACTGTGATATCCCCTTTTATCCTAACATAGGCTAACAGCCTTAACTTGGAAGATATTCTCTGTCCCCTCTAGCATCCTGCCAGCAGCGCTTCTACTCATATGTTAACTTAGTGACCATCTGCTTGCCAGGCACCCCTCCTAATAGGGTTTTTGTCCAGGACCCAGGTTCCCAGGGGCTGCCAAGCATCCGCACATTTTCTTGCCATGTTTCTTGATTTCCCGCTGTATAAAGCAGTAATATGTCGTTACCGCCTCTGTTAGGACCAGTTCTAGTAATCTGAAGTATTTCTCCTCACCAGGCCTTCCTCTTTTAAAACTCCCTCAACATGCAAAATAAAGAGCATTTTTTTCTAGAACACCTCTAGAGAAAATCTTTTTAGTAGGCACTTTGTTGCTCAATGTATGTACACAAGAGCGCTGAAGGAACCCATAAAACCATGGAATAATTTCCTGATGGTGACCCTTCCCTTGCATTTGCAGTTTGGAAATGAGAAAGCATACAGGAAGATGTATGGTTGAATCTTTCCGCATAATCCATACCCAGAATTAAGAAGTGGGCCCACAACTTCAGAAATCAACATAGGAACCCAACCAACCACACTGTAAAGGGTTTCAGAGACAAAGGTGCGCCTCCCTGAGGCTGGTGTTACTGGCTCCCTGGTATCTGACCACAGGCACTACTTCTAACTCAGCTGCCAACTTCTCTCCCTGGCCAAGACATTAAAAATCCTTTTGAGTTTAGTAGCTTGTTGCTGAACTGTTTGTGGAAAATGGTATTGATGCCTCTTATATTTAATGCATGGAATTACGGTCATGGGAAGTCTGCAGTCTCCTCAAGAAGTTGTGTTTAGAAATATAGGCACTGAGTTAATTTTAAGGGCTATAGCTGTCTTTTTGAAAAGCTACAGCACTTTTTTTACCCTCTGAAAGATTTGATAAGTAAATTCTGTTCTGAAAGGATGTCATCACTAAGACGACGAAACCACTCCCCAGCTTTGACACCCCTTGCTGCCAGTCTGGTGTAAAACGGAAAGGATGTATATGAAGGCAGGAAGGATGGCTAGATGGGTTGCTATGGAGCAGTCCCAGTTATCATTCTGTCCTATAGCTTTCCTGTTTAACATCACCAGCCGTATCTCCCAGCAGCTGCAGGCCGCCAGATTCTGTAGCAGTCGCCATGCCCTGTGCTCCTGTCCTGGTTTCAGGTGGGGCAGTGTTAATTTTCTCCCCGGCAGCTGGTGCAGCGCCGCTCTAGCTTTGGCGTGAGAACAACGCCAATACCACGCAGATACTTCGTATGTTGCTCAGCAGCACTCTAAAGGACAGACGAGGCGCGCCCCATCCCGCGGACGAAGGGCCTGGCGCCGCTCCGCCACCCCCAACCTCGGCCCGCACGCGACTGTCCCCCTCCGCGCCCCTCCAGCCGACGCCGGGACTCGAAGCCGCAGCAGACCGCCCGTAACCCGCCCGCCGGCTCGGGCAGCGAGCCCGCTCCGCGCGTGCCCACAGGCCCCGCCCCGGGAGGGGAGGGGAGGGGAGGAGAGGCGCACGTGCCGCCGGCGTGCGCGGAGGCAGGGGCGGGGCGGAGGGCGCGGGGCAGAGCGCGCGTGCGCAGGGGGCGGGGTCGGGCCGCGCGCGCACATATGCCGCGGCGGGGCGCGGCGTGCGCTGAGGTCTGTTCCGCGGCGGCGGTCCTGGCGGGAGCCAGCTCCTGCCTTCCGCACCATGGACGAGCAGAGGGTGAGTGCCGGCGGCGGCACCGGCAGCCGCGACCGGAAAGGAGAGCGGGCCTGCGCTCCCTTCGCGGGCCGGGCCGTAGAAAGGGCCTTTCCCCGCGGCGGCAGTGTTATCCCGGCGCTCGGCCTGGCCGCCTGAGGGGAGAGGCGGCGCCCGCGCTGTGGGAGGGCGGCGGAGCCAGGAAGGGGTTTCCCCTGTCCCGGGCTGATGCCTCCTGCGGGCGGCCGGGGAAGAGCTGCTCTGCAAGCGCTGACTGCGGTCGCTGCGGCTGTTGTACCGTGAGGCGCGGCTCTGCTGTAGAGAGAGCTCTTTCAGCCTGTGCATTCCTGTCATAAGTAAGCACACAGTCGTGTGCTTAGGCCGCTCTGTTTCTCGCTGATGGCATCCTGTGTTGAAGGGAACTAATTATTACAAGCGTTTTGTAGTTGGTTTCTTGGTTTTGTTGTTGGTTTTGTTTGGGTTTTTTTGTTTGTTTGTTTGTTCCCCCCCCCCCCCCCCCCCCCCCCCCCCCCCCCGTGGCTGCTGCCCTGTAATTCTCTCTTTCCCTTACGTGCCGGCTGCCCCCTCAGGGAAATCACTGAGGAGCAGGGATGTGCCTGGCAGAGGGCTGGGCTTTCTAAAAATGATACTCTGTCAGGTGGAGTATTGACTCAGCCTTTTGGCTTTCAGTGCAGAAGGGCTTCTGTTCCTGTCTCATTGAAGACTGTGTTTTCCTTATCTTGGCAACTGGTTTGTGTGGAGAGTCTGGGTAACTAACGGCTTGAAATTTATAGATGTTTGCTACTTTGGTTAAGCGTTCGTGTGCTGCTGCTTGAAACTTAGCTGTACTTTGGGAAGTTGAGATGTGAAATGCCAAAAAAGTGTGCTTCTGGTAGGTACTATGTGGATTTGAGTCAGCCTGCCTCTGCCTGCTTTATACCAGATTAGTCTCTGCTGAGGAGGAGTAAATGAGGGCCGCATCTTGTTGTGCTCCAGGTTGATGTTCCTGAGTGGCGTCATTGTTATTCGAATTTTAGTGCTGCTGGGGGTTCTTAGTGCAGTGGTAAATTTGCAGTTGATCTTTTATTTTACAGTTCTTTGTTAATTTGCTATTGTCAGCTGTACTGCCTTTGGTATGTCTTCAAACTCTGGCAACTTCAATGTGTGGGCAAGTGCAGAAGATTAAATTAATAGTGGCTAAGTAAGTTTGAAATTCAGTCTGCACGTGAAGGTTAGTATGACACAGGATTTTGTCCTAAGCCTGCAGAAATGCTTAACTCTGTCTTGCCAGAGTGTCATATAACCAGTTGTGTCATAAGACTTCAGTATGATCTTGAACAAGTTTCTAACTTGTTTCTTAAACAGAACTGATGTAAACTGTTTAGTTCATCAAAGTTTACTCTAACTTTTATGAGGTGCCCGTCTGCTTCAGCATATGCTATGTGATGTTAGTTACTAGCTTTTCAAAGGAGGGCATATTGTCTAGTTTTATACTCTTGGCAAGATTACAAGCCACCACATGTTAGTTTGTAATAAAGGGCTTCCTGTCCTTTTTCATATTCTTCATCCCTTGCACATCAACACCATTGCTTTACAAATGCTGTGCATGTTTTTTTTCTACCAAGAATGTATTAGATTCACAGTGAGAATAGGATGTAAAAGTGAAAAGCAGCATGAAGCTCATTGGTAGCACTGAAAATCACTTCTGTGATAAATATGCCATAATGTTTTAAAAGTTAATTTGAAACTGACCTCATCTAACATATGCTAGCTAGAGTGAGTGAGGAGAAAATTAGTTTTAATAGGATTCTGTGAAATACTACATCCCTCAGTGGGCAATAGACGTAAATTTCATACACTGTAGAAATACCAAGAAGCTTTACAGAGCATGGTGCTGTTGTAATCCTTTTGTGAAGTAAGTTAGAATACATGCATCAGCTGCTGCTTATGCTGGTAATTTTTCTAGCACCCTTTTCAGTACATGTAATTGTAGTGACTTTTCAGAAATTCCTGTTATAGGGGAAAATAGCAACAGTGTAGTGTGCTGAATTTGGCATGTGTCTATTACGTATTGATAATTAGAAAATTCCATTAGAAGCTACTGTATATTAGTGATTCCTAACAGCTGACTTTATATGCATTGCTGTATAAGAAAAAGATCCATCTACTGCTGGTGGATATTTTTAGGCCTTTTGCATCTTCATTTGTAGGTGGTGCCCAAACTTGAACAAGTTTGACCCAACCAGGTAAAATTCTTGTTCAGAGAAATTGGTAGCTTACTTTGAAAGAGCCATGCTGATCTCTGCTTGGTCAGTTGACTTTAACTTTAGATGTAGTGGAGAACATTGTTTGGTGGCCATCTTTCAGTTGCTGCTGTGCATTTCACTGTGCAAAGACTTTCTAAGCATTCCTCCCATGTACATCTTTTCCTTTTATCATATGAAGCTATAAAGCCTCCAAACATAGTTCAGTAGTACATTGTACAAGAAGACCAAGGTTTTTTTTTTTTTTTTCCATGTAGTGTAACTGAGTAAGCCCTAAAATCCTGTCTAAAAGAGGATTGGGAGTTTTCTTGTTCATCCAAATTGACAGTTATGTTTATAGGATCTAAGGCTTAACTACAGGCTGTCTGATCTAGCAAAACAATTGCCTCTGGTCAGTAATGAATGCAGAATCAGCTTGATTGGGCAATGTTGTTTCATCTGCCATTCTGATGTGTACAGAATTGTCCTTAAATATGTTCTGTTTAACCAGACAATGGGTGGATTCTTTAATGAAATGATTAAGACCTGCTTTACTCCTTGTTTCTGAAAGAAGCCTATCAGGTTTTGTTTCTTTTCCTCAAAGTCCTAATTTCAGTCACTGCAGTCATAACCGGGGCATTGTATTTTTACATAACATTATCACAATGTATGTGGTAAAAGCAGTAAATTTTCACTTCTGCTGGTGCTCTAACTTTGTGAGCATGGCAGTATGCAAACAGCCAGTGCACTGGAGTATCAATAAATACATCACTGCAGGTTTGAAAACTGCAGAGGAAGGGGTGAGGACAGATACGGGCATGGCTTAGGACTCGTAGAGAGATTCCTCACTTGGGATGTAGTGTCTGGGTTTGCTGTGGATGCTGTGTAAGGATAGAATGTTTTTCTTGCTTTTCAGAAAACAAATATGATCTAAGTAGTAAATGTTTGTTAAAATGCTTGTGGGAGGAACTTCTGCAACATCTCTTTGGTGGTCTGTCTGTTTTTAAGGTGTGCTTATTTGTTCCCTATGCCTTAATTTCCTAGATGTTGTCAAATAACAATTTAAGATGAGCAATTTGAAATAAGTTTTGTTTGTAGAACTTGCTAACAACCAGCCAGAATTGAATAACAAAATTCGTAGTTACTCCCTCTCATTGTCCTTTATTTTCACTTGCATATGCTGATGTGTTCTGAACTTATTATACAATTATACAACTTGACATTGTTTTAAGTACCAAGCATTGATGTAAAATTCTTAGAGTGATTGAGTACTCAACATAATTGAACTTAGTAGTCTTACTTAATTTAAAAATGCACTTTCCTGTGCTAATGTTATTTTCCTCCTTAGTATGTGTTCTGTAAGCTGAAACTACTGTTTTTTTTTATAGCTGGAGTAGTACATCACAGAAGTAGCCTTGATTCTCTTTCTCAGCTATCAGTAGGCTTTTTCTCTTTGAGGTCACTTTTAGGTGGAATATAGAAATTGTTCACCAAAATATTTTTGCCACTTGTGAAATAGCAAATTTTCAAATCAACATTACAGATTTATTCTGTCTAGAGAATAAACTGTCAGCTTAGTTACTAAACACTAGCTTCTTTTGACTGTAGGAAATAACTAGTTTTTCTTCTGGGTTAATTTTTACCAGATATTTTTTTTCTCTATTGGTTCTGTATTTGGTTGCAAAAGCATTAGCTTTCTCATCGGGAGAAGCTGTATATGGCAGAGTGTGGTACCACTAGGTAGTCTTGTTTACATTTCTTGGGAGTTGCAATAAAACATGTGAAATGGTTTAAATAGATTAGTGATTTCTCCTAAACTAACAACTGGAGATCTTTAGTTTGCTGGAATGCTGTTTAGACCTTTGTTATTCTTTCTTTTCTTGAACAAACTCTTATTCTTAATCCCGTCAGAATAAGAGTTGAATTAGCCACAACTGGAATATGTATAATGAATTTCCATCTATGATGAAATGGTGATGGTTAACTAAATTAGAAGGTTCTTTTACAGCTTCTCTCACTTGTTTCTGTAATTCTAGGAAACTCTGCAAAGGATTGTCTCTACCCTAGCAAACAAGAATGATGAAATTCACAACTTTATTGACATCCTGAACCACACAATAAAGAATGTTCAGGTATGTGTGTATGTATATATATAAGTATATATTAAGGCTTATAAGTTGTAGTTGAGAGGGGAGCAGCTTTCCAGTTTTATCAGTTTCAAACTCTTTAGGTAGTGTGTAAGGCTATAACAATCAAGTTTAAAATATATGTATTCATGTTGGAACCAAATGAAAAAAACCTTTACTTTTTAAGTCTGTCTTTAGTAGAAAGGCATGATGGTTTCGCTTTTTTTTTGTGAAAAGCAATTATAAGATTTGATTTGTGTGGAAGAGAATATGGATTTTGATGCATAATTTTCAAATCCTGTTATTTGGAAATAGTCTGTATCTTTAAGTTTCTGGTCTGCTGTGCGGACTGAAAAATGAAACCATGTACATGAAACTTGTGAGAAAAAAACTGTGTTCTTTCTCTTCTCAGTAGCTGCAGATTTTGGGCTTAAGTTAGACCTAATTTTTAGAGCTTTTACACCAGGATGAGGCTTTGTTTCCTTTAGCCTACCAGTAAACTGTAATTTTTTTTTTTTGTTTAAAGCTGGGCCAAGTTAACAGCAGAAATGGAAATCATCCAGCAGATCTTCAGGATGGCTTCTTGAGTGCAGTTTTTAGAATCAAATGAAACCATTTTATGTGGAACTATATAACTACCTCCTTAAAAACATCTAGTGATCTCTATATATGCATATGAGAGAGGGAATTCAAGGTCTTTTGGCATGGAACAAAGTTGCCAAGTATGTTGGTTCTGTGCAAGTTTGAGTGTCATGGAATTTGTATGTATTTCAGTCTTCAGTGTCCTGATGTAAAGTCTGATCAGGAATGACAGACAAGTGCTAATGTTTTTTATCTCTTGACAAGTTAAGGAGCAGTGACAAAGTATTCAGTAGCTGTGGCAAAGCATGTTTAGGCAAACAGTGTCACTTACAGTCTAAAAGCCTAGCCTGCACTATTGCCAGTACAAATTGAATCAGTTTCAATTCCCTTCTCAGGTGAACTCTTCTAGCGCAATCAGTGAGTTGGATGAAGAATTTGATCGTCTGTATTCTGTATTGTATGAGATGAGCGGGACTATGGCCAACACTATTCGGCAAGAGGCCGCTCATAAAATTCAAGCTCTACAGGTAACTGTGTAACTATATGTCATGGTTTAAGCCTCCAAGCCACGCAGTTTTTCTCACTCACTCACTCACCCTCCTCTCTTTCTTCCCCCAGTCCTGGGGGGATGGGGAGGAGAATTGAAAAAATGCAACTCGTACAGGTTGAGATAAGAACAATTTAGTAACTAAGGTATAACACAAATCACTGCTGCTACCACCAGTAATAATACAAGAGAAATACAAGGAAAGAAAATACAACTGCTCACCAAGCCCGACCCAGCCAGTGCACCCCCAACAGCGAACCCCCCAGTGCGCCACCATACCCTTCCATGCCACCATACCAGGCTGCCGCCTGCCCCCCTATTTCGGTAGCCGCAGGGCTCGACTTGGCTTTTTCTTGTGCTGCTCGGCGTCCACCAGGCTCGGCTCGCTGGGAGGGCTCAGCTCCTCTGCCACCTCTGCAGCCACGGGGCTCGGCTCCTGGTCCCCGGGACACGCTCTAGGACCGTTTTGGCCACCGGCGGCTCCCGGGGCCACCCCCAGTCGGCTTCCCCTCCTCCCTTCTGGAGCTCGCCTATATTACAAGCCATTCCAGTAAAGTATAATGAAACAAGAATCTTAACCCAAAACCCATATCCGAATGCTAAGATAACAAATACCAGCTGTAAGTAAGGTACAACAGGCTGAAACCATGAACTCAAGAGAATCAAGAGCTGATAAATCAGCATTGTGATGAGTGGCTGTTAATCCTGCTGTTATCTCAACCCTTCGAGCCCCACATTGGGCACCAAAAAGAACTGTTGTGGTTTAAGCCTCCAAGCCACGCAGTTTTTCTCTCTCGGTCACTCACTCTGCTCTCTTTCTTCCCCCAGTCCTGGGGGGATGGGGAGGAGAATCGAAAAAATGCAACTCGCACAGGTTGAGATAAGAACAGTTTAGTAACTAAGGTATAACACAAATCACTGCTGCTACCACCAGTAATAATACAAGGGAAATACAAGGAAAGAGAATACAACTGCTCACCAAGCCCAACCCAGCCAGTGCACCACCACACCCTTCCGGGTCCCTGCTGTCTGTTTTCACATGCTGGACATGACGTGCTGTGGTATGGAATAACCTCTTTGGTCAGTTTGGGTCAGGTGTCCTGTCTCTGCTTCCTCCCGGCTCCCCTCCTCCCTGGCATAGCATGAGGCTCAGAAAGTCCTTGGTCAGACCAAAACATTACCAAGCAGTAACTGAAAACACTGGTGTTATCAGCGCTGTTCCAAGGCCCAGAATCAAAACCACAGTGCTGCACCAGCTACCAAGACGGAGAAAAATGACTGCTGCTGCTGAACCCATGACACTATATCTGCAAATCTTTGCAGCTGAATAGAAGCGGTTTTAAAGTGCTGTTTTAAACTTCAGCTGAATGTGGTATTTTGGCAGTGTTGCAAGAAATGCAGAAAGTCCAGTGTAAATATTCTCTTTGATGCAAGTGTTTCTCTAGTCCTTTCTTCTAGGTTACCTAATGGTGTCTAGTGTCTTCGTGTTCTCCAGGTTATTATGTAGAAAGGAAGTGATATTACTTGTAGAGCTTACAGGTGGAGAGTGGCTGCATAGGGGCAGGATTTTGATCTACGTTTACTACTTTCAAATTAATGAACACTTTCTGTGCTGAAGTTGGTGTCTTTCTCCAGTTTGGAATACTAGCATCTGAACCTGTATACACACCAGAGTGATTTACTCAGGCTTGAACCTGGAAAATCACATCAGATACCTTAAGCACAAAGTCTGATTTCCTGTTGACAGAAGTGGCCACTCCACTAGTTAGCATGAAGGAAATTGTATGTGCACAGTGAAAGACATATGGGAGTGGCTTGGGAACAGGTTATGCTGATGCCTGCTACTAAACCCGCTGTGTGAGTTTTGGCAGCTTGTAGTTTCATAATTTCATGAAGAAGAATCTTTGTAATGGGTTTCAGAGAGGAAAAATGTAAACTTTCTGAAACATGCATAAAGTCTGTTGTTTTTTGGTTTTTGTTTTTTTTTTTTTTCCTGTAGCATGTAGCAAGTTGGCTCTAGCTTTCACAAAGTCTGGTTCTTGGGGCCAAAACACTGTTAAAAGTTCTAAGCAGAAGTTGTTTCTCCAGCTTTTTTTCTTGGAATGATTCTAGTTGCAGCATTCTGCTGTCTAGCTCTTTCCTTATGCTGATGAATTAGGAAGATACTTGTTCCTGTAAAACTTCACCTTCTCATGTCTAGTCAGTTTAAAGAAGTTCTAGGAGCAGTTTCCTGAAACAGATTCCACAGGCTTCTTTATATAAGGTCTGTTTATGTCCATACTAAAAGACTGGGCGTAAAACATACCAGAACTTCTCAGCGCGCAATTGAAGTTAGGTGCCTAAGTGCACTTTTTAACCTCCAATTTCATTTCCCAATATGTCTTTGTCCTGGGTTCAGCAGCAGCAGTCATTTTTCTCCTTGGTAGCTGGTGCAGCGCTGTGGTTTTGATTTCTGGGCCTGGGAACAGCGCTGATAACACCACTGTTTTCAGTTACTGCTTGGTAATGTTTTGGTCTGACCAAGGACTTTCTGAGTCTCATGCTATGCCAGGGAGGATGGGAAGCCGGGAGGAAGCAGAGACAGGACACCTGACCCAAACTGACCAAAGAGATATTCCATGCCACGGCACCTCATGCCCAGGATGTAAAAACTGAGGTCAGGGACCTAGAAGGGGGGAGTGCACTGCTTGGTTGGGCTGGGTGGTGAGCGATTGTATTCTTTCCTTGTATTTGCCTTATTATTATTATTAGTGGTAGTAATAGTCGTTTTGCATTACGCTTTAGTTACTAAACTGTTCTTATCTCAATCTGTGGGAGTTTCATTCTTTTGATTCTCCTCCCCATCCCCCCAGGACTGGGGGAAGAAAGATGGGGAAGTGAGTGAACAAACTGTGTGAGAGGCTTAAACCACGACACTGTTCTCAATCCTTCTGAAGTGTCTCAACAGACAGAGGTCTGCCCATATCCAGGCATGCTTATGACTTAAATGCTTAAAGAATGAACAGTGAACGGCTTGCAGGTGAAATTCAGCTGTGTGGCATGTGTCAGTCTTTTTGCCTTCCAGTGAAGGAAACCTAACATTAATCTTGCAAGCAATTTTTCTTCAACTGAAAACTGTTTGATAGTTACTCATCTGACACCATAACTTTACCATTGAAATTTTCTGTTAATATCTGAAATTTAATCTAATTTAATCAAGCTCAGGTGTGTTTGAAGCAAATTATTCTGAAAGCTTGCTAGTGTGGTACAGTTGTATCAAGAACTGCTGCCCAGTATTTATGTTGAACAGCTGAGCTGCTGCTTAGTCAGAAGACGATGAAGAGAAGTGGAATATTACAAATTGGTGACATGGTTAAGTGCCTTTATTGTTCTTCAGCTGAGGCTGTTCTCTAATCAGGGGCCCAGAGGACATTCGCTTTGCTCTGTAACAGACCAAGGTTCCTCTAAGGCACTGCAAGAGTGCTTTTCCCACCAGTCAATCTACCAAACTAAGCAGATGAAAATTATTGTGTTGTATGTATTAATTCAAACCATTATCTTTGTCTGGAACTGAAAATTAACTTTGTATGAAGAAACCAAGGAACTTCAGTGAGATAAAACATCCTGCTTAAAGGAATGGACTTGCTTAATTTATTGTACTTGTGTCCTTAGGTAGTTGTGCCTGTGCTGTAGGTAGTCTTCTGTAGTTGACAAGATGCTCTTGTGAAGAATAAGCTGTAATTTAAAATACTGGAGCTACATATGGTGGAAAAGGGTGAGGGTTTAATATTTAGACTGATCCCTCAAAAATAATTCCCTTGGATTGGCTGAAACCCAGAAGTTTTCCTTAAACCCTTGATTTGAAAATATTGTTATATTTTGGGGTGGTGTATTTTAATAACAAAGTATTTGTTTTTAATGAAAATGTAAGTGCATCTCAGTAAGATGCTGATGGAAGCATTCAGTTACCATGTCAGTTCTGCAGATCTGTTTGAAAATGCCTTTGGTATTTGCTTCTCTGCTTTGAGGTGTTTGCTGGGACGTTTCGGGAGTGTCATGGTGTATCTGAGTTTGTCAGCATGGGATATCTTTCAAAGAGGAGAGCAGCTGTAGTAGATGAATTACGGCTTGCATTAATGGCATGCTTCAGAAGTTATTTGGAAACTGTGTATGAACTTCTAGCTGTTGGACTGTTTCCTTGCTGCTCTTTCATATCTGAACAGTAAATCTGAGGGGCAACTAGCTCAGGTCAACTCAGCACAATTGCCAAAACTAGTTATGCTTCTGAAGTGCACAGACAGGTCTGTTCTTGAAGTTGATGCAACTGTTGGTTGCTTTTAAGGCAGTGATGACCTTACAACAAGCTGTCTTTCCTTAAGTGTTTTAGAGAAAAAGTAACTTGCTATTGACTTGTTCTAAGATACTACAGCAAGTATAACATGAGTATAAAACCAGCTGTAGGGTGAATGCTGATACAAAAGCTGCTGCCAGGCTTAAAGTGTGTATCATTAGACATATGGTATGTTTAGGATCCTGCAGTGTATTCAAAACTAATCTTTACATGGTATGTAATACTTGAAGTTCTCTGTGGACTGTTTTATGTACTGGGATTGGTAGTTTACTAAGAATAGAGTTTCAGATAATCCTGAAAAATTTCTCTGCTGTCCTTCTTCATCTGTTCCTTTTCATCTACTATCCCCATTTGTTATACAGCAGTATTGAGTTTTCAGGATTGTTTTTGTGGTAGTTGTAGAGCTTGTTGAGGATATAATCATTGCCTTTTTCAAGACTACTGTTACATTAAACAGTATCAGTTCATTGTTGAAGTACAGTTTTGAAAATAGAAATTGTGGTGCACATAAATATAAACATTTCTTTGCTTCTGGAATCCTGATGATGTGAGAAAAAGGCCTTAAAGAAATCTGATTTTTAAATCGGACTTCAGCACATATCCGACTTTTTCCCCTTTGGATTTATAAGATATGCCATATATCGTTGCGCACTTGTCAAGCACAGTGAAGTTCTAGTTAACATGATGTGTCCAGAGGTAATAGCCTTGATCAGATAAGGTGTTGTTACAAATGAACAGCAAAACCATGCCATTCTAGTACTGGTAGTTTATAAACCAATTTGTTAATGTGAATACGTCTAATTACTGTTACTTTCTGGGTTTATTTCAGGATCAGCTTAGCCAATGTCGTAATGCTCTAGAGAGTTCTGAAGAGCTGCTGGAACTTGCTACTCAGTCACTGGACATAAAGGACCCTGTGGAGTTCTTAAAGGTAGAGAACAGTGAGCAAATGTATGTAAAGCAGATGTTGGTATTTGTCTGTTTGAAATATTCTTGCATTACCATACTGCAAACTTACCAGGAATGTGGAGAATATGGATAGAGAAGCATATGAAAGTGCATTTAATGCTCTATTGAGGAGGCAGAGTCAGGCATTATAGTCTTGAAATTTTATGCAATCTCAAATAAAGTTTTTTTCTCTTAGAGTGATGGGGGAGGTGAAAGTAATGACTTCTCATGGGCAACAGTCAGTGTTAAGCAAACTTGCATTGATGCTAGGTAAGTGAACCCAGAAGGTGAGGGTAAAATAAGTCTCTAAAACTGAACCAAGACATACAAAGTGTGTGATGGCCAGAACTCAAAGCTGTGGCAAGTGACCCATCAGTTGTCCAGTCCTGTTAAATGACACTTGCAGAAAGTCACTTGCTTTGCAGCTCTGCAGGGGGCTAACAGCAAGACAGCTCTCCACAACAGAGGAAAAGCCAGTTGCCCTCCCACTAAAGAAGACAGTTACTGGTGTTTCCAAGAAAAGGTAGCAGGTTAACAGATGGTTGCAGAGGTGGTGTGTAGTCAGGGATTTGGTTACTTAGACTGGGGGAGTTGATTTGTGAAGCTGGGTCTACTGCGGGCTAATGGAGTCTACCTGACAAGGAGGAGAAGAGCATCTTTGGTAGGAGACTTGCCAGGCTGATGCAGGCAGCTTTAAATCAGATTTGTTGGGGGAGGGGACACCAATCCATCACAAAACTCCAAGTCATATGCCAGCACCTTCAGTGAATGCTTGGAGCAATGCAGAGCTAATCCAGCCAATCCAGCCATTCCAGCCAATTAGTTGGCTTTATTTAGAGCTCAGCTAAGATACCTGTATACGTATGCCCATAGTGTAGGGAATAAATGAGGAATTAGAGGTGTGTGCGTATCTAATAAGGATATGATGTCATTTGCATGAGGGATACATGGTGGCATGTCTCTTACAACTGGAGTGTTGGAATGGAAAGGTAGAGGATTCTTAGGCAAGACAAGTCTGGGGGTATAGCTGTTTATGTCAATGAGTAGATAGAGTGTGTGGAGCTCTGCCTGGGGATGGACTGATGAACCTACTGAAAGCTTATGGGCCTAGATTAAAGGGAGGGCAGCGACAGGGGACGTCACTGTGGAGGATAAAGGGGCTGGAGCACCTCCCATATTAAGACAGGCTGAGATATTTGGGACTGTTCAGCCTGGGGAAGAGAAGGCTGTGTGGAGGCCTCATAGCAGCCTTCCAGTATCTGAAGGGGGCCTACAGGGATCCTGGAGAGGGACTCTTCATCAGGGACTGTAGTGATAGGACAAGGGGCAATGGATTTAAACTTAAATAGGGGTAGTTAAGTTTAGATATAAGGAAGAAGCTTTTTACTGTGAGGGTGGTGATGTAATAAAAACTAACATTGTAAATTTGCTGAGTAATGTTAACTGTGTAACTGAAGCAAGGCTGATAGAATAAGGTTTGGGTAATTGTTAATTAAGTAAGGCCTGTAGGTGAAGTTTGGGTAATCATAAACTACAGATGTTCCTTTGTCTTTAAGAAACTGCAGAAACCCCCTTATCTATGTTCCTTTGTCTTTGAGACAAACTGTAGAAGCCCCCTTATCTATGAGACTGTAAATTCCCAAGGGCAACTAAGAGGGGAGCAGAAGAAGCAGTAAGGGACATGCGCAGAGAAAGAAGGTAAAAAGCTCAACCTTAAAAGTCTGTATAAAGGTCACTGAGGAAGACTCTTACTTCATCCCGAGACCCTCACCCAAGACCGCCAGGAGACGCGCATGCGGAAAAGACTTGCGAAACTAATTATCATACGAAGAGGGAGCAAATTTACCTATAGCAACATCTTAGTGAATATGCATGTATAAGCTCTGTAAAAGGAGTGACTGTGTGATCCTTGGTGTGCGTGCTGGCGGAGCAGACTCCCCGCGCACCCAGCGCTGTTTGCTTATTGCCTTTCCTATATGAAATTACAATAAATATCCATTTGATTTGGAATTGGTCTTTGAACATTTATAACAGTGAGATGCTGAAACAGGCTGCCAAGGAAGTTGTGAATGCTCCCATTTCTGGTGGTGTTCAAAGCCAGTTTGGACCTAGCTTTGGCAATATGGTCTAGTGGATATCCCTGCCCATGGCAGGGGGGTTGGAAATAGATGATCTTAAGGTCCTTTTCAGCCTAAAGCTTTCTATGATTCTAGCTGTAACCATCTGTGGATGACAAGCTGTTTGTTTTGCAGAACTTTATGCAACCTGTGGGTCTTCAATTTGCAAGCCTTGAACTTTATGGTTGTACTGAAAGGTCCTGTGAAACTGAATGCAGGGCAAGTCTTCCTCTATTCCTCAACCTTCTAATGCATTTGTATACTGTGTGAGAGCCTGATTTGGGCCTCATGTTGTGATTCTAATACACATGTATACTTTACAACAGACTTGTAAGCAAAGCAATTTATCTAACTGGAAGAGTATACTTACAAATTAGTGAAACAGTTCTATGAATAGACTGAGTCAGTACCCTAAGCTTGCTAGGATAACCTTCTCATTAGTAGTGGGGCCAAATCCAAGACCCAATTACTTCTGTATTTCTGAATTTTAACTGGAACAAGGGCATTAATCAATTTAAAAGAGTGAGCAGGAAAGCTGTCTTAATGTCAGTTATACCTTTTGGCAACACGTTTGTGTGGTGTCCTGAGTGTCGCGGTTGATTTATTTGCCTTGAAGAGTGACAATTCTGAAACTGAGTGTTTTTTCTTAGCACTTCAGTTTGAGTTGTCTTTTCTGTCTTGTCATTCTGGTGTGTAAAACTGAAGTTAGCTCTTGAGCACTAAGCAGAATGTAGCTCTGAATTTATTGCAAGTTGTTTCATTTCAGGTGTATCTAATGCATCTTTTTTTTTTAAAGTCATATACATTTAGGAAAATTACTGTTTGCTGGCAGTTTCAAATTTGGTGTCTTGTATTTAAGATACTGAAATCTGATCTGTTTAATATTTGAAACTTGTCTTACTCTAGTTGCATTTGTAAATATGCATTTGGATATGGTATTTTAAGGTAATATTGCCTTAGCTATTAGCTAGTGAAGTCGATTTTTCTGCTAATAGGAATACCAACTGTTCCTTTAACAGAGGGCAGCTTCGGACCTGACAATTTTTTTGTTGGCAGAAATTTTCTTTGGATCCCCCAGTAAATCAGATCAGGAGAAACTAGCACAAGACTGAATTAAGATTACTTTAAATTTCTTTTTTCTGTTTTAGGTTTTTGGTGGCTTTTTTGCTGAGTTGACTTATCTGATTTTAGTAACCTTAACCTGACTTACCTGGTTTAGTGATTAGACAGGATGTAATTTGACACTGCTGGCCAGGTCATGTGAGGTGGGCTGAAAGCCATCATTGTCTGCAGCCTGGAAACAAACTAAATTCAAAGGAGTTAAGCCAGGCCTATTTTACAGTAGACTGTTGAGTCCTGGCTACCACATATTCCACAAGACACAGAGGTTATGAAGAAGGCCTTTGTTTTAGAATAGCTTTGGTGAGTTAGTCAGTAGTTCCTACAATAATGTTGGTTTGAGGTAAAATAAAGCTAACTCTTAAGCTAATTTTGAGTGTGCTTTGTATTTAGTGAAAAAATTGGAATTCCTCCACTTCTGTTTTACTTTAAATTGGAAAACTACCTGATGTTTGTCTCCCTTTGAAAGGGAGTGGTTCAGCTGAATGGCAGTTAGATCAAGTACCAAGGTCAACTCAGGCATGAATTCTACAGACCTAAGCCATCACTACTTCAACAGTAACATTTTATCTTGGGTTTGAAGTTCCTCTTAGTGAAGGACAGGGCTTTTGTCTTTCTAAATGACAGTTAATGTTTGTCGTTGACATATGCCATCACCACTTCTGCATCTCCTTCAGTGGTAGCATTTAAATGCTAGGAAAACTAGGTTCTGTAGTTTTGAATGGTAGCAAAAGGAGAACCTTTTATGAAGTATTTACTGAATAATACAACATGTTCAGAAGAAAAGTGAAAACAAGCCCTGATTTTTTTTGAGTTTGTCAGAGTATACATTCTGTGATATATACACAAAAACTCAGGTGTGTTTACATGCCACAAATAAACACTTAATATCTTAAAGAAAATACCATAATAGTGAATTTTTCCTGACTTAGTTGAATTGGTCTTTCAAAATGTGTTGGAGAGCAACTTAACTGATTAAGAGAAATCTGAAGAGATGGTCACACCCAGAAAGTTGAGTCATTTGGAATTAGTTTGGTGTGATTCTTGATGCCAGGTATTTTTCCTTTGTGATTAATTGTTGCAGTTCTAACCAATACTATTCATGTGCTTAATGGGAAAATTTATCTTAATGAAAATGTTAAACTCATTTTGATCTTCAAATCTGAGCAGTACATCTGAGATTGTTCTCAACCTTCTTGCATGTTAGCACCATTGATAAATGCATGGAAATACTAACTACTTTCTCTCTCTTCTCCCTGACATGCATCAAGGCTGGCAGAGAGATCAAAGATAGGTACAGTACAAAGTCTGTCGCTTTTGTCTTTGTATTAATCTTTTCCTGGAAAATGCATTTATTTTGAAAGGGTCATAGTCAGCTTAAACCAAGTTAATTGAGTCTTTCTGAAGTGTTTGTTGTGATACCATAACTTTGAGAGAGCGCTAAAAACTTCCGTGCTTCTCATGTAGTGTTTTTCTTTGCTCTTGCCCTTAGTAAAGAAAAAGATCCTTTTAATGTAGGGAATTAGAGCTCTGCTGTAGCCATTATTATTATGTTACTATTATAATAATCTTTATGTATTATTGATAATAAGTTTATTTGTTATTGATACTTGATGGCTGAAATTTAATATTTTTTTCAAGCTGACTCTGTCCCTTTAAATTATGGAACTCTTGTTGCTGTTTGGTTTTATTTTCAGACTTTTCTAGCTAATATCTCTTTGAATATAAGAAGTCCTGTAGCTGCTGAAATATTTTGGGTGAAGTCACTGCCTATTGTCAGGGAAATTGATATTTCTACTAGTTTTTCTTTGAACTGTGTTTTCAAACTGTTGTTTAGAAAAAAAAATTACTGTTTCAAAAAAAAAAGCTAAGGTCATTTTTTTTCTTCATTTGGAAGAGTGATAATGACCTTGTGAGAGTCTTAAACAGAAAAAGCTATGTGCAGCTAACTATTTGATGTTGTCTTACTGCGAATCAGAGGATTATGCTTTCTTAAGGTAATGTTTACCTCTCTATCCAGGCAGTGGAATCTGCTAGGCAGCCCATACTGAATTTCAGAACATCAGCTCTGTCTTGGGAAATCAGTTGACCTGTTTTTCTGAAGATGTTTGGTTTAGTATCATAATTGTCTTATATCCCAATATTGTAATACTTGTCACTTGATGTGCTTATATCTTTAAAGCTTAACTTCATGTTTTCTTCCCCTTTTTCACTACCTGAATTTCTTAGTTTTCTCCATTATTTGACGCACCTGTATTTAGCACACGATCTCTCTTACATACTAGTGAAGTACTTAATGTGTATGACTTCCTATGAGTTACTAGGTATTCTAAGGGTGCCACAGATCTGTGGGTGTAAATTTGATAAAGTGTTTGCAGTTGTCTGTTTAGTGGTGTGAATATTGCTTTGTAGTCAAGAATATACCTTTTTAAAGCAGGAATTAGGAGCTGTCTTCAGACCTGCTGTCTGAATCAGTGGTATTCAGATTCTTCTGCGTGGCCCAGTATCTTCATTGTTACAGAACCATACAAGAGACTTCTCCTTTTTTTTTTTTTTTTTTTGAGGTGTAATTGATGGAGTATAGGTGTGTCTTAGGAGTGTTCAGAATAAGAACTGAGCAAAGATTTGGGAAATGGAAGTGGAAGCTGTGGTTCAGTGTATCTTGTAAGACTGATCAGATACTTGTGTGTTCCAGAGCAATATGCTGTCTGCAGCTTAAGTGTTTCTTCATCCTCTGGTAAGATCAGAGATGGATATGAAATCAGAATACTCAGCTTGTTCACTGCTACTTACATATGCCTTCTGAGCTATATTTAATATGTGGAAAATGCACTTTGCAGATGGGTGGATCTTATTGACCAGAAAGGTCTTTGGGCCTTTTTAAACTAAAAGATAAAGTTTCAGGTTTCTAAGTATGTAAAACGTGGTCGTGATTCTGCAGTGCTTTAGATTATTTTATGCTTCTTAATTTTGTCTGAAGTCGTGTGAATTTTGATTTGTCAGTTTTCCATTTTTTTTCACTAGTAAAACAAGTTAGTTAGTTCTGTCTTTTTCTTATATAGTAATATGGAAGAACTGGGAGCAGCTTGTACCATATTCTGAGACAATCACATTAGGAAAACTTTCTATTTTTGACTCTGGGCTAAGTGGTAAATGGTTATTTAGAAAAATGTTCTGGTCGCTGACCAAAAGGCTAACAGTTTGACATTAATGGGACAAATTATCTGACTGCTGTCTGTTTTTGAAAATGGCTATAGGACTTAATGCAAATCCATTTTGCTAATGCTGCTTTCTTGACTTTAGAGTCACCGTGGCTTCAGCGTTCCGCCTTTCTCTGAAACCAGAGGTCAGTGATAGTATGACTCACTTGATGGTGGACTTCTCTATGGAGAGGCACATGCTCCAGGCTATAAAGTTTTTGCCAGGTAAAAACTGTATGCAGTGAGTTTGATTTTGTTAGTGAGGAATAGCTTACCATATTTAAACAAAAGAAAACCACACCTTTTGCATCCTAATAAGCAAATTTTTCAGAGTACCTAAACTCATTCTTACTCGTTGGATATTGAGCTAAATACCTTGAAAGTAAGAGTTTTCTAGTTTTATTGTGTTAGTTTCTACATAACTTCAGAATATAACTGACTCAGAAGTGAGGATGAGTCTTCCAGAGTGTTTTTTCTTGAGTTCCCAGTTCTGCTATATTTTCTGAAGTTCTTAAGTTTCTCAGGACTGTTCCTACTAGCTTGATGGTGACACTCCAAAGTCCTAGTCATCTGCAGTAGTGTTGTTCATGGAACTGTAAGCTAATACATCCCTTAAAGAGTAGTGATATGGTATGAAATGCAAGAGAGGGACAGTCTTCTAGGCCAGTAATACTACAATAATACAAAATGTGTATTGATGCATCTATTTATTACTGTTTGAAAGTAAACTTAGGTGTAGTATACCACTATGTATCTTTCATGTCTTTTTATTCGTATTTTCCCATTTAAACCACTTTGCCCTTGACTGTTACCAAGAATATATTGACAAGAATATTGTTGGCAGGGATATAAATTGTTTCATCTATAGGTCACTAATCCAAATCTGTTAAGGACTTGGCAGCTTTAAGGACTTGGCAGCTTCAGTTTACATTTCTGCACACTTGTATGCTGGAGATACAGTATGTGGTAGCAGGTGTAGCAGATGACCAGCATTATTCCTAGTGGTCAGCTAGTAGTCTCTAGGCAGAAATTCACCTTTTAGTTCCAGAGCAATGATTGCTACCCAGTCTGTATTTCATAGATAAGAGAACAAGGTAGGTAAGCTGATCTCAGTGCACCTTTTAACAGGAATGGGATGATTTAACATGTAAAGATGTAAAGATTTAACAGCAAACATGAACAAAGTCTTGTAGGTAGGTGAAGATGATATTTAGTATGACCCTCTTATAAATGCATTTTCCTTATCAAACATGGAGGAATTTATATTGTTTGGGCCTTTGATTTGTAAGCAGGAAAATGAACTTGCTGGTTATCAGTCTTGCTTTCTTCTACTGTAGTGCCAAGCTGTCAAATTACTCTTGACACTAAATGCCAACAGCTCACTGTTGCAAGCAAAACGGCACTAAGCACTGGTAGACCTTCAAAAATCAGGAAATACTAATCTACTAGTTTGGGAAGCTGGAAACAGGTTTGGTGGTGTGGTAATGTGGGTATTTGAACACTGCTTTCCAGAATTATGCTGAAGACTTTGTTACTTCAAGCACATGGAAGGCTCTTTATTTGGTATTTTATACTGTAACAAAAATAGTTGGGGTATTTAGTTAAATTTTCAGGTATATATTCTGAAATACTTCTCATCTTAATTTTGATTTTGTCTAAGAAGGGATCTTGGTAATATTCTTAAATTATTTTTGGATGACTTTGAAATTTGATGGTAAAGGCATGTGATTAGCATTTGAGAATTTGTTATGATTTAGCCCTGTCAGGCAGCTAAGCAATGCATAAAGCTGCTTGCTCACACCCCCCTGCTATGGCTGGGGGGATAGAATAAAAATGGGAAGAGAATAAGAAAGGTAAAAGTGAGAACTTGTGGGTTGAGATTCACCACTTGCCATTGCCAGGCAGGTGTTCAATTACCTCCAGAAAAGCAGGGCTCCATCATGTGTAACAGTTACTTGGGAAGACAAAATGCCATAACTCTGAGGGTTTCTTCCATTCTTCTTGTTCCCCCAGCTTTATATGCTGAGCATGATGTCATATGGTATGGACTGTCCCTTTGGTTATTTGAGGCCACCTGTCCCAGCCGTGTTCCCTTACAGTATTTGTGCACTCCAGCCTACTGGCTGGTGGACAGTGTGAGAAGCAGAAAAGGCCTTGATGCTGCTCAGCAATAACTAAAAAACCTGTTGTCAAAACTAAACAACAACAACAAAAAAAAAGGCATGGCACCATACAACCTCTATGAAGAACTGTAACTTTGTCCCAGCAAAAACCAGTACAGATTTGAATATGTCTGCTTTCAGTCTCTTCTGTGCTGCTTTTTTGTCCCAGAGCTTTTTAAACCTATACCACCCGTTTCAGTGTAATCCCTGCTTGGCTTAAACCACAAGGATGTGAGGGCTAAAAAGGTGTATTTCGGTAGTGTTATGTTAAAATGTGTCAACAGATTGTGAGGGGAAAATTTGGAGAGGTGTGAAATGGTATACCTAAAACAAAGTACATTTCCTGCTTCAGGAGGACCTGCTGTAGCTAAAAGGTGTCGATATCTGGGTGATAAAATTACACATCTCTACAAGACTCAGCCATAATTAGTGTGATGCTAATTGTCATCAGTCATTGTGGAGGGGAATCAAGGCTGACAGTCTGTTCAAGAAATAGTTGTTTCAGCTGCATAAAGGCAGTTGTAATTAGGACTTGGTCACTGGAACGTAACTGCAGAAGAACACAGTAAGCTTGCTTCTTACTGTTCTTATTGTGTAGCATTATTCTGAATGTGTGTTCACTCTAGCATCTCCTTCCTACTGCTTACAGAAGGGTATCAAGCCTAACTTGCTACAAAACATCTGGAAAATGTGATGCAAGTGTTCAGTATAGAGCTAATGCAAATTTGTTCTGTAAACTGCATGTTAAGTGCAAATTATATACTTTGTCTTCTGTGATGCTTTGCTAATGGAATGAATCATCTAAAAAGAATGTGTGTTACTGGGCCAAGGGCAACTTCTGAGCTCTAAAAATCCAAGGAGAAAAAACTAATATTCAGTCCATTTTCTTCTTTAAACTGATCTCTATATTTGTCTTTCTGCAGTCCCTAGAGCTCCAGAGATAGATGTAGCAGCCTGTGTGGTTGCTGATAATTGCATAACAGTATCATGGGGAATGCCTGAAGAAGACAGCAGAATTGATCATTTTGTACTGGAGTATAGGAAAACCAACTTTGGAGGCCTTCCTCGAGTAAAAGATGAACAGCATTGGGAAGTGATAGACAACATTAAAGCTACTGAATATACAATATCAGGTAAAGGTTTGTTTTATACTTAAAAAAATCAGGAATGTGGATACAATTCTTAATACTTGCAAGTTTTGCAGAATATCCGTTTTCCTGTATATAACAAAGCTTTCATTGTTTCGTTACTCTTAGGTGTTTTGTACAATAATAGCTCTTCCTTTAATTTTGGTATTGATCTTGTAAAAAAATTTGTAGTTTGATATAAATGGAAGACAGCTACATGGAATAGATCTTAGTCTTGCAAAAATTGTCAGTAATTAGTATCAATTCAATTCTCTGAACATTCACTTTTTAGGTCTGAAATTTGATAAGAAATATGTGAATGTTAGAGTAAAAGCTTGCAACAAAGCTGTGGCAGGGGAATACTCTGATCCTGCGACTCTGGAAACCAAAGGTAAAATTTGAGAAACTCTATCCTTGGATGTAGTGAAACCGTATGCTTACTGTTCTGTCTTCATATATGAACTTGTACACTAAGCCTCTTTCTGCATGAACACTGTTGAAACGTGTCTCAAGAGAAAACAACCATGTCTTTAAAGGATTAAGAAACTCATTGGCACAAAGCTGGCCTTTTAGTGTTCAAACACTAAAATGAGGTAGTGATGTGACTTCCCCAACAGAGCTTGGCATTGGTAGTTTTGAACTGTGGATTGACTATGTGCTGCCCCATCATAATACAGCAAAAGAAGAGGAACTTTGTGGCTGAACATCGGTAGGACTTGCGGGGCACCTAAACAGGTGTAGTTGGCCGGTTATTGGTACTTAACATGTGATGGGTAATATCTTCCTGTAAATAGAAAGTGAAAAGCATTTTTTATTTATTTTTTTTTTTAGCTACTTTGTAGCTATAGATGGTCATCAATGCCAATATTAAAAAAAACAGGCAGCTCCAAGCTGCTCCGGTTATTAAGTCATTTTGTTAAAATCAGTTGGTCTGAGGGCAGTGGCTTCCTAACATAGTTTTTTAAATAAACTAAATTAAAAATGCCTTGAAAGTGATATTTTGGCAGAACACATCTTAACTATTATGATGGGGATAAAGATCTTGATGCTTTAATTTATAGCCAAAGCTATAGTGTGAAGGGAAAATGGATGATATAAAATACCTAAAATGTAAATTGAGTGTGAAGATCACTTTGTAAAAACTAAGCTGTATGCAATTTGAATGAACTGGTGGGCATTTGGTAACTTTTCTAAAATGCTTTTAATACTCTGAAGCAACAATAATTGTCAGACTTATAGTGTCCATTTAATAGCCATTTGCATTCCTTACTCCACTACCAGAAAAACAATCCTGATTTTAATTTTTTGGGCAGTTAATGCTTTCCATATTTTCATTATTTCTGTTTGAGCATTTAGTTCACCTTGTTTAATAATCAGCCCATAGGAATTCAGTATCCGTGTGTATGAGTTTAACTTATTGTTTTTCAGACCTGGGTACTGTTAAGCTCTAAACTCTTAAAATCTCAAGTATGCTTTCTTTCAGAATCAGAGTATAATATGATATTAGGACACTTGCAGAGTAGTTTGTAAAAAAACATCTTTAGGGAACTTGGCATGTTGTGTTAGCTTCATATTATTGGATGAAGGACTTCGCTGCAATGAATCCAACTCTCTCTGGATATGCTACCCTGTCAATTCAGTGTTCTCCCAAGTTTGCAGTCCTTATTGATCATAAGCACCTTGTTAGAGAGTTAGTGCTGCAGAGTATGGAAAATAAGCATACCATTTTAAATCATTTATGGTAGCAAGAATGTAGGGAGTAAGTTGTAACTAGCAGAAAGCACTAGCTGAATTTATTTGCTGATATTGAGGCATTATAAAAATGAAGAAACTTTACTTTGATTTAACCTGTGCACTGAAGGTAGGTAGTTGGGCTTTATTTAAAGAGCTCCTTACCTTGATTACAAGTACCAGGTTAAAAAGCTAATGTTCTATTAAGTCGAACATTACTACAGCTTTACTACTGCATTTGGCATTTTCTATGAATAGCCACTGGTTGGGAGAGAGCATTATACCATTTCACTGTCATACATTTTCTCTTGATCAGCATTTGTGTTCAGTTTGGACAGTACTTCATCTCATCTAAACTTGAAAGTTGAAGATACTTATGTTGAATGGGACCCTACTGGAGGCAAAGGCCAATTAAAAATAAAAGGGAAGGAAAATAAAAGCAGGTAAGAACTGTTTTGTAAATGTTTACATTGTCTGGGATGTAACATCCGGCAGTCAAAGGAAGTGGGCAGGAGGAATAAAATCACTTGAGGACAGTGGGACACCAAAGGAATTTTCATTCAGAAATCTGTATCTGGAAGAAATGTTTATTTCCCTTTTCTTGTTAGAGATGCAGAGGCTGTTTATGGGGGCTGTTGGAAATGTGTCTTAATCATGTGGTCTATTTTAAAAATAACTAAATTCTATTTGTAGTGGGTTGACCTTGGCTGGTCACCAGGTGCCCACCAAGCTGTCCCTCCTCAACCAGACAATGGGAGAGAAAACACAATGAATGGTCTGTGGGTGGAGATAAGGACAGAGAGAACTCTGCCATTACTGTAGTGGGCAAAACACACTTGAGTTGGGGAAATTTTAAATTATTGCCTATCAAAAATCAGAGTAGGATATTAAGAAATAAGAACAAATCTCAAAATACCTTCCCTTCTTCCCAGGCTCCACTTCACTCCAAACTTTTCTACCTCCTCCCTACAAGCAGTGGGGGGGATGAGGTGTAGGGATTGCAGTGAGCTCATCACACATTCTCTGCTGCATCTTCTTTCTCACACTCATCCCCTGCTCCTGCATGGAGTTCCCACCCAAGGGAAACAGTCCTTCACAAACTGCTCCAGCACTGGGCCTTTTCCATGTGGTGGTGTCTTAAAAGACCAGACTGCTCCCGTGTAGGTTCCCTATGGGGCCACAAGTCATGCTGACATGCCTGCTCCAGTGTGGGCTCTGTCCATGGGCTGCAGTTTTCTTCAGGGCACATCTGCCTGCTCTGGCAAGGGGTTGTCCATGGGCTGGCTATAGGAAGGTGGCTATGTTCTCACTCCTCTCTCCCAGGTGCTCTTGCACAGCAGTTTTTACCCTTCCCTAAATGTTATCACTGGCCCTCTAGTCCAGGCCACCTTTATGGAAGGGGATAAATATCCTGATACGTGACTGGAATTTCCTGTGGTACAATGAATACAAGGTGCCCCATAGCTTTCAGCGTGCACCCCTCTGAGAAAAGCCTGACTTGATCTTCTTTGTACCTTCCTGTTACATTGTTAAAGACAGCAATTAGCTTTCTTCTTTCTGATCCTGAGCAAACTCATCTTCATGTTCTCTAGTCCCTTAATTGTGGTGTTGGCCCTGCACTGGTCTTGCTCTAGTATGTTAGTACATGATCCTGAACAGTCCATACCTGGACACAGGACCTTCAGGCTTAGTAAAGGGGAGAGGCTCATTGGCAGATGGAGAGGAACAGTCACTTGCCTTGGCCTCCTGGTTGCTGTCTTGTTGCTAGCCCAGAATGTCACTGGTCACTTCTGCTACAAGGGCACAGTGCAGTGTGTTGTCAGTTCCTGTTGTCCATCAAGACTCCCCACTGCCTTTCTGCAGAATTTTTCTTCCCTCAGTTGTCTCCCAGCTTGTCCTATTTCATGGGGTTCTGTCATTAGGAGAACACTCTCCACAGCTGTGAGCCTGCTGTTCAGCTGGTTCTGTACACAGCTTATGGCCCACTACCCAGTCTGTATCTCAGCTCCTGAGGTTTGGGGATACTGTGTTGGAATGGGTTAAAAGCCTTGCCGAAGTCAAGGTGTGAACAGTGTCCCTTCCTCTTGCCTTGTCCCCTGAACTGGCTGCTTTCTCAAAGACAGTTAATTGACTTTCAGCACGCACTGTGGGGTATAAAGAGTACTGCTTGAGATAATTTGTGAACAAATACCTTCCCTATAGGCATATGCTGCCAGAAGTGTGGTAGAGTAAGTTTTAGTGGCATATTAAAAATGGTGTTATTTACTGTGGTAATAGAGCAGTTGTTTAATGGCTATTTATTTCTGTTGACAGTGGACAGAATCTTCTGCTGAAGAGCAATAGAAGGTGATAATAATACCTCCTACTTGTAGGATCTAGCACCTGATTTTGTTGGGAGTCCGTTCTACTTTGCTGTGCTTGATGTACTGAGAAATCTAATAGCCTTTATCAGTAATAAATACGCATATACTTTAAAAATTGTTTTGAAGTCTTATTTTTATTCAGATCATATATTTTTCAGTGACTGGAAAACTGTCTTCCTGGGAGGATGCTTCCTACCTAGTGTGTAGGAGATCTGATATGCAATGGTTGAAAAAGCATTATGTATTCTAGTGTTGATACAGATATCCCTGTTAGTTACAGACATACTGATGCTTATTTAACCTCATGGCACACTCAAATTTTACAAACACAACAAAGAGTTCTTTTAAGAACTTCAAAAATTTTTTGTTACCTTTTTGCCTCTGAACTTGTGCTGCAACTGTTACTAGACATCAGATGAAAAGAAATCACTGTTTTTACACTTCAGAGAGGAGGAGATGTAGCCTAATGGCATGTGTGAAAAGCTTCATGGCAATTTTGCTTGTGGAATCAGTTGCTCAAATAAGAGCACTTTTTGATATGTAAAGGCAGCTAAAATATTCTCCTGTTTGTTGTGCAGTTGTGGTTTTTAGTGGGAGTTTTCTCATAATTTTTCAAACAGAACTCGTGATAGAGAAATTACTTCTGGTTTTACTCGCATTTTCACTGATTTAAAAGCTGTGGGACAAAAACAAGGGCTCAGGTTCCTAATTCCTAGGAGATTTTACTCCTTGCTATTCACCCATCAGGTGGATCTGTCTTTTGACTTGGTATTGGCAGTAAATCTCCTGTGCTGAGAGCTCTGCTACACAAAGTGTATCAATTTCATGGAATCATAGGATGGTTTGGGTCAGAAGGGACCTTAAAGCTCACCTAGTTCCAACCCCCGGCCACGGGCAGGGACACCTTCCCCTAGACCAGGTTGCTCAGAGCTCCAGTCCAGCCTGGCCTTGAATACTTCCAGGGATGGGGCAGCCACAGTTTCTCAGGGCAACCTGTGTTAGTGCCTCACCACTCTCACAGTAAATATTTTCTTCCTACTAATTAAATCTACCCTGGGACAGCTTAAAGCCATTCCCCCTTGTCCTGTCACTGCATGCCCTTATAAAAAGTCCAGCTTTCTTTTAGGCACCCTTCAGGTTATAGCCCCTGAAAGGCTCCTATAAGGTCTCTACAGAACCTTCTCCAGGCTGAACAAGCCCAACTCTCTCAACCTGTCTCTCAGGTGTTCCAGCCCCATAAGCAACTTCATGGTCTGCCTCTGGACTCACCCCAGTGGGTCCATTTCTTATATTGGAGGCCCAAGAGCTAATGCAGTACTGCAGGTGGGGTCTCATGAGAGCAGAGTAGAGGCAGGATCACTTCCTTTGACCAACAGCCTGAAGTCCTTCTCCTCAAAGCTGCTCTCAATCCCTTCTCTGCCCAGCCTATATTTGTGCTTAGAATTGCTATAAAGTAGCCTTAAATTTCCTTTAAGTGTTCAGAAATAAAAAAAAAGGCAAACACAAACAAACTCCTACAGCAAACAAACCCAAAATTGTTTGTCTGTTTGTTTTTTTTCCCCCAAACTTTTATGCCAAATGCTTGATGTCATTATCTAAACTGTTAAAGGTTATTAGATTTGGATTAGACAAATCACATGCAGTGGCTGTTTACAGAAGACTTAAAGTAAATGATACTGAGGATATTTTAATATCTTGCTAACCTTGAGAAAATATTAGCGAAGCACAGGCATTTTTTTCTTGCAGTGATTCTTTAAATGACCATATTGCTTTCTGCATAACTCTTACTGAATCTAATAGAAAAATTTCAGCAGCTTTTTTTGAGAGTATGAGTGAATGATCTCTGATGCACTTGAAGCAGGATGGATTCTGCAAAGAGTTATGTCTCCCCCTGAAATTATGCTTTAATACTTGGCTTTGCTGTTTTGTTTCTTTTATGCTATCATTTTTCAACTTTTGGTAAGTAAACTACAGCTTCTTTTATGTTAACAAAATTCAAAAGCATGATGTGGTGCACCTGCAGTATATACTCTTATTCCCTTCATGTAACTTACAGGCTATTTAGAAGCTTCTGATCAGTACTGGGAAATTTATATGGTAAACAGTGATGCTAAAGTTAACAACCTTTTCATCAGTGATTTCTTGTAGACTGTGTAAACTGCATAGCTGTTTCTGAGAAGTTAAAATTCTTTGCTACTAAGTGACTTTAAAATAATAACCAGATGTAATTCTCTGGCTACTGAGGCTTAATATTTGCTGTAACTTGCAAATAGCCTTCATTTTCTTTAATGGTTAAATTGCTAAGAATTATTTTTGAGGACATAACTGAGGTAAAATAGAATGTTTGAAAACCTCATTATGTTAATAGTATTCTTTTATGCATCTGATTACTCATTAGAATTTTCTCCAGAGCAAAGTATGTCTCCATTTATTTTGCTGTTGCTTCCTGAGAATGCTTTTGAAAAGTATGATCAGAAAATCTAAGCCTTTCTTGGCTGGGATCAGGCTCTTAAGTTTTATAATGACTCTTAAGGAGTTGCTGTGTGCTTCCTAGCACGATGTGTTGTGGCACAGTTGTATTTTCTGTACTCTTTGATAGAGTTAATATAATCAAATAAAACCCCACCCTTTTGGTGTTTTGGGGTTTTTGTTGGGGTTGGGGTTGTTTTTTGTTTTGGTTTGGTTTTTTTGAGAATTCTGATGCACTAAACTCCAAAAGTCTCAATTTTTTTTTTATGAACTCTACTGAGCTTTAACACCCTTGTGTGTATTTTGAAGTAAAATTATTACAATTTCATTCCTTTCGTTCTTCATTGGTTACACTCTCTCCTGGGATTTCAGTCACTGCTTATACAAGCCATACATGTCCTGAAAAACCTACCTTTAACGCAAATGGTGTTTTCTCCTTCACTGCTATTAAAATTCCAGTGATAATTGGGCATTTTGGCCTGGTGTGTTCATGCTTACCTGATTGTAGCTGGTCTGCAAGACTTCTCAGAAATCTAATGCGAAGAACCACAAATGTGTTCTCCAAGGTTCTGTGTAGCACAGGCAAAACACTTTTATACAGGTGTTCGTTCAAACCATGTGCCCCACATCAGCTTTTTTTTAACTCCTGCTGTTTCATTTCTCACCTGCCTCCAAACTTGTCTGTTACAATGTCTTACATATTTTCTGGCTGTCTTTTCTCTCTCTTCTTGTGCATGCGTACTATTAGAAGTGTGAAGTGGCTGAACTAATGTGTCAGCTTTGTGTATGTTTGTTGCCCCCTAGTTGACTGGGGAAAATGTGAGTGTGCGTTTCTGTAATGGCGCCAATCATGAGCAACTAATTTCTTCTTAGAAGTGGCGCACTGTCTCCAAAGAGGACATCTGTTGGAGCTTCAGCAAGGGGCAGCAGAGATCGTTTTGTTGGTGAATCATACACAGTGTTAGGTAAGGTCAACTTCTTAATTTTCTTAGAAGTAAAATAATTCCACAGCATACTGCTGTGGAATGGCAGATTAGGATATGTGATTGTTCAAGGGTGTGTACTCGATGCTGTCAGTAGGTAGTTTTGCCTACATAACACCAGAATCTTCTGCTACAGCAAGTGTTTTCAAGTCTGTTGAAGCTCTGTTACAAACCTTTTAGTCACTGACATTCACTGCTATTAAATGTGGAACTGATGTTAAGCGTATTTTAATGAGTGTAAGTAAAACTGTCTCATTATTCTACTTCGCATTTGTATTCTATCATCTTATACATTAATTTTGTTCCTTATAGTTCAGATTCTTGTATTGCATGTGAAAGTAAAACAAGACATTACTGATGTCTACAAGGGGCAAGCATTGTAAGGTGCACTTAATTATAGCAACTAATTATTTTATTTTTTTTGGTAGGAGACACCACTATTGAAAGTGGACAGCATTACTGGGAAGTGAAAGCCCAAAAGGACTGCAAATCATACAGTGTGGGAGTAACCTATAGAAACCTGGGGAAATTTGATCAGCTGGGAAAGACTAGTTCAAGCTGGTGCATCCATATCAACAACTGGCTGCAAACTGTACTTTCAGCAAAACACAGTAACAAAACAAAGACTCTAGATATACCTGTTCCAGACAGGGTAGGAGTATACTGTGACTTCGATGGAGGTAAATTTTAATCTAAAAACTTGGCTACCTGCGTGAAGTTGAAACAGTACAAGGCTAAAGTAGTACATTGCTTCAAGACTGATACAGTCTTTTATGATAATAAGGCCCTGAGCTGTTTGTGTAATAATGCTTGCAATGTCAAAATTACCTGAGTTCATCTAAGTAGATACTGAGCTACTGAGAATTTTCTAGTCAATGTAGACTGTATTTAGTGTGTTCTGGAAATCTTTCCCTGTGGAACAGTGAACTTTACAAAAAGTTATACAGTAACACATACTAACTTAAGCATGTATTTCAGTTTGTTTTCTGTCTCTTTTAGGTCAGCTCTCATTTTATAATGCAAACTCAAAGGAGCTGTTATACACCTTCAGAACAAAGTTTACCCAGCCATTATTACCAGGCTTCATGGTCAGTATTTATAAAATTTTCTTCAGTTTCTAGCAGTAAATTGAGTTTACTGAAGACTTAATTGTTTATTTGTTTGGGTGGTTTATTTGTTTGTTTTTAGAGGAGAAAACTGGGAGCACTGGTTTTGGCTAACAGGTTTTTTTTTAAAATGTTTAACTATTTTCTCTTTGATTTCATATGGTGCTTATTAATAGCACTCCAGTAGGAGAAATCTGCACTTGGATGTCTTGGCTATGTAAATTAAAGTAATTAAATTTTTGTAGGGTAAATTAACAGCACATTCTAGTAGCTAATGAGCCAGCTGTAATAACCAATCCAGACCAATGCAGGTGGGAATCCAAGATGCTGTGAGCTGTCAGAATAGGTGTCATGAGACAAAACGCCACCAGATGCTTCCCTGTTGAGATACAAGACTCTTAGCTTTCAGGTCTTTAAAAGCTCAGTTGTTTCACTGATCTGCATAACTTTTTTGTGGCTCTAAGCTCAACAATGAAAACTTGCTGCACAGCAGAAGCGTTAATTACTGTATTTAGGCTTGCCTTTAATGATTTCAGTAACTAAATCTGGAGGCCTCTGTTTTGTTATAAGCTACCATCAAGTGAATCATACTTTGGGTGCAGAGTATAGGACTAGGAAAACTTAGGAATCTGGAGGAGGCTAGCATACTAGCTCATACTAACAACTCAGCTGCCTAGGTACTTATCTCTAGCTTCTTATAATTCAGCCCATAGAAAACACAGCATGATAATTCTGAAGTGTGATTAGGCCAATTAATAAAGTTGTTTTTCTGTTGGGCATGGAGGAGGAATGGAAAAGCAGTAATTTGCCCCAGCAACCCTTATAGATAGCACTTCCAAACACCTGATTTTTCCTTCTATTGGACAGAATATTTTTCACAATTTCTGTTAGCTAGGCGTACTGACAATAGGATTTTAGACTTTTAATAGCTAGCTATTTGGAGATGACTAAGCAAGCTGTTCTACTGGTCCCTTCCAACATATGGGGAACTTAATAGCTTCAGAACTGCTGGGATGCAAGTATTATTCATCCTTTACCATTGTGAAGACTGAGTCAGTTCCTAAAGCATCCAAGGAAACACTTGCTTACTACACTTCAGCCTATTAGTCTGCATCTCATACAGCCCTTTGTACTTAGTGATAGCAGTCTTACAGACATTACTTGGGTTAGCCTGAATAGTTAAAATAAAAATGAAGAAGGTAATTACAGTTCTCAAATTTGTTCATAAACATGGAGATAATTCTTTCATGTAACTTAGCTATAGAATAAAGGTCACTGGCATCTGTGCTGCTGAAGCTTCTCACAATCTAATGTAAACATAGTACACAAATTGGCATAATCCAGCTGTATTGTACTAAAACTAAGCACTGCTTTTAGACACTGGAGCATAGTAAGAGTATTGCATTTCATTGTCATTCTAACTACTTGGTGGTAGCACACTGGTCTTCAAAGAAATTTTCTTATTGGGAAAACTTTTTGTATTGTATCTTAGACTTTGTTGTTATAAGTTCATAACCAAGTATAGCATGTGAAACACCTTAAACTTTATTGTCTTAAAAGTTAGCTTCTATTTTGTCAGAATGTTTTAGAGTGCTGTGTCTAGTGAACAAGAGAAGACAGATGCAGCTGCAGGGTACATTTTGTGGTAGTTCCATTGTGGGATGGGAGAAGAGAGATATAGATGCTTCATAATGTTCAGAATATTGATCTTTTTTTTTTTTTCTTCTCCTTAGACCTGGTGTGGTGGGCTTACAGTGAGTACTGGATTGCAGGTGCCAAGTGCTGTTAGCATGGTCCAGAAAAGTGAAAATAGATTGAGTGGTTCAACAAACAGCCTAAACAATATTGCCTACTAATGTCTGATAAACACTTCTGTTGCTAAATGTTTTTTTTTCCTGTGTAGCTGGTATTCACAGAAGCTTGTGAGCACTGGATTACACTGGGTTTGCTACCTACTGTTGTTTAAGGCCTGGGTACTGATAGTGCAAAGGTTTGGGGCTAAAGTGTGAATCAAGACAAATGTCAGAAAACTGAAATGCTGACCATTTGAAAAAAATAAGTGAGAAATCAAAAGCTGTAACTTGTGTACTTTTCTAATGATATATTTAAACATTTTATTATGGACTTGGGTATTTTTGTTATTTTTCCATGAAGAATATAATTAGTACCATTTTCTTAGCTGTCCTAACATGAATTACTTCACTGTATTATTACTGGGCTTTCTATTAGAACTTGTGATGTGAAACATGCCTTTCAAAAGGATATTTATTTGAGCCCAGGCACACATTTTTACTAGCTTTCTCTGACTAGCCAGCCTAGTGAGGATTCCTGGAACTTTCTGAGTAACCAGGTAACTCCAAAAACTGCATTACACTGTTTACCCAGCGGAAACATGGAATTTCATGCATAACTTCCTCACCTTGTTCCATACACCGTGTATGTGTGTCTGTAAGACTGTCTTTGTGGATAAAGAATTGGCTGGATGGCTGTATGCGAAGATTTGTGGTCAACAGCTTAAGGTCCAGTTAGTTGCCCTTGTGATGAATGAACAAGGATATATTCTTAACGATTTCTTGAACAAATAACGGTAAGCAAACAGCGCTGGGTGCGCAGGGAGACTGTGCTCTACCAGCACGCACACCGTACAGTTTCCATTTCCAGCTTATATTCTCTGTATTAATACATATTCATAACTATTCAAAAAAAAGGTTGGTCTATGCAAATAAATTCCAAAAAAGGCGCGTTTTCTTCAACACATGCTCTTTTCATCATCTAGAATCTTCTCTGTTCTCTGCTTGTTTCCAGGCTGACTTCTGTCCTTTGCGCATGTGCCCTAGATATTTTCTATAACACTATGTAGTTAGTAACAAAACGGGTTCGAGCTAGTTTATCGGGAAGTCTTTTGCAAAATATAAAAACTATGTACAGTGTATTTTTAACCGTTAGCCTGTGGTTATACAAGGAGAGGTCATAGTACTATTCCTTATTTCCATGAATCAGATGTACACATCTTACACCCTCAAGGGCTGGGACCGATCCTGTTTAAAATCTTTGTCAGTGACATGGACACTGGGATTGAGAGCGCCCTCAAGTTTATCAGTGATACTAAGCTGTGTGTTTCAGTTGATACACTGGAGAAAAGGGCTGCCATCCAGAGGAACCTTGACACGCTTGTGAGGTGAGCCAGTGCTAGCCTCATGAAGTTTAACCATGCTAAGTGCAAGGTCCTACACCTGGGTTGGGGCAATCCCAGGCACAGCTACAGGTTCGGCGGAGAAGAGATTCAGAGCTGCCTGGTAGAGGAGGACTTAGGGGTGTTGGTCAATGGAAAAATGAACATGAGCCGGCAGTGTGCGCTCGCAGCCCACAAAGTCAACCGTAACCTGGGCCGCATCAAAAGGAGCGTTACCAGCAGGTTGAAGGAGGTGATCCTGTCTGCTCTTGTGAGACTCCACCTTGAATACTGTGTGCAGTTGTAGTGTCCTCAACCTAAGAAGGACATGGAACTGTTGGAGCAAGACCAGAGGACAGCTGCAAGCATGATAAAGTTGTTGGAGCACCTCCTGTACGATGACAGCCTGAGAAAGTTGGGGCTGTTCAGCCTGGAGAGGGCTGTGTGGAGACCTCATAGCAGCCTTCTGGTATCTGAAGGGGGCCTACAAGGATGCCAGAGAGGGGCTCTTCATCAGGGACTGTAGCAATAGGACAGGGGGCAATGGGTTTAAGCTAAAACAGGGGAAGTTCAGGTTAGATGTAAGGAAGAAGTTCTTTACTGTGAGGGTGGCGAGATGCTGAAACAGGCTGTCCAAAGAAACAATAATTGTTCCATCCCTGGCAGTGTTCAAAGCCAGGTTGGGCAAACCCTTGGGTGACATGGTTTAGTATGAAGTGTCCCTGCCTATGGCAGGGGAGTTGAAAGATCTCTTTATAGCTTCTAGCTTAGGGCATTTCCTTTGTTTTTAAGGGCAAGGACAAAGTGTACAGTGAGCAAGTGCTTTCCCAGTTAACCTTATCTGCTGCTCAATCTGCAGGTTTGCATTTTCTTTCACAAATCAAATGAAATCTTGAACCTTGGTGTTCCATCATCTCAATTTCTATTTGGAAGCTTAGTAAACACAGTCAAATGACTATTAATAGTGGGAGAGCTAAAAAAAAAATAAAAATCATGTTATATTCTTCATGGAAAATCTCAGCTTTTCAGTGAGAATAACTTGTGTATTATGGACTGTTTAACCTTGCTTTCTTCCCTCTACTCAAGTCCAGGAGCCTAGAAGCAATTTTCAGATGCATAATTGAATTGACTGTTTCCTAACTGAAGACTTTTTTTCCTAAGATCACCTGCGAACTGTTTCTAATTCATGTTGACAGGGTCCATAATGAATTGGCTCCTTTCCTACAGGGCCAAAGTGGGAAAGGAATAAAATATTTTTTTGGCTATCTTTCAGTCTATAGAAACCATGACCATCTAATTGTGTTAAATTTGGTTAGTATCAGTGGGTCCTTTGCATATATCAGGATTTCTCAAGAGGAGGAGAAATTCCTTAAAAGTAACAAATTGGTTGTGATGTTCAGTGGAAAATTGAAGTTTTCCTTTTCAGCGGAAAACTTGATTATTTTTTTTTCCTAATACTTGCTCCATAAAGTTTTGTTTCCCTTGAGAAATTGACGTTGACAGGACAGTTGAGCCCCTAATGTTCATTTCATATCTGAACTTGAGCATCTCTTAATATTTGCATTTTGAACAAAGTTAGCTGTAAAAGTTCTTGCAGAGGAAAGTGCAAAACAATTACCAGTTTAACTGCACCTTCCTCTACCAGCTAAGTGTTTTGGGTCTTGAAACAAAAATCCTGGAAGGTGACATGGTTTTAAAATCAACAGTGTCTGAATCTTTCACACATTATCTACAGATGTTTTTCACATAGTCTGTGTAATAATCGTCTATTTCTTCCTCACTTCTTTTTTTACTGCAATTGTCCTGGGTTCAGCTGTAGCTGACTGGATGCTTAGGGGCTCATCGGCTATCAATTCAGTGGTATGTGAGGGAGTGAGGATTGCATGACTGGACCCTGGTTGTATTTAGACTGAGGATGGTTAAGACAGATGTTTCTTGTTTTGAGACTTGTTCTACTGAATGACTGTGATAGACCTAGAAATATGCTAGTACCTATTCACAGTGCCCAGTCATTGGCTTCATCCTGGGTATTCAGCTACAGTTCCTATTTAAATTTCCCTTCTTGAAAAGAAACGAGGATGTTTACAGTAGTTATTAATGTGTGGTGTGAAAGAACAGTGACCTTTAGCCCTTCAAAAGAGCATTTAAATGGTGAAGTTTATCTAGCAAGATTTTGTGCAGCCTGCAAGGTAAATTTGATATGCACAAGTAATTTAACACTTAGAAGAAAGCTTGAAGTATTTCATACTGTGACTTGTGACTTGCAAATTTTAACTGATGTCCTAGATGAACTTACCATGTGACTTTTTACCCTTAGAAATTTGTTACATAATAGTTTGCACAGATGTCAGATTTTTGCTGCTAACAGCTAGTCCAATTGTCTCTAGTAAATGGGGATATAAAGAATTGCCTTAAGCACTTTAGGGGTTTTTTTGACTCTCCTTTTTTTTCTCAGCTAAGTGTCTGTCTGGTACCAGTATATTGGTGATGCTTTGTTACCGTTGGTGCACTGTTTGTACCTGCAGCTAGAGAGGGGTGTGGCTGGTGAAGCTACAGTGTGTTTTTCCTAGGGATCGGAGGGCTTGTTCTTTGGCAATGGATAAGACTTTTGAATGTCTGCAGGTTTTGCCCCACAATTAATGCTAAATGTAATATGCCTGGTGATTAATATTCCCTGAGCCTCTCCTGTGGGGTTGATGCTGTCTGGTGGCTAGGCAGTTTCCTGCTATATGACCAAAATGAATTTAAAATAACTTCAGAATGACTTGTGAGGAACTGAGTATTTCTCTGGAGTTTTTAATACAACAGAGAAGTGTAACTTTTTTTCTGCGTAAAGCTGTATGGACTGCAGCAAGGGATGCTGCTTTCAGAAAGCATTAAAAAGCATCCGGGTGATAGGTGCTCCTCCAGATACCAGATCTGGATGGCAGAAGGTAACAGGTTTATTTCTTTAGCCATCCTCTTCAGAGAAAGTAGAGGCTAATGTACAAATCCTGTTTCCTCCTGCTTTGCACCCTCCCATATTACTGCAGTTTCCTACAAGGACTAGGGAAACCAGTTCCCTCGGCAAGAACATCTGTCCCAGCAGTGTCTTAGTCTGGTAACGGTTACAGGTTATGAATGATCCCTAGTTTGATACAGAATGTCAGCGACTTCTGGTGATCTTTGCCCCGCCCAGCCTCACTTGGACACTCTGGACGCCCTGTGGAAGGGAAAGCCTGAATGTAGTCTTCCCTCCTCACCACGCCGAGCAACAGCGTCCTCCATTGCCTCGTCCTGCGGCGCCTACCCCTGCGGCCGGCGCGGGGTTTACCCAGTCCTCCCTTGGCTCTACCTCAGGTCTTCTCCATCAGTGCTTCACCGCGGCCCTGCGCAGCGCGGCCGGGAAGGACGGGCAGGCGGCCCCCGGCCGTGGCATTGGGGTCGCGCGGTGTTTCGGGATCTGTGACTTGTGTGAAGGCGAGCTTTTTCTGTTAAAGAGAAACCTGGAACTGAACGTGCCCGTGTTCTCCTTTCATCTTCCTTCGTGGTGGGGGCTGGCTGGGGGGGCCCGGGCCGCAGATACGTTACCAGCGGGCCACAGGCGCAGCGGTGGGCGTGCTCTGCCCCTCCGCGCATGCGCGGGCGGCCGGGGGCGGTGCTCTGCAGCGGAGGTAGCGCGGTGGGTGCAGGGCGCCGCGGCCCGGAGTGGGGGGGAGGCCCGCGGTCCGGACCGTGCCTTGCGGTGTGGGGGGCTGTGCCCAGGGCCTCGCCGTGGAGCTGCAGTGCGGCCGGCTCGGGCCTGTGCTTGCGGCCCGCTGCGGGCCCCGCTTCCCTCCGGCGGCGCGCAGGGAGGAGCTGGGAAGCCGGAGAAGATGAGCGGAGCGGCGCAGCTTCCCGGCGGTGATCGACAGCGCCCCGAAGACTAATGCAGAAAATCAACAAGAACGTGGTTCTGGCGCTCCTCTCTCTGACCAGCCTGGTTTTTCTTCTCTTCCAGTTGTACTATTACAAGTTCTACCTGTCACAGAAGGTAAGAGCGCTGTGCTGCACAGGCTTGCTTTCGTGGCATAACCCGGTATAATGTCTGCTCTCTTCAGAGTCCCTTAGCAGCGCCAGAGCCACCTCCGAAGTGCCCTCGTGTGGCTGACAATTCCTGCAGTGTTGACGTGGAGCAGGCAGGTAGCCCCTGGCAAGGTGCTGGTGACAGGGGTAATCAGGTGAAGTTGTCGCCCTAATACTCAAGTCATTTTGTCAGCCGGAGGTATTCCATTAATTCTAAAATGGGACATCGTTCGCTGCTTAATCTTCACAAGCTTTCTTACTCGTGGTGTTAAGTGACTTCTGTGGAAAGTAGTCAAACCAGGTACTGTTTTGGGGCTTTGAAGAAACAAGGAAGGCAGCATTTGTTGGTTGCCAGTTTTTCTGGCGGTGGTGTTTTTAAGAGAACTGCAGTTGCCTTAGTGTTTTGTGATTCAGGGTTCGTAATTTTCTAGGTGACAGATTAAATCCTTTTAAACTGTGGGATGTTTAGGTGAGGCTGATTTTCTGTACTAGAAAAAGAGGTTCATTGTTACTGTAAATGAAATACTGTGGGTTTTTTTTTATGGCTTCATAGTTTATGGTTGCAGCGCAGATTGAACAGAGTAACTTAATTCTGTTTTTATGGAAGAACTGTATAGGTATCATACTTCCTGAGTTTGTTTTCTTTTGGTGAGGACTTCCTTAACAAATGCAGACAGTCGTCGTGCTGGGTAGTACCACAGCCTCTGACTTTCTTACAGTTTCTGTGAACAGTAAGGCTGTGAATGAGAAATTTTTCATGCTTTTGAAAAGCTAAAAGCCAAGGCACTAACTATCTTGACTATGTCATATGAATATGTTCTCTTTCAAATGTAACTCTCTAGGATTACACCTGGAAAGGCTGAGGCATAATCCTGTTGTCTTTCCCCTGGTTGTATTTGCCTAACAGGGTTTGTATTTGTCATCTTCCCATTTTACTTCTGTTGACTTAGAAACCTGAGGTCTGATCATGCAATCCTTGTGTGTCTGGAAGTCCTCAAGGCTTGTGTTCTCTTTCTAAATACGCTATGCCAGAGCAGTTGTTTGTGATTTCATGTTCAGTAATGTGGCTGAGTGACCAGAGGCATAAATAACCACAGCCATAACTATAAAATGCTGACTGAATAAATGCCTCTGAATGTCCTGTTAAGAAATCCTGAGCAGAAATTCAGCTGAAACTTAATTTTTCTGCTTTTTCTTTCTCTTTCCCACATCCCTTCTTTGGTTTTGACAGAATGGAGCAGTGTTTTCCAAAGTCAGAGGAAGCCTGTCAGGCCAAGACAGCACTAGATGGGTATGTATGTTTCTGGTTCATATGGTGATTCTGCCAGTCTCAGAGAATTCTCATGGAATTGCACAGTTCTCTTTCAAATTCACTGGGGGGTTTCTAGTATTAAGGACTAAAAGGTTCTTTCTTCACTGAGTAAAGGTTTGTAGTGTTTCAAAACATCAGTTTAAAATAGAACTGAGAAGCAGTTACTGGTTAGCAGCTTTTTCTGTGCGGTCCTTACAAGTGTTGTTAAAGTTATAAGCAGCAGCAGCAAAACTTGTTCTTTCTGGTATAGAAGTTTTAATCCAGGCTTTTGTGTTCTTTCGGACTGAGTATTGAAAAGATTGGCTTATTTGGCATGCAGCTTCTTGATAGTCAGTAGCATAGTAAAAAAATCAGCTGCAGGTTGTGGGTTACAGAATAACCCCTTGGCTCCCTTGCCCCAGCAGTTGTTTAACCTGCTGCTCAATGTTTTGTGTTACTTGCTTATGCTGGGTCATAAAGCTCTTCACAAGCAGGAAAATGTTACATTTCAGCATTCACTGGTTTCTGTATTCCAGTGTTTGGGAGCAGCGGTAGCAGTGCTGTTAGATACTTGAAATGGGGTGTCTTTTGTTGTGTCTTGTTTAAGGTTCAAAGAATTGAGTGCAACCAAAAGCATCATGTTGGCCTCAGGGAATCAGAAGCTCAATATGATTTCATAGTTAGCATTTGTTTTCTAAACACTTTATAGAAGTTTTGTCTTTAACAGGTCTCCCAGGGAAAAACCAGCACAGATGGTTAAAGAATGATGCACTGGGAACTGGCTGCTGTTTTCTTTGGATGCTAATGTTACTAGCTAGCAAAATAGCCATTTAAACACTTTGCTTTTACTGAGCAAGAGGAAATGTGCTCTGGTTAAGAGCTGTTCTTAGGAGTAATCCTGATCAACTGACCTGTGGACTGTTGGATTGCACCTGGAATGTCTCACTGTTCTTGGAGGTGTCACCCCTTGGAACAACCTACCATGTTAGGTGACATGGTCATAGTGGGCTTCCAGTCTGTGGGCAGAGTTCTCATTAAGTTTTAATGTGCGCTTACAAGATCATCAGTAACAAAGCAGAATGTTGCACCCCAGACTTTCTTGAGAGTCCCTGCGTGATGAATCCAAAATGCTCTGTTTGAATGCATTTCTCTTAGCTGCTTGATATGATCACCATCTCTTTCTGACAATTTCTTGTTTCAACTAGAAGCGTTTGTTTCCCTGGAGAAGTGAAGGAGGGGGTGGAGGGATGTACATATCAGTCTGATCTGCTAGTTTTAGTTACAGAAATAATGCTAGCACATCACTCAGCTTTCAGCTCCATGTAGGTGAAATCACTAAAAAGGTGGTCTTGCTTCTGCCTGTGCAGCACATATAGCACTGTTGGTGGAATTCTGTTTGTTGATCCACATTCTGTGTTTACATTTTTACATCCCTCTGAAGCCAAAGCACTATGCCAGAATTGGAGGCTGGCCTGTGGAGTCTGGCTGGACAGGAGGAAGGTTAGAGCTTCAGTTAAAAAAAAAGCCAGGATTATCTTGCTGGATGGGTAGTTTGGGCTTACCACGCCTCTTCTAGGAACCTGGAGATGTAACAGTTATGAAGCCTGACAGTTCTGTTTTAAGCAAATGTTTTGGGGTATTTTTAGAGCAGCACTTTTAAGTAAATTTATCTGTTACAGGTAAATACATTACATTTTTAATAGCAGGGTGGCTGTGACTGTTGTAAGTGGCTTCTGTGTGCCGGAGACATTTAAAAGTATTTAATTAAAATCCTCCACTGAGTCAATTTAATAAATCCTCTCATTAGGCACAGAATCTTCTTGCTACAGCTTTTAACCCCTTATGCAGTGTTGCAGTGGTTGAGTGCCCTAGGTACACAGGTATCCAAAGACTGGATAGCACTCAGTTCCTACCTCCCCACTGGGTTACCCATGATACACAGGGGGCATCATGCAGAAGATTTGGGGAGTGGGTCAGGAACCTTGCTGAAATCAAGGTGTGAACGGTGTCCATTGCTCTTGCCTACAGACTTCTTCAAATGCAGTTGGTGTGATTAGGTGCAGTTTGCCTTTGGTTGGCTTTCCCAATCACATCCTTGTCCTTTTATGTGCTTGGATTAGACTTCTAGGGCCTTTTGTTCCAGAAGCTTCATGGGGACTGAGAGTAATGTACCCAGTGTTCTCCAGATCCTGCTTTTTGAAAATGGCATGAGATTTGCCCTTTCTCAGACTTGAGAAACGGCTCCTGATCACCATGGCCCTTCAAGATGTTGCAGAGCAGCCTTGGAATGGCATCAGCCGGCTCCCTCAGCACCCACACGTGTATTGCTTCTCATCCTGTAATCTCTGTTTTATTTAAGTGCTTTCCAACTCGCTCTAGAACTGCAGAGGATCTAGAGTTTAGCCAAGAGTCTATTTTCAAGTCTAGCACTCTACAGTTCAAGTGGTGTAACTTGTAGAAAGTTCTCATTGAAGCTGAAATGTTTTTACTTTAGTCTGAGAGACCTGGAAGGCTTGAGAGCAGCCTGTTTTTCTGAAAGAGAAAATTTCCATTTCCATAATTATTCTAGGAAGTTAAGTGGATACTCAGAAAATGTATTGGGAATAAAATTTCTTTCTGTAAGCCGGTTGGGGTTGTTTTTCCCTTCTGTCAGCAAGTTTTAATGTATTAACCTTTGTATGCTTAAAGATGGTGTTTCTAACTTAAAATCTTATCCTCTGTCAAACAGCACGTGGTTAGGAAATTCCTAGGCTTAATATCCAGTCACAATATACCAGTGTATTTGATCGATCCTTTGATTCTGGGACTGGTTGATAAAGATATTGAACAGATCAGAAGTTCTCCTGATGGCCCTAGTCCAGAATGCAAGTACTTTTGTGCTCCAACAGACTTTACCACGTTTGCGCTGCTGGACAAAACATGGAAACATGAAGTGAGTGCCTTTTTTTCATTTCACATTTGTGTATTTGAATGTATGTAACTGTTCAGTGGTGATTTTTTTCTTTGACACAGTACTTTAATGTTTGCATTAATCCCTCTTAATTCATTGTGTGGGAGTCTTGTAAAGGTACTGCTAGAGGAAACTTGGTTTTAATAGTAAAAGGGATCCAGGCACAACCCTGGGTACATTTGGAGTAATATACTAGAAGTTTTTGGAAGCTGTCTACAATATTCATTAACACTTGTAGTAAAAGACCATGCCAGAAAGTGGAAAAAAGTGGTCTGTTGGGAAAGGAGGAGACAAACCTTGAGTCTGTATTCTAGATACAGCTGTAATAAATATTGAGTTTGGGAAACCCATCAGGGAGGAATGCAGGTATTGATGTGACAAGGCTGGAAAGATTAGCTTAGTCTTAGAAGACATTTAAACCATTGTCTTACAGTTTACATTTCTCTTAGTACATCTTTGTACTTAACACCATTTTATTTTCTCAATATATTGTTATCTCTGGTTTTCTTTGGTGTTCTGAGATTTTTAAATGGATGTGTTAAAAATAGAGGTGTAGCAGGTAATGAAGGACAAAACGGAATCCAAGATTATTTCATCAGTTAAGCATTAGCTGGAAATATTTATTACTCTATACAGGCTAAATATACCAGTGACAAACAGGAAAAAGCAGGAGACCTTAAAATGCTCTGTGACTATTTTGCTGCACAGCTGTAAAGGAATTAATGAAACTGAGAATAAGACTGTGTGCAGCACACTAATTTAAATCCATCTCCCCATTCCTTTGTGGCTCATTTATACTCTCTGGCATCCAGAGGAGAAGCTGATGTGCCTGTATGAAACAGTTCAGGGCGGGTAATTGAAAGGATGTTCAGATGCTGATTGGTTCTTTTCTTATCAGCCAGAATTTAATTCCCTTTTTGTATGGAAATATAGAAGCGTGTTTCCTAGTGCAATGTTTGGTGATATTTAGACAAATATTTATGTACATCGTAAAAAAAGATTTTTGCAGTATATTTTTGAGTCATTTGTGCTTAAGTCTAATTAGAAATTAGAATGGTGAATAATGTCACTTAGTAATAAGCAGTAAGCTTTTAGTTTTGGTTTCTCTAATCTTTAACCACTCTCTGTCTTAATTATAGATGGGCGTTTTTAGAACTGCTGAGAAAATGGGGTTCCAATGGCTAAAAATTATAAACAAGGACCCCCGCTTGGATGGGATGGATGACCTGTCTGGGATTGAAATTCCTCTGCACTACATATTTAAACTGTCATCTCATGCCATTCACCTGGTCGTCTTCTATGAGAGGAGTGGTAATTATCTGTGGCATGGCCCCCTGAGACTCAAGCAACATATGGACAGAAAGTTTGTGCCTTTCCGGAAACTCCACTTTGGTCGCTACCCTGGAGCATATGAAAAGTGAGTTCAAAACAGAGGAGGGAAAAAGCCATAATGGCACTTCAGAATAAGTTCTTTCTCCTGTATATAAAATTACTCTCTTTCCTGAAGTCAAGTTGTAGAATTTAGCTTATATATGATTCAGCCCTCAAAGTGCATGTAAGCTAAGGCATGAAGGTAAATCCAATTCTGTTTACCCAGCAGCAAGAGCTTCCCACCTTTCACAAATAAAGAAAGGCATTGTAGAGGAGGTTGCTCTTTAGCCAGGTCAAAGTAAGGAGAAGGATGTGAGAAGTCATGACTGAGGTTGAATGTACCACAGGATCTTCTGCTTGAGTCAGTGGTTTACCATTAATATATTTAAAAGTTTGAAATCTATTGATAGCCATTTGCTATCAACGCAGGGGTAAAGTAGAAGTGGCAAATGATTTAGTACTAGTTGATAGATACTTGGTGTTCCTTCTATAATGGTATGTATCCAAAAGTTGAATACAGGTACTGAACATTAAATGAAAAGGGGAAGCAACAGGCATCCATTCCATAACAGTACAAATAATCAATGTTAAAGAACATGAATAAAGAAAGGTGACTGTAATACCACAAAGACATGTACCAAGCACTGGATCTAGACTATACTTTCAACATGCTGAGGGGACTCCTTTCTTGCATAAATGTTTGAATTACTGGTTTTATTTGTCCATAGTCTTATGCTTAAACTTTGCATTACATAGGTAAAGTTACTGTAAAGGTCTGCCTTTTCTTACAGTGCTTTCAATGGGAGTATTTTTGGAAATACAGGCCTTGTCGCTGTTTTCAAATCCAAGTGCATATGCCTAGGCTTTGAGAGCAGTGTTCCTGTAGGATGTATGTATGTGCCATAAATTAGAGAAAACCAGCCAAACAGGTCAAACTTAAATTTGCTAAACTTTCTCCTTAGAATTGACACCATTCTTTCTTCCTTTTAAAACATGCAATCTGTGCTGGTTATGTGCCTAAACATTTGAAGTCAACTGTGTAAGCTGTTAAATAGCACATTTCATTCATTGTGAAGGCTGATGATTTTTTAGATTTTAAGTGCAAATAACCTCAAAGTACAGGGTGAAACTTGGTTCTTAAATGCATTCCATATTTAGACAACTAAATAAACAGCACTGCATAACAGCTCTGAACAAACTCAGTGCAAGTTAGGAGTCAATAAAGGAATCAGTGGTCTGACAAGGTAACTGGGGGCTTTTAGGCATGGAATTTCTTTTTAAACAAAATTTTTAATTGCTTGGAAATTTGTTGAAGCTCTTGTTGGTCTCCTTTTATAATTGGGTTTGGGTGTATTTGGACGTAGGTGTCACTGCCAGTTCTATGCGTTAAGATTTTAAGCTAAGCCAGGGGAAAAAGTGGCTTGTGATTTGTAAAGCAATTGAAAGGGGTAATAGGTCATCTTTCTCTCCCTGCAGGCCAGAACTTCTGCTTGTTTCCATTGATGACTTAAAAGTTCAAATTCCCAAAAACCCATCCAGTTTTCTAGAGGAGATGTCACACTCTAGATTTCTTGAATGTAGGTACAGAGAAGCTCGGGCTTTCTTTCAGGTTAGTGATAATCAGGTAGTGTCTGAGATGTAATGTATTTTTTCATTGCTTGACACAAACCTACAAGCAGTTCACTGTTTTTTACCTAGATGGGACTGCTTGCATACATAAAGCTAAATACAGCCTCTGAGACTCAATCCACAGTTTAAGTGCTAATAAAACTAAAACTTTAACTGAAAAATTGGTTTTTTTTTTAACTTGTTAGCAGATTTTTTTTTCCATTTTCAAAACTTTGAAGAGGTAACCAACACATCCACAATTCTTACGCGTTGTTACTGTTAAATAGATTTCGTGTAAATGAGACTAAGATCTTACATATCTTTGTAGTTGGAAATTTTCCCTATGGCAGTTCTCAAAGTTCTGAGTAATAGACTCATAGCATGGTTAGGGTTGGAAAGGACCTTAAGATCATCCCGTTCCAGCCCCCTGCCATGGGCAAGGATGCCTCCCACTAGTTCAGGTTGCTACCTCTGCTCGAAAATCGTCAGGCAGTATTCACCACAGGCAGAGAAAATGTGCCTTAGAAGGTATATTGAACTTCACGGGAGCTTTAATATTGAAATAAGCAACTGGCTTGTTTTGAGAAGTATTTATTTCAGTTGTTTGTTGCCCAAGAGCTCTTAACCAGGCATGAAGCTGTGTGGTGCTTTGTTCCTCTGTTTGATTTGGTAACGTTTGCCCAGACTGCCATGTTGTTTTGGGCTTTGCATTACCAGAAGGTCATGCCACGGTTGTAGCTGGAAGATGGGCATGATTTTCTGTTCACGTTGTTTTATTCTGACTGAAATTGTCAATGTCCAGTTGTAACACTTGGTGGCGCCAAATAAACTAATGTGCTGCTAGTCGCTGATCCTGACCCAGCTTCTCCCTGGACTTCAGCATGTGCAGAACTAGGGTTCTTCTGTGTTTGTTGTCAGATGCTGAGAATGAGTGTCGAATATGCATATTATGATTCTATTTTACTGTGACTTTACATTATGTTAGTCTGAAAAACTTAAGATTGGTGTCTCAGGCTTGAATTTTGACTTGTCGTTCTAGTGCAGGTTCAAAAACTGGGCTATATGTGTGAAAACAGATACTGCCCAGATACTAGTAAAATAACTTTCTAAAGGTTGTTTTTTTCTTAGGACACTGAAAAATAAATGGACAAGTTTGCTGTCTTAATAGCTTGCTTACTCTTTCTTTGCCTTCCAGTTGTATCCTGATGATGCCTCTCTTGATGCAGTGGAGTTCAGAAAGAAAGCAAAATCTTTGCTCCATCTGGCTGCCCTGACACTGAATAAATTAGGGGTAAAGTTCTGGCTGAGCAGTGGAACTTGCCTTGGTAAAACATCTGTATTATGTTCTTAAACTCATCTGAAATGTTAAACATTTCATCCCCTATTGCTTGTGATGTTAGCTGAGGTTAAATGTACCATGTTGGAAGGTAATATGTGGCATTAGCTGTGTTGTCAGGAGCAAAAACGCCTACTTCAAAATGCTTTTTCTTTAGAAACCTGAGCCTTGGAGATGCTGAGCAAATTTCCAGTGAAGCATTTAGTGTGGTTAGCATTGTTCTGTGTCGTGTTCAGTGCGATCACTGCTTAGGACATAATCAGCTGTTCCCCAAATTGTGTGAGTTGGAATTTACTAAAATGCTACTTGGAAAAGCCAGTGATGGATACACTGCTGTCCATGTAGGCTCTCATCTGATTTTTCTTCCCATGCAATTTGGTGATTATACTGACTGAAAAAGTATTTATTTATTGTAAAACACATCTTTTTAATAAAATGTCAGCCTGTTAGTGCAGGCTTTAAATTGTGCTGAAAGGAGAAGTAGTGTCTTATCACTGGTGAAGAGTCTTTTATTACTGAAATAAGTTGTGAAAACTCCTGTGTGCACATTTGACTTATATCTGTTTAGTCCTAGGGAATATAATTTTCTGAATAGACAGTGAAAGCTTCTTTAATCAAGCAGACAGAAGGATGTCCCGTTTCTTGTTTGCAGTAGTGACTGAAAGATGATTAACGTCTCAGATACTGCTTAAAATAATAGCTTCAAATTAAAGCACAGCTGTTAGCCCTATTAGACTAGGGCCAAGATATAGAATGCTTTTCCCTTAAAGATACTTAGATTAGAAAGCTGATAATATTATATCTTTGAAAGAGTTAAGTGTTTTCTCTCTCCTTCATGACTTTCTGGAGGAAAGAGCTGGCTGTAAGTGCAGGAATACTTGTTTCATCAGTGTGGTTCATTTCATGCTGGAGAAAGGAAGACTTATTGTTTATGGCCTCACTCAAATATCTCTGCCTGCCTGGTGATTTTCCGTCAATTCGTTTTTATGTTGCCTGTGTTCTGTTGATGTATTTCTCGTGTTCCTGAATTAACTAGTTTGGTTGTGTTCCTTTCCCCCTCCCCCCTCCCCAGGTTGGTTTAGACAGTGCAATGTCATTCCGCACAGCAAAGATGTGGATTTGGGAATCTTTATAAGGGACTACAAAACAGATATCATTCCAGCCTTTCAGAAAGCAGGCTTACCACTGAAGCACAAATTTGGCAAGGTACCTGAACCATTTGCTTCTTAATGTCTTTCTGTACATCTGTAAGTTTGAGTACAGCTGTAGATCAGCTAGGTAGAAGTGTGTATCTGAAGTCTCCTTGGCAGACATATTTACTCATTAGGGTTTTACCTAAACATGTAATCTTGTTGATTTTGTGTGTTCTCTTGAATGGAGAAAATACCCTTCTTAATGGCATCAGCCCTGTTCAGGGCCTCTGAATTCCACCTCAGATTAATTTTTTGCTGGGTTTCAAAGGACTCTAGTATATGTCAGTGGTTTCAGGGAAACCTGCGAATCAGGGTAGAATTTAGTCTTTGAGATCGAATGGGCCTCATTATACCAGGAGTATTGGTGGTAGCTCTGAGATAATCTGTTGCCCCGTAAGTACAATGTTCAGAAAGGAAAGGATAGCTTGAGGTGGGCACTGGACTTGTTCATTATTAGCTAATGTGGATCTTTATTTAGCTTTTTCAGAATGTAGGCTGCAGAACAGTGAAGAAATAAAATTGCAGGAATATGGATTTTCAGTTATAGTTCAAGTGATACTGTGTTACTGGTGCTAGTAAGTGTTTTATTGTAGAGGAAGTGTGTTAAATGAAGATACGTACTAATTACATGTTTATTCACTGAGATTATTTTGCCTGTGGCAGAGGGCAGGGAGATGTTGCTGCAGCTTTTGGAGATAAAAGGAGGCAAGAGAAGGTAATCCCACTGAAGGGCAGAAAGATTCAAATGTTCTCAAGGCGTTAGAAATAAAAAAGCTGCCGTGTTAGTGTATTTTCTTCAGTTAGGATAGGAGTCATTCTTCATACCTGACCAAAATAAATTTATTTTATGACACCTGCTGACATAAATAGCCTGGTGTTTTCGTGAGTATATACACTGAGTATTTTTGTCTTGCAGGTAGAAGACAGCTTAGAACTCTCTTTCCAGGGAGATGATGACGTGAAACTTGATATTTTTTTCTTCTATGAAGAGGATGACCACATATGGAATGGAGGAACTCAGGCCAAATCGGGCAAGAAATTTAAGTAGGAACTGGATTTATACCTCTAATAGGAAGGAAGTTGAACCGATTAGTGTTTAGTGTTGGCATTTTGTGTGTTGTGTGTTGTTGCCTGGCAAAGTCTGTAATTTTTGTGAGAAAGACAGTTGTTGACAGCAGCTAAAAAGCTGTTTGAGTTTAGGTTATTTTCCCCTTGGTAGCTGGCATTTTGTTGCCTTTTGATTTAGTCTAGAGCTAATCAGCAGTCTCTGGATGTACATATGAAAGTGCTTGATTACTTTTTTCTCTATATCCATTTAAGGCGTAAAAGCAAGGTTGTTTTATTTGCTAATACTGTTTGCTCAGTGCTTTGAAGTAAAATTAACTTTATACTCAGAGGAACATGCGGGGGTTCTAGTTGATGCACATGCATAAATCTTTTAGTCTTCTTCAAAAATTCTAAGTGCTTGTGGTTTTAGTTTAACCTGTGAAAAGGAATTTTAAGATTCTTTTTTCCTGTGGAAGACTTCACAGATTTAGAAGTGGGAGTAGTCCTCTGCAGGAATAGTACATAGGCTTAACTTGTTTAACAAATAGACTCTGACACTATGATCCTTCAGGATGTCTTTATGATACTGTGAAATTTGCCTGTGAACTTCAGTGGGTGTAAGTATGCCTATAGGTAAGGCTTATGTTGGCCCTTCTACAGAAAACAACAGGTCAGATTTGTAGAATAATTTATTTGGGTTTTTTTCAATTTAAATGGGCTGAGGAGGTTTCAGAAGGTACAGAGTAGCAGCTGTATTTTAATGCTTTGCAGCTGCTCCAAGTCTGACACACCATGTTTAAACATGGGTGCTGAAGGGGAATTGCATGCTTTGTTTGGCAAGATTGAAGAAAGGTAAAAACTTGCTTTTCAAAAAGGCTTGATTCACGATAAAGTATTTAATGCTGCTTTTATCGATTCTCCCCTAACATGTAACATCATCTTGGCACCATTCTAAATGAGGTAACTGTTAAATCCAGTTTCTAAATGAAGAAAGTAGAGACGGGGACTAAGTGATTTCTTGGAGGTGCCAGAATGATATGGAAATAAACTGCAAAAGAAATAGAAATGCTCCTTCCTAGGACCTGTGGCAACTGTTAACCAGTTACTGTTGATAGTAACATCCTGTGATGGTTTAACTGCAGCCAGCAGCCAAGTATCAAGCAGCTGCTTGCTCACTCTCTCCCTTCCTCCCCAGTGGATGGGGAGGAGAATCAGAAACAGGTTAAAGCCCATGGGTTGAGATAAGAGCAGTTTAATAATTGAAATAAAGTAAAAGATAATGATGCTAATAATAGTACTAAAAATAGTAATAATAATAATAACAGAGAGAGGAATAAAACCCAGGAAACACAAGTGATGCACAGTACCATTGTTCACCACCCACTGACTGATAACCTAGCTTAACCCAAGCAGTGATCTGGCCTTCTGGGTGACTCCCGCCAGTTTATACACTGGGCATGACATGCTGTGGTATGCAATGTTCCTTTGGCTAGTTTGGGTCAGGTGTCCTGTCTCTGCTTCCTCCTGGCTTCCTGTGCCCCTCCTCACTGGCAGAGCATGAGAGACTGAAAAGTCCTTTATTTAGAGTAAGTGCTGTTGAGCAGCATGTAAAGTATCAGTGTATTATTGGCATTGTTCTCACACTAAATTCAAAACACCAGCACTGTACCAGCTACTGGGGAGAAAATTGACACTACCCCAGCTGAAACCAGGACAGTATCCATCCCTTAGTCCATATCATTTATGACATGTCAGATCCCACACTTCTTAATACACCATCACTTTTCCTGGTTTTTAGTATATACATACAGCTATCATTTCCTTAGTCTATGGACCACCCCTGTAAAAGTTTGTTGAGTTCATTTAGTCCACAACTTTGGGTTCTGTCTTTTGAAACAGTCTTTTCAGACAGGAAAGATGGCATGTGGCACGTGGTGTCCTGATTCCATCACTGCCATGCTTGTCATGTGTGCAGTCATTAATGTGGCAATCAAAAGAGGGTCTGGTTCAGATTTTCAAATGCAGAGTAATGGAGACAGGTGCAGCAAGGCACCCTGTGTGGTGATGGGCATATAGCTGCCATAGAAGTGATAGTATACAGTGTTACATAGCATTTAGCATGCAGTTCAGTTCATTGGCTGTTCTCACCCAAAGTCAAATCCCCTTAAGGTAGGCACTGGACTTCACCATCCTCCTGCATTACCCACCAAATACACCCAGGTACTTGAGCAAAAGCAATACCATTGATGGATTTGCCTTTGCCTGAAGTGGAAACAACCCATACTCTTTTCCCTACTGTATTCTTTATGTGCACTGTAGGGGCTTTATCCCCCTCTACAGTACATAAAAGTATTGATTGGGCTGGGCCAGACCTGTTGGCAGATCCTGAAGTCTTGACCAACCAGGTGGCCTTTGCTAAATATGTACTGAGTGTTGCTCTCAGTGTAGTTTTTAACAGCCCACTGTACCATTTGGTTTTCCCAGAGGCTGGTGCATGATAGGCAATGTGGTGTGCCCACTTGACGCTGTGCTTTTTGGCACAGGTGTCTGAGGTTTTTCAGAAATGAGTCCCATTGTCTGACTCAGTTCTCTCTAGGTTGCCATGTCGCCACAAAACTGTCCAGTATGTAAGTAGCATTTCATAGATAGGAAGGTGTGAAATAAGAAAAAATATGAATATCCACTTGCTGCAGTTGCTTGCTTTCTCTGTGAACTTTTTTTAGAGGTGTATTTCAGTCTTCTGCAAGTGACCATGTTCTTTTGTTGTGACACAGGTATCTCTTTCCAAAGTTTACTCTGTGTTGGACTGAATTTGTAGAACTCAGGGTACATGTGCCCTGTGAAACTCTTCAGTATATTGAAGCCAACTATGGTCCAGACTGGAAGGTTCCTGTGAAGACATGGGACTGGAAGAGCTCACCATCCAATGTACAGTACAACGGTATCTGGCCTGTCGATGAATGGGATGATGTCATTCAGATCTACTGACCACCTGACTATCCTTGGAACCATCAGTTTGTAATTTCCCAAAAGCATCAAGATCCATTCCTTTTGTAACTTCTCATCTGCTTCCTAAGGAGACATTTATCTTTTTTTTTTTTTTTTTTTTTTCCGATTAACAGGCATCTTTTTTACCTTCATCATGCATTTTCCAGGAAAAAATTGAAGGCAACTGAAAGAGAGACTACTCAAAGGGAGCAGAGAAAAATGTTGCAGTAAATTTATGGGCTGTTTAACTGACTATTTGATTGACGTTTAATTCACTTTTTGATTGTAAACAGTAGCAAGGTGGCTTAGACTTTCCTTGGATCATCAAAACCGTGGGATTGTACACTTCTCAAGCTTAATAGAGGGATAGGATGCAAGAATCACAGGGAAGTTCCTTTCTCTCAGAGGAGATCCCCTGAATATTCAACCTTAAAATACCGGAGTTATGAGTACCTCAGATGTGCTTGATTTGAGACTGATACATTCCTATGATACACAACAGGTTGCTCTTTTCAGTTGAACGTTTCTATTACACAGAACCCATGTGGCTCACCTGCTTTAATGTAGGAGGTGTTGGGTAATGGTGTAATACTGAATGAATGGAAGGAGAAATATCCACATTGGACATATTCCAAATAATAGCTGTTTGGTTTGTTTGGTTTTGTTTTTTTTTCTTGTGAACTATTGCATGCAGTTATGACAGGGAATGTTATTTGCCTTTTTTTTTTTTTCCCTTTTTTCAGGACATGAAGGTGTATGCTGCAGGGGTGTCTTCTCATGAAAAAATATGTATGTTCTGGGTTTAGTGTCCCAATTAGTGTGTTCTCCCTGTAACAGTTTTGACTGGATTTTAGAGAATTGTAGCTATCTCTGATTTCTTACAAGCAGATGGAAATGGGGTATTCATTGTTTTCTGTTTAACATAGGCCCACAGAACAGAGATGTTGGAGAACTGCAGCTCTTCAGGCAGAAGTGTGTAAAGATGCCAACTGTTCCATCAGATTTGCAGGAGCATAATTGCACTAACACTCCACCTGCAACAGTAGGCTTCGGGTGGGAAGAAAGTGGAAGCCTGATAACTCTTCTGCTGCTTCTGCTTGTGCTTTTGGTCAATGAAGTAAGCTTGCTGCTTCAGCATTTTGGAGTGGGCTAATAGCTTTCGTATGAGGATGTGTGTCCCAAGGTTGTTTTGGTCCTGCTGTGTGGGAAAAACAAGGGTACTAGAGCTGCTAGTGAGTTATGACTGGAATATACAGTACAGACCCAGGAATACTTGTGAATCAAGGTACTGAATGAAGCTTACGCTTACTTGTACCAAACCTGTATCCATTCTATCCCTGTTAAATCGGAAAGGTGTTATCTATGGATTGCAACTTTCCCACCTTCCATTGGGAAGAGGTGGGTTGAGTCTGTGTTTTGTGTTCTGTTGATCTGCAGTTCTCTGCTGTGTATTCAAATGTGTACTGTTCTGGAGAGATGAAATAGCTACTGCTGTGCAGCTGTTTTACTGGTGTATCGTTCCAGCTGCAGTCTGGGGTTCCCTGCTGTTTTCATTCTGGAGTGTGCTGCATGCTTTCTCCTGCCAGTGCTCAATTCCAGCAGTCAGGAGGCTCAGTGCCCCTGAAGCACTGGAGTAAATTATTCAGCTTTTGGCAACTACTTGTCATGTTGGCTCTTCAGGTGGTGTGGTAACTTCGTTAGCTTTTGTCTAATTGAGAAGAGAGAGATGTAAAATCCTGCTAATGCCATTTAATCAGTAAAGTAAACATAAGGGATAATTTCTCAGAAGTTGTTGTAGTTTTTCCCTTAAAATGAAAAAAAGCCAATGTCCTTACGTTTCTTTTTGTGTTCAGAACTGTTTTCACCAACTTTTGTTTAATAATGTATAATAAGCTTATAAGTTTTTCAAATGTAGTAGATGTTTAAGAGGAAAAAAAAGAAGATACTATCAGAAAATTATAAGCCTGTCAAATTTTTTACTATTTAGATGGAAAGACTAATGGAAAAAAATGCATATTGCTGAAAGGGAGGATGTCTTAAGCAGTTAAATTATGTAAGTTAACCTACATGCATGTAAACTACTCTTCAGGTTAAAATACTTTCTCTTCACAAGACACTGATTAAAAGGAGAGTCTAATTTGCAAATCAGGATGTTGTTTCATCCTCTGCTTTGTCATCTTGGGCAGCATTTAACACACTTCATCACAGTTACCGTGACATAATGCACTGAGAAAAATCTTGAACTGTTTCTTACACTGCTTATTGACTGTCTTATCTGAGCTTTTATTTTTAAATAAAGATATTTAAACACCACAAAGGTACTTGGAATAAAGCAGGTGCCCATATGTTTAAAAAGGATCCCTCAACTGCACACACGCATTCACCTTCTGCATGTCTCCAGTCATGTTTTGTGCAGTCCCCTGATGGCAGACTTCCGGCTCGTAGGACTACATCCCAAGGAACGAAGTGAACATGGCAGAACTGGTGCTCTTTGAAGGCACACCATGAGGCTTTGAAGCCTTGCCATGCCCATGGAAACATACATATGCAGGCATTTGTTTTCTGTTAGGTTATCCGGAATTGCTTCATGTGAAATAGATTATTAATTCTGTGTTACCTTCCTAACTTATTACCTACCTTCATTTTGAAAGTTCTTTGAAGACAAGGGCAATTTCTGAATTCTTTTAATGGCATGCATTTAAGGTTTTAAGCATCAACATGTGAAATACCTTGACCTTGTGTAGCAAAGAAAGCGCATTACATATGTGTAACTGTTAAAGGTAGCAGAGCCTATTCAAAGAATGCCCATGAGCTGAGATGTGGGTCACAAGATGTTCAAAGCTCCAGAGTAACTGCAAAGTAAGATTGAATAAATAGGGTTCCCTGAAGAGAAGGGACTATGAAAAGCCATATTCAAAAGATGGTTGTACAATGGAAGAGATGTATGTACTCCCTTTCCATGATTGTTAGGAAATGGAAGTAAAGGGGAGGAATGTAAATTGAGGTCGCCTGCATAGTAGAATCCAGGAGTGTTGTATATGTGTGTAAATGCATAAAGCGTTTGATTTTTAGGGTCTCTGAGAATACAGACAAAAGTCAGCCAAGACAGAAGGTAGTTTGCTTTTGATCTGTCCAGAAGGAATCTTGCCATAGAAGAAGGGCTTGTGTATGCTCCACCCTACTCTTCTTTTTAAGTCAGAAGTGGAAGGTAGTCAAAACTGTAATGATACAGATGGGAGAGAGTCCTGAAAACATGATTGAATCTTCCACTGCTGTGCAAATGGAAAGAATTAGCTGATTTTCTTATGCCCTGTCCCTTGAAAGAGTCTGGAACACGCTTGTTCCCAACAAACAGTTGCATCCTTTGCTGCTTTGGAATTCTTCATCATAAGTCTTAAAGTCTGTCAAATCAAAGCAGTTTCTGCTTTGCACTGTCAGTTGAATTGTTTGTTTTGCACAGGTGAATGAGATGTTGAAGGAGTAACATCTGTCTACAGTACAGATACCGAAGGAGCAGCATCTGGATAATAGTGCAGATACACTCCCTCCAAGGACTGGCTTGTCACAGTGCAATGACTTTAAGGAACTTAATTCTGTCCTTTATTACCCATTCGCACAATTCTCTGAGTTCACATAGCAGTTCAAGAAATTTGGGGGCAGCTACCTCGGTGTAGGCCTGCTTTTTTGCTATTCATGTAATTCTATCATGCTATGTACTGCAGAACTAAATGTGGGAATTTGAACACTGCCAGGGATTAGGCATCCACAGCTTCTCAGGGCAACCTGTGCTAGTGCCTCACCACCCTCATGGTAAGCAATTTATTCCAAATATTTAATCTACCTTCTTTCAGTTTAAAGGTATTATTCCTTGTCCTATCACTGCGCTCCTTGATGAAGTGTCCCCTCCCAGCATTTCCTGGAGCCCCCCGTTTAGGTACTGAAAGGCTGCTAGAAGATCTCCCTTGCCTTCTCCAGGCTGAACAAAACCAACTCTCAGCCTGTCTTCGCAGGAGAGGTGCTCCAGCCCTCTGAGCATTTTGTGGCTTCCTGTGAACTCATTCCAACAGTTCCATGTCCTTTTTATGTTGAGGGCACCAGAACTGCACACAGTACTCCCAAGTGAGGTCTCACAAGAGCAGAAGAGAGGGGCAGGATCACCTCCTTTGGCCTCCTGGTCACGTTCCTTTTGATGTAGCCCAGGATACAGTTGGTTTCCGGGCTGCAATTGCACGCTGCTGGCTCATGTCCAGCTTTTCAATCCACCACCACCACCCCTGTGTCCTCCTCAGGGCTGCTCTTGGTCCATTCTCCACCCAGCCTCCATTTGTGCTTGGAATTGCCCTGACCCCATTCACATGGGCCCACCTCTCGAGCATGTCAGGGCCCTTCTAGGTGGCAACCCGTCCCTCTAGAGTACTGACCACACAGGTTAGTGTTATCTGCAAACTTGCTGAGAGTGCAGTCAATCCTGTCCCTGCCACCAACCACTGCCAGTGCCAATACTGACCCCTGAGGAACACCACTCATCACTGGTCTCCACCCAGGTATCAAACCATTAACTGCAACTCTTCTGAGTGCACCCATCCAGCCAGTTCCTTATCCACAGAGTCTTATCTGTGAGATCCATGCCTCTCCAGTTTAGAGACAAGGATATTGTGTAGGATGGTGTCAAGTGCTTTGCACAAGTCCAGGTAAATGATGTCAGTTGCTCTTCCCTTATCCACCAGTGCTGTTACCCCATCATAGAAGGCCACTGAATTTGTTAGGCACAATTTGCCCTTAGTGAAGCCGTGTCAGGACTTGTGTCAGTCCAGGAGTGGTGTCAACATCAGGATTTTGGAGTTTTTGATCATGAGTCAGTCTATACAGCACCAGGCCTGCTGGCAGCAGATGGGGTACATCTGTCCCAAAGGGGATCCTAACCAAGGAAATAGCAGGGCTTATTGAGAGGGCTTGAAACTACGTTTGAAGTGGGAGGAAAGTAAAACCAGGCTCACTAGAAATGTGCCAGGGGTGGCATGCCAGTGTTGGATGCCAGTCCCCCAGAGCGACTTAAATGCATCTATGCCAATGACCACAGCATGGGCAGCAAACAGGAGGAGCTGGAAGCTGTGGCGCATCAGGGAAATCATGACATAATTTCCATCACAGAAACATGGTGGGATGATCTGCATGATTGGAGTGCTGCAATGGATGGCTACAGGCTCTTCAGAAGAGAGAGGCAAGGAAAAAGGTGGTGGGGTTGTGCTGTACATCAGAGAACTCAATCAACTGCCAGGAAATCAATGTTGTGGGCAAGAAAGCTGAATGTTTGTGGTGAAGATGATGCAGAAGGCCGACCAAGCACATATTCTGGTAGGAGTCTATTACAGACCATTCAGGCAAGATGAACCTATGAATGTTCTCCAAACAACTGGGAGAGGTCTCACAGTCGCTTGCCCTTGTTCTCATGGGAGACTTCAACCTACCAAATGTCTGCTGGAAGTGCAACACAGCAGACAGGAAACAATCCTGGAGGTTCCTGCAGCGTGTGGAAGACCACTTCCTGATCCAGCTGGTGAGTGAGGCAGCTAGGTGAGATGGCTGTGCTCCCTGCTGGCTATGGTGGGCTGGGGAGACCTGGGGATGTGAATCTGCTCGCTCGTGTTGCCGCTGCAGCAGCAGGTATCACGCTATAAAGGGAGGAGAGGCTACGGTCATTGGCTGGCCCAGGGAGGTGTGGTGGCCAGTTGTGGTGCTTTAGTCTCTTTTCTTTCTACCGGCTCAGTCATTTCTGTTCGTACCACTTCAAAATGAAAATAAACCAAGTGGCCCTCCTTGACATTAAGCAACTGATTTCAGTGCCTTTTATGCCATCACCTCCTGTTAGGAAAGTCAAAAATCTTGAGTTTAGCAGCTTCCACAGGGAGCCACTGTTGAACTCTGTGGCCTCTCCTCTCGAGCTGACACTAGCCCTTTTTTATCGCCACTGCTGTCCTGAGTGGTATCTCAGAACCCTGTCAGGGCAGCAGGAGAATCTTCTGTTGAAAAATCTGCATGTTTGCTCTTCAGCCGCTTGTAATCATCTCGCATTGTCAGCAGTCAGGCTTTGGACGCCCATTAGTAGCGACCTTTCCAGCTGCACTGACTGAGATTTCTGAACAAACACGGAAAGGGACAAGAGATTAAGTAGGTGACAGCTGGCGAAGACAGGAGCCAGGCCAGGGTGGCTTTTAATAATTGATTATTTTATTTGGGGAAGCCAAGATACATTTGTGGCATGGAGGGATTTGGAGTGTGCCTCTATGACTGACTAAACATACAGTGCCTTATCACTGGGAAAACTGTGTATTTACACACATGGATGCCTTGCTAACTTATTGTCACATGCTCCTTTCCAGGCATATTCGTAGAGTAAATGCGCAGAAAATCCAAGGTCTTGTCTACGCACTGAGAAGGCAACTGCCTGAAACAAGTAACAGTGCTCCCAAGCACGCCCATTATGACTGTATAGTTACACTGGCATGCAAGCTTTTGTTCCAGAGCAGACAGGCTTTAGCAGGAGAGGGAGTAAACCAAGCACACACCTGCAACCTGAACTCACGTTCTGGCCCACAAAGGAGGGGCCATACCAGTACAGACTATACTCTTGTATCCCCCGGGTAAGGGGATGCAGTGGGTTCTCATGCAATATTTGGAAGAAAATAAGGCGTTTTTATTAGTATATGCCTTCTCAGCCCTGGGGACTGACTCCTTCTGCAGCAGCGTATAATGTAGCATCTACGCCCCTGCAGTCGCAGTGTCCTGCTCTGCACTTGGGAAGAAAAGGCACGTTGCTGTGACTCGTGGCCCTAGCACAGACAGGGAAAAGGGTATCAGAAAGGTCTTTTAGCTGCGAGTTGGCGGTTACTTTGTGGTGTTCTTGGGTATCGGTATTTTGACCTGTGAACCTAATTAAGACATGTAACATACCTGGGAACATAGGAATGCCGCCAGTGAAGAAGCCTGGGGACCACCTGCGATGACTTCCCTGCATTGCTGGTCGGTTTTGCACCCTGAGGCTACTTGCTGTAGGAACTTCTCAGGTTAATGATGCCTCTGCAATGCATTCACTGTTTGTTCAGAAAAAGTACCTGTTTTGACCTGCTTAGATCAAACTGTTGCTAAGGGACAATGTGCTGAGACATCTGTTGGCCTCATCCATTACCGGTCTTTTACAGCCACTTCATTGCATTACTCCATGATGTTAACAAGATAAGGGAGAAGTGTTAAGCCCTACCAGAGTCCTTTCTGCCTTGCTAAGATCTTTCTGCCACTCAAACCCTAATAAGAGTGTGTTCAGCAATGGCAGCTGGAAACAGCAGATTACACACTTTAAGGGACTTTGTAATTGTGCTGGCTGTCAAAATTTAGAAGACCTTGTGTTGTTAATAGTTAATACTGTGTGGTTTGCCCTCCCTTGGAACTCACGATCCAAGGTGGGTAGGCAGGGACTTAAATCTGAATTGCTGTGTGACACCTGAGTAACGCCCAGGGTCTGTGGAGAAATTGGCATCTACCTCCTGGAAAGGCAGCATTGTCCAAACAGAACAGCCCTGGGTCTGATATATTCCCTGCTAATGCTGATGTTGCAGAGAAGAAAACTGGGAAAGGGAGAGCACAGGGGGGCATTCTAATAGTGCTGCATTAATTCCGCAAGGCTGTTTTACAGCAAAATGCCCGGCTAAGGCCAGTTTGTAAGGACAGAAAACTGCTGGGGGTTTGGGAGTCCTTTGCAAGTTTAGGGCTATCTTTTTCTATGTGTGAGGAAAGAGGAAAACATGAAGTAGAGGGAAATATCAGATCCTCCTTTGTGACCTGCCCCATACCTGGTACAAAGCAGGAAGGCTGCTGATGCCAGCCTAGCTGCATTCGAAGCACCCACCAGGTGGGCATTGCTACCCTCGTATGTACTGCAGATCAGGACCACAGCTCTAACAGCGACCAGTTGCAGCTGGGACGTTTCAAGCTATTCTTCCTTTTCCTCCCCAGCCATCCCCTCACTGCCTCTCATCCTTAGTTTGTGCTCCATCCCAGAGAGCTGGGACAGAAGCAGGGGGCTTTATTTATAGGGAAGAAAAACTGTCAGCAGGGGTGGGCAGAGGGGTGTGAGTGGAAATGAGTTGTGCTGATAAGCCTTCTCACTGTATTTTATTTTACTGAGGTTCTTAACAAATGATCTTTATGAAATGCAAACCTGGCTTATCAGGCTAATACAGATTGTCTGAAATCCTTATCTCCACGGGCCAGTTAGCTGGAGTGATCCCCTTTTCAGAATGAATAGAGAATGAAGAGCTGCACACAAGCCTACCCCTCCCTCTTTCCAATCATTGCCATTTACTGGCACTGAACCGAATGGCTCTGATTTCCAAACTCATAAATAACGCAGAGGCTTCAGAGCTGAGCTGTCCTGTGCTTCGAAACAGTTGTTCAGCTGTGCAGGGAGCCTGAGCTGGCTGTGAGGGGCAGGGAGTCCCTTATTTGTTTCACTTTCTGAGAGCAGTCTATGTTTAGGGCAGCTTCTAATGGTAGGTACAGCATGCTCTCACACACACAGATGCATGCCTCCCTGTAACTGTTGTCAGTGGACACAGACCCTGACATTTGAATGCTTTTCCTTGGCACGCTTTCTGCTCCATAGCATAGATACTGTCTGCGGGGGAGAAGCTGCTGCTATTTGTAGGTTGAAGATTTATGGTGAGAAGCTTGCCCACTGCTCAAGAGAAGGCTGTTTCTTCATTGTGTTCATGTTGTGTATGTATTTTCTGTACCTCCTGTGGGTCAAGTTTGTATACCTGGGGAACGGATAGCAGCTGAATAGCTTTGCTGCCTTTTCTGGGGATAGAAGCATGGAAAAAGTAATAGCAGCTGTGGGAAAGTTTTATTGTTCAGGCTGCTGAGCTCTGGGGAATATATATAAAAGTCCATCTCTGGGAACACACAATGGAGCAAACAGACGCCACTGTTGTCTGCCTGTGATGTGTGGTGATGTCCTCCATTCCTAGGGCACCATGAGATGCAAGATGATCTGCACCAGGTCCCAGCCCTTTAATTCCAAATACAGAACAGGCCTGTACTTAAGTGACAAAACCTGGTGAAGAAGAGGCCTGACTTTATCCATCAACATGTGCACGTTAACTCTATTTTGCCCCTTTTGAATATTTTTCTGCTGAAGAGGCAAGGGCCTAGATTCAGCATTCGGTGCAAAGGGACCTTACAAAGCCGCAGTTGTACAGAGAAACAAGGCTCTGTAGGAAGAAGGTTTCCCACAGCTTGTGGCACATAGAAATGCTAGTGAAGCTGCTGTCAGTTGCTCATTCTTCTTGACATCTGGGCAGATGCCAGTATGAAGGATTAGTTCAGCAACAGAGATGAACTTCCTCAAAGCAGGAGAGCTTTCATGCACCAAGATGCAGTTTATCCCTTTGTATTGATACTAGAGCTAACTGCTAAATCCAGGAATATGAATTATACCAGAGCATGGAAATATCTTGGTGATATGTCTACCATGGAGCATGGAGATACCAATGTACCATGTGATAGACTGAGCACCTTGCATGACATGCTACATCCCAGAGGTGCAGTTGCTGTCTAGCTTTGTACATTATGCGAAGACAAATCCTATCAGCCAGCAGCTGGGAAGAGTTATTCTTTCCGGGTAGCTCTGAGGTGTGAGCTCTGGTCTCTGTTCAATATAGAGCAAAAGGACAACTCCCTGTGTTGCAGCTCCTTAGAAAACAAACCCAAACCCTCTCAATAGAGATGACTGTACATGTGCTGTCAGCACACACTAGGTCTCATATGGTGGCTCCTTCCCAGCTTTTGTCCTTGTGCTTTTTACCTGACAGAAGTGTTTTCCTTGCTTCAGAAAAGGAGGAAAAAATGGAGAAACAAACAGGCAGGATGGCTTCATGATACTCTGCTACCTCCATATTTAAATAGATCACTATGTAGCATTATTCATTCATGCTGCTGTTGGTAGGCGTAAGGAAGACACATTGCTCTGCAAATCTGTTTAGGTGGTATCTGTGAATGGCAGCTGTCATGCAGGTCTTCAGAGACCCCAGACAAATACAGCAGCCATAAGTGAATGTGTAAAGCAACGCCAGCATCTCCAGAGTTAGCTGTGGGGATGGAGTCTGCTCCTGGAAACAAAGGCTCACAATTTGTCTTGGGCGATTATATTGCAGCATTTCTACTGAAGGATTAAGTTTTATTGTATCTCTTTTCTTCTAGGAAGTCCAGTTTTCATTTCCTTGTAAGGCTCAAAAACGTGTTATAGCTGCCTAGCCTTACAGATGTCGCTCTGTAGAACGGAAAAATGTCCAAATTCTTCCTCCTTCCCTGGCTTTTATGTGAATGTGTGTGGGAGAGTCCAGCTCCTGCTGCCTGCTATTTCTCCTGATCTGGAGACTGTCCCCAGTTCTTTCCATGCCACTGTTAACAAGTTTCTTAGCTTGGAGTTTCACCCCTTGAGCATGAGCGGACATTTGAGGTGCAGACCTGGTTCTATTAAAACCAGCAGCTGAGCTTGTCTTGCAAGGACCTGAACTTCATCCGTCTCCCTCTCCTCCTGGGAGAGCTTGACTCAGTCCAGTCGATGCCCTTAAGCACTGCTGAGGTTTGTAGTATGTCCAAGCAGCGATACAGTTTAGCTTCTCTTCATTAATATTTGTCTCTAGCCTGCCTGCTGAGTTGCTATGGCAGAGTTAGGTGCCCTGCTGTATCGGAGGTCTTAGGCTGTGCTTGTAAGAGAGCTATTTTGCAGACTTAGCCCTTCTCCCCTGAGCACGCAGCTGGGCTGCTCTGCTGGGTTCTGCTGCTCTTCCCACAGTTGCCAACGCAGCCAAGTCCCTCTATAACTGTGCCACTTGTGGGCAGTAAAAGATGACATGTTGGGTTTGAGGCTTTGGGAGCCCTGAGCATACTCATCCCTCTGACACTACATTGTTCCTGGGGAAAGAGGTGTGGGCTACAGCCTGAGAAGCTCTCTGATGGTGTTAGGTCTGGTTTGCTCCCAGCTGAGCAGGGTACTGGCGAGAGCAGAGAAAACTCCGGGTTTGGTTCTTGCATGTGCAGGACCCTTCTACTCAGCTCCCTTCTACGGCAGGTCTGGATGGGTCCCGCTGAACTACCCACAGGGAATGCGGGAGGAGCCACACAAGCTGGCCCTTTTCAAAGGTGATGGCTGTTCCTGATAATGCCAACTGGCTCAGCTTTCATTTCAGCTTCCTGAAGACTAATGCAGACAGATCAATTAGGGACAGCACACATGAAGCTGCAGCTCCTCAACCCTCCCCCAGATAATAATAAAAATGTGCCCCCGCTTCTCTCCTTCCTTGAAGTCCCCAGGAGAGAATTAACTGGTGCTGCAGGTGCAGCCGTCCTGCAGGGTGGTGAGAGCCATGAATAGTAAGATTTTTAGCTCAAGCACACTAAGGCTGTTCAGCAGCCATTGGATAATCTTCTGTTAATCAGATTATGTAAATTACTACTTCAGCATCCCTATACCATCTCTCATCCCCCTGCTCTTCAAGCTGGAAATAAAAGGCACTCTAAAAAGAAACATTTAAACTGCAAAAAGGCAGCGCTGCTGAAAGGGGTGGGCAGAGGGTGCTGGGACGAGGAGCAGGGCTTTGTTTCTGCAGACGGGTGTTCCTGCTTGGTAAAGCAGCAGGAGACGCCAGCAAATTAAAGGTCAGGAGTGGGTGCTGCCTGTGTATTAACAGCGCCTCAGTACTGGGTTGAGGAGGGCAGTGCTGGAGCATTCCTGGAAGGATGTTCTTTGCCCTGGGATGTTACTTTTGGTGCACTAAAAGAGCATCTCTGACCTCCCTAGATCAAAGTGGCTTCCTGTCTTTGTGCTCATGATGTAAGTTCATTTATTGACAATGTAAAGCCCGAACAGGGTTTGCACTGAGAGCAAATGTCAGCAGTCCAAGCTTAGTCAGTGAACACAGTGACGAAACTGAATGAAGGGACAGATTATCAGAAATGGCCTCTGAAGCTGTGGTTGTACAGTCTGGCACTGCATCTCCTTATACCTGCACTTGTGCTTCAGAGCATGCAAGGTAATCGAATCCTCTGGCTCTGGGTTTCATAGAGGGTTATGTCTTCCTGAAACACATGTTGAGCAGTCACAACGGCGTCTTACTCAGTGCTCAAAACATGGCTTACAACACTTACTTGATCTCCAAGGCTGTCACATTCATCCAGATAGGCACAGTGACAGTTTTTTTACAAACTGGAGTAGAAAGCTGAAGAAGGCAAGAGAGGTCAGCTGCAACTAAAGGACAGCTTATTTATTCTTTGTGCAGCCACTGAAAGCCACCCAGAAAGCTGAGCTGACCTACATTTGCTGTATAATACTCCTGGCTGAAAGCAATTCTTTTGTTTGTGACAAAGATGAGACTGCCTCTCTTATGGCAGATGCCACACACTGGAGATGAGGTTTTCCACCCCACACAGGGTTTTCCACACAGTTTCTGGTACTTAGAGATGATCAAGAGAATTTGTTCCTCCATCTTTCTCCACGCTGTTGAACACACATCCTGATTCTTATATCTTGTTAACAGTGGACAGGCAAAGCTCTCTGAAAGGGCTGCTCAGGGGCTATTAAAAAGTCTTCACATACAGGGTTCATACACTCCTGCTTTGATGGGTCAGGCTAATCACAGGACATATCTTGGGTTCAGGTGACACAGTTCAGGTGAAAACACGCAAATGCCTACACTAAAGACTTTACTTTTGTTAATGGGGCTGCTTCCCTGTGCTCTGTTGTGAAGCTGGGACGCCAGCTTTGCAAGACTGATACTCATAGTCACGCAGGGAATGGGCACCCTGGTCCAAACTATTTGGAGCTGCTGCCTGGCCTCGCACAGTAATTCTGATAGTGCAGGTGGTCAGATACACACATTGTTCAATTCTCACCTGGATGAATTTCCTCAAAGATTAGACTTCCTTCCTCTGGCTGCTGTTGGCTTTGTAAAGCCAGTGGAAAGTAAAGAGACATACAGCACAGTCATATGATGAAATAGAGGTGAAAGGGAGGAGTAATGGTGTGATTTCTGCATGCTGCAGATCAGCCCTGCCCCATATTGACTGATGAAAGCATATCAGTTGGCACCAGCTGAGCACCTGAAATGCAGAAATGTGTTTAAAAACAACAGAAATAAAGCAATCAAAAATGAAGTTTGAAATTAATTGTACCACCTCTCCATCATCAAGGCAGCAGTAAGGGCATACATTCATAACAGAGAAAAAATAGGATGACGAAACTTTAGAAACAAAGGAAGAAAGCTACCATCCAGTCAGAATAGTGATCAGGTCTGGGTTTCCCATGTGAAATGAACTGCCTAGTCATAATGAACTCCTGAGAGGATGGGTTTCTTAAAGTTTCCCTTTGCACACCCGTGCACTGCTGGTCCTGCAAAGGGAGCAGTCTCAAGCACCAAATATGAGACTTCTCCCTCAAAGATTTCAACCTCAGCCATTGTCAAGCAGCAACTTGTGCAAGGATGAGATGTTAGGGAGACTCAGCAAATTCCCTTGTTCCTTGCAGGAGCTCACCACAACAGCAAGCCATATAGTCCTGAAGACTTGCACATGAAGAAAAAGAACTTTTTTTTTTTTCACAGACTGTGTGAAAGCCTGGAGACCTGTCACATTGGATAGCAAAGGCTGTGATGGCTGCAGCTAGAGAGTTCTGCTTCAAGTCATACTTGAAAGTAAATCTTCACATCCCTACTTTTTGACATTAGTTAAAAGATTAATGTAGAAGGTGCAAACATAGAATCACAGAATAGTTAGGGCTGGAAAGGACCTTAAGATCATCTAGTTCCAACCCCCCTGCCATGGGCAGGGACACCTCACACTAAACCATGCCACCCAAGGCTCTCTCCAACCCGGCCTTGTACACCGCCAGCAATGGAGTATTCACAACTTCCCTGGGCAACCCATTCCAGTGCCTCACCACCCTTACAGGAAAGAATTTCTTCCTCATATCTAATTTAAACTTCCCCTGTTTAAGTTTGAACCCGTTACCCCTTGTCCTGTCACTACAGTCCCTCATGAAGAGTCCCTCCCCAGGATCCCTATAAGCCCCCTTCAGATACTGGAAGGCTGCTATGAGGTCTCCACGCAGCATTCTCCACGCTGAGCAGCCCCAACTTTCTCAGCCTATCTTTACACAGGAGGTGCTCCAGTCCCCTGACCAACCTCCTGGCCCTCCTTTGGACTTGTTCCAACAGTTCCATGTCCTTTTTATGTTGAGGACAATATCTATGGCAAAGACCCTTCAAAGCTTATAATCTGGCCAGGAAGATTTCCCTTGTATTCAATTACATGTTTCTTCGAATCCCTGCTTGGAGTGATGAGTATGTGATAGCCTTATAGCTGCATGCCACCTATTTAAGCTCAGAATTATGTGCCAGTGAAAACGGCAGTGGCTGATTCTCTGGTATGGCTGCTTTATTTTTCTCTATTTTAGGTGATTTCCAAAGGACTTTTAATGTGTAGGTACATCTTTATCGAAGGGAAAATGAGCTGCTTGTTTCTTCTCTCTTGCTCCCAGTGGAAGGTTTAGAAAAACATTAGGTTTTCAGTCTCCTTCTTTTGTGGCTAAACATTTTCTTCAAGGCTAACAGCATATTTCAGCATTAAAAAGGAGAAGATTTTTGGCTTCTGGAATTAAGCCGAAAAGTGTGGCCAGAATTTAATGCACCCCCTGATGTGAGTGTTTTGTTAACATTAATAAGAGATTCAAAACATTACAAAAAGCGTCAGATGATGGCAGTTTAATATTTCAGCAGTCTGCGTGCAGCTGCTGCTCTGAACCTCAAGCAGCCTCCTCCAGCTCACTGTATTCAAAACCTATTGATCTCAATTTTTATTTTAAAGGGCAGGAACCCAGATGTGTATAATTGCTTCTTATTGTTCCCATCTGTAGAGCATGGCTCTGAGCTCACAGCGATCATGTGGCAGTGTGTTTGCAGCCTCTTGCCGTCCTTTTTCTGTCCATCACATTGTGTGTGCTGCTTTTATCAGACTTCAAGGGGTCACAACACAAAGAGGAAAAAATAATGTGAACCCAGGGCCATCTTCTCTGAAATCTTTACTCATATTTAGGGGTGATTCTCTTTGATTTCCTGAACATCTGCAGTAAGAGTTTTGTTGGAGAAAGACAGGGTTTGAGGTCTGGCCCAGTGTGAAACACAAGCATGTTTTTTCTCCATCTAACCACTACTCTATCTATCTTGGAGAGGCTTCTGTTGGCCCTGGAAGCTGTGTAGCAGCAGGATAAAGCCTTTTGCTCCTGCTTGCATGCCGCACAGTCACACATGCCAGCAACAGCTTTTCTCTTAGGAAGAAAAATCACCAGGGTTACTCCCCTAGGATGTTTCAGGGGCTGGAATGTAGATGCTGGCATGAGTTTCAAAATGGACGTAAGGAACCTGTTTTTGAGATGTTCACACTTCGCAATCACCCACATGTTCTTAACTTCTTGAAAGTGGCCAGTTCTCATATCTATCGCTTTGCAGAGCCACACGGAAATGCTGTTACATACATGACTGGCAGCACAGGCAGTCTGTTGCTTCATCCAGGCCAGACTGCTACTGGTACCTGTGGTGATGAGGCAAGATGATGAGCTGAGTGAAGTGTGGCTTTTCAGAAAGCGTGCGCACTAAATGTGAGTACAGCACAGACTCTGAGGGGAGGATGTGCTGGGCAAGATAGCAGAAATGGGGAAAGGGTGTTCTCTGGGTGGGGTCTGTACCTGTTCTCTTCAGCCTCAGTTCTCACCCATGAGAGGGCCGAGACTACATTTTCTTTTCTCTCCTGGCTTTTGTTTCATCAGACTTGCCAAAGAATGTCTCTGCTGGGAAGAATGTGCACCTGCCTGGCAGAATGGCTTTGTATTCCAGCAAGGGGCAGCCAGCACCGCTGCAATAAATTAGTGTTTTCTGCATCTCAGACACAACAGCTCTATGTCCACAGTTACCTCATTTACACATACAGTGTTCCCCATCCTCCTCTCCTTGTTGGTGCTGTAAGGGCAGCTGGGACTCTACCTTCTGTGAGAAGTATCTGAGGAGGAAAAATGCGTCTGCAACACAGGCAAACATGATAATATCAACTGCAGTCTGGAGCCTGAGAGTTACAAAACATATTGTTTGTCCTTGACTTTTCATGTAACTGACAACAGGCGGCTACTCAAACCAGACCTGCTGCAGGTGAAGAATTACCCCAGGCTCCAAGGAACTGCCAGGATAGATCCTGGCAGAAATTTTTGTAGGGAAGTACGTGCCAAAGGTGCAATATTGCTTTCACTGGTCTTGTTCCCCTCTTCTTGCCCCTGACTGAGCTATGCTATCCTGGCACCTATGGATTGCTTTAGGGAAAAGCAATCCCAGAGATGTATTCCCCCTACTGCCATGTCACTGACAAGTACGGAGAGAAAGCTGAATGAGACTGGTGTGGTTCATTGGTGCCAAGTAATAGGAAGCTTTATAAAAAAACAATGAAATGGGTCCTTCTGTGTGACCCCTTCAAGAGTAAACTGATAGGGTGGAAAAGACCATTAAAGTCGTTGTAGAAGTCAGCATCCCCATGCCATCTCAGATGACACCACAGATGCGGTGCTGGCTTTTCTGAAGTACATTGGATGGGGCTAGGATGTCCTTTTTCCTCGAGTTTTCCCAGTGAGGCAGGTTTCTCACCATGAGCCTGCTGCTAGAGGGGGCACGTATCTGACAGCAACAGGAGCAGAATCCTGCACTCTTGCATGGATAAGTGAGTGAGAATGAATAGCAGCTGATCCAGCCACAAATGCCTGCAAGGACAGACACTTTTCTGGCTGTATATTTTATAATGTTTCATCTAGCCAGGTTTTGAGAGCCCTCGGCAATGAAGTATCCAAGCAGTTAGGGATAAGGAGCTCTCTCCCTTTCCTGAACTGGCAAGCCCCCTTCCCTACTGCTGTTATGCTGGCTGGAAATTCTCAGGGCAGATTTTGGGTAAATAACGGGTTGGAGGAAGTAACAGAGAGGAGGGGCTCTCTGCAACTTTCCAATGTAAATTACATGGAAATTAGGCTTCTGTGAGGCCAAAGGCCCCTCTGGAATAGGGCCTTTAGTTAACATAACAGTTGTGCTAAATGAAGCGGTTGACACAGCTTTCAGGCTGTAGTGCCGCTGTTAATTTACCGTGTGAAAGGGCTGAACCTTCCGTAGAGCTCTGCAGGGAATGACTTGCCTCGGCAGGGATCTGGGGCTCATTCTCTCCGCAGAGCAACCACATCATTCCACTGCTGCGTTGTTGATGATTATAGAGGCAATCACATTAACTGAAACATTTACAGTGCTTTTAAAAACCTGGTAGGTGAGCCCTACCTAGCCAGCTTGTAGTTTAGGTGAGGCAGTCCGGTGAGCTGAGCTGCCTTCAGGCTTGGGTGAGGAAAGCAATGGAGTGTGCTTAAAGCTCCCCTGTCAATCCTGGATGCAGGTGCTTTTCCTGCCCCATGACTGTAGTTGAATGATTAATTGGTGTTTCTCCTTCCCTATTCCTTTTTCCCCTGTTGTATCCTGTTGCTCCCAGTGCCTAACTAGGTAATAATATTGCTCTTGTTCCATCTATTTACTCTTACCTCTACCCAAAGTAAACTCCCATCACCTAATGGAGAAGCAGATGTAGATGCAGATGAGGTCACATGGGTCCCAAGGCTTTGTGTGCTTGTAGCAAGGCTACATTGCTTCATTGGCTTGTGCCTGGGACAATTTTTCATAGACACATAGAATACTTTGGGTTGGAAGGGGCTACCAAAGGTCAACCAGTCCTACAACCCTGAAATAAACAGGAACATCTTCAACTGGATCAGGTTGCTCAGAGCCCCATCCAACCTTGAGTATTTCCAGGGATGGGGCATCTCCCACCGCTCTGGACAAGCAGAGAGCATGGGCCCTGAAGTGGAGGGCAAGCTGGCTGACATGCGAATTCATACCTGCAGCCTCCTGCTGTAACTGCAGATTCAGGCAGAGGGCCAGTGCAGGGCTTGGGGTAGTGCTGAGCCTGCAGCAGCTTTAGCTGCCCATCTTGCAGAAGGTGCTAGCTGTGTCCCCATGTGAAAAGGACCATTCACCAAAAAGTGAAGGCAGGATTGATTTGCCTGCACATGGTCACCCCCACAACCTCACCGCACTTGCTATCAGAGCTGAGAGGGAATCCCCTGCTTAAGAATACGATAAATACAACCAGCCTCTTCTTCAGTACTGAGTCACATTGAAACTGGCTTTTAAATCAGCACTGCATCTTTGTCTCTGGAAACATTTACAAGCTTAGAGCTAAGTTTTATTTAATTTATTTTTTTAAAAAAAGGCCTCCCCCCAAAAAAAATAAACAAAAAAAAAAAACCAAACCAAACCAAACCAAACCAAAAGACAAACCCACTAAAAAAAGAGAAAAAAATTAGATACTTGCCACGAGCAGTTTCCATCTTTTCCCGCAAAGTTCCCTGACCTATCCAGAGTCACTCTAAGGCTAGTAAGAACTACCAGCCCCAGACACAGGCAGAGGGTGAGAAGAGAAAAGGCAGGATAGAGAGAATCTCCTGGGAGATGCAAAACAAGCTCCCTGGATTGCCAGGACTAGTGGTGACACGCGCCAGACAAAGGACCTGCTACTCTATAAATGAGGCAGCCAAGACCCGTGCTAGGCTAACTCCAGCGAGAGCAGGCTCTGCGGCCAGGCTCTGAGAGAACGATCAGGAAAGCAAAATAGGAAGTGTCCGATCTTGCTGTCTGTTTGCCTGCCGACCAAATCTGAAGAGGCACAAGCATCTGTGACCAGAAAAGTGAGTGACAATGGCCTCTTCTCTTTACAGTGTTGCCTCCTCTCTTTTGGGCTTATTTTGCAACTTTCTTAGGAATGCCAAAGTTTCCTCTCGGGGCAGGGAATATCCTTAAAGGAAGGAATTTCTGCAATAGCCTTTTACCATCCACTGAATTTTATCATGGTAGCTCTAGGTATTGTCGTCAAAAAGTTAAGACACCTGATCTGACAAATAGAATAGTTACAGAAACCGCCACTACAGGTTACTGTGTTTAATCAAGCAAAGTAAATCTGCAGTCTATTTTTGTGCCCGGACTTGTCAAATTCTTAGCATCCACACAGAGACTCAGTGAATTGGACATGATGCTGAGAGAAATGATTAGTTGGTTTTACTATTTTGGAAAGAAATGTTGATGCTTAGATGTGGATCAAACTAATGTGATTTTAAATCTCTGTTCCTACTACTCCTAGATTTTTTTACATCATAACTATGTAATTACACACAAGGCAAACTCACTTATACCACTGCAAAGTGCTCTAAATTTGAGTTATTCCACTGGTGCAGAATGGTTACATGAAGCACTGTAGACTTTCTGAGTTTAGAGCTAAAACTCAACAGAATTCTCCAGTGGTGTTTGATAATCAGAACAAGTCATTCACAAAACCATAGATAATCATGCATTCATTAGACTTTACTGTATGCTTGAGCAATAGACTGTGTAGAAATCTCATGACAGTGTCAACTGGTAAAGATGTAAAGAAATAGGTTTAAATTCCAATCCTCACATGTTTAAAAATATTTCCATTACTTCATTGATTGTCTTACAGCTGATGTGTATGTAAAATACATGGATACTTGAATTTTGTTCAACAGTTCACTTAGGAGGAAAAGCTTAGCAATTTTATTTATTTAATTTCTGCTGGCAAATATTAATAACTCTCAGATTTGTAAAAAAATCACACCTTTTGAAACTGTCAGTCTAGAACAGGTTTGTATTTCTGGGGGTAGCCTTCTACATAAAGCTGTATTTGCCTGAGAAACTTAATAAAACAAGCATTTTTTCTGAAGTAGGTGTCTCTAGCATTCGTGATTTCCATATTACAGTATAGGATGATACTTGATTTTTAAAACCTTTTCCCACAATGCATTTCTATGTCACTTCATAAATCATTTTTTTTACATAAATCATTAGCAGCTGTGATAGGAGCAAGAAATTAAATGCTGATAGAGCCAACACGCTGGGCGGAAGGTTTGGGGATCAAATGTAGGTGTCCACGAGAATGTGGTTGAGGCAGGAATGATATTTCTATCAGGTGTATTCCCATGGAGGTGAGCAGCATGACATTTAGGGGAAAACAGGACTGTGGTCCTTGTCTTGCAGTGATTCGTATCACACTTTTGGAAGTTAGAATTTGCTGTGGTGGCTTTGTTTCTCCATGTTTATGGTGACTTCTAGTCTTAGGCACAGCAGACCCAGTTAGTTCCTGGGGTGATTGCATGGTGGTCAGTAGACTGGTTTTAACTTGCATTTGATAGGAAAACAGGGCATTGCACACCACTATCTGGATGCTGTCAGACTTTTTAGCTTTGTTTTGGCTGAAGTCAGAGAGATTTGCTATCAGCCTCAGAGCAGGCCTGGATAAAATGCAAAAGCAAACGTTGTCTGGGGGTCACACCTAAACGTAATACAAGATGTATGTTCCCCCCTGATGCAATGCCCCTTATAGCACTGGATTTTCCTCTCTCTGCCCCTAACAGCTCCTGTAACAGCATGAGCTGCTGCAGACTGGTGCTTGCCAAGTAGTAAGACATGCAGCATCTCTTCCCCCTCCTTCTTTACATGACAGCCTTTCAGTAAGCAGGATGTGAGCTTTCCTGCTTATGCAGGCAAGAGAAGGGAGTCGAAGCAACTGGACATTTTTCTGCTATTACCAGCTATCTTACTGCCTCACAGTGGCAGGCACAGAGAGGAGCATGCAAGAATGAGCGCTGTAACAAGGTGGGAGTGAATACCTGTGTAGAACAGGGTTTTGCACACAGGATCTGGAAAAAAGGGTGTCTCTGAAGAACTCCCTGAAGATCACCAAGCTGATTTTCTTCTCTGTGTTAACCTGAAGCACAGGGATAGTGTCTGAGTGAAGTATTTGGGAAGTTAATTTGGCAGAGAATGTTCTTAAAGGAAACCCACTAGAACTGTAGTTGAGACTTTGATACAAGATGGCCTTACTGGAGAAGGCACCAGGAGGACAGTGAAGCACTTTTCCAAAGAAGGCTCTCTGATCTCCTTGAACAGAAAATAGCACAGGTGCAAGTTTAGAAATAAAGGCTAAACCTCCTGGCAGAGTGTTCTCTTCTCAGCTTTGCAAGCAGCCCTTTCCATTGCCAGTACACTAGGCCTGCACTTAGCAAAAGCTATTGTAGCCCATGGGTGAGTTCTTTGTTTTGCACGGACCTGTGGTATAATTTGACTTTATTGCAAAGGAACATAGAAAGCATTGACAAGAGAGGAGCCACAGGGAAAACAACCAACAAACAAAACCAGTCCCATGCGCAGAGTAAACCATTCTTTGAGTAAACATCCCCATCAGTATTGGTAAGTTCTTAACCCCACATTTGGTGCTCTCCCAGATGCCTGCTGGGTCCTACCTTTCCCAAGGCAGCCTTACAGGATATGATGCCAGGGTGTCTGAGTTATGAAGCGCGCACACTAGGCTGATTTCTCAAAAAGGAGCAAGCTCTCTCCCCCAGTATGGTGAAGATCTGTACCCTATAGGAACGCAACTGGATTACAAAGCTAAGCAACACAGGGACAACACTGGGTTGGATGAAAGACATGCCTTTTGGAACTGTGATCACATATAGACTAGTATCCCCAAACATGAAGGCTGACCTCAGCCTGAGACCTTAGCACAGTTGTTTTTGAAGACTGTAGCGATTTCCTTTTTCTAAAGGTTCAACAAGAGTACAGCATAGCTGTGAGTTTCTGTAAATGCTGCCCTTAGACAGGAGGGCTTCCGGAAGCAGAGATTCCGCTATGTACATTTTGTCCCAGATATACAGACTCTGAAAAGGGCAAATCACTGTGTTAGTGCTGACTGGTTTTTATAGCACTTTTGCTGCTCTGCTTTGTACTGTGGTTTGATTGTCAGGTAACACTCCCAACAGAGGCATGAGGCAGTGAAAGGAGACCTTGTTTACTCCCGAAGTAGCTCCTCTTCCCACATCTTATTTGAAGTGAAATGAAGTTCACTGCTGTTATTAGGAATTGTCCTGCGAGAGCTGGGAGAGGCTCTTCTCTTTCTTTACACAAACACAGCATTTACCAAACACACAGACACAGGCACACACACATACTTTCCACAAACCTTGCAGCTGAAACAAACTAATTACAGGCAGAAGGGATACTGAGGTGCCACAAAGGAAAGGAATTTGCCTGAGGCAAAGGAACAGCAGAAATGAGGACAGAAGTTAAATTCCCTGGTTGCCAGCCCACTGCTCTGCTCACTGCATTGTGCTCTCTGTGTCCTTGTACACCGGTACAACCACGGGATTTCAGGTGGGAGACACTTGGGGAGGGCTATAGTGCTGAGATACAGGGAGGCAGTGATGGAGAGAGGGGGCTGAGGAAAGCTGAGAGAGAAGAGCCTGGACCTAGAGGTGCACTGCCCCTCTTGCAACCCGTCAAGCTGGGATGCATAGTCTCCTCTTCTCTTACCTCTCTTTCCAACCCAAAGGAAGTCCTTGCAATCCAAGCAGCCGTGCATAAACTAAAGCATGGTTCAGCTGCAGAGAGTTTCAGCTTATTCCTCCTAGGTGGTGGAGAAAAGAGAAGTCACACCTTATGGATAGACAGTGAAATGCACTGTTACATCCATGCTCACTCGCGCCCTCTGCATGGAGCGTGAGCCCCATGCTCCCATGAAACTGAAGAGGGAAAGAGTGAGAGAGTCCTCTCCTCCAGATCACGCCGACGTTAAGTGAACAAAGCACAGCAGCGAGGATTGATAGCTGGGAATCTTTGCTCCCCGTGGTAGATGAGACTCACAAGCACCTGCCTGATACGGAAACAGACACCATCTGCTCTTCTGTTGCCATTTATTTAAGGGCTTCAGGGGACTGCACAAAATCCACTGCAATGTGTTAAATAACCAATTTTAGCTGCCACTGGGTTTCCCCTGTGGAGTGACAGTGTGGCACTGCAGGTTTACTAGAAGCACTCCAATTCTTGCTAGCAGCAGGCATCTGCTGTCTGATTAAGATTTGCAGAAGTAGGTCTCCAGTGGCCAGTTTCAACATAGATTTAACTTCACTGAGGTCAAAGGTATAACTTGAGGGAGGAACTTTCTCATCCAAGATCTTTAGTTAATAGCAGTCTGCTAATTATGATTGAGTGCTGGGCTCCTGGAGAGTCCCTTGCCAGCCCTCAGACATTAACCGCTGGCTCAGGGGCTGTTTGCTGGGGAATGTCCTAGCAAAGATGGTGTTTTGTACAGAAGCTGTTCTGCTGTTTCTGCCTGAATTGCCTGAATGGCTTTCGCATAGAGAGGCTGCGAGAATTGCTGCTACCGAGGGAGAGATCTTCATGTTTTCTATTGTTTAGTCTTTTGTCTGGTGACACTTGTGGCTGCATTAATCACAGGCAGTATTTTTCTCTCCTCTATTCTTATATTGCTCAAATGGGTAGGCAGGGGGGTGGAAAGAGCTTCACTTAACTGGTGGGTGGTGGTGGTTTGTTTTTTCTCTTTCTGGCTGTTGGAGCAGATTTGCTGCTGGGCTGGATTATTTGTTTGCACAATTTTCTTTACACACTGCAGGTGTGGATCTTAGCTCATGAAACTGCACTTACCTACTACTTCTGGACATGGTGTCTTCTTGATCTGTGTTAAATCCTGTCCATTTTGCCCTGCAGAGTAATTCTTCCAGTGAAAATGGTGTAATCTTCCAGATTCACATTCCTGAGAGCAGAATTAATCCTCTTGAATTTAAATTGCTGTCTTCCTGGGTTTCTTTATTGTCAGCTAAATATGGGGCTGTTAACCTGTGGTAAGAAAGATGACCAGAAAGCAGAGAATCCAGGCTTGCGGGTTAATGCAATTTTTCAGTCCATGATATGTACAAACACGTGATTTCTGCACAAATTTAAAATAGACCAGTGGGATATAAGCTGCATGCAGCCACTAGACAATACGTATTTTATACAGTGCACCAGAGGAAGCTAAAGAATACATTGCTCAGATGTGCAATGTCAGCAAAGACCTGAAGCTGCAAGTAATATCATAATGAAAACCAAGCCTGGTGGGGACAGTTGCAGAGAAGGCGGGAAGAGGAGGAAGGGAATGAGACAAAGGGAATGGAAATTAGATCCCTTGTCAGTAAACTGACTGCATTTTAAGTGGAAGGCGTTGTGTTTACAAAAAACCTCGAGGGATGTGTAGGTGACTATATGAGAAAAGAAGCTGCGCTGAAACATTACAATTACTGCAGAATTGGAGAAGGCTTGCTTTTCTGTTTCTAGCTGAAACTGAGCACAACAACGGGAAACCTGCACCAGTAAAGGGGTAAAGGAGAGAGGAATGTAAGTTGGAGAGATGTACAGAGGCGGATTACACCTGATACGAAGCCCTCTGTAGAGCCCAGGGCAAGGGCGGGGACAGGGGAAGAGGGAAGGAGCTGCTGTTTACTGAACTTGAATGAATGTCAGAAATACAAACACATGTTTTTGAAGTGTAATGCATGAGCTGGTCTCACAAAGGCATATGTTTGCTGACAAGGCTTGTGACCACAAATGCAGTACTCTCCTTTCCAGAGGCAGGAGAAAAGAGTCTAAGAAGCATGATGTGAAGGAGTAGGCTGGGGTTATTTTTCCATCAATAATACTGCTAACAGGTCAAGATGACATGTTCACAGCACCAGGGCTGGATGCTAACCTGCTGTGCTGGGCACTGCCTGCAGGAGAAGAAAGAGAAGAAGCAGACCCTCTGTTGGCATTTGTAACTGAGGTGTAAAAAGGTATCCAGCAACCTGGGCCCACACAACAGAATTATAGTGCAGAGACTGAAAAGCCTGGCAAAATACAATACACCTGACCCATTAGAACAAACAAGGAAGCCCAAATAACTTGCCTTATGGTATAAAAAAGAACTGCCTTTGCACTTGGATAAATTTGTCTTAAGAAAAGAAACAAACGCCAAAAAACAGAAGAGAGAGAAGCAGATTGCACTCTGAATTTCACATGGATCCAAGCAGCTGCTTGGGAGAACAGAACTACTATACGAATAAAAGTTCTACCTTCAGAGTGAGCATGCCACAGTACCAAGGAGTACTGGAAGACAGTGCTTAAGACCCATGTCACTGATACAGCAGCCAAAAAGGTACATGCCAGCTGTTCTACGTAGGTGCATATCACCAAGCAGATTTGTTCCCATAACAAAAAACAAAAGTAATACATGGAGTAGGAGAATAATTAAAAAAAGAAAAATAATAAAAATATAATTGCTATTTAGATCAAGCAATGTGTCTCGATGTAAGTTTACAAAAACGCACTAAAAACTCTGAGCAACCTGAAATATGAGTGCATGTATTTTAAATGTGCCGCTCACGAAGCAGGGTGTTTTGATTGATAGGACAATTTTCACACCAAAGTAGGCAGAGTAGACAATTGAACATTACAGTGATTTCAGACTCCTATCAAAATACAAATGCGTTAGCTCTGTAAGGTCTACAGCCGAGCAGAGCCTGTGAAGTATGGGCAGCATGAGTGTAGCCATATATAGTACATGTGGGTGCATCTGCATTAGCTACATTTCTGACCCAGGCCTCTAGACATGGTTCTGACATAATTTATGACACTGTAACTGTTTCCCTGGTAATTTGTAATCAGTGCTGGACTGGGTCTTGAAGGATCTGGGAGAGAAATTCCCTGCCTGCCATGCATGTTTTGTCTCCCTACAACAACACCCCAATTAACCTCTTAGTCACAGTGGGATTTCTTTATTCACCCAGACTATTAACATGCATTTTGGTGAACCTTGAGTGTTCTGCATGGTATGAGGCTGCTTAACATGGACATGGGATCACAGCTGTGCTGTCAGCCAAAGTTTACTCTTTCTGAGGGTGAAGAGTGCTATTTCCCTGCTTCTCAGTCCCCTGTGAGATTGCTGTAAGGATGGGTTTGCCAATGAATATAAAAAGCTGAGGTTTTCACATGCATAAGAGGGTAAGTGGAAACATTTGTCCTTTAGTCTCTTGGCTGCAGCTAATTTTTCCATACCCCAACTGTCTCTGTGCCATTGGCATAAAAAGCAGCTTTAGAAATGGAGGAGTATCTCCAGCAGGGCTGTGGGAGAAGAGAGATGACTTTTCAATGGTGGTAGGAGTAGGGTTAGGACAACCCCAAGCACTTTTGATAACCTTTCTGGGAAATGGCTTTTAAAATTACTTTGCACCCCTTGCGCAGTGCTCTTGTGTTGCCAGGTCTGCTTTGGGTACTGGGTTCATTTCACTGCAAATCTCCTGCTGCTCTAGGCAGGATGGACAGGTAACCCCTATGTAAGCATTTTGGCTGGGATGCCTGCAAGTTTTGTAGGAATCACACTTTCCCTCTTCAGCTTGCACTCATGGCACTTGTGGCTTAGTCTTGGCAGCTCTCAGAGGATAAAACAGAAGCCTGAACAGATCAAACTGTAGAGCCTCTACCACCAGCAGTGAGCAGTCAGTGTGGGCTGAGCAAGAAACTAGACTGTTGCTTCCCTGGAGAAGTCTCCTGAGATAACTATAATCACAAGTGACTGTAGTGTCAGCTGTCTGCTCACAGAAGGCCCATGATGAAGGTCCACCTAGCTTAGCCCCAGCCAGGAGTCACCAAGCCAGGGCCAGCTGGGAGCAGACCCCAAGAAGGTGTGAGCTGGGGCTTGGGAAAGCATGGATGTGTTCTGTGCTGAGCCTGTGTGCCTTACCTTCCACCTTCCGGATGTCCCTCATGCAACCTAGTAGGATGACTAATGCATTTGTATTGGGAATTCTGCTATGGAGGAACTCTCAAGAACCTGGAGAAGCAGCATTAAATTTTTGTGTGAGGAAATAAAACTTCATTTAGTCCTTTGTGAAGTCCTTACTGGACTCTGGTGTCTGTTTGCAGCTGCAATGATTATGATCATGGCTGTGAATGGAGACATGACTTTAGGAATTAATTAGGGTGAATCTTCACAGGATATGTAAGACAAGGGCATCAGCCACAGAAGGCAAAAATTAGAAATTCCTAACACCACCACTCTGTGGTCGCTGCTGGCCCAGAGCAGCAGCCTGTGTGAAAGCCAGGGATATCTAGCATTCACTCACCATCTCCTTTGCTTTGCAGGACGTTAAGGATGACAAGGAAGATCTTCACCAACAACAGGGAGCGATGGAGGCAGCAAAATGTCAACAGTGCCTTTGCCAAGCTGAGGAAGCTCATTCCCACCCACCCACCAGACAAAAAACTGAGCAAGAATGAGACACTCCGCTTAGCTATGAGATACATCAATTTCCTTGTCAAAGTTCTGGGAGAGCCAGGCCTGCAGCAGACAGCAGTGGCAGCACGGGGCAGCATCCTGGGCTTCTTTCAGCAAGCCCCACGCTTGCAAAACATGGAGGAGCTGACACGGATTGAAAACTGTGGTGTCTCCTCTCCTGCCATGAGCAGCAATATAGTAGGGTGCTGGTCAGAGACTTCATCTCCCTAGCAGACAATGAGACATGCAGTCTTTGTGTTAGCCTGATAGTCCTCCTTTTTCTGCAGAATCTGTGGGTTTCCCCTCTATGGACTGTGATTATTTATTTATTTTATTACTGGTTTATTTGGTATACATTTTTATTTAATAGGAAAGGAGATCCTTGGTCAGCCAACAACCTGTAAGACCAGACAGAGAACTTGCAGACCCTGGCAACTTGGAAGGACTTACTGCTGTCAGAGCAGAGACCAAGACAGAAGGGCCTTGTGCCCTGATCAAATCCATAAATCAGACCATAGAAATTCATCCAGTGTTTCTGGGAGGGAAAGAGATTATTCTATTCTGCCATGCTATTTCAAGAAAGCACTAATGAGCTCAAGAATTACAACACAAAATGTGTTCAGCACAGATATCTGGCTTAGGCAGTGAAAAATTTTGAGAGGTGTGATACTTGCCACTGTCCTCCACCAGTGATTCCAGGGGGTAACTGCATTCACTCTTGAGCCTGTGAATCTTACTTCCAGCTTAAGTCTTCCTTTTTTTTTAAATAGAAGTCCTAGCCATTGAACCTGGCTACATCTTTCTCCATCAGACTGGAATGATCCCTAGTGCCAGAGCAACATTCTATTAAACTAAATTGAAAGCAGAATTAAAAAGCAAAAATGAATTTTTTGTTTTAAATAAAAGACGACATAGTCACAGATGAGTTTCAGTGGGCTCAACAGGCAGAGTAAACCTCCTCTGTATCAGTGACAGTGTGCATGTGAAGGAAGGTGGTCAGCTACACTCCAGCTGCCTTAAAAGCCCATCAAACAGTTCGATGGCTAAATGTCTTTGTTCTTCAAAAGCTGTAGCAATGGGGGACATCCTGTTTTGGGAGGACGGTCGCAGGAGAAAGGCCTCGATGATGCACTGTGAAAACCTTCATGGAAAAGCCAGTGAGCAGTGTGCCTTCCTGTTACAGGGTACAGAAGCAGCAGGAGCATGTCTGGGCCTCTCAAAAGGTGCTGGGAATGCATCACTGTTGCACTGCGGTGCCCCTTTGGCACAGGGCTGTGTGCCATGGGTCTTGGGCATTGAGTTCCTGAACCAGCCCTGCTTTTGCTGCCATGGGCGGCAGAACCAAACTGCACACATCCTTGTTGTCATCTGTAAGACCCCTGGTGCTATGATACTGGGCTGCATGAGGTTGGTTGATGTCTGTCCCAGGTGGGGTACCAAGACCATGGACAAGACTAGGGACATGCTGCCCACGTACCCACCTGACTGCCTTTAAACTGCTTGCTTTCACCTGCTGTAGTTGAGGTTCCTCCATCTGGGCACTATCCCAACTGGGCTGATGGAGCAAGGACAAAAAAATTGGTGTAAGGGTCTTCCACTTGATTCAGTGGGTCAGCTCCCAACGACAACCATGGAACAACATGGTGGAACAACAACCATCATGCTGTAGGTTTTTAGATGATAAGCAGGATGAAAAGGGGTTTCATAAAGGTTAATATTGTGGGTTGTTGCCCGCATGTCAATTTGATTTCCTGATTGCATAATAACCTGTGCCAGCAAAGGCCTGGACTGCCCACACAAGTTATAAAGCTTCCTAGAGCAGCAGTAAAATGACACCAGGTTTAAGTAGAACTGCTTTCTGGTCAGATACTTCTCTCACTGACACAGGTTTTTTTCATTTCCATATGGACCAATGTACATGTCAATGTTAGAAAAGATAGCTATTCATCACTGGTGAAGAAACTGAGCTCACGTTTGCCTTGGCATGCTCCTGCACTGTTTCTGTTTATTCACGAGACAATGAGCTGCCTTCAGGAAGCAGAGACGGCGTTTATCCATGTAACATGTACAGCCCTTCAGCAGGAGGGGATTTGGCACCCAAAGCTGAGCTGCCTCTTGCCCTGGTGGGGCTGAGCTGCCCCACCACCATCAGGCGCACCAAAGAAGCCAGGTCTGGCTTCTGCTAGGTGTATATTGGACTGTCCTGTGCATTGGCAAAGATTGAGGTCTGTCAGGAGCACAGCTCACCCTGTCCAGGTCTGGTGCTGTAAGGTACAGGCATGCCAGTGGACTGATTCTGACCATAGAAAAGGAAAAAAAAAAAAAAAGGCTGAAAGGGTTCACAGTGATTTCATTTTGTTTCTGAATGCTGCTCATCTTGAGTTTGCTTATCTCTGCCTTTGTGAGCTGTCAGGGCTGAGGACTGCACTGGAGAGCAGCTGAGTGGAAACACACTGAGAGTCTTTTGCAGTTTGTGAAATCAGTACTGCTTTCTTTCCACCTCTGCTCACTTTAATGTTGATGAATGGAGTCTGCACAGCTCCTCAAAGGTAATGAGCCAAGTCCTCCTCCTAGCTTTCTGTTGACTTGCTGGGTGTTACAGCAGGATAAATTAGTCCAAGTAAATCAGAGCACTTACTGGTGTGGTGTGGCCTTGCTGTTTGATCTATCAGTCACTTGCTATCTTAGGAAACACAGGTCACCAAGGCAAGCTAAAACATCTTGTGAACAGAGTTATTGTCCAGGAAAGGGGAAAGAACACCTGGGAATTTTGCAATGTTATATGCTTGTTATATTTTCTATCCTAAAAAGCTTTCCTTCTTGTTATTGCTATTGTTCATACCAGCGCTTTCTTTGTTCTTTCAATTTAGGAGTTCTCTACTTTTATGTTCAGCAGGTATTTCACTAGATCTACCAAAGACTTTTTTTTTGGCCAATTTCTTCTTCATGTTTTATGGATTTCTTATCTATATGATCATGAACAACTGTGTAACTGATCACATTTTGTGCTATATGTTGTTACTTAACATCTAATATATTCCAAATAAATTATTTAAGCAAGTAATATTTGTCTTTTTAAACCTCTCTAAAATTTGATTTTATGTTTGCATATCACTTGGTAAAGGATACCAAAAACATTACAATTAAATTTCCAGTAGAGGATCATTCTACTGTCCAGCACTTACGTAGTAGTCTTGATGTTAGAAGCAATATCATCAGATGAAGAAGAATGACAGGAATTCTTTGTTTACTACTATGTCTTAAACTTTTTAGTTATATTGTATTTCAGTCTACATTCTTAGGAGATTTTGACCAGCCCTTGAAAAAGACAGAATTTCATTGTGCAATAGTGTTGTGTCTGTCTTCCAAATATTCACCATTCAAAAGATTTTGACCAACCCATTTTAAAAAGCAGAAGTAACCTCTAAAAATTAATTTTGACTCTGATTTGAGTCTATCATTGTCTGGAAATGTACAGATAGGCACAACCTACAGATTCAGACTAGAGTGCAGGTTAAGATACAAAAACTCATCCAAAGTTGAGGGGAGTTCAGGATATAAAGCTGCACTTTCCGGCTAACATCTGATGGGAAAAACCTAATCTCCAATTGAATATGAGGTTGGGAGAGGAAGCACTAGGATAACAGATGCAAAAGTTGTGAGGAAGAGGAAAATCTCTGGGACGTAGGGCCAATTTCAGTTTCGTGTTTAGCTGTCTCACAGCCCTGACTCTGCTCTATAAGACACCAAGAGAGGGATTTCTGCACAATATGTGCCTGAGAAAGGTATCATCTCAAGAGATTATATACAATCGTAATGAAACCAGATGAGAAGTTCAAAACATGTATTTATACTGAGTAAGATGATGCCACCTTATAACGAACCCTCCACTTACAGCAGGTAATGCCGCATTAGTTTGTACGATCAGGATTATGTGTGAATGCCTCCTCTGGAAGTGGGCATGGTACAGCCATGTTAACATGGTGCTGTGCTGTGAGATAATGAGGTCTGTGGCATGGAGATGTACCAAGTCATTTGGAGTTCGCTGAAAAAATTCTCACATGTGTTGCAGCAGTGGCAAAATCTTAGTATAAGTAACAAAAAATGTCCATAGTCTTAAGGACCCTACTGAGTAACTAATTGTAACTAGCAGTATTAAATAGAGTTGTGTCAATAGAACTTTATCTCCTTTTATTTTCCTTTCTTTTTTTTTTTTTTTTTTTTGGTTATGATATGGCTGTTATTATCACAAGGAAGATGAGCTAAGGTGGTGTCTTCTTGAAGCATCTTTGGTACTTCCTGATAGAAAAAGGCATGATGTGAAGTTAAAACAGTCATGACACCCTCCTGCCCACAGTACTCCTAACCTGTACAAAGGGTGTGAGGTATCTTCCCACACTTTTGTGATGCAGAAATCCCAGTGAGTTATTCCATTTACTTGGAATTTCCAACAGGATCAATAGAAGAATATACATGCACATTTCAGGTCAGATGAGGATTACTTTCTTCAGAGACTGGGTGCTAGCAGTCAAGCACCACTCTTCAGCTATCACAACCTAACAAAACTGATGTCAGGAGATGTGCAATGTACACTGTCCTTAAAAGTAACCCATGCATTGCCAAAAAAAAGCCTGCTGTGCAGACTGCTGTTCATCATGTCCTCTTTCCCTGTATCATTTCCTTTGTGGTCACAGAGTGTAACTGAAATTGGATATTTGTGTTGCGTAAGGAAAGAAATACGTTGCAGCTGTGTCTTGCAAGGACAATGTAGGCTTGGGCATGAATCCTAGCGACAGCCAGTGTGTGGTTAAAGGAAGGGCAGGTCTGCAATCAGGATTCTGGCATGAGATTCAGTGGATTCTGATCTTGGCTGATGTGAACACACTGTACCTAGCGCTGGAACTTGCACAGTGGAATCCTAGACCTGCATGGTTCCCTTTTTTCTCTGCAGTGTGGCTGAGGAAGACTTTGTTGTAAGGCATGTACTCAGCAGCCCTGTTGGCTGTACTGAGTCTAAATCAGGGAGGAAGAGAATGCAATGAGCATAGCAGAGGAAGACTCACAGGATTCCCGAGCCAGCCAAATTAAACAGCAAAACAGAATTGTTTTAGCACACTAAGACTCTGAGCAAGAAGTTAAAGCTGCAGGACTGTTTCAGTTGTTTCAGAGGCATATGATTCATGAACCATTTAGTAATTTATCTTCCAGTACCTAAGTGGCTCCCACAAATTTCTTTGCTGCTAGTGAATGACATGCGGTGACCATGCCTAGTGAGCAAGGCAGATCTGACTTTTGTTCTTTGAAGGCTGGGCGATGAAAGGAGGTGGAGAGAATGGGAGACTTAACTACTGACCTGTGGGGCAGGGGTCATTTGGGATCCAGTCTTAAATCTAAAGGTCATTGACAAAGTGACAGTCTAAATCCATCACTTTTCAGGGGCATAATTCTATTTTTAATACAGCAGGTGCTGAGAGAATCAGAGGGGAGAAGGTGGGTGGAGGAAGCAGCTCAAACAAGTATTTGGGTTACAGAAGTAGAGATTGCCCTGTGTCTGTTTAATCCATGTATCTGGCTCAATATATTCATTATTGTTCTGTATGTAAGCCATGGGTAGCATTTTCATTGCACTCCGAGTTGGTCCAGCTCTCTCTAAAAGAAAAAGAGTCTCATCCCATTGTATTCTCCCCCAAGCCCTTTCCCATGTGTGCAAACAAATGCACATCCCATTCCTCCAGTTTGTTTCACTGCCATGGATTGAAAACTCAACAGTGCACAAATGAGGACTCTTAGATAAGCCTCTTTTGGGAACTTCTTTTGGAAAAGGGATGCCCTCCTCCAAGGCACTGAAAGACAAAAAGACAGGCAAAGAACAGGCAACCTTTTCTGTGGGCACATCTCCCCTGCTGAGCATCAATGCCATAAAACAGCACAAAAGTGACTCAGGACGAAAGGCAAAAACAAGTCAGTAAGACTTCTGTGAATATCTACATGGACTGTGTTGAGCCTCACATAAAGTCTCCAACTTTTAAGCTGGCAAGTGATGCAAAGGGGTATTCACAAACACAGGGCAGGAGAGGTTTCACATGCACCCACTCTTACGCCCCATTACAGAAGCGGGGCACAGTAAATAACACTGAATATCTCAAACCTGGAGAAGACTCCTCACTTTCTTTGAAAATCCCTACTCTGTACCTTGAATTCTTTCTTAGGTAGCCTAAAACCTCAATGGAAAGTGAAAGGATGACGGCCCACAGTTAGTAGGTCTCCAGGGGGGTGTTCCACCTCCAACTGTAGGTGTAGACAACATCTAGCATTGATTTTCTCCTGGTGACTCTATTTGGCAAAACCTGGTAGATAGCAGTAGTCAGTCCTGGAGCTGAGGAAAGCTAAGAGCAGCCAATATTAAATCTCCCTTCAAATCACAGGAGAATTACTGTGCTCGGATATATAGATGTACAACCAACCAAAACATAACCTGTAGATTCCCCCAACTCACAACTACACAGTATTAAATTCCAGCTTTAAAAACTTTACACTTACTGGAAAGACCTGAAGACTCTCAAGAGGAAACTACAGTGCCTAAAAGCACCTAGAGTGGAGGCTATTAGATGTAGTTAACCACAGAAGCTCAGGCCAACTGAATGTGACCTGAAGTGTTTTGCTGTCTGTAGGTTAAAAGGAGTTTCAGAAGGAAGTGTCTGGTCCTGCTAAGAGGCTCTATAGTGATCTACTATCAGGCTGAATGGCAAAAAGTCTGTTTCTAGTTGAGAGTTCCCAGCAGAGCGAGAGAGCCTGGCAGCTGGACTTGCCAAAAGCTCTTGGTGCTGGCATAGCCAGCTTGGGTGGGAAATGATCCCACCACTTGAACAGGAACTGAAAATAACTCAGTGCTGAATGGATTGAGCTGCCCATTCTGGCTCTTCCTCCTGAGCTGTGTTGCAAATGTTTTCCCTACATTTTCAGGCACAGAAGAGCAGACAGCTGCTGTCTGGTGAACATGCCCAGCCACTGTGTTTGGCACAGTCTCAAAGGCCACATTTCTGCATAGACATGTGGAATGCAAATGGGTATTCCCCAGCTCTCACATTTGGAAATGAGAGGAGAAATTCATGCCAGGTAACTTTGGCAACGTAATTTTACCTGTCACTTTTGAACTGAAGAGCTGACGAGTTTAGAAAACATACATATATACATACATATATGTCTGTCTATCTATCTAGCTAGCTATCTGTCCTACCCTTATCATCACTTTGTAGTCTATGTTGAAGTTCAAATAAGGTCACCTGCAAAGAGAAAACCACCAAGTTTGCCTTTAAAACTGAAATTACTCTTCTTTCAGACTAAGAAAGAATAAAAACAACAAAAATGAAAACAAAACAAGTTGACAGTGAAAGTGAGAGAAAGCATGTAGAATGGTTCTTCCATGTCTGACTTGCCTGGATGGACATTACAGTTGTTGTAGGGGGAAGAATTCTATATTACTTTTACATATATCATCTACAGAGCACCATTACCTTGTTTCTGTTATGTCTAACAAATAAGTCAAACTGCCAGATAGGTTATTCTGAAAGCCCTGATATACCGGCTGCTATTAATTTTGAACATTTCCAAAGACTAGAGACTGCTGAACCAATACAGACAATCATGAATTGATCACATGTTTTTCATTATCTAAGTATGTTTTATATTTTCCGTCATGATATAGTTGTAAGCTAATTGCTTATTTCTGAAGTCAAAGAAATGAAAAGGCTGTTAAAATAACAGTAAAAAAGTTTCTTTGCTTTTTATCACATCTTCATCAGTTAAGTACTTCTAGCAGTCCTCTGCCATGTGCAGTTAAGGTAAATCACAAAGACAGTATTTCTTCTGAAAACTGCAGGTTCAAGTTAGCCAGGGGCTTGTCATAAATACTGCCTCAAAGCTTGACTTATCCTGACATTTATGTTTGCTTTTATCCTGACCCTGTGAAGTACTGAAAAAGTCTAAGGCTAAGGCTAGTCAGTAAGACTCTTGATCTTATGGGCTCAACTTAAAACACTTTAGGGTTGCCATGACTGCTTTTTGGGGTGCTTTTCTTGTCATCTTTGGTTTTGTATGCCTTTAAGATACCTCAGAACTGACGGTGACTGGTCAGGGGATTCAGCTGGATGAGCTGGTGCTGCAGAAGCAGCCTTGTAAGGTATCTGAAAGGGTTTTTTTAAAGAAACAGGCACATTCAAGTCATTTCACCTCATGTTCCTGAAAAAATGAGCATATAAAGCCCCTAGGTGCCTTTAAAACCTGTGACTATGGATTTGAAACTTGAGTCCTCCAGGAGGGTTTTTCTCCCAGGGAGGGCAAAAACCAGAAAATATGGGGAGGCACTAAGGCAATCAAGCAGACTTTTTACTACTATTAGCAATGCAAGCCCACTACAGAAAATGACCAGGAAAAACACCCCCAAAACTCACAGCCAACTCACCCCCCCTGCCTCTAGCCAGTTTCCTTTTTTCCTACCGTGTGTCTTATCAGTCTCCTGCAGAGACTCTAAAACCCTTGATAGGCCAGATTACCAAACTCATGATAGGCCAGATTACCAAGATGATCTACTCTCCATGACAAATAGGAATCAAACAGTGTTTTCCATTGTCAGCAACCATACATTCCTAGCCCAGTTAATTAATAAAAATTTCCCTCTCCTCTCCTTTTTTTCTTCTCTCCTCTCCCCCCATTTCTATCCCAGCTCTCCTGTCACTCTTTCTCTGCCTCCTTACCCTCTCCCCAATTAATTCCTATGCTTTAATACCATCTAAGAGTCCTTAGTGAGAAGAGGATCTGCTTGCTATGCAGGTGCAAGTTTTCAGCACCACAGCACAACAGCAATACCACCCCCTTCTGCCCTCCTCAGGGCTTCTCTTTGTGAACCACTTTTTCTTCCTTTTCAGCTCCATGCTGAACAACCCCAAGCAGCTAATCTGATTATGCTAATTTGTACTTCATGAACCCAAAGACTGTAAGGGGATCTGTGGAGGGTGAGCTGGGTTGGGGATGAGGGTTGTGAGGACAGGAGAAAGGCTATGGGGGGGATGGGGGGGGGGGGCGCACAGACAATAGGTTCAAGTAAGTTAACAAAAAAAGCTGTCTGTATTGCCAAACAAAGCACACTCTGGGTAACCCCTTGCTGCTCTTGACAATTTAGAGTGTCCCAAACTGGCCTGTGCTACTGACCAGAAAAGGGAGCACAGAGAATATACAATGAAGGGGCACAATGAGAAGTCTGTTTCCTGCTGAATGTTGCTTTTCTTTCTCCTTAACTAATCCTTGCCAGAATCTAGTAGTTGAAGTATGGTCCACAAATTATTAGTTGAATGGTAACTATGGCACTAGACAGCTTCTGAGCACATACAACCTCATCTGTCCAACTAGACTGATGCTGCACTTGAAATTTATTGAATAATGGACAGTGACATTGAAGAGACAGACTCACAGCTCTAAATATGCATCCTCTTTCTGCAGGAGCTGACAGTGTAACCCAACATGATTTTACCAACATTACCTTTGCTAGAATTCATAAGGAAACAGTCTTGAGAGGAAACACAAGAAGGAAACATGGAAAATTTGTTTTCAAGATTAAAACAACCCTATGATAGAGTTTTGGCAATCACAGAACTGGCTATATTTCCAGGGCCCCCCATGAATCATCTGGTCCAGCCCCCTGCTCAAAATGATCTAGAGCTGCCTACCCAGGATCAACCTCTCCTTCTATGCAAGGTGCTCCAGTCCCTTAATCATCCTTGCGGCCCTCTACTGCACTTTTTCCAGTTAGTCCATGTCTCTCTTGGACTGGGAAGCCCAGAAATGGACACAAAACTCCAGATGTGGCCTCACCACTGCTGAAGAGAAGGGATGGATCAAGTCCCTCTACTCATTTGCAGGACCTGGATTGCTCCTTGGAATACTGGTATGGGTACAGGATCAAGACTATATGTTAGTTTGAGATAGCTCCAAGGATAGTGTAAGCAGTAACAACTCTACCACTGCCTCTGCTGAGTATGTCTGTCACAAACCAGAAGTGCATTTTGTCTTTCAAACTGGAAGTTGTTGGAGAGAGGTACCTTGTTTCCACACATAATAAAAGCATTGTCTATATGTACACGCCTGTAGAGATGATAAGGCAGAGAAGGGGGCATTACAACACTTTCAGAGATGGGCTTGAACTTGGTGTCCATAAAACAATGGTGTATGTTGTTTACTAGCCAAATACATACAGGGAATATTAACTGTTTCCTTAATGACCATTTTTTGTTCTGTGCTCCTTTCAGGCAGAAATTCAGAAGGTTAGTTTCTGAGAGACAATTCCTGCCTCTGATGAAGACAAATAATTTGCTATAGAGAGGAAAAAGGGAAAATAGAAGAAAGACATTTACTTTGCACTCCACCTTAAATAGGACAAGTCCCTTTCTTATCCAGAGCTGACTATCTGCTCAGTCCTGCAGCCCTAAGCAGAGTTATTTCAGGACACCATTTCACGAAAGCAAATGGAGGAGGAAAAATTACTGTCTTAAAGCTGTTGTCTCAGGTCCAGTCTTGGGTTCAGCTGCATTTGCATTATGTTTCAGAGAGGGGATTACATGTAGTTTATTTGATAGGGTAGAAAATATGCAGTACCTTTCCAGCATTGCTCTTTCATATCAGAGATCTCAGCTGCTGAATGTGTAGTGCATTATAATGCACATATCAGAATTTAACAAAACTAGCTCAAAATAACGTTGAGTGGAGCAACAAAGCAAAAGAGCAGAAAAAAAATATCAGAAACATAAGATTAATATCTTAAATCCAGTTAGAAAGAGTATGCTTTTTGAAATTACCACGTGCTGATTGGAGTCTCTATGTTCATAATATGCATGGAAATGTCACTTGCTTTTCTTTTTTCCCCTGCAAAGCAGTGAAGTTTATCAGATGTGAGCCAAACCAAACAGTATTTTTATGAACTGTGTTATGTTATACATAAATACATTTGATTAAACAAATAGCTTGAAATCTGAGACAATTAGTATTCCCACATTCTAACCTCCCTAAAGGCCACATTTCTGAAGGTATTGGAACACCTAAAATCCACGGATATATAATGAACTTTAAGGACCTGGGCTTCTGCCCTACTGATGCATCTAACAGTGAAAAGTAAGTGCATGCAGGAAGACTTACTGCACAGTAGTCTGAGGCATGCTGATTTGTATTGTATGAGGTCTTACTGTATCCTTTCTTCCCTTCTACAGCAGGTCTTGAATGAGATCAGACTGGTGAGGATTTGACAAAGGAGATAGAGTAAGTAGCACAATCTAGAGAAGAAAGTCTTGCTCTGTCACCTTGTCTTTCTTCTGACCTGAGAAACCTGAAGGACCTTGCTTAGGCCACTGCTTTTCCTGACTTTATGTTTATGCCCATAGTGAGTTATACCAAGCAAAGATGTTCCTCTTGCTGTGTATAGATAGGGAGTTTAATGCAATGGGCTTTGGACTCATTTGAAACTCCTAAGTAATATTTTTTTCACATAATATTAATACTGTAACAGTTACAGTAACAGGAATCTATAAAGAATGTATTCTCAACCACTGTTGACAGTAAGCTTGAAACCAGCTAACAGTTATTATTAATGACTGGATTTTTCCAGAAGAAAAACCTGAGAAGTTGGTTGAAGTAGGCCCACAGCTTTCAGACCCAGAACAGACTCTTATGTGGACAAAGTGGGGCAGGTCAATAAACTACAATGATAGTTGTGTAGAGATGAAAGGTACAGAAGACGTATTGAGCACACACCTTCAGGAATCATGCATATAATGAGAGAAAAGAGAGGCTGCCTAGTGCTTCAGGTCTGAACCACAAGTCAATACAATGGTTAAATGTTCAACCAGAGAACAGCAACACTGCGGCACTCCTGTGTGCCATTGCCTCAGCCCATGTGCATGCTGAAGGAGAGTCATGACTGTTAATGAAAGACATCTTTGAACCTTGATTCGACCAACAGAGTACCTGAATTTGTTTCAGTCCTGTGAACTAAGCATCTAGTGATACACTTAATGACGCATTTGGGAGATAAAAAAGTAAGAGAACAAGCCCACTCCCAAAATCAGTTCTGTTCAAAGAGTGTACTCTTCAGGAACAAGATGCTAAGAAGTGGTTTAACCCAACACTAAAACCTAAGCAAGGATGAAAAGAACTGAGCATTCAGGAGTCCACTGGGCATTTCTAGAAGAGCTACAACCCTGCAGACTGTAATTTTTGTACAGGATATCTCTACCACCTGAATCAAGTGGTGGTATCCACCTGAGATCTATGCGAAATCATGACTCAGTTAACTGCTGCAGCAAAGATACAAAATACATGGAGTAACTCAGGAACCCGAAGCACATGCTTCGCCTAACTGTGTGAACATAACCTAAGGTATCTCCTAGGGAGCTCCTAGACGGAGCCAGCAGCACTGGCTACAAGCTGCTCCAGTCCCCAGTCCCAGGCTTCACCTAGGAATCAAACAGTGATGCTGTTCTAAAGGTTGTAGAAGAGAAATTTTAAATGGATTCTTAAATACTTGTGAGACTCTAATCTGGTGTGAAGTAGGAGGAGTCTGAGGTGGATGTAATTCTAACTGATGCTACTTAAACACTTCTATTTCTCCACTTTGCAATCTACATTATAAAAATAAACTGAAGTAATATTGTGTTAGGAGATAAATGGAAGTGTGAACTTCCTGTTACTTATTTTCTCAGCTAAATTTTCAAAGCACTTCAGCAAACAAGTTCATAGAAAAACCTGAAAAAAGATAGGAGAAGGTGACCTGCTGGAGGAAGATTGTGGAAAAGGAGGAGTAACAGTAGTGAAACACAAAGTTGGAGGGTATGCAGAGGTAAAGGTGAGGCCTCAGTATGTAAGTGTTCACTGAAACCATGCATGAATAAGGCGGCAAAGATGGGATGAACAGGCAGATTCTCAGAGAGAGATGGGAGACTTAGAGGTGTGCTAAGCTGTGACTAAAACTAAGGTTGGCATGGAGAAAGCAAGAAAGTCAGGGAAACTGGGAATGTGATAATTGTGAGAAGTGACACTGAAAGAAATAGGCAAGGTTGGAAAATATATGGTGCTAAAGAGAGAGGGGAGAGAAGAAAATCTACTAGAAGATCAAAGTAAGTAGGTTGAGGGTGTTAAGAGGGTGTTGGAAAACAGGGAAATATGAAAGAGGCAGAAAACTAACAGGCACAGTGGGAACTGGATTAAAAGAAGATAAATAGTGTAGCGGATGACAACAAATCACAAACATGGCAGGATGAGAGCAGACAACGGGAATGTCCATTTTCATTTGTTAAAAAGATTACTATTTCACCTGTCTTGATTCTGATGCATAAAAGTGCGTTTGAGATCTCCTAAGACATTTTAATAAATTTAATAATCCATAAAATAGGGATATTTCTAATTTCCTAATCTGGGAAGTGGAATACAGATGTATGAGTTTTGAGGCATACTGATGACTAAAGAATTCCTCCTTTTTTTTCCCTAAGGCACCAACTTTGAACTCCAGGTCAATGTGTGTAGGATCCCAGACATTACAAAATAAAATACTAAATAAACATATCCTACACTTAGCAGCAACTTCACCAGCCATGCATCTATGCTAGTTACACAGATCTTTTCAAACACTAAATTAGCATAATTGCCATATGAGATGAACACAACAAATGGACCATGTATGACAGCTCTAGTTCACGTTATCCAGAGGTTACGTAAGATTGAGGAAGTAATGGATTATTGATGTCATGCTCTGTGGAGATTAAATATGTGGACACGTACCTACTTTGAAACCAACTCTCTTCATTGCTTCTTTCTTTGTTACTGTCAGCTGTTATGTGGTAGTTTCAGCTTTCCCTAGAATGGCCCAAGAACCACTATTTATCCAGGATCAGTTACGACATGCAGCGGGGCAGCCATCAGGAGCAGCTGACAGGCACATAACATCCTAGACTTTCACAGCTGTTTCAGAAGTACAAATGCAGCAATTTCATGAAGAGCTGGAATGTTTTCTAAAGCAAATTGCACTAATTTATCAGCATCCTCTTGGAAAGAACAACTAATTCTGCCAGAAAGTATGCTGGTGCATGTGGAAGTTGCGTAGCTAAATCAGTATGTGTCTACAGAGGGTTTTTTTAAGGTCATGCTAACATTCCTTTGGCAAGAGAGTCATTCAAGCTTCTGCTTTGTTTTCCTATTGAGCTTTATGCTCATGCAAGACAGCAGAATAATAATCAGTCTACCTTTAATTTTTTATATGCATATGCTCAGCTCTTTTTATTAGCCTGTGTCATGGTTTAAGCCTAGCCGTAAATCAGCCATGCAGTAGCTAGCTCACTCTCCCCCACCTCCCCTTCCTCCCCCCCAGCTCCTGGAGGGATGGGGAGGTGAATCGAAAGAATGTAACTCCCATGGGTTGAGATAACAGCAGTCCAGTAACTAAGGTATAACACAAACCACTGCTGCTACCAACAATAATAATAATGACAAGGGAAATAATAAGAGAAGAGAATATAACCGCTCACCAACCGCCGACCGATACCCAGCCCGATCGAGCACTGATCAGTCCCTGCTGGCAACTGCTCCCAGTTTATATAGCGGGCATGATGTGCTGTGGTATGGAATACGCCTTTGGTCAGTTTGGGTCAGGTGTCCTGTCTCTGCTTCCTCCCAGCTTTCCCTCCTCCCTTGCAGAACATGAGGCTCAGAAAGTCCTTGGTCAGAGTAAACATCACTGAACAGCAGCTGAAAACATCGGCGTTATCAGTGCTGCTCCCAGGCCAAAAGTCAAAAATACAGCACTGTACCAGCTACTAAGAAGGAGAAAAATGACTGCTACTGCTGAACCCAGGAAAGCCTACTCCTAAGAAATGAAGAATGGGGTATCTGTTCTTCCAGTTTGAAATCAGAAAAACACAAAAAATTGTGTCACACACACATAATATCCCTAGCTTACACATTAATACCAGCTTCTTACACTGCAGCAGTTCTCAGCATCAGCATATTTGGTCCAAGGACGAACAGGGTTATTTCAGGGGTGCTTATATCCTTTGTTACCTTTAAATTATTCCTTAAATATCCAGGACAGCTGGAAAATCAATGGCCAATTTCAAGTTTTCTTATTTGTTACTTCTGTTACACAGACTGTGTTCCTTGATCTGATTTCTCTTTGCTGGGTTCCTCTGTCCTACGCTCTGCTAAGACGCTACCCTGAGTGCACAAAAAACTCAGGAATCTCTCCCTGGTTATCAGCAAAATTTGAGAAACTGCTATTCTTATACCCTGCTGCTGGTGGAGACAGAAAACTCACCAGACCTCCCTTTTAGTTTAGCTGCGTCAGTTTACCTACATTTCCCACCTAACTGTTGTGAAGGTAGCTTGTGGAGATCCAGTTTCACACTAGCTATCTATGCTTTGGAAAGCAATGCTTCGGGTGCATTAAGGACCCCTGGAAGAGGATGCAGCATTTATTTGAGGACTGAGTAAAGATTCAGATAGCTATTGCCAACATGCTACACGATATCACTGGCAGCAATATCACTGCTGGCACTTTAGAGAACTTAGGTGTACCTATATGAGTAGCAAGCATGCCAGCAGCTGCAGTGCAGACATTGCCATCAGGTGAAACATGTTGCTGGCACAAATTATGATTTACTTTTGTATCAGTATCGAGTCATTGCTCTCATTGCCGTTTTCATTTCTCTCCCTGTCCTTCTATGATCACACATAAGGTAGTCTGAACCACGTCTTTCTAACAGTGAACCTGATGCCACTCAGAGGGAATAAAACAGTACTGCAAGGAGTAGAAATTAGCATTTCTACAGCCTATGGGAAGAGGATCACTACATTGTATAAAACTCTGTCAGTAACTCTCCTGCCGTTGCAGTTGTGTAGACACATATCACACTGTTCAGTGGGAAACAAAATGATGCTGAACTGATTTCTGCCAGAGAATGCAGTTTACTTATTTATTATGTCTCACTGTCTGTCAACGTGGCAAAGCAGTATTCTGCTCCAGAAAACAAACTGTGGTTTCCATGTCTGCACATAAGCACAACAAAATAAGAACTAGAAATGCTAGTAATATGACTAGTAAGAGATCACTTTGGTTAAATCTTGACCTCTTCATGTAGATAAAATGCATGATGGAAATGTCTGGAAAATAGAGACTGGGTGTAAGTATACGGCAAAAGTGTTAGGGAGAAAACAAATCACTGGACAAACAGAAGGGAAGAAGCATTAAGAAAAAGGAGAACTTATTCTGTGAATATGCAGGTAAGAAGAAAATAAATTAAAAGAATGGCTTACTCTTCATGGCAAGGTAAAACTATACTGGGAAAAATTAAGGTGCTTTCTATCTTTCCCTGCATAAACCTTTTATGAAGAATGATGCTCCAGTTATTCCAGTTATCCCATGAAATTAATTCTTGGTAGGCAAAGAACAAGTTTGAAAGAACTTACAGAAGTTGTGTGTTTTCAGATGATTTTGTCTGATTAATTACACTACACTGTGCAAATCTTGAAGCCATTAACAGCTCTTTTCACCACCTTGTGGAAATTGAATGGAAAAGGCAAAAAGTTGTGCCTTTCTCTAGTAGAAAATCAGCCTAAGTCAAACTTAACTTGTATTCCAAGGGGGAAAAAGAAAAGAAAAAAAAGGTATGCTGAAAAAAATTAGAAGAGCAACAAACCCCTAACATGGTCCATCGAGAACATCGTCACACCAATGTAATTTAATTCTATCACCAGTCTTGTGGCCAAAGAAAACACAGATGTCATGTATCTCAGACTTACTAGACACCTGATAAAAGTTCCACTTGAGAAGTTCATGTGCAAACTGGTTTTACTGAAAATACTGTAGAAATGATGCAAAACTGGTTGGAAAGCTACTTGTATAAAACAAAACTGTTAACAATGGCCTTCGTTATCAAAATGGGTGTCCTCAACATAAGAAAGACATGGAGCTGTTGGATCAAGTTCAGAGGACATGAGGATGATAAAGGAGCTGGAGCAATCCCCATGTGAAGACAGGCTGAGAAAGTTGGGGCTGTACAGCCCGGACAAAAGGCTGAGTGGAGACCTCATAGCAGCCTTCCAGTATCTGAAGGGGGCCTGCAAGGATGCTAGGGAGGGACTCTTCATTAGTGACTGTAGTGATAGGACAAGGGGTAATGGGTTAAAACTTAAACAGGAGAAGTTCAGGTTAGATGTACTGTGAGGGTGGTGAGGTACTGGAACAGGTTGCCCAAAGAAGTGGTAAATGCTCCATCTCTGCCAGTGTTCAAGGCCAGGCTGGACAGAGCCTTGAGCAACACGGTCTAGTGTGAGATGTCCCTACCCATGGCAGGAGGGCTGGAACTCGATGATCCTAAAAGGTCCTTTACAACCCAAAGCATTCTGTGATTCGATGTAAAGATGTATTAAAAGGGTTTCTGCTGCGGTCTGACCAGCGTCTAGTACACACTAATACCCCAGTAATTATTAGGCAGGTGATAAGCATCATATCTACCCGGGAAAGACCACATGTTCCACGCGGTAGAGCACCCACGCTGGTAACCCCAACGCACTCGGCTACTCAAAGAAACACTCCCCTCTCACCGTCCTCCGGCTGCCGGAATGGGGACAACCGCCCCGCCCCGCCGCTGACGGCGGCCGACGGGGATCAAGCTTCCGCTGGGGCGGCCGGCGTCGCCGCCGCGTTTTGTGGGTGTTTCGCGGTCCTCCGTCTCACAGTCGCCCGGCAATGGAGCTGTGGCAGGTGCCGCTGCTCTTCTCGCGTCTGCCCATGTTCCCATTCTTCGACCTGGCGCACTATGTGGCCTCCGTCATGGCGCTGAAGGAGCAGCGGGGTGAGCGGTCGGCGTGGCGGGACGGGACGGAACTGCCCCCCGCTCCCTAGTGTTCCCCTGTCGTCCTCCTGTGTTTCCCCGTGTCTCCCGCCGTGCTCCCTCGTGTGTTCCCCTCCGTGCACCCCGGCTGGCCCAGGCCAGAGGCTGGGGACCATCTTGCTGTCCTAGTCCCGGGTGGGCAAGGGTGGCCACCGCGCAAGATGGCGGGGGGCACCTGAGGGGAGCCAAGGTGCCGGGAGCAGCTGTGGCCTTTGGGGACCGGCGTTTGCCGCTGGGTCTCTGCGGGAACCGCAGCTGTCTCCGGCATCTTTAACCTAGAAAATGCTGGAGAAGTTTGGACTTTTTTTTCCTCACAACCTTTGAATTGTATTTGTTTTTAATGAGGGCGAGTGGCTAAAGCTGTTACTGTGCGTACACTCACAAAATCCCAAGTGGTTTGTGTTTCGTTTGATGTAGCGAGAGGTTTGTCAGCGCTCCTCGTGGCCTCCGAAGTTACACCCCTGTGTGAGTTTCAGCTTTGCACGCATATCTGCTGCCTTGGCTCAGCTAGTGCTGCTCCCCGCACCAGAATCCGGGTCTCTTCTCTCAGCCCCTAAGCGTGCAAATGAGATTGTCTGCAGTCTTCATTGTCTGTCTGTCCATAAATAATGTCTGACTGGCTGCAGAAGCCACATAGGAAGCCTCCTGCTGAACTTTCCTTGCTTTCTCAGGACTAGAGGCACTGATGAAAACGGCCAAGAGTTTTGCTGGAAACCTTTTTGCAGTTGAAAGTTTTGAAAGTTTTAAAAGTTACAAGAATAAAAGGGCTGAACCTGTCTGAAGTTAGGATTTTGCTTGCAGAGGATAAATGCAGATCACAAGCCAGTAACTTGTTTTCAGGTGTTACATCTGGGAGGTGAGAGGAGAAGTTCTCAACTAATAGGTTTATATAATTCACATGCCCTGGATATGCAGGAAGCTCTTAAGGCAATTCTGTCTCCTAGGAAACATAGCTGGGAAGTCCAATGGGCAGGCTGTGTGTTAGCAACTTTTCACATTGTGAAATTAAATTGGGAAAGCTTTTCACTCCCAGTAATAGGATTTTGGATTTTGTATGAGTGCACATAATGGCCCGTCAATCTCTACGTCATCTTTTCTAGAAAATCTTTTGCACTGTGGTTGTTAAGCCCAAGTCTGTTTTGGTTTTTTATTGTCATAGAGACTAGCCTTGTTTTAACATTTAGAATAAGTACCTGTGATGTGGCTTTGGACACTTACAGTAACTCTGCATCACAGCTGATAAATGTGTTGGAAACCAAGCTGGCTTTCAGGATTATAGTGCAGATTTGGGAGCTCTTTTTAAGGCTCTGTGCTGTTTGTTTAGTGTGAGCGTGTTTTTCTGTCCTTTTCTACACTTGTCAAGGTGAATGTATGCTTCCTGCTAAATAAATGCACTTGGCAGATGTGAAGACTGATACAAAATGCTTATGCATGCTAGCATGTTCACGAAATTTTGTTACTACTGCTGAATCTGTTCCTGGGTGCTGACTTGGAGCATTGTGTATTATAACTGTTCCATTAAAAAAGGGACTTCCTGTCTTAGGGTATTTGACATTGTCATGCATTTCCTTTAAGCTTTCCTCTGGAATGAACACACTTAAAAGACCAGTATGAGAGAAGTGACTCTGCTTTGCTAGATTCAGGATAGCTTTGTGGAGGCAGGGTTTCTGGACAGTAGAATTGCTGTCAGAAGTCCGGTCAGATCTGTGCCGATAATTTTTTTTATCTTCTTGACTGAATAGTTGGAAAGTTCAGAACTCTTGAGTAATCTCTAATACTTTGAATTAATAGCTGTGATTCAGGTGACTGCATGCTGATCTTCTGCTCACTTGCAAGTAGCTCAAACTGAACCTTAAATTGTAACTGAAAAAACAGTCATTTTGAAATACTCAAGATGGATCTGTTATAATCGAATACTTTCTGTAGGCATCGCTGTATATTCTTTCTGGAAACTTAAAACAGTAGCTATATTTCATGGGGTAATAACTGGATTACCTTGGTTGGTGATACAAGAAGTATGTGTTCAAGTCAGAGCCATGTTTGTTTTTGATTTGGAGAAAACTCCAGGAACAAACTTGCCAACAAAGTTTTCTAGTTGACAAGCAGGTACTCTTTATTATGGCGCCGGAAGACACGGGGGATAACTCCTCCTAACGTGCGTCCACGTATTGCTACACAAACAGTCCTTATATAGCTACGGAGCATACATACATATTCATGAGGCTACATATAGATTATATCATTTTCCAGAAAGTTCCCCACATGCGTACAAAAATGTGGTGGTGGTGGTCTCTGAGGGTCGTTTACTTCTTCCAGCAATCTTCATCACTGCTGGCAGCCTTTGAAGCACATGCAGTAGATGCTTATACCAGCTTAATCGGTTCGTTAACACCACAGACATAATAATCATCCCATCCTCCTGCTTATCAGTTAGTTTAACTGCAGCCTATCCTGGTCCCCTGCCTTTCCAGATACTCCCTGTCTTTAAGTCTTGTTCTTCTAGCCTGTTTTTCTTACACTCATTTTGTACTAAGGTCATAAAGGCCTAAACTACGTCAACTCCAGCAGTTTATCTTATGCAAGGATTCTCAGTATGTTCTCTAGCTGTACTCTATATTTTTTTTTCTGTATATCATGCATCTCAGTAATTTTCCATTATTCCTGTTACAAAGCCATCAGACTTAACATTACTTAAAATTGATTCTAAAAGTTCATACATTTCATTTTGTAATTTTGTACCCCCCCCATCTCATTTTATCCTAGATTACTGGTCTCATTAAAATACCAACCCTCACCCACCCCACTTAAAATTGGATTAGGGTATTTGTATCATGAATGGACTCACACTAACTGGGACTTTACCAGTCCTAAATGGCTAAAAGCTGAATTTTCCTGCTCACTTGGGAGTGCTGGCAAACTACAGCATAGATAGCCAATATGGAACCATATCATAGAATCAACTGGAATCATAGAATCATAGAATAGTTAGGTTTGGAAAGGATCTTAAGATCATCTAGTTCCAGCTTCCCCTGCCATGGGAAAAGACCTTTAAGATCGTCAAGTCCAGCCATTACCCCATGACTGCCAAGGCCACCACCAAATCGTGTCACTGAGGGTCTCATCTACATGTTTTTTTGAACACTTCCAGGGATGGTGATTTCACCACTTCCGTAGGCAGGCTATTCTAATGCCTGAGCACCCTTTTGGTGAAGAATTTTTTCGTGATATCCAGTCTAAGCCTTCCCTTGTGCAGCTTGAGGCCATTACCTCTTGTCCTGTCGGTTGGTACTGGAGAGAAGAGGCTGACCCGCACCTCACTGCAACCTCCTTTCAGGTAGTTATAGAGAGTGGTAAGGTCCTCTCTGAGCCTTCTCGTCTCCAGACTAAACACTCCCAGTTCTCTTAGCCGCTTCTCATCACACTTGTGCTCCAGGCCCTTCACCAACTTTGTTGCTCTTCTCTGGACCTGCTCCAGAACCTCAGTGTCTTTCTTGTAGTGAGGAACCCAGAACTGAGCACAGGATTCGAGGTACGGCCTCACCAATGCCAAGTACAGGGGAATGATCACTGCACTGGCACTGCTGGCCACACTATTGCTGATACAGGCCTGGATGCCATTGGCCTTCTTGGCTGCCTGAGCACAAGCTGGCTTGTGTTCAGCTCTATCAGTCAGCACCCCCAGGGCCTTTTCCATGAAGCAGCTTTCCAGCCACTCTTCCCCAAGCCTGGGGCGTTGCATGTGGTTGTTGTGGCTCAAATGCAGAACCTGCCACTTTGCCTTGTTGCTTTTCCACATGTTGTTTTCCACATGATCTAAACTATGAGTTTTGGTTATTTGGGATTGCTTAGGAGTTGCTCATTTGTGACTCTGGTCAGTTGTAGAACTGGCAATTTTTGGGAATTTTATTTTTTTTGGGACAGGAACAGCAGAAGTTGTTCATATTTGCAAGGAATGTGCTGGTTTTGTTCTTGCAAGTTTTCTATTAATTGATTCTGATGATTTGAAGAGAATTATTTTTGCTTTGGTTTTGTTTGGGTATTTTTTGGCATAGGTCTGCTAAATTAAATCTATCTGTAAATCCTTTCACTTAATTGATGTTATTATTTATAGTTCAGCAGGGTTGCTAGAAAAAACTTCTATATGTTCTTCTGTTTTGCTGTTTAATTGTGTATGGGTGTATGTTCCTGATTGCCTACTTGGAACCTTTTGGAAAGATTAACGCAGATCTTACCCTGCTGACAGAAATAGTTTGCTGGCAAGAGTTTGGTTTTTTTTTTACTATTGTGTAGAAACAATGTTTAAAACTATATTCAACAACAGTCTTTGCATTTGAAACCTTATCTTTCCTTTCTAAAGGATACCATTTGCACAGCTAACGGCCTTTTGGCAGATCATGTTTCTCATAGTTCTGTCATGCCTCGTTAGTTTTACAGGATGCATCAGAGGACAAATATAAATGACCACTTGTTTAAAAATACGTGACCCACTTAAAACTGAGTTTGTTTTCTGAAAGGTTACATCCCAGTCATAATTTAATTACCAAAGCTAAGATAAGCTTTAAATTGGGTTCAGCATTTTTTGTCTCATTGCCTTCTAAGTTGATTATGTTCCTTGTTGGAAAGAAGGTATGAATTGTTAAATATGGCATTTGAGCCAAGAAAATTCTAACATTGACCAACAGAAAGATCTTGGAAGTCCAGTAAAGTCTCTTGTTCTTTTATACATAATAGCTTAATGAATAAATTAAGCTTTGTTTATGCGTGCTTTGTTGTGGAGCTTGTTCATAGAGAGCAATCTGTAATAATAATAGTAATTCCTGTCTGTGTCCTCTGAACTGCAGCCACTTGCTGCTATTTATGGGGAAAAGGAGGAGTGGAAAAGTGGCGATGTTGAAAGGCAGGAGAATGGATTTGAAAAGAGAGCAAATACATAACTAATTTTAGAACAACTGCAACATTTCATTTTTTTTTTTTTTTTAATCTGGCCTTTGGTATAGGAAGTGAAAAATCACATAAATATTTTAACGAAGTATGGGGGAGAGAAGCAAAGTTGTTTGTCCGGAGTTAAAGCTTGTGCATGGCACAACTGATCTATTGGCAGTACTCCCCAATTCCAGCCCGTGTTCCCTTTGTGATTTACAGTCACTGCCTTTGTTAGCCAGGTTTTCTCATTGTCCTGTAAACTTTGGGATATTTCTTCTCAATATTCTTTTACTTAGAAGAATAAAAGGTCACTATGTAATATAGTGCCACAGCAGCATTTAGTGGAATTACTCAACAGAGTACTGACAAACATGGGGTTGGGTATTCTCTTGTTGCATCAAAAGGAATTTAGTCCTTTCAAGCTAAAGTAGGTATATAGCAATACTTGTGTCCATGTCATCAAACAGAGAGTTAATACACATGAGAAGTAACCTACTGTAGTTCTTTTGGATCAGTGAGACTCTCCTTGATATAGTTTTGCCTGTTTTTTTTTTTTTTGTGTGTGCAATGGCTGTCAGCATTTTTTTTTTTTTACCTTTTTTTTTTTTTTGAGGAAGCCTCCATGTAGTAAGCATGAACTGTTACTGTACTGCAGGTGTCTTACCCTTTTTAAATATGTTGGTGAAAATAGATCCACATTCATTTATACTGGATCTAGATGTAATGGCCTGCTTTATATTTTTACTTTTGCAGTTAAGTAACATTAGCATGCTTTAAAATTTTCTCCTGTTCAATGTTATGCATGCAAACAGTTGGTAGCTACTTTGGAGAAGGGATAGTATGCAATAACAAAGCTTATCATGACCGACTTGGAGCACGTGGTACTGCAGTATGGAAAATATATTGCACAATAGTTAAAAAAAATCAGATGTTATTTTATATTCAGATATTCTGTTGTACTTATGAGTGCTCGTTTTTTAAAAATTAGCTGTTACATAGGAATTTAGATAGTGCTGGAATACGTGATAGCTACGTCACCGCTAAAACTCGAACAACCATGTTAATACTCTTGTATGAAGTGAATTATATTGAGAGTGCTGTATTTTCTCTGATCTGTTTGAGGTTTCATCTTTGGTTAGAAGCTCTTTTTCCCACAGAAATGCCTGAAAAAACAAAAGCTTCTCCTCTGAATTGGGAACTTATGTCAAACTGCATTTTGGGGCAAACACTAGGTTTCATCTCTGCTTTTGTGAACTTCAGCCTTTGGACTGTGGAGACTAGTTCAGCAAACAGAGCTTTGCATATGCATAAAGGGTAAATTTTGGCAACACTGCACTTTTGAAATAGAAGGAAATAGTCAAAACAATTTCTTGAGAATATTTCTGGCTTTGAGTAAGTGTTGTTTCCCCCTGAAACTGGTTAAGGCTTCTGATTGCCCTCAGCATAATCTTTTAATATAGAATACTCTTTTGATATAGTTCAATTGTAATTTAAAAAATTAATTCATGTCAAAGATAACAAACTAATCTGTGAAGCTTTTAGTAACAAAGGAAACTTAGATGTGTTATTATGGCTTCAGGTGACCTTTTTTCTGTGTTCAGGATAGCAGGTGAAACTAGTTAATAATTGTTTTGGATGCTGCTTTCATTTTGGTCAGCAGACACAGTGGGGTGTTATGATGAAAAGGGAAAACAATGACCCTGGATTCAAAAAGCAGGGACGGAATTTGTAGAATAGCCACCCAAAAGTAATCAATACCAATCCGATCTAGGTCAGCAAAGCCACTTGTGTATTTTTAATACGAATTTGAAAGCAACTATTAATTTATGCTAGATTATTTACAATGAGACCTCTTACCCATGCTCCAAAAGCTTTTTATTCTTGGTAGCCAGATAGTTAATAAACCAGCCCACAAAAGATGTTCCGAGTACACAACGTGTGTCAGTCTTTCACTTTTATTTATTTAATTTCACTTATGCATATTCTTAAGTCAGTGTACTCTGAAATTTGTATTTCTGAAGACTTTTTGTGTGAAAACTTATGGAATTCTTCAGGATTTTTCATTACCTAGAGGAACCATACTGGACTGAATGATTTGAAAAATACTGAATTTTATAACATGGTGTGATTCTCAATTGTTTTTATACAATTTCTATTTATGCATCTTTTACCTTTGTTTCAGGAGCTGTGGAAGTGTCAGTCCGAAGTCCAATTGCCTGCTGGTTTAGTGCTATGCTTCACTGCTTTGGTGGTTCAGTTTTGTCTTCATTGATGCTTGCGGAACCTCCAGTAGGATTTCTGGCAAAGGGCACAAATATTCTACTGGCATCTTCAGTCTGGTAAGCAGCCACAATTTAGTTAGAAGAGTAGTATTTATTCTGATGAAACTATACTTTGTAAACTGATATACCATCAAGCTTCCACATAAATCAGAAGATTAACTTAAAAATATTATGGATTTGGTTGCTGTCTCTTCATCCAGAAAGTCAGTGCAGCAGAATAACTATTATGATCCTGTTCTATACGAATAAAATGCTCATGAGGGAGCAACTCTTACGGGCTGTGTATGAGATGCTAGTCACTAGACTAACCTTTTTGTAGTATTCCTAGTTCAACAGCTGAATAACGTTGGAATAACGTGGACATTTCTGGATATAGGTAAGTCATAAATGTAGTCTAGTTTTTTAGCAGTAGCTCTTGAAGACCAGAACCTGGCTGATATAAAAATTTGGAACTTTCCTGTAACCTGGGGTCTAAGACACAGATCTTCTTTCCTTTTCTCTAGTTTCTGCTTCTGCTTCCTGACATCTTTTTCTATTTTATTTTTTTTTTCTCTCTACTCTATATTTTTCCCAAATGGACGTGCCTTGTAGTGGAAGGCAATAGGGATCTGAATGAGAAGTCATGTATGTGAACAAGGCAGCAATTCGGCCTGTTCTGGAATTTAAAAAAAGCACTGGAAGTTCATATAAACGTTGCCTTCCAGTGGAGTTCATTTGTTACAGAAAGCGATCTTTGAAGAAACCCTCAAACTTAACAAAATTGGTGAGCAGTAGTGGCTTTTTGAATTTAAAAATCTCAATTCCTATCTTCAAAGAGTGTTATCTGCTTGAAATCCTTTAGTATCTGTTCTTTGTAGCTGCTTAGGTTTTATAATTGCATATTTATTTAAAATGAAAGTCTATGTGTCTGTGTGTATCTTGTCTTCGGGTCTTCATGTTGCAATGGAAGCTGACAGATTTCATTTAGGCAAATTGGCAGAATGAATAATGTGCAATATATGGTGTAGTATTAATAAAGCTTACAAAATCTGCTTATGATTCATGTTAGTCTGATGTGGGCAATGCTGCTGGTTATTTTAAGAAATAACACAAGTCATGGGTACACATAAACAGAACACGGGTTCTGTTGAACTTGACTTTGCCAAATGGGATCTGCTGTGCAAAAATAATCCTCATGGATTATTCTGTGCACTGATATGAATGACTGTTACGGGTTCGGCTTCCCCCCCCGTAGAGTCTCATGTTACACCGGGAAAGAGAGAAAAGCTGGGGGAGGGCAGACAGGGCGCCTGACCCGGGCTGACCAATGAAGTTATTCCATACTACAGCACGTCATGCCCAGGAGGTAGGATTCGGGGGCGGGGCTCTCGCAGCACGCGGTGTGGGGAGCGGCGCGGTCTCTCTCTCGCGCCCCGGGGTCTCTGGAGCGGCGCGCGGTCTGGGGAGCGGCGCGCGGTCTCTCGGCTCGGTCGAGCGGCGAAACGGTTGTATCCTCGCTCTTTGTATTTACTTTGTCATTATTATTGGTGGTGGTGGTGGCAGTAGTGATTTGTATTGTATCTCAGTTACTGGACTGTTCTTATCTCAACCCGTGGGAGTTACATTTTCTTTGGTTCCTCTCCCCATTTCCCCCCCATCGGTGTGGGGGAGGGGGAGGGGGCGGAAAAGGAGGGAGAAGGGAAATTTACAGCTTAAACCACCACAGTTTTGGCGCCCAACGTGGGGCACTTAAGGGTTGAGATAAAGACAAAATAGCCACTCGTCACAATGCTGATTTACTGGCTCTCAAAAGTTGTTCCTCTGGTTCTCACAGGTTCAGTGTATGATACTTTACTTACAGCCGGTTCTTCTTAACGTTTTTCAGATCTGAGTTTTGGGTTAAGATTCTTGTTACATTATACTGTATGGCATGGATTGTTAATACAATAGACTCAGTGATCATGAAACTGACCCGTTTTGTGTTTCCAGTGTGGCCACCAACCCTATACTTTGGGAGGTATATAATGGAAGTTTTTAGCAATTACACATCTTTTTTCACCTCCTTGGGTGGTCAGCCTGTGAAGGAGACATTCTTTTGTGCTCCCAATGCCTCCACCAGGCCGTTTACAACACTATTTGAGAATTCTGAAGGTTTTGAATGTCCTTTAGATACCCTTGAGATCTGCCTGCTGGTGGTGACAGGAATTATCATGTTGGCACACATACTGAATATGTTGTACTCACAACTATTTAGTCTGGTCAGGAGAGTTAAGCAGAGTGGGGTGTGGGCCATGTCTGGGGTTAGACCACAATCCAGGATGGCCGAGAGATTTTCCCCAAGGCTGGACAGTCATGAGTGGCAGGGTGTGTGGATAGTATGGGCAAGTATCTAGGCCAGTGGGCCCCTCCAGTGCTTTGGAACTTCACCAATGAACAAATGCAAAACCCAGAAAAATTAGTAAAACATTTGAAGGAGGTGTGTGATCATTCTGGTCACACCAGAGATGGACAAATCATGGCAATGTGCTGGGGCTTCGCTTATGCTTACAGAGCCTTGTTTAACACTGTCCAGCATCTTCAACAGGAAAAAAATGTCTCTGGATCTGAGGGCGGAGTAATGGACAGTGCAGTTAATCCAGCTCCAAGTACAGCAGCTGCATCACCACGAGCGACAGGTACAGCCACGACTCGAACCCCCGTGACAAGTACGGCAGCTACCCAAACCACAGTGATAATCACCGCAGCTAAACCAGAGGACCAACTCATACCAATATCGGTTGCCCCTGTACGCAAGAGGAAAAACAAAGAAGAGGCAGGAAAGATGAACCAAGACAAAGAAACGTCACCACCTGGGACAGCATCTGACCAGGAGTTATTACCACATGATGAAGAAGAAGAAGAAAAGGAAGAGGTGACTTCTCGATCTCAGACCTCAACCGAGCTACGGAATATGTGAAAAGACTTTACCCGTCAGCCAGGGGAGCACATCATCACCTGGCTGCTCCGATGCTGGGACAATGAGGCTGATGGTCATGAACTAGAAGGTAGTGAAGCCAAACAGCTGGAATCACTTGCCAGGGAAGGGGGAATTGACAAAGCAATTGCAAGAGAGAAAAGGTCCCTCAGCCTTTGGAAGCGGCTCTTGGCAGCTGTGAAAGATAGGTTTCCATACAAGGATGATGTTATGAGTCGTTCGGCCAAGTGGACTACTCTGGAGAAAGGCATCCAGTCTCTGAGAGAATCGGCCATTGTAGAGATGATCTATATCACCAAGCCGAATGTTGGGGATATACGCATAGATCCAGATGAAGTCGAATGTACATGACCCATGTGGTGGAAATTTACACGAAATACACCCCAATCATATGCCCATTCATTGGCAACAATAACCTGGAGTGACATAAGACCACCAACAGTGGATGAAATGATTTATAAACTCCGAGAGTTTGAAGACGTTCTCACCCCTTCCATCATCTCAGCTGTGGAAAAACTGTCCCAGAACCTCCAACAATTGAGAGACGATCTATCCAGCTCCTCACGTGTACCAACACACGTCTCAGCTATTAACAGAAGGCGTCCCACTGTTCGAGAGAGAAGATATAGAAGTTATACACCACGGGCCACCCTATGATTTTACCTGCAGGATCATGGAGAAGATACGATGGAGTGGGATGGAAAGCCTACTTCAGTTTTGGAGGAGTGGGTGCAAGAACTGAAAAAAAGAGCAAAGGTCAAGTCTGATCACCCCATGAAGGCTGCGGCTTCAGTCTCTGGTGAGCAGGTTCCCAGATGGAGTGATTTAAGAGCAGATTTTACCTCGGCTCCTGTGATGAAGAAGAATGATCCATCTCTACAAGACGTGAGTGACCAATGTGATGACTACTAGAGGGGCCCCGCCTCCAGCCAGGTGGAGGTAGGGGACAATCGAACTTATTGGACTGTATGGATCAGATGGCCTGGCATATCAGTCCCACAGAAGTATAAGGCTCTAGTAGATACGGGTGCACAGTGTACTCTGATGCCATCAAGCTGTCAAGGGGTGGAACCTATTTCTATTTCTGGAGTGACAGGAGGATCCCAAGAGTTGACTGTACTGGAGGCTGAAATCAGCCTGACTGGGAGGGAATGGCAAAAACAACCCATTGTGACTGGTCCAGAGGCTCCATGTATCCTTGGCATAGATTACCTCAGGAGAGGGTACTTCAAAGACCCAAAAGGGTTGGGTCTTTTGGGTCCCCAAAAGGGATGGGCTTTTGGTATTGCTGCTTTGGAGATAGAGGAAGTGGAGCAGCTGTCCACCTTGCCTGGTCTCTCAGAGGATCCTTCTACTGTGGGGTTGCTGAAGGTCGAAGAACAACAAGTGCCAGTCGCAACCGCAACAGTGCACCGGCGGCAATATCGCACCAACCAAGGCTCCCTGATTCCCATCCATAAGCTGATCCGTAGATTGGAGAGTCAAGGAGTGATCAGTAGGATCCACTCACCCTTTAATAGCCCCATATGGCCAGTGCGAAAGTCTAATGGAGAGTGGAGACTAACAGTAGACTTTCGTGGCCTGAACGAAGTTACCCCATCCTTGAGTGCTGCCGTACCGGACATGCGAGAGCTTCAGTATGAACTTGAGTCAAAGGCAGCCAAGTGGTATGCCACGATTGACATTGCCAATGCTTTTTTCTCAATTCCTCTGGCAGCAGAGTGCAGGCCACAGTTCGCTTTTACTTGGAGGGGCGTCCAGTACACTTGGAACCGACTGCCCCAGGGGTGGAAACACAGCCCCACCATCTGCCATAGACTGATCCAGACTGCACTGGAACAGGGGCAAGCTCCAGAACACCTGCAATACATTGATGACATCATTGTGTGGGGTGATACAGCAGAAGTCTTTGAGAAAGGGAAGAAAATAATCCAGATCCTGCTGACAGCCGGTTTTGCCATAAAACGGAGTAAGGTCAAGGGACCTGCACAGGAGATTCAATTTTTGGGAATAAAATGGCAAGATGGACGCCGCCAGATCCCTACAGATGTGACCAACAAGATAACAGCAATGTCGCCACCAACTAATAAGAAAGAAACACAAGCTTTCTTGGGTGCTGTGGGGTTCTGGAGGATGCACATCCCGAATTACAGTTTGATTGTAAGCCCTCTCTATTATGTGACCCGGAAGAAAAATGATTTTAAATGGGACCCTGAGCAACAACAAGCCTTTGAGCAAATTAAACGTGAGCTAGTTCGTGCAGTAGCCCTCGGACCAGTCCGGACTGGGCCAGATGTTAAAAATGTACTGTACACCACAGCTGGGGAGAACGGTCCTACCTGAAGCCTCTGGCAGAAAGCTCCAGGGGAAACTCGAGGTCGACCCCTCGGCTTTTGGAGTCGGGGATACAAAGGATCTGAGGCCAGCTACACCCCAACTGAAAAAGAGATTGGCAGCCTATGAAGGGGTTCGAGCTGCTTCAGGAGTGATTGGCACTGAAGCACAGCTCCTCCTGGCACCCCGGTTGCCCATGCTGGGCTGGATGTTCAAAGGCAGGGTCTCCTCTCCACATCATGCAACTGATGCTACATGGAGTAAGTGGGCCGCACTAATTACACAACGAGCTCAAATAGGAAATCCCAGTCGTCCGGGAATTCTAGAAGTCATCGTGGACTGGCCAGAGGGCAAAGATTTTGGAACGTCACCAGAGGAGGAAGGAGTGATGCGTGCTGAAGAGGCCCCACCATATAATGAACTGTCAGAAAGTGAAAAGCAATATGCCTTGTTTACTGATGGGTCTTGTCGCATTGTGGGAAAGCACCGTAGATGGAAGGCAGCAGTATGGAGTCCTCAACGACAAGTTGCAGAAACTGCTGAAGGGGAGGGTGAATCGAGTCAGTTTGCAGAAGTGAAAGCCATCCAGCTGGCCGTGGACATTGCTGAACGAGAAAAGTGGCCAGTACTTTATCTCTATACTGACTCATGGATGGTGGCGAATGCCCTGTGGGGGTGGTTGCAGCAATGGAAGCAGAGCAACTGGCAACGCAGAGGTAAACCCATCTGGGCTGCTGCACTGTGGCAAGACATCGCTGCCCGAGTGCAAAACCTGGTGGTCAAAGTTCACCACGTAGATGCTCATGTACCCAAGAGTCGGGCTACTGAGGAACACCAGAACAACCAACAAGTGGATCAAGCTGCTAAGATTGAAGTGTCTCAGATGGACTTAGATTGGCAACATAAGGGTGAATTATTTTTGGCCCGGTGGGCCCACAACACTTGAGGCCATCAGGGCAGAGATGCAACATACAGATGGGCTCATGATCGAGGGGTGGACTTAACAATGGATACTATTGCCCAGGTTATTCATGACTGAAACATGTGCTGCAATTAAAAAAGCTAAACGGTTAAAGCCTCTTTGGTATGGAGGACGATGGCTGAAGTACAAATATGGGGAGGCTTGGCAGATTGATTATATCACACTCCCACCAACCTGCCAAGGCAAGCGTCATGTACTTACCATGGTGGAAGCAACCACCGGATGGCTGGAAACATACGCTGTGCCCCACGCCACTGCCCGAAACACTATCCTGGGCCTTGAGAAACAGATTTTGTGGCGACATGGCACACCAGAGAGAATTGAGTCAGACAATGGGACTCATTTCCGGAGCAGCCTGATAGATACTTGGGCCAAAGAGCATGGCATTGAATGGATATATCACATCCCCTACCATGCACCAGCCTCTGGGAAAATCGAATGATACAATGGGCTGTTAAAAACTACACTGAGAGCAATGGGTGGTGGGACTTTCAAACATTGGGATACACATTTATTAAAGGCCACCTGGTTGGTCAACACCAGAGGATCTGCCAACAGGGCTGGTCCCGCCCAGTCAGAACTTCTACATACTGTAGAGGGGGACAACGTTCCTGTGGTGCACATAAAGAATTTGCTGGGGAAGACAGTCTGGGTTATTCCTGCTTCAGGTAAAGGCAGACGCACTTGTGGGATTGCTTTTGCTCAGGGACCCGGGTATACTTGGTGGATAATGCGGGAAGATGGGGAAGTCTGATGTGTACCTCAAGGAGATTTGATTTTAGGAGAAAACAGCCAATGAACTCAATTGCATGCTGTTGCTTGTTATGTAATTTGTTTTTTTATAGCCCATCAACTAGATGTCTTCAAGTCATCTGCGACTGACCCTCAGACCATCATCCCAACAAAGAACGAACTTTGATGAAACCAGACGAGTTCTGCAGTAAAGGAACAATCAGCATCAGCAGGCAACCATCCAACACTGCGCACAGCCTCTCCTGCTCTGAGAGACTGTTACAAAAGGTGGAGCCTGACATCATGGACTGGGTGGACTCAGCAGCTTTATGGGGATTAGTCCAGGCACTAAGCGATTATATCTCTCCATCTGTGTGTGTGTGTGAATGTATATATATATATATATATATATATATATATGATGATATTTTGAAAATGTGGGATCTGGGCATGATGTGAATGGTATGGAATAAGGGGTGGATTGTTATGGGTTCAGCTCCCCTCCCCCCCCCCCCCCCCCCCCCGTAGAGTCCCATGTTACGCCGGGAAAGAGAGAAAAGCTGGGGGAGGGCAGACAGGGCGCCTGACCCGGGCTGACCAATGAGGTTATTCCATACCACAGCACATCATGCCCAGGAGGTAGGATTCAGGGGTGGGGCTCTTGCACCACACGGTCTCTCTCTCGCGCCACACAGCCTGGGGAGCGGCGCGCGGTCTCGGCTCCGTCGGGCGGCGAAACGGTTGTATCCTCTCCTTTTGTATTTACTTTGTCATTGTTATTGTTATTGGTGGTGGCAGTAGTGATTTGTATTGTATCTCAGTTACTGGACTGTTCTTATCTCAACCCGTGGGAGTTACATTTTCTTTGGTTCTTCTCCCCATTTCCCCCCCATCGGAGTTGGGGGGGGGGGGGCAGAAAAGGAGGGAGAAGGGAAATTTACAGCTTAAACCACCACAATGAGGAATTATGAATGTTATGAAACTTTTTAAGCTTCTAGTTTTACGAAGTTCTCTCTTCATGAGTATAATGACTTTTATTCTCTGTTCCAAATCATGTGAAATTAAATTACCAGGAAAACAAGAGGGGTTGTGCCATGCTTGAGAAATGCTCCTAAATAGTCTGTAGGACAGCGACATCTGCTGTTAGCAAGTGTTGCTAGCAGAAATTACAGGAAAAGATGCTGTGGGGCGACTGCAGTGCTCGGTTCAGTCGTTACCCTGTGCTTCATGGTCCTAAACCAACATACTGCAATTAAGACTGAGTAGTGGTATGTGTTGAGTTCTGGTTTAAGTGATTATTTGCAGTGGCCATTAAAATATGTGCTCTTGATACACAGAATCATAGAATGGTTTGGGTTGGAAAGGACCTTGAGATCATCCAGTTCCAACCCTCTTGCCATAGTCAGGAGTGCCTTACCCTAGACCATATTGCCCAAGGCTCTGTCTAGCGTGGCCTTGAATACTGCCAGGGGTGGAACATTTACCAGTTCTCTGGGGAACCTGTTCCAGTGCCTCACCACCCTCACAATAAAGAACTTCCTTATAATCTTTGACTTCATACCAGCTGAAGCTTGGTTGCCTACAAAGACAATTGGCTTTACAAAAAGAAAAAGGAAGAATATAAGTAGTTAAAAATTAAAGCTAAAACTTAACACAGAACAGTATTAGTTATTATGTAAATTCCAGTAAGTTTCTTGTATGTGAGAAATAGGCTTTTGCATGTTTCAGTCTGGGAGGTCTAGAAAGTGCTTTGGATGTTTGCAGCAGCAAGGTACTGTATCCACTGCAAAAAGAAGCAAATACAACTAGGACAGAGCTTCAGCTAAACTTTGCCTGTCTGGGGAGGAAGCTTCTTGGCATTCTGCTGTAAAGGATAAGTGTTTTGGTTTTTTTTTTGTTTGTTTTTTTTTTTTTTTTTCCCTTCCTGAAAGGAAAAACCCAAAAAACAAAACCAAACCAAGCCCCCAAACCCTGTGTGCTGTCCTGGTTTCTGATCTGTAACCATGAGGTGTAACTCTTCTTAGTTGTGGTGTCTGCTAGTAGTGCTAATGAAGTAAACTAGATATGAGAGGAGCATCTTTGATTGCAGCCTGAGTAAACAAGAGAAGGATACAGCCTTAGAAATTGTTGGTGGACAGGATTGAGCTCAGAAGCCTAAGCTGTAAGGCAAGTAGGTTTTTGTGGTTTTGGGTTTTGGTTTTTCTGTTGGTTCTCTTCTTTTTGTTTGTTGGTTTGGGTTTGGTTTTTGTTTGTTTGTTTGTTTAAGAAAATGAAAAGTTCCCTTCCCATCTTTTAAAGCATTTCTCTGCTTTTAATTAATTTTTACTCTCTTATTCATGTGCTGAAATGATCTAGATACTGAATCTTGAATATTTCTTGAGACCTTGAATTTTTCTGTGAGAACTGCCTTTTGTTTATAGTCAGATAAAATAAAACACCACATAATCTAATCTTCTAAAATTTACTGTCATCATCTTGTTAGCCATTTTTACTTTCTTTTTAAAGCAAGTTGATAAAAGATATTACATTTTGTGTACTGAGCTGCCAGTGCTTTGGAAAAGGAAATACGCTTGTAATTGGCAAGCTGGAAAAGCTAGAATTGGTGGTCACTAAGATGTGAAATGTGTTTGAAAACAGATGTACATTTCATCTAGCATGACATTAGCTAGCGGAGGCATTCTTCCTGAAACTAAATAATTCCTTGTATGTATCAATTTGAAAGCAGGGTGTAAGCATGTAATTTACCACCCTGATGTAGTCCTATTAAAAATAAACCCCAAACCAAACAAACAAGAAACCTCAACCAAACAAAAATTAAGCCACAAAAACCCAAATCACACAAAGTCAGTCAGGCACTAATTTAGTAATTTGAGTTATAAATACATTATATGTAAGCTATAAAACTATGTAAAATTTAAAGCTGTTTCTCATGTACTTTAATGGATTTTTCACAGGGACAATAGGTCAGTAAGAACAATTTCAAATAATGTATGATGATTTTGGTGCAAGAGCTCAAACATGCTCAAAAGCATTTCAAATTTGTTCTGTCTACCACACAAGAAAGTAAGTTACCAGTATTATATCATGTAATGCTAGTCATATTCCAAAAAATATCTTTAAAGGTTATTAGAAAGGGAAATCCTCATCAAAAGCATTTGAATGCCACTAATGGGTTTTCTCATAATTTGCAGGTATTTTGTGTTTTACTGCCCACAAGACTTGTTCTGTCGGTGCTTTGCCTTTCTGCCTCTTCGGCTTCTGGTTGCAGGAATGAAAGAAGTGACTAGGACTTGGAAGATAACAGGTGGCATTGCACATGCAGACAGTCACTTCAAAGATGCCTGGCTTGTCATGGTGGCCGTGGGCTGGGCCAGAGGTAACATGCATAACATTTTGTTTTGATGGGCTGTGATGTTTTGGAGTGGTATTTGAATGGCTAGCCCTTAAGCATAACTGTAACATCATTCCTTGCTGTGCTGGATACGATAGTCCTAATACAATCTGTTATCCCCTCAGGGGAAAAGCCTGTAGAGCAGTTTTTCTGCCTGGATTAAGAGTGACATTGAATGACTCGGGGAGTTTCATCTTATCCCTCCAGAAGGTCTTGTGAGGACTTGTAGGATGGGCAGTTGATGGTAATGAAGAAAGAGATAGCCCACGTAGCCTCAGAGCTATTACTAAAATTTTCCAACAGCATATTTCCTCAGAGCTTGCGTGTTTTCCCTGCGTGTGGCTGAAGGAGAGAACTTGTTACATTAGCTTTTTGAGTTGTAATATTAGTTGATTTTAAACATAGGAGTGAACCTTCTTAGAATGATAGAATCATGGAATGGTTAGAGTTGGAAAGGACCTTAAGATCATCTAGTTCCAACCCCCCTGCCATGGGCAGGGTCACCTCACACTAGAGCATGTTGTCCAAGGCTCTGTCCACCGTTGGCTTGAACACTGACAGGGGTGGAGTATTTACCACTTCTTTGTGCAACCTGTTCTGGTGCCTCACCACCCTCTTGGTAAAGAATTTCTTCCTTATATTTAATCTGAACTTAAATTCTCTACAGTGAAAACAATGCTTAAATTTGAACCCATTACCCCTTGTCCTGTTACTACAGCCCCTGATGAAGAGCCCTTCTCCAGCATCCTTGTAGGTCCCCTTCAGGTAATGAAAGGCTGCTATGAGGTCTCCATGCAGCCTTCTCTTCTCCAGGCTGAATAGCCCCAAATTCCTCAGCCTGTCTTCATACAGGAGGTGCTTCCACCGCCTGATCATCCTCATGGCCCTCCTCTGGACTTGCTCCAACAGCTCCATGTCCTTTTTATGTTGGGGACACTGGAACTGCACACAGTACTCCAAGTGAGGTCTCATGAGAGCAGAGGGGCAGGATCACCTCTTTCAACCTTCTGGTCATGCTTTTTTTGATGCAGCCCAGAATACTGTTGGTTTCTGGGCTGTGAGCACACACTGAAGCTGGCTCATATTCAGTTTCTCATCAACCAGCACCCCCAAGTCCTCCGCAGGGCTGCTCTGAATCTCATCTCCGCCCACCCTGTAGCTGTTCCTGGGATTGCCCCAACCCAGGTGTAGGGCCTTGCACTTGGCTTGGTTTAACTTCATGAGGTTGGCATGGTCCCACCTCTTGAGCATGTCAAGAGGCATCCAGATGCCTCTGGATGGCAACCCTTCCCTGTAGCATATCAACCGAACCACACAGCTTGGTGTTACAGCAAACTTGCTGAGGGCACACTCAATCCCACTGTCCATGTCACCAACAAAGATGTTGAACAGGATCGATCGCAACACTGAACCCTGAGAACCATCACTTGTTACCCGTCTCCAGTTGGGCATTGAGCCATTGACTGCAGCTCTCTGCATGTGGTCAACAGCTCAACAAGTGGTCTGTCCATCAAATTTATGTCCCTCCAGTTTAGAGACAAGGATGTCATGTGGAACACTATCACATACTTTGCACAAGTCCAGGTAAACAACATCAACTGCTCTGACCCTATCCATCCATTCTGTAACCTCATTGTAGAAGGCCACCAGATTGGTCAGACATGTTTTGACCTTAGTGAAGCCGTGTTGGGTGTCACCAACCACCTGTTTGTTTTTCATATGCCTTAGCATGATTTCCAGGGGAATCTGCTCCGTGATCCTGCCATAATTCTTGTCTGCCTGCTGTTTGAAATACTAATCTGGAAGCTACCCTCTTAGCAGCTGTATTTGTTGTCACATTAGAACCATTTCAGGAAGTAGTAGTGCAGATCTTGGGTTTTATTTGCTTGATTCTGTTCTTGGTTTGGAAAACAACAGGTGTTAATGTGATGATCTAACATTTTCTTTTCCCAGGTTATAATACAGATCAGTCATTGGCTAGAGTGTTCAACACATGCCCATGTCTTGTATTCTTCTAATGTACAATTACATATGCACTTATCTCACATAGAGTTTTTATAGTTTATAGAGACACTCTTTGTGCTTACATGATGATGTGAAGAATAGAATTATATAAGCTTCTCTGGAGATTTACTTTGGCAATTCAGGCATTTGCTTCCAGTGATGAGTGCAACAGTTCAGATGCTATCACATAAAGGTAAACCTGAGGTTCTCACTAAGTAGCTAAACCTCTGAGATTTCATGTCAGTTGCTCAGGTCACGCCTGTATGAAAGATTGGATTAGTCACTTTAAGTCTGAGCTTTGGGTGCCATGTTTGGCACCTGCTGTAACAAGTTTTGCTGGGTGCAATAATAGGTCATGCAGTAGTGGTAGCAGTCAGAGGAAGCTTATTGTAAATCTCTGTGGTTTCAGGAGCTGGTGGTGGCCTAATTTCCAACTTTGAGCAGCTGGTGAGAGGAGTATGGAAGCCTGAAACCAATGAACTACTGAAGATGTCCTAGTAAGTTTTCTAAAAAGTCTGCAACACCTTAACAATTGTTTTGCTAACTGCTTGTGCTGGCGCTCACTGTTAGTGTGGTTCAGATTAAAAGATATGTTTCTGTTCGATGCTTTGGTGTGTATCTTTGAGAGATTAGTGAGTTATCTTCATTAATTTTATTAGATGTTTTAATAATTTTAGGTTCACAGCACAAGAACACCAAATGGGAAAACAAGCCAACAAAAATTGTTTAGCAAAAAGGGGTATCAAGTCAGTAGGACTGACTGGAAAGCAGTTTTATAGGGACATGGTCTTCTATCCAGAATAAAAGGACAGTGGTACCAGAAGTATCCAAATGAAGTCTGCACTTTTGGTGCATGTTCTGAGCATCACTACGATGGCTTCCTTTAAGCATTGTCACTTTTACTTTCTTTGCCAGCACTGTTTCCTCCATAGATATCAGTTATTTGAGAAGTTGCACATTGGTTGGTCAATACAGCAAAAATGTACTGCAAAGTAGAAAATCTTACTTCTCTTGCAGAAGCAAAGAATGGGATTATTATATGTCTCCCAGTTTAGTTGGTGCAGTAAAATGAGAATTGAAGCAGGCTAGAAAGCTGCAAGCTATTATTGTAAGTCAAGATAAGCTCACTGTGGTAATTTTCTGAAATTCTTTTGATGTTTTCTATGTTACTCTCAGCAACTTAGAAATTACTTATTTTTTAAAGTTATCTTGCTTTTCTGCAGCCAGTCTTAGCAACAGAATAACAGAAGAGATATTTATAATGTTTCCTTTGGCAATATTTCAAGTTTTTATGGCTTTTGTTGGTTGTTGGCTTTTTCTGAAATGCCAGGTATTTGTAATTTCTCTCCCATTGACAGTGCCTAAGTTGCAGTCTTGAAAGCAAACTTCCAAAAGGAAGAAGACACTGTCAGTAATGGCACCGTAAACCCAAAAAATACAGGTGCGACACTAGAGCAACGCTTACTGACTGTGGCACTGTTTGTATATATTGTCCTTTTCCATGGTGGATGTGGTTCAGAGTAATTCAAAAAGGATTTTTAAAATTTTGTTTAATATGTGAAGCTTAAGAATATTAAACAGAAGTTACAAAGTTGAATGGATAAAACATCCTGCAAATGGATGAGATGCCTGTATACAGAGTTGGTTTTTTTTGGCTGAGCAGGAAGTTGATGCAGTAAATCTTGGAGTTACTGAACAGACGGTGAAGAATGTGTCTACACTGAGATGTTCTGTGATAACAGGAATGCCACCTGTACATGTCACATGTAGATGCAGATCAAGAAAGCACAGAATTTTTCTTCCAGTATATTAATGCTCTCTCTTCAGATGACTTCAGATAACTGATGAAAGTTCTCTTGTTTTCTGACTGTATATTGTCTCAAGGGGTTTACCACCACGGTGAAGATAGCTAGAATACGTAAATCTTTGCATGCTCATGTTAACACAGCTATGCTGGCAAAACCTGGTAACATAGGCCTGGCTCAGGTCAAGTGCAAGCTGACTACAACCCTGTAACTGCCAAATTGTCCAATTATTCTAAGCAGCCCCTTGGAATAGGGCTGAATATGAGAGGGACCTATTTTTAAGTGTAGTCCGAGCACTGCAAGCTTTGTGATTTAACTCTTTAGTAAGATATGTTGGGAGAGGAAGTAAGGGAGCAAACTGATGTATAAAATCTGAATAGAGGCACTGATTTGAGCAGAATTTGTCAAATGTATGTTTGCTGGGTGTGTAAAGTAGTGCTGAATTTGATGCTTGTCCATATTATGAACAGAAAGCATAGCAGTAGTATGTGTAAAGTGAGTCTTAGTTTAATCATAGACAGGTTTTGGACCTAGCAACTCTTACCAGAAGTTTTCATTAGTTCTATTTAGAAATAATTATTTTGCACACTAAGAACATTATTGTTTTCACTGTAGAGAAGAGAAATTAACTTATTTTCTTTTATTTCCAGCCCTGTGAAGGTAACTTTGATAGGAGCAGTTCTTTTCACCCTGCAACACAGCCAGTACTTGCCAATAGCAAGGCACAACCTTATGTTTTTATACACCATCTTTCTTGTTGTCTCCAAGGTAAGAGTGTGAAAGTGCTGCAAATAACTGAAGAACAGAAAATATTTTATTTCTTTATCTCACACAAAAAACATGCCCTCAAACATTCTACTGCAAGTTAAAATGCATGGTTCTGGGTGGGAAGGCTAGCTTCTACTGAAGTGTGAAATGTGTGTTTAGTCTTCTGTATGCGAGCAGAACAGAAGATCTGTTACTGACACTGTTGGCAGGGTGAGAGAGCAGGAAGGGAAAGAAAATAAAAACTCAGGAATTTGGAACCCAGCAGATGATATGCCAGACTTGTATGTCCATAAATCTCACACAAAGCTTATGCTTGTAGTAAGATACTTACCTGTTCTCTACATTTTTGCTAGCTGCTTCACACCTTCCTTGAATCTGTGCAATTGTCTGTGCTTTTGCAAAACAAGCCAACTAGGTTGTCATCTAGTTTAAAGTGTTTGCAACTAAGTGTTTGGGTGGGAAGAGAAAGTGTATCCAAACAACTTTGAAGTAGCTGTAACTACTTTTACAATAGAATAGATACTAGTTCTCTGTTGAATCCTTTAATCCCTCCAGTTTTTCATTTCCAGAATGATGCCTGTCTTCAGGATTATTAGTTAATAAGAAAGTGTAGTCTCTGTGTTAGTAGAAATCTGGTAATTTTAACAGCTTCAGAGTTGGTGCTGAAGAAACTGGAGACTGTCTTAAAATGGTGGTTGTTGGTCTTCTTTCTGTGAAGTAGCTGACAAGTTTAATTCTAGAGAAGTTAGGGTTCAGGGAGCCAAGGCTTCAAGCTGATGCTTGTAAGTCTCCACTTAACCCAGTAAAGGAGATGCTGGGAATAAAGAAGGAAAGGAATATTATTTTGGAAGTGAGAAATTACAGCTGTCTTCAGAAGCTGGCGGTCAGGCTGTACTGAAGGAAGTAAGTTCTTAAACTGGTTGTCATACTGACAAACAGGAACTTGAGCATCCACTGCAGTAATAAAGCAACAGTTGTGGACCTTACATACTGTAGTAGTATCTTGTTTTAGAAACTTTTCATGTCTTTGAAAACTGTAGAAGTGGTTGCCATATAAACTTGTCCGGTAACTGGATCTACAAAACAGATTATTCCATCCTAATTCTAAGTTACGTTTTCTAAGGCATTTCCACCTAATCCTCTCAACTTTGTGGAATGAGAATGGCTGGCTGGAATTTTAACCGAAGTCTGGCTGTGCGTATATATTTAGGTGCTTACACATTACATTCTTTCAGTTTAAACTGAAATAGCCACTCTGTTTACAATTTTTCAGTTTGAACAAGGTACACACACATAAAAGTTGTTCTTCACATTAATTGTATGACATTAAGTGTGATTTGCAATGATTTCAGTACACTGACATAGAAAATTTTTCGTGTGCATTGTTTGTATATAGCTTTCTGAAGAGAATAGGTCAGAAAGAAAGGCATTCTTTGATCAGTTCAAGCTAAAGCGAATGTGTTTCTGTTCTTGGTGGCATGGCCTCATGCTTGTGTAGAAAGTTAGAAATGCCATACATCTATTCAGCTTTTAACTTGTTTTCAATTGATGTGGAGTCATTAAAACTTGTAACTTGCTCCTTGTTCTTCATAGGTAACAATGATGCTGACAAGATCTGCAGCTTCTCCATTTGCTCCCCTTGAGGCTGCATTAGGTCATATGTTTTTTGGCCCGCAAAAGACACCATCCAAAATGAAGGGTGAAGGTGCTGCATCTTCCAATGGCTCTTCAGTCTGTGACCGATCTTCTGAACAGCACCATAATGGTGTTAAGAAAAGACAGGCAAAGAAAACAGAATAACTGGCTTAAAATCCTTGATGGTCATAACCTTTGAAGATGTTTGTATTTCAGATTAGGCTGGCTGAGAAATTTGTTTAAAGAAATGCATGTGAGGAGAGGATAGGACTGTATCCCGCTGTGTTGCTGTTTGCCTTTGGAACGTGTTTTGTAAGCTACTGTTCAGATGTCTAAATGCACACGTTGGATTTGTAAGTTAAAACCAACAAATTTTTATAATGGTTATAAGTTTACTACATTTTGTATTTATGATAACTTTAAATGCCTACATGCTAAAAAGATAGTTTCAAAATGCAACAAACAGCTTTGTTTTTTTTCTGATCTATCACTTGTTTCACCTCTTCCCTCTGCTCTTGCCCTTCACCTACCAATTCTTACGTTTCATTTGAATAGCATGGATTTTCACTGCCAGGTGTGCGTGATAGCAAGTACCAAATAAGGACATAATCTGAGTAAGGTTTAATCACATTGTGCTGTAAAACCATGAAAATATACTGAACTAATGCCTTTAGGAAAATAACTGAATTACTGTTGTAATTCACATTGCACTGGTCTAGATTTCTATATTTACTTAAGTAAATAATTTTCATATTTTTCTATTCTTTAAAAAAGATGGAATTATCTGGCACTTTTAAAAATCTTTACAGTTAACCAAGTAGAAACATTTAAGTGTTTTTGTTGTTGGCTTACTTTGACACTTTATTTGCAAACATTTGATACACAGCTGTTTTTCATGTTACATAGGGGATATACGTGTGGTTTGTACATATCTTTCAGTTTGACTGGGACTAGACAGCGCACCCTGCGCTTTTATCCAAGCATATGAATATTTTTTTCTCTTTAAAAGCCAAACTTCCTTTTAAAAAACAATACTGGACAGTACATTTGCCTTGTTTCTCATGAGTTCAGCCCTATTATGCCTGATATTAATAAATACCAGCACTAGTTTATAGCAACTACCTCTGGTGCTACTGGGGAAGAAGCCTGGCATCACTTGCAGAATTCTGGGGTTTTTGACCATGAGTCGGTTTACATGACACTAGGCCTGCTGGTGTCAGTTGGGGTATCCCTGTCTCAAAGGAGGGAAAGGAGCTTTGTGCAGGAAATTGCAGGGCTCATTGAAAGAGCTTTAAATTAGATTTAAAGGGGGAGAAGGATAAAATCAGGCTCACTAGAGAGAAGCCTGCAGGCAGCATGTCAGTGCTAGAGGACAGTGTGCTAGCAAGGTCATTCAGTCTGCTGTCTCTGTGGAGGTAGGGGATGGAAGATATGACAGCAAAGACACGAGAGTTATTGATGTGTTGGAAATCACAGAAGTGCCCAAGAATGGTCACATAGGGCCATCCTCATGTGCTGAAAGTAGAACAGGCTGCTCACAGAAGTGGAGTCACCATTCCCGGAGGTACTTAAAAGACATGTAGATGTGGTATTTAGGGACAGTGTTTAGTGGTGGACTTGGCAGTGTCAGGTTAATGGTTGGACTTGATCTTGAAGGTACTTTCCAACCTATATGAGTCTATGGTTCTGTAATATCAGAGGCACTGAAACTATTTATTTGCTGAAATCTGCCTCTTCTGGCTCACTGCATCTTTTTTCACAGGATGTGGAGCAGTCTTCAGTGGCATACACTTCAGAACTGAAACTTGGACATTTTAGAGATATTACATTTCATAAGAATAGAATCTTTTCAGAGGAATCCTTCATAGATGTGTCAATTTTTAGAATAAATTAAACTACTTTTAGAGAATTAGAGTATTTTTCCTCAGAGAATACTGCTTTGAAGAGTGTACTTCAGCAGGAGAAGGTAGTTTAATCTTTGTGCAGGTATGCCAAAGAGAATGTAGAGGCAGATCTGATTTGAAAAGACAAAGTTCTAGTTCCAGGTACATATCTAAATTTAGAAAAGCTGTCACCAGTGTTGTACTTAGAGGTAAAACCAAAAAGTACCCAAGAAATTTCGTGTGCCTGTCTAGTCACATTTCCATGATAGTGACCAAAACCATTGAGTCTCCTCAGGTTGGAATCCAACTTTATAGCAAAAGTGCTGTACCTTGAAAGCTAATATATATTTTTTTTTCAACAGAAAAGAACGAAAGAACCAAACCAACCAACCAAAAAAAACCCCAGTTCTTTGGACAAAATAGCAATCATTTTCCTGACATTATACACTGAAACTTGGTGTACAGTTACGTTTGTTACAGCTTGGAGTAGTTGCTTGTGAGGTGTCTCAGTTTTTTGTAGCTTTGTATTATGGATGCATGGATAAGGTTGAAGCTGCCAACTAACTAGTGATGATGATCAACAAGTTATTCAGCAAAATCAACAAAAGTTGTCTGTTCACAGTTTCTCAAACTCTTCTGGATTTTTTTTTAAAGCTGTAATTGTGTATACTAGATCTCAAGAACCATACAGAATTGGATTATAGTATGAAACTGTGTGGCACAACTGTGAAACACTGGCTTATAACTTGCTATTCTTAGCCCAGATAAATGTAAAAATATGCTTAGACTTATTCTAAGTTTACAATTTGAAGGAAGATATGTGGGTTTATATTAATTTTGGACTTAAAGACAACACTAAAAAAATAATTGTTTTTCTTGACTGAACACCTTAAGAGAAATACACATCACATTAAAGCTGTACTGTTGTGAGACAGAATGTAAGTTATGCTGAAGCAAATCCTGTTGTAAGAACCATGAAAACAAACCTTCATATTCAAAGATCTCACAGGCTTCTGAAGGACGGGTGCTCAAAAGAACTCCATAATGAATAGTTACATGCGAGTGTTCTAAAACGTGTTTTTTTATGACGCAAAAAAAGATACCTAGTTGCTCAGCGTTTAACCTGAATTCTGTAGGAGACTTTAATATGTCCAGAATGCCTTAAATAAACAGTTACTTCCTAGCTTTCATGCTGATAGTTCTGTGCCTCAGCTAAGCTTCTCTGTGCGAGATTGGTAAGAATTCCTTGTAATTGTTCTATTTGGTAAAGTGTGTCAGATTCAGCAGAACTGCATATGTGAACTATTTGGCTCTATCTGATTTTGTCATCAGCATGGTAAAATTGAAAGTAGTGCTCTTGTGCTAATATAAACTAAGGGTCGAAGGAGTTGTTTTATCAGCTCAGATCTCAGGCTGGAAGGGCCTATTCGTAATTAATCCAGTTGCTGTTCTGGGTCTTCATTTCCATTAAATATGCCAAATTTCTGTAAAAAGAAATACCTTAAGAAGTGATTCATGAACAGAACCAAAGTTGCTTTAGATGATAAATGCATTTGCTTTGCTCTTCTTTATTGTCTCAATTTCATTTTATTTGAAGTGAGTGGAGACAGGAGGATATCATACAGACAATGCCTTCATTTCCAGCTTGCTTCTTCAATGTTTTATTATACAAGACACAGTCGTTCAAGAATTCCAAGCATCTGTCTTCTGTAGGAATCTAAATTTGCTCAGTATAAGGGCTGTGCTGAAATCTAACATCTTTGAACAATCTACACAGTGAATGTTAGCTTGACTTGGAATGCATACTCTTAATTTATAAGGTGAAACCTCATTTCTAAGGTCTAAGTGAAGTCTTACAGAGAGTAGCAACAGAGAAGAAGCATTTGACACTAAGATGAGAATCAAAAATGTGTTGTAAATAGTAATTTGCATTTTTTCTGGTGAAACTGCCCTGTTAAGCAGTCAAATGCCTTTTGTGAAATGTGCTAAAATGTCCAGCAAGAAACAGATAGCGATATGAACACTGACAGAGAAATACATTAATATTCTCAGGCAAGAACAGCCGATTGTACACTGATGTGCAAGTGGGTTTTATCTACAATCAACAAGTAGAAAAAGATGGTAAAGTGCCATACCAAATAAAAACTGCTACAACCAAGTTTGGTCAGCTAGTGCATGTGTATGTCCCAACCACTTCTGTGAAGAAGGAACAGAATTGGTTGTCGGATGGAGATCAGTGATGAGGGGTGTCCCTTAGGAGTCCATGTTGTGTACTGGGACCCGTGCTGTTTAATATCTTAAACAATGATGTAATGGGATAGAGGGCATTCTCAGCAAATTTTCGGACAACACCAAGCTAAGTGGTGTGGTTGACACATCTGAGAGAAGGGATACCATCAGAGGGACCATGACAAGCTTGAGAAGTTGCCCCATGTTAGCCTCATGAATTTTAACAAGGCCAAGTGCACATCTTCTGAGTCAGGGCAGTTTCTGATATCTATACAGGCAGGGGAGAAAGGGGTTGAGAGGGGGGATTGGTCTCTGCCCTGTGGAGAAGGACTTGGGGCTGCTGGTGGATGAAAAGGTGGACATGAGCCAGCAATGTGCACTTGCAGCCCAGAAAGCCAGCTGTATGCTTTGCTGCATCCAAAGGATTGTGGCCAGCAGGTTGAGGGGGGTGATGCTGCCCCTCTGCTCTGGTGAGACCCTACCTGCAGTAGTGTGTCCAGCTCTTGAGTCCTCAGCACAGCAAAGACATGGACCTGTTGGAGCTAATCCAGAGTAGGGTCACAAAAATGATCAGAGGGCTGGAGCACTTCTGCTGTGGAGACAGGCTGAGAGTGTTGTGCTTGTTCAGTTCAGAGAAGAGAAGGCTCAGGTAGGACCTTTTTCAGTATGTAAAGGGGGTTTACAAGAAAGCTAGAGAGAGACTTTATTGTAAGGGTAATGGTTTCAAACTGAAAGAAGATAGATGAGAGGAATATAAGGAAGAATTTTTTTTAGGAAAAGGGTGGTGAAACACTTGAACAAGTTGCCCAAAGAGGTGGTATATGCCCCTTCCCTGCAAACATTCAAGGTCAGATTGGATGTGGCTCTGAGCAACCTGTTCTAGTTGAAGATGCCCCTGCTTATTGCAGAGGGGTTGAACTAGATGACCTTTATATGTCCCTTCCAACACAAACTATGATACTTTGATTCTACGAAGAAAAGTTTCTTTGTGTTGTCAAGGTGGTGGAGACAGCCTTACTGATCCTGGAAAGTGATGGTGCTGGTGTCATGTAGCTTTTATGAAAGGACCCTAAGAGCAAGAAATATGCATCTGCTGTACTGTCTTTGCATCTGTCTTTGGCTGAAATTTTAACAAGCTTTCTGGCATGCTTTTCCATGGTAAATCATATAAAAATTGTTCCTTATGATAGTCACTTCAATCAGAGTCACCTTTAGTTTAATCAGATTTTTATTCTCCCTTAAGAGAATTTATCAACCAGTAGAATATGAAGGCTGGATTAGACAGTCTTTTTTTTAGTTGGGCTTTTTGGGATGAATTTGGAATAAAATCCCTGAAAAATTTTTTTGATCTAAAACTCTTTGGTACGCATTCTGTTTTCTGAAAAGTACATGCATCTGGATCCTGGGATGTTTATGGAATTATATGGAAATGTTTTTGAGTGTCTCACTGGAATCTGAGTTTACCTTTAAGACACTTAACAAGAATGTTAATGCTTAGCAAGTTGAAGATGAAATTTATATGGTTCTGCTGTCACAGCGGGCTGAAAAATCCAAGGTGAAGGAACAAGTTTTGTTTTGGAAAGAGTATAGTTTCATGACAACTTCCCTCAAATGAGTAACTTCTGTTATTCAAATGTTTGTATGAAAACTTTGCTATCTTTATTTACTAGTCACTTGTCATGCAGCAAAGCTTGGTTCTGACTCTCCCAAAGTGAGCTGTTGTCCTGCAAAGGAGGTGATTTTTCTATGTTGTTTGCTTTCTAGCTCGTGAAAGCTTAAAATGGCGGAACAGGGGCTTAACGCTTTACTTGATATTTTGAAGTTGAGCCAAGGGAAAGTATGGAGCATGAGAGAGAGATCCATCCTTCTGAGCAGCTGTGTTTGTATTAATTTGGGCATGTTCTTTGGCTTCAGATCAATTATCCAATATATTTTTAGGCCCCTTTAATTCAGTATTGAAGCTCAAAACAAGGAGAGGTCCCTTACGAGATATGTTTAGCTCATAGCAGACCCCACCAGTGGCACTGAGAATCAGCAAGGATGTCAGGAAGAAGGATCACATGCTTCTTTTAATTGCCCTTTTAACAATAGCCTTTTATATCGGATTTGTGGATTTTAAAACTATTTTAGCTGTCAGAGTCTGACATTATGCAAAGAAGAGCTGGTGACCTTATCACCAGACTTGAATCTGAGTTTGAAGCAATGTTACATTTTGAAGATTTACATCCTCATAATTTGGGTATCCTCTCCTGTAACTAGTACACATATGCTTTATTTTCATACTGGACCTTCTGGATTAAAATGTTCAGGACCAGGTTGGATTCTTCTCCATCTCTCCCAAGTGTAATCCAGATGTCTTGTAATTGACTTTGGTTTAGAATTGTCTTGCCAATTCAATAGGTCCCTAGAAATCAAATTTGTTGATGTTTTTTCTCATTCACTTATCTCTACCTAAATGTCCTGCTTATTTCAGACTGAAGCTTTATGTGAGTAAAGTTGGCAGGAACTGGAACGAAACTGAGTTGAGAAGCTGAAACATAAAATCTTTAAAAAAATATTGCAATGCTGGTATCTATTAAGTAAGAACATACAGATGCCAAATGCTTAAGAGTTTACCAAAACCTAAAAAAAAAATGTGTGTTAAAAGGATATACTTAAGAAAAGCAGAGAAATTTCAGAAAACAAACCCATGCATTGCCTTTGAGAGAAGTCACTGTATACGGACACAGGAAACAAGTTTTAAATCATGCATTGTTGTGTATGTGTTCTCGTCCTCAAGTGCAAACTGGATGGATCACACAGTTAATGAGCTTCAGACCAAGCTGAAGCAAACGCAGAAAGAGATGGGACAAAGTGAAGTAGTTCCTGGAAATGCTACACAGTATGCTATTGCTACAGCAAGAGGAGGAAACCCAGTCTGCTGCCAGAAATGAACGAGGAGTATGGTTTTAACAGTAGAACAGCCTTATTGTTGCTGACCTTAGAGGTGACATGCTGCGTTTCTGAGTCTGTAGCTAGTCTGTATGGATGTCTATGAAATTAAAGCATCAATGCTGTAAGGAAAAGCAATGATTAAGAAGGTCAAGCTGTGTCAGACCCCTAGGGATGTGTTTAAAGTATGAACTACAAGAATGCGATCAGGCATTTCAGTTATTAATGAGATGTGCTTCTGAGATCTTTAAGCAGTGCTGATTTTTTTATTTTTTTATTTTTTTTTACGCAGGCTGAAAAGATGTGAAAAGTGGGATTAGGTCTGAACAGTTCATTAACGTCAGAAAAGAATAAATTAGGGTCTTGAACAAGATACTCCAGTAAAATGCATCTTTGCTTCTTGGTATGCTCTAAAATAGTCACATCAGGCAACACAGAATTTAACCACCTCTAGTGCGGGCAATAGGGAGCTTCTATTTTCTGCTCCAGGGCCATCAGACTGGCACAGATGCTAGATCTTATTTTCAGTGAAAGAGCAAGAAAATTTGTAAAAATAATAATAAATATAATAAAAAAATCAAGATTGCTATAGAGGAGAGAGGAGAACACTGACTATCACAAAGGTCTGTAAAATCAAAACTGAACCTGATGCGCATGGAATGATTTTCGCATAAAGCAGCAACTTCAAGTGAAACTGGTAGGTAACAGACCCTGTGTGAACCAAGAAAGAACTGCTACTTAAGTTGCACAATATATGATTAAGCTGTGGAACTCCTTGCCTCAGGCAGAAATGCTAGAAATGGAAAGCAATTAGATAACAGTTCTGACTCAGGTAGGCCTCATAGTGTTTTGTCAGATGGTGGAAGAGAATTATGGGTACATTATATAGTACATGGCTGACCTATTCTCAGATATTCACTGGTCATTTACTTCTGGCACACTCTTAGCAGACCCTGTTAGCCAAGGAAAGGTGCAGTCTCTTCCTACCAAAAATCATGCAGCTGAGGTCCCTGGAAAAATACAGAGATCAGCGTCTGGGAAGTTACAGGGATCGGCACATCTGGAGTGTGAAGGATTGGCTTCACCCTAGATAATCCACCTTCCACGACATGCTGTCTCCCCTACTAGGCAAAAAAAAGGCTGCTGGGATAGAGAGACCATTGTCCGATCCTGTGTTGCATTATTAATGTTTATATTTGCTTCTGAAAAGTGAGCCCTTGCTTTTTTAGTGTTTCCTCTCATAAAACAGAAGTAATTCTTTTGCCTTTCTGCAGTTCATTCTGTTATTTGTAGAATGCTTTCAGGAGCCCAGGTGAAAGAGTATTCTAGATGCATGAATTATTACTGTTAGCACTGAGCACACTTGTTTTGTTGAGGGCTTTTTTCAAGCTGAAAATGGGTTTGACTGATAGGAAACATATTTTCACAAGAAAACTATGCTGGTGGAAATTGTTTTTAACTCTGGGTAGCAAAGCCAATAAAGCTATTTTTCTCTAAAGAATCCATTTTGTTTTGTGAAAATTATTTCCCTCTTTAATCAGAAGTAGTATTATATATGGAATACTGATGTCAGAGAAAATGGTAAAAATGTTAAATAAACTGAATATGTTTTGGGGATAAGTAGTTTTCTCACTTGTATTCTATCCATTTGCTTTGGTATTGAGAGAAAATTTTCTTGGAAGCTGCCATTCAGAAACCAGACTTTGAGGTTAATGAAAATTTTCAGCAAATATCTCATCTCTGTGTAAAGTGCAGCCATCCTTTTTTATTTTTTTTTTTACAAGCTGAATACGATTTTGAAAGAATCATCATACTGCAGCTGGAAATCACCTGCGATAATATGGCATTCTGAAATCTTAGGTAGCGGGGAGAAAAATTCTTACCTTTCCAGGTGGTCATGTGGTAATATTACTGATGACTTGCAGGGATTGTTTAGGTTGCAGAAAAGGGTTTTATTCAAGACTCTGGTCGTAAAAGAGTTGCTGTTTTTTTTTAATTTTCTGATGTAAGCCCCATTAAAATAAGCATTGCTATCATGTTGGAGGGCCTCAGAAAGCTTCAGGCTGAAAAGAACCCCAAAAACTCAACAAAAGAAGAATGTCCTGTTTCTTTTCCCTTCGTAGAATCTTAGTGTCAGCAAGCTTGGAAAAAACCTTTAAAATCACCAAGTCAACCTTTACCCTGGGACTGCAAGTTCACCACTAAACTATGTCACTAAACTATTGAGTGCCAACTCATGCCAACTCGTCTACATGGTTTTTGAATGCTTCCAGGAACGGCATAAATGCATATAAGCTGCTCTGCTGATCTGGCCTCTAATGCTGGCACACCACCCCCTGGCTTATTCCTAGCATGCCTGGTTTTACTTCCCTCCCTCTTCCAAAGTAGTTTAAAGCCCTCTCAGTGAGCCCTCCTAGATCGTGCACTCCTTACTCTTTTGAGCTGGTGCTAAAAGCACCTGTTTAGGCCTATCACAGAATGCTATTAGTAGTGAGAGGGTACTGATTTTTTATCTTGTATGAACTCATGCATTCTACTTCTCTTTTTAAAAGAACAGAGCATCCCAAGCAAGGGGGAAAAGCATTTGTTTACCTGCCTTGTGGTTGATGTTATGGAAACATAAGCTCTCTGGAAAGAGAAAGCAAACTGGGAAAAGTGTTAAAACTGGCATGGATGCAGTGCTAAGCTTCTACCTTGGCCTTCTTCAGCAACCAGAAGGAACATCTGCAGCAGAGTAAGGTGAGTTTTCTTATTCTTTGGTCTGTGGTGCCCCATTCAAAGGTATTAACTGATGGTTGTCAAGACTGTGACTTGTATGAACAGCTACAAAATCTGGGAACCATCTTCCCAGGGAGTCAGGGTTGGGAGCTGTGTTTAGCACTAGCTGAATGTGAAGGTTGGCCTGGATATGAATGGTGAAAAGCCATGAATCACCCTCTATGGCTCTCTGGGTCTAGTTGGAGAACCTCACCTCTTATTGTATTTATCTTATGTTTATCGAATCTGGTCCTAGTTTGGACTCTACAGTTGGACTCAGTGGTCTTAAAGGTCTTCCAACCTAAATGATTCTATGAGTGTTACAAACCTCTCCTTTATTTGCCTGACGTGATTTTGCCTCATATTGTTATGAATGGTTAGTGGGCGTGCAGCAGTTTTGCTGCTCAGTGTGCTTCTTTTCACTCAAAAGTATGCTCTTTAATACAGCCAACAAATGCAGGACCGTTCAGCATGAAATTGGTGGGTCCGGCACCTCGAGTGTAACCCGTACAATAGCCTGAATTCTGTTGTTGAATTGTCTGGAAAGCTCGACATGGACAGTTTTGTTGTTATTTCCAAAGCTCTCTGCCAAAGGAATTACAGATAAACCATGAGAACACTTGAGTTAAAATCTCCTTTGGTATCTCCAACTGTGATGGCATTCCCATGGCAAAAAACATGAAGGACAGTTCTCTGGAGCCATTACAGTCTCCTCTATACATGCATGTTTGGGCACATTTTAAAGTCTGTTTCCTCAGCTATGAAATGTTCTTTGAGTGGTTGCATTCTGTTTTGTAAGCACTCTATTTAGGGCTTTTCCAACGTGTTTACTAGCCCATATGGATGCGCTGAGGATCCAGCTGGAGAATAGGCTTTGCTGTAGCAATTCCTGGCTCCACTTTACTGTGAACATCTTGGTACTCATAGGGATTTGAAGAGGTTAGAAGCACAGTGGGAAATGACGTCCACAGTTCCCGATGGCATGGACCAAAGCTGGATGCCTAAGTGTCCTTCAGAAAGTCTTCCTCTTTCTATTGAATGGGCATTTTTCTCTGCTGGTAATAAAGCCATGCTACTTCCATCAACACATACCACTGTTCTCATTTTACCCTTTTTCTCTGCTCGTTGTTTTCATCTAAAATGGTATTTAACCAAAAAATAGATTAAACTAACCTATTCTGAATGTGCAGTTTGCCTAGTTAAATGTATTCCAACTGATGAGCTGTAGCTTGTTAAGCTACGCCAGCCCTTTGTCCACACTATGACTGCTAGTTTTTTAATTGCCTGCTAAGTTTAAACTGTTCTTTCCACCTTGTCATGGTTATTTTCCTTTATCTCCTTTGACATTCACATTAAAATGTAACAATATTGTAATTATTTTTAAAGAGAATGAAATTACTTTTCAGACAACATAGGACATTGTTTTGTGGCATGCAGTAGCTCTATACTGCAAAATATGGGAGACGGGTACAAAAGGAATGTGAAAGCAAAGCCATGGGCCTGTAAACACACATGTTGATTTAAGAAGGGAGGTGTCATCTTGATGTTAACTGAGACAAATGTGAACCTGAAGATCAGTGTGTGGAGTAGGAGTGTACAGGTTTTTTGTGTCTTGGCTAAGACTCTGATGAAAGAGACCAGGTAGTCAATTACCCAGCATGGAAAGTATTACACTGCACAGATACACTTGTAGTCGTTAATTAGGACAACATGGATTAGAATGTGGGAAGTGTTATCCATGGAGTAACACTCCACCTGCGGTGACAAATACTTATCTTTCAGTGCTTACCTCATGATTGCCAATGTGTGGATTTTGCTGAGAAGCATGAGAGATGGTACACATGCCCTCTGAACTGTCTAAGTCCCGTGTAGGGGAGACGCTGAGCTTGAGGTGGTGGAGTACACCACTTAGCTGCTCTGTTGAGTTACGGAGGTATTCTCCACTCTTGTCTCTGCAGTTCTGGTACTCTCAGTATGCTGATGCTCAAGGAGAGGATGAGCCTGCAACTTGGTTCCTTGTTGGAGCAGAGTGTTTATCCTTGTGAGCTCTGTGTCACTTGTGCTCTCTGCACACATATCTTTGATGATGTCTTTTAACTTTTGTATTTGAAAATACATTAGAAAAAGCCCTGCTGTCTGGATTGTTTTTGGATTCTCATCCGTTCTGCCTTATTATTATTTTCAGCCACCATATTGGTTCTTCCTACAGCATTCCCATGGCCCTGAAAATAAGTGTATTAGTCTAGGCATTTCCAGCCTTGTCTGGCCAGCGGGCAGTAATACTGACAAAAGCAATGTACTTTGAGCAACACTGAGGTATCCCTGTCAGCTCTGAAAACAGAAGCAGAGAGCTTGGTTTAGCTTTTTAACTTGTCTGGCCACAAGCAATTGCGGAAGATGTTGCAAACAAGTGGTGATGGCTAGTCATGGAGAAAGGGAACCCTTATGCTAAACAGTGAAAGGCATTAAAGATATAGTAAAGCATGAGAGGCATTGCACTAGGCTTTGCACTAATATTTTTTTATATGCAGCAGTTGTGCTGCTGAAGCACGTTCATTAAGATTTCCGTATGTCACATCCTGGAATTGTAACAGGGCTTTGTAGCTGCTCAGTTTCCTTGCTGTCTGAGCACACATGCACAGCCTGAGAGACATCTGCTGGTGGAAGCTATTGTAGCATTTCGTATGAATACCAAATTTGAAACGCAGGCAGTCTAAACAGTAAAGACAGAGATGGCAGTAATATCACACATGGCAAGCAATTCAGAGAGTAGGAGATTAACAGAAAACTAGTAAGTACAGAGACAGATAACAAGTCCCATTTAAACAGCTGCCTAATTGTGTAAATGCACATTTTGCATTTACAGACAACTTCTGCCCGAGTTCAAAAGAAATGGGTATGTTCAGGCTCATGTTTAAGCAATTAAAAGGTACTTCGTGACCCATCTGAAAGGGTCAATATATTTTAAGATTTCTTGTTCTTTTTTGGTAAAAGGAGGGACTGATGTATACATGTATTTCCCAACAACCCTCAAAAAAAAAAAAAAAAAAAAAAGGAAAAACAACAAACAGTATTTGCTTTAAAGAAGCTGTGCTATAGTCCAAATTGCACGATGACCTAGTCCAAAAGCTGTCAGAATTTTTTTTCTTGACCAAAACTAGGAAACTATGATAGCAAAATAGCATGGAGGTCCTATTTTGAGGAACAAAAGCCTTGCATTTTACCTCCTGCATTTAAGTGGTAAGTTGCATCACAACAAAATAGGCAAGGTGAAAACCATCAACAGCAACATAGATCTAGTAGTTGATTTTCATGTTTGCTTATTTTTTACTTCAAAGGAAGAGGTTTGCATTAGAACAGAAACTCAAAATACAGCCAACCTGTCTCCAATCAGATATGCATGCAAAAGTACTGTTGCTTTCATTGAAACTCTGATGAAGGATAGAAAACTGCTCTATCAGAACTAGCTGAAGCATCACCAGAAATCAAAGATGTTCTGGAGGACAAGCATAAGGTCTTTGCTATGTTTCCCTCACAATACATTTTCAAAACAAGTCTCCTCCTGACAATGAGTATCTGGATATAAAAACAGCCTGTGAAAGCCTGTCTCCAGCAGCCGTTGTGCATCCCTGAAACTGGCAATGTTATACAAGTAACAGTCACCTTCTCTGTGCCTTCCCTTATGTATGGAAAATTTGCCATTGTTGAAGTCTATCTTTTGGGAAGTTCCAGAGGTAATTGTCTGGAGTTGACTTATGGTGCTTCTGTCAAAACAAATTAGTACTGTCAAAACAAATTAGTACTTCAGCAACTTCTTGGCCAGTTCCATGACAGTACTGAAATAGTTGACTGTCTTACACATCATCTGGCCTTACTTAGGAGGAATAACTCAAAGGTTTTTAAAAGCAAAATAGTTATCATTCTTCCATTGCTTCCTGCCAGAAAGTTCTTCCAGCCCAATTCAGGGGAATGAGCGTCTTTATTTTTCTCCCCATCAGCCTCTATTTATAGCTTATTAATATTGGAAAATCTGTGATAAGGAACAGGGAGAAGAATGGATTTTAGGACTTTAAGCTGAAATGTTTCGTTCAAGGGAAGCCTGAGTTGTTCCTGATTAAAAGGACAGCCTGATGGCAAAGCCTTGAGAGGAAGGCGTGTGCTGTGGTATACAGCTGAAGAGGGAAAGTGTTTGATTTCAGGAATAAATCTTCAGCGGACACAGAGGGTTCCTCATCCTTCCAAGTTGTTCATCTGGAGTCCAGAAGCCTTTCTTGGAGCTCCCTTTAAGATATGATGAAATTCCGCAGCCTGTGTTTGTGGTCAGATCCAGTGCTCTTTCTCCTCATTGCTCATGACAGTAGCTGCTGTGTGAGAAAATATTACTCAGCATCAGCAAGAAATAAACCATTTAATTAAATATAATTAAAACTGTGTTCCATCATGAGTTTATTTCCACACAACACATTTTCCCATAGTCATTTTATCCAGCGATGACTGAATCCCAGCTGGAGCAGGCTGGTAAAATTAATCCAAAGTCCTTGAAGTCAAGGTGATTTAAATGGCCAGGGATCTTTTTCCAAGGTTATCAGTTTAAAGGTATCTGGCACTTGGCCTTCAAACTCTGAGCTGCATAATCCTTATCTTGGTAAAGTCAGCAGTAATGTCCTCACTGACTTCAGCAGAAGTGGACCTTACGTCATTACTTCTCAGCTGTGGTCCTTTGAAGCATTTCACCCCCTACAGCATACAGCTATGTGTCAGATGTGATTATTTCATTGCTTGTTACCCAGGGTTTCTCTCATTTCCTTCTGCTTTTCAATTGCAAATGATATTTCACCTTCACTGTTTCATATTCTACCAGAATCTAATTTGAAATGCATTGGTCCTATTTACAGTTTTTAACGCTACTTATTCCTCCTGCTCCTTGTAATTTTCAATTCCACAGTCTGGGGCAGAATGTAAAAACATCTTTCCTAAAAGCGTGGTAGGTAGTACTTCATCTGGGAACTCAGTGGAGACAATGTCCAGTCACAAAATCTAAGTCTAGGTCCAAAGTTACTCAGAAATTTTGTCTGGGAGCTTGATTCCTTGTGGATTCTTATTAATAAAAAAAAAAAGGAATAAAATATTTAACTTTGGATTATGTTCTACAAATTTTCCTGAGCTACTGGTTTACAAGTTTGGGTGGTTGTTTTGAAATCATCCCTCTTCTCACTAAAAATAAATAAAGTAAATCAAGGTAAATAAAATACATCTGTGTTGCAAGACTCACTTAGAATGCAGCTGACAGGGCTGGCTGATCCCAGAGAAGACAGAGAATGGTGAAAGTAACTTTCTACTGCTGTTGTCACTTTGATTTGCATGTGTTCGTGAAAACATTCACTTCATGTACCAGTTATGCTTCCTTGTTAACTTTAATTAGAGGAGGCTTTGGCTCTGTGTCACCGTCTCTGGAATGGCTGTTCATGTTGTAACCTTCAAGAGTAAAGTGTGCATGTGTAATGTATAATATACACATATGCAAAGACTACTTGACTTAAAAATCAAGACATACCCTGGATTTTGTGAAATATTTAAAATAGAGGAACAAATGGTGGCTTCAGCTGTAGTCTGCTGGGTAGATGATGTCAGTAACAGATAAATTTGGCCTAATGCCTATATATTGTGATACTTAATATTTTTGGCAAGCCACATAAACAAATATTGTGGTATTATTCTTGGCAAGCAACATGAATACCACTCTTGCTTTATTCTGTTTGTCTCCACAAACATTTATGGCAAGTATTCATCACCAAATAAAATATGAGACCATGTACACTGCAAAACCCATTAGGTCATGTATTCTGGCACTCTGCTAGGCTGCAAGGTCTGCCACAAACTTGAGCTGCCCAAACTTGGCTGAGCTGCACATTACACTGACAGTATTTCCCATGCAATGTAAATCAGATACTCTTTTCCTTTTGTACACAGAGGTGTGTATTTGAGTGGGTAGCGGTGGTGTGGTACACTAGTCCTACCCTTGTGTACCTAACCAAGACCATGTGCATAAAATTAATGTTTAAAATATGCCTTTGTTAGATTTTTTACAAGCATTTACACCACTCTTGCATTCTTGTGCTTTTTTCCAATCCTTCCCTTGCCCACCAGCCAATGCTTTCTACCTTTTGCACAGCAGACCCCTAGTACCCAAGCACCTCAAGGACCTAATGACCTCTGCTGTTAGATCTATGCTAGAAGTTAACTGTCACAATGTCTCTTCTACAAACCCTTCTGGTCCCATGGTGTCCTCCTGCCCCACTGCTACTGCTGGCTCTCATCAGTTTAAAGTATCATCAATTGCCACAAGCAACAGCCTGTTCTTGAAATATCTTCCTGAGAAGTCTGAGATTTGGCTTCTCCATCAGTATCTTGTTCTCCAGATGATGGCTCTGGCATGCGTCCTTCAGTTATCGGAGCAAAGTCAAGGATTTTTGTGCATGCCGAAGCTCCTTTCCAGCAATGCGCTGGGGATGTAAATAGGAATCTGTCTGCAGGTCCCTTTTGATCCTGAAACTCCCAATAACCAACTGATGAATGGGAGGTAGTCACCTTAATATCTCTGTGGCTATGACACTCGATTATTAGGAATTACTGTGTCCTGGAATTTCAGATGGGCTGCACATGCAATGTACCTTAGCCTTGGCCTTCTAATTATCGAGCTTAACAAACCTCTAATGACCCAGATAATTAGTATACTCCACACACGGACTTGGTTGTTTTTCAGTGTTTCTCAGCAGTGCTTAGATGTCAAGTTTTGTGGAATCCATCCAGTGGAAGGAGTCCATCTAGCAACATGTGCCCTGCCTCTGTGATGAAGCCAGGAAGCGCCTACAGACAACCTGATGGCCAGATTAATTCTGCAGTAGGTTACTAATATGATCTTGAGGGCACTGCTAACAGACCAAGATACTGTTCAAAAGAAGTAAAAAAACGTACTGCCAGAAGTACTCTGATTACATTTTTTGTTATTAAAGTCTTTCTTTTCATTCACTTTTCTCTACGCTTTCCACATCAAAAATGAGCGTTTGCACCCTGGTAAATAAGTCTGAGAAAACTAACTATATTTGAGGTAGAGCTTGAAATATGTATGGAGGGAACTGTAAGAGGCAGTTACCTACAGTAATAGGTATTCTATTTGAGAACTGAGGGTTCTTCTTCCTGTGTTTCTAAGACACTGCTGTATGGACGCTGTAAGAACGCAAAGTATAAAAACATGCATGTACCTGCTGCAGTACTTTTGTGTACTTATAACTCTATTGTAGTGTAACAGCAAGACTGATAAATTTTTCTAACTTGTAATGGGTCTTGGCTGCACATAGCCATACATTTTCACCAGGAACCTTGGAGGATATGGAAGATGGAGGACAACATTGGAATATCTTGCCCATGCTACTGCCGTCCTTAGGTAATCACCTGGAACTGAGCATCGAGGGAACCCATCTGTTCTGCCGTGGCTGGAGGGGAATCGAGTACAGGTGGGTTCTCAGCTCCTCCAGTGCAGGTGGTAATGTGACAGAATTGTTTACACAAATCTTTCTGCACTTAGATGTACTATGACATGGTACAGAATTTTAAAAAGAATGCATGCAATAAAGATCCCAAAGATGGCTACTATCCAAAATTATTTCCCTTTATGTCTTGATATTAAGCCTGTGCTCTAATATGGCAGTTTATTATTGATAGATGCAAGTGTTGTTCATATTTAAAACAAGTGACAGTGGAGCACAGATACTTCTCTGTCAATTCGCTACTCCTGCAATGGTTAAGAGTTAAAGCTAAAAAGTTAGCTTTGTTTATGCCCCCTCTAACAATTGGTAATGGCGTTCATGGGAAATAACCTACTGGGCTAAGTTTCTCGCACTGATTCTGCTGACCTGGGCTTCATTTTGTTGAATTTGTTTTAGAATTTGGTTAGAATTTTGCACACTCTCCTCCTGTAAAAAACTCTTTCTGCATGGCAAATGGTCTGCCAGAGAACCTTCATGTGCCCACACACAGTATAGACGGCTGAAGGGCTTCTATTTGTTTCGAAGCTCGGGGCTGTTACTTCGAAAGACATGTATAAACAAGTACACCCGAAGCCAATCGAACTGAAGTATTTCGAGTACAACCGGTGCCACCCTGGCCTCCGAAGTCAATGCAGACCTGAACGCAGATGCTGAAAAGAGGGACCCGATGTCGGAAGCCATCCCAGGCACAACAGAGAAGCGGCAAACGCTTTGACAACCCCGTGCGGCGATTAACGCACTAACTTGCGGACCCAGGTAGCGAACGTCTGAAGGGACCGGGCATTTCTGAGGAGGGGGAAGACGGGCAGGGGCCGGGGCCGGGAAAGTCGGCATCCCAGCGAAAGCGCACAGAGACGCAGAGAGCAGCTTGGATCCCAAGTTCGGGCAGGGAACAGAGGACGCTTCGGGACGGCTGAGGAAGCGGCAGCGCACGGATACCGGGCCGAGGCGAGGAAGGAGGCTGGAGCGGGAGGGGAGAAGGGAGGCGGGCGCGGGAAAGCGCGCGCGCGCGGGCGCGCCCCCGCCAGGGCGGCGCCACGTGGCCGCGCCGCCGCGTGCCCGCCGGCAGGTGGCGCGCGCCCGCCTCTGCCGCCACCCACCCGCCCACCCGGCCGGCCGGTCCTGGTGCGTGGTGGCATGCCGGGCCCGGGGAAGGAACCGGGAACGGGGGAAGGGAAATGCCGCCGTGCACCTCCCCGCCGCTCCCGCCGGGAGCGAGCAAGCGTGCCGCCGCGCCCCGCCCGCCGCCGCCCCGTGCTGCGCGCCGCGGGAGCGGGTACCGACTTCCTTCCCGCTCCCTCCCTCCGTCTCTTTGTGCCTCCGCCGCGGCTCTTGGGCCGGGCGCAGCGCTGCGCGCCGTGTGGCGGTAGGGAGCTCCGCGCGTAGCGGCGGTCTCCGTGCCCGGGGGAGCCTGAACCCTTCCCCGGGGCGGCGGTCTGTCACCAGCGCCGATGAGAGCCCACCTGCAAAGCACGTGCTGCGCACCTACCCCACCGAGGGCGGGGAGCCGCCCGCCCGAGTCCGCCCCACGCAGGAGCACCTCCAATGCAAAGGCTGACGGTCACCCCCGCGCGGGTCCTGTTTCTCGCCGAGTTGTTTGAGGCTCGTGTGGTGGAATCTGAATTATTTTGGTCGCCCCCTTTTTTGTTTTGTATTCTAAAAATTTTCTTTTGCATGTTTTGATTTTTTTTTTTTTTTAAGCACATATTTAATTTCCTCACACTGAGTTGCTTCTTCTTGTACTGCATGACTTCAGACGCTGGTGCGTTTTCCTCCAGCCTGACGTGACTCCATACATGACTCCGTATTACAAGATGTGGCATTCCACTTTTCTTCAAAATTTCAAAAGATTTCAACAAGTTCTGCACTTTTTGAATTTTTTCTTTCGACTGTGCCAGTGACCCTTGGCTGGTCTACGTGAGCAAGCTGCAGACTGGAAAGGAGCTACTTGCACAAAGGCAATTACCTTTTCTGTACACGTTACACACAAACGCACATACTCTACATGTCCTGGAGAGGGTTTCTGCTGAGTTACACAAAGTTCTTCCCCTACTAACACATGTTCAACTGAATAGTTAGCTTTGACCTTCTGAGATTTCTCAGCAGACAAGCCCAAACATAAGGCAGCTGTCCAACAGCCTTTATCTTCTTTTGTTTAGGGATGTGGTGTTTTAAATCTATGAATAAGCAATGAGCATGGGTTTCAGTTCTGCAGAGTGAAGTTACAGTGGTAATGCCACCTGTCACTCACAATGTAACCTGTTCATAGGCATTGTCTTATAAATATGTACACAGCAGTAGTACTTGCAAGTCAGCTGGGTTTAGTTTATTTTGCATTAGCAATGTGTGATAGAGTAATTTTCCCAAAAAAGCTGATTTTGTAAATAGCTTAGGTCTCATGCTGAAGACTTATTGAAGGTGATGTTCACTGCTAAGTGCGTTGGCAGTTCTTGCTTATTCTTAATGACAAATTATTAATATAATATAGGCAAATACATCTTTTCAGCAGCTCCTTGTTTTTTTTTTTGCTGTTCTCTCTGGTGGTGTCCTTGTAAATTCAATTTCACAGGCACAATCTGTAACGCAGCAGGTGCCAAGTGTAGCCTTCTCATTTCATAGGATCCAACTAACTGTCTATGTGGGATTCATTTAAAGAGTAGCGCAGGCAGAAATGAAAAAACCCCTGTGTTTTTGTTGTCCAAAAAAAAGGATGCTTCTCAATTAGCTTGCCCTTGTAGCTTGTTCCATGGTTGTTTAAGAGCACCTACTACCATGCTTCTACGCAAGCTAGTTCTGAAGGCACTATAAACTCAATGGAGGAAACAGTTGTGTTATCTGTGAGTGTGGCCTTGCTTTTGCAGGTAAAGTTTTGTGGGTCAGGCCCAGATAGTTAATGGTGTGAAACCAAATGAACTTAGGCATCTGAATACCTTTGAGGATTTGGTCTTTGGTTCTTTATTGTGGTCTGTTATTAATACTCAAGAGCTTGGGCTATTAATTACTGTTTTGCAGATTGTCCGTGCCTTATGCCTATTGAATTGACCTATGTGTATGTCGTAGTCCTGCCACGAGGAAAGGAGCTATCTAACTCATTGCCTTTACACTTTTCCCTGATTTTTAGAGCGGATGTAGGTTAGTAGTCTTTCTATCCTGAGTGGTCTCATGGAAGTTTCCCTTGGGAAAGCCTTTGGGCAGATACACATCCATGATATGTCTGTGTGACATGAACTACCCCCACAGAAAACTCATTCTAATTGACATTGCAGTACTGATCGAGATGGGCTGATTGGTGGGGCTGAACTGCATTTTACCAGTGGGAAGGCTGTGCATCTGGAGTTCACATCTGCAGAGCTCAGATGCAGGGATCTGTACCTGAAGTTGGCAGAAGGAGGGATGAGCACAGCTGAGAGTGCCAGCACAATTAAAGCTGAAGAGAAGGGCACAGACAAAGAGAGAAGTGCTTAATGCCCATCAGCACCCTGTACTCTGCACCTGAGTACCAGATGAAGCAGGATCTGCTCTGAGCAGGGATTTGCACCAGGGTGGGAACCAACAGAGAACACAAAGGCTGCTTTAAATTTGGAGATTAAATTTTGAGCTTCTCTGTGTTTGACTGCCCTGATTCAGGTCCCACAACCACACCTATGGGCTCCAGTGTGTGACATGGCATAGGCGCCATAAAGAAGCTGCCTGCTGAGTGAGAAACACTCAAAAGACAGCCGGCTGAAAGCTTGTCTATACATGAAAACGTTGCAATCTTCCCTTCTTTCTGGAGTGCTGGTGATGGAATAAGGGCCTTGGACAGTGTCGTGGTTTAAGCCGTAGATTTCACTTCTTCCTCCTTTTCCACCCCCTCCCCCCACTCCGATGGGGGGGAAATGGGGAGAAGAACCAAAGAAAATGTAACTCCCACGGGTTGAGATAAGAACAGTCCAGTAACTAAGATACAATACAAATCACTACGGCCACCACCAATAACAATAATAATGACAAAGTAAATACAAAGGGAGAGGATACAACTGTTTTGCTGCCCGACCGAGCCGAGAGATCGCGCGCGGAGAGCCAGCGAGAGCCCGCCAAAACCCCACACTTCCAGGTTCCTCCCCCCTCCCCCCCCCCCGAATCCTACCTCTTGGGCGTGATGTGCTGTGGTATGGAATAACCTCATTGGTCAGCCCGGGTCAGGCGCCCTGTCCCACTTCCCCCTCTTTCCCGGAGTACCATGAGACTCTGCGGGGGGGGGGGGGGGGAAGTCGAACCCATAACAGACAGGTACTCCCAAAATCGTCTCCCAAGAAGCAATGCTTGTGGTTATTTTGAAATGAGCAGGGAGCTAGCTCTTGAAGTCAGCACAGTAGCAGGAGAAGGAAGCTGCTCCACTGTAGTTCAGAGCCTTTTATTCAGCAGGGTAATGATCAGTGACCTCTTAGAGACCTGTGTAGGGAATACAAAAGGCCTTTTAGCCATGAAAACTAGGATATGTGCGTGTGGGTAGGTGCGCTGATGGAAGTCGCTGGCTAGCATCACGCACATTTTAGTTGAACAATAACATATAAGATAGAGGAGAGACAGTGGGACACCCCAAAACCCAGGTTTTGTAGGTGTTGGACTGTCCTAAAGCTCATCTGATGCATGGGTTACTCCCTGCCACTTCTGAGGCCTAAAGAGTGTGGGGAGTAGGCTGCACTGGTGGCTAGAGGATGTGGCTGTAGTGGTGAAAAGTATTTGGCTGCTGAGCTGACAAAGGACTCTGGCATCCACTCTGCTTGCACTATTATTACCTTTTTAAAAAAGAAGTCATAAGTGACATTCCTAAAGTACCCAGAGAACACTGAATCATAGAATCAAGTAGGCTGGAAAAGACCTTTAAGATCATCAAGTCCAACCGTTACCCCAGGATTACCAAGACCACCACTAAACCTTGTCACTGAAGGCCTCACCTACATGGTTTCTGAACACTTCCAGGGATGATAATTCCACCACTTCCCTGGGCAGCTTGTTCCAGTGCTTGAGCACCCTTCCAGTGAAAAATTCTTTCTTATATCCAAACTAAATCTGTGGTGCAGCTTGAGGCCGTTTCCTCATGTCCTTCACTTGCTACTTGGGAGAAGAGACCAGCCACCTCCTTTGTCCACCTTCCTTTCAGGTTATTGCAGAGATCAGTAAGGTCCCCCCTGAGCTTTCTTGTCTCCAGACTCAACGCCCCCAGGTCCCTCAGCTGCTTCTCATCACACTTGTGCTCCAGGCCCTTCACCAACTTTGTTGCTTTCTCTGGACCTGCTCCAGAACCTCAATGTCTCTCTTGTAGTGGGGGGCCCAGAACTGAGCACAGGATTCGAGGTGCAACCTCATCAATGCAAGTACAGGGGGATGATCGCTGCGCTGGCCCTGCTGGCCACACTATTGCTGATACAGGCCTGGATGCCATTGGCCTTCTTGGCTGCCTGAGCACAAGGTGCTCATGTTCAGCCATCAATCAGCACCCCCAGGGCCTTTTCCATGAAGCAGCTTTCCAGCCATTCTTCCCCAAGCCTGGGGCGTTGCATGGGGTTGTTGTGGCCCAAGTGCAGGACTTGGCACTTTGCCTTTTTGAACCTCATACCACTGGCCACAGGCCATGGATCCAGCCTGTCCAGATCCCTCTGCCGAGCCTCCCAATCCTCCAGCAGATCAACACTCCCACCCCACCATCATCAGGAAACTTATTGAGGGTGTACTCGACCCCCTTACCCAGATCATTGATAAAGACATTAAGCAGCTCTGACCACAATACCAAGCCCTGTGGGATACCACTAATAACTGGTCCCTAACTAGATGTGGCACCATTTACCACCACTCTTTGGGCTCAGCCATCCATCCAGTTTTTTACCCAGTGAAGAATACACCTGTCCAGGCCATGAGCAGCCAATTTCTCCAGGAAAATGCTGTGGCAGACAGTGTCAAATGCTTTACTACACTCTGAATAGACAATGTCCACAGCCTTTCCCTCATCAACCAGGCAGGTCACCCTGTCACAGAAGGAGAGCAGGTTGGTCAAGCAGGACCTGCCCTTCATAACCCATGCTGACTCAGCCTGATCCCTCCATTTTCCAGTACGTGCTGTGTGATCACACTCAGGATGATCCGCTCCATTACCTTCCCTGGCATGGATGCCAGGCTGACAGGCCTGTAATTTCTGGGGCCCTCCTTCCTGCCCTTTTCGTAGAGAGGCGTCACATTGGCTAGCCTCCAGTCCTCTGGGACCTGCCATCTAGACCAGGACTGCTGATGGATGATGGAGAATGGCTTGGCAAGCTCTTCTGCCAGCTCTTTCAGCACTCTTAGGTGTAACCTGTCTGGCCCCATAGTCTTACGTAAGTCAAGTGGACCAGGAGGCCACTTGCCATTTCTTCCTTGATTGTGTGGACTTCAGTCAGCTCCCCATCTCTGTCATGCAATGCAGGGGACTGAATACGCTGGGGGTGGCTAGTGTGACTATGAAAGACTGAGGAAAGGGCAGTATTAAGTGTCTCAGCCTTTTCCTCATCCTTAGTCACTAGGTTTCCTCTAGTACCCAGTAGAAGATGGAGGTTCTCCTTGGCCCTCCTTTTATTGCTAATATCTTTGTAAAAATATTTTTTATCTTCTTTAACAGTTGCCAGATTAAGTTCCAGCTGTGCCTTTGCTTTTCTCATTTTCTGTACATAACCTAGCAACATCTTTGTACCCCGCATGGGGTAACAGCCCCTTCTTCCACAGGTGATACTCTCTTTTTTCCTGAATTCCAGCAGTATCTCCTATTCAGCCAGGCTGATCTCTTTCCTGCTGGGTTGACTTTCAGCACATGGGGACCATCTGCTCGTGCACCTTGAAGATTTCATTCTTGAAGCGTGCCCAGCCTTCCTGGACTCCTTTGTCCTTCAGCACTGTTTCCCAAGGGACTTTCCCAACCAAGGTCCTAAACAGGCCAAATTCTGGCCTCCAGAAGTCTAAGGTGGAGGTTTTGCTGACCTTCCTCATGACTTCTCCAAGGATTGAAAATTCAATCATTTTATAATCACTTTGCCCAAAACGGCTCCAAATATCACATCACCCACCAGCTCTACTCTGTTTGCAAACAGCAAATCTAGTCAGGCATCTCAACTAGTTGGCTCACTAACCAGCTGGTTTAGGACGTTATCTTCCACACCCTTCAAGAGCCTCCAGGATTGTTTCCTGTCTGCTGTGTTGCACTTCCAGCAGACATTTGGTAGGTTGAAGTCTCCCATGAGAACAAGGGCAAGCAACTGTGAGACCTCTCCCAGTTGTTTGGAGAACATTCATAGGTTCATCTTGCCTGAATGGTCTGTAATAGACTCCTACCAGAATATGTGCTTGGTCGGCCTTCTGCATCATCTTCACCACAAACATTCAGCTTTCTTGCCCACAACATTGATTTCCTGGCAGTTGATTGAGTTCTCTGATGTACAGCACAACTCCACCACCTCTTTTTCCTTGCCCATCCCTTCTGAAGAGCCTGTAGCCATCCATTGCAGCACTCCAATCATGCAGATCATCCCACCATGTTTCTATTACAGCGATAATGTCATGGTTTTCCTGCTGCAGTAAACTGAGGCCTTGCCATTCACTGTTCAGAGACTCTAGACATAATGTTAGAAAGAGCAGTGCAGTCCTCTGCCAAACTTTTTTAGGAATTTACTATGTTTAAGCAGTAGATATTGATGATGCTGGGCTACAAGTAAGTGACACAGCATTATCTGGTTCTTAGTTACCTGGTTATGTGTAAGACTTGACTTTGGCCTAAATGGGATAAGAATGGTTTTATGACTTTATAATTAGCAGTTGTGTGAGATTAGCAGCAAGGATTATTAAGTCATTTCTGGTAGCACAGTTTCCTATTTTCACATTGTTTAATTAAAACAGAGCACTTCAGTTGTGTTTTAGGACTAACTTTAAATAGACAAACAGACAAACCTAATTCCAAGGGGTGGTCCAGAGGTCTCTGCTACTGAGATTCACGGTATCCGAAGTGTATCTGAGAAACTAAAGAAAGATGATATCCTCGAAAAGAGTGGATTGGGCAGAGAACACAGAGGAGATACTTGGGAACATCTTGGAATGATGATTAGAGAAGCTTTGAAGATGTGGGAAGGATAAATGAGTGACCAAACCAGTAATGGTATGCTAGCTTGCCACAGAATATCTTTGCTGTCAGTTTTTCCAATGACAACGAAGCACAGTTCCATTGAACTAACTATGAATTTATGATGCATTTACCCTCTGTATCTCCCTTATACATGTGTTTCTTCTCTCTTCATTTCCAGCTTCTTCCCTGATGTGCTTGTAACACAATCATCTCTAATAATTTTCTCAAAGACTGGGATTTTCAGGAAGACTAAAGGGAGTACTTGTCCAGCTACCAATGAATTCCAATCTACCTGATGATCCCAACCACACTTCTTTAGAGCTTTAGGCAGTTGAGCTGCCCCTCTCCCCAAGTGCTACTGCTGGGTTGTCAGTTTTGTTTTCAGGGTCTGGCAGCAACTTCTTCCCAATGAAGAAGATCACAGCCAAGTCTATATGACAAGGCACCCAATGCTGGCATTGTATTTACATCTAAAATTCTCAACAGGTGGAGAGCTCAGACATGGTCTGGAGAAACTGCTGGAGGACCTCTTGTTTGCGTTGGTTTTGAGGTACACTTGAGAAGCTGGAAGCTGAAAGAGTGATGCTTCTGTCAAGTCCTGAACATTTCTCTATCTGACAGAAGTTAGAGGCAGTCTACTGTCTTCCTGCTTGGGTTCTTCTGATAATCTGTGGTGCATCCCAGGCACCTGGTTTATTTGTATGTCTGAGGAGAGAGGCCTCTGCCTTGCCTACGTCATATCAAAAGAATCACACTCAGAAGGTGGCTGCTAGCTATTGCTTGGGACCACAGACCTACCTGATGCTTTATAAGCAATAAGAAATATATCTTAAACAGAAGTTTACATACTTTGCCCAGAAACAGGACTTTTTTATTGCCTTCTTTTAGGGAACAGGAATTGTCCCCCGCACCCAATACTTAGATTATCAGCTGGTGTAAATCATTACCACTGCAGTAATGTCAAAATGAATGATGTCTGAACCATGCTCATTTACTGTCTGTCTCCTTTGTTTTCTATGTTGGTCTCTCAGGGAGGAGCTGCAAGTCTGCTGGGGGAATTGAGCCCATAATGGGAGATACACGGGCACCTACAGTTGTGAGTACTCCTCCTTCTCCTTGGTCCTGTCTGCCCTTTACTGTCCTTTCCTGTCCTTTACTGTCTGCCCCCACCTTCACATGGTTTGAGATTGCCCAATTTTTTTTCTGGGCTCAGAGCTGCTAGAGTTTTCATTGCAGCTGGCATGCTGGTGTGCTGTGGCGTTAGGTAGCCTGTGTCTGAAATGCAGTGAGAAGCATCACTGTGATCTCTGAGGCTGGAGGATTTATTGTGATGGCTTGTGAGAGGGAGATCTGAAAGTTGCACTATTGTTCTGGAAGTAATGAGTCCTGCCATCTTCAGACTTTTCTCTGTGGCTGATGGGCTTTACAGTCTGTGTGCGTATTAGATTATTAAGCTTTCTGGTCTGTCTGCATTTAGGGAGGTGAAAGAGTGAGCATTTGTTGATAGCCCATAGTATGGCTATGTGGTAGCCTGGAAACTCATCCTCAAATGGATGCTTTCTGGGGTTGTGCTGCCATTGTGGGTTGCAGGCAGAGAGCAGAGAAGCATGGGTGCTTCTGTTATGGCTGCTTGCCTAAAAAACAGGCCTGAGCAACAGGGATCTGTGTTTTTTTTTTTGTCTACATGGATGGGAAGATTGGCCAGAGGAGAATGCATGCGTGGTAGTGATTCATTTTGCGTATTGTGAAAGGCACATATGAATAGTTCCCCAAGGCTTTTGAATATGACAGCAGACCATATTGTCTCTTGCATCCACCAAGCAAAGGAGACCATAGGCTTTTGCATATATCACTTTCCCTTCTGTGCCACATTTTTTCGTTAGTGGACCTTTTTGGACGTGCTGTTTAAGGTCATTATCGCCACTCTCATTATAGAGAGGTTAATTGAGGCACTGGGGTTTACTCTGGGCAGTGTGTGACAGTTCTCCCTGGAGGAGGCAGGTCTTCCTGATGCAATCCATGAAGTCCCTTTTGACTTTCAAATCTCTAAATGACATTGGGTCTGGCTCCCAGGGAGACATGATCTCAGCCAGAGTGTTTGAGCTTGGTCAGGGACTTGAATCAATGGACCCAGAAAGGAGGCAGCAGGGCATTATCAATGAAATGTTTTCAACTGTAGTGCCTCCTTGTTGACCTACAGACCATGCTTTCTTTCATTTCTACCTAGAATGACTGGTTCTTGTAGGTTTTGTTTGGATGGGGTATCACTGCGTTTTTATTTTTGAATCAGCTTGAACTGTGACTGAAGCTTCAGGAGGATGCATTTTTTATACATGGGGACACCAGTACAAAACGGAGGGAGGTGTAAGTGCTTTCAGAAGCTGCAGATGGTGATTTTCAAGCTACTAAGAAAGTTGCGGTGGCCTCATCTTCCACTGGGGCTGCAATAAGATGTGGGCACCAAAGTTTGTTTGTTCTTTTGGGAAGAAGTCTCCTTTGCAATCTATAAATTATCCTTGAAGAAAATTCTTCTCTGACTGCAGCATCTGTATGGGCTGAAGACACTTCTTTTTGCACTGAATAAGAAGTGAAATGTTGATGATGGTGTGACCCAGCACTCAGAATGCAAAATGAGTGGCTTACTGTGCAGCATACTGGAGAAACAGACAAAGTGCATACAGTGCCACACAGCTCTCATTGCTGTCTTGCTGAAATCACCAGAATTTAGGATCAACTCTGAAGTCTAAAATTTTAGAGTTTTTCTGGAGACAAGCCTTTATCTTTTCATTTTAAATTTTTCACCATGCTTAGAGACAAAGCAAGGTTCTAACAGGTGAAACACGTTATGCTTTCAAGCATCTCCCACCACTTTTCAAAGCTGAATTTTAGCCACATCAGCTTTTTTGTCGAGACAGATAAGATGGAAATCATGATTTTTTTCCCCCACTTGTGTGTACTCAGATGACATAGCTGTTCAAACTCTTGGAGTCCGCTCTTATCTTAGTGATACTCATGAGAGGTCTGTGAGTAACATTTGGGAAAGCTTTTTGGTGTAGTCATTCATGAGGGCAGTCACAACAGAGATCTTAAAACAAAGGACCCTCTGTGTTTTACCAACAGAAGGCACAGTAACAGGTTTCAGTGTAAATGAGAGTTGTATTGCCTTCCATCAGAGATGACTTGAAAATAAAGTACTTTGATGGTAATACTGCAGATGTCTGCAGGAAACCCAGCACAGCCTTGAACACTGTAGTTAGATAGCTGTGCAAAAAAGTACATGAAGGGAAGAGCTAATGTGCAATACTTCTATTTAAGATAGAGGGAGGAAATAGAAATTGTGATAGCATGCTATTTCAAGTAATAATAGAAAGTACTTGATGTTTACATGGTGAATGGATCAATACTAATTCTGTAGTCAGGGCACATACAGTAGTTTGGATTATACAAGTGATAGATGCACTCGGTATAGCTGAAATTTCCATCCTGCAACATTTATTTCTCACTCTGTGTTAGGTGGAATTTTCCACCCAACTATCTGAAAGGATTTGCATAAGAATGGTGATAGAGCAGTATTCTTTAATGATGTGCTTTTCTTTGTTAAACTTCAAAAATGTCTACGATGCATGATGAGGTTTGGATGAATTGCCAAGCTAATGCTTTTATATTTTCTTTAAAGAGCTTATCTTCACTGTGTTGTGGGAGTTACTTTATATTGTTGTCATAAAGGCAGTAGAGTAAAGCCGACTTTGTAGCAGCCCTGGTAGGTGCCCCCTCCTTCTTTACCTTCAGGTCTTCAGTACTGCTGAAGGAGACAGATTACAACACCCCTTATCCAGCACCTATTTACCCTCTTGTTAGCTCATTTATACTGCTTCCGTGGTGATACACATGGCGCTACTCAGTGTTGCACTGTGTCATTTTACTTTTAAAACAACAACCCTCTTGGCATTTAACCTAGATCAGCCTAGGCTCTGTACTGTCTGCTGAAACTGGGTCATAACCAGGCTCTTCCCAGAATGTGTTGATTTAGAAGAAACTTAGGATTAAACCAAATGTGAAAATCTTCTGCCAGTGGTGATATTTACAAAATGATAGAGAAGACCCTTTTCTTTTGTTCATCAACAATAGCCTATTTTATTTATTGATTTATTTATTTTTTAAATGTGAGAGAAGAGCTGCTTGAAATTAGTGAATTTTAGGAATGAAACCTGATGAGAAGCAATATTTCCTTCCTTGGCCATTGGCCCATTGAATCAACTTCTCACCTGCACCGTGGCGAAGCTATTCAGAAACCTCCAACAGCAGGAAAAAATAAGTAGTACCGTATGTGACTACAAGGTTTGTCATCAAATTCAATTGCATGTAGGGTGCAATGATTCCACTTTTGCAACAGCTATTAGACAGAGCGGGGCTAATTTTGCCATGAATCAAGACCTCCATAGCACAGCATGAGTGTAACTGAGAAATTATTTGGATTAATTTGGGTTTACTTCTTCGTTTTATTTTTTACTTTACTGATAGAATGCGTTAATTGGAAAGAAATTTTAGTAGACATAACTTTTTTCCTAATGATCTGAGGCTCTGCTCTGATATTGAACCTCACACATCAAATTCACTAGCACTTTATTTTGCTTTGCTTCTGAATGGATAATAATGTGTATCCTGTACACAAACATTCTAGCTATATATGAGAGCCCAGTGCATCCCATATGTATGCCTTGGTAGTCAGTCACACTCACAAGAGAGTCATGCATCTTCCCGTGCTCTCCTCACTTCTTCAGCCTATCTTCCTCAGCCTCCCAGACTGTAGGACAACTCTTTGTAGCAAAAGGAGAGCACAGGTATCTGAGCTGAAAGAAGGGAGGAAATTTTTTGTATCAAATCTCTTTCAAAATCAACGTATTTCTATCTCTATCAAAATCAACATGCAATTGGAAGTCAAAATCTGCACAGTGACTTCTTTAGTAGTAGCTAGCAGAAAGTGGTGGTTTACTACAGTGCAGTCTGGCACATGCACACATGGACATTTGTGTTTGTATGTGCATCTACAGCTATACACAGTGTGTATATGTTTATATATTTGTATTGACATTTATAATGTAAGATCACAGGATAATTCAGGTTGGAACGCACTTTGGGAGGTCTCCAGTCCAAACTTCTGCTCAGAGCAGGGTCAGCTATGACATTAGACCAGGGTGCCCACAGTTTTATTCAGTTAGGTCTTGAAAACCTCCAGGGATGGAGACAGCCCAACCTCTCTGGGCAACCTGCTCCCCTGCCGGCCTCTCCTCATGGGAATATATGTGTCTTCATCTCCAGCCTGGACCTGTCTAGTTTCAGCTGATGCTGCTGTCTCACCCTCCTGTGAGGTGAGACAGCTGTGAAGAGCCTGTCCCAGTGTCATTGATTCTTTCTCAGTAGGTACTGTGATGCTGTCAGGTGTTCCAAAGCTGTCTCTACTCCATGCTGAACCAGTCCTAGCCCCATAACCAATCCTTGCAGGGCAGTGCTTCAACCCCATTATCTCAGTAACATCTGCTGATCCCCGTCAGTTCGTTGACATCTCTTGCACCAGCCTCTGAAATAGAACTCAGTGTCCTGATAATGCCTGTTGAGTCTTCCCCAGTTCCCTGCTGGCATTGCTGCTGGGGCAGGGCTGACTGCTGTTTCTGCTGTGATTGTATAGGGTCCCTTTCGAGCACTTTCTCCAACACGTTTTATATTTATGTACAAATGTTTGCCTAAACCATATTTTTAGAAATGTGTCTGTGCTGATATATGAAGCAGCATCTTTAAGGCATAGCATCCTTAAATTCAAGTTTGCATTTTTAGTGTTTTGTTGAATTCTTGAGGGCTGACAGATCCTCACATCTCTGAGTGGGTACTACTCTTTCTTGTCGTGATTTAAGCCCAGCTGGTAACTCAGAACCACGCAACCACTCACTCCCTCCCGAACTTTTTCCTCCACCCACTCCCGGAGGGATGGGGAGGAGAATCAAAAGAATGTAACTCCCATGGATTGAGATAAGAACAGTCCAGTAACTAAGGTATAACACAAATCACTGCTGCTACCACCAATAATAATGATGATAAGGGAAACAACAAGAGAAGAGAATACAACCACTCACCACCTGCTGACCGATACCCAGCCTGACCCGAGCACTGATCAGTCCCTTCTGGGTAACTGCCCCCAGTTTATATAGTGGGCATGATGTGCTGTGGTATGGAATACCTCTTTGGCTAGACTGGTCACGTGTCCTGCCTCTGCTTCCTCCTGGCTTCCCTTCCTCCCTGGCAGAGCATGAGACTCAGAAAGTCCTTGGTCAGAGTAAACATTACTGAGCAGCAACTGAAACCATCGGCGTTAACAGTGCTGTTCCCAGTCTGAAAGTCAAAACCACAGCACTGCACCAGCTACTAAGAAGGATTAAAATGACTGCTACTGCTGAACCCAGGACACTTTCATATAGCTCCTTACCATAACATGACCCTTGTCCTGTCTCTGAAAACATTTCATGATCATGACAAAATATGTTTAGACTTGGCATCCATTGTATAGGTTCAAGAAGGGAGAATGTCCTAGCTGTGAAACCTCTTGTCCATGGGACTGGTAATAGGACATACAAAAAGATGACCTGATGGACTAGCCAGTTTGGAGGAAGGTGGTACTAGCACAGTCACAGTACTGATGCGGGAGCTGAATATATGTAGAAAGAATCAAGAAGGTCAGCCTTAAACACAACAATTTTGCCTACACGGGTGCTGTTTTACATTTATTTATTTGTTTTCCCCCAAAACATGCAAAGCTAGTTTCTGCAAAGCTCTTCTATTCACATGACTAAAAAGGGCCTCTGTGGCTTGGTTCATTCATCACTGCCCACTGCATGTGTGCCCATCCCATAGTGCTGCCCTGTAGCATCGGGTGAGGTGTGCAGGTGCTGGGATAGCTGTGTATTGAAGTAGTGTGTCCTGGGGTCTGTGTCTCATCAGATGTCACAGGTAATGGCCGATGGCTGTTGCTAGTTTTGCCTGCTGAAATGGCAGTATGCTTTAAATATCTACCAAACTTCAAAAAGCAGCTAGCATGAGATAAAGCTGCATGTGTGTTTCTTGCTATATTTTACATTCTACTCTTAGTTGCTATTCTGCTACAGCCCTGTCTGACACCTCAGTATGCCAGCTGTACTCGTTTTACACAACAACCAAATTCCCAATTAGTGCAATTGATGTTATTTTGCCATTTACACCTGTTTTCTGGCTAGGAACTTGCAGGCATCCCCTTTTCCCCAGTATGCGCTTAGTGACTGTGGGCCAGAATGCTCTGCAGTGGCTGCAGCCCCCCCCTTTCCCCAGTATGCGCTTGGTGACTGTGGGCCAGAATGCTCTGCAGTGGCTGCAGTTCCCCCCCCCCCCTTTATTTTATGCCAGTGGTCTGTTATCTGTAGTTGAGCAAATACCTGGTTTGTGGCATGTGAGAGGACAGTAGGTGCCAGATTGAAAGACAGTTGCTTCAGATTTAACTGGTATAATGGGGAACAGTGTATTGGCTGGGTAAGTTTATATGGCATTTGGTATGACAAGCTCAACTTGGTATCTCTGGGTTTGTGTCCACTCTACGCATTACTTTAACTTGGGTTTTCTGTTTAATTAACCTGTGTGGTTGGACTGAGAAATAACTGCTACCTTTGTATCGGCAGAAAATGTGGTATTTGTAAAGCGATTACAGTGAAGATAAAGCTTTGTAACAGTGCAGGAAATAAAGCCCACAAAATTATTTGAGAAGCCACACAATCCAGGATAAATGTTACAGGAAGCATTAACCTTCCATAAAAATTCCTTTGCCAGTGAGGAATTTAATACACAGCTTTTGTGAGAGAAGATATTATACCTCAATCATGTTCTGAAATGCTTTATTTAAGAATTAGACATGAGGAAAACCAAGGTTTTCTGCAGTTTAGGCTATTTACATTTAGATAGTTAAAACATTTTTTTAACAGTGGTGCTTAGTAGCTCATAGATATGTAAATAATATTTATATATAAATGATGTGTCCTGTATTTTATACACATAGATGATTTTTCCGCTTTCTCTTTTTCTTTGTATACGGCAATCTCCTGTGTATTTTTTTTTTTTTCCCTCTAATAGGCACCTGGAAGAGGATATGATCACAGCTGAATTGTTCAAGCCTGCTTCTGACTACATTAAATGACACTGAGGTTTTTATCATGCCAATTTGGAACCATAATTCTTTCTAAGCTGAAGAAAAGAAATCCTCTTTTTTGGTTTTTTTCTCCTGATGAGCAGTGTTAGCTGGGCAGTGCTGGGGAACTAAGCTGTCTGCTGGTTTCTTGAAGAGATGTTGAAGAGCCATGGTTCAGGCAGGGTTGCTGCCACTGCCTCCTCCTCACCCTGTTATGGCACTTCCCTGCTGTTTGTTCAGCAGAGTACTGGTGCTGACGCCATCTAAGAGGATGCTCGAATCTCTTCTCCAGGATGCATCTGACCCAGTTTACCAATCAGAAAATAAATGGTACCATTATTTCACCAGCTGCAGTTTGGTTTAGGCTGAAACCGATGTTTAAGGTGTAAGGTTTCCCTGCATCACGTCTAACTGCCAGAGTAGTACAGTTTTAGACTTCAGTCACTTGTGTCTATGAAAAGCAAACTTGGCATGTTTTCTTGCTTTCATTTTGGGTGGGTAGACCTTGGTACTCAATTCAGTGGCTTATCTCGCTACATTTGGCTTGGCTTATAGTTGCATCAGTGTCTTGTGAAGCCTTTATAGAATGCGAATGTGTTTTGGATTAAGATAATTTGAAGAAAAGATTTTGTTGCAGTTTTATTCCCTAGCCCTCATATTCCTGGAGTCTAGAAAACTGAAGTCTCACTCTTACAGACTCTTGAATGCTATGGAGTTATTTAGTCTGCAGTCCTTCATAGAACTGCTCAGGCAGTATTGTGTCATGATTTCAGACTCAGATTTGATTCAGAAATGGCTGAGAGTGTAACCTTTAGAAATACCTTCTTGTAATGACTCCAATTGGTGGAGTTTCTTTTGTCGGAGGTTCTGGTCTACTTCTTGCATAAAACATTTCTATGGTGCACCAATTCTACCCTCCTGCTTTTGCCCAAAACATAAACTGTACCCCTCTGTTATTCCCATCCCATATTTCATCAGAGTGTGTGCCTTAGCTACACCTTTTAGAGGTTTCTGCAACATTTGATGCCAAGACAATTCTTTGGTTGGTAAATATTAAGAGCTGTCTGTCCTTGGTATGTACTTAGAACAGACTGCAGATAAATGCTTTCAAGTAATGATCAGTCCTGACTGTTGCATGAAGCTTTCCAAAAATAGTTGTCTATAAGTAAAAGTAATCCTGAAGTGGTGTATTAATAGAATGATGCTTCAGGTCTTCTCCTTACTGCTTGTGCAACTAGAAGAACTAAAAATGGGAGGTCTAAAATACTTTCAGAAGAGACTACTGATGTGAGGGGATCTTGATCTAAAAATATTCAGTGTCTTTTGAAGAAACCTACTTTTTGAAAGAATTATGAGCACCGATCTTCTGAAAATTGAGTGATTTTGTAAGGTTTAAAGTTTGAACACAAATTGATGTAGTGTTTTTCAGTCTCTTGGCCATTTTCTGTGTTAATGTGTTATCTTGCAATCTGGGCATCATAACATGAGCCATCAAGATGTTTTTTCCAATTTATTTTCATGTTTTTAAAGTGAAGAACATTTGCAGTAGGTGAGGTATTAACATCAAGGACTGAATGCATAAAGTCCTTTTAAAATATCCCCACCTCTGCCATGAGATTTCTGTAGAAATAATAATTGATACCTCATGTATTTATCACTTGGTATGAGCTGCTTGTTTTGCTTGAATGCCTAGAGGCTCTGACTAAAATTTCACTCTATTGTGCAAGGTGCTGTAGAGATGGAGACTATTAGACATCCTCTATACCTGAGAGCTTGCATTCAACAGAGGCAAGACAGATGGAGGACAGGATGAAGAAGCATCAGAGAGGTTTGCCATACTCTGGGTTTTCTCTGTGCTGCCTTTTATCACTTTGCTATCTTCCAGGAGTACATTAAGCTATGTGATTAGTGCTCATTGTGTTCAGTTATCTGCCTTTCCTTTCAAAGAGAAAAATCCACAAGCTTCTTGGTCTAGGGTTTTAAACACACTTCCATATTGATCCCTGCACTGTTTGTGTGTGCCAGCAGTGCCAAGGTCACAGAAGAGCTCTTGGTGCAGGGAGGCTGAGGCTGGGGTTTTGACCATCTACTCATTTGAACTGCGGGTGGTGCCTTATAGGTAGGGAATATTCCTGGGGGTATGGATGATTTACCTGAGACAGGAAATTTTGGAGCACCAGGCAATCTGCTACGTAACTGCTGCTCTGGAGAAGAAGAATGCGGTCTTTGGACTCTGCTTGTAATCTTGATTCTGCTCTGTGAGAAGATGTCCTGGTGAAAATAGGGGAGAGTAGGCATGCTGTGTGTTTGGGACACTAAATGGCAGAGGAGGATGGGTGCCCTAAATGCTGCATACTGCCCCCTGGGGAGATTTTGGCTGGGTTTGCTGGGTCGCTAGGATCCATTCAGTTGTTGGGGGTATGGTGTCCTGCTCATGCCAGACTGTTGTGCCTTCACCTGGTGGCTCTCCCTGTAGCCCTTCTACAGCTGCTGGTCACAAAATGACTGTAATGTCTTTTGATGTAACCAAAATAGGTCACTGTTTTGTGAAGTTTTCCTCATTTTCACTAGGTTGTAGAGACTTTTTCCTTCAGCTTTCTTCATACAGGCAATTAATCACGTCCTTGCTCAAAAACAGGGGCAGGACCCCCAGCTGCTTTTCAACCAGGGCTGGCATCTGGAGGCACCCACACCACTTAAGTATGTTCTCTCCCAGTACTCTGCCTTTTCATGCGGTTTTGATTTACTGTTTACCTTTTCATGCCTGTAACAAGTAGGCACCCCAAAGCCTTTTAGACACACTTATTCTCTGCATCAGATAGTCCAAGAGGTCATGTACAGATTGAGACTGAACAGTGAAACATCTGTATACATTTAACCTTGCTTCACTTCTGGCATTGCTCTTGAGTGTTCTCTGGGCTTTGATCAGACCTTTTTAATCACTCCAGGATCTTTCCTCTTCCTCAATATCCTTGCACATGCCTGTTTCTCCAGAGTCAGAGGCCTCCTCATATTCCTGAAGTCAGTTTTTGCTTCTGTCTTTTCACTTTCAAGCTGAAATAGTCAGTAAGACCCAGCATGTTTTTATAGCTGTAGGTCCTCTTTGTCAGGGGGATTCGTGGTTAGTTAACGTGACAGTCCATGTACCTTCAGGAGCTGATCTGTTTGTTAGACCAGAAAAACTGGTTTATCTCAACAATAGCCATTTATTTGTGTGAGGGACTCTGTCTGAATGGCATGGATAATTATGTATCTAAAAAGAGGAGAAATAGCCCCCATGTTCATAACAGAGTTTGCAGTATTCAAAAGAGATCTGTAGTACAGAGATTCCCAGATTCTGGCACTAGCTTTTGAGTTTCCAGCCCTATTAACTGTTTCCCAGCATCTTTATCTCATGAGGTATGGACTTTTCTCTCCCCTGTGTGCTGAAAAACAGCACAAGCTTCATGCTCCTGAGAAGTTTCTAAACTGAGCATTAGATATTTTTATCAAAGATTGGAGTCAAACTTAAATCTTTCCCTAGCAGATTGAAGCCTCTTAAGAATGAAATTTACAATACCAAGATTTCTCTGTATGCATATATCCCTTACTATAGCGTCCTAACTAGAAGCTGCTATAGTTCATTTTGCTTGATAGAGCTTTCTGGTGAATTATTTTCTTTCTCAGTAATTTCTCCTTTTAGGAACCCTCCTGAGAAATCTTTACAGTATTAGCTTCAGCTTTGCTGCATCTTTATCTTTAAATAGCTCTTTTAAATTTGCTTAGGCAAAACTGAGATTTCGTCTGTCTTCAACAGTATTAAAATAGTATCTGAAGGGAGTGTCACCTGGGTAAGAAGACACATCACTAGACGATACTATAAATGAGAGACAGATGGATTGCTGCTCAGAGACAACAAGATTATGGGTAGAAACCTGTTTACCTTTTGCAATGCAGCCACTGAGCTGAACAAGTCATCAGAACAGAGCTGAGCTGAATAATGCATATCTCTACCAGCCTCTAATTCTCTGAGCTGGAGAATTGGTTTTTTACACCAAAACTCCTCTTCAGCATGCTTGCAGAGTTATCTAACCAGATTTGAATCCTGGAAAACTCCTTTGGTCTCAGTTTTGCTTTAACATTTTTACAAGTGCATACATGTTCTTGGCTAGCTAATAGAATGACCCCAGCCTTTTTGCAAAGGCTACCCTTTTCTTAAATCAGCTGGACATACCTAGTTGTTTTCTTGGAGTTGATGGTCTGTTCCTGGTCTGTCAGAATTGTTTCTCCCTGCCGTCTTTGTGTGTCATAGGTAGGAGCCAGGAGGACTTGCAGACCACAGAGAGGAAATAAACTTGCGTTAAATGTGGTATCAAGAACTGACACAGTTACACATTTGCATTGGGACACCTGAGAACAAAACCCAGAAAAAGCAATGCCTGGTAGTGCTGTTGTAGTAGATGCTGTATTGGTTTCTTTTTTTTCTGAGCTGATTTTTGAGCTTTCAAGCATTCTGGACTTGATGTTCGTACTCAGTTGTTTTTCTTTCTACAGGCGAAGAAAATGGAAGACCACAGTCATAGAAGCTGTTCTAGGGATTAGATTTTGCCAAAGTGTACTGAATAGTAGCCTTTGTGGCTGAGGCTAGACCTGTGTTTTTGTCTTTTGAGCAGAAGAGGGAGAGGGACCAAGTTTTATGTCAGCTGGAGGATTTTTTGTGTTTGCCCTTTTGAAAGCGCCACTGAGATCACAGGTTGAAATCTTGGCATAGATAATACTCAGTTTGTGGTAAGGTGGTAAAGTCTTTCACTAGCTTTGGAGACTTGGAGATACCTGTGTAACTACTAAGTAAAGGATCAGGACAGTCTGCACCCTCACTGTGCGTCTATCTTTCTTGGCAGGAGCTGCCCCTGCAGTGATCTGCAGTGGAAAGGTCCTCCTGTGTAGAAGGAGCACTGTGAGAGACAAACCTCTCCCAGATTTTGGTATGTTCTTAACTGAGGGAGAGACAAGTAGGAAAGCAAGTCTGTGACTTAATGATAAAACAGAAGTGTTTACACCTCTTTAAATACTGGAGATCAGTGCTGAGCCTCAGTTGCAGGTGGATTAAGTATGTGGATTCTGGGCCACGGGGATGAGAAAACACAGAAGGCTTGGCCTTTCACCTTTACGTAGCCCATTTTGACATAGTCAGTGTTAATCAGAGAAAGACAATTATTTGCATAGAATTCTTAAGCTTTCTTCCCTCTGTTCTGCCCATGTGTGACTCCACAGGGTATGGCATCCAAGAATATATTTTCAGAATTAAATGCTGGGAGGAAATACATCTGTGTGGAAATATGTTTTGGATCTCAAAGTGATGGTGCTGGGGGCACTCTTGATAATCTCCCCAAGTAATACGCACATTTTGCTTGGGGTAGAGAAGTTCTCTGGGCATGTGGCCCTGGTACAACAGGAAATGTCTTAAGAGCTGCTTACCTGTGCACGAACTGAACCACAACTCAAAATAGTTGTACTGGGGAACACTGAGCAAGTGCTGCTGTTTGCATTTTCTCTTCTTGTTAATCAGGCCAAACAATTCAAATGACAATTTACCTAGTTGTAGTAGAGCAAGTTTTAGTGTTGCAGTACGTCAATGCATCTTCGAACTGAATCCCTCCCAAGCAAACAAAATCCCCAAATATTGTCATAGGCTAAAATGAAATGTCAACATGCTACTGGGGTCTCAGCAGTGCTATAAAGCCAAAGACTGTGTGTCTTTTCCCATAAGTACAGGCCCTGGCACTGACACTTAATACCTGAGACCATTTGTAGAGAACAATGGGATTTAAAGCCATGTGTAAGACTGTTATAATACAGTTCAGATGTAACAACAAAGTAAATGAATTCTAGCTCTTCCAGGCAAGGAAGGAAGCAGAAACTTGGAGCAATGAGATGGAGTAATGAAACCGTTCTTTTAATGGGTATTCTCCAAAGTATTAGTTAAAGATCCCAGCTTACTTCTGGTGCAACCAAGTACATCTTTGGCATTTTAACTAGCAGACATTTGTTTGGATCTCATGTACGTGCTTTTGTCTTGTCAGAGGGCAGTGTGGTGCTCCTATAGGTCATCCTGGTGGTTCTTGCTGCCCTCTTGGTTGGTAATGGCTGGTTGGGCTGATTTCCTCTAGAAAAAGCAACACAACGCAGAGCAGCAGTGTATGTCTCAGAGGTGTCCCTAACACACTACAGTGCTGGGAGCACATTGCATCTCTTCCAGGATGCCCTGATCTCACCCCTTACAAGAGAGGATATTGCCATCTTGATTGGTTCTTCAGTTGAGGGAAGTGTTCTGCCATGCAGAAATGTGTTTGCTCCACACTGCAGTCTCAGAAGTGACACAGGGTTGATGACACAACCACTCTCAGCCTGGGGAGAAAGGTCGAGTGCAGCCCCACTTTCCCCTGCCCTGTGTGTCAGTGTGGATCTGACATCCTAGCCGGGGGTGGCTCCGCCATAAGGGCCAGGCTGCATCTGTGCACTACTGCCAGCTGTGGGATCATCCAGGGACAGGTTTTGTTGGAGAGCACATCTCCAGCTGACATCAGTGAGGTCTTTCTCTCAAAGTGAACATTAGGCAGCTATCAAAGTGCCGTTTATGAGTAAGATTCATGAACTAATTAGTCACTAGACCCATTAATCAGAAAGACTAGAAATAATTCAGAAGAATTCATGCTGTCAGCAAGGATGAGAAGAGCCTTCTCTATGACAGCTTACCTTGCATTTTGATCATTAGGCAATTCGAAGTTTAGCCCATCCGTCTTGTTTATCTGCCCTCAGGGGAAAATAATCCCTGCATCCTAGCCATCTCGACAAGTTTGAAATTCAAACATATTTTCAGTTCTGTCAGTAAAATATCAAATGGGCACATTCAGATGAGTATTGACACACAACAGCACTGATGCCTTTCTTTCAAATGTATTGTCAACATTTTCCTTTCCCTGCTGCTGGCCTGTATGTAGTAGCTCGACACCATCTTAAAGAAAGAAGGGGGGACATGCACAGGTCATTAAAAAATGGTTGAATTGAAACATTCTAATTATATTTAGCAGCTTTTCCAAGACAAGCCAAAGTCATTCCCCAGCATAACTCCACCTTCTTGTGTCTCGGGTGAGAGTTATTTACATGTGTTTGAGCAAGAGATGCATCCTAAAATAATCAGGCCAGTGTTTATTTTGGCTTATTTTGCATCTTTCTCCCACATCAGAAATCCATCCAGAGCCTGTGCAGTAAAATATTTCTTTAACAGATGCATACCATACTGTTGGTATGAAGTGGATTGGTCACTCTAGAAAGCGTACGCTAACAAGACAGTAACAGATGGTCTCAAATGTTGGTATGGAGTTGCTGTGGCTACTGTTTTTTCATTAAGTGTTAATTGCTGGATGTGGAAATCATGCTACTCTCTGTGCCAAAGCGCAGAGATGGGTCTCACTGTGTAACTTGGGTGCAGACAGTGGAGCAGAGAATGGAGAAGTCTGGCTGGAAAGCTGGGATGCTGTGCCCTGGAATGGAAGGACTGCCGATCATTTCCACTTTAGGAGTCAGTGGGATGCAAATGGATTTCTATGCAGAGCAGGGAAGACTCATCAGGAATGGAAACAATTTGGGAGGTAAAATGAGTTGTCTTTCAAAAGAAAGTCTGCCTAAGAGGAACTGTTGGCCTGCTTGACGTGGAGCAAAGATGCAGTTGAAACTGAGGAGAACTGATGTAATGGGAATGTGGACCAGGTCAGAAGTATGGTCAGTTGTGCTGTGTATATTCTGTGTTTTGTATTTTTAATGTTACCAGGTGAAGCACTGGATCCTGACGTTAAGGGTACCAAGCTCCTGTTGCCCTGTACAATTTCTATGTACAAATATTCTTTTGAATCTCCTTTTTTTTGCCCAAGGAATGTATTCCTTTTATAGATATATATAATTAAAAACATGTAGTATGTAATATAAATATATAATATAAATATAATAATATAATAAATAATATATTTATTTTTTTAATAAATAAATCTTTCCCTTTGTATTTATCAAAGAAAGCTATGGTACCAAAACCTTGAAAGAACATCTATTACTTGTGAAAGAAGGAAACCATACCATTAACCCTCTATCCCAACTCCTGTTTAGTGGTGGGACTGCAGGTTTTTCTCAACAGTCATTTCTATTTCTGCTCCTTTTAATCCAATTTTTATCACTTGATATACTCTCCTCATCCATTCTTCTGTTCAGTCTTTGGTGCATCAGAAGATGTTATTACTTAGGCTAAGTCAACCTGCATAATTTAACCGGGTGCTTTATTAGGAGAGATGCAGCTCAGGGGCGGCATCTCTTTGTTGCATATAATACATCAAGTATGGATGTATATTACTATGGTGGTGTCCTAAGTTTATTGTAGCTCTGGCTAGTGCTTAGGGGCTCTTCTGCCCAAAAAAACCCTCAAGATTTAGCTGGGACACAATCTTCTTTACCTGTAACCTTATTTGATTTTTAATATGGAAACATCTAATTCCATGCAGCACATGCACATAAACGATGCAGTACATAACACAGTCAGTGTGATATATCTAATAAGGTCTAGATCACTTATTGAAGCAGTCCATATCAGGGACCAGACATGGTTTGGTTACCATAGCCAAACATGGTATCCTGCCTATGTTCCTGTTTCTGCTGTTACATACTGCCTTCATGAGATACTTGTGCCGTTTCACTTCTGGAGAACTTATTGTAACATCATTACATTTTTCATCTGTCTTGAAGTCTTGATAGGTTCATCCAGTCTCATTTTGAGCTGGTGGAAGAAGAACAAATCAAAAAGTTCTGACAAATATCAAAATGTCCTCATGTTGTCAGAATGAAATGTATCGGTGCTTCAAAAGACAGGATGAAAATTTTATGTTTTGGCTTTTTAATTTCGTATTATGTATTATAATGAGAATATAAAACTAGGTCAAAATTAATTTCATACCAGCACAAGCTAGTGGAGTTTTACCTGTAGGCTGTAATTTTTTTCAAAGTGAAATGTTTCATATATGTGAAAAATGATACTGTTCTCTCCTTTTGTGATTCCTCTTATCAGACTCATTGTACGTTTGTGTGATCCTTACTTGTGCTGTATTTTACTTTTTTTTTTCTTTTAGCGTTTATTCGTTGTAGTGCAAGGATTCTGATAATTAGAAGTTTCCAAATTATATTTCATTTCTAGGATTATTTCTTCTCCCCTTTTTAAAACCCCCCTTAGAAATTACAGATTACGTAAAACTTGGAAGATTCTCATCTTTTGAAGTTTGAAGCACTGCTGTTTGATTAGTTTTGAGCTGTCCAAGTGCAAACTGTCCAAACCAATGCTATGGCTGAGCTTTCCTGAAGATATTGTAAATACACGTCAGTTTGCAGAGGTGCATAGCTCGAACCTCTTCACTGATGAACAGGAAAACCCTGCTCTGCCTTTGTTACAGTAAACTAGCAAGAGAAGTGGTGAGTTAAAAGCAGAGAGAATGGAAGTAGAAGTAGGGTAGAAGGAGAAGATAGGCATAATTGGTTTTAATAAATACCCCTTTTTAGTGCTACTTAGACCTGGCTTTTACAGTGAAAAGACGTTTAGCATCAATTATATCAGAAGTGCTTCTTTTTTAAATTTCACTATTTGTTTAGGTAACTTAGAGTACTGCTTTTATTCTGTTAGCAGACGGTACTTCCAGCTAAGTGCAATAGTCAGTTGTTAGTGCTCATTTTGACTATTCATCTTCAATTATCCCTTTGTGCTTTTTCATAGAGTGTGCAGAAGATACACAGCAATAGTTAATGCACGTTTTGTTGTTGGTACTTCTTTGACCTTTCATCTTTTGCTGTTAAAGCAGTGGTCATTTACCCATCTGAAATGAAGTATGTACCAAAGTCAGTGGAAGAGGACATGCAGTTGGTTCCAGCTCTGCCACTGGTGTTCAGGGTGCCCTTGAGTGTCTCACAGCCAATGTGTGCCTTGGTCCCTATCGGTTCGGAAGGGGATGAAAATATTTCCTTTGTCTACTTATCCTGCAGACTATTATTTTGCAAGGGCTCCCTTTAAGAATTGTGACCTTCATGGGGCCTTAAAATATTATAGCGTAAATAAGATTAGAAGAAAAATTTTGGTGGAGTAACTCAAGTTTTCACTTGGAATAGTTGCTATACATTTCCCAGAGGAAAGAAAGGCATCCATTTAATTGATCTTTAACTGAAGCTTTTTGTTCAATTTGAAATGTGGAAGTTTTGTCATGTCATGGAAATCTATTAAGATGACCAAGTGCCCAGCATATTTGGGTGATGCATATTAGTTGGTCAAATATCTATTCTGACTTTCCAGGCTAAAAGGTGACGACCTTTATCTTAACCATGGAAATTTTTAGAGCAATCCCCATACTTTTCTTACTGCAGAAATGCCAAACATTATTTAAAGCTGCTAAGGAGATGAACAGTGTATTGGGACCATATTGCTCTCCTATCATCTGGCATAACGGTATTCTTTTTGCCATTTAAGGTTAAAACACATATGGAACTTGCTTTAATTTGTCACTTTTATTTTCTGAGCTGCTGAGTTCCAGTTTCAGCTGGGATGTCACATTAATTCTGTTTAAATCTTGGGGAGCAAGCAGGTATATTGGAGTTAACTGTGTACTATGTATAATGATTCTTAGCTTAAGAAGTGTTATCTCCAGGAAATGTCTTTTCTACAATAGTCATCTGTGTGGAGCCCTGGAGCAATTCTTGGCTTTTTCACTCCTATCACTTCACTATCAAAGCTGAAATGATTAATATTCACAGTAAAAAAATAGATTTTCTCACAGCAAACCTTCCTTTCTATTTCTATTTGGTGAGAACCAAGCCTTCTGCATACATTATATGGATCAGCTAGAACCAGTCTGAGGAGAGAGGATGTATATCTGTGAAAGTGATCCAAACACATCACTGTGATTATCAGAAAGAAATTGTAAACATGCCCATGTTCCTAGCACACTCACTTTTTATTTGCTGAGGCCAAAGTCGTGCTTGGGTTTTTGTCGCTATTCTCCTATTAGCTATGGAAATAGAGAATCAAAAATGGTACACTTGAGCAGGCTGGATTTCTGTTATGTGGAAATGGGGTAAGTGAAAATCAAATTGCCCCCCTTTGTCACTGTGAGAGCAGGGCTCCTCTACACTGTATTCTGACAGACAACAGCTGCTCCACTGTAAGTGCCTAGCAGCATCCTGGGGGTTGGCCATGTGTGTAGTGTGACCTCGGCCCAGGCACTTGGAGAATCAGTCAGATCTTGGACTACTGATAAAGACCAATGTTTTCAAGATCAGATGCTGACTGAATCTGATCCCTAGCCCTGAAAGTGCAAAGGACTTCTAAAATAAGGCCAGTCTAAAGCAAGTTCCCAGATACCTATCCAGGAGTTTAAGATGCTTGTTATTTAAAAACAGAAGCAAAGCAGACAAAACTTGGCTCAGGTGCATGAGCTGGTTTTCAAGAGCTAGTTTTCAAAAGCTGTTTTTAAAAGAGAGGCTTAGGCTGGTTTCAGATCCTGCTGGAATCAGAAGTGATTTTTGTGCTGGTGAGGTGGACCTTAGATGACATCCCAGAAGTCATGCACAGGAGAAGCATGCTGATTTCAATCTTCTGTTGTGAAAATGATGAGCGGTCATACATTTGACCAGGGCACACTTCACACTTCAAAAGCAAAGAGACTCTGCTTTTGAGAGCCCTCTGTTGGTCAGCTATGTCAGCCTAAAATCTATATATGTGTACAAAGTATCATATGTATGTATAAAAATTAATCTACAGATCTCTATATATGTATAGTTTTTGCTGGATTTTATCTGATACCAGCTAATTGTTAACCCTGTTGAATGGGTGAACCTAATTCTAATGCTTCCTTGAATTACTTTGAGATGTCTTGGCAGAAATGAATGCAGAAGATGCTGTAATTCTTCTAAATACAAAAAAATCTGTCATGAGGTTGTCCAAAGAGCGACATGTAGTGGGAACCATAGTGCCATTCTACTCATACAGAAATGCTGCACTTGGAAGATTTAACTCCAAATCTGTCATGGGCATAAAGCAGAAGTGAGACTCACCTGCTGATGAACCAAACACGGAGTGTATCTGTGAGATAGGAGAAAAGAGAAGAAAGGTATGGTCAGATTCAGTCACATAACCTGTGGCTGGTGACACAAAGATGAAGCCAAGGTAATATTGCCTTTGCAAGGCTGCTGGAGAAACTGTGAGTACTGTTCCTCATACAGGGTGTTGCAAGCCTTTGTGCTGTGGGATCCTAAGCTGGTGCCTGACACAGGGAGTTTGTGCATGCTGAGTTCCTCCTGTCTGGAGTCAATCTTTGTAAAAATTTCTGTGTAACCTGTACGGAGAGTCTGCAGGAAGGAGGCACCTACAGAGGGACTGGAGCATCCAGGTTTCCCAGGGAGCTTATAGTGAATCTACATGAGCTCTCTATGTGAGGATTTGGCACTATCATCATCCTTCATCCCAAAGAAAGAAAAATCCTCAACTTTTGCAGGTATGACTATAAAATGGTACCTAAGAAATTGTTGGTTAGATTTGCATGCTGGATTTCTTTCCTCTTCAGGAGGTGAAGGCCCTTTGTCTCCATGTGGGAACATCAGAGGAGGCCTCCTGCTATGGCTCCTCATCAAGCAAGGGTTTGGTTTTAGGTAAGGACAGCCTCCAAGTCCAATGCACTTTTGATTCAAACACTGCTGTGCTGAGGGCCTCTCCAGCCACAGCTTCAGCTTTGGATATTACCCTAACCAATGTAATTGAGACCAATAAAAAGAAAAAACTACTTCCACTGATGTTAGTAATTTTTTGTAGCAACAGTGTAAAAAGAACCCAACATGAATTTGACCCTCTCTATCAGTGAGCCAGCAAATAATGCAAGCAGATAATGCAGAAAAATATAAATTAATGAAAGCTGTGATCAATAAAAAAAGCATTTTATGTGAGTTGGACACATTTGCCAGAGATCTAGAAAGACAATGGCCAAGGATGCCTTCCAAGACACCATGATGTCCAGTGGAAAAGGCAGGCAGATCATTGGGATTTATCACTTGAAGGAGTAAAATGCAAAGTGAGAAGCACTGGTTTGCACCTCGTCAAGAATTTTATGTTGTGTTCATATCTCTCTCTTTGGGGTTATCATTGGCAAAACCAATGTGAGTGCCTTTAGGGGAGGTGGAGCGTGTGCGAATCAAATTCAGGAGCATTTGTTTCAAGAAGAGGCTAACATGGTTGTGCAAAATGCAGTATCAGACAACCTGGGTTATGTCCTGCTGAACCCATTAAGCCTGTGGGTGAAGCAAGAAGGCTGCATTTTGGTGCTTTGTACTATAAAGCATAAGAACACTCTCTGCTGATAGTGGTGAGGCCATAAACATGAGCCCAGAACTATCTGGCATGTTGTAAAGGTCACCAGACCACCCGCCATTAGGCAGGAAGAGCATTTCCAGGATGACTGGAGAGGTGAGGATGGAACCTGGAGTTATGTTAAAAATTACTGTAAATGGGTGTGTGGCCTTTTCTTGTGTTGTGTGTCTTTGGCACGCCTGTGAGGCACTGAGATGAGAATGCTAAGAAACTGATTCGCATCTTCACTGAGGAGCTCTACTTTGGCTTTGGCAGCATAATTGCTATTTGTTTGCTCCCTGATGACATTTTTTACTTTTAAAAGGTGAAACAAAAATGAGGTTTTACGTCAGAAACTGGTTGGGTCTATAACCTTTCTTTTGGTGTTTGTTGTGTGGCATAAAAGCATAGGAAGTCTAATGGACTTTCCAAGGAAGTAATTACCTGGTGTACACCCTTAAAGCTTTTATTGATATTTAAATGTGTAGCTAAAAAAGATAGTGACAAAGTATTAATCTGTTATATGTTTTGCATCAATGCAAAACAGCAGTTAATGGCACTCTTAGGCAAACTTCATAACTGTTATTTCTTAAACCCACGGTGGTGAAGAGGGAGAAAGATTGGAGGGGGAAGCTGTCGTGATGTAGCTGGGGCTGTTGTTTAACCATTCATCTCTCTTGATAATGGTGTTTGATCAAGAACATTTTATTTTCATTCATTATAACAATATTTTACTCCCCCTTATGTTAACTTAACAATTCAAGTTTTGAAGTCCAGGGAGTAGCAGCTGTGCTTCCTCCACAGAAATGAAATCTAGCAGGCTGGTATGACTGCAAACTGTGACCTGTAGCAGTGTTTCCCCAATTTTGCCAGTGGGGCTGGCTGCTGCTCTTCTTTCTTCCTTCTCATTCCTTTCCCCCTAATTGAGGCCTCTATGCTCTCCCACTTCTCTGTGGCTGCCTCTTCCCGTAATATAACTCATACACCCTTAACGCATTTACTCTTTTTGAAGCATATCCAGGAATAGCTTCCAGATGCTGTCATAGATGTCCATTTCATTATTTCGGGTGAAGGGATTTCACTTAAACTTAGCTCCACCAAGAACAGCAGGAGTCTATGCTTGGTCTACATCTGCTCATCTAGTTCATCTCTGCAATTATCTTGGCCAGCAGCATAGTTAAAAAAAAATTCAGCTTTTTTCCCCATTCTTGTAAAATTTTTGGAAGTGACTAGATATGTTTCTGGACACCTAAACGTCACGGTTCTTAGCAAGGTTAGTTTCTAAAAGTGGTACAACCATTCCAATAAAATATCTTAAATATCTCAAAACAAAGGAGTTGCTAAACCTGTTCTCCATATCAGAGCTCTTTAAGTTCCCAGGAGGTGGTTGTGTACTCATCTAGGAAGCTTTGATGGGGGTGAGTAGCGTAGAAGACTGCAAGGATTAGAGCAAGCATTAGTAGATGTCCAGTCCAAAAATGTACTTAGGAGTATAACTTTATTTCCTTTTTCACATAAACCTTACTGCATTAGCTGTGCCAAACTCTTTCAATCCTTTTTATTCTTGTAGACTACAGACCAGGGCACCAAAGGGAGTGGGTCCCCAAGGGAGGGAGGATGGGAAATACGCCAGCTTAGTCTTGTAGAACAAGAACCAGAGAAAATGGAAGAAGGTCTGTCAGGTGAGTGAAAGACTCCTTAAGTTGTAGGGAGCCGAGGATGGAGAGCTGTGTCTTGCTGCCCACAAGAACTGGTGGTCTGTCAACATCAGAGCATGGCTTTTGGCTTGACTTTATTGAGCAGAAGGGGGATATCTCAACAATGGCTACTGCAAGTAGGAAGAAGTCCTTCTCCTTGGCTTATGCAGCAGGGCTGAGCTCAGGGAGGAGATGATTCCCCAGTGTTCTGTATGCAATTGCATGTTGGGTGCTCATGGCAATCCTTTTACTGCTGTGATGTAAAAGTTCCAGGGTGCCGTAGCACAGCAGTGGTGCTACCTACCCCAGGTGGGTGCTCAGCTGTCTCTTGGTGGTGGCTCTCTTCCTTGTGCAGTTTCAGGGGTGATGGGGAGTTTCAGAGGGAGTTCGTTTGCCAGCATCCTGCAGGCCTGGCTACACTTTCCTGTCCAGGGCAGTGGTTTATGGTTTTACATATCAGCGAAAAATCACTCAAGTCCGTCATGGCTAGGGGAGGGCCCTAAACTGCCACAGTAGCCCTAACTTCCATTTCTTTTTTTCTTCTCACTTTGCTGTTCTGTGCTACCATCTCTGTCTCCAAAGATGAATACAGATCCAGTCCCATAAAGAGCTGGTCTTTTTTATAGTAAATGCACATCAACACTTTGTGATGCAGATGCCCTAGCATTTACTTGAAGATTCCTCATTTCACAGATGATTTATGGTTCTCTCTAGTGAATGGATGTTTTCCTATCCTTATGCACTCCAAAGGTTTTTGCACTTCCCCAGGGCTTGTTTGCTTTTAATAGATAATTGTACCTCTAGATATTCAAGTAACCTTGATTCTGGTTTTGAGCATGGTAGAACATGTAATCCCAGTGGGATTGTGAGGTCTGGAGTACCTTATGGAGATGTTGTGTGATTGCTCTGTAGTGGTTTTGAATTGATCCATTTTGTTTTACACTCATTCTCATCTTACAACGTGAGAAAAGGTAACAGGAAGTTCTTATATTATTTCTTCTATACCATTAATTATTGTATATGCACAAACACATATATAAATATAACCACAGCTTCATGGCATCTGACCTTAGTTGAGTTGTTTCTGTGGCTCTCATATTCACTGCAGTCTCCTCTCATAAACAGCTTGTTCACTGTGCTTATTGCCAGTCCCTTTTTGGTTCAAGTGTCTTGTGAAGGGTGTCTGGGATGGGACACAGGTTTGGCACTGGATGCATGGTTTAATTCCCTCCAGTACTAGCTAGAGACCCTGTTTGGATCTGGAGGATTTACAGTATCTGGCAGGGAATGAATGTATCTATTGCATCTTCCCTGAAGTGACATTTACAGATCGGCTGATGTTTTTGGCAAGTAGCAAATGACCCAGAAGATCCACCAGATCTGTGGTGCCTGCCGTGAGCACTCAGTGAGCTGCCAAGGCAGCAGCACTGAGTAAATGCCACTCCATGAATAGTGGGGCACTCCATTCTCCCTGTTTTTTGGAAGCTGTGCCTGCCTGTGGAGAGCAAAACACAGGAAGATGTCAGCGAGTTTTTAGTGCCACATGTTCTTCACAGTCTGGGGACTGCTGGAGGCAGTTCACTGTGGCTAGGGTTGAACTGTCCTTTTAAAATCAACCTTCCGTGGGCCTCACTCTCCTCATAGGCTGTGGCATCCTCTGCTGAAAGCCCCCGAGGCTCTCTGCTGAGCTTGATGGACAATTCCTTTTCTTTCTTCCCCTTTGTACTCTCTCACAAAGAGAAACTGCTTCTCTTCCAGGGAGAGGAAGGGAGGAAGCAAAGAAAAGAGGGAGGGTGGGACAGAGATGAGGATGTTTTTGCTTGGCCTAGGATGTCTGCAACTCCACACTCCCAGCCCTGTTCTACTGTCAGGCTGGATGTGTCCCTGCACTTACCAAACCGTGAAAGGTGAGGGAAAATAATTATTCATTTCCAGTTAACTAATGGAAAACAGAGTCCCAGAGGTTAAGATTTCTTGAAGGAGTTTAGATACAGATGTGTCCCGGTAGTGTTTTTCTTAAGGTATCCACAGTACCTGGATCCTCCCAGGAACCAAGGTACAGCCAGGACTGATCCAAATTTTTAGGCGCCTTTGACAAAATTTACCTCACGAAAATTCAAACCCGGTGTTTCAAGAATTGTTTGACATTGTTCTTGTTCTGCAGCCATTAAAGAGACTGTTCCAGACGAGCTGATCAAGGTTGCGGAGGTTGCCAGTGCAAAAGCAGGACTGAACCACATCTCTTGAATATGAGTTGACTATCTTCTGATGCTTTCCTTTCTGGAACTTGTTTTGCAAACAAGGTAAAATTCAGCTTCTTAGCCTGAGCTTCTATTTGTGCTCGAGTGGATAGTTTGTGTCCTTTGAAAGATCAGCAGCAACTGGGGAAAAACCTGCAAGCGAATGAAAAATGCCTAAATTTACAATGCCATCTGTGGACATGTAGAAGCCAATGAACGACATCATGCTTGTCCTGAATGTTGTTGGTCTCCATGCCCAATGGTTTAACTATGTTTATGTGCTTTGAAAAAAGAATTTCATATGCAGGAGCCTGTTGCCTTGACCTGAACTTAAGCAGAGGGGCATCTTCAGGCATTGTCACATCTTGGGAATGTGGCCTAGCTTTGCATCATTTATTGAGTATGCATTATTCTGGGCTAATGTGAAAGTAAGCCTTTGATCTCATGCCATTTCACCAAGCGAAATAGATGTAACTGTTGAATTCCTTCCTCTTTTATCATTCCTCAGTCAATAATACTACAGCTCACCATTCCTCCATCCCCCTCCTCCTTTGCGCAGCTTCTGGGGCAGTGTTGCTTTCCTTCTGGTTTTCAATCCTGCTGCATTCCACACACTTTCAAGACAGGTTTTGTACAGGAAAAGGGAAAATACATTTCATAATGCAAACATGCCCTGCTCAGCACTTCTAGTTATCTTATTTATATGCTGCAGTACAGCTTTCTATGACACAGTGATTATCATTTCCCAGAGCTATCATAATTTTAAAGCTACCTCTGAATTGTGCCCCAGCAGATGGTACAACCCTATGAGCCTGAAAGGGAGGGGATGGGGCAAGCTGCACAAACACACAAACCAGGCTGTTGCCCCAACAGCCAAGAAACCTCTGACTTGCATTGTTTCTCACAGTGTTCAACTTAAGCATGTGTTGTTGAGTCCTGTCAGGCTGTTAACCACCAGGGAAATCAAGGTGGTTGTTTTTCTTGGTTTAAGGCCTGTCTACCCGACTGATTTTTTTTTTTCTTTTTTCTTTTTTTTTCCCCTGCATAACAACTGAGCTGATTAATTCCAAGATAGAATACCAAATAAGTAAGAGTCATTCATTATATGCAGTATTCTAATAGATTTCAGTGTGATCTAAACTTGGATTGAATACTAACCCATTGATTGCTATTCAGTTGTTTAAGCAGCTGTGCTACTAAGCTGAGCAATTGCACTGTGTCATCCTTCCTTTTCTTCCTTCAATTTCTACCTCTCTTTCTCCACTCTTGAAACGGCTAAACCCTTGTCTATACATTTGCCTTCAGTGGATTGTGTCCTTTGTGACTGACTACCAAGTATACAATGGAAATGGTAGACAGCCAGCTAAAGTCATGAAAGATACGTTATCCTCATGTAATCGGGTGAAATTCCCATGGGTATTTCACCAAGCAGAGGAGGTTGTTATCATTCTTGTTGAGATGATAATAAAGAGGTGTGATTTACTGCTTCAGTTGTTTCAAAGGTGTCATTTGAACCTAGGGGAGTGTGGTGCTGTTAAACAGACCTGGACAAAGCCTAACAAAACAGTGAGTGCACATCTGTATCTGCAGTCAGAAGCATTAAAGTCAAAATAGGCTTGATTATTTTCAAAATCTTGCACTTTTCTTTGACTAAAAGTGAAGCTATGACTGCTTACCCACAGCGCAAATTAAGTTGCCCTGTCTTTTTTCAGAAGTGTACATAAGCATGTATACACATATGCATATATATAATGCTTTCTAATTGAATGTGTATTTGCATTTTTATACATGTCAATATACACATTTATGCACTTCTAGAGATATCTAAGTGCTTTTCTTCAGTTGTGAATGAGCTACATTTGCTTTCGAAGTTACGGTACGTACTCAAAGTATCTTGTGGAATATGTAGTTACTTTAGGTATCTAAGCCTGAGATACCTATCTGTAGGCTACTAGTTTTTTTACAACTTCTGGCCTTTACCACTGGTGGTAATCTATCCTGCTGAACCTGATTTTGTGCAAAACATTGGGCAAAGCCTTGCATCATCACTTGTTGCTGCTTATGCCTGCAGCCTTTTAATAATTCTACAGGTCCACCTCCTTTAGTATATCTATAGGAAAGGTTATCACAGGTGGCTGCCTGAAACTGGGAGCTGGAGCTGATGTAGTAATATAGGAGGAGTCCTCATTAAAAAAAATAAAACAAACAAACAAAAAAAATACTTTATAATAGGCCTTTTATTACACTTTGTGACATAGATTATATTGAGTTTGTTATGAATTCTGCTGACACTTCCACAAGGAGTTGAAGTGGGGCTGCATTCTGGTGATGGAAAAAAAAATTCAGATCTCTTTCATATCTGCTGCTTGGATGCCAAAAATGGTTAGTGCCAATGGCCATTCTTGCTTTAACATGTTATGGAGAGGAAATAGCTGCAGGGAGAATTAGAGGAGAGAGGGAAAATAGGCAGCTGGCTTATGGGTTAACTGTGAGATTCCTGCTAGCAAAGAATTTCTGTCTTCTTTCTGCATTGAAGCCCATGGTTGATAAAGCTGAAGTTCTACATCATAAATTCCCATTTGGACATTCAGTTTTGAGAATCTACATCCAGCATCCTTATCATTTTGAAGTTAAAGTCACAATCAGTAATGAAATCTGCTTGCTTTTCACACACTGAAATTAGCTTTGATTCTTTGCCTGAAACATATGTTTAAAAGGCAACATGCACATACTGTGCACTGACCCTATCAAAGCAATAAATACCATTGAAGTCATTTTCCAAAGCTGCCTACAGCATTAGTTTATTTTTAATATGGTCCCTCTGAAGGAGTGGTATAGGAAATACCTATGGGAGCTATTTCAATTGTCTGTCTGGGGTGAAGTCCCTAGCTTGCCCTGCTGAAGAAGAAAGTAAGAGGGGATACTAATTTCCCTTTGTTGTTGTGAAAGATAATGTTTAATTCATTGGATTTAGTTCCTTTCTAAGGAAAATGGTATTCTGTTTGGGTGAGAAAATGCTTCTGTGATACTTAGCATGATTTGAAGCAAGGGATGAGGGAGAGGTATATTGCTGTAACTGAGAATGGGGTTTTAGTCTGTGACAGTTTTCCTGATGTTTTATGATAGCTGTTTTAGTCATTTTTTGCTTTACTTGTCCTGCAGTGTTACCTTCAGAATCCTTCTGGCTCCTGAGGTTCCCTTTGGAGAACAAGGAGGATATGGGCGTATACCAAATGACCCTTTCCAAACTGAACCTACTTGCCCACGTGAAGATCTGCAGTATTTAGAGATCAGGGGTTTATGACAGGGTCGCAAAGAAGTTAGGTGGCAGAGCTGGTGAGTGAGTTAGACCACGGATTGGTTTTATACTTAGGTACCACCCTTCTTCTCATTTTAGTGCCTTAACATTACTAGCCTTTCCCTATGTTTTGCCATGCCAGACCCACTGCAGCCTCAAACAAAGCACACACCTAAGTGCATAATTTTTCCTCCCTTGAATTTCAAGTGACATAAGCACAGCTTAGATTTTACAAACCTGAAAGATTGGTCCTCTGGCAAAAGGAACACATTTTTTGTCACTCATGGTCACAATTAGAATGACAACAAGGCCAGACTCCTCCATCACTGCTCTTTAACACTGTCAGCAATAGTTTTACCAGAATTATCCTGTCTGAGGCATGAATGGACCTATTCATTTCTCACTTTGTTTGACCTAGGACTCTAGGAACTGTTTAATAGCATATAGGCTTCTTTCTCCTGTAAAGAAATGATTAAGTTAAAGACTGGGCTAAAAAATGCACTCTCTTAGCCATGAAAGGTTAATTTTGTGTTTGTTTGGACACATTTGTAAAGCAGCTGTGTTATGCACTGTGCTTCTAAATAGTGTTTCATGCCGTATAATGAGTTTGAAATCTGTCATCTTCTAACGTTTGCGTTTGTGTAGGAAAGAGAGAGGAGAAATATATAGTTTAAGGAATATACTTTGATTCAATTTCTTGCATTTTATTTCGGCCAAGATAGAAAATGCTCAGATCTCATGCTAAAGACACATTTTCAGAACGCAGTGGTTTTATTTTAAATGGGTCCCCAGAGAAGATGATATCAGGCAGGGAAATGCATGCAGTCTTTTGAAAGAGATAAGAATAATCATTGTATTTCTACTGTGCATTTCTGTAATGCTGTAAATATTATATAAATCACAAGACAGAGATCATATTCGGCTGCTGACAGTGAAAGTGTGGCCACCAGTATGGTGAAAACAGCTGTCTGACACAGGAATTTGGTTGCAAGTTAACCAAGAAACTGTCTCATTTTCTTACCTATAAATGAAGCAGATGCACATGGGTATCAGGAGTCTTGTAAGCTGAAGTCAATCTTGCCTTGTAAGTGGTTTTCAGGAAATCGTAAAAGGCAGATAAAATCCATCTGAACTGTAAATCTGAGACTAAGCTGTGAGCTCTCTGCTCATGTAGCAGAGCCTTGCCTAGCTGAAACCAATGTGACCATTATGAACCAAGTGAAATTGTGAGGATCGTTGGCAAAGTTGTTCAGTGCTTCACAGCAGTAGGGACCCGCTCATCAGTTTGATTATGTACATAATTACAGTTAGATTTTGAGCTCCCTGCTTATGAGCAGCTTTCCTGGCTAAGCTGATGGCATCAGCCGTGCAGGTTGACCCTGCTAGCCTGTGAAGTAGGCCATTATTATCTTGTCGTCAATGTAAAAATGGCCACAGAGACTCCTTTTTTTCACTAACTCCTCTGTAGAGCAGCTATATTGTTTCACCATAAGGCAGGCTTATCTAGCAAAAGTAGTTTTCATCTCTCATTGCCTTTTTGCTTAACTGTCCTGGTCCTGAGGTTCTCATGAATATCTGGAAGTTTTAGAAATTATCAGAAGTGCTTTGGTCATCGATCATTCATGTAGAGCTGGAAGAAGTTCTGGGCATCACTAGTTAACCATCAATCACAGCATAGCAGAGCTGAGTGTGGTTTCACATTTCTTTGTTTGTTGCGTTATCTTGTGGGAATTGCACAACAGTGGACCAGCTCCTCACCTGTGATCCTCAGCTGCTGATCCTGTGGTGGTGCAAATGCTTGATGTGCTTGATGCACCAACAGTCACAAACAACCTGGAAGCAGACTACCCAGCACTGAAAGTATCTCCTCTTTCTGGGAACAGGCCAACTATTTTTGTGAGACCTTTAAAGAAAATAGAAGTTAGAAGATGGCTTACTTGATGGAATTAAAGTTATTTCCTCTGAAAAGTTAATTTTTAACAATAGATTGCCATTTTTTTAAATGTTTTGAAAGTTGATGTGGGAAGTGTCTGTTCTTCATGAAATTCTATGTATTTTTTTCAATGAAAACTAACGGTAAACTATGTTAATTTAATATCTTGAAGTTAGAAGATAGGCACAAGCCTATAGTAAAGTAAGATATTTTTTTAAGATTTGTTTAAAAAATTCCATGTTTAATATAAATTCAATATATTTTTTCTTAATTATGGCAAGTTTAGAAGAAAAGGTAGAAAATTACAAAGCCATCAAAATAAAAATATGTTATGTTTTGTTAAAAGCAGATTCTTCCTGCTAACTAATTCTCAAGTCCCATATGGACTGGGTAGATGATGTAAGTCTTTGTTTTGTTTGTTTGTTTTGTTGCAGCTGGATTTATAGGCAGCTTTTTGGAGGTAGGCTCCTTTTGTTTTTATAATGGGCTAGAAAGCTTAATATTCTGCTGCAAATGGTCTTGATTGCACAATTTATGATGCTATTCGATTTAATCTTAAGTAGAGTAGTAGTTACAAGGTTAATGTTGGTTTTTTTTTCTCTTTTCATGCAGAGTTTACTTTTTAAAGCATCCTTAATCAGAAAGCTGATGCTTACTCCAGGACATGTCCCTTACTGAAAAAAACATAGTGTATCAAAGCCAGCTCCCACAGAAACTACAAAAGGCCAGGAAGTTAACTGGTTATTCCCAAACTTGACCAAGTGCTGATTCTCTTCCCATTTCTCCTTCTATCATCCTGCTGCAGTACACAACGTCTCTTGGAGATCCTCCATGCTGTCTTTTAGGTATCTATAGTCTGTAAAACCTCTGGTTTGTTAGCCACCATTTGAGGATTGCTCCTGCTGAAACTTATGACAAAGATCCACAGCTTCTCTCCTGGCTTCTCAAACAGAGCTACAATTCTAAACCCCCCTTACCAGGTTGCTTATGGAGTATAATCACTTGTTAGAAGAAAACTTATGCCCTACACAGAAGAGGAGAAGAACCATATCCCAAGAGAACAGAAAAAAATTAAAAATAATTAAATGTATCTTAGAAAAAGGAAAGAGAAAAAAATCCAATGAAATCACGCTTAGACTGTCTGGTGTCTCCTTTTTCAGGATTAAGAGAGTGCTATCTTTAGGAAGACACTTGTTGTGATAATGAAGATTGTGCATTTAGCAGCCTAAACAAAATCAGGTTCCTCTTCCTACAAATGCATTTTCATCTAGTGTCTGCAGCTTAGAAAAGTAATGTTGCAGATTTTCTTCACCCATTCATAGCAAGCATCTAAATGCTGATCTTTTGGGGGGAAAAAAAAAAAAGAAAAAACAAAGATTAATCTCTTATCAATATGACCCACTACAGGGTTGGTTTTTTTTTTTTTTTGCATTATTGATATATCTGTAATTTTCACCTGCCCTTTCTTCAGCATGTATATTTATATATGTGTATTTTTTTTCCCCCACAAACCTGCAGTGCAGTGCAAAGCTAGATTTAAATATTTTCAGACTGACTGTACCCATAATTTGCATTCCACTGACTCATTCAGAGCAAAGACATCTGAGCAGAAATACAGCAGATAAAAGAAAAACCATTAATCCAGGGAAGATTACTGGCACAGAATCTTTATCCTGTATCCTCCCTGAAATGAGACAAAGATCTTACTATGTACATCCCCCTGGCTTAGCTTCAGAAAGTAAGCAATACAGTAGTGTAGACACGGTACTTTTTAAAGACACATTACATTGGACTGAAACTTCAGCCTTCTGACAGAACTTGTTACTTCTGAGGTGTTTTTTCAGTGGCTGCTTTCTCAGAGGGCTCTTCAGCACCCCAAAATTGCTTTTTGGCTCATGTAATGGTTAAGACAACACATCCCTTATCTCCTCCTAAAAAGACAGTATATGTCTCCTGGAGAATGGGGCTGTTCTGTAGCACATTGGTTATACGCATATTTTACAGGGTTCTTGCTCCTTCTGACACCTGATCTTGACATGAGCTGTAAATGCCAGTTAGCTTTTAATGAGTCTAATAAGGCTAAAGCTTTCCAGATACTGGTCCTTCAGTTCTGGAAGGGAGATGGGCTGAGGATGTTCAGCAGGCTTGCCTTTTCAGGAGGCACTGATTCCAGGTGACTTGGCATATTAGATTTCAGAGTGTGGCAAGCTTTTATCTCCCTTCTCTGTGAAGGTGGCAGGCTGCAGTTGCTTTTCCATTTGCTGGCTGTTTGCCTCTTTCCCTCTGTCTCTGCCTCTGCAGTATTGATCCCCAGTTGAAAGAGCTGAGATATACAGAGCTTGGGAAACATTCCTTTCTTCTCTGGCAGTAGGTGGAAAACCTAGCTGCCATGTGATTGCCACACTGTCTTGGCTGCTACTGGTCATTGACCATCTCCTGCAGGAGTATTTTCATGCCATAATAGCAAAACCTACTATAGTCAGTTAAGGGTTTCACTTGAAGCAGTCCAGAGGGTTAGATGGCTTTCTGGAGGTATTTCCATGTGTTTGTGACCTTATCTTGCTATAGTTTTCATTCAGCTATGAAATTAAATTGCAGGAAATGATTCAGTTTCAAATCATTCTATTTAGACTGGCAGAAGCCAAAAACCCTCATGTGAGCTGCAATAATGTGGACTGTTATTCCCATGGGAAATGTAAATACTTAAGCATGCCTGAACAATTGGACCAGAAGTCCAAACTCTTCCAAAGCTTTTCTCCAGCTTTTACTCCAGACAATTTTGTTCCTCCAGAGCCTCTTGTTCAGGTGAAAAATGTTTTGCTTTACTTGTCCCTGTGTAGGGTGAATGTATATTAAGACCCCTGGAAAATAGCTAAGCACAACAGGAACCAAGACCTGGAAGAAGCTTGTTTCTAAACAATCCAGCAGCCTCTTCCAGTTAGGAGCAGACAAATGTGGAAAAAACCTTATTGTTATGGAAAGTGAAGCTTACCGAGAGTAAACCATGATTTCTTTGTTGGTTCAAACAGACAAAAAGTGAGGTCAGAAGCAAATCTTGTTCGTTCTATAATCCAGAGCCAAAGACCTACAGTGGCTTTCTTTATTTTTAATTTTTTTCTCTAAAAATGTTCACATTACCCATTAAGGGTGATTTGATTTCAGGTGTCAGCCTCGAGGTCTGGGTAATTATCTTTCTCAGAATGAACCCTTTATTTATGGAGGAGACTTTGCCTGTTTCTAAATGTACTTTCTTCTCCTGTATTTATCAGTTTTCTCCCCTGATCTATTTTAGACTATGTCACCTTGCCAAATATTGAAATTGGAAAATTTATTTATTGCAAAGGATATATAAATAAATAAGTAAAAAAGATATGTTTTTCAGTCTGCTCCCTTGTTTTTTATTGTTCCTTTAGATTTGAAAGGCAAATGTACAGTCTTTATGAGTTCTTCACACTTCCTGCTAGAAGGGGCCCTTCTCTGCCTCTCCTGGGCAATTGCTGTGAGGGCCTGTGCCTTGCATGCTCCCTTTGAACCACAGCTGTTTATTTTGCATTGTGCCACATTTGTTTAAAATTTGACCAAATGACATTATAGATGAGCGATGGGAGGAACAGCTTGCAAGGGAACTTCAAGTAATCTTAGATCAGCTAGTTGTCAGCTGCATTGTGTTACTATGCAGTATGCTCATTCCTCTTTTGATGTCTTTGCAGATGTTTTAAGCTTCACACAAAAAAAGAAAGTATTTATACAGACACATTACCTCACCTGAGAGGGAATCATTGTGCTGTATGCTTTACATACAGGAGAAAAATGCTTTTCTGTTCCTCCTACTAACTTAGCATCTAAATGATCAAGACAGATAAAGCTTTGGAAGTGAAAGAGGTCCAAGGTCACCTCTGCAGGAAAGCAACAGAACACATCTCCTGTTCTGCAGTCAGGTGACAGTCTGTCCTGTATCTTTTATAACAGCTTTGATAAGATGACAAATCTGAGAAACAGACACTGCCCATTTCCATACTTGCAGGAAGGGTGTCTTCAAGTGAGGAAGCTTGATTACAATGTCTGCTGAGTATGTGAGGGAAAGAATGAAATATTGCACTTGCTACAGTTCTGATTTCTTTTGTTCTCTTCCAGTATCTAAAGGAAATATAGTATGAACTTTGTTCTAGTCACTGCAGACATTTTTCAGACCAGTGCAAGAGAAGACGCACGGAATGGGACCAGGACTTTTTCTTTTGTGTGTATATGCACATGCCTATGAAATGTCTGATTTCTAGAAGTCATCATACACATAAAGTTAAACCTATCAGCAAGTGTTTGCATACTGCAGGACTAGAGATATTCATCACTTGCCACAGAAAAGAATTTTCAAGACCCTGCAGAAACTGTCTTCTGGGGTTCCTTTATCTCATAAGGCATCCCAGAAGAGTTTTGCAAAGCTGTGTAACCCTCTCAACCCCACTCATGAGGATGGATAAGGCAGACGAAAATGCTGCAACTTGGCAGCTTGCAGAGAAAGAAGAGCAAAGATCCTTCCTGCCTCATGGTATAGAGATCACATTAATGCCAGGAGCTGCATTTGAGAATAAATGGAAGAATAACAGATCCCTGCATGTTGCCATGGAGCTCTTCTGTCTGGGCTTAAGGCATGCTGTAAAATACATTCCTTCTCTTTGTCCCTGTTTTAGGCGGTCCTAGTTAGTCTTGACAGCATTACTGTGCTCAACAATCAGTATTATCCCCATAAAACAACTAGGTTAGTGTCAGCAGAGCCATCTCTAGGGCTTGCATCCGCTGACTCCTTGCTTGCACACAGTTTTCCAGACCACCATGCTCTGCTGCTTCCCCCCTCCTGATCCTCCTAAGCACTAATGCACCACCACAGAGCTTAACACACAGAGTAAAGCACTTTGGGAAAAAAGCCAAAGCAAACCAAACCAAAACTAATATTTTTTTCTACTTGGAGATGGATGAGTTTTTTTTTTTTTAAATATAATTTGTTGATTTGCCAATAATACTTTACCAGGCTTGCCTCTCATGGTGTCTGTAACTTGACATTATGAACCTTCTTGCTATATCAAGTGCTTCCTGAACATTAGGTGGTAGAGTGGAGGAAGAACCAAACATGTTTTCAAGGAAAGCTAATACTGATAAGGTGTTGGCCGCTGGCTGTCCTGTTATTGTTAGAATGCACATTTTGTCCCTTGAGTATAGAGTACCTTCTGATGGAGAGCTTCCTATATTGAAAAACGACAAGCATTAAGAATTCCATGCCACTTCATTGCTGAAATATTTACTAGAGCATGCTCTCTTCTTCCCTCTGAAAGTGCAGTGTATTTATAGGAGCATCCTGTAATGGAGCGCCAAGGTCTGAGCAGTATTTCTGAAGAATAAGGCAATACTATGTGTGAAGGGGTGGGACAGGGCTCTTCTGTTGTCCCCTCCTGTTAGCAGGTGTTGGAAGCCTGAAGCGAGCTGCAGAAGTTGATTGACTGAAGCAGATTTGCTGTGGTATGTGAAGTGTGTTAAGTCCCTGCAGGGGATGGGAAAGGCTCACTCAGCTGAGGAATTTGGGGTCTGGGATCTCTGCAGGAAATTGCCAGGATGGAAGGACCACCTTTGGGTGAAAGGGGGTGCTTAGGTATTTTTTATTATCATTAAAATATCTAATCCTGGGGATCCATTGCCATGTAAATACTATAGGCCAGATCCTCAACTAATGTGCAGTGGCAGGTTTGTAGTACGCTCTCTGTAGCAGCTGGGAATGTGAGGCCATTGGGTATGAGAAGATTCTTTCGCTGCTTTGTGGCTGTGAGTGTTAGAAATAAGGTCCTTTAGCTCCTGTCCAGAAAGCAAGAACAACAGATGGAGGTCACAGAAATGACAAGAGTAAGTCTCGTAATCCAGTGTTGTCAGCATAAATGCAACAATTGATTGAGAAGTGTCCGCTAACCAGGCAGCAAAGAGCGCAATTAGAATTGAAATATTATGAGGGTCTATTCTGGAGTTTTATGATACCAGCTTGCACCACCCCACTAATTTTACATTCTGATGATTTTTCTGTCAGGGATGGAGTCATCTGGGGACCAAGAACAATCTTGGACTGAAATAAACAGTGTACCCAATGCAGGACATTTCAGAGCTTCAGCTGTTAAAAGGTACCATCATAAACACACACTAATATTGAAAGGCAATCTTCTGATATAGCTTGGGATGAATAAGGATCACCACAGAGTGTAGCTGAAGACTGCTTAAGCTTCATTGGAGTCCATGAAATTTGCTGGAGTTGCTAGGTCTCCTACATCAGAAATACATGATGGAGGTGTCCCAAATGAAAGGGTGTATCAGGGCTCAAGTTGGACAATGTTCTAGGAATGTATGATTAAAACTGGATGAAGGAGAGCCTGTTAAGGGCTACCACATATGTGGGGACTCTGGAACAGCTTGCTAATGTTAAAGGTGAGGTACTTAAGCTCTGACTGGGGAAAACAGAGCCTTTAGACAGGCAAAGATATTTTCTTGCTATCCTGTTCTCCAAGGAATGTAATCTGTGAGAAGCATTGCAGAAATGAGTAGGCTTGGTGGTCTGGTAGAGTAATAGTATGTAGGTACTTGGTCTGCAAAACAGGGTGAGCAGGCACAGGGTGAGCAGGGTACTTGTCAGTGGAAACAAATAAATGCACCATCTGGGAACAGTGGGCAGCAGATTTTGGCAGACGGGCAAAACTGACTTATCAACAAACTGTTACTGAATAGGAGGGAATGGTGTCTAGAGAAGAGAGCTCTTTGCAGGTAGACTTGTGTGTGCTAAGATTACCTGTTTGAGGAACAGCTAATAGACCCCAGGAATTAGGTAAATTCAATGTGTGAAGCTCAACGGCTTGGAGCACCATTGATCACACTGCACATGACAGTTGTTTCATCTTTCATGTGGGTCTAATCTTAGTCAAGACTTTCAATAAAGTGTTTAGTCGGGACCCTCTGATCTCTTAAATACTAGTGGTGCAGTAATAGCAGTGCAGTGCAATGTTGAACAGTCAGTTACTTGAAGGGTTGCTCTATCAAGCAAGAATGTATAAAAGTTTCTTGTGTCATTGCTGAGGCTTGGATGGTTGTGACAAGAATAACAGTGTTAACCCTGATATTCCAAGTTGCATGAACAATTTCTGACCAGCCATGCTGGGGGTTGTACTTACAGAATGCATACCTACGTAGTGCTGAGTACAACAGAAAAGAATGGTATGTGTGCCTGTGGCATGGACAATCACAGTTGACTTCATGGGGAAATGCAGACACTTAGTGTCCCAGATAATGGGGTAATGAACAGAATTACCTCTTCATGTTCTTCTATTACCCCTCACTCCCACTCAGAACTGCTTTTCCTTTGTTAAAAGGTAAAACTATGCACCATTTTACTTATTGTGAATGGAAGCTCTATTTTAAGATAGGATCTGAAATCTTCTACCGATTCAGTTAAATGTGACATTCGTTTGAAAATCAGTCCCAGGTTCACTCCAGGGCTGGCTGCCTCTCGTCGTCAGGCGAAGGACTAAGCATGCTATTTAGTTTGCACAAAAGTGGCAGAAAGTGAACATGGATCTGGGCTCTGCTAACTCCTGCTAAGTAGCCATGCATGAGAAGGCCTACTGAACTTTGAGGTACTCCTTGTTACTCAAGTCATTGCTTGCTGTAAGCGGAGGTGATTGGCTGTAACCTTCATATTATTGAGTGCTGAAGGCCCAGTATAAATGCAACCAATTATCACTATTATCCTGTTGTTGCAGATATCTTTGCTTGGCAACAGCAGCTATTTCTAACTTGTTAACCTGTTTGGAGGTCCCTGAAGGTATAATGCAGTACTGTTGTAATTTAGCTCTATATATCTACTTGAAACTAACCACCTCATCCAGAAATCATTACTACAGTGGGACAGAGTTGTGGTAAAAGCATTTCAGGCTTCAGAAAAGGTCACATAAAATGCTCTTCAGTGCTGCATGCTAGGTAGAACATACCATAGAATCACAGAATGGTTTGGGTTAGAAGGGACCTTAAAGATCATGCAGTTCCAACCTCACTTCCATGGGCAGAGACACTTTCCACTAGAGCAGTTTGCTCAAAGTCCCAACAGCCTGGCTTTGAACAGTTCCAGGGATGGGGCATCCACAGCTTTTTGGGGCAACCTATTCCAATATCTCATCACCCACGTAGTAAACGACCTCTTCCTACTGTCTAATCTAAATCTCTCCTCTGTCAGTTTAAAGCCGTTCTCCCTTGCCCTGTCACTACCTGCCTTTGTAAAAAGTCCCTCTCCAGGTGTCTTGTGGGCCCATTCTAGGCACTGGAAGCTGCTCTCAGGCCTTCCTGGAGCCTTCTCTTCTCCAGGCTGAAGAAACCCAACTCTTTCAGCCTGTCTTCATGCGGGAGGGCTCCAATGCTCTGAGCATCTTTGTGGCCTTCCTCTGGCCTTGTTCCAACAGGTCCACATCCTTCTTATGTTGGGGGTCCCAGAGCTGAATACAGTACGTCTAACCCTAACCTCATTGCGTCTCACAAGAACAGAGTAGCGGGGCAAGATCACATCCTTCGACCTGCTGGTCCAGCTCCTATTGATGCAGACCAGGATACGGCTGGCCTTCTGGGCTGCGAGCTCGCATTGAAGCCGACTTATGCTCATTTTCTTATCGACCAACACCCACAAATCCTTCTCTGCAGGGCTGTTCTGAATCTCTTCTCTGCCCAACCTGTAGCTGTGCCTGGGATTGCTCCGGCCCAGGTGTATGACCTTGCACTTGTCTTGGTTAAACTTCATGAGGTTGACATTGGCCCATCTCACAAGCATGTCAAGGTCCCTCTGGATGGCATTCCTTCCCTCCAGCGTATCAACCAAACCATGAAGCTTAGTGTTGGTGGCAAACTTACTGACAGTACACACAATCCCACTACGTTGTTGATGAAGATACTAACAGTACTGGTCCCAGTATGGACCCCTGCAGAATGCCACTTGTTACAGATCTCCGCTTCAATATCAAACCATTGACCACAACTCTTTGAGCACAACCATCCAGCCAATTCTTTATCCACTAGAACACCCATCTGTCAAATCCATACCTCTCCAGTTTAGAGACAAGAATGTTTTTTGGGACAGTGTCACTTTCCACAAGTCGAGGTAGATGACAGTCACTCTTCCTTTATCCATTATTGCTGTAGCCCTGTCATCGAAAGCGACCAGATTTGTCAAGCACAATTTGCCCTTAGTGAAGCCATGTTGGCTGTCATAGATCACCTTCTCATTTTCCATGTGGCTTAGCATAATTACCACGATCTTGCTCGGCACTAAAGTGAGATTGACTGGCCTAGTTCCCCAGGTCTTCATTTTTTACCTATATAGAAATCAGGGTTATAGTTCTCCTTTTCCAGTCAGTGGGAACCTCAATGGACTGCAATGACTTCTCAAATATGACAGATAGTGGTTTAGCCACATCGTCTGCCAGTTCCCTCAGTACCCATGGATGCATCTCATCAGGTTCCATGAACTTGTGCACTTTCAGCTTCCTTAGATGGTATTGAACCTTCTCTTACATTGGGCAGCTCTTTATTCTCCCAGTCTCTGCCTTTGCCTTCTGTGGCTGGGGCTGTGTGGATGGAGGTCTTGCCAGTGAAGACTAATGCAAAACTACTGTTGAGTACCTCAGCCTTCTCCACATCCCAGGTAACTAGGTATTCTGTTTCATTATGTAGAGCGCCCACATTTTCCCTGGTCTTCCTTTTATCCCCAATGTACCTACAGATGCTTTTTTTGTTGCCCCTGATATCCCTGGCCAGATTAAATTCTATCAGGGCCTGAGCTTTCCCAACTTTAACTTTCCTAGTTGATCTGTCACTGCTGGAACATTTTCTCTGTATTCCTCCCAGGCTACCTGTCCTTGTTTCCACCCTCTGTAGGCTTCCTTTCAGTGTTTGACTTTGTCCAGGAGCATCTTGTTCATGACACAGGCCTCCCGTTGTTTTTCCCTGATTTACTCTTTGTTGGAATGCAGGAGGTGATCCTTGAATATGACCCAGGTTTTTTGGGCCCCTGTTCCTTCCAGAACTCTATTCCATGGTACTCCGCGAAGCAAATCTCTGAAGAGACCAAAGTCTGCTCTCCTGAAGTCCAGAGCAGTGAGCTTGCTGCGTGCCCACCTCATCTGCGCTAAGGATCTCAAAATCCACCGTTTTATGGTTGCTGCAGCCAAGGCTGCCATTCAGCTTCACATTCCCCACCAGCCCTCCCTGTTGGTAAAAACAAGGTCCAGCATAGCAGCTCTCCACATTGGTTCCTCTGTCACTTGGAGAAGGAAGTTATCATGAACACATTCTTAGAATAATCCAGCTCTTGAGTGGGTACTTTAGGAGCTTGCATTGCCTGGGTTATTCTAGGTCATGAAAAAAAAAAATCCAGCTATTTTATTCTGGAAAGCATTTTCCCAACTCTTTGGCTATCATGTGTATGTAACGGCAGTTCCCTCAATGACGACATGGTGGATCAGCATGCTGAGGCCTACGATCTACAGCCTGTAGTTTTTCATATCACATGGCTTAAGAATGGTCTTCTTTGTTTCCATTTTGAGCCACAGCAGAATTCTTACATATTTTCTGATCTTCAGGCTCAAATGCCCAAGAGAACAGGCAGCTGTGAATCAACTCTCTGTGAGCTTTCTAGCAGGTAGTCTAGCAAAGAAGGCAGTATGCTGCTTCTTTCTTGAAATTGGTAAGGATTTTAAGCAAAAGACTTTTATTAAAGTCTTATGAGTCATTATTTTCTTCCTCCTGATAGTTCTGAATTGCATGCAGAAATATAAGAACCTTTTAAGAGAGCCGTATGGGTTTAAATGTAGTCCATTAGATTAATAATTAAAACTTGCTGTCTTTATGCTACCCTAAACCTTATAAGAAGGATCACCTTTCTAATTACTTGGTACCAGGAGGTCTGTCACATGTTTTCATTTAGTGTTAAGGTACACAGTTGTTCTGTTTTTTCTTCTCCTTCTTCCATAGATTCTATATTATGTTTTGGAAATCTGACATCCTGATTTTTTTATTTTTTTTTTCCAGGCCAGATGTTTCACCTGGCTATCTTAAGTCATCTTGACATACTGCCATGAAATGGAAACAACTGCTAGTTTGAACACTGCTCCATATCTTTATTAAATGGTATGTCTCATGCATCTTAATTCCTCATATGCATGTTATCTTCCTCTCTCCTGCTCTCTTCCATTACATTTCTTTCTTTTCCTCTCTAAAGAAGAAAGCATATTAAAATTTCCTTCCTGTTCTGCCTGAGTGGTTAATGAGGTTCTAGATAGCGTAATGAATATGCAGTGCTATTGATTCTGTGTGTGTGTGTGTGCGCGCGTTTGTGCGCGTTTGTGTATGCATGTCTTTAATCACAGCTGGAATGCAAAATCAGGCTCCACTTTTCAACTCTATCTCCATCATGCTGAGAGAGTGAGAGAGCGAGACTGAGACTGCTAGACAGCTCGAAAGAGATTGCAGCTCAGATGTCCTGGAAAACAGCAAATCCCTCAGACCTGGCAGATTCCGTTACCATGAGAACTGCAGATATTTCCATTGTGATGGCTTGCTCTAGCAGCCATCTGTTACACCCATTTGATTAGGAAGTACAGTTCAGCTTGTATGGGATTTTCGCTGCACCTTATCCCATGGCAGGGTACAGAAACTCTCTCTCTTTTTATATGCTAAATTCAATGTTTTTAAAGTGCTGTAATTTACTGAGGCTGAAGGCATTTAATGAAATGCTAGGAGGAGGTCACTGAGGGACAGTATCTCTGAGAAGAAAGAAGCACATGAGATATATGAAGGGGATTAGTGTCCAGTATATAAATAAGATCAACCCAGAAATTAACCATATTTAGCAATTCCTCATCCTTGCCAGGGAGAGGAGCTTGATATACAGACCTCATGAAGCCATAATAAAATTAGTAATTGCCTCCTGTTAGTTAATCCCATTCCATAGATATTTATTGTATGCATGCAATAAATGCATGCAGGCAATATATTTCAGGTTCTCTGAAAGAAGGGGGAAGGTGATGAGTCTCCCCAGCTGCCTGAAGTTGTGCACTGACTGCACTGTATAACTATTAGATTAGCTCTAAAAATTTAATAGTGCTACTTGACTTTTCCTAGACACAGAGCAACCTTAAACTTCCTTCAAGGTTTTCTGTAATTTACTGATTAAAACAATTGTTTGGACTCATTGAATCCCTTGGTGTAAATTTGTGGTGAAGGAAAAGGTAATGGCACATCAAACGGATATAAAAACAAAGGAGTCCCCTTCAATTAAAACTCTCCAGACATGCTTCCTAAGTGGCTGGCATTCCAGATTCAGGGTAATCTTATGCGTGGGGTAGTTGCCTGGAGTATCTTAAAATGACTGAATGTCTTGTAAACTCAGTGAAGCTAATTAAATGCTCACACACTGAAATGAATTTCTGATTGCTGCTAAGGAGGCATTGAGGTCAGCTCCTCTTTTCATTGCCCACACTTTATGGCCAATTCCAGATACTAAATAAATCAGATCCTCAGAATCAGGCGCTCTGTGGTTTTGTTCCTCTTATATATTCTCCCACCCGGCTGAACATAATTCCTTATCCGTCTTCATCTCGGCATGAAAAGTTTTCTCTTCTATTGTTTTTCCTCACATAGCACTAGATTACCATGGAGAAGACTATGATATCATAAGAAATGAATGAGCATGTTTCTCACCATGGGTGAAATATACATTCCAGACCTAATAAAGTCAGAAATCATGTAATGGGACTACTAAAATGAGCTGCTTAGTTAGTGTAAATATAAATGGTTCTTCTTTAGGGCTCTACTTCAGCTAAGCAAGTTCTTAGGCACTTTGCTGAGTATGGAGAGACATAAGAACATGTTTAAGAGCTTTTCTGAATAGTGATAGTTCTTCAAGTGCTTTGCTGAATCAGGACCCCCAGATATAAAAAAGAAAGTAGAATTTCCCTTTCCTCCTATAATAAAAGGTTTTCTTGTTGATCATCTTTACAGCAAATTAGAACTTTCACTTCCTGCAGCTTCCCATCTTGCATAATCCTGGAGGCTGAGCCTCAGAGAAGAAAGTCCTTTTTTTTTCCCTTCCTTTTTTTCAGACAGGGCACTTGTTTTATGAATGTGGTATCTGCCTTTGACAGGCAGCAGATGTATGGAAGCCCTGAAATCTGAAACAATAAATACCATTCAGAGTCTCACCACTGAACCTTCTTATAGTAGTGCCTTTGTTAAATGAAACATTTACAGGAATACCATCCCCCCCTTCCCACCCACCTTCAAGGCTAGGATCTAAACCATGTTTTTAAAGTAAAGGTTAAGTACCTGAGGCATGAACAGTTGACATACAAAAGAAACTAAAGTAAATTTATCATTCTTTTGCCAGCTACGAGGTGTGTCGAGGGCTTTTTCTTTCTCTTTGTAATGCATGAGAAAACAAACCTGGGAAGTGTATGCAAGGAATATTTCTTTCTACACTGGAATGTTAACATTTGCACCTTCTGACTTAATACTGTATATTTCTTTGGAGTCATCAATCTCATGAGAGTCATCTTGCCATCTGTACCAGCATTGCTCCAGGCTTCCATATGAAAGTCCAATCTGGCGGTATAAATACTGGATAATGAAGAGTAGGTGTTAAAGTTTCTGACTGGTTGGAAGATGAGTCTTTGTCTATGAAGGATCTGAATTTGTGTGTTAAACAAACAAACAGAATCTATGCTAACATGGAGGTTCAACCAGAAAGAGCATGCATGTTTGTCCTCATGCTCTCTCTCACTCTCTGTGTTGTTTCTCAATTTTTCCTTTATCTTTCTCTATTTAATAGAGTTCACCCAAGATCTGAGAGAAAAATGTTCTCTGACCATCATGTTACACTTTGGAGATTACAAATAGGGGCAAGACGTTTACTTGCTGTAATGTAGTGTTCTTTTTTTTTCTCCCTTTCCTTTTACGCCAGGAAAGCTATAACTACATAGATTAGCAGAACTTTTGCAAGAATGGATGTAAAACAGATTTATCTCAGTGTCAGCTTTATCTGATCCATTTGGTCTTGCAGAGTTTGGATGGTTTCCTTTGTTACAATAACCAGCTTTCAAACATCTATATCCTTAGGGTATTAAATGTCAGCCTCTAGTGTACCGTTCAAGGATAAAAGATTGACAATGCTGAAGTACTATTTTTCTTCCTTTTTTTTTTCTTCTCCAGCACTGGTAGAGTCTTTCTGCACACCACTGCTGACCCCAGAAATGACCCACAGGAACTACTGGTGAAAGGAGCAAAAAGGTATTTCAGCTTATAGGCATTAGAAACTCTCTTCATTAATAGCCTTTTTGCAGACTTTTCAGATAGATTTCCTGTCATTGTGATGAGGATATATTTGTAACGAGGTCCCTTAAGTAAATGGCCAGTGGATAATTAATTGAACTAACTAGGACTTTCCATACTGTATTTCCTTTTGAGGGGGGCAAGTAAAGGGGAGAGGTGGGGAGGGCAAAGTCCTCCTAATGGTCTTGTGTCCTCTCTGCTGGATGTACAGCCATTTTGCCGCCTGTTGGCCAAGTCTTTCAGGCCACATTCTAATAAAACTCATAGGCCCTCTCTTGAGAGAGGTACATTTCTTGTTTTGGTTGGCACCAGAACTGAAGAGAATAAGCCCAGAAGATCAGGGACCAGCTGAGAGCCTCTTTAAATGCAGCCAGCAGAACTGTTGTGCTTCATGTACAGCTAAGAATATAGGAGGCCTGAAGTGTGCCACTTGCTTTTCCTCCTCTTGCTGGCTGAGCAGATGGGACTGCATTGCTTCCCTTCTCTGTGCAAGTGGTTAGCTACCCTGGGCTTCTCTCTACACCAGTCTTCTATCCAAATCCACAAACACAAAATTCACCGCATCACTAATGCGTTGCTGAGCCTGACCTTTCTAGAAGAAGCAGCAGCCTAGAAGACAACATTTGGGCCACATCAGTGTTACACTGTTGGCAGCAAGTAAGGTAGTTAGAGAAAAAATTGTCCTGTTTATATCCTGATGTGCACTGTACTGTGTCCAATATTGATATGTTCACTATTGATAATGTGACCATAATTACGTTATAATACAGCTCTCCTTGGCACTCCCATTGTTCATCCTCTAGTCTTCCAAATAAGTCACACCAGTGGAAATCTATAGTGAGGCTGAATTAGGATTATTATTATATTTCACTCTTAGATTACTCTCTTAGCACACTGCCCTCCAGCCCCTTTAATTAAAAGCTTGTAAACATGAATTCCATAAATAATTTCTGACTCTCACAACTGGTTTCAAGACAGCAATATTTGATAGTTTTGAGTATAGTCTTTTTTCCTCTCTCAGGGGTCTTAACTTTTTTCAGTTTGGAAATGCAATCATTATTAACTTATTAACTTTGCAGCCACTGGGTCATTTCTCAAAATATGAAGAAAGGTTCTTGATGAACATGCACAAATTTTATTTGCACAACCCAAACTTTAAATGTTTACTCCAGTTGTCAAAAAATATTGATAATTATTTTATTAAGCAACTCACGCAAAACTTAGCAAAACTGTGAAGAAAAATAAAAAGTCTTATTTGAATATTACAAATTCTTATGTGAAAAAAAATGCTTTTAAGAGTAAATATAACTGTTGGCCAAGGACCCATAATCCTCTCAGGAAAGCAGCATCCGTTAAGGAGGTTAGGGAAAGATATTGATGGGCTGGCCAAATACTTCCAAGATTTTGTTCTGACAATTCTTTACATCTATACTCAAATTCAGTTGTCACTGCACAGAGTTGGGTGTGTCCACACATCGGCTGCTTTGCGGAATAAGTGTGCTTTACTGCATCATGCATTATTTTCTGTCAGAAACGGTATGCCAAAACAAAGATCTAATTTGAGGCAGCTTGGTCAGCTTGGGGTTTTTGTCCTCACAGTGATGGATATAATGCATGAACAGCATGATTCTTGCCTCACTTATGCCACTGTAAATCAGGGTAAGCTTTGCTGAAATCAGTAGATTTAGCCTACTGTTTAAAGAAAATTTAGGAATATCAGGAGTGCTGTGTCAGTGCTTCCTTCCGTTTAGCACTTACAGACTTGTCTGGACTAAGCTAACAAAATAAAAAATCCACTAAAAATATGTCATGTAGGTGTCTAAATTGTACCCTCTGAATTTCAGCTGTAGAAACTGTAATAACTGTTCTAGTCAAGATCTTTAGACACCAAGTGTACTTCCTTGCACAGCAGCAGAACAAGGTGTAGCACACCTCCTCACCTCACATCCATCCCTGCTGAAGATGTGGTTGCCCTGATAAATTGCACTTTGTACATGCAGTTGCTGCAGCCAAGAGTTCTGACTACCATACCTGTACACAAATTCATGATTCACCAGTGACTATCATTTGAAGCATTTTTTCCAAGGCAAATGCAAAAAGTGTTTTAGTATGTAACATGTGTTTGAGCCTGTCTCTCCCTTTAAGTCTCGAGATCTGTTATTTATGGGAAGCAGACATAGGCAATCTTGCCCTTTTCTTCCATGCATTGAAGGCAGTGAAGGTTGCAATATTAATTGCTGCATCAGCCAATCCAAGATTTAATGGTTTTCTCCATTCTATAGACAATGTATCTCTTGCATGATTTCCCTCAGAGTCTTCATTTTCACAGTTGTCTGAATGATAAGCAACAATAATGTCTCTGGAAGTGATCCATAAATCATATTCAAATCCACGCATCCAAATGATCCTATTTTTAATCTCTAAACCACTGTAGTGTGTGCTTGCTAGTGCAGTTCAATTGGGAGCATTATGTTCCCCACCTACATATTTCCTTCAAATCTCTACTAATGCAAGCAAAAATAAAAAAAATAAACTCAACCTGGATCTTGAATAATAACACATAGAAAAACTACAAGCAATGAAGACCTCCCCACATTAAATATTTACATGTACTACAAATAAGACAGTATTTTTTCAGGATCTATAGAAAGACTATGAATGGTCTTGGGTTCAGCAGCACCACAGATGGTATTAAGATGCAACCCAGGGTTTAGCAGCATGTAGGAACCAATGAGGACTAAGCTAGAGAGAGGTCTATCTATCTCATCTGACATCTCGCCACTAATTTCTTGTGCTGCAAGAAGCTCAATGATTTAGGAAATTCTGAAGTAGGCAGGTAAGGGGTAACCTGTTTCTAAGGAGAGGTGTTTTTAGCATCCTCATCCTAGTTTTCAGGTGGCGATGGAGGTGACTTTGAGTTATATAACTTTTTAGTCTACTGTGATCCTCGTCTTGTCTTTGAGGTCAATGACAGTGGCTGGTGACCTCAGCCTTTTCTCATCAAGGAGCTGGGATCTCACCAATGAAGAAATCTGCATTATAATTTCTCAGGGAAGATTGATCGGGCTAACGGTCAAAGTAATGTTGTTCCTCTGCACGGTTACATTTAGGGTCTTCTTCCTCAGTCCACAGGTCTGCTTTGCTCCTTTCATACAAAGAAGCCCTCTTCAGCAAAGATGGAAAGTTCAGTGTGATATTTGGTGATTGAATAATGCCTGGAAACTCTTGCAGACAAGGAGTTGCAGCTTTGGCTGTCATTCAGAGTCTGCAGTAGTTTCTATCTTGGAAATGAGTTGGTGTGATCTGGTTTCATTCAGTGAAGGCTAGATTATAGGCCCATTGACTAATGAATTTTGGGGGAAGTTAATAGCCTCCAGTCCTTTTAAGCAAGAGGAAAGTATATGGTGCATTTCTGTGATCCCTGCAAAATTACTCCCTTTCAGACTGTGGATCTGAAAGGAGTGATTTTCAAATACATGCAGGCATAAAAAGAAAGGCTTTTAACAAGGAGAACTGAGTCTTCTGCAAAAGCTGTGTCCTCTTTGGTCAGCCCTGCCAACCCGGTGTTTCCAGGGGAAAGAGCACTGGCATTTATATCATGCTTCCTCATAGCACAGCTTGAACAGCACAGCCAGTGGCTCTCACAGGGTCCCCACTCTGTTGCTGTTTCACTGCATAAACTTCTGTATCTTACCATGGGGCTATGTGGCAGGGGAGAAAGGACAGTGTTCCTTACCCACATCTGTTTCCTAGCTGCTCATACAGGGTATGTTAGTAGGAAGATTTGAACTGGTCTTGTTTTGTATCTAAGGGTATAAATAGTTCCAAGACACTCTTGTGCTCTTGATGGGGGTATTCTTGGGACAAATGCTTTTGCTTTATTGTAGCTACAGCTGAGTCTTCTTTTTCTCCCTTAGCTTCCCTCACCCAGGCCATTTGGATCTTCTCAAGATGAAATCAGAAGTGCTGCCAAGCTTCACCCAGCTGATGGCTGGTATGCTTATGTCCCTTGTGGAGGTTCCTAAGGATGCTCTTTACCTCTTCCTCCCATGCATCTCTAAATCCTCGAGCTCAGACTTGTGCCTGGCCATTTCATTGCAGCTGGATAACAAAGGAGAAAGGAGAAAAGATGTCTTTTATTACTGTTGCCCACATGTGCGTTAAAGCAAACTGTCCACCCCTTGGCTACATGTTGGGTGTTGCCTGCAGCTGTAGGGGAGGATGGGAAATAGGTAGCTCTTATTCTGCCACTTCTACATATGCCCATCACGTGGCCGAAAAGTAGCAGGTGCACATCCCCTCCACTGCCAGGGCACCTCATTATGCAGATATCCCCCGAGGCACACAGTCTCCATAGTGCTACACAGGCTGGAGTGCTGCCTAATAACCTTGATCCTGACCTGAATGCTAATGGACCAGTGACTTCAGAATGTTCTGTGCCCACTGCATATGTTTATCTTGAGGTGATTACTGTGGTTACTGGAGAGGGGTTTTTCTCCCAGTGGCTCCTTGACCAGGTAGTGCATACATTACTTGATAATATCTAAATTATTTATTGTGGCTTTTGATATGGCTTGCATTCAACATTATCTGATGTGAAAATTCTCAGCTGAATTCACACCAGACTTGTGCCCCTCTCTAGCTTTCTTTTTCAACCAAATTCAGCCTTTGTGGAGTTGCAGCAGTGGGTGAGTGATCAAATTTTAATGCAAATAAGGCTTCATTTAGCAAGTGTAAGCAAGTGTGGACCCAAACCAGATGCAATTTGGTGGATGTCCACACATCAGAAATAGGTATCTGAATTAGAATAAAAAGTTTTGGTTGAGCACACTGTGAAATAAATGACAATTGGGTTCAAAGTCCACATGGACACTCATATCTCTGTAGGATATAGCTTTTTACAGGCCTAGAACATCTCATGACTGGCAAGAGCACTGATGTGAATTTTCTGTGTACGTGCTAAATGAAGTGTTTCAGTGTTTCTTATCCTATGCGGATGCAGGCAAAACCTCTCTTTTGGATCTTTGCTTTTGAATCAGCATTGAGAGCTCCCTTTTTCATCAGATGACACTGTAAAGAAATGAGAGAATGCCCCTGGAGATGAGAGGTATTCCACACAGAGTTTCCGTCCTGCACATGAATCTGCTGGTGTTCCCTTCCACAATGCTTATGGGTGGCAACATATCCTTTGATACTTACTCCTTTAGAGTAAATAAAAGGAACACTAACTATTGCAGAAAAAACACATGAACCTCTAAATTATATACTTTTTTCAGGTTAAAAGTACATAATTTCACAAGGAACACTGGAACCAGGAACACTGGAACAAGGAACTGAAACCATTGCTCAATTTCTCTCAGCAGTGGTAAGGTGCCTACAATTCTTAAACTACTGAATAGGCCCTGTGAAAGTCAGGGCACTGGTATTAGGGATGACAGCTGATGCTGGGATATTGGCACATGGCTCAGAATGCTGTAGCAGTGTGAGATTTTGCTCCAGGGTTCCCAATGCTTGCATAGCTCATATATGTCAGGCCCTTGGTTAATCATAGTTCACTGTACAGTGAATGCATCCTATTGACTTGTACAGTACCAAGCAGTTAATTTGAAGCAGATGACAGTGTCTGTCTCCTGCTACCTTTCCCACTCTAAAAGAACAACCAGACAGCAATGGACTGAACCCAAATTCTACTGTAAGTTCCAAAAAGCAGGGAAGAAAGTGAATGAGAACACTGTTTGGTTTAGAGATGGTGACCTCTTTAACAACAATATAAAATATGCTTTCATGAGCAAAAAAGAGTGAAGAAGAACTGGAAAGATGGCCAGGATAACTTATAAGATTATACAATAAAAATAAATGCAGTCTAATACATTCAAAGGCTGACTTGCGTTTGTAGTTAAAAGTTGAAAGTCAAACACTGATTTTTGTGGAAGCAAAATTTATAAGCAGGACACGCTGCCAGTCAAAAGCAGAAAAGTTGGAAGGAGAAAGGATTGACAAATCAAAGTGAGAGGCTCCAGCTCTGTTAGTTCTCCTGGAAAAAGTAAGAGAGAGGGAGACAAAGGAAGAAAATTGGTTAAACAGTTCATTTGGTTACAGTGTGGGGGGTTTGTGTAGTCGTTGTTGTCCCCCCACCGGAAAGTTATTAGTAAGTGGAAGGAAAGTCACAAATTGCCAGGAAACAGACAGGCTGGTGGAAGGATTATGCAAACAGCATCATAAAACAGACTGTCTCCAGAAGACAGTTTCATGTATTAATTGCAGGTGTGCAGCTGAGCTAATGCAAAGCTATGAGTGGGAATGAACATTGCAAAGGATTATTGCCCCCATCCACCCCCAGCCCTTTCTCCCAGCTCCAACTCAGCTTTGTCTCAACTGTACAGTGCCGACTTTGACAGTCTTCCTCTACCCTGGCTCCAGTTGCTACCTCTAACCCCAGCCTGGCTCAGCCACCTTGTTATTAATTATGTTTGCCTGAGTGCTTGGAGATACCCAAGCGAGTCTAGGCTTCAGCAGTTTGAAACCTAAGAGCACTTCTTATTTCGGAGCAATGCCAGCTGCTCTTCTCTGACCATCAGGCCAGATGGAGATCATCCAACATGTCCAGAAAGAAGCCTTTGCAAGCACTGTGCTGCCCTTGTACAATGATGGACATCTTTCTGCTGAGGGGAGAGTGATTATACGAACAGTGGGCCAGAATGTGATAAAGTTACCCAGAAAAATACAATTTTTTAAGATCAGACTGAACTTTGAACATCAGCCTTTCATTGGAGCTGGCTAGTAATGCTCCATTAATATTTTTTCTTGGGGAGAAAACATATATGTGTGCAAGAATATGTATGTTGTGTGGGAGGGGGTGAGTGTGTATACAAGCGTAGTTTGGTTTTGTTTGGGTTTTTTTCCTTTCCAAATGTTCCTTTTTTCTTTCCTCCCCCCTCAATAAATTACCTTCCTCCCTCCTACAACAAAATTGCAGCTGTGAGATGGGGAAGAGCAAGGGAATTCTCAACACTTACTCAGAAATTTTCCATGAAAAATGCCATTTCTTGCTCTCTATCTCTGAAATATATATATTGACACAGTCAAGTTTCCCACCCATGCAGGAATACCGTGGCACTGTCATGTTCTTCCTCCCCTTGCCCTTTCCTTTCCTCCATCTTTCATCTATGTTTAATAAGTTATGTTCCTTTAGCTTTTACTCATATTATCATACCTTCCAACCCGCTTATCTTTATCACTGTTCATTCTATTCACTCTATTTTATTGCCATCCCCTTTATATTGAGATGCCCAAAACTGATCACAGTTTTCCAAGAGGGGCCTCACCAGGGCTGTGTATGGAGGTATTATTACCTCTGTAGTCTTGCAAGTAATTCTGCTCCACATCCCAGTATGGTATTTGCCTCTTTGTGCTACAGTCTCTCCCTGTGAGCTCATATTTAATCTGTCATCCACTATCACTCCCTAAATAAGTCCTCCAGCACTTCCCCTTTAGTAATAAAAACACAGAAAAATGTTTGAAGAAAAAGTAAGTTGTCCCCTTGGGTGACTCTTTGAGAAAACCAGGGTTTTCATACAGCTGCAAAGACACTGAAACATAGTCTCACACTCTGCTTCCACATATCTGGGTTTTGGAGGTCTAACGCCAAGAGTAAAAACAGATATGGCATTTTCTATTTGTACATATTTTCTTAATGTTTGCTGGTTGCAGTTCTGAACTGCCCAGAGCATTGGTACAGTGGAGGAATGCCATATCTGCTTTTAGAGTTCACATCTACTAGACTCAGGACTCACAAATCCTGCTGTGCTTCAAGTAGTTTGGAGGCATGTGCTGCGAGTACTGCTTCAGTTGCTTGATATTTTGTGGAAATTGAGTGGATGCTACTGTATATGGGCCAAACTGGGACATGACTTCAGTGACAATTTACCATCTTGAGGTTTGGAGAGTTCTCCACTCTCCAGACTGCATTGCTTCCAGGCACTTTTTAGAGTGAGCATTTTCTCAAAACTTTCTATCTTCCTTTTCTACTGCTAAATTTATTTGGAAGAGCTTTGTTGATATTTGAAGTTGAAAAGCCTGCACAGTGTTTAATCTTCTCCTTTTTTTTTGGCCAGTGAGCTGTCCTCCAGAATAAAAATCTTTTCCTTTTTAGTCCATCTGATTATTTAACTTAATTAATCACTGTGAAAAACACCAGTGAGGATTTGTAAACGTTATGTGAGGAAGTATGATGAGCACATATTTACCTTATGAGGACTACAGGAATTATGGTATGTCAAATCATAGTATACTGAATATGTGGGTTGCCTGTTATTTTAGAACTCAGCCATTAACTTTTTCTCTATTTATTGTGAATCAACCTAGGACTGTTCAATCCCACCAATACAGGTTTTCCTTTCTTCCCGTGTTTCTAGGATCTCCCTACCAGTTTCTCTTTTGCTTTCCCTGAAGGAAACCAAGCATCACAAACTGCCAATGAGCAGTTCTTCGAATTGCCTGAACAGCCAAGTGCAAGAACTGAATGATGCAGAAAGAAAGACCCTATAAATATTGCAGAGCACCAGCATTTTTAAAGTGCTCCCTCTTTCCTGATTGCAGCATAAGAGCCTACATTCAGAAGGCACGCCACCCTGAAATTGATGGGAACCTTTCCGTGGACTGCACAGGTTGTGTACTAAGCCTCCAGGTTCTTGAAGTGAACCCTTGCTGCTACAAAGAGCTCTTAAAATTACATTTAAATTGGAAATAGAAATCTCTTCAGCCCTGACATTGGAGCAGAGTTATTATTTCCCATGCCTGTCTTCTCTCTCTCAGGAAACTGCTGCAACATGAAACCCTCTTCTGATTGTTCCTCCTCCAAATGCCTTTCTCAACTGCCTGAACTCCACTATTTCCTTGTGAAAGGAGGAAAAATATGGGAATTCAGGCAAGCAGAACATTCTTTACACTCAGACTGAAAAAGAAAGGTCAAGAGGGGTCTGATATTCCCAGTCACTGAAATTTGTTTGCCTTCTTCCTTCTTCTTGGCACAGGAACACGTAAAGTGCAATTCCCAGTTCAGTAAACTACTGCAGCATAACCAAGGACTAAAGAGAGCCCTCAGGTGTGCTTTAGGGCTCATGAGAAGCTATTTTTCCAGCAGTTTAGTGTAGCAGAACTGGCAGTGGTGACATTACATCTATGTACACCTGTGTGCAACTCTGGACATGCAGCTTGTTTTAAGACCAGAAGCTTAAGAAATTAAATCTGCTCAGCTTAACAGGATGATAAATGAGAGGGAACATGGCTGTTAGGTGAGAGGGAAGAGTTGGTGGGGGAATTTGTAGTAAAGAACAGGGCTGCAATAGTCAGAAATTGTTACATGCTCTCTGTAAAGACTTCTTTTGGTTGGGTTGTTGTATTTTTTTTCTCCTCCAGGAATGAGATGAAGATCCTTAACCACTTGATGGAGGTTCTGGAGCAGCCAACAAACAGGCAGAAATTATGGAATCATAGAATCTGCACATATAAATTTGCAACAGAAACATCAGATTGAGTTGTTGTCCATTTGCAAGAGATACTAGGTAATGTGATTGCATGCAGTCATTAACAAGGGCTCCAGATGTATCCTTTTGGGGATGCTGGATGGTTTAGCTGCTCATCCTGAGAACTGTGGTTTTTTTATCTGCACTGAGAAAGTGGACTGAAGAAATGTGAATCAGAATGCATGGGTCAGTTGTGAACACTGTCCATCTGTATCAGTTCATTGGCTGTGAATGTAAGGCTGTTTAAGAGAACGGCCAAGTTATCTCCCAAGTATTTAATAAGGTGTCCACAGAAAGGCAGTGTGATCACAGTTGCAGACTGGCTCATGGTCATACTGGTCAAACAAGAACCTTGTTTGGGTTCTGCTTGGAAGGAGAAGGACTGCTGGCATTTCTGACTTGAAATGGGAAATATAAAATCTTCAGAGCTCCACTACAAAGGCAACAAGTCTGGACAAGATGACTGCTTGGCTTCTCTTCATGCTCTCAGGTTCATGTTAACTGCTTTCTTATACGAATCAAAACATCAGAATGGTACCTAGCTTTAAGCCTTAAAAGGAGAGCGGTGATGAATGGAACTTACGCTGTTGTCAAACAGGTATCAGGCATAAGTTTTGTGCATTCTTTCTTGATTGAGTTGGTTATCAGCTATAAAAAAAATCCAACAAGTCGCACTTTAGAGACAAAAAAAGCATAAGCAAGTGTATGACTGGCTCTGTTGAATATTTCACAGTCAATGCCATACAGAATTCTGTCCTTCTGAACTGTAGGTCTTTCAATTCTGCCTGAATTAGGTTCTGTGGATTTTCTTACTGAAAATGACCTTCCTCTGAGAAACTCACTGCAAGCGTCTTGATTTTTCCTCTATCAGGCAGTATATCAGGGCACAAATATAGAGCAGCTCAACTGCAGGCATCCAGCGACATCTGCCAAAGGCTGCATTCCTTTGTGGAGGTCTGTGTCTCACCAGGTACTGACCAGGGGATGAGGTGATATGTGCCTGTGCAGTGATCTTGTGTGCACTTCAAACACAGCTACTGTCAGGAACTGGACAATGTGAAACGCTTGGTTCAGTTTCTGGTGACTTCTCTCACCACCATTCCTTTCCTAGTTTGGAGACAGATTGGAGCATTTCCTTCTTTTGTTTACTTCACATGGGAACAAATGGCTCATTTCCCTCTGTCCCAGCTGCTCTGAAAGGTTTTCTAGTTTCTCCAGAATATATTATGCAATTCTGCAGAGCAAGTCCTTTTTTTCTTTTCAACTCCATGCCTTTACCATGTATTGTAATCTGTCTGCTCTGATTAGGTTCATCCTATAGAATCACTGCCAAATTCTCTTTTACACAGCAATGTTTAGTCTTCAGCCTGGGAGCTATGTGCAGCCCTTTTAAGATGTTCATACATCAATATCAGTCCTGACTAATCCCAAGAAGCTTTGGATGGCAGGAAGAAGAGAAGCTTGAGGTTAGCTGTGCAAGTTACAGGACAAACACTGCACTCTTTACTCTGGCCAAACTTCCACTACCATCAACAAATATTAGATTTGAGACTAGGGCTGCAAATTTGATTTCTAATATATTTGTGCATGTACTGCTTCTGTTAGAGAGCTTCACTGCTCATTTCAGAAGGGACCCAGTGGGTACCCCACATTCACTTGGGCAAAAGTAAATTTAACCCATGAAATGTTTCCTTGTAAAAAAAAGAAAACCAAAACATTCCAATGTTTTCTCATGTATTCATTAAATATAGACGGATTCCAAATCAACATGATTGTTGACATCAGTGACAATAGTAACCTTTTATTCTTTAATTAATGCTTCTACTGCAGTGGTGTGTGGAATCCAGGCAGGCAGGGGCAGTCCCATAAACGCATGCAGATACAGAAATCCCTGAGCAGCCCTAGAAAACCTGAAACCATTAGGACCATTACAAAACTGTGATTTATACCCTTATGAAGGCTTGGTTAAAATTTCAAGGTGGTGGAGAAATAGCAAACATTTTAACATGCGAAGTGGTCGTGACTTTATGGCTGGGTACAACTGTGGGGGCTTGGCTGGCCATAAGAAAGGACGGGTAATCCTGCTGCTGAGGGCAGACGGAATTAAGAAGCCACAGTTAACATGGGAGCTGTGTTGGCTGAGGAGGCCACTTAGCAAATTCCTTACTTGAGCATTCAAGGGCACTCTCTCGCAACTTGATCCTCACTTTTCCAAGCACAGGGAGGAGAAGAATGTTTCACTGTCCAGAAAGCACCCGGGCCTTGAGATAAATGAGGATAGAAACAAACGTTTCCATTCATATCAGGGGCCCCTCCTCACTAGCGTCCTCACTGATCTGTAAAAACCTTCTTTGTAAGTGGTTTCTAAAGCATAATCTGTGCTTTTAATACCGTTTGATTGAATAATTCCAATGCAAGTTTTGTTTTTTAAAGGTTTTGAGAAGTGTTGCAAGTAGCAAAAGTTTTTAATAGAAACCTGAAGCCACTGACTGAGGAAAATTTCTTCACAACTGTTCCTGTTGTGGAGAAAACTGGAGAAAAATCAAGTCCAAAGCACTGAGGGTCATGTGAACAGCTACATAGTGGAATTTAGGGGCTTCGTTTCAGTAATTGCGGTGAAATTGCTCCCAGCAGAGGCAAAGAGTAGAAGAGAAATATTTAAAGGTCTAAGCAGGCAGTAGCAGAGTTCTACCTGCCTTCCTAAAGCACTCAAGGAATCCTCAGCGCAGAATTAGCTTACAGGGCTTTTCTTTTCAGGGCGGATCTATCTTTTTCTTTCACCACCCACACGTTCACACCAGATACTGAGTGAGCTTTACAGGGAACTGGATTTGTTTTCTCTAAAGCCCAGTAGAAAACCAACAGCCCTGAAAAGGTAAAAGTGGAATGGAACTGAAGGGTATGTGCCTCTGTGCATAAGGATGGTTTGGTCTTTTTTTTAATCTTTTTTTTTTTTTTTATTTCCTTTTTTATTTTTTTCTTTTAAAGAGAGCTTCAATCAGTTTAGTGAGAAGTCACATTCACTCTTTTGTGAAGTTGCAGACCAAGGTTACATTGCAGCTACGAAGAATTTGGAAAACAACATGTAGGCTTGGAAAATGAACCATTCATTCACATATATAACTTAGTATATCATCCTCGATCATAATTATAGACAGATTTGGATTGAAGCGATTATTGAATGCATTGTCCTGAAGATAATCAGGGACATGACCACTAGTGACACTGTGATGGAAAGGACTAAACAGGGCAGTTCATCATCTCAGCCCTTGGAATGGCTGAGATATGCAAAAGGGCACATTTTATCCAGGAAGTATAAATAGTACAAAGGGAGTAAGGGGAAAAAAAAAAGAAGCAGAAAAAGAAGAAACAAAAAAAGCCCTAAGAAGAAAGAGGGGAATCAGGTGGTTTTGCAGACTGCTGTGCTTGAGGAACAGTATGACAGAGACAGAGCAAGATGATGATAACCTGAAAAAAAGTATAATTTGTCATGATTACCTCTTTTTTACTTTCCTCCCAATGCAGTCCGTTTTACAGTTTGCACCCATTGCAATTTATACCTGGGTAAAAAGATGGCTTGGGTAAAAGATAGTTTACTTGGGAACATACTTGGGTAAAAGATAGCTTAGCAAAGTAAAGTATAATTTAATCCCTTCACTTACCTGGGCTTGCACTAAGTATTTTAGATGTCTTGAAACCTCAGTTAATGAAGCCCCTTGCAAAAGTCTATTAAATGCCTTGTGGGTGGGATTCATTTCTTGAAGGACACCAAATAGCAGGGAGGGTTGATTTCTGAGTGTGGTATGATTCAGATAATACTATACTTCCTGATCCTGAGGCAAATGCCTTGTATACGTGTTTCTTCTCCACTTTCATTAGTCAGCCCTGTCCACCTCTATAATTTTTCTAGAGACAAAATCCATATATTCTATAAGTAATGTGAATTGCTGATTATGTTGCTTTTGGCTACTGATGTTTTCAGTTTGTAGGCTATTCCATCCAAAAGTAATGGTACTGGTGCGATTGCCAGTGTATATAAAGGTGTATCTGTGAAAGAGGTCAGAGAAAATAGGGAGTTTATATTCCTGGAATCCTGGGCAGTCCAACTATCAGCAGGGGATATGGCGATTGCCTGTTATTCTGTATTGCTGCACAAAGGGGACAGAAAAACTCAAAGGATATGGGTGAACTTTTTATTTTTTTTAAATTTGATTGTCTTCCCCTCAATCTGGGAGAGCAGCATCCTCCAGCAAAGCAATACATTGGAGATGCCATGCCATACTTTTAAGCCTTTGAGTCATATTCTGTGGTTTAATAGGTTTCAGGAGCCATAACACACTGTTTAAAAGGTTGTGGCACATGCAATGCACTGAAACCCCTCTGATCTGTAGAGCTACATTTTCTGCTTGTCATTCCAGGCTCTTTCCCTTTCATTTGCTCTCCACGTTTTGCCTGTTATGCTTCTGTACCTCTTCCACCAGTGTGATTAGTTTTGGCACTAGCAGCCATCCAAATGCATGATAGACTTTTAAAATAAATACCTGAAGTGTCTGGTTTCCTCCTTTCTCCATGCCTACACTAAACAGTGAGTCTCCCATGCCTAGAAGGCCTCTTTGTAATGGCTCTGTGAACAGCCCAGGCAGAAAAAATATGGGGAAATTTCAGGCACTATGTCTTCATGCTCTGCAGCAACATGTATTTTTCTTGAACACTGAGTCTTTCCTTGGGAGCTCTTTATGGATGTCCTAAGTGAGGCTCTGTAGCACAGATGTGGGCTGCTGAAGCATCTCCAGAGTGCTGGCTCAGAGTTGGACCAGTGCCTTCATCTAATTTAGAGCTGCCTGGAGGCTGCAAAGCAGCTTTCTCTGTGCCTTTTTCCTTCCCACTTATTTGTCTTGCACTCCAGGGCTCAGCTCCACAGAGGTATTTGAGCTCCTCATTCCTTGGTATCAGTAGGAACGATGTACCTACACAAGAGATAGATAGCAAACATCTGTTATGGATCCAAGCCTGAGATTTTGGGTCTCTTGTTTACCACGTGTTGATGATGACAGGATTGAAAAGGGACTGCTGTGAAGAAATGTTTTGGTGGCCTGAAATTGCTGAAATTTCACTCTGCTCTGTAGGCTTAGAAATGGTACAGAGGAGCATCCCGTTATACTGAGTGAATTACAATATTCCCAGTCCTTCCTGCTGAAGTCTGGCAGCTGGCTGGCTGGACTTCAGTGGAGAAAGTGACTTTCCAAGTCTTGCAGTTGCACACGGAGCTCCCTCAGTGCTGGGTCCTAAATCCTTCTCTCTGCACACCAAGAGTCTCTGCTGTTACCAGCACATGTTTACCCTCCTTATGGTGAGCCACTGATTTTGGGTAAAATGCTTTTTGTTTTGCACAAGTTAAACTCCTTTATCTTTCTTTTGCTTATTGTCCATTTTTTTCTTCTTCTCTGGTATCTGTTCAGTCTCCCTCTTTTCCTCTACACCTTCCTTGCTGAGAAAAAAGAAAGCAATGGAACTTTTCCCTCACTGGCTTACGAATTCATTCTTGTATCATCCAGTCAAACATCCCATTAAATGATGCAGACTCAGGAAGGTGTTATTGACAGTAACCTCTCCATGTTAGGCTTCTGATTCGTGTTTGAAATTAGTTCCAGAACAACAGGGGGAAGCTTTTGGCCTTGAACTGTGGCGTCCTTTGCGCTGAAAGAGAGTTTTTATTTGCGCAGTCCTTTTTAACCTTCTGCTAGCTCATGATCTGATTCGCCGGTCCTCCATGGCTGATTCAATCACTCATGCTTAAACAGTGCCAGAAAGATGCTGGAGTAGTGTCCTACCAGGCTGTACCACTTACACTGATGAAAGGGCAAGGGACTAAGCCAGAATTTTTTCTGGTGGTCCCTCCTTGTGCTTGTCAGCCCCACTTTATAATAGCTTTTGCCTTGAGCTTATGGTTTCCTCTGTAAGTACAATAACCTCCTTTTCCTTATGACCCCTAGTTCAGGAAGTGCAGTAACCAACAGAAAATCTGTCCTTCAGCTTCTGTTGGTGTGTCTTGTTTACATCCCCTGATGACTTCAGCTGGGATGACAATCCTCAGGAGCCCTCCAAGCAGGTGGATATTTGCAGAGGTACCTTGAAAAGCACAGATGAGCATCCTATTGGGTGCTTTGCTGCCTTCTCTGCTTTAGACAATCCTCACTGATTCAAAAAGTTTGATATTTTGGCATTTCCAGGAAGTGATGAGGTGGTAAGGCATAGTTTTACAGTTCCCTTTAACTTAACTGCAGGAATTTACCACTCGTAAGGAGTTGCCCTTTTGGGTTTTCTCCATGGTTCAATTTTTTAAGTAAGAGCCGTAACCTGAACCTGACCATTACTCTTTCTCTGGAGGGAGATGTCACTAGTTGTTAAGGGTGATGAAGTTTATACAGGGCCACTGAAGTAAAATCCCAGTTGCTATTTGGCTGAAGGGAGGTGAAACTGCAGAACATGAGATCTTTAGCCAAACACAAAAAGCTATTGCTTAAATTTCAAGTAGCCTTACAGCAGTAAGGCATGATATGGCAACTGTTTCTCAGCTAGGATGGAGCAAGGTGCATGGAATAAACCTGCACTGCTGCCTGCAATCCTAGTTTAGGATTCAGATTTGTCCATGCTTAGGAAAGTATGTTCAAGTGAGATGCAAAACAGCATGCCTTCCCTGGCCAGCACTGCCTTAAGTACCTTTTGGAGAAGGCTGAACCTGGAACACCTGTGTCACTCAAATCTGGCATTAACTTGACCTATTTATCTATTAATTATCTTTATGAAAGCAGGACTAAGTGCTAACTGGCATCAGTGCTCTATTCCACCATCCCCATTGTAGCAGGCGCTGTACAAGCACAGTAATAAAGGCTCTATCTTGAAGAACTTATGATCTAAAAGTACGAAAAAGAAAATGGGTGTGAAAGGAAAAAGAAGTGAAATAGCTTGGAAGCTGTCAATGGAAAGAGCCGCAGAGTTAAGTGTTTTTTGTACAAGTTTATTTCAGTAGGATGGAAACTCTGCTGTGTTTGTTTATGTATGATTTATCCAGACAAGGGACAGTCCTTCCCCACATCTGCTGTAGCCCAGCCTTGGACAGTACCTCTTCACCCTTTCAGCAGGTACTGGAAGAATGCAAATCATGCTAAATGTGCAAATAAAGGGACGAATTATCATCTGCTGTGGAATGCTGTCTGGCATGCTGACTCCTGTGCATGCACATACACACACACTCATTTGTGTTCACACAAAGAAACCCAGAAGGAGGTGAGGACGGAAAGTTTTTCAGCCTCTCGCTAAGCCTCACAAAGGGTGAATTCTCTGAATGAGCAGTAAAGATTTGGAGGAGAATCCAGCTTCAGCTAGTGTCTCATATTTGCATTGGATGCTCAGGTTTTCAAATGAAATCTGCAAGTTAGATGGGAGTCCATGTTGTCTGTTGATCATCTGTTTAGAGGGAGATGGAGAACAGAAATGACAGAAGAAAAATACTTGCAAACTACAGTAGTAATTAAAATCAAGGATTTAAACATTACCACCCTTCCCCCAGCCAGATTTGTCTGGGGAGAAGATAAATAACTTCAATTGCAGGCTCCATGCTTGCTAAAGATCTGAAATATCTAAACCAGGTCCCAAAAGCCCATACACATTTTTAATCAAAACCTGCTCCTTTTGGTTCCTTTTACTACAAAAATGCCCTGGCTTGATAGAACACCAAAACCTCATTAAACTTCCATCAGCACAATACAAAAGATGGAAAATGAGCAATTCTATTTAAGCTGTTGCAACTATACACATACAGACAATTCATTCTCAGGTTCAAGGTTACTCACGGCATCATGAGGAATTCACCTTCTCCCCCCTTCCACTGCTAAACAGAGTTGGATTCTTGCCAGCACAAAAAAAAAAAAGTCTGCAGTCAGCTCCTTCAAGATTGTAAAATAAAGTTGGTTTGTTTGTTTTTTTTTGCCCTGCAGAGGAAAAAAAAAAAAAAAAAGAAAAAAAGAAACCCACCAAAAAGCTGAAGAAAAGCAGACAGCTGCTAACTAGTTGTCTAGCTGTCTATTTGTGGACATTTTCTTTCATCTTGTCATACCTTTTGTGCTATTTGAAATGTTTGGAGCTTAGACTTGAAGAACACTCAGTGGATTCCAGACTTGGATTAAAAGAAAGAAAAAGAAAGGCTGAAAAGTTCTGACAGCAGATGTGTGTGTTTGTGTGTTGGGGCCACATCATTCCAAGCATCAGCTAGAGCACTGATTTTATTTTCATCTGAGCAAAGGAAATTTTTCAGACAAGAAAATATACAGTAATAACGCAATTTGTAAGAGAAGCACATATATCTAGAATTCAAGTAACAAAGAAATGTTGTGAAACCTCTGCAGAACAAGCAGAGGCCATTTGGTCAGTCACATCTGCTGCTTTTACTGCTCTGCTGTTCTGTTTTCATAGAATGGGTAAAGTCAATCTCTTTCTAGGCAGTTTTCCTTTGCTTTGCCATCTAAGGTGTTGGAAGGAAACAAGGTAAAAGCCTGGTTAATGGTAGTGATCTTCAATGAGCTTTAGATCAGTAGGTGTTGTGTAGAATGTGCTAACTTTACCTCTGCTGATTTTGTTGCCTTCTGCTATGCAGCGAGCACAGAAGGGGACAAGCTCTCACTCTGGCTTTCAGATATGTCTCTTACATCTTCCTCCAGCATAAATGGAAAAACAAAACCTGCTGATAAGTGAGCAAAAGCCAGGAAGAAACCACTGAAATGGTTTTCCTGTGGTGAAGAACCCTCCCTGTTCCACCCCATTTCAACTGGCAATCTGAAGACAAAAAACTATCTACTCTCCTCTCTTTCTACAGGAGAAGCAAAGCTTTGTGACCGTCAGTAAGTCTGAGCCAGTAGTCTCCCAGAAGGGGAGCTTAGTTGGAGTGACCAGCGAATCCCTAGCCTGTCTGCAGAATTCACATTAGACAGGGAATGAATCTGCCCCTACTTTCAGCGCCAAGAAACTGCAATGGCAGAAAACTCCAGGTGCTGTGCGGCTGCCTGTGCATCCTGCAAACTGTCTGGTCATATTTCTTAAACAGTGCAGCACCATCACCATTAGCTGTGACCTTACTGCTTCTCTAGCAATGGTCCTGGCTGTTGGAGATAGGGTGAGCCAAGTGGTTCATCAATTTTGGATCAGGATTTTTGAAGATGAAGTGTTTTGCCCTCTTCCACCAGCAGCCTTTTCTGCCTCTTCTTGCATTTGCTGAAAGACAAAAGTGGTAGGGATGGTCAGGTGAATTATGCTGTTTTCCAGCACCTGAGTAGTCTGTTGGTTTGGTATCTCAAGTAATTCTTCTTGGTCCTGCAACAGAGACGACTAGCTGCCAAAACAAGGGTATGAGGCCTTCATCTGAAATAACTTCTGCCACACTGAGTTCTCTCTCTTTAGGCAAAAGAAAGTGCTCAAAAGTAACTAACTTCCTGGAGCAATCCTGTGAATTATCATGTGCTCTTCAGCTTTGCCTCTCTAGTCACTGTGCCTGCCATGGCCCATGGAGTGATGGGCAGTGATCCTCTTTTCTGTACTGAGACACAGTCATCTGTGCCAGAGGTTGTCCATATCAGCTTTTGAAACTTAAGTGGCATGAGAGAAGTCACAGCTTCAAACCTTGGGTGAGAGAGAAGAGCTTTAAACAAGGGGATGGCTTTTCCTACTGACACCAGATGTCTTTTTGGGAACTCCTTGATTAGACCCTGAATGATCAAGAGGTTGAAGAGAGACAGGATATTTACATATAAAAAGGGACTCCACTTTTGGGATCAATTAGACTATTCAGGGTTCACACTATACCCCCTTTTTTTCCCAGACTTTATAGAGCCCTTGCTAGGATTAAGCCTCCATCGAGTAGATTATCTTTACATAGAGGCTGGATCTAGTGTTACAGGCTCTTTATTATCTCTTCTTTGAGACTGTGCAGGCTATCCCCTTGAAGTTCTTAACCCTTAAAGCACTTTATCTAGTATTTATTGTTTCTTCTCCACAGGCATCTGAGATGGAAGCACTGGTATACAGACCACACCTGTCCTTATTCTCCATAAGAGCACCATCTCTTCCCCCCTCTGCCCCCACCTTCTTCTGTACACAAGGGGCCCACTGAGTCACATCAGCATCAGGCCGCCTGTTTCCTAACCCTTTTCATATCCAAGAAGTGTGCACCATTCTTGCTTGACTCGGGTGGGCTGCAAAGATCCTGTCAAATGCAAACATATTCCAGCTGCTAGGAGTTTGATGCATTCATTTTGAAGGATGTAAGAAAGGCCATCAGTGGATTGGGTGATGAAAAGTTCAGGGCTGACCGCCTGATAAAAGGAGAGATAAGAAGAACATAGGGTAGAGGGTTACAAAGTAGTGAGTGGCTTAAAGAAGATTTCTGCAGCAATGTGGTGTCTGTTGAGTGTAACAGGGTGTTTGAAAGGAAAGGTTGAAGGTTCCAGGGTGTAATCTTGCATTTCCCCCTAAAATGAAAAGTTCTGGAGAAGGCAGGAGTCCACATGGACCCATGGGTCTTGTTTCTCTGTGCCTGAGCTCCAGAGGCAGCTGGGCACAAGTGTGCTGCAGGAGACTCTTTACTAACATGTGCACCCCTGGGCAATCCTTGCTATGAGTAATCAGTGAGCAGCTGATTCCAGCCATGCCATTCCTTCTGTGCTGTCTTCCCTGTCCTGATGTGACCATTGCTGTAGGACCCACATGTGACAAGAAGCAAAGTGGGAGTATATAGACTGTGGTGACTCATTCTTCTCGGAACTGAGCAAAGAGACATATTTCTCCTTGCCAGACTCCTGTTCACCAAAATGACAAACTTTTCTGAATTGCTTTTCTTATCATTTTTAATAGCTTCTGCCTGTGGACATTAGAGTCTGCTCCAGTGCTATCATACTGACTACTGTCTATTTCAGCAGAAGAAAGTGCTCAAAAATAACATCTTGTGATGGTACTCAAATTGTCTTGTGCCCTCAGCTTGTAAATGAGCTAAGCAGCATTGTTCTGGTCTTATCACGGGGCAAGATCCTCAACTGGTGTTAGCTAATGCACGTTCAGTATTCCAGTCTACCTGTGCCAGTCACTTAACATGTCTTTGCCCCCCAGCTGGGCATGGCAGAACTGAAATAACTGGAGTTGCATTGATTTTCATGGCTCACCCTCATCTGGGAATGGTGAGATGCCCTTACATTTTATCTGTCATCTACTTGCATGTCTACTGGCAGGCAAATGAAGCATATAGTTCTTCCCATGCACCAGATATGCCCAGTATGAACAAGAATACTCACAGCCTTTCCTTCATTGACAATGGCCACTTATGTAAAAAATGCAGAACTGAACAGACTAGGACTAAATGTGCTGGAAATATGAAGAGGAGAATGATCTTTGGCTGTGCATCAAAGAAGATGAAGGCATTCTGAAGCAGATTCCTCTTGTTCTCTGGGTTTAATTCAGAGGGGATTTTCTAGCCACAGAATCAAACTCTTTACTGTGTGATTTCTTTCCTGCAGGAGCTGGGAAGATTCAGGTTCTGCGCAGGACACAAAAAGCTATAAACAGGTCCAGGGTGTGCATGAGTTTCTGTGGAGATGACAGCAGATGTTACTGCTGTTCCAGATGTGCAATGCTGCAGGACCTGAGAGGCATCATTCCTAGTGAATTCCAACAAGGGAGACTTGATCTCCTTGATATTCACATTGCCTGTTCTCAATCAGCTCATGCTTTTCTAAATATTTTTCCTCCTGATCTCTTAAAATAGTTTCCCAGGCTGTCTTCTGCTGACATTAACATACTCCAGTCAGTGTTCCTTTTTTATTATGTCTTCTTTTTCTTTTCTTGTCTTTTTTTTCTTTACAAAAGACACATAACTGCCTTATATAATTCACTTTTGAGTCCATAAGCCGTTTCTCCTAAACACAGCCTTCATGTGGAAACATACAAGGATGATTCTTTGACTTTCAGGTTCTTTTTTTGTGCGTGGGTTTGGTTTTTTTTTTGGTGTGTGTTTTTTTGTTTTTGTTTTTTTTTTTAATATTTTGAAAGTTTTATGTCACCTAAACCTGTGGCCATAATTCACTGCTAACAATCCAGTGTTCTCCCTGCATGATTCCTCATGCTTTACTTTATTTTTGAAAAATTACCAGTTTAGCTGAAATGCAGAAAGAGTTCCTTGGTATGAGCCAACTAAACCATACTTACACTCAAAGTGATCACCATTTATGAATAATTTCATGAAAAATTTTGTGTTGTTCTGTTGCAGAACACTCATTCTGTAGCAAGGATTGAAGTATTTAACATGGTTGTTCCTTTCTTATGCATATTTATTTGTTGTTCATATTTCATTTTCCTACTAAGACCTGCAATTTTTAGTTTTGACTTTACAAGTTGTTGGATATTTCTTCCTTTCAAGTCTCATGCTGTTTGCCCCATATCATCGGGTGCTTATTATATCTAACTCTTCCTTTTCTAGATCTGTTTGCACCTATAATATGCCTAGTTTATAATTTAATATTGTCTCCTATTCCTTTGCCAAATCATGGCTGGCTTTTATCTTATGTTTTAAACTAGTAACTATGAGTGTTCATGAAAGATGATGTACATAACAAACTTGTCTCTAGTTGTGCAATCAAGTATAAGTGTGGCTGTCTTTAAGCAGAATGTGTCAATTCTATGATCTCTATTTCCTTTAATAGAGCTGTTGCAACTCGTCTCCTGTTACACTGAAATGCACATTAGGTATATTCTTAGTAATAAGACCACTGTTCATGAATATACACTAGTAGTTCTGTAGCACAGGTAGGAAATGACAGCCCTAGCACTCTGTAGGCAGGGTTAAATTGATGGGCTTTTCCTGGACAAGCTGGTTTAACTGCAGTGGAAAGCATTAACTGGTCCTAAATATACCATGTGCTGCTTATAATGCAATGGTTGGTGTCAGCCCATACTACTGACCTGGTGAGATGTGTGGCTAAACTATTCATTGGGATAAAGTAGCTTGCACCTTTGAGAAAAAGCCTTTTCTTGCCTTCTTACTCCTCCCCTATTTGTTCTCCAGTGTTCCCTGAGGTTTTTTGTATCTTGAGACCTGTTTTTGGTTCAGCTGGTGCTGGTTGTGCACACACACATATATGATCCCTCCCTTCATGTCTTCAAATGGGGGCCTCTATTTAATTCACCCATGGCTCAAGTGCCTTTGCTGTAAGCACACCAACCCTTTGTTGGGGTCCAGTGTTCGCGGAAGTGGCAATGATGGCTGTATCTTCCTGTGTGACTCTTGCAAGGGGTGATGGTAGTATTCAGCATTCCAGCAGCCTCAGACACATGGAACCTCATCTTTCTGCAGGTGCAGAAGCAGTACTATCACATGATCCATGCAAATTTATGCCCACTGGTTCTTGCTTTTAGAGCTGGATTGAAAATGTGACATAGCTGCTGTTTTCACTTGTTTGATTTTTCTTTTTGATTATTCAGGTAAACACATGGGATGATGGGATTAGAGATAATGTTGGTTACTCACACACATGGGGCCTAAATTGTGTTCTTGGAAATGAAGAGACAGGATTTTGCTGGCTTCAACAGGGGATTAGGTCAGGCTGGAGGGTACATGTAACACCAACACTGGCAAGCATCTTCAAAGTGTTTGCTAAAGCACTGAAATGTTATCATCTCATGAAAAGTTTTAATCTCATTTTCATTTTGCATCATAATCATTTCTTCTGGGCTAGTTAATAGAAAATATAGCAGCATGCAGTCACAGCAGGTATTTTCTGAAGCACATACGTATTGGAGTGTATTTATGAATATGGTTGTATTTTGTTGACAGAACCTGCTCACTCTATGCCTCGTGTTAGTCATGTTCTGTCATGTGTCTGACCTGAGGTTCCACATTCAATAGATTCAGATATAGAATTTGAATATATAGAATATATTCAGAATCTGAATATGTATAGAATATATTCAAGAGAGCAGACTTTGACCTTTTCAGGAACCTGCTCAATAAGATTCCATAGGATATAGCCCTAGAGGGCAAGGGGCCCAAGACTGTTGGGTGATATTCAAGGATCACCTGCTGCAAGCTCAGGAGCAATACATCCCTACTAGAAGGAAGTGCAGCAGGAGGGCCAGGAGACCTCCTTGGATGGATAAAGACCTGCTGAGGAAAATTCTAAGGAAAAAAAGAGACTTATAAAAGGTGGAAGCAAGGACAGGCAGCTTGGGAAGAACACAGGGATGTTGTCCAGGAAGCCAGGAACAGGTTAGGAAAGCTAAGGCCCACTTAGAATTAAACTTGGCTAGGGATGTGAAAGATAACAGGAAGGGATTCTATAGGCACATTGCAAACAAAAGACAGGCTAGGGACAATGTGGGCCCTCTCCAGAAGCTATCAGGAGAACTGGCTACCCTGGATTTGGAGAAGGCTGAGGTTCTTAATGACTTCTTCACCTCAGTCTTTACCGGCAAATGCTCTGACCACACTACCCAACTCTTGGAAGGCAGATGCAAGGACAGTGAGAATGAAGACCCAGGGCCCACTGTAGGAGAGGATCTGGTTCAAGACCATCTTAGGAACCTGAACAAGTCCATGGGACCTGATGAAATCCATCCGTGGGTCCTGAATGAGCTGGCAAATGAAGTTGCTAAGCCACTGTCTATCATATTTAAAAAATCATGGCAGTCAGGTGAATTTCCCGATGACTGGAAAAAGGGAAATATAACCCCCATTTTCAGGAAGGGGAAAATGGATGAGTCGGGGAACTACAGACCAGTCAGCCTCACCTCTGTGCCTGGCAAAATCTTGGAGCAGATTCTCCTGGAAGGCATGTTGAGGCACATGAAAAACAACAAGGTGGTTGGTGACAGCCAGCATGGCTTCACTAAGGGGAAATCCTGCCTGACCAATCTGGTGGCCTTCTGTGATGGGGCTACGGAACTGATGGACAGGGGTAGAGCAGTTGATGTCATCTACCTGGACTTGTGCAAAGCATTTGACACTGTCCCGCATGACATCCTTGTCTCTAAGTTGGAGATACATCAATTTGATAGAAGGACCACTCAGTGGATTAAGAACTGGCTGGATGGCTGCATGCAAAGAGTTGTGCTGAATGGCTCAATGTCCAGCTGGAGACCAGTAACAAAGGGTGTCCTTCAGAGATCACTGTTGGGACCAATCTTGTTCAATGTCTTTGCTAGTGACATGGACAGGGGATTGAGTGTGCCCTCAGCAAGTTTACCGATGACACCAAGCTGTGTGGGTTGGTTGATATGCTGGAGGGAAGGAATGCCACACAGAGGGACCTTGACATGCTTGTGAGCTTGGCTGATGCCAACCTGATGAAGTTTAACCATGACAAGTGCAAGGCCCTACACCTGGGTTGGAGCAATCCCAGGCACAGCTACAGGTTGGGCAGAGAAGAGATTCAGAGCAGCCCTGTGGAGAAAGACTTAGGGGTGTGGGTTGATGAGAAAATGAACATGAGCCAGCAGTGTGTACTCACAGCCCAGAAAGCCAGTCGTATCCTGGGCTGCATCAAAAGGAGCATGACCAGCAAGTCGAAGGATGTGATCCTGCCCCTCTACTCTGCTCTCGTGAGACCTCACTTGGAATATTGTGTACAGTTCTGGTGTCCTAAACACGAAAAGGACGTGGAACTGTTGGAACAAGTGCAGAGGAGGGCCACGAGGATGATGAGGGGACTGGAGCACTTCCCGTATGAAGATAGATAGGCTGAGAAAGTTGGGTCTGTTGAGCCTGGAGAAGAGAAGGCTGCATGGAGACCTCATAGCAGCCTTCCAGTATCTGAAGGGGGCTTATAGGGATGCTGGGAGGACTCTTCATTAGGGACTGTAGTGATAGGACAAGGGGTAATGGGTTTAAACTTAAACAGGGGAAGTTTAGATTGGATATGAAAAAGAAATTCTTTTCTGTGAGGGCGGTGAGGCACTGGAATGGGCTGCCCAGGAAAGTTGTGAATGCTCCATTGCTGGCGGTGCTCAAGGCCAGGTTGGACATATCCTTGGGTGACATGGTTTAGTGTGAGGTGTCCTTGCCCATGGCAGGGGGTTGGAACTAGATGATCTTAAGGTCCTTTCCAACCCTAACGATTCTATGATTCTATGATTCTATATTCAGAAATAGATTCAGGTAGCAGCATCAGGCAATGCGAGGTTACTCCAGTGGGGCCATGCAAAGAGGTGAAGAATATACCCATGCTCTGTGCTTGCTCAGCAGTATTGTAATGTACCCAGAAGATAATGGGTGAATGTGTTTGCAGTGACAGAGAGGGGATCCAGCAGGTCAGATCTGCATAAAATGAAGAAAAAACTACTCTTCATTGAGAGGCTGGTTTAGGGTATCTTTGGCTTGCTCCCACCTCAGGACAAAGATCATAAAGCTCATATTTAGCAGCTCACTCTAACCATGAGGATGAGATGAAAAGATTTCTCTCTTCTCTTTCCTAACTGGAGGAGACGGAATGACACTTTAGTGAGAATTGACTCCACTGAGGCTTTCCTGGAGAGACCATCAGTAATGATGACAGGTTATAGAGACACTTGAAAGACAAGATTCCTTTCTTGTTGCTCACTTCAATTCTGCAACTGTTGGTATTAGAGTCTGGAGAAATACTATTATAAAAAATAAAAGTGAAGGATGGTATATTTAAATTATTTCCGGACACATATTCTATCCCCCTGTACTCAATATAATGGTTGGAAAACATTTTTTGTCTGTTCCTTTGTGATGAAATAAAAAAGATACCTGTTAAGTGCATATCTGGGGAGAGAAAATCCTGCCGAAGAATTTACTGGATTAGTGGTAGATCCAAAGCCCACTGGAAGTGATGGGAAGGCTCCTGGTGAGTTTAGTGGGCTTTCGGTTCAAGGTCTAAATGTCTGATCCTCTGAATAATGTCTGTGATTATTTATGTACCTCTTTTTGATTGTAATCTTGCCTCTTGCTGTTGAGTCAGGAGAAGCAATGCAGCAATTTGAAGGACGTACCTAGGAAGATAGTAGCCTTGCTGTAAAGCTGTATGTCTTGCTGTCTGCAGTGCTCAAATCTGCCTCAAGTGATCATGTGGAGTAAATGTGCTGAACAGTCCCACCAGATTTCATTTTTTTGTTCAGTGTTTGCTACAGACCTTTAAACAATTTTTGTTTTTCTCTATAAGCCTGTGTTTTTGCTGCAGTGTGGGAAGAGTAGCACTTTCTCCCTTTTGTCTGCAACTTATTTGCTAATATCTTGCACCTTATTTTGAAGCAAGGTAAAGCAGACAAAAAGCCAACCCTGCTCCAGTTGATGGCAGCTTTGGCTTGCTTTTCTTGGGAGTAAATGGCTGAAGCAAACTCCAGGCAATGGAGAGTCAGACCCTACTGCAAGCTATTGTTAAATTCACTATTTGATTTTCTTTTGGAATGTGCTAGGTTCAGCAGTAGCAGTCATTTTTCTCCTTCTTCATAGCTGGTGCAGTGCAGTGGTTTTGACTTTTGGCCTGGGAACAGCACTGATAACACCGATGTTTTCAGTTGCTGCTCAGTAATGTTTACTCTGACCAAGGACTTTCTGAGTCTCATGCTCTGCCAGGGAGGAGGGGAAGCTGGGAGAAAGCAGAGACAGGGCACCTGACACCCAAACTGACCAAAGAGGTATTCCAAGCCACAGCACGTCATGCCCACTGTATAAACTGGGGGCAGTTACCAGGAAGGGTTAGAACACTGGTGGGTCGGGCTGGGTATCGGTTGGCGGGTGGTGAGCGGTTGTATTCTCTTCCCTTGTTATTTCTCTTGTCATTATTATTATTGGTGGTAGCAGCAGTGGTTTGTGTTATATCTTAGTTACTGGACTGTTCTTATCTCAATCCGTGGGAGTCACATTCTTTCAATTCTCCTCCCCATCCCTCCTAGAGCTGGGGGAGGAAGTGGGTGGGAGTGAGCTAATGCCTGCATCATTCTGGATTGCTGGCTGAGCTTAAACCACAACAGTTTAGATAAGGTTTACACAGTTTGCATCTAATTCTCAATGCTTCCTTCAGACAATATTTAATTTGGAAACTATTTTCTGTGGTCATAAGTTTCTCCCTGGAGTGTCTTCCAAGGTAATCAAATGTTAGTGTCTTTTTGCGCTTCAGAGATGCTAGTCTTCCTTTTATTTTATTTTTAGGCTTTACATTCCTAACATGATGCTTGTCCTTACTGATTGGGTGCTTAGAATTGTAGAATCATAGGATAGTTGAGTTTGGAAAAGACCTTTAAGATCATCTAGTCCAACTGCTAACCTTCCACTGCCAAGTCTATCACTAAACTATGTCCCTAAATGACACATCTACACATCTTTTAAACATATCCAGTGATGGTGACTCCACCACTGCCTTGGACAGCCTGTTCCAGTGCTTGGCAATCCCATCAGGGAAGAAATTTTTTCCTAATAGCCAATCTAATCCTCTCCTTGTACAACTTGAGGCTGTTTCCTCTTGTTCTATTGTTTGTGACTTGGGAGAAGAAATGAACTCCCACCTCACTACAACCCCTTTCAAGTACTTGTGGATAGTGACAAGGTCCCCCCTCAGCCTCCTTTTCTCCAAAGTAAACATCCCCAGTTCCCTCAGCTGTTCCTCATCACACTTGTTCTCCAGACCCTTCATCAGCTTTGTTGCTCTTATTTGGACCTGCTCCAGCTCCTCAATGTCTTTCTTGTAATAAGAGGCCGGAACTGAACACAGGATTCGAGGTGCAGACTCACCAGTGCTGAGTGCAGGGTGATGATCACTGCTCTGGCCCTGCTGGCCACACTATTGCTGATACAGGCCAGGATGCCATTGGGATCCTCCTTCTGGCCCTTCTTGTAGATGGGTGTCACATTTGCTAACCTCCAGTCAACTTGGACCTTCCTGGTAACCAGGACTTCTGATAAATGGTGGAAAGTGGCTCAGTAAGCAATTCCACCAGTTCTGTCAGTATGCTTGGGTGGATCCTGTTCAGCCCCATAGACATATCTGTGTCTAAGTGGTGTAACATAGACACATATGCTAGCTATTTTCTTTTGGTCACTGATTATTTCCTCTTGGATTATGGGGACTTCATTCTTCAACCTGTTCCTGTCTTCCAGCTCAAGGGGTGGGTATGCAGAGAACTACTTGTCTTAATCTTAAAAAATAAGGCAAAGAATGCATTAAGTTCCTCAGCCTTCTTCTCATCCTATGTCACTATGTTTCTTCGCACATCCAATAAAGGATGAAGATTCTCCTTAGCCGTCCTTTTGTTGCTAATGTATTTATAAAAACGTTTCTATTGCTTTTTATGGCAGCAAGCACATTTAGTTCTAGTTGGCCTTTGGCCCTTTAAGTTTTCACCTTGCATAACCTCACAACATCCTTGTAGCCCTCCTGAGTTTCCTGCTCCTTGTTCCAAAGGTCATAAACTCTGTTTTTAATCCCTGAGTTCCAGCCGAAGGTCTCTGTTCAGGCAGACTGGTCTTTTTCCTGCTGGCTCATCTTTTGGCATATGGGGATGCCTGCTCCTGTGCTTTTAAGAATTCCTTCTTGAGGAATGTCCAGCCTTCCCAGACTCCTTTGCTCTTCAGGGCTGCCTCCCAAAGAACTCTTTATCAGCCAGTCTCCTGAACAGGCCAAAGTCTGCCCTCCGGAAGTCCCAAAGCAGCAGTTCTTTTGATCCCTCTCCTTACTTCTCCCACAACTGAACACCAATCATGACCGCTATCCCCAAGACAGCCTCCAGCCACCACATCACCCAAGTCCATCTCTGTTTGTGAACAGCAGGTCCAGTGGGGTGCCTCCCTTAGTTGCCTCACTCACCACCTGGATCAGGAAGTGATCTTCCACACCCTGCAGGGACCTCCTGGACTGTTTGCTTTCTGCTGTGTTGTACTTCCAGCAGACATCTGGAAGGTTGAAGTCCCCCAGAAGAACAAGGGTTAGTAATTGTGAGACTTCTCCCAGCTGTCGATGCAATATTTCAACTGTCTCTTCCTCCTGGTTGGGTGGTCTGTAACAGACTCCCACCATGATATTTGCCTTGTTGGCCTTCCCGCTTATTCTTACCTGTAAACACTAGATTCTAACATACAGGGCTCACCTTCTACTGAAGGACCAGTGACTAGGAACTGAAATGTGTCTGGTTAAAAGAGTAACTGAAGATGTTGTATTTTTTTCTCCTTTCCTTGAGATAGATACACTCCTGTCTCTCCTGCTTGGAGCAGTGCATTGTCTTTGATAACAAGAAGGTTTATAAAATTGCTGTTGTTTTAGGAGCAATTACTGTGAGAGGTTTAAAATTTTTCACCTGAGTCTCATGGGTCTGGATCCAACAACAAGTGAATCCAGTCAGAGTGTCTGCATGGTCTTTAAAGACAGTTTGATCAGGTTCACTACAAAGTGACTGTTTTAGGGAGGAATGGTAGCATTTCCAGTGTAACCAGAGAAGGGTATGATTGTGTTTGTTCCTGCTACTCTCCACGCTTCTAAGGTTTCATGCATTGCACCTCTTTCTGTAAGAACACTAATGAATCAGAGAGCATTAATGAAAAAAATGCAGAGAAATGCCATTGATGCCTTGGTCAGAATGTCTTCCATCCTGGAGTCATCAGTTGTCCCCCTGTGGAAACAAAACCAGGAGCCAGCGTGTTGGAGGACAGACTCATTTCCTGTGAGTTCTTTTTGAAGAAGGTCCAATAATTTCAGGGTGGTCAGAAATTCACTTTTAAAAACATTTAACTGCGGTAGTATCTGAATACCTGTAAACCTAAAAGTGTCGGGCTCTGCCTCTTTGCTTAAACAGCTGGTGATCATAGAGCCCTCTTCCTCTCCCAGCAGTCTCTGTCATGAGACTAAGGAAGGAACAACAAAGAAAAGGGATGATGGCAATGTTTTTTATTAAAGGAAGTCTACTTCATGACTGACTCACAAGAGTAATTATCTGTCAAATTGTCTCTATATGTAGGAACAATCACATTCCCTTTCCTCAGCCTTAATTCATTATAGTTCTTACCAGGCTGGTCATTATTTCAAGAGGATTTCTTTGTTATTTGGTGATTTCCCAGTGCTTGGGAAGGGAACTGATTCTTGAAGTGAGTTTTAAAATCCCAGTATTCTGCAATGCCCAATACTTTACAAAAAATTGCAGGAGCAGTGTAGCCATACTAGATGAGACCACTGGTTATTTTCATGCTGATTTTGATGGAGTTCAACTGCAAATGAATAAGTGGAGGGCAAAATCTCCAAAATGCAGTTAGGTAGTTAGTCTTCCTCATCCATCTGAACTGTTCATATACAGAGGAAACATTGAGGTCTGCCTACCAGTTTTTTAAAGCTATTTTGGGAACTGGATGAGAAAAACAAGAGGAAAAAAGAAATGCTGTGGTTTTTTTTTTTGGTTTGGTTTGGTTTTGGGATTTTTTTAACATTCTCCCATCATTGAAAAAGGTGTTTGAAAAAAGTGTCCATAGAAAGTGGAGTTTTGAAGAAAATTCACTATATTTTTTGTTGTTAATGTAGCCAAGAACATTGTAGCCATCAAGGCATCAAAGCACTATTGCTGAAGAAAACCTACAAATGACGTGCAGATAGCCTCCGCAAGTGGTGTCCATGGGTATCATTAAAAACATCACCTTTCTTTCTATTTAACTTCTTGGCTTGAAGATTTGTCTCTATTCTACATCAAACAGCAGGGTTGAAAACAGGACCTTAACATTATCCAGCTCACTTCCATCTTTTATCTGATTCTTCTTTAAAGAACTCTTGGATGGGTGATCTGTCATTCGTCATTCACCACTTGTAGCTTGCTTTTTTATTTTCTTCCAAGATAAGTCATCAAAGAGGGATGGGGGTTAAAATATAATGTGGAATAACATCACAGATTGCAAGGCCAATGTTGCCTGGCTTGCCACATGACACAAGCAAGAGAGTAGCCTCCAGGAAATGGTGCTCCAAGTCTGCATTTATCTTATCCCTATGGTAGTGAATTACAGCAGCTAGTGACAGCAATCAAAGGTGAACAACATCGTCTTTTTTCCATTGCTCTGCAGGGTGGAATCCAGAAATATTTCTCTTTGCCACAGAAGAGCTTTCTCCCAAGCACTGTGTGTGTTTAAGTAAATAGAAAGAGGTTTACCTTTTGAAGGTCATGTGAAATCATTCAAACTTGAGTTCATTCTGAGGCATAGTATGAAAACAGATTACATACACTGTGCCTTAAGCCGCGGAAGTGAATGCAGCTGATCAATCAGCCATAAGCAGACCATAGCATGTTAGGAACCCCAGAGCCATGGAAATAACCATGAGTAGCCAAATACTTGCCTCTTTATTTAGCAACCTGAAGTGTAAGTTGTTCAAAGTCTGTTTAACAGGCTTTCTAATCAGACCTGCTTAGAATGGATTTGTGCCAGAGAGTCACTGGTAGCGAAAGAGAGCAACAGATGAGACTGCATTCAAGAGAACACAGCACTTTGAGTTAAAATATAACGTATTTCTATGGTGCATGAAGATGGTCCTCAGGTGCTAACCTCACCTCACCTCAGCATAGTTCTGAGGTGAATAGCTGTTGCCTACTTATATGATTAAGAAATCTTTCATCTTTTCCTCCCAGGATTAATTTTGCTAGGTGCAAATGTGTAGGACTTCACATTTAAGCCAAATGTGAATTTGGAGTTCTGTCTTTACATATCAACCACTTTACCCGGAAATTCTCTTGAAGTTGTAATGGCACTGGAAGGTGTTTAAAAAGCAGCGATGTACTGGCTAAACCTTACGTTCTCCATGCTCAGATTATGTGTTGAGCTACCAGCTTTGCATCAAAGGAAGAGAGACTTTTTAGGACAGAAAGGTAAGGAAAAAAAAAACCCATCCAAGAGAAACGCTGGGGAGGTCATTAGCAAGGCAGGAATGCCTGGGCTGGAGACAGGGCAGGACACAGGTGGTGGTGTTGGTACATATGTGAAAAATACAGTGGGATCTGTAGGCGCATATATTTCTATAACTCTATTTCTGTCTCTATCATCTCTATATCTCTATCTCTATCATCTCTATCTCTATATCTCTATCTCTATCTAGCTCTCTATCTCTCTATCACTATCTCTATGTCTATCATCTCCATCTCTATCTCTATCTCTATGCTTCTGTGTGAACTTACCAGCTCAGCGTGAATAATGTACCTGGCGAGAAACAGAAGTGGGGCTGGAAGGAGAGGAAAGACATAAAAAAATGGGTCTAATTGTCTTCTAATTTGTTTCCTTTTGGTATCTGTATTTCATAAAAGAAGTGTTTACATGCCAGCAGTGCATTTAAGTATATGCAAATACAGCGTATTCTTTGCACTTCTTCAAAACAGCTGAGTGCACAAGCGCAGGCTTGCATTTTGTAGACATAGTTTGGTGCTTTCATCTATCCTTTCTTCAAATCTTGTCCATGGTGGTTCAGACAGCATTTTTAGAAGTCTTCTCGGTATCTGTTTTAAGACGGCACCCCAGGAAAACAGCATTATGCTGACTCAGCTGGAGGGAAAAACAGTAGTTATTATTCAGCATGCACAAAGTAATAGGTAGGTCAGATCTTCTGCTGATGTTTCTCCAGCAGCCAAGTTACAGCAGTGGGAGCCTGACTGGAAGTATCCCTGTTATGTTAAAGCCAGTAAAGCAGTGCTACTTTTCATCAGCTGGGGATCTGACCACCTGACTTCAATACCATGGCAGTACCCTTAAAAATGAACCAAGCAAACAAGAGTCTGCTTGAGCTGCAGTGTGCTTTTTCAGAGAGTCCATAAATTTCTTTTACTGGCTGCCCAACACAGATCACCTGCTATGTTGAAAGAAAAAAGAAATGAGCTTGACGAGTGCTAAAAACATGAACGAAGAGTGGGAGAAAAGCCTAGCATCTGACTGACATGCTTCATAAGGGGCAACTACTGCATGAGCACAGGAAACAGCCATTCTTGCGAAGTTCTCTTTTTGATAAAGGTCAAGTCACCAACTGGCCAGCCCAGCTTGCATCCTCCCTGACCAAAGTAAGATATGTTACTTGACAGCATCAGTGGAACTGGAGGGAGGAGTTAGTTTGGTTCTCCAGCCAGACACTAAATTGTTCAGGACAGATTTTATGATTTGACTCTCTAGAATATTTCTATGATATTCTAGGATATTCCTGATTTTCAGTTCTCTTTGACTGATACAGTTATTCCCTCAGATGTGGATAGCAACCAAGTCTTTAACTTTGGTTCGTACTGCCTCGTCCTTTTCATAAGCAGGTTTCCAGACCATGATGAAGGGACACATTGAAAAATACACCTTGAAATGTATCTTGGAGGAAATTGCTCACATATAAATAATTTCATTAGGTTTTGGTTGTCTGAATAAAATGAAGTTGTTAAGCAAACAACAAAATCTGCCAGCTCAGAGGTCTCAGCACCGCAGCTGAATTAAAGTTGATCAAAATTCTAGTGAATTAGATGAGATGCGTCTTGCATAAGCAGGGTGGAAATTTGTCCAGATTTTACCTGAGGTCAGGTTAAAGAGAAGAGTCTCATTATGGAGTGCTAAGAGCATATGCTCTCCTAAGATCTCTCTTGGCTTTCAGCTTGACAGGGAAACTGCAGGAACACACCAACATGTTGGTGTATATGTTAACATGGTTCGTATGTTCAACACACTAAGAAATGAACCCCTGACTAGCAGATTCCATTTGAAGTTTGTTACTGTAGCCAGTGAAGAGAGCCCCTCACATGTCCAGTGTGCAGATACATGTTCCACACACCTTTTGGCGGCGCCTTTTTGGAGGGAATATTACTGTAACAGGAAAACACCAGCCTAACTTGCAGGAGAGGAGCTTGGTTTTAAAATGTGCCTAGGGCAAACATGCATGAGACTGACACATCCTTATCTCTGCTACCTTATTGTGTACTGCTGGAGAGGGAGTTGCTGATCAGCACGTGTTGAAGAGGACCATTTTTTCATAATTCTTGATCAAGGCAATCAGAGTACAGCTTCACCTCTGGACCCAAATCAAAACTTGGTAACACAGACATTGGTAAAGCTGGCTTTGCTGATAGCATAGGGCGCATCTGCTGCTGGTGTGTATTTTTAGGTTTTCTGTGATCTTTTTCTTCACAGAGAGCATCAGGAGTTCCAGAGAAGAAGGTGAGATGCAGGTGCTTGTAAATAAAGGACAGAGGTGTCTTATAATGACCTACAGTCCCGTTGCTTCAGAAAACACTGAGCCTGCTCTGGTCACAGAAAAGCAGATAGAATGTTTTTAAAGGCTGTCAATTGCCTATGCTTTTATTTCAGAGGCATTAATGGAAGCTTGTTTTTGCAACTAATGCTAGAAAGCAGGTTGTCTTTTTTTATGGCGAAACATATTTTTGTTGAATTGTGCTTTTTTGTGTATTGTAATAAGCTTGATCTCTCTGCTTCTGAAGAGCATGAATCATTATATTTATCCCTAATTTGTGCTGAAGTGAGCATAATTTCTTTATTTTCTCCTGTTCTGAGTCCTGCTGGAGCTATGCTTGGCCTTAAGTGCAGCTCAGCTTCCAAGCCTCACTCCTAATAAATAGAAAGGAACCTTAAATATGGATCCACATATCCGTGTGTGACTCTGATCTTTCCCACCCTATTTTGCCTCATGAAAAGCACCTTCAGAGCTTACTATTAGTTTATGTCTGAGATATTTGGGTGCAGTTAACATCCAGGGGGGTCTCTCCTTTCTGGAATGAAAGTGTCTTATAGCTGAGAAAAATTAGGCCTTTCTCTACAGAACCATTACATTTTAGATAGTGCTCCTCCAGGCTTTTGTATTTGTAAAAGTCAGTCTTAGACTGGATGGATCATTTTAGGAATGAGAGAAGAGTTTAACACCATTAAGTTTGCTTTCTCCCTGCCAATTTTCCTCACAAAAACTCTTGTTACTGTCAGTGGCTGTGGTGGTATCATGTCAGGGTCTGGCAAGACTGAAGTTCTGGCAGTTTTATGTCACTGCACTTTGTACTAGCTTTTGATGAGTCTCTGTATCATACACTGGCATTTACTCTATTATCCTGTCAATTTCCCACTTTGGTATTTTTTTATGGGATATTGGCTCCAGGCATCTTGTCTTGCATTTCTTTCTCTCTGCAGGATCATTGCTGGTTTATCCTCATGTAGAAGTAGTAAGTGACAGCTGTAGAAATGGTCTGCCTGGAACCTCAGAAAGTTCAGCCAAGTCAAATACAAACCCCTGTGCCATGGATGAGACAGACCCATGCATTGGGCCAGGCTTGATGAACAGAAAGCTGCATGGGCAAGAAAGGTGAATGGCTGGGCTCTCCCAGGAGGCACTCACTGACAGGCTGTGGGGACACAGCTTACAAAAGGGGATGTGACAACAAGGCAAGGAGGGCACATTTGGTACCTGCGACAGTGGCCTGACCCAACAACAGGTTGCCCAGAGAGGCCATGAGATCTCCATCCTGGGTTAGCCTCTTCCTTCTAGCACTTGCTTTGTGTGGGGTGGACTTGGAGACTGGCTGAGGTCCAGCCTGACCCACTCTGTGACTACTGGCTGAAGTACAGACAGAGCTTATGAGTGGCACTACTGGTTATTTCTGCAATTTTTTGACCCCAGAGACTTTTCTCTCCTAATTAATTTATTGAAATAAACTATCTTGCAATAGTTTTCACTCAGAAGCTTTTAACTTAGTGATTATTTCCTTGAGTGGGAGAATTGTATTTAAAGGAATCTCCACTTGGTTATGGATGATATATTTGCATGCTTGTGAAATATGGTTGCTCAAAGATCCTTAATTTGCTGCTGCCAGCAGTCAGCCTTGTGCTGATCTTGTTCTCATGTGCTTTCCTGGTGGCTTCCCTGAGGCTCCCCCAGGCATACAGCATTGGCTGCCATGAAGCTCCCTGTGGGATTGGAGTCAGGACAATCTTGTAGCATACAGATAATTTGAAAGATGGATTCCTATTTGTGAGAAAGGTCATTCCAGGGTCCAAGGTGCACCTTCTGTGTTAATCGGCAGGTAAGGAAATGGAAAGATTTCTTCACTCCCTTCTTGCTGCAGATTTCTTTCAACTATGCCATTTTATTTCTGTTTCAGAGGGACAGAGAGAAGATGTTGTATCTTTTATTTCAAGGCCTTAGGGTTAGAACTGCACCTTTGGCTGTCTTTAGGTTGCTGCATCAAAGTAGGCAGTAAGAAATTAAAACCACCAGGATAACATAATAAAAAAGAACAAGCCACTTTTGGAAAAAAAAAAAAAGGATAAAAGAAAAATCAATATTTTGTCTTTTAGGTCCCCAGTGACAAACACCTGTGTAGAAAAGACAGGGAGGAAAACATGAACAAAGGGCTTCTCATGTCCTAATTGCAAGTACAGCAAGTATGTCAAATGTGCATTTGAGAAACAGTTAAGGACTTATTTGTAAACAAGAGCAGAGCAGGTGAAACAGAAGGAAAATCTCTTACGGTCATCCCGTAGAAGAAACCTCACTGAGGAAGAGGATCACTATAGCCCTGTAGGTATAATTCCAGATCAATATATTTTTGTTTTATCTCCTGCTGGATGTTGTTAGTGTGCTTTATCTTAAATGTGCTTGTGTAAGTGGGTTGCATGTTTTGGAAACACTTCTAGGTTCGGGAAAATAGGTGGAGAAATGACTGATGTCTGGGTTTCACCCAGAAGAAGTTAAAGCAGTGGCTAGATTTCTGAGCTGCTGCAATTACATTTGCCCTAGACCTGTTCTAAAGCAGGTTTTGGGGGCATGAGGGGGTGCTAAAGTCCGTCTGGGCTTCTTATGGGCTACTGTCCATAGTGTTTTGTATCCAGAGGCAGAGCAGCAGGCACTTTTTGAAACATGATATGTTTGAATTTAGGGATGTCTTTCCTATCCATTTAGTGGATATAACAGCTCTTCTTTATTGACATTGTGGAGTGAAGGGTAACTGCTTTACCAGTCAAAATAAATTTAAACTAGAGTAGTAGGAATATTGCCTCTGAGCGTTACAACTATATAACACAGGCTGGGCAGCAAGTTATTTAATATAAAGGGGAAATGATGAACAGGTGAAAAAATTTTCAGGTAAGTTAGATATATTCAAGTCAGCAGGGCCTGATGAAGTTCATCTTGGAGTACTTCAGGAGCTAGCTGAAGTGATCTCTGAACTATTAACAATTATCTCTGAGAGCTCAGGGAGGATGGGTGAGTTCCCAGAGGATGGGAGAAAGGCAAACACAGTACTTATCTTTAAAAAGGGGAATTAGGAAGACCCAGGGAATTATAGGCCACTCAGCTTGACTTTGATACTGAGAAAAATGCAGGAGCAAATTATTGAACAATCAATTTGTAAACACCTGAAGGAAAGTAAGGTGATAAGAAACAGCCAGCATGGGTTTGTCAAGAACAAATCACATCAAAGCAATCTAATTTCCTTCTTTGACAGGGTAACTGGCCCAATGGATAAGGGGGAAGCAGCAGATGTGATACATCTTGACTTTAGCGAGGCTTTTGACACACATCCAGATGACATTTTCATAAGTAAACAGGAAAAATATGTTTTGGATGAAGTCATTATGTGAGAGGTGCAAAACTATTTGAAAAATTTGGCTTATCGTTAAAGCAGTTATCAATGGTTTGTTGTCAAAGTGGGAAAACATATCAAATAAGATACCATAAAGGTCTGGCTTAGGTCTGATATTATTCAATATTTTCAGCTTTGATGATGATATATGTAGAAAACCTTTTAAAATTGCTTATGATACTGAATTAGAAGGGGCTGAAAACACTTTAAAGCTTGGTAAGTTGAAGAAAAGATCTGAACACCAAAGGAAGAAATTCAATAAAGACAAGTGCAAAGTATCACTTTTGAGGAGGAAAAAAATTAAATGCACAAATATTAAATGGGAAACAATTAGTTTGGGAGCAGTTTTCAGAAAAGAGGCTTAGCACAGACCACAGACAAAATAAAATCCAGAAATATGAAGATAAATAAAAAGTAAATTCCTTGATGGTATGAATTAATACTAATATTGTGAATAACTGAGAACTAACTGTTTAGTTTTGCCTTGGGTAGTGAGGTCTGATCTAGGAATACTGCATCTGTGTCCAATGATGATGACACATTTTAAAATAGGGAGAGTTTGGAAATCATTCTCCTTTTCAGAAGATTAAAAGCAAAGCTTGGAAAACATCTTCTATGAGGAAAAGCTGAATTAACTGAGTTCTGTTTTCCAGAAAAGAGGCATAGTGCACACAAAGTCTGAAAAAAGTGTCATTTAAAATGTTAGAAAGAAAAGCACACTTACCTGTTCTCTCTCTCTAAAAATGGTGTAAAAAGAAATGGTTGGAATAATCTGAAGCAGGAGATACTCAGATTAGATAAAATTCAGATAGATGCTCCGGCTATGAGGATATTACAGCACAGGAACAGGGTTTCTAAGGATATTATGGAATCCTTGTTTCAAATCCTGAAAATGGGTCAGACAGACATCTGTCAGTGATGTAAAACAGATGTCCTCTTCAGACCATGTCTTCTACTACTACATTTTTCTACATTATTCTACTTTTAAGTTTCTACAGTAATTCATACACCTCAGTCAAGAGAAAAACTCACATGAACAAGATAGACAAGAATTGCAGGCATACACATACAGACATGTATTTCCCCCAAAACTCCCACCCTTCCCCCAAAAAAACCTTTTAAAATTTATGTACACTTATGTACTCTCCTTTTCACCTGTCTTTGACTTAAAACAGGGGTAAGTGTCTCTACTCATTCCATACTTGCATAAAAGATAATGGAGATATACAGGGCTGCCTTCTAGAAGCCAAACATGAAATGCAGCGTGTTGGTTTTTCTTGGGCTGGTTTTACAGCTGTGTAAAAAGCAAGACCCAAAACCATTAAAAAGCCTTTTTTGAAAGTATTTGTTGTAAGCTGCTCTAAGAAGTACTTTGTTTTTCTATTTGTATTTTTGATGAAGCTACAGAGTACAAGAATGAAGCTTTGCTTGCTCTCTCCTAATGATAAACATGGAACAAACTGGATGGTACTTTTATGAGGTTTTATTGGCATGATTTTGAACTGATCTGTTATTTATGGGACTATCCTAGACAGAATGCAGCAAACTCTTGATATTTTCCTCTTAAATTTTCTGTGTGAGCCACATGTATCTCAAAACATGCCTTGAAATATATAATGAGAAGTGGGAGCTTCTTTTAGGGCTGTAAGGCCAGAAATCTAAGTCATCAAGTGCTGATTTATGTGAAGGCTGTGATAAGAAAACACACTGTTTTGAATGACGGATCTGAACAGTCTAAATAATAATTAATTGCAGGATTTGCACACTGCGTTATGGGGAATGCTGTCTCAGAGTGACACTTGAAGAGCATAATGTGTCCTCCTTGATATGCTTGCCTTTCTAATGATACTTCTGTAAAATAAATTTGGGAAACCCTTTTTTAAAGGCTATGGGACCATGTGTACAGGTAAAGAATTGCTTGTCTTGCCATGAAACTGTGATTCTTATTTTTGCATCTCTATGAAACTTTCTGGAATAGGTACCAAGGATGTTAAATTTTGCATAGATGTTGGTGGGATTAATATATTTATTTCCAGGTTTGGGACTTGGGCTTCCTCCCACATGTGGGTTACTAAGGAAAAAATTTATATGTAGGGAGAAGAGACATTTCCCAAGTAAACTGGTCGATAGGTAACTGCATTTGCATGGGGTCAGCTCTTAATTCCTTGGGAGCCAGTTTGTCCAGGTTGTGTGGTAAGTGTTCCTGTGCATCCAAAGGCATCCGAGTTAGCCTAAGCCAGGTTCATGAATAGTGCTAAGGCTGCATTCATGAGGTACTGTGCTTCATGGACATCTATATGCCAAGGTGAATAGTGTTACTGATGTTTCTTCTGTCTGTTTTGCTGTGGTCCTATTCTTATTCACATGTTTCTAGCATACATGCTGTAGCTTTACCTGATTTTTAACAGTCTCTTATTCCTCTTCTCAATTGAGAGTTTGTCAAAACTGAGCCCCCCAGGCTCTATTAAAGTGCTAGCAAGATTTTATGCACCAGCTAAGTCTTACTTAAGTGAGAATATTTTGAGACTTTACTGATGTTATGTAGAAAAGAAACTTGCAGTTAGTGACCTCTCCATGGAATAAATTTGGCTAGTAGGAAGATATGCCACTACTCATATTTATAATGAGGTCTACCAAACAGAACTTTTAAGAGGGAATTTTGGGGTAGGAGGTTTTGGGAGGTCACTGGTAATACTGTCATTAGCTTGCCAGTGAGGAGATAGGACCATATTTAGAGTCACTTTTACCCCTGCCTTCTGTAATCTAATAGGTTTCAAACTTTCATTAGCTACCACAAATGAAAGATTTGTGGTAATATGGAACCAAGAGTGTTCTTCTCATCACTTGAGAAAGGTATTATTAAAGATAAAGTAAAATAGAACTTCCTGAGTCTAAATATAGGCTGGACTAAATTGGCAGGTTTCAGTAAGCATTCCTGCTTAGTAATGGAAACAATGCTAAGTGAACTTTACCGAACAGAAAAAAACCTAACTAAATAAAAAATCTTGTCTGAAATGATGCCAAAAATTAATGCATTTTCCCCCCTCTATGGGACAAAGTTGTCCTTGCTTTCCATCTCAGCCAAATAGAGACATCTCCTTGGAAGACGTTTTCCCCTATCTGAAACACATCTGCAGCCTGTTCCATGCTAAAAATATCAAACATAAATATTGTGTCATGACAGAAAGAAAAAAATCCAACAGTCTAAGGGTAGCTTAATTCGTGACCAGATTTCTATATTTTGTATAATTAAGGCTGGATTCACAGAATAGCTTGGGTAGAAAAGAGTAATGTCTAGGAAAGCATCTGGTCAGATGCTCCTCACAGAGGAGATACAGAATAGAGATCCCCCATCACAGATATAACACATCTTAAATAGTAGGGGTGACATTGGCTAAGATCAAAGATGTCTTCTGACCTGCAGCATTGGCCAGGAGAGGTTAGGTCAATTTCTGAAGTCTCTGAAATTATCTCACAGAGGCTGAGGCTTTACTTGAATTTCCCATCTATCTCCCCAAGCCTTCAAGGCTGAGCTCTGTATTGTGCCAACAGGAAGCATATAGGAGAACCTTAATGAGTACAGCTGCCCTGGAACTAGGACATGGCGTGACTCTGCCCACTTCTAGTGACTTTTCCATCTCCTTTCCAAAACCTTGCGGGGAAAGATGGTATCTCCTGTAGATTTCTGGGATTTACAAGGTGGACCTGCAACACACTCCTACACAAACAATGGGAAGACACTCATCCAGATATTGCAAGGCTGTGCATCAAAAAGTCAACAACACAGCATGCAGCAGCCCAGCTTGTGGCTTGCTTGTCGATGTAACTCAACTCAAGTGCGTTCACTGAAATGACTGTAAGAGCAGACTCTGTTGAGGGTACAGCCTACCTATGATATATATGTATATATATATATGTATATATAGACACACTATCATGGTGATACATTTTAATGAGAACTTCATCATGACCAGCTGGTGTTGTTTGAAATAAATTACATTAATCATGTGCCTGAATTTTCAGTATAGACCAAATAATGAGAGCTGTAAAGCTGCAACATAATGTGGAGTCAAGAGTTTAGGGAGCTGACACTCCTACCTTAGGCAAGTCTGGTGGTGCATCACCCTCCTCCACATCCCCCTCAGACGTCACAAAGGTATAGTCCTCTGGCACTTAGGAGAAATGTTGAGATATCTGACAGCAAGGTCTGTATTAACACTTCAGGTAGCAAATCTATTTTGGGACCAACAGGCTGACAGCTCCTTTCTATGTGATACTTCTGTCTCTCTGTTTTGGTATGTGCTGGATCCTGCTAGTTCTGCATCGTGGTGCGTGGAAGAGGTGGTGAAAGTCACAGCACTACTTTTCTTCTTCTGCTGTCCTGGTAGAGAGGGGAAAAGTGAGCTATGGTTTCATTATGCTGCAGGACAAAGGGTTCAAGAGCTCCAGTGAGGTACTCAGACAGAGATTTGCATCATGCTGACAATCTTGCCAAACTCCATGGTGGAAAGGCTCTATTTCTGTTAATGTAAAGGATAGGGTACTTCCCACAGGACCACAAGAAGGCAAGCTTGCTGTGACTGCATAGCACTTCTGAGCTGCACACTTCTCACATACTCTCAAAGCAAACCTCCACCTGGATGGAGAGATTTCACCACCCTTCTTGTTAATATTCTTAGTACATGTACTTAGGGCATGCTAGATCTTCTCCCTCCTTCACTATGACTTCTGCTGGTCACCTCTAAGAAAGAAGGTCAGCGTGGACTCATTTGTGCTCCTTATTCCATTCTGGTCTTAAATGTAGGCAGGTCCTTTATACCTAACTACCCAGATACCTCCACAGGAATATGTGATAAATGGCATGTGTGAGCACAGTCGAGCACCTCTTCATAATTATAGAGTTCCTCCATACATATTGTACTACCCATGACTTAGTTTTTCCCTCACAATTATATAACTCATCTGTCTTGATGCTTAACCAAATGAATGTTTTCTTTACTTTCTAAAGCATTATTAAATTAAAAGACTTCTAGGTTTCCTCACAATATTTTTTTTTCCTGAGACTAATATTCAATTAATAAGGAATGTGAGCATATAAATATAAAATGTCTGTTCTGTGTTTTTCTTGCACTAAACCTGATCATTCTTTATACTGCTGCTCAGTGTATCTCCCCTAAGGTATGCTGCATTTGATCAAACCACTACATCACTGGAATCTTGAGTGTTACTCATTTGTGTGCTAATTATTCTTAATCTGGGTCCTTTTAAAAAGGTCATCAATTAGACTTTATTGAATTGTCAGCATTCATAGCAGCAAAGGGAATCTGGTAGATGGTGTAACGATGTCACAGATGGCTAAATGCCCTGTAGTCTGAAGGGAAAAATGAATTAAATACAGGTTCAAGTTACAGAATGTGGTGTGAAAATATGGGAGCCAGGCTTTTTGCAGAGGAAACCGCTGTTCACAGTTGATTGAAGCTGATTCTAAAGACTTCTTTTATGGCACCCTTTGGGAAGAGCTATGAATAAATGACCCTTTCTCATCTAATTCCCACGGTTCTTATTGAAATAGGTCTCTAGCTAGTGCAGGTCTTCCGCCTTCTTAAGAACATCTCAAAGCCACCTTGTGCTGCTTGTTTTCCTTTACTATAGATTCAGGACTACTGCTTTCTGGAGTAAATTCAGTGCTCAAAGGCTGTCGTGTGACATGCCTTGTGCCTTCCTCCTTGTCTACCCTTTATGGACATTACCAACCAGTGATAATCATAGTGACCTCCCCTGCAGTATTTTGGGATGAACATCATACAGTGGTCAAGAAGATAAAAGCCTGAAGCATGAATTACTTGACACCCAACATTTTTAAACCTTAACCTTACCACAGCCAGGAATTTTACAGATATTTTGAGGACCTTAAGTAAATGTATAGGCACCTTATAACGGAGTCTTTCCATGAATTTGCTGTTCAGAACTCCTAGCAGTGTTTCACAAAGAAGAATATGCAAGTAATTTTGTATTTTCTAAGAAATTTTTTGGTAAATTGGTCTAAGACAAATTTTGAATGAAGAACACTGCAACCAGAAGATACCTGGAAATCAATACTTTGATTCAACATAATGCATGCTTGAAATTGTACTTAGCTATGAATGAGCACAATAATGGTCAAAATTCTGAAGTAAGTAAAGATTTTTTTAAATTTCTGGTAGTGTGTTTTTTGGTTTATTTGACCTTATTTATTATTAGATATTATAATTGCCACTGAACATTTAGCTCACATGTTTGATTCTTATCCAGTTAAGTAACAGAAATTCATGTTCCTATTAGTTGTAATATTACACATTTAAAGAGTGTTGAGAAGAGTCATAGAAAGAAGATGTAGTCATTATCCTGATCAGAAAACTAGGCACAGTGACCAGCCTATGATGTGTGTACCTTACAGAGCTCATTAATGGGTGCAATTTAGTTAGTCCTGAGGTAAAGATTCTTTAGGTCATTTTTGCTGCATAGGAAGAGAAGGCAAAATGAATTTAAAAAGGTTACCACCTTTTCTGAAGTATATTCAAAGCTCTGAGAGATGAGAAATTTGAATAAAGAGGAGGGGTCGTAGTTAATGGGTTTTAATAATTTGTCTCCTTCTCATTCAAATCATATCTGTCCAGGACTGAGAGAAAGAGCCAGAATATATCTTCAAAAAAGATATAAAGTTCCCAAATGAGGAAACTGCTAGCAGAGAACAGCACACAGTGCCTGTAATAACTTTCAGTTGCTCTGTTAGCGGGAAGGAAAAAAAAAAGAAGCAGTGATGTTGGTAAGCTGCTCAGATGAAACTTCAAGGGTCTCTTCAGTAGCGTGTCAATTAAATTGTTGTCTGATTAGTCTTTTGGTAAATCAAGCTGGCACAGAAGTCATTCATTCAGCTTAGCATTTAATATAAAAGAAGTTTTTTGAAAATGCAATGAAGAAAGGGCTCATGGTATAGCAAGAGATTCAGTTGTGGTGGTGAATGTCAGCCTGTAGTCACAGAACAGAGAATGAAAGCACTTGAAGATTTAGACTAAACAGCTGCAGCGGGCTGTGTTTGTGAAGCCAGGGAATAATGTCCCTTATGCTTGGGTGTGAAAATAACTGAAGAATAAAAAGGACCAGAAATAGCTGTGAGCAACCCTGTGAGGCTTCCAAGGGGGCATCTCTGAGAGGCAGTCGCTGAAGCAAACACGAGGTTGTTCATAGTCCATTTGCTCTGGTACTTCTGAACCCCAGTGGCAGCAGCTGAATTTCATAGTTCCCATTCTGGCAAGAAGAAAAAGGAGGATTCCCACTCTACCACTCATAACTGAAAAGCCTGGTGTGCCTGAAGTCAAGCTCTCTAATGAAACTGAAAATCTAGACTAGCACACTGGTGTTTCCTTAAGAAGGAAGTATTTAAAACTTGAAAGGTATTGATAGGAAGATGATGTCCTGTTGTGGTCTGCAGTCTGACACTGTGCATGGTATATGGTTTCATCACTGTCCCACACAAAATATCTAAAAAGAGCTGGAAAGGATTGTTGTGTCTCAGCCCATGGCATATCCTTTGGATGCCATTTCACATGGGAAGGTACCATCTTTGTCCTTCAGGTACAACATGAGCTTTTCACTAAAGTCTTGTGGGGCACCATCTGGACCTTATTTAACATGAAGGCATTTCAACTGCTCTTAAGGCACATCAGGTAGATGACAACCCAGCAATGGGCCCCCTCCTTAGTGTCATCTCAGCAACATCTCTTACATCAGCAATGTCAGTTACTGTTTAGACTTGAGTTTGGTGGAAGATAACATTACTGGCATTTGTGGTCAAACAGGTAAAATTGGTATGGGCTGCTGTCTGCCTCTTTATTCATATGTGCACTTATGCTCTGTTCATCAGACTTGCTGGCAAGAGGCAGAAGTTTGTTTTGTTGGTTTTTTTTTTCCTTCTAACGAGGAAAGAGCTGTTAGTGAAATGGGAATAAAATTAATTTAATTTATGGAATTAGTCTTCACTGATTTTGGCTTTCTTTCTAACCATCAAGAGGGTGTCATTTCTTTGTATCTCAGATGTGCTGCCCCACTGATCTTATTTTCCTCATTTTCTATTAGTCCCTGTAGCTGTTTTCAGCAGTTGGTTCACCAATACTGCCATTTGCTGGGTGTGAAGGTACTGTGCTTCAACTGTTGATAAACTTTTCCTCTCCACAACTATAGTACAACCTTCTTTCTGAAGCTTTTAATTACTGCTTAGTTAATTACAGTCAGTTTGATGTACTTTGCAAAGAGGAGAAAGTTCAGTAGCTCAGAGAGACTCATCCAGTCTCAGTGTTATATTTTTCTCTTCTTAAAATGAGCAAGCCAAATTGCCCATGCAAATTTATAATTAATACACATTTTTGGATTTCAGTAGCATTTGTACACAAGCAGTATTTTTTTTAATAACCTCCATTTCTCTTCTGTTTTTCTCATAATATTAAAATCTCTTGCAGATATCCATTAAAGTTGCTCCAAAAAGACATGGGGGTAAGGGTGAGCTACTGAGCTAATCTTCTATTTTCAGAGTGAATAACTGATTAGAGAGGGAAAGGGCACTTGACCCTGTAGATTAGTTCCCTGTAGTTTAGTCCGATTCACACATTATTGTGTTCATGCGTTCTCTCTTTCTTACTTATAAACCATCTCTGTGTCTTTTACAGTAATTAATGTCATTGTTTTCGTTCTTTGCGTGGTTTAACCTAACAATTTCATCTGTGTTGTGTCCTTGAACATATATCTGATAATGCCTGGTAGCTGGGCAGCCACCTAGCAGAGTCAAATCTAATCCTCTGCCATGAGGCAATGTCTGTGCAATATCCTACATGTAAAGAATCTTTAAACAAAAACTTGCAACACCAAGGCCTGGGGGGTACCTAATGAGCTAGGTGATTCTCCACTGATCATCAGGCAATATGTGTACCATTCCTGTGAAGCACTGTAGTGGTGGTTGTCACATAAGGTATGCAGTGGTGACAGGTAAGTATTGCACACTGCATTAGCTCTGAAGACTTTGTTTCTATCTCCACTACTAAACTGTATATGACCATGTTGCATAGCCACTCATTCTTTATGCACATTTGTCTGGTTATGCTACCGGATCATAACCTCCTTGGAGCAGACACTATCTAGTATTACATACTTAGCAAAGTGCTCCTTGTTCTCTGTTATGTTCTCTTATCAACACCTATATGCAAATACACAGTGGAGATGATTTGCTAACAGTCATATAGGATATTGCAGTTATTTTCTGGTGTGTGTGGATGGCTGCAGTATCTTAGTATGTAAACCACGGGAGAATGCTCACTCTTTTTTTTATGGTGACTACTGTGAGATATGCCACTGGAATTTCCTGTTTACTTTTAACTTTAGGCTGGGTTCTGATTCCTTTCACTTTACTCCTGAGCTGAATAGAACCTTGTTCCACAGATGGTCCCATTGGTTCAATGGGGTCATTCATGGATGGGAAAGTACCATTCAACATGGCTAAAAGCCTTGGAATCTGGTCCTTAAATCATATTTGCAAGTTGAACTATATGTGTGTATTTATGCATGTGTCTGGTTTTAAGCCTTTTTTTTTTTCTTTTACAGGGGACTCTAGTTTACCCTGTTAGTCTTCACCAAAACCTTTCATTATTAGTACTACTGTTAGGTCACAAAAGCTTCATAATGTTCTTCATTGTTGTTTGTTACGTGCACTGAATTAGAAATTAATTCTCTCTCAGATTCACTGGCATGCGCTTCTAAATTATATTCTCCATTTAATGTATCCCATGATATGTGTGTCTCATCAATTGTGACAGATTGGGGTGATTCTGTCAATAATTCATATTTGATATAGAGTAGAACGAACTTAAGGGGAAATGACAAAGTAATACAATCCTCATCCCTTTTAAAACAGAAAAAGTTGGACTAAAATGGATACCTTCAACCAGAAGACTTAACATTCAAAAGCTAAACCTACCAGCACAGGGAGTGATAGATGCTTGTTTCAAAATAATGTGGGAAGTCAGGGTAGAAGATAGCTATTGACGTTTTCAAAAGAAGTCCTCTGGGCCTCACTTTTCAGAGGTGAGGAAGCAGCCACAGATCTCATCAAATTCCAGTGGAGTCCCAGGTGTTCAATACCTCTGAATTTCAAGAAATTAAGTAGGGCATACAAACTGGGATGCTGTAAGCTGACAACAGTTGAGGCTGATCCACTTGAAGGGACTGCCAAAGCAGTTGCTGAGAAACTAGAGGCTGAAAAGGAAAATACTGAAATCAGTTCTGTGAAGCCAAAGACCCTGCAAGCATCTTCGACTTCTTTGATAGAGATTCAGACACTTTCATTAGTGTAGAGAGATAGCAGCCAATGAGCTTTCTTTAAGCAGCTAATAAATGGCTAGAAGATGTAAGGACTAGAGGCTGTTTCTCTATATGTGGAAGGGGAAATTTCACTGCTATATGCCAAGAGTTTGCTCCACGATCCTTGATGGAAAGCAGGGACTCCTGCTAAGCTATGCAGACTTTAAGTGAAGCAACTGCTCTTCAGAGAGGGGACAGCTGTGATTGTGTGAGTGCTGTGTGTGCAGATTGACCTCCAGTGCTTCACGAAGCATTTTCTTTCCAGCTACAAGTGGTTTCTCTTCCAAGGGCATTTGCTCGACCAATTAGTCTGGTCTATGACTGAGGTATGGAAGGGAGCCCTTGGATGTTCCAGAGAATGAGAAATATTTTGTGACCCCCTGGAGAGCTGGGGAAATACGATAGTAGCAAAAGTACCTTCAGTCTCATGAGATCAGTGTCTGCCTATACGGAACTGCCTGACACTGTGTGTTTCTTCCTTGTCTCCTATGGGATTCTTCTGCTGCATCTGCAATATTCTGCAACACTTGATGCCCATCTTTTGCAGTTAGATAGTACACCCTGAAAATGTTCTGTAATTTCCTGTGGAATTGTCTGTTGAGGAGGTTCCATTATCAAAAAAGCACCTTGAAAATTTTAAAACTATAAAGTTTCTGGGCTCCTGGGTTTTTCCCAGCTCTCTGATTTTCTCAGCCAGACTTAGAATGGTTGGCCTCTCCTATGCAACTGAGGCACTCCCCCCTGGAACACCACCACTTCCCTGAGGCCTCTCAGGGGCCGATTTATGTGCTGACAAAAGTAACCACGTGTAAGGAAGCAGTCTGTCTTCCCAAGCTTTTCTGGAGGCTGAAGATTTCTGTTGCACAGATGCTACTCAAGAAAACATTGTGTAAGTCAACTGCAAGACCGAGGGTTGGGAAAGTGAAGATCTGGCTAGGACAATCAAGTGTGATACAGTGTGACCACACAGAGGAAGCACTAAGCTTTCATGTCATTGTGTCTTATTAATAAGATACGGCAGTACAGGGAAAAAACTATGTCCAGAAAACGGTAACTGTCTCCTCCTTCAATTAAAAAAGGTCTGATGAAAATATCAGCACTCATCACCTGTTAAAGATAAATTTACCCTACTGTTTATGTGATACTTCCTTGCTAAATGTGTCACAAAGGTTGTGATGCAGAGACATGTGCAGTGAGGCTAGTGTTGATTGAGGTTTTTCTCCTTGAAGGCACTGAGTACACAAAGAGAATATGTTAACAAGTGGCGGTTGCAACTGATGCTTAGGATGGGTGGGGATGCTAGGTGAGCAGAAGTTGCTGCACACACATGGTGTCTAAGACTGCTGGTGTCTCTTGCTCATATTGGAGAATCATAGAATCATAGAATATTTAGGGTTGGAAAGGACCTTAAGATCATCTAGTTCCAACCCCCCAGACCCGGCAGGGACACCTCACACTAAACCATGCCACCCAAGGCTATGTCCAGCCTGGCCTTGAACACCGCCAGCAATGGAGCATTCACAACTTTCCTGGGCAACCCATCTCAGTGCTTCACCACCCTTACAGTAAAGAATTTCTTTTTCATATCCAATCTAAACTTCCCCTGTTTAAGTTTGAACCCATTACCACTTTTCCTGTCACTACAGTCCCTCATGAAGACTCCCTCCCCAGCATCCCTATAGGCCCCCTTGAGATATTGGAAGGCTGCTATGAGGTCTCCACGCAGCCTTCTCTTCTCCAGGATGAACGGCCCCAACTTTCTCATCCTATCTTCATACGGGAGGTGCTCCAGTCCCCTGATCATCCTCATGGCCCTCCTCTGGACTTGTTCCAACAGTTCCATGTCCTTTTGATGTTGAGGACACCAGAACTGCACACAATACTCCAAGTGAGGTCTCACATCTCCCCTCTGCCCATGTACAATACCTTGTTTCTCTAAGACCCCAGTCTGTTTTAGAAGACACACATCAGACTCAGAACTGCAACTTGTTGCTCAGTCTGTATTATCCCATGGTGTATTTATTTAACTTACAGCTCAGTGAAACCAATTCTTTGTTTTGCACAGCTTTAGGTTGGCATTTTCTTGAGCAAACTTCATAGGATTATCCTTGTATAAAACCCTTTTGTTGTTTTTGTTGTTTCAATGAGGATAAGTTGTGTAGCTGCAGTAAAGCAAGTATTGGGGTTTTGTTTTCTGCTTTGAAGTTGAGTCTGATGGAAGTAACTCCTAGCTGTTATTCACAGTGCTTTCACTCAAGTCAAAAATTGGGGTGAATTATGGGGAGAAAAGGATTATGTCTTGACTGTAGTAAGAGAATGCAAATGCTTCACTTCGAGTGATCTGGAATGGGGAGAAAAAAAAGAAAACGCTGGGTGAGGACTTCAGTCACCAGGTAACATAAATGTCTGAGAGCAGGCATTTACAGGCTTTCATGAAAACACTCTCCTTGCACCCCAGTGTAGAAGAATAATTATTTGAAATACAGGAAGTTGCCATGGAACAGAAGTATCACCCACTGATGAACTTTATTGCCTCATAATGTGTCAGCCTAAAAAAGTCACAGCAAATAGTTGAGATACTTTCTGTGGGGATATATGAAGACCATGACACTGTCTTGTGTCTTACTCAAAAGGTGCAATAATAAGCATCTTCCTCCTGTCATTTTCTGATTCACAGTGTTTTCCCCCCAAAAAGGAGGTTAACTCTTCAGAAGAGTGAAAAGTTGCAAACAAGGAGAACAAAAAATTATTTTCCCAGGGTAAAATATTCTGGTTTGTTATATAACAAACCAGAAAGATTACTGTGTGCTGGAAGGGAAAAACATACTTGAAGAGCAAGATGAAAATAAAACTCAAAGGGGTGGGTTTTGAATGTATCCTTACTGTAAACTGGGAAAACTGCAGTTAGAGATCGTAAATGGTACACCAATCATGGCACTCTGCTTACAGACTGCAACTCTAAATGTCATATGGTGTAAGTCCTTCTTGTTTCCCAGTCCACAGGAGAAACTTGTTCCTCTCCACACCCTGACCATGAATATTAGCCTGCAGCCTATACCCCAAACAAATTATTCTGGTTTCAATATCAGCAGTTTTACTTATGCTGTGGTTTCAGACCAACTAAACAGACTCTTTCTCTTTGCAATCTGGAAATCCAGAAATCTCAGCCTAATCTGATGTCTTCCAAGTTTTGATGAGGTTGTTTTATCTGTCGCTGTTATTAGACAGCAGGTCAATGCTGCTCCACTTATTCTGTAGATTTTTACTGCTCTGTGGTTGTCAGGAATATTCTTTTTATCTTCTCTTTTGAAACCCCTGTTAATCATATCGTGATGCCCCTTTTTCGAATCTATAGTTTTATTGAATGGGGTTTTTAATCTTTGCAGAACTCCTAACTAGTCACATCCATAAAGAAATGAAAAAAACCTGGAATTCACATCACCTGATGTGGTTGGTTTTTTGGGCTCTGCAAAGATTAAAAACACAGTAAGACTTGAGAGCATCCTAGAGGGAATATAGAGGTTGCTATTAATATGTCCTTCTTTTGAACAGAACTGATCTGACGGCTTGGAAATAGAGGAAATGTGACTTTTTAAAGCAATAGACAAAGTTGAGATTTTAGATATGTACTGCAGAATATTATGGTAAGAAGAAACTGGGAAAATGATGAGGGCCAATGCTGAAGCTACTCCTAGGCTCATCCTCATTTACTCATGCTCAGACAGGCATACTGTGTTGTAGGATTACAGGATAGTCGTTGAGCTGGTGTCAGTGGTGAGATGACTTCTCATGTGGTCATGGAGAGTGCTCCATGGGATGACCAAGGAGGTTTTAAATGTCAGGAATAGTTCCCTGTGTAACTCAGCTGGAGAGGAAGATCTGTGCTGTTGTTACTGATGTTGATGCTGGCTGAAGGCTGCTTTTGGGGATGGCTGCTGGTGGGAAAGGACAGCAGACCTCAGACTTTTTGGTACAGCTATTTGGTCCCAGTTTCTGACCTTCAGGTGAAAATAGGCTTTCTTTTTCTTGTGCCAGCTTCACTGGATCTTTACTGGCCAAGAGTTTTTCTTGAAAAATCAGAGAATGGTTGGGGCTGGAAGGAACCTCCAGAGATCAGCTAGTCCAAACCCACTGCCAAAGCAGCTTCACCTTCAGAAGGTTATATCAGATCACATCCAGGTTTTCAATATCTCCATAGAAGAAGACTCCACGACTTCTCTGAGCAGCCTGTTCCAGTTATCTGTCACCCTCAAAATAAAGAAGTTCTTCCTCATATTCAGATAGAATTTCCTGTGTTTCAATTTGTGCCTGTTGCTCCTTATCCTGTTGCTGGGAACCACTGGATAGAGCCTGGCCTCATCCTCTTGACAACCACCTTTTAGATATTTGTATGCATTGATGACATCCCCTCTCAGTCACCTCTTCTTCAGGCCAAACAGGCCCAACTCTCTCAGCCGTTCCTTGTAAGAGAGATGCTCCAGTCCCCTAATCATCTTGATAGCCCTCTGTTGGACCCTTTCCAGTAGCTTCTTGTCTTTCTTGAACTGGAGAGCCCAGAACTGGACACAGTACTCCAGATGTGACCTCACCAGGGCAGAGAAGAGAGGGAGGATGACCCCCATTAGCCTGCTGGCCACCCTCTTCCTAATGCATCCCAGGACACCATTAGCCTTCTTGGCCACAGTGGCACATTGCTAGCTCATGGTTAACATTACAGGTCCTTCTCTGCAGGCGTGGTCAACAGCACTGTATTCTGGCTAGGATATGCACTATCCCAATTCTTCTGCAAAAGACATTGGTGCAGTGTTCAAGGTGGTCCACAGAAAAAAGGGAGGGGGGGAGGAGGGGTAGACAAAGCGCCTGGAAGAAAGCACAGAGGAAAGCATGAAGAGAGCAGGACAGGAAGGGGATGAGAGCTTTAAAGAGAGAAAGGGAGGAATGGAAACACAGCAGGGACAAAGAGCATTCCTGTAGGGAATCCTGGGGTTTCTTTTCAGGTCTGGGCACAGATTTGTCATGCAGCCTTTGGAAAGTCATGTCACGTTCCTGCCTGCAGTATGTCCTCAGGAGCCTGGAATGTGTGCTTAACTGCTTATTATTGGACTCCTTATTTACAAAGCTATGAGGGCCTGTTTTGATCTTTTATTCTGATTCTTTTTGCAATGCATGCAGTTGGACTTCCTAAAATTAATTCCTGCTTAAACTGCAGCCTATCTTCTAGGGGGAAAAAATCCAGCATTTGTGAGGGAATTTCTGTGTAAATCTTTAAATCCAAATTGGGTGTGTTTATCTAGCAGCTAATTGTCATGCCTGTTTTCTACTCTAAACTGTTTTACCTTCAAATTCAGTAGATGTTAAAAGTTGATGTGCCTTTGTCTCCAGACCAGAGCCTTCTCAATTATAAAATTTTTATTCCTTGTAGGTGGTTGTAATTGCTAATTAATTCATCCCCTTAATGTGTTTCTCACAGAAAAAGACCCTGTTTATTTAAGCTGTAAGGCACATTTCCTGATTCTCTAACTGTTCTCACGGTTCTTCTCTGGTTTACCTCCAGTTTGCTACCAACTCCACGGATGGCAGGTCCTGGGGTGTGCAAGCACTGCTGAAGGAGAGCTGCCTCCAGTGGGAGACATCCGCGGAGAGAGCAGGCATGGGGAAGCCAAAAGCGGTGCACCTCACAAAGAGCACAACGACCTGCTTGTGGACAAACATCAGGAAATCCTTTGTGACCAGCTCCCGTCCTTGTCTTTGTCAGGCAGGCGTGACCATGGCTGCAGCCTGCAGGCAGCAGGACTGCTTTTCTTTCCCAGCCCTTGCTGGAGGTGTTTGGTGTCTCCATGTCACCCTGGCATTTGGGCAAGTCAGAGAGGCCGCAAGCAGCCCTAACACTGTCCTGTAGAATACTCCTTTGTCCTGGACATTTTCAGGAAACACTTTGCTGTTCTGAGGATGGAAACTTGCTCTTCGTAACAGTGTCTGACTGCTTTTGTTTGGTCCTGTGTATTTAAATGTTACTCTGCAGCTGTTTCCCACCCACTTTTTTAATCTGTCATCTTCCTACATCTGCTGCTGGAATAAATATGCAAAGATTTGTCTGACTCCCTCTGTTGTTTTTTTTTCCCAAATACATTTCTGAAGTCTGAAATGAAAGACAAAGAAATAGGAATAAAAGATTAGCAGATCTTAAACAGCACAAATCAGAAGGAATCTAGAACCAACCCCCTGGATCAGAACCCCAGACTCCAGGGAAGCTGAGGCTCAACCTGTGTCTAAATCCACATGCTGTGGTTTGCCTTCAATTGTGGGCCAAGCCAGAAGACTCGTTCAGTGAAGAATGCAACATGAGCTGAATTTGGGTCTGGCTCTGAATTTTGTGTTGTAGGCCTATTGACAACTGGTAGTGATAAAAATGCATTTAGAAAGGAACAAATTAAGAGAGTGAAACTTATCACCAATGAAAAACCAATGTAAGGCTGCAGAAGGAAAATGCAATTCCAGTCTAACTCACAAGGCCAATCTGCAGTTGTTGGCTGACAGGAGTGATTTTACTCATGTGCCTCAGATGTCCCAGACACCCTGGACCCTGTTCTTCTCTTGTTGTTTTTATGTCGCTATAAATCTGCTGACTTTGGTGAAGCTATTCTTAATTTATACAACTTTAAGTGGCCAGAGAATAGATGTACTACGTTATCAGTGTTTCATCCATGTCTAATAAAAAACACTTACTAAATAAAAAATTACTTAAATACTTATTTTAAAAGAGTTGTATATAAAAATATATCTCACAGTCCAAGTAAACATAAAAAGGCAGCCAAATATGCCTAAATAAATCTCAATAGTTTCAACATTTAATTAAAAAGGGAAGCATTCACACTCTTTATTAAGAAGGAAAAGACTGGATCATTTTAGCTTTTTCAGAACAACTAATGATGCAAAGGTATCTGTTCAAAACCCAAAATATTAAAATCTGTAATGCATTTAGAAGTATAATTGATAGTTTAGGTTAATTACAATTTCATATCAGAACAATAAGCTATTTTTTATTCTGCTACATAATACCATTTTGGTCTCACAGGCTGTTTGGTTTTCGGGTTTTTTGGTTCATTGTTTCGTTTCATTTTTTTTTTAAAGAAAATAAAAGAGACATCAAAATCCAATGTCCATTAATCAATTAAGGGACAAATAGTAGTGTTCATGGAAAAGTAGGTACTGACCCACATTGGAAACAAAAAAACATTCACTGCTGCTTTTCCATTCACAACTGACTTGTGAGCTGATCAATGCTTCTGAAAACATATTTTACTCTCAAGATTGCCAGCAAGCTTGTGAGAAAAAATTTCTGAGAGAGTTTGCTCTCTGTGTATCTGCTATATGTGGTTACATGCTTGGTCTGTTAATTCAGGAGGTTGTGGGTTTTTTGTCCCACAATTTGAATCAGATTCTTTAGTCTCATAAGAAACACCAGTGTTTCCAGAGATGGGATGCAATTTCCAAAGCCTCTGTGCTGTGAAGTTTTGACACTTTTACCAGTTAAACCCTTTCTTTCTATGTGCTTTTTCACAGCATTTCATAACACACTTGCAATGGCAGATGCTCTGATTTAATTATTAACTCATTCTCCAGATACTTCTGTTTTCTTACTCGATAATTTTCAAGAATCATTGTCTGAGGAGTCTGCATTTTTTATAAATGCATTCCCTTCAATATCTAGTATTTTTGTAGTCATTTGCTTTTGAAAACATTCAAGCATCTGCCTATACTTCTGATGGATTTCTAGATTTCACATCCATATGCTAAGGTAGAAATAACATTTGAGGTAAAAAAAGAAAAAAAGTTTTCTGATCTTCTAGGCATATTTTGTTCATGATCAGGTGCTGAATAAGCAAGAATCTGCAGCTGTCCCCTTGTTAATTCATGATAGTACTCTCTTTTAGGGCACCCTTGTTGACCTTCTCACTGCTATCAAACCAATGAAAAAAACCCATTTAAAATAGATGGTTACCTGAGAGTGGACAGATTTCTGATTAGGTGTCTTTTTTCCTGCCTGATCATTTAACGCATAATTTTTAGTGAAGCTGGACAGCTTTTCTATCTCCTGTTTTCAGGTTCACTAAGTTGTCACTTTGGACAGCTTCTTTGCAAACTCAATAGCATAAACAAAGTGATGCTGGTATTTCAACCATTTATGTTTTTTTTCTGCTGGTGAAGACCCTGACTTAAATGTTTCAATCTGCAATCAGGAAGAGGAGAAATAATGACTAATATGATTCATCTTAGTGCCTTCAAACATTGATAGAAATTAGGAGAAAACAGGGTGTGATATCTTTTGCATGAAATAGATATTTGTGTTAAGTGAAAACTTGTCTGTGTTCAGGTATCCTATGATGGTAAAGAGAACCTGAGGAAATGATATAAAATATTCAAATGGTCATGGCAGGAGACTGTTACATATTTGGTTTCTGTTCATCCTTCTAGAGTGTATCTGAGCTGGAGCAACAGTCATAATTTCTTTGTGCTTTTGGTGTGCAAGGTGTTGGAAACACTGACTTTGCTCTAAGTTAAGCCCTACAAGACACCTTTTACTCTTCAGTCCATGTACACTTTGTGCATCCTCTACTGTTAGCTAGACAATACTGCAAACAAAATGCCCACACCAGTAAAAGTTTTTAAAAGACATATAATAATTACAGAAATGGGTGAATATTTGCAAATAGAGCTGCTGGAGTATTTGGCCAGCTGAAAGTGTCTGTTGGTGCCATAGGGCTGTGCAGGAGTTTCTATGGAAGATCAGTCTGTTAGACCATTGCAGCTGAACTCACTCATGGTGGATGGTGGATGATGGATGTTGGTGGGTGTTCTGATAGTTAGCTGAGTCTCCCAGTTTTGTGGAAATCTTCAAATTCATTGTGGGATAATTTAACAGAAGTATGCTGGAGTCTATGGAAATGCACCACATTACAAGAGCCAGAGGTCTGAAATTACAGTAATTGCACAGGATAATTTAGGTACTTTAATCAGGAAAAGCCAATGAAACTAAAATTTCAGCTTTTGGTACAACTTATGTAGTAAGTTGTAACAATACTTTTTGCATTACTTATGCTTGTAGACTTCATTCAGAAATGATGTCTTTCAATGAATGAAATCTGCATTGTGGCAACTGTGTTCTTCATGTCAATGTTCTGCCTAAAGAAAACTAACTTTTTTGCATTATGATACTAACATCATAACATTATAATCTCTAGTCAGCAAATGATTCTTAGCACAAGCATATTTTTATTCTTTGCTTAAATAACTAAGCAAGTAATTGCATCTTTTTATCATGAAAGCAACTTAGCTCACTTAATTCTAGATATCTAAATCTGAACTAATAATCTAGGTTGTGTTTTATAGGCAATGGAAAGGAATAAATATTTTTAGGGTATAATCCAGTGACTGATTTGATATGTCTGTCTTAGGATGTGGTTTAGAAATGCCTGCTAAAGAAGACCGTGCTAGTGCCTCTGGTAGTGACATCTTTCGTGTAGATGTCTGCATCAGATAATGCCCACACTGGCTCTATTTTTCAAACTTTGAGAAAAATTTCCTTTTTCTCAAAATGTTCATGAAACAGGCTTATACTCCTCTTGTCCTCCTTCCAGCCTTTCTGATTGCACAGATCTGCAGCTGCTACAGCTTGATGCAACTGTGAATCTGTAGCATATGCATAAATCCACAGTGGTGTGATAGTCACAGGCATAGCACCATTTCATAAACCTGGAGGCAGCTTTGGGCATTGTTGATACAGTTATTCCTTTGCATTTCCAAATTGGTTTGGGCACTAGTTGTCCACTCACAACTTCTGACCAAGCAGGTTAAGTTTACATCTCAAAACATCTCTACATAACTGCACTTGCTTAAGACCAGAATGATTTTATATGGAAAACCAGATATTTTTTTCAATTTTGAGTTTGGATTTTGACTCTTTGGTGCAGAAGGCTGATAACAGCAGCTACTGTTGTTACTCTTCAGGGACATCCAGATGGCATGGTAACTCTGAAGCTTCTGAAGGATCTGAGAGAAAGCTTCTGTGTTTGTCCAAATCAAAAAAAAACATTATTGTGCAAGTACTAAAGTCCTTTGCTCTCCTGCCACAGTACCGGTAGGGTGTCACTTCAAAAAGATGTTGGTAAGCTGCATGCATCAAGCCCAAGGGACTGCGCTAAGTTTAGTTTAAGATCAAGACTAAGGTCAGTGAATCTTATGAGTGATTCAAGAGTTCCATCTTTCTCATGCAATCAGCAATATGTCAGTTCGCTGAAGTCTGTTGGGTGTTCAGCAGAGATTATGATTAGTATCCTTTATTTCAAGCACGTAAGGAAGGGTATGATTTTAAATGTTTGATTTCTTCATTGAGGTCTTCAGTGAGCTTGAAGATGAGCTGTTCACGCATGGCGTACAGAGAATACTGTAATGCAATCTAGCTTTGCAATCTGCTATGTGTTCTGTTCTTCGAGGAAGAAGAAATGTAACTTCTTCCTGTGGCTATGCAAAACTGTGGTCTTTGATTGGACTATGGCACCTGGTGCTCTGTCCTGGCAATCAATGCTTGTGTCTCCTGTGTTGCTCATTTGAGCACCTTTTAACTATAAGGAATATGAACACTGCTTGATTTCTACAAATTTCTGCATCTTCATTTCATACTAATGATAACCAGAGTTTTGCAAAGTCTGTAAATGTCTTGTAACTTACTTTCCAGCTATGGACCAAGCCTGTTCCATCACTAGAGCAGACAAGTGACCCGGAGATGGCTTCAGGAAAGTATACATGCTGTGATATTTCTCTAGTTGTAGTTGCCTTTTTTGTTTCCATAATGAACATTTCATTATTGCTAGTACCCAGAAAATAGAGCTTAGTGACTAGTTCTCTGGTCTGAGTCACAAATTATTTATCTGCAAGTTGCTTCTCACAACCTTTGGATCTGACATTCTTATCAGCCTCTGTTTTCTAGCTTACATCTGAAAACATTTTCAAACTTGCTGTTTAGACATCAATTCTTTAAAAGTCTGTGCAGAAAGATCGCTCCTGAGATCATCATTCCTGCAATCATCTTATGCTGGCACCAATGCTTTGTTTTCCATAGACCATCAGCAACATCTATCAGACTGGTTGGTGGGTCAGTGGACAGACAAGATTTGCCTTATCAGTAAACACTGTATTTTTCTATTTGCACTCAGTCTTTTCGAGCAAGGCTTCAGATTTTGTGTGTATCTTCAAATTCTAGATCTTTCAGATTTGCAGATACTTGAACTAGAATGATTCAGCTGTTACTGTATTGCATACAGAAACTCTGGAGCTCATCAGAATAAGAGTAGCAAGTGGCAGCCCAAGATTTGAAGCTCAATCCCTCTCCTTGTCCTTTGAGTGCCTTTAATTGCTAATCTATCAGAGTTTTCCCAAAGGCATAGAGATTCAAGAACTGAGAACATTTTATTTCTAAAGAGTAAGGAAAAGAACTTGTGGGTACTGGTAGATGGAAGTTACGACCCAGTAATGTGCGTTTTCAGGCCAGCAGGTCAATTGTACCTTGGGCTGCATCCAAATAGGTCAAGGGAGGTGATTCTACCCCTCTGCTCTGGTAAGACTCCATCTGCAGTACTTTATCCTGCTCTGGAGTCCTCAGTACAGAAAAGATATGGACCTGTTGGAGTGGGTCCAGAGGAGGCCACAAAAATGATGAGGATTGGAGAACCTCTGCTGTGAGGAACTGCTGAGAGAAGTGGGGTTGTTCAGCCAGCTGAAGACAAGACTCCAGGGAGACCTTACTGTAGCTTTTTGGTACTTAAGAGGGCCTTATGAGAAAAATGGGGAGAGACTTTTTGTCAGGGTTTATTACAGTAGGACAAGAGATAATGGTTTTAAACTGAAAGAGGGGAGATTCAGGAAGGATGTGACGAAGACATTCTTTACAATGAGTGCGGTAAAATACTGGAAGAGATTGCCCAGAGAAGTGGAGGATACACTATCCCTGGAGACATTCAGGGCCAGGCTGGATGTGGTTCTGGAAACACGATCTAGATGAAGATGGGATTACATCTGAAGATGCAGCAACCCCCCTGCTCATTTCAAGGGGTTGGACTAGATGAACTTTGAAGATATCTTTCAACCTAAACTACCCTATAATTCTGTAAGATTCATCACCAGAGAACCAGATTCACCACTGTAGGGATCAAGTGGCTTTTTTAGTAGAGAGCAAATATGCAAACAGAACTGATAGGTGTTATCCTATTTTCATTTCAGTGACTATTGTGGATAAATTACCAGTCTGGCAAAGCTATCACATGTAAAACAGATTCTAGGAAAATACGCCAAAAATGTCTTCCAAGTTCAAATTTTTCACTTCAGCTTAATTCTTACCTACTCTTTTCCTATGGCTATAGGTCTGTTTCAAAGAAAAATACCAGGGCAGTTTAGGGCCCTCAGTGGTGATAATGCTACACTTTTGCTATGGCAGATGAATGTTTCAGTCCGTTACCTGAACTTTTATTTGACTACAGAAACGGCTGTGTCTAGTTGCCTGTAGTACAGCCCAGGGCTATCTCTACATGTTTGACTCTCCTCAGGGGCAATGATTCCACCTTCTGTTAAGCTTCTCTCTCAGCTACACCAAGAGTCATAGTTTGTATCCATATGACAGTACATAAGGATGGAAGATCATACCAAAGGCGAACGTAATTCCTTATCTTGCCTCTGACAATTACCATATTCCTGGGGAAAGAGGCAGGACACAGAGTTTGTACAGGATGATTATTTTATCCAATGTGTTCATCTGGCTTCCAACAAATCCTAGGCTTCCTAAATTTGTCTGTTTGGATGTTGAGCATAAGTTTGGTCTTAACCTAGTGCTATAGATGCTCTACCACAAAAAAAAAAAAAAAAAAAAAAAAAAAAAAGAAGCAAACAGATGTGCTTGTTTCAAAGAGAATTCATGGCTCCTGGGGCATCTTTCTCTAAATTCTCATCTTAGGCAGGGATGTTAAATGAGGCATTTCCTACAGACCTAAAATTTATACCCAGTCTTTTGAGAATCAGTTATGCATTTGATATCTAATGCATAGTTTGCGAGCAATTTATGGAGATTACTCCTAGAAACAAACAAAAAGCTGCAGCTAAAAAAACCCACCAACCTATATTTTGGAAAAATAGAAGCAAAAGTTTTAGGTTTTACTTGTAAGCTTCAACTCAGTGTATGTCAGTTAGGTCATAACTACCTGGTTGCTTCCAAGTCTCTGCAAACATTGTTTTATTTTTGTACGTATAAACGGATTGGCCTCGCTGGATTTAACTTCACGTGACGGGATCTGCTCATGGAAGATTAGATGACAAATCCTATTGGGTCGACCTAAACCAGATCTGATATAATTATCATCATGAATGCATCTCTTGACTGACTGTAATGGAGATGATCACAGTCCTGTTCCCTCAGAAGATATGTATGATGTGCCCAAGAAGACCCAATTAGTTGTAACTGTATTTCACGACTAGAAAACATCCTCACTGATAAAATTCATGTATCATTTGCACTGCTATCTCCCTAAGCATATTTTTGAAAAATTTGTTCCTGGTTTTAATGAACCTGGAGAAGGATATTGATTACACTGTTAAAAGATTTAAAAAACTCAATGTCCTTATCTCAATATTTGTTGAATTTATTTTAAAAATGCAGCTATCCTTTGAATGTTTTTTTTCTTTTTATTTTTTCTTTTCTTTTTGCCTAGATTGGTGATTAAGTAAATACATAGGTACCTCCAGTTTTCTATCTGTTTCAGTTTGCTATATGTAAGTTATGATTTTCAGAAAAAGTCTCAGATTTGGTATCACAGCCTCTAAACCTGCTGCTGCCTCTTTCCTTGCCAATCTTTTGCAAACCTTCTAAAGAAATTACCTATCAAGGCAAATAAGAAGGTCAGCCTCTCTTCTCCTTGTCTAATGGTGTTATAAAATACTTATTTGCAGTCCCACTCTCTTCAGTAAGTGCTGGTCTAAATCCCTGGGCCTCTGGTTTGTCTCTGTTTACAAGGGATACTTTTTGTAAATGTGACTTTTCTAGGGGGCCATAAAGGCATTCACCAGCTCTGTTCACATTAACTATGACTAGGAACTGCTTTCAGCCTGCAGATCAGGACAAGAGTTAAACCATGAGCCAAAAGGTGAAAAGCCCTCTGTCTTCTCTTCATCTCTTTCTACTGCTCTGGGCCTATGGTGATGCCCTGCAGTCACTTTCAACTCCAACTGCTGATGTGTTCTCACTTCCTTAGAATAAGGAAAAAAAGGAAAGGAGCTACAGCTTTGCCAACATTTTCCTTTTTTTCTTTTTTCCCTCCAGATAAAATACAGTTTATACGTTTTATGAAATTAGTGTTCCTTGTTTCAGATTACCAGAATCTGATCAGCATCTTAATAAGTCAAAAATAAAAAAACCCCATCAAACTATGCAACAGCTGCTATTTTGCCGCTGAAACCATTCAGAGTACGTATTATTTATGAGATATTTATTGTAATAGATGGATTATCTGAGACAGTGTGTGTGCACGTGTGTGTGACTTAGAGCTACCATTAATACAACAAGTTATGTCTCTTCTACATAGTACATGAGGGCATGCAGAGGAGGATAGCCATTGTGTGGCCTAGCGGAAAGAATATAGAGCAAATTGCAGTTATTCTGGTGGGACATCATGTGGGTAGAGGTAGGTTTGTCAGGGACTGGAAGTATCAGTATGTGGCAGTAAGAAAAAGCGATAAGCTAAGGTCATGTTTTAGAAGGTGTACCATTATGTTTGTTTGTTTTGTGAGAAGCCCATAACTCTTGTTAGACTGTGTGCCAGACTTGAGGTAAAGATCTGAAGAAACCCTAGTCAGTTACAGTTGGTGGTTCAGTTCAGCAGATCTCAGAAACACTGTGCTAATGAGATACCCACATTATTTGAAAGGTGTTTATGTGGCCTGCATATTTGCAACAGGAACTTGATGTGCCAAGGAACAGTTTTAATTCCCATATTTCTAAAAAGGTGCAAAATGATCCAAAGTTGTAAATATGACCTGCAGGTTGAAGCATTTTTTTGACCTGGTCTTTACGTATCCTGATCCCTTAGTGTAGGAAGGCTGTTGAAGATATTGGAGTTTCCTTTGAAGCCAACACGACTGAACTATTCAGCATCTCTCAAGCCCATTGTGCAGCAGCTGCTTCACCTTCAGAAGATAATAACTGTGCTGCAAATACAGTGAAGTGGTCACTCCGTGCATGTGCACTTTAGCAGCTACATTTTCAAGCTGAATGAACAGTTTTGCCTCCATTCTCTTTTTCGCCCTGAAAAGAGCCAAGGACAGTGGAGAAGCATGAGAGTAGAAGACATATAAATTGAATTCGTATACATAGTTAAAATAGAAGACTATTTTATCATGACCGAAAGTTAATTCACTCGTTGCTGTAGAAACCCTGGCAAATGCATTAACCCCAGTGCCCAACTATTGCATTCTTTTAACAGCTTTATTTTTAATAGCTGTTTACTTAAGAACATGTTTCAGCAGTGTTACCATATTCTTTTCGTACTTCTGCACATATAAAGGTATTATTTGTTCTCAGGTAAGTTGCACAAATAGCTCAACTTACTAATACCAGTAACTTATTTGCTTGAGTGGCATATTCCCTGAATGTGTCTGCTGCCTCTGCAGTGTGATATAAATACCCATTTGTGCACAACCAGGGCAAGCATTCTTTTCTGCAGCATTCAGAACAAATCAGGACATAATGCTAAAAGAATATGAGGCTTCAAAGGATCCTCTTTGGTGGGATTTCACCCCTGCAGAAGACAAAATAACGTGGGGACTGGGGAGAAGCCAGAAAGTTCTGCTTTTTTGTTTTGGCGAGATAGTCATACCTCCACTTGTCTTTCTCCTCTCACCAGCCACCCCCACCAGGGAATGTTGATGCTGGTTTGATGCCCAGAATACGTGATCCCTCCGCAGAATGATAAGAGACAATCTGGAATAAGGGCTTATGTCTGCTGTTGCTTAAAGGAATGAAAACCAAACTTGGATCTTGAATACTATGTTATTCCTCACACTAATGGATTGTGACCTGGATATGCTTAAGGGGGTGTAAATTAGAGCGGGGTTAATCACTGATGATTGATAAACAAATCTAAACATAAACTTGGGAGACTGCACCATCCTTTTGCTCTTCAGGTTGTTCACAAGCCTTGCACATATTTGCCCATTGTTTTATGTTGTCTCATGGAGTGTCTGCATGTCACTGGTGTCCAAAACCTGAATTCTTGTAAGGACCCTGTCTAAGGGAGCAACCCCTGGAAGCACACAGCAGTTTCACCCTGTGCTGACACCACAAAATGCTCAGCACCTTGCTGGTTCACTGTGCTGCAGACAGGCAAGATTAGGGAATTACTACAATCTTGTAACTCTTTCTAGTGTCTGCCTGATGAATTGGCACTAAGATTAAAGCTTTATAACGTTGGCTAGACTTGAGTTACTTTAATATATCTTTTCCCATCGTTGCATGTGTGCCATGGAATGAGCAGTGGTGTCTGTGGCCCCAATTGTGAAGGACATTCTATTTTTCTGTCTGATTTATTTAATTACTTCTGTGTCAGGGTTCCAGCAAGAGTCTTTACAGGATCCAAGCTCTGAACAGTGCAGTCATGATCCTCTGTCAGTCATTCTTCAACTCCATTGTCAGAGGTCTAATATAGGGCTGAGGGACCTAGTCCCAGTGGTTGTTTCTTAATTGTTGTGGCTTACCCCATATGCTTGCCAATTGTGTTTACCGGTTCACTATTAGTTCTTGATTTTCTGTTACCTTTCACCCTAGTCATAGTGAAAAATAAGCTGGTAATTTTGATAACCCAAGTTCTAATTGTAAAGCATGTAATTGGTTTTCCGTAATAACCTTAATGTCAGAGCTGCTGGAAAAGTGCCAGAAGGTCTGTTCCTCTGTTGGGTCAGTAAAGAATTGCTTTGGGTTGTTTTCATTTTCCCTTACATTTTCTAGTCACCAGCTCAATACAGAAAGGGAAAAGGCATCTTTAGGAGTAGGAGGATTTGTCTGAAAGACACAAACTACATGTGTCCTGGGATTTGAACAGCAGCAGGTTATGTATCACATCCTAATACCTTAGTTAGCAAAAGCCCATGCTGATCTGTAACAAAGCGTTGTTAAGTATTTTCTCGATAAGCTGATAAGTACAGCAACACTGACATTTTATTGTCATAAAATGAAGGATTTCATTTTATGACAAAGTGAATTTTGGATGCAGGTCTGAATGTTCAGGTTTTTTGGCTCCCTTGCCAAAAATTTACCTCTTGCTAATTTTTAGCTTTAGTGAATACCTTTGAATGAAAGCTAAAGTGAAGTTCATGTGTCATGGATGTTGAAAACAATGAGCTGAGAGTGACAGGAGAGAAAAAGTTGGAAGTGGCAGAAAAATAAACAGTTTTACGATGTATTATGCTTCTGTCTTCCACAGAAAAGTTTGAATAGTTACATGATATTGTATAAGCAAGAAATAATGCTCTCCTCTCCAGTCTTTATGGTACATTGCTAAATATGTAACACAGACAGAAAGGAAATTCTGTACGCTTTCACAATGTTATCTTTGCTGATCATCTGTTCCCTGGAGACCTTATCAAATGACCATGGAAGTTATGTGGGATTTCTTCTTTCAAATAGTTTCAGTTCATATCTGTAGCTTGTCTGCTTTTGCCACCCTCTCATGTCCTCAGCAATCTGAGACTGGCAGAGAAGACCTTCTTCTACTTACGCTTTGCTTTTCTTGGACTCTGTAGAATATCTGTAGAAATGAGACACTCTGTGCTGTATCCAGCTGTATTTTTCCTCACTATTGCCTTGGACAGAGTTCCTAGTTTCCATGCAAATGCACACAAATATGCACTTGGATATCTCTACCAAGAAAATCACTTTGCTGTTAGGAGCAGTCTGCAGCAGCTTCCTACTAACTGCAAAACTTTTACAGACAAGGTACTCATCTATCTCCCATCAGCCCAGATCTTGTCCAGGAGCACACACAGATGCTTAATGAGAACTCACCATGGAGCAGTGTAGGCATGCTCTTTTTAAAAACAGAAATTCATTTTCCAAGTTCCACAAATAAATGTTCATGATCCATCTTTTGCAGAGGAGGGGAGGAAAAAAAGATCATGATGACCAATCAAATGACAAGAACAATAGCTTCTGTTTACAGCCAACACATATGCATTATATAGACAAAACTGAGAGACCCCACATTAGGAAGACAACTGCATGGGAAAAATACACAGATGTGCCCTACAACAGATGAGTAACAGAATCCCTTTATTACAAGGAAAATGCATTCTTTTTGATCATGATTGAAGTCATTGTTGCTTGTATTTAATTAGCAAAATGTAAAGCCCCTTAAATAAAAGATATTTGTGAAAGAATAGACTTACCATTTAAGTACAGGGCTGAGAAGCACTGGTATGCACTTTAGCTTCTGTCAGTGGTGATTATTCAATTCTTTGTTCCTCAGTTGCCCAGCTGTAAAATTAGAACACATTTTTTTCTATTTGTTTGATTTGAAAACATCTAAAGAAGGAACTAATGTGGTTTCTAACCCATAGGTGTGTTCAGTGGGACCTGGCTCCCCTGGCTCATTCAGGTGTCCTTAACACAAATGCTAATGACATATTAGCATGGCTATATTAAAAAGCTTTACCTTTCCAAGAGAAAATTATTTCCCTTCATGTACTAGATCTGAAAAACGTTCTAAATTTTGTATTCCCATTAGTACAAGGCGCCATCTTCAATTTCTACAATCCCATAAAATTAATGGAAAAAATACTCTTTATGACATAAAATTGTTGTAAAGAAGGGTACTTGTGTTAGGCACTTACATGACATGCTGATACAGGATTTCATTATACAGAAGTTTCCCCCACGGGTTTCTGAATGTTCCCTCTCTCTGTCAGATGGGGAACTGCTGACACTGCCACCAGAGGTAATGTCAGAAGGAATAGAGGCACAGAGTTTGCCCAGTGCCAAAAAATGGTGCAGAAATGTAATTCTCTCTCGCTCCAGATCAGGACCACTCCAACAGTTGCCAGACTCTGCTTACTGACTCACAGCCAAGAGCCACTGGACACCTACAAGAGCTGGGACTTCTATAGGTAGGTGATGGGAAATTGCAGGGTGGTCTTGGGCTGGGTGCGCAGCAGGCTTGGACTGCAAGTTGACATCACTGCTCTCTGTGGCTTGCTTCCTCCCAAAGTGGGGAGTTCAGGTTGCTCAGGAGTGCCAGCTTCTGCACAGCCTTTATGCGCGGCAAAGACTTGGCAGAGAACTCATTATGAGCCTGTCTGACAACCTAGGGGAGAGAGATCTGAGTTGTGTTTGGCCATTGTCCCTGCATAGGGAAACCTGCAATGAAGTCATCCATCCCTTTTACCCAAAACTCTGCCAGGCAAGCTTATCCCTGTCCATCAGGGAGAAGACTTCACATCAGTATGTCCCTGGGAATGCAGCAGCTTGTATCACATATCTTTGATAATTTCTTGAGTCTGTAACTCCTACTTTTCCGTGCTCTGTCAACCTATGTCCTTATGTCACCACTGGGTCTGAGGTCCCCCCTTTTTCCTCCATTTGTCTTAATTTTTCCGTCTCATTTGCCAGATACTTCCCCTAGAGAAGTCAAGCCTGGAGACAGCCTGAAGCCTGAAAGGTCACACATAGCTGGGAAACTGAAGACAGATAACCAATGTCCTCAGTCAGTTTATGAACCTCTCACTGCTCAGAGTGTCCATTTTGGATTCAGCTGTCCTCTCTCACCTAGTATGTTTAGCTGCGGAGAACGAGTTGTATGATTCAGTCATGTCCAATTGTGCATGGTTACTCAAACGTCATTCTCCCCTGACTCCCCTGAATAACAAGATGAAACAATAAAAGCTTGAATTAAAGATAATTACTTTGACACTTTGGGAGAAAAGTACTGCTTATGAAATTCACTGCAGCTTTATGAACTGTCTGTTTTTATGTCTTAACACTCTCTTTTTGTACTGCTCATGCTTCTTGTGCTAAGAAGGAAGAGAGTGGCATCTTGGGTTCTGCCAAAAGAGGCAGTCGTTAAAGACAATTAGGCAGTGAAATAGGCAAAGTCCAGGCAGAACAATAGTGTGGCTACAGCCTAGGAAAAAGCCACTTTTCTCCTGGTGCCCCACAGGAGCCCAGGAAAGGTGGAATTTTCCCATCAGCAGAACAAAGAAACAGGGTGTGGGTGGTGGAGCTTACAGCCTGAGAGGGTAGCTGAGGGAAACACAAAGGAGAGGCAGCCAGAGCAGCGAGGAAGCTGCCTTGAACTTGGCAGTGGGAGCAGCAAAGTTTAAAAGAACATCAGTGAAGGCAGGGGAGAGCTGCAGGACACACGCATGTACATACGCAATATGTTCAGGGGGAGATGCAGGTTGCAGAGAAAAGCTCCTAGCCACACTGTAGGACACAGACCCCAAGTCCTTGAGGAATGGGACATAGGCAAGAAATTACACTGGTCTGTGCCTACTGCTTCTTGTAGGCCTTGTGCTGCTGACTTGACTTTTTGCAGGTGCTTGCATCATCCACACCCAGGCCTTCAGCTAGCGTGTCACTCCCTGTCATCCTGAGCTTTCCCAGTTTGCATCTCCAGGAAAGGGAGCTGTGTTTGGACATGTGCCAGGGAGCTACTGGAAGAAAGCAAGTGCAGAATACATGTCAGTGCTTGTAAAAACCACAAGAATGGCCAGCAGAGAACTGCTTGGCTAAGCCTATGTAGCCCATCACTGCAACAAGCCAAATACTCTGGCACACTGTAGCACCTTACATTCAGGTAGTACTTCTGGTCCTGAGGAACTGGAGGCAGCACAGCTTCTGCTCACCAATAAAATGCAGTAAAGCTTCCTCCTGGCCTGGCCTGACCTGACAATTTCTGGAGTGCTCTTCCTCCCACCAAGGAGATTAGGATCATGTGAAAGGTGTTATGTTTAATGGGACTTAACAAGGGATTGTTGCCCAAATTATAGTATAGGCTAATTGGAACAGCAGAACACAAGTACAGTCCATGAATAATTCAGCAACATTTTTGTTGATGACAAGTAATGGTAGACCACTATTTCAGTAATGATAAGAAGTTTTCTGCCTCATCTGAAAGACTTTGTCCCGTAACATCCATTAGGATCATTGATTCAGATGTGACCCTGCCCCAAAAGTGTGCCTAATGGGTGTTATCAGGCAAGATAAAGCTAGTGTGTACCATGGTTTCAGAGTTTTAAGCATTTCTGCATGGGCATTTTAGTTAGGAAGTATATTCATTTACATGTTTTAAATGGTCTCCAGATGTAAAATCACTATAGAAAGATAAAAAAACATCTACAGATTTTAAGAAAGGCCTCAAAAAAGTAGAAGAGAAAGGTCAGATATTGTGCTTCTTATCAGTTGCAAGAAATGGCTAAATGCCTGTGCATGGCAAAAGAACATCACTCCTACCCTATCTGAAAGCCACAGAAATGTGTTCTGGACGTGGTGACAAGTCCCTCCTCTATCTTCCTACCTACTCTTTTTACAGCTTTTGTCTCTCTTACAGAATGCTGAATCACAATAATCAGCTTTTTTTGCATAGATATAAAATAAAAGCAACAACTCAATAACAAAAAACCTTGAGCTAAGGGTGTTGTTTTCAGGACTGTGTTTATTTTCCTTCAATGCACGAGTTGTGCATTTGAAACTATTCCCTCTGGCAACCCATAAAACAGAAACCTCTCCATTTTTTCCACCCCAGGAAACATTCAGTCAGCAATTCACTTGCAGCATTCATCTATGAATATTGAGATGGTTATTTTGTGTCTTGTTCCTCATATATTAGCACAAGGTGCGGTAAGTATCTACAGTATACTACAAACTGCGTGAATAATTACAGCCTGAACAACAGTAAGCCCAATCAGGAAAACACAGAAAGCTGGAATGAAAATTTCCATGCACAACAGGACCTGTGACATTCTGAATTTGTCCTATTTCTGTTCCACTGCTGTCAGAAAACCCATTAGTTTTAAGGCCGTGGTCTCGTATACTTCAGTATTTCTGCATATATTCTTCTAGCAGGTGTTACTCCAAGTTTCAGTGAGGGTGCTTACGTCCAGAGGGATCTGGGCATGCCTGGGCTGTTACTGTGCTGTTGCAGATGCACGAGGTTGTATTAGTTGGGAGTGGAAACAGGTTTTACACATGCAAAACAGAGGTCTGCAACACCCTAAAGTTTGCTACTGAGAGTTATGGGTGACAACTGCAAGAATTCATGGTACAGTTTCACCTGTCAGCTAAGCCAACTGCAAGTAATGTTTTATTGCAGCTTCCCTGTGGGAAGACTGTGCACCATTGGTGTCTCAGTTAACAAGTGATAACTCCTGAAGATGCAATAACTTGACTGTGACTTTTTCATCCATACCCCAAGTATAGAGTTGGATCAGATGAATCAGGAGACAGAAAATATGAGGTATCAGTGTATCTTTAAAGGAGACCTGGCAGAACATCAGCAGCCTAGGCAGCATTAGTGCCCTCCAGGCTAAATTTTAAGGTGATATATGAGAAAGAATGATATATTGGCTCTGCAGACTTCCATGCTAAGTAACTTCAATGCATAAGGGTGTTGATTAGATAGGGCAAGAAGTTACTTGTGGGAACATGTGATAGATAGACAATGACAGATAACATTTCTGATGGAGTCAAAGCAGTGACAATCACTTAAGAAGGTATAAGAGCTGGTATATAAATGTTGTTAGGATTAGGTTGTTCTCCCAACAACTAATGAAATGTTGTGAGGAGAGGTCTTCAAAGTCATAAATTGGTTCTCAACAATCACCATATCACTTTAAAAATTAAGTTGCCTACTTTTTCTTCTTTTTTTAATAATCGAACAACATTCTTTTTGTTTTCGCATTTCTTAGGTCTGTAAGAGTACATTCTTTCTGTATTTTCATTAATTTTTTTATGACAAAAAACGTTTATGATTTTTTAACAAAAGATGTAAACTGCTTTATTCCTGCTCAAGCTAGGGCATCAAGGAAATGTCAAGCGTCATGAGATTCATGATAAAAAGGATAGCTTTGGCAAAACAGACAAACTTTTTTTTTGGGGGGGGGGGGTGGGCTGGGACAAATAGGTTTGTTTCATTTCCAGGTTTTATTCATTTCCATGTAAATGCTGTTGGATAACTATTTCATGTCAAGGCTGTTGTTCTGATGAAAGTATGTGCTTCTTTCAGGAGCCTCCTGTTGAAGCAGACTGCCTGTTGCAGCACAAATGTATTTTGAAAATGGCTGTTCTAACAATCTCTCCTCTTGGTGATCATAACATGCCCAGGAAGAGGTGTCCACCTCTGTTTTGGAAGTGGTGAGTGCTACAGAATTTTCATTGAAGTGCAGACATAATCATGGAATAAGGACCCCACTTTGGGTACTAGGGAGTTTTGAAATTCTGCACCCTGGTCAAAAAATGAGTTTCAGCATCTATAGCTGTTTAGGTGACAGCAAAATTTTCAAAAACAGAAGAAGAGGGAAAGAAATCAATGAGTAGAAATGATTAAGCACAAGCATGGAATAGCAGGAAATGGTGTCTTCACCCATCTGGATTCTTAACCATCACTCATCACAACTAGTTATTTCGCAATGCCTGCAACTATAAATAGTTTTCATTTGACCTTTTCTGCTGCTGTTGAGTACAAATTATGTAGATAAACCTTTGAACACTTCCACATTTTTCAGGTATGAAACAGTACATACTTTCGTACTAGACTAGCAGGAGACAGCATCAGTCACCTGTGTGGGTAACCTATTGATGCTTGAGGAGTGAGTTATGGCACTACTTCTTTCACCAGTAGTTTTTTGGCAATGCGTGCATAGGGTGTACAGAACTGCTGAGGTCAGTGGAATGACTACTTTGTAGAACCAGCGTGAGTGGACATGGCAGGACTGAGATGGTTTTCCTTTTCCTCCCTGAGGGCCCCTGTAAGCTCCACGCTTGCTGCTCATTGTTGGCATGGCCCCTCAGGGTCAGCACTGCCTTACCTATCATCGAACCTTATATCTTGCAACTGCATCTAATCCTTCCAGTCATAATATTACGTATTATATACTGCCACTGCCAAGGGAGCAGTTTCAAAAGACCTGGGCTTTAGGGTTTCCAGACATCACTTCAACTTACGTAATTCGCTTTTTTGTCCTGGATTCAGTGTTGTAAAAATTGTCTGCTTAAAGGTACTAGATGCTTGTTTATGCTAATTAATATGACCATACATAAGAGAGAAAATAAGCTTTCTCCTCAAAACAAGCACTAGTAGATTCAGAGGGAGCACTCAAGCCTGTCAGTAGCCATGTACAACTACATGAAAGGAGGTGGTAGTGAGGTGAGGGTCAGTCTCTTCTCCCACATGACAAGAGATAGCACAAGAGGCAGTGGCCTCAAGCTGCACCAGGGAAGGTTTAGGTTGGATATCAGGAAAAATTTCTTCCCTGAGAGGGTGCTCAGGCATTGGAACAGGCTGCCCAAGGAAGTGGAGGAACCACCATCCCTGGAAGTGTTCAAAAACCGTGGTTTAGTAGTGGCCTTGGCAGTGCTGGTGTAAAGGTTGGACTTGATGATCTTAAAGGTCTTTTCCAACCTCGTTCATTCTATGATTCTATGCTTCTATGACCCTATGACCAGGGTTACTCCAACTAACTCAGGCTAAGGTTGCAACATGGTGAAAGGAAGTGAAAATTTCCTATCTATATGCTAGTCATCAATAGATGGCAGATTTGCAGTCCAGTTTGTCCCATTTATCTTGCATAAAATGGGAAAGAACCTAATTTAGGATTCATTAATGGGGATTCCTGCACATGCTCCTGTACATTCCCCTCCACATTCCTTTTTTTGATAAGAAATTGTGGTTTAATGCTTTTACTTGGAAAGACTCACAGAAACTGAAAAACATTTGACCAGTACAAGACTATTTATCTAGGATGGAATGGAAAGAACAAATGAATCTTGTGCTGTGGTCTAACACGATGGTCAGTTTCTCCCAGTGATAATTTTGCCTCTTTATTTTTAAAGAAAGGAAACAGACAAACAAAATACTCTTCTGCCTATAGACATTATCCAAATCCATGCAAATATTTGTGTGTATCTTGGTTAAGTTTTCTGTCTCTTCCGCCGTTTTACTTGCCAGATGCCTCTACTGTCTATCATGATGCAGATTTTCTCTACAGCTTGTGTGAATAACTGCTCTAATAATACCTTGTGCAAGCATTTGCCATCACAAGAGTGCCTTAAATTTATTTTTAAACTGCACCATATGAAAAGACTTCTAACTGCTAGCACTTGCGCTGCAGTACACTGTTACAAAAATATGTGCATAGTTAATTGCTGGTATTAAATTGCATCTTGCAATTTAGCTGGGCCTGCACTTAATACATTCTTTGAAATAGATATGCATGTGTGTGCACACCATGTGTTTGTCTTGAACATGAATGGCTAGGACCATTTTAGTGTATGATGTGTTAAGCAGTAAAAAAAGACGTAGACCTGGCCAGATCCTGTGACTTAGAGCAACCTTGTGATGCAGAGCAAATGAGCAAACCTCAGTGAGATGTGTTGCAGGTGCTGAGTTGGGGTGGAAGCTGAAGGTAGGCTATAGCAGAAGAAATCTTGAATGCAGGTGTGAGATAAGGGAGATAGGAAGTCCTTGTCTGTCCTCTTCTCTCTAAGGGCTTCAGAGTAGTGTAACTGTAAATTTGAATGTGAAGATGGTTTCATTCTGTATGCAGTAAAAGAAAACTAAGGAATCCCAAAACTGACATGAAAGCTCAAGTACCTTAGCAACCACATAAATTTTATTAAAACACTGTCTTGCTTCCACTACTGTTGCCTGTTTCTCTTTTTTTTGGAAGAGACTTTGCTTCAAATCTTTCCTTAAACTGTAAGAAGATAGTTCTGCATTCCTGTCCAGTCTGGGGCCTCTCGGCTGAGCCTGCAGATGTGTGATACGGTGGCTCACATGACACTGATACATATACAGAATGAATGGAGGAGACTTCACTGTACCCATTTGTATAGGCCACTAAGCAGCCAGTGATTTAAGTGGCTGTTGCCGTTACTTATTGATGTGCCTGATTTGCCAGGCTCTGAACAAACTTTATCTTCCTAAGAAAAGTCCACCTTTGTCTTTGAGATTATCACCATGAAGTCATTAATCTTTTTAAAATATTTCCTAGACTCAGGGCATTCTTACTATTTCACTTGTTTATGTTTTATACTTACACTATTTTTGTTGTATTTGGGTCACTCCAGCTTCTTATTATCCTAGACAACCAAGACTTGTCTGTAATGTGTTTTGCCAGGGCCTTCCACCATAATACATTAGGATATTCCCTGTCAGTGATGAAACATTCACTGCAAATTGCTCTTGTTTTCTAGCTACCAAGGGTGATGCTCTACTTTTATGTGCCTTTAGAAAAGGAGAGAAATTAATCCATTCCAACAGTTTGCATTCAAATGTCCGGTTTTCCTGTGTGGTTATTCTCATGTTATTACACGAGGGCTCTGGCAGCCTCTGTCACTGATCAGAGCCCCATTGCAGCTATGCTCTGAACACATCATCAGAAAGACAATCTTTGCCATAAAGAGTGCAGGCAGTTTGTGTCCTAAAGGTCATATTTCCATACTACTGCTCTAGCTGGTTGGGTTCCCAGTGCAGGGATGTGAGGTCAGGGAGCCACCCCTATGTTTGGCAATGTATGGAGACCCTCTTTACCTATAGGATCCAGTGAGGCATGGTGCAGGTACAAGGAAAACCTTCTGTATTTCACTGAGGAGCCATGGTAGAGGTCTAGTTGAGCCTCTTCACTCAGCAGCCTGTGTGATCCCCTGAGGGGCAACCAGTTAGTTTGGTTTGCTTTTAAACTTGGTTCACTTTTACATTTATCTTTCAATAGCAGAAAAGGAGCTGAATGATCCATCTTGACATGCTACACTGCACTGGGTAAAATGGGGTGAAATGGTTTGAAGCACCCCCAAACCTATTTCTGCATGTTGAAATTTCTGATTGTCTGATAGCAGTGATATGAAGTTAATTCCCTGAGCAGCAAAGATAGATTTCTCCTTTGAGTAGCCATACTCTCCACAGAAGTATCCTTTCCAGTTATGTTTTGAAAGTCATCAGACATGCTGTTATAAATGATCACTGAAGATTACTGGAGATGCTGCAAAATAATAGTGAACCAAGTAGCATCTGTAATTTCCACTGCTGGTTTGCAATCATCACTCAAAATGAACCCTGTCTCAGTTGTAGGGCTAAACATTTTTTGCCTTCCTCTTTACTGCTGTGTAAGATAGTTGAAATAGAGACTGTCTCATGAATTTTTATGCAAAAAGCTGAGCTACAATCCAGTGTACCAACAGCTAGAATTCCTTGTGAAGATTGAGACTAGCTCAGAAAATACTGGAGGGAAGTTTACATTTCCAGTTACTGTGAGGTTGTGTTCTAGCTCAAGTAACTCTCAGATGTATATCTCTGATGTTCTTTCTTCTTAATTCCCTTAATATAAATCAGATGCTGTTTATAGACAATATTAATCACCATTCCTGTTTGTTAGTACTGTTTTATGAGCATGATCACCTCCATAGCCCTTGTTTTCTTGTGAGTGACTAGTGTCATAAATGTTTCTAGTGCAAAAAAACCAGACATGAACCAATTTTAATGGAAAATGAGCTGAGATACCTGTGTTTTTCTATATTTTAAGTCCATTTAATTGTCTTACAATAGTGTCTTGGGCCTTGCTCTGGTAATACGCACAAGCAGGTGTATAACTTAAATCATGAGTGTAAACCTGGTGGCTATTAAGCTATGCAAGCTTAAATGCTTCATTAGGGGAATGGTATCTCCATCTGACCTGGAGACATCCCAGTGTTTCTGGCACAAATCCTTGCGTGTGCTTTTAACTTCCATGTTGTGATCTGGACTTGCTACAGAGTTTTAGGACAGAAACCTCATCATTTCTGGCTGTCAGGAAGGGGAAGATTGGCGACAAAACTCTGAAGTCTGTACTTAAATTCCCAGATTAAAAACTCAGGTGTTGCCAATCAAAGGCAAAACCAGGGAGGAATGTCGCTGCCAGGAGGTTATCTTTTGATTTTGTATTTCATCCATAGCAAAGGCATTCTTTGCGCTTCCTTCATTTTTCTGTAATAGAAAATTCTGTGGTTTCAATCTTCTCTTTCTAGAGTTAATGCATTGCGTGTAAGATTCAAGGGCCATTGGGAAAAGAAAAAGACTGCACCAAATCATATTCATGGTTTATAATTTTCTGAAGCCCATACTGTGCTACTTCATTTTTTTCGAAAGTCTAGAGAAACTCATCCCTACCTAAACTAGACACCCCACCTCCTGAAGTGGGACCCAAACTGCACCTTCTTTTGAAACAGGTAGGGCAGTTGGTGGTCAGATCAAGAGGCACAGATACATTTTACTTCTGGCTTTGGTGAAGGGGGAAAGGAAAAAGCGTAATAATGGGAGAAATTGTCTGACTTTATCAGATACTCTTTCACACCTGATTTTCCAATTGCCTTTTTAAATAACTTCAGAGGAATAACTTCTCAAAAGCTGCTTGGTTTTGTGAGAAGCTCTGATCCTGTATTTACTTTGCTGCATTAGTTCATACTGCTGATGAGACTGTCTTGGCTGCTGCTCTTTATTGCTGTGCTCTTCTGGTTATCCTGCATTAGGTGAAGTTGCCTGGGAACCTGGGATACTCCTGTGTGAGCATTCAGTGGGATGCATGTCCAGGAAGTCTGAGTTTTGGCTGGGGTATGCCTTTCACTCTTATGCCCTAACTTTTATGATGGACTGCAGAAAAGCCAGCAGTGGCTAATCCAAGTGGTGATAGTTTCTCTAAACCCTCCTCTAAGTTGCATTAGCAGCACAGGCCCCTGAAAACTACATGCCATGGACAATGGTCTGGTGCAGTCCCTCGCCTGTCAGAATTGCATGTAACACACAAGCCCCAGAATGTGTCCGTCATGAACAAAGCCAATTTTTTTTAATCCTCTTTTCTCCACAGTCACTTTTAGAACTTCTCTGTATATTAGGTTTGTTTACAAGTGGGTGCCATTGTGATTATCAGAGGGAACTTTGAGTTTGCTGAGTTATATTCCCTGCTCTTCTTTCAATGTGCTAAGTGATCTTAAGTTTAGACTTATTTTCGTACTGATGATAGGCACTTTAGGGTGCATTTGAAGTCCTCCAACTGCTTGTCTCCTGTAAAATTAGATGCTCAAATACCCCCGAAAATATGTCGGGGTGCTAAATTTTTATTCTTAGTTTTCTACTGATTTTTTATGTTAGTGACTTAATTTCCTCATTTAGCAGACTCCACAGTGATACAGGTAATGCTAAATTTTAAAATAAGAATGTTATGCTTTTTAATTGTGAAGTTTATTTTCAGTCACTGCTGGCAGTTTTGAGTGGGTCAAATTTAATGATCTCTCATTCACAACTTAGCTCTGGCAGCATCAGTAGCCTCTGTTCCAACTGGCCATATCTTCTCAATAGTTCCTGTAAGTGTACTGGTTTTGTCAAGCTACAAAGCTTGCAACATTTCCTACAAAAAATAAAACAAGAATCTCTGGCTGCATCTGACAAATCACACATGGTACCAAAGCAAAGTGATTTGTACTACCTATTCTCAAAAGTTATTTTCTCTATTTTTTTGTCTTCACATTCCATGGAAACTTTATTTTGTGCAAATTTTGCACTACAGATTCTTTAAATGGGTTGGTAATGAGGTGGCTCTTTTATATGAGTTTGTGAACTTCACTGTCAATTCTGATCAATAAATCCTGAACTAATTCAGTTTTTTAACATTACATACTGAAGAAAAAAGCACTATGGATTTGGTTGCTTTCTTCAGCTTTTGAAATGAAAAAGAACAAACACAGCATCAGAATAAAGATTTTTTTCTCTCCAGGTTAGGCTTGTGCAGTATGTATTTAGTCATTCTGGCTGATTCATAGCCGGTGTTTTGCATCTTCAAGAGCGAGTACAAGGTGTTCCTTCTGAGATACAATGATCAATTCTGAAAACACTGCCTAAATGGTATCTCACCATATTATGGCAGGTCCTGCCAGCCCCTCGGTAAATTAGGACTTGTATCAGAGGTTCTATTATAAATACAACATTTACACTACTACCACTTTCCTTGATTTATATTATGCTCCTGCACTATAACAAAGACTCACATTTGCCTTGTTCAATGCAACTACACAGTGCTGTATAGGCTCAAGAGATTTTTCTCCAAGTGCTACCAAATCTCTCTCCCGCACTATAAAATGCAGCATTGCGTTTTCAGCAAATATTGATGCTTTTTATTCTTTGCTTCAAGATGTTATTCTGTTTACATGCTGTGTACCTGGACTAAGGTGTATTGACAATTTACTGATGCACGTACTGCAGGTGCTTTGAATCTATCTGTTTATTATCTACATGGTCAGTCAGAAGGAACAAATGTCTTTTTGCACCAAAGACCTCGTTCTGGTTTCTCCATGTCTTCATGTCTCAATGGCTTTGCTATTGAGTCAGGATGCAGGTCTTAAAGAACAGGATGTCGAGAGGTGACAGAAAAGGGAATGGAGTATAGGAATGCAACTTTATTAAATTCATGCATAATAAGTATCCACTGTATTCATGGTCCATTTATATATCATTACAAATGGTTAATAAATCATTGATACATGATGCTACAGACCTAAGTAACAAGCTATTATAAATGTTACCATTATTCTATCAGCAAGTGGTGCTGGAAATTGCATTTATTAGCACACAGTTGGGCCCAGTAGCCCAGCACCACTGCTGAACCCATGACACTGTGACAACTGACTTTCCAGTCTTCTTCTATTTAAAGTCATTAAAATGTCTAATTTATCAGTTATAAGCCATTTAGAAATGGGCATTCTAACACGTAATTCATCCCCCCTTACATTTGCTGATTTTTTTCTCAGTAGTTTACTGAATTTTTTCTCAGTTGTCTTTTTTGTCCTTTTGCTTCATATGATTTTGTACCTTCAACATTTCTTCTGAAGAAAAGCATTTGTGAAAAAATGAGGGTACTACACTGAGGGTAGTGAAAACCTCTTTACTGGTTTTTGATTGGAGGTACAAAGTGCTTGGGAAAAACTCTATTTTTAACCATAAACTTTTAAAAACCCTTTTTTTAAAAAAAAAACAAAAAACAAAAAAGCAACCTTTTTTTTTCTTTTTTTTTTTTCTTATTGTAAGTGAAAAAGAATATCATCAGAGAGCTAGTCTGCCTAACTGGCTTTTTGTCTGGTGACACAGAGTGAAAGATCTTGAACTTTTGGCCACATGTGCTGAACTTTCAGTATCCCCTCATTTCTCGAGGACACAACTGAACATGGTCAGGGTAGCTGTGTTGGTCCTTCCAGGTCTGTACTAACCAGGATTTCATGCCAGCATCCAGACATCTGGAGCAGGAAAGGCAAAAGCACAGTGGGCATGGGAATCAGCCTGCTCAACTCTCCTCCCATCCAGTCCAGCACAGAGCATGGGAGGATCCTCATTTTGCAGGTATGTAGGTACCACTTGTCCAGTGGAATAAAAGCATAGTTCTGCAGACTTTGGGCTATGAATTCAGTACCCTTTAAATATTCATTTAAACTAAGAGAAGGGAGAAAAGAAGAAAAAAATTAAAGTCTTTCATTACAAGAACTACCCAGCAAGGCTTCTACATTTTTTCACCTGCTAACACACTAGCAACTTTCTTCCCACCTCACAAATTATATTTACAGTTTCATTGTGGTTTTTGCCCTGAAGTCAATTTTCACTCCAAAGACTTTTCTTCTGTTCTGTGCCTTGGCTCCTTAGGTCATTAACTTCAAGCAAAGAACTTTGTCAAGTACTTTGAAAAAAGAAGTCCACTTTATTTCCCTTGTCTGTCCTGGTGGCAACGCAGCACATTCAAAGAATTCCAGCAATTTTCTGAGGCATGACCTCCTCTCCTGAAACATGCTGGTATCTTTGCAATCTTTCAGCAAGCTGTGCTGTACCAAATGTTCCTCCATTTGATCTTCTTAAATATTTACTCAACTGTTTCCAGTGACTCTCATTCAGCTAACTGGTCTCCAGTAACTTGACAAACTCAGCCAGCTTGATGGCTTGCTTGTTTATTTTTAATAAAAATCTCAAAGTAAACAGAAAAATATTTTATTCTCACTGCTTACAGTCACTCCTAATGTAGAAAATTGCTAATCATTCTGCAGCTTTGGAGAAATATGGTTGTATGGTAGAAACAGTCTCATCTCTTAATATCCTATCCAGGAGAGCTAACTTCTTAAATAGCTGCTGCCCACATTTACTGTTATGAGCAATGAAAACACCACCTTACTAACAAATGCAGTAGAATTGCCGTTACTTGTGGAAATGCGGTGATTATTATAAAATGATAGTGTAGTTGGGTTTCTTAGCAATAAAATGCTTCAGGGAGTAGAAGCTTGAGGCAGTGGAATGGCTTCTGTCAAATTTAGCATAGTAAGTAGGTGTATAATGTTAATCCACTGGATCAAGTCTGAATGGACATGGTGAGTAGGGGGAGGCAGGAGGTAATTCTGGGCTTTCTTTAACCAAAACCTCAAATAACTTGCGTTTGTATTGGGATGCTCAGGAATTATCCACAAAATGAACAAACAGGGGTTTAAAATACATTTCTGGGCCAGATCCTCTGCTCTTTTCTGGTAGTATCACATCCTTGACTTCAGTGCAGAGCTCCTTTCCTCTGTCCTGTAGGATATGGCGCTTGTCTCACCAGCACAGAAGATAATCTTAAGCTATAAGTGAAGGAAATTTTTAGACAACTCTGTTTCTCCCCATGTCCATATCTCTTCAAATCTCACAGGCAGTGAATGCTCTCCTTTTATTTGAGCACAGGAAATTTTGGAGTGTTTAGCTCAGAAAATCCAAGCTTCCTCTCTGCTGTCACTGGGAAGCTTTGAATGGCTGTATTGTAGTGCAGTAATCATAATGTCTGAGCTGGTCACAGATCTTTGCAGACACATTCTTTTAACTGGGGAATCCTCATGGCATGATGAACAGAATATGAATTTAGGAAGAAAACATACCAAATCACTCAAAGGTGGCTCCTTCGGTCTCCAAGCTGGTCACCTCTGCCCTGTGAAGCTTCCTGAGAGAAGCAGGTGAGTGAAGGGTGCAGCAGCAAAGAAATGTGGAAGAGAGGAAACATAAGGACCTGAAAACTTCTCCTTTAGGGTGGGGGAACAGTACATCTTTGGTATTTCTGTTATTTTTTTCTTGGGCTGTGGAGAGTGACTGATGTTAGTGTTTGTCTGGTGTTTAGTTTTCAGCATTTTCTTTACTCCCACCTTCCCCATATCCACCTTGTGTCATAGCACTTACTGGCTTGCAAACTGAGCAGTATTTTTCTTCCGAAGATAAAAATATTGAGGTCCTTCTCCTCTGCACCTACCACAAGGGCAAACCTTTTTTTCCTACTCTGTTGCAATGGGTGTAATTTCACACCTCAAAGCACTACTCTGCTGTTTGGTGATAACTAAATATGTGTCTTTGAAGCTTACTCTAATTCTCCCCTGAATAAGTAGTAGTCATTCTTGTTTGCCTGGCTAAATTAATTCTCAAAAAGTCACCCCAATAAAGCAGATGGCACAATCAAGCATGTACAGATTACGCATAATGTAATTCGTGTTAATCAAAATGTTTTTTATTGAAACTATTTTTTTATAAAGAATGACATATCAGACTGATTTTTTTTTTAAATATTAATTTTCAGAAGCTGAGATTTTTTCCTTCAGCTACTGAGAAGTTAAGTTTTAAGTTTTCATGGATTTTTGAAAGAAAACTTTAAAGGGAAATGCTGATATAAGTGAAAGGAAATTTACTTTTTTATTTACTTCCAGGGAAACAAACTTAAGTTGCTTTTAATACACTGCAGCTGTAAGAGAGAATCTGAGATCTGATTTGTCAGTTTGTAAACAGTATGGGAATTCTCCATATGCAAACTGGTTCACCTTAGGTTGCCTGTTTTAATACTGATTTTTTTTTATTATGTGTTGAAGCATATAACGCTGTCAATTCACTTCGGATAACGTGCATAGACACAGCAGTATTGCTATCAGTTTTATGATGCAAAGCTCTGCTAATGACTATGCAAGAGAAACACTGCTCCTGGGAGCCTGTGGGAAGGGGAGAAATTGAAGTGGGTATCTTTTGTGGACCTTGAAAATACACACTTCAGGTCTGCCTTGGAAGGTATTGCTATTTTGCTTGGAATTGAGGTACATTTTGGTCCTGCTCCTGTATTTCAGTTACAAATGCTTAATACATTTACATACATAAATCCTTTCCCTCCAGTGCTCAATACATCTTAGTAGCCCAACCTGCCTTTTTAATAACTGAAATCACCTTACAATATGGTCATCAGCCCTCCAGTCAAAGGCTTCAAATGATTGAGGATCTGAGACTGCCTACTGGTACTGGCTAATGGTGGCCATATTTGTTGGATCTCATGCAAGTCTGCTGCTTCTTGTTACTGATGTGGCACACATTTGATTTCAGCTGATTACTGACAATCTCCATACCTCCTCTCACTGATGCCCATTCTGTCATTGCCAATTAATAAGGATCCCTTGCACTGGCATATTTCTCTAAGCTTTCTATGAACTTTGTTTGTCCTCCGCTGATAAGAATTTCCCCATTTTCTTCCTCTGTTAGGTTACGATCACAACTCCTGTAAACTCACAGCTGTGCTCTGTGGGTTTTTCAGCAAAAGTAAAGAAGGGATTCAAAGGTGATATTGCTGCTCTGTATTTCACACTGTCAAAAGTTATGGATGCATACCCTGCAGTTGAAATGGCACAGTAAGAGAACTGCTTGCACCTGAAATGTGTTGCTGTTCGTTGTCTGCTGCTGTCTTCCCTTTCCTGTTTCCAGTTTCTGCACACCATTACTTAGGAAGTTACTCTTTGTAATTTCTTCAGGGTTTAATTTTGATTGTGACAAGCAGATACTTAGATTCTTTCTGATCCTGTAGACTCATTCCTGCTCCTGATACATGAAACTTTTCTTCATTCTTCTTTAAGAATTCAGCAACTCCTTTATTCGTTACAGTGCCTTGTATTTGTGTCTAATGCTGCTCCATATCTCTCCATACACAAGTTGTCATTTTCACGTTCTGACATTGAACAAGTTTCTTAGAAATACAGATAGAAATAGTTAGGAAAGAAGGCAAAGTAATGGAAGGTTTCAGTGTGCCAGCCCTCTCCCTGTCCGGTGTGCGCAGACCTGATGCACTTTGTTCTCCACAGTGTATTAGGGTGTCCATTATCAACAATGGCAGCTTGTTAACATGGTTACATGGATACTATCCATTATTCCTCCTGCTTCTTTGTAAAAAGGCCATTAAAATAGTGCTGAGCTCCTTTCCCTACAGGTTGAAATTTGAACAAATTTACTTTCTATTTGTTAGGGAAACTCGTGCTGCTGGGGGAAAAAAGACAGACTGACAGTTTTGGAATATAAAGTCCTTTATTCATCAACAGTGCAGGTAGAGGAAGTGGCTGTTTCTCTTGTCTTGCCAATTTTTGCTGATGTCTGACCTACAGGTATCACCTCAAGCTTGGAGTTCATCCTCCATGTCTTTCTAATCATTGAGCTCTCTGCTGAGGTAGGTGCCAATTAGCTCAGGTTATTTCTTTGCTATGGACAGCTGACCATTACAAGAGGATGGGAACCATGAATTTTATTTTGTGCAATCACAGTTCGTCATCATGGCTACATTGGACAGATTTGTATTGCTGCCCTGGAACAGTTTGGCTGTGTTTGTGTTGCATTACCAAGTCATTTCAGGCATCTCAGCCCCATCAGTTGTGCTAATTTCCACACAGAAAATGCAGTTCTCTGCCAGTGAGGTGGCCACCACAAGCCTGAGCTTTGCCTTTGTCTGCCTTCTGTCTGAGGGTCAACGTCATTCCAGGCTAACCAGGCAGTATTTTATCACTGGCTCCCAGCTCCTAGGGTCTTCTAGAAAGAAAGGTTAAGAAAACCCAAAATATACATAGGTGGAGGAAATCCAGTGAAAACCTCATTTTAGGTTAATGAGAAAATGCTCCTTAAAACATCATCATGATGTTTCATGCTGGGGGTGGTGATGGTGGTGTTTATTTGCAATCAGTCTGAGACTGAAAGGTCAGGTGTTTCTGATCCCTAGAAATCCACCTGGAAGGGAGGACTCTCAAAAGTCATGAGCAGGAGCAGGGCGGCTGTCTATGCAGCAGTGAATGAGCTTGAGGTGATCACTGCCTTGGACATACTCACTGTTTTTAAGTTTAGGCTGAAGTTAATGTATGCAGAAGAATCTACTATAGTTGCAGATGGGTCCTGCATCGCTTGTTTGCACAGCAAGGGGCCAAGCAATCCAAGCAGGCTTTGAAATGTGCTTCTAAATCAGCAAAGGAGGGGGTGGAGAATGCTGGCACTTTTGGGCAGCATTACTGACATGCACACAGAGTTGCTCAGTCAAAGGAATTTGCAACCAAAGGCTTCTCATTGAGCGTGGTGGGCAGTGGATGCCCCATCATGTTTGGAAACTTTAAAATGTCCCAGGCTATAAATCTCATTCATTTGCATTTCTTTTCAGAGGATGAGGTGGAGCGTGGAGGATAGCAGTATTGACGAGGATTAAACTAGCAAATGGGATGAGCTTGTGGAATACCTAAAGCTATGCCAAAGTGCTCAGCTTCAGATACATGTACCAAACAAGACAAGAAGGATCTGTGAGGCATGGCTCAGTTCACACTGGGTTGTGTAATTGTTTTCAAAAGGTGAAGAGAAGCTGGATCACCATCCAAAATATGAAGACTTCTTTTTTTTTTTTTAATGAAGTCTGCATAGATTTAGTATTTTATGATCTTTTCTCTCTCTTTATTTATTTTTCTTTTTTTTTGAATTTTGATTGGGGCAGTATGTTGTTGGTTTGGGGATTTTTTTGTTAAGGGAAAGAAAACCCCAACAACTCTTGAATTTAGAAGTTTCCCAACCTCTTTTCTATTCTCACTAGTCACATTCCATTACATGATAATGGTGATGTAAAGTGGACTGATGGAACTGGGTGGAAGATGTCAAAATGTGGAGCATGATATGTCAATCTGACAAGTGTAGGAGGTATTGTTTACTTTAACCTAATTTATTTAGTTGTTTTGGTTTTTTTTTAAATTATTTTCCAGAAAACAAAAATGTGAAGCCAACCTAGCACTGAAGAAGAGAACTAAAATGGAGTCAGATGTTGCTTGCATGGAAACCAAGCAGAAAAATATCTTTGAGAACACAGTGCAGCATTCTCCTGATTAAGGAGACAAGTGGTGCTTGATCTGAATCAGTGGGGAGAGAAACAGATGTAGCTGGGTAAACAGGGCTGAGAATGCTGTACATCTAGATGCACACAGCTAGGGAGGAAACCTATGTCAGCCACACAGCATAATCTCTTTTTAAGATTACAAATTACTGCAGGTAGGTTACAGAGGTACCTGTGCTGGCTGGTTTGTGTTGCAATGTTTGATTTGCAGTGTGAAACACTAGCATTATTGAAGGGTGTACCTAGCAGATTGGAGCTGGTTCCCTCAGAGATGGGTGGAGATGCTACTTCCCCTTGACTGGAAGGTCTCCATGCAGATGTGAGGTTCTATGTGCTATTATCACTAACACATCATGCGCAGTTAGCTTGATCAGTGAGCAACCTTCCTCCCCCAGCCCTTCCCCAGAACTGAACAAAGATGCATCCCATGCTGATGTTGTCTCTGATTTAAAAATGACTTGTATGACGATAAAATCAAAATCTCTGAGTAAGGGGAGAGACTCCCATCCCTGTTGCCAATAAAATATACTCCAGTCTTTGAATGAACATTCAGGCTGTAGCTACAGTCAACATGGAAAACTGGTAGGATTCCGAGTATGTGCTGCATAGCAAGAGCCTGACAGAGTCACATTTATGTTTGTTGCATAGTACCAGTAAAGGAAGGTTCTTAGAATATTAAAAGCAGGTCATGTAGACATCTGTCTCCCTGTCTCTATGCTTCACTCAAGCTTGATGTATGACTTCTTCAATGGCAGTTTTAAGGCAGTAAATTTAATTTCAGGAGACTGTGCAGATTTCATCAAAAGCAAGGACTTTTGAAGCTGCTTGTTTATGAGCTGAATCTCGTTTTCTATTCATGTTCATTTTTTTCTTCTGAAATATCTTGCCATGGAGAGACTTTTCTTTTTGGCAGCCACTAAAATCACTTGGTTATGAACTATCCAGATTTTAGCAGACAATTAGCAAATCAGCTCAGTGTTTGTGTGTGTGCATGTGTGCGTCTGTTCGCATGTGCGTGTATGGTAATTGATGTTCATGATGTACGGCTGGCTGGCTGGAATATCTCACTACCCACACAAAATGATTGCTGATAAGGAGGCCTTTTCCAGCTCAGTATTAATATGCTTCATCTGAAATTGGCTTTGCTGACAAGTCTTTGCTTCTGATTGTGTGCTTCTGATGCAAAATATATCATTGTGCCTAATTTCAAGCATAATAGTTCTGTAATAATCTCCTGAGGAGATATTAAGTTATATTTATTTATGCTGTCTTGGTTGATCATGCAAGATGCTAGCATGACAGCAGTATAAAGACCTGGATACAGAACAGAGAAAGAAATGCCTTGCCAAATCCTCAAACGTGTGCTCCAATTGTGGTTGTAATATACAAGGTACATAAGATGTCTTTTTTGGAATGCTGGGTTCCCAGCCTCTGCAGGTTAAATATTCCCCTCTGTCTCATGTCAGATGAATTGATGATTTTGCCACCCAGCAGCCCCAGGAAGATAATAACTGTCAGTCACCAGCAATCTGCACTGCATTTATAATAATAAATAGGATGCTGGTTTGGAGAGCGGAAAATATTCATATAAATATGAGGTAAGTTACCACATATTTTTGCAATGGTTGTTCTCCTTTCATACATAAATGTGTGTCCAGATGCATGAAACAAGTAAGTGTGTGTTAAACACACACCAGTCAGGGCTGGATCTGGGCTTTAAGAAAGCACTGGTAATGAAGTAATTTCTTCACCTGCCTTGATGAAGAATGCGATGAGGATGCGGAATCCTGCAAAGAAGTGCATTATGAGATTTCTTTCTTGCTGGTTCAGCCCTATTAATCTGTTCAGCATGAGCTCGAGTATTTTAATAACTGGCGTGGAATATTATGCCTGCTCTAAAATAGCTTGTTTTTAAGCACACTTGGACTGTTTTTGCTTTAACCTAGTTGGGGGAAAAAACAGGTTTTGAGCTTATCCTCCTTTTCTTTCCCTAATCACAGCTACAGGGTAGAACACGCCAAGTATCTAATAAGAGAAATAGCATTATCATATGCTAATTTACAATAATGTTAAGAATAGCACAATGAACAAGCCTCTGACTCTATCTACGTGTTGAAATCCATGCATGTGAAGAGAGCTGTGGCATGGCTGGTTGTCCTTTTGGGGACAGAATTTGTCTTCCTGAGGCCACAGCAATGCACAGATCAGTGCTGGTATAAGAGATCTTTCTCATTCAGGAGCAGATTTTATTCTGATATTACCTATATTTATTTTCTGCTGAATATTACTGCAGGAAAAGTTAATCAGCTTGCAAACAGAGACTATTGGCTCTCTTCGCTCAAGAGCAACCTCTCCATCTTTTACAGAAATAGACACTGACAGCTTCCAAAAGAGTATCTGTCTATTCCTCTCCCTCTGGAGAGCTAAGAGCTGCACTAGAGAAGTCCAAGAGTGAGAGAAACTGCAAATGGAGAAGAGAAAGGACATTTGAGAGTCTTCACTGAATAATCAGAGGACTGATTGACTTCAGACAAAGACAGGAGTTATATAATACATTCCTACTCTGTGAGTAATCATATACAAAGATTGACATGGTTGTGAGTGTTCCCAAAACTGATTCTGGGCTTACTGTGGTCATTCCTGCATGCAAAAAAAAAAAAAAAAAAAAAAATACAGAAAAAATAAATAAATACAAGGTGTGTGTGGAGGAGGGGGGGGGGGGGGGGGCGGGAAGTGTGATTGTACTCCTAGGACAACATCCTGAATTTTTCCCTAGTGGACCCTTGCCATTATCATGGCAAAACGCCTGGAAACTGCCGTTCATTTCTACAAAAAATGTTTTGAAGGAAGAACAAAAGAAGTTTGAGCTTTTGGCAGATCACTGGAGATCACTGTGTTCAGATCCTCAGCTGGTGTAAATCAAGATAAGTGCAGTATTGCTAGAGTAGTTAAAAGCTGACTGACTCTCCCTCACATCATGGCTGGCTGCTACGGAGAATATTTAATATTTATTTGCAGTTTAGATGAAGATGGTGAAGGAATTGTTTCTACTGTGTGGTACATGTTTTCTTCTAAAGGAAACAATGCTTATTATTAATTGCTTAAACTTCCTTGTATATAACATGGTGGTGTCTCCTGTCACAAAGCATTTGCTGTGTGTGGTGCTTTGCTTTATTTCTTTGGTTCAGTAGTAGAATGACATATTTGTCTGCTATGCAAATGCATAATAGGACCAATGGAAATCAGGATATATGCCTTAAATTTAAAAGGTCCTTTCTTTGTCAAACACACATTTCTATATTATGTCACAACATATGTGGCAAAAGAGTAGCCCCACTAAGCCAGTAAATAATAATCTGTAAACCTGAAAGTCTTTATGTTTAAAAGTGAAAGGATGTTTTTGTAGCTAATGGTGGACAACAGGCAAACATGCTGAGACCTCTATAAATCTAAAGAGTTTATGATATTTTAAATACAAGGGCTTGCAATTCCAGTTTTACAGTTGCAGAGCAATGAAATACATAAACCGTCTTTTGCATACGAACTCAGGCGCAATGCATCTGGCTAGTGCCATTCAGTGAGATTTCCACACCCACCCCACCCTCTTTTACATAGAGAGAAATGTCCTGGAGAAATTAGATTCATCTGAGCTATGTCAGGAATTGTGTGTGCCCACAACATTATTTAGATAAGTCTAAAAATTCCATTTTCAGTTTATATCCCTTATTATTTCATGGCCAAACCTGGCATCGTAATGCTGTTGAGATCTGAGCACAGTCACTGAAGCGAGAAAGGCAGGTATGAATCTCCACATGACAGTGTAGTGAGTGATAGCTGCATGGATCAGCAGCAGTGTGTCGCGTTGTGGTGATCACAAGGGAGTCAAAAGCGTGGAGGGTCAGTCTCAGAGATCCCTCATTCCCTTACATTCCAAATCTACTCAGCTCTGGCTACCCTTTGCAATGCAACCTGTTCTTCTAAGGTTTTCCACAGGATGGAATAATACAGCAAATTTTATCTTTAAAGACACTCTGGAAGTCAGATTTTCTTTTATATTGAAACATCTAATTCAAAATGTTGCAACATGTTTATATGTGCATTCACTTGTTTGTCTTCTGTTGGCAAAGGGTATTACTTCAGCATCACCAAACAGCTGATTTGATTAGCTGTGTGGTCTTCCAGAGTGCTCTACTACTGCTTTCCCACATACCAGAGAAATACATGATTACCAGGGTAAGAAACAAAGGCAGCAAATAAAGTACCATTAAGACCAAGAGAATGAAACTGAGGTAAGGAGTAACAGACACATATCCCCAGGAGTGTTCCAGGTGCTGTGTGGTGACAAAGCAGACAAAGTGGTTCCCTCAGTTAAGCCAGGAGTGTGACCTGCTCTCTGATGAAGCTGTGGGTCAGGCTTCAACTACTGCTGTGACCATGCAGTGGTGTCTGTGACTGGCCCAGTGCCTACCCAAAGGTCACCTGTGTGATGAGCGTCGTTGTGAGGAAGATGTATGGGCTATTCTAAACGCTTTGTGTTGACAGAAAGTAACCAGATTGGGAGAAATCTCCCATCTTGTGGTTTTAATACATTTGGAATTTAATAAAATTCCTTTGTTGTTTGCTTTCACTATGTACAAAATAGCATTGCTCATGCAATCTTTTTGTATTCATGTGTTTGTTCTCAGAAACACTGTGCAAAAAATAAATAGACGGAACATGGAACTATTCATGGGGAGACTGGAATTCTGTTTCTGATTCTACGTATGTGCTGCTCTCTTAACTGAGGCATATCACATTATCTTCTTCCACCTTGATTTCCTGTTTGTAAAACAGAAACTACCTTTTTCAGTAAAATTTTACAGGTGGAATCTGCAACAATGGAGCATTTCTAGTAATGCTCCCAGTTGCCCTTGGACCTCTGAAGAAAATTTAGACAACTCAATGAGTTAGAGCCTTCTGATCATAGTATTTAGGAAGAGACCACTGATCAAAACATGGACTGTTACTGCTGTTTTCCACTACTCTCCTTTTGGATCTGAGGCTGTCTTTTATAAGCCCGGAACCTGGCCCTCAGTCTGCCCACCAACCTTACTGAATCCACCCATGACCTTCTGCACATGGTAGTTGCTTCTGAAGTTCTGCTCACTTGGATCTTGCACTAATTTTTCTTCTGTGCTTTCTAGAAATTTCTCTCCTTGGTACTCTCAATCAGGCCCAAAGAAAAAGACGTTTCAACACAATTTCTGTCTGTTGTCTTTATACTGTAACTTACTTGAAATCTTCCTTTGCTTAGGCCTTGCCTCGTGTGTAACAGTACTAAGCATTTCCAGCTAGCTGGCCTGCCAGGCTTGGTCTGTGCATTCCCAGCTGGTATGTGCCGCAAACCATTCCCTTCCCATGCATTGTGGTCTCTTGAATCTTCATGCTAATTTTGATTTGCCTGATACATTCAGTGCATGATGGTTTTGGTGCACCATGCATCCATTCATGCTGCATTTGATAATTCTGCTTCCAAGCTATGTCTTTGGCTTCTTGTGATCTGACCCTGTGCAGATCTCACTCCCAGAACAGTGTTTCAGGATACATGTTATAACCATCCTGAAACAAGAGTGTGTCTGGTCTAAGTTCACTCCTGAAGATCCTCGAGAAGAAATTGAACTCAGGAACATCTTGTAGGCAGGCTGAATTGTCTTCGTAAGTAATCTGTGCTATAGGCAGGTGGGCTTTTCTATGTCCTCAAAATGCTAGTGATTTCTGAGAGCCAATCTGTTCTGCGAGACTTCTCATTAGCAAAAGTGCCTGCCACCTTCAGTGTGGACTGACTGCACTGCTGTCTATGCCTTACAGCATCAGTCCACTTGCTTTGAAGTCAGGAATTATTTCTTCAACACTTTTCTTAGGCCAGGGGCTCAGATTATATCCTCATGCTGGGGATTTTCCCATGGCTTGAATGCTGTACCTGTATAAGTGGTCTCTTGATCTTTCAAAAAGGGAGCCACAATAAGCTGTGAGAGCTGAAGAGATGAGTTGAAGAATGGAACAAGTATGCTAGAAGGTTTGCTGGTATTCCTTGCAGGTTAATGTAATCACTAAGATAAAACCTCCCCAACAGAAAGATAATGCAGCTTCCCTTTCTTTGCCTACACATTAAGAGTGCTTCTTACACATACATAATAGATACTAGAGAAATATTGGAGGTGAGTCAGCTCAAACTTACATTAATGGCTTCAGAGAATAACAATAGGTTATCGTTTCAGTCAAGAGGTCTTGAAAATGTAATAGGGCAGCTAACATTTCAAGAAGACAGTTATGTTTGTCTCTGTCCCTGCAATCTTTTCCTTCTACTTTTCTGCGCATAGGGCCTCTATGAAACTTTTGAAGAAATTCTGTTGGTGTTTTTTTTGTCTCTGCTTAAATAATTTGAGAAGAGGAATTACATTGTGTTGAAAGAGCTACAGTAGGACTTGAAGGATCTGGCATAATTTTCAGGCTACTATGATCTTTATTCCCAATGTCTGACTCTGCCACTGTCTTCCTGACAAAGGCAGCAGTGGGGGGTAGTAAGTGCATTGTTTCTTCATCCTGCTTCATCTTTCTTGCCTCTTTTTTGCTTTTCCCCTTGTGTATAGGGGCAACCAATATCGGCACGAATTGGTCCTCTGGTTTAGCTGCAGTGATTGTCATTGTGGTTGGAGTTGCTGCAGTATCTGTTGTTAGGGTTTGGGTAGCTGCTGTACTTGTCACTGGGGTTGGTGTAGCTGCTGTGCTTGGAATTGGATTAGCTGTGCTGTCTCTTGTAGTCAGAGTTTGAGTAGCTGCTGTACTTGTCACTGAGGCTGGTGTAGCTACCTTTCCATCCAGAAGAATGTAATCATTTTAGTATGGATACCACTCAGCTGATTTGCTGAAAATGAGGAACTATTAGTGTATTTGCTTTGAGTGAGCACGCACCAACATGGCCACATTTCTCCTCATTTCTGAAACTGTTCAAAGCTATCTGTGTGCATGAAGTACTGCCATGGGCTCGCACCCTCCCTGTCTGAAAATATCTCCTTCCCACCCAGATTTAAGAGCAGTGGCATGACTATTTTCCCAGCCTCTGTCTCTTTCACTCATTTTCATTAGAAGCCTTTTTTGCAGAAACTGTCTCAACCCCTGTCTTTTTCAGTCCGTCTCTCAAAAACGTCTTGCATGAAGGGTGGAGGATGAACAAGGGATGGTTGTGACAAAAAGAAAAAAAAAAAAAGCATATCTACATTTTTCTGCCAGTTGATGCAGTTATTACTTTGAAAGCTGATTGTGAGGAGAAAAAAGGTCTGTGATAAAAAACCAGCTTGCAATGGATGCTAAAGAGGCGACATCCACTTTCGAAATGAAATACTTTGTATCTTGAGCACTTGAACTAGTAAACAACCAGCATCCCTTCCTCATGTAGACTGAGACAATGGCAGAGAGCTGTTAGAAAGGGAGCTTGGTTTTTACCCCTGCTGGCTGGAAGGAGATCTGCGGCCCTGTGTAGCTGGCAGATGAGTCATTCGCCCTCCTCCCCGCAACCCCCCCCCCCGGCCCCATATGGATCTGGGAAGCCAGAATGCTCCTTTTTCCTTGGCAAATCTGTAACAGGGAAGTATGTTTTACTACCAAAGCTGACATGATGCAGCTTTGCTGTGACTGAATTCGAGAGAATATGAGCAGTTCTCCTCTTCCAATATCTTTTCTGTGACTCTTTGATATTGGGATCATCATTTACCTATGCAGTCACTCTCTATCTTATTGTTACCCCATAAAACATACCCTTAGAAAGGATGAACAGTTTTCAGTTTGTTGCCTGCACTGTCACTTTGCAAACTCTAAATAATAGTGAGATTATGGCATGCTATAAAAATACCTTGAGATAAAACTGTATGAGTGCAGGGCTGATCTTTGCTTTTGGATTAGATTTTAGTATGATTTTTTTTTTTTTTTAAGAAAACTCTTTTAATTCTCTTAGAAACACAGAGAATAGCATTGAGAGTGAACCTGCAGAACACATTGTTAAGCCAGGAAAGGAAGACTGAACTAAGTTTATTTTCAGCTGATTTGCTTGTACTTGTAGCTGAGTTATTTGGGCTTTCATGTAGTTCTCCCATGCAAGTACTAATCTGGTTTGCTGGCTTTTGAGATCTTAAAGGTTCCTAGCACAAGTCTGAACAAAGAACATGCGGTGTCTAGACAGAAAGCTTAATTCGCACTCAGACTGCAAAAAGCAGTGTAATATTCTTTGCTTTTATATTTGAAAGGCTGAGCTTGCTTAAGGCTTGACTTCTAGAGTGTGAGCTCTGGCCTCCTTGGAATAACAGGCGGTACTTATTAAAACAATTAAAAAAAGGTACTTGACATGGACAAGAAATACCATGTTGATGATGAATAGCTGATTGAAAGTCAGAATGTCAGACCCTGGAAGGTAAAGATAAATAAAAAAACTCCATCAGTGCTCTTTCCCTTCTTTTTCACCTTGTCCAGTTACTTTTAGAGTGGAGCCAGAAGCAGCTGGTTGTTCTTGTTTATGCCTCATTCTACATCTGTTGATGACTGGCTTCTTTTTCCTCTATTTTGTTCAACCTAAAAGAACAAAGACTGTTCTCTGGAGAGACCATCCTCCTCTGAGATAGATTCAATGCCTCCTTTGGCCCCAGAGAAATGCATGCCATTTGCTCTCCATAAGCAGGTGAGTTAATATCTGAGGTATGGCAAGGAAGAGTGAGCTTGGTGAGACTTTCTCATCTAGAAAGGTAAGAAGAAAATTAATTTCTTGCAATGTCTTCCAGAGGCATGGCAGCTCCCTCGTGGCTGAGATCTCAGACTGCATCACAAACTCATTTGGGAAACCCTGTGTTTGTTTTATATTTATGTGAAATATCTTGTTCTTCATTTCTTATTTTTCTGATGTCACTGATAGAGTCCTGTGCATTTGCTAAATGCTATGAGGTCTGTTAATGAAGAATGGGGTACTTTTGTAGATTGAAAGTAAAAGGAAGCATATTTTTAGTGAGCTTAGGCTGGAAGCTTATGTTGTAATTAGCTCTGGAAACTGGAATGACCTTTCACCTTTCTTGCCCAAATCTTGTAGTTATTTTCCCAAAATTACAGTGAGAACCAGTATCCATGGACAAGAACAACTGGAGATGCCTTGGCAGTTTTCACATGGGTTGCCCTGGTACTGCAGTCAGTGATTACATCAGCTATCTTGATTTGTTTCTCTAAACCCATCCACAAGAGGCTAATGTGTAAAAACCCCAAGCCATTTCATATCATCTGACAAGCAGCCATGCAGGAGTAGTGGCTTTCATTACTTATTAACCTGGAATGGCTGTGAGTTGACCACATAGAGGTATAAGGCTTTGTATCACGCTGTCAATCCCTTGGGCTGCTGGGCACACCTAAGTATATTTTAGTGTTCAGAACAAAGCACTTTGCTGAAATCCATTGCTAATCCTCTACCATCACCTCCAACACATCATTAGCTGAAAAGTCAGGCTCTCATCAAATTGAGAGAAAAACAAACAAGAAACATGAGAGCACAGAATGTGGGTGAACCTGAAGGGTTGTTCAATAATTATTGTCTCAGCTGAAGAACAGAAACAGTACTTTGGAAATGAAACCTCATCTCACTTGACTATTTGACTACCTTATCCTAGGGGCCTTGGTTGAAGTTCTGACATCATTGTCAGCACTTTTCTTATTTCAGGCTCACTGAGTTTCCTGCTGTGGAAGAAAAACTGGCTAAAAAAAGAAAACTGCTAGAGCTTAAAAGCACTCTGTTAGCAAAAGCCAGCAGTGGAGGCCTTGGTTGATGAGTCATTTCACACAAACAAGTGCAACACTAATCAATGAGAAATACTATAAGGGGCATTCACAGGCAGGAAAAAGCAAAATGAAAGCTATGGGGATGCTAAGGTTGTGGAAAATTGGGAGGAATGTGTGCATGTGTATGCTCATGCGCTACTGTTTGGGTACATATGTATATGATCATAAAACAGGTAGAAGTTGGAAAGAGGGATAATTCATTGGAGAACACTGTGCTGGGGGGAAGAACAGGTACCCAAATATTCTGTGGTTTGCAAGCTTGCTCTGATAATACCTTATCTAGGGATTTCATAATGGGGATGTGTGTAACATTTTCAACACATATTTATGACCTGCTGTAGAGAACTCTCCATACACTTTTGGAAATGCAGTCGCTAACACAACTGGCTTTGTTATCCTTAATATGAATTCTGTCATTATATATCTGTTAAGTATGTATTGGCAATTTATTGACATTGCTATTCAAATTAAATTCTTGAGTAATTAGTCACCAGTGGATTTGCTTTCCCAAGTTGCAGCAATATGTCTCAAAAGCTTTTCAAGCTTCTTCCAAGCTTCTCTCATTGGCATTTTTCCAAGATGTTTCTTAAGAACAAGCACTGAAGCTGATATTTAGAACATATGGTGATGATGTGTTTGTATGTTCATTAAATCAAGATACCAATGAAAGAAAAGTATAAGGCTTTCTATCCTTTTAAATGAAATTGTCAACCTAGATATCTATTGCCTTTGCTGAAATACAGCCTGAAATGACTTGTAAGCAGTGCTCTGTTATGATGACAAATTAATTCACATCAGACTTTGATCACTGCTTGAAAAGTTTTCAGACATCAATTTCCAGCAATTGCATTTAAAAAATGAGAATTCTGTTTGGAGCCTCAGATTTAAAACAACAAAAGGAGAAGTGCCTTCATGTAGCTGGTATGCAAACCTCTAAAAAAATGCAGGGAATTCAGTAGAAGCTTCTTCCATATGTAAGATAAAGAATTTCAGCAACACTGGCTGTTACATACAATTAAAGTTCTACATACGGCTTGCTTTGCACAAAGCCTCTCGTGTTACTGTTGTTCGTGTGTACGAATGCATGCACACACAGAGAATATATCTGTCTGTCTTTTCCCATTGGTCTTTCTTCTTGCCATGTAACATGTCAAAAGGAAATGAAAAAGGGAGGGGGAGTGGATCTGACTTAAAATAGAATAGAATTATATTAGCCAGCCTAATAGTGAAGGTGAATTTTGGAAATGCAGTTCTGTATATCTAATGTTTACCACTTGACTACTCATGCCTCAGGCTCAAAATGCATAATAATGCAAATTAAAACACAGAAAATGGAAGAGCTAGAATCTCAAAGATAACCATACCTAATGCAAAGTATGACAGAACATCTGCTCTTTAATTAATCTTAACGTAAAGACTGAAGCTGTGCATTAAGATGCAGAGTGTTTATGACAACTGTTTTTTGTAGTTAACATGCTCCTGGCCTCCCTCATGTAATTGCTTCTGCTTTGTAACACATACAAAGCTCTGATAAACAACAACAACCACCTAGAAATAAAAACCTTGTGAAGGGAATGGTTCAGGATCACAAAGTCAGAATGTTTCTGAGGAAGCATAGGTGTAGCATTTAAGTATATGGAAGTAGATATTGATGATGACAAGAATCTAACATCTGGTTTTGAGAGTACACTGACGACAGCTGAAATTCCTCATTTAAGATTAAATTAAAGAAAAGCAAGAAAGCCCTTTTGCTTTAATGGGTCCTGAATTTTTGGTGGTCAGTTTGAGATTTGTTTTAGGAGTCAGATTTTCAGAAAGCATTCAGGCCTCTTTTCCACTGCCTTTCAGAAAAGGAGGGCTACTTGCCTGTATTCTGATTTAGATACCCCAAACCACTACAGATTTCTGAAGCTCTTTACCATTTATTCAGTTTCCTCTTCATCATGCAGGTGTTTGTGTGGATATGGTTGCTACAAAGAGCGAAAAGTATATCTGGAACCTCTGCATTCATCTTGATAAACTGGCTTCCTTGTTCCAGGACAATCTATTTTATTTTATTGAAAAATTAATTTTCAAATTAATTCTCCAGTTATAAACATGGATATAGTTGCACTGTGATAGACACACTATGTGGAGATTAATTTGGAGACAAAACCTGACAAACTATTTGCTTTAATCAAGATAACTGTAAAAACAATTTAGGTAACTGTTAAAACCCCTATTTGTCTTTTATCTAGAGTAAGCAGAGTTCGAAACTGCTCTTGGCCTCAATAAAAAGATGAGTAAGAGAACAGCCACAGCAAAACATGGGAAGAGTTATCAGTAGAACCTTATTCTCCTTGGCTGTAGTGCAAAACATTGTCACCATCAGAGGCTTTATCCAGAACTCATGAAAGCAAACAGGTTGACTGTTAGTGTGGCTTAGACCTCTGGGGAGAAGAAAACTTCCTTCATCTTTATTCCATTCCACAGAGTGGTGCAGGCTTGGACACAATCTGATACTCAAGTGGCAGATACTTCCTGTGCATCCATCTGGAGCAAAGATGTTCTCATCTAGATTTGTGAATCCAAATCTCATCCAATACAAATTCAATCCAAGTCTGAATGAGAAGCTCAACTTTATGTTATTAGGAGCTATCTAGTCACAAGACATACGCCAGTTGTATAATCTGTGAAGAAAAAGAGAAGAAAGGAGGTGAAAGAGCTGTAGAAATATCATCTGTATTGTGGGTCGGTTGTGTTTTCCTAAGATAGTGTTTGGGACCTTCCATATAGATCCTAAGGAAAGACATCTAGTAAGGTACCTTGAAAACTATTTCACTTGGTATAAATGGCTGAAGTGCTGAATAAAAATTATAGGACTCACTTTAGGCTGAATGAAAATAGGTTACCTACAGAAAATGCAAAGCTGTCATGTGGACTACATCTGTAAAGAATCATTTTATTTGCTAAATATGTATAAGAGAGGAAGACAGATAAATTGAAAGAAAAATGCCATCACAGTAGTATTCACTCTAGCAAAAGTTTTGCAAACAACGTAAAATATCTACCAGTCTGAAATGGTAACTTTACTGAAAGTTTGTCCAATATATGTACGTATATACACTTACGTATATCAAAGGTAGATTTTTTGCTATGGGAATTGTCAGCAATTATTCCCCCTTTACACTCTATATTATAATTAGCAATTCCTATTTCATCATGGGATGATGCAATGTAAATGCAGGCTTTCTGCTTATCCACTACTTCCCATTTGTAGCTTTATTCCTCCAGCTGAGCCTGTGCAGCAGATGCCAGAGTGTTCACTGTAATGAGGGACTAGAGAAGGACCTAAGCTTTACCGGCATTTGAATTGCTCTGAACTGCTCATCACCACTCTAATTTATACCCTTAGAGAGATGGCAACAGGGTGTATGTCTCCTATGGAAGTGATTTGAAAGCTTGCCAAGAAAGAGCCTCAGTCCTTTCCTCCTTATAGTCCTGGCACGTAAAACCACAGAAGAAAACAAAAAGCATTTGTGAGGAGTCATCCAGGAAGAAAGATTAACAATATAAACCAATGGAAGAGACAGAAAAGGCCCTTTCCTCATTGAAAGTGGGTCTGTGCTTATTCTAATGGAACTTTTACAGACCCTGAATGTCCTCTAATCTGAACGTAATGCTCCTTGCTGTTTCTGCTGCTTCTTTGTTCGACATCCTGCCTGTTCTGCTTGTGGTAGGGTGAGGGGAGGGGGAAGCACAGTCACTGGCCAGCTTTGTCTTTGTGTGAAGAACAAATGTTGTTGTCATCCTCAAGGTTGTGGAGCATGTCTGCTCTGCAGAACAAAGGAGTAGGCAGGGCCTTGTTTGTCCACCTTGTTCTCAGTGCACTCTGGATCTCTTGTGAAAAACCAGGAAGGTTTCTAATTTTTTCTTTTCCTGAAACACATCAAAGGCTGTGAGTAGAGGAGGGAGATGCTTCCCCTGCTTCCTATAACCTCATCCCTCCCCCCTCCTTCCCCCGGCCATCTTTTTTTGGTTCAGAAAATTTTGTGGCTTTAACCTTGCTGGTCTAATAATGTGTGACCTTGAGCCTGTGTGGGTTGGAAGGATTTCAAGAGTTGGTTTTATCAGGATTAGCTTTTTATCTGAACAGAAGTATCCAAGGAAGTAAGTCATCTCATCTCCTTTCACCTTAGACTCTAAGCTTTCTCCTCTAGTTCTTAGAACAGTGAAGAGAAAATAGACTGAATTATTGTGATGGGTATGGTGATATCAGATCCACTGCAAGGCAAGAAAGATGAAGCCATCACTTGGTGCTGGGCTCAGGCTCAATGCGGTAGATTGCATTCAGCCGCCTCGAGCAGGAGTTCAGAGCTCTTCTGACACCATGTACTTCTTTTCATGTGCTCTCTGCAAAGGCACCATTGCAGCCTGTGCTTGGAGGAGAGCAGAGAAAGAGGGTTGTGAAAACCAAGTGTAGAGAATTTATACCCCTACATGTCTGCTTCTCGCAACACAAACTGACTTTAAAAGATTGGCTCAGAAAATGAATATCCAGGACATTGTTCTCTGTTACTTTGCTGTGAAATTACTTTCTTGAATGAAAATATTGGATTCTTTTGAAAGCAAGTGCATAACATCTCTGGAAATGAAAATCCTGTGGAAATCACAAAGGAAAGAAGACTGAGAGATATAAAAACTTTATATCTCTAAATGTTAGGCTGAGCTTCTTTTACTTTCTTTTTGTGTGTGTTTGTGTGACAACAATCATTAATGCTCTTTCTTACGCTGATTTAGTGAGTGCTGAAATCTCCTCAGTGCCTATGTTAAATTTATGTTTTTTATCTACAACAAACAGCCAATAATATGATATTTAATTAATTGGAGAGCTTATGAACACTCTCAGCTAACACAGTCCAGTTGTTTAGCAATCCCAACCTGCTTTCATCATACCTTGTGGAAATTATTGACTTTCATAGAAGACTGGCTCATCATTATGAGACAGCATATGAAAGTTACTTTCAGTGAGCCAGCTCCTCAAGCCCTTAGCCTTGGTGAGTAACACCTGATTCCTCCTCACATGCTCTCATGGTTTCCATGCAACCCCCATTAGAGTAAGGTACTATTCCATATGGGAGATCTGGCAGGGTATATAAACCTCAGTGAAGACTGATGAAATGTATTGGACAGATTTTTGGATGTAACTGGCACCTTGCTCCTTATATGTTCCTACTGCATAGCCAGGCATTAAGAGATGATGTTGCTGCCCATGATAGAAGTATACAGCCAGAGCCCTAGAAAGCAATAGCAATTAGAGCACCCAAGAGGACTGTGGACTTTTGTGACTCTGGCCACCAGCTGCCTCTTCAGTGTTAGACTTACCAGACTGGAAACAGTATCTTGTTGGAGGCAGCCACACCCTTTTGCTGTTAAATGCAGTTTTCCTTCCTCACCTTTTCCCCCCACCCCCTGAAGTCTGGTATGTGTAATATACAGAAAGCTCCGATGTGCTTTAAATCAAAACGTCCAAACAACTTCTGGGTATTCTCTAATGGAGTCTCAGAGGGTTTATTGTGCGGGAAAGGGAAGTCAAGGGATGCTGTAAGGGAGTGAGGGGTCACGCAAATCTTTGTCTTATTTTCTTTAATAAAATACTGCCGTCCTTCGAGAAGTAACTGAAATCCATGTGGAAAAGGGGTTTTTAAATGTGACTTCCAAGCAAACTTCTTGTAAATTTTCAGAGGAAGGTAAGCAGGTTCCACAGTGGAGGGTATGGATTAATTACTTCTGTAATGCATTCTTATCTTACTACTCATTTATATAACTATGCTAGCCTTGCGCATGCTCCTGATTTACATCAGTGACACTAAGAAGAACAAGATACTGATATGCCTTGTTACCACTTTTCCTCCCCACAATCCTCATTCGCATCGAGCAAGATTCTGAAAATGTAGCATCTGCTGTAACTGTATTTGATGAAATCAGCAGAATTCAATGCTCTTTTTAACTGTAGATTGGGAACCTAATTTATGTCCAGTGACATATATTTCTGGCCATTGTCAGAAGCAGGATATTGATAGTCTGCCTTATATGGCTAATATTCTTAGATAGGCACATATGCACCCATACATGTGGAATGAAGAACCAGTGCTTTAATTTTTCTTGTTGGCTAGCTCTTTTATGAAGACTGAACTTGGTTTCTATCTCTGTTATGCTGGTGAAGAACAGATCAGTATTGCTATACACACCTGTCTTCTTTCCTCTGATCTAGAAACTAAGACTCTTTCTGAAATCCCTGTATCTAGACCTTGGACCAAGGGTCCTAGATCCCAAGTATCTAGTCCTTAGACCAAGGTCTGCATATGTAGAATGAAGTTCTTAAATGTGCATCCAGTGTGCTTTTGCAATGACCTTTAATTCATTACAATGGCAAGTCACCTGTCACATTGGGCACAATGTGGGCACACAAACTCTTCAGCTTTTTTCATAAACTTATATCCAGGTTATGACTTAACCTTGTTTATTCTTGTCACATCATATATTGCATGATTGTGTCTTTGCCTACATCATCTACAGCTGGTCAGGCTCTCACACCTTCACAACAAACATTGTGGTCTTCAACACAAACATTCTGGTCTTTGGCAGAGACTACAGTCACCTTGCCTCACTCTTATAAATATTTCCAACTTGTCATTTTGAATGCAATTTCCTTCAATTATTTCGTCTCCACTTATTTTTCCTCCTTCAGTATTTGGGATATAGCCCACTTACCTTCATTTACAAGACCATTCGCACCTGTTGTATGTATCACCTCTCATTCTTAGGATAACATTCTCATTCATTAAGATAACATCTCCCAGGGCTGATTAGCGCTATCTGCCAGCTTCCACCTTTTGTGTAAATCTCCAAAAGGGAACATTTATGCTTTCCAAATGCTGCTGCATAAACCTGAAATGAGGTCTCCATTAGCATCAGCCTCATCTCTGCCACAAATCTTTTCTCAAACCCCTTATTTATCACAGCATCTATGGTCCCTGCTATGAGGGCAGAGATGTTGGTATGTGGAGGTAGCTTCCCCTCACAGTGGCAAATGACAACTCTGCTGTTTTCTTCTCACCCATCAAACCTTTCTATCCTGTCTTTGTCCTTCTCCACTGTGGCTGTCTTAATCTGTTTGCTTTCTAAAGCTTTCATTTATTTTTATCCTGAGTTTGGACAGAATTTACCGCAGTGAATTCTAAGTCTGGACTCTGAAAACTCATCTGAGCTACTGGAATACAAATAAAGAATATGCATTTAGAAATCATATGTAACTTCTGGGACTTGCAATTAGAAAAGATAATACTGTCATAAAGACTTTGAGCAGGAACTCCAGAGGTCCGTACTCAATTTTAGATGCCACAGTCCTCTTGTCTGGCCATTAGAGAGTCACTTAATCTCACTGTTTTCCAACACTCCCCTCAAGACTGATAAACATTCTCTAATATTTAGTTATGTTTTAAAATTGTAAATTATTGAACTAAGGCTGTAACAGCATTTAGATAAAAATGTAGGGAAAATTCTTGATTATCTGGATATGCAGTGGAGAAAACACATTTGTTACAGGTAGCAGTATCTATGACAGTTAATGTCCGTGTAGAATGGTGATCATAGTAAAAATGTCTTTCCAGTGTCTCAGTAATATTTCTTTTGCAATCAAGAAATTAAAGTTGAGCTACAAACATTTTCTTGCTTTGTGGATGAATATTTCCTCCAAGGTCTCCTGAAATCTGAGATGTGCAATGGCTCTAACATTCTTTTTCCTACAGAAATTATTTTGGTAAGCAAGAAATAAAATTAAACACAAGCATAGTGTATTTTAAAAGGCAAAGGCAGTAGCCTTGAATTATCCATGTTGATTTGACAAAGCCAGAGATGCTGCAGACATAATATGCAGCACTGTTGTCACATCACCAGTGACATCTTTTTATCCAAAGTGAAAATGAAATGTGAATGTGAAGAAGTTCTGCAAGTCTTCTAGTGCTATTTGCAAGACATGTAAAACTCACTTTGGTGCAGCAGGGCAGGTGTTTATCAGAACCTTGCTTTAAAGTAGAAGTTGTTCAGGTAGCAATGTCTGGTTAAAATTGTCTAACATTCTTCTGACCTAGGACTTCCTGTCAGTTGCTTTTAAGCAACTGTTTCCAAGCATCACTTGTTTGGCTTGAGATTTTCAGTGCTTCATGTAGTTTCTTCATGGTTTTATTTCAAATGAGGTTTTTTTCCATTTAAACTATTTTTAACAAGTTTGCAAGGATTTCTGGGAATGTTAGCAGAAGGAATACATCCACAATAAATGTTTTATAATTGCTTTCATGGTATACCTCATTGTTTTGGAGAGGTTCTTCTCATTTGCCAGAATTGCTTCCCTGTAGTGGGATGCTGTTGCTACCCATATGAAGACTTCCTCCAAAGTCCAGGCTGCAATGTTTTCCAGTTTCTATGTCCTCAACAGGAACTTTTGACTTATGCTCAACCTCCTGTGAGATTTTGGCTACACTGAAAGAAGGTTGCCATTAATAAGGGTGTGTGCAAGCCATTGCCAAGGAGAGGCAAGGTCCAGTCAACATTGCTGTGCTTTGGTGATCATTACCATAAGCCTCTGAAACTGAAATGGAAAAAAAACGAACCAACCAATCAAAACCCCAAGAAACCAGATCAAACAGATAGTTGCCCTTAACTGAGCCAACTTTACAGGGAGAAATGCTGGTGGTTCCCTGGTCAAGATGCAGAAAGGTGGGACATGTAGAAGAAAATAGGGTTTGATTGTTAAGATGAAGATCGATTGTTGACCATAATGGGTGCTCAATAGCCACTAAGCTGAGATATTTTTTGTAAGAGCTGTTTTTAAGTTGTCTTAACTCTTGTGGTTTTGATTTTGCAACCTTACACACTTCTGTCAACGCAGCTCTTGAAATGGTCGCAGAAATCAGCATATGCAACTTGAAAAAAAATTCAGCTTCTTGTTTGCTCTGTTGAGCTTCTATAAATTAATTGGCTAGCCACACTAAAAAGGAAGACTGAAATGTTTCCTAGGCCCATATAACTTCATTGGCAGGACAGAAAAGCACATATATATGTAATATAAATAGAAATATATTTATATACGTCTATTTTGCCCATCTATTTCTCACCAACTTTTCAAAAGCTAAACTGTACCAAATCGTAGTCAGAACATCGTTAGAAAAAAAGACCAGTTAAGAGCAGATTTACGAGACTGAAAATGTTTGATTGACACCAATGAGTACTTTGGTTTCCTCACTTGTTCTTTTGAAACTCTGAATCTGTTCATTTGCCTGTAACTCTTAAAGGAGGAGGACACAGGGTATAAAAGATTTTAGCTGGGTTTCTGCACTTTGTATCAGACCATGAATGACATGATCATTCCGCTTGCATTGCTTTTAAGGTCCATCCTGACGTTGCTGTTGCTTCTGTTATAGAACTGCCTGAGGTCCACATGTGTTGCAGGCCATCTAACAGAAGAACATTGTCAATTGCAATTTACAGGTAAGGAACTGGGACACTGGGAGGAGAAAGTGGCTTGACTTACATAGCATTCTGCAGCCAAGAGGAGAGCAGGAAGCAATCAGGCAGCTGGTAGTTTCCAAGCCAGGGATTTCACTAGGTTACCTCTACCTAACATCTTAACTGTTAGCTGGACAAGTGTGTGCTGCTGTTTACTACAGCAAATTGTTCCTGAGCAAGATCACCTTCTCTAAGAACAGAGTGTTGAATATTAAATCCAAGATCCAAAATTCATACTTATTATTAATATTTTCTCAAAGTGTGGTTGTCCAAGCTTATTTTATTAAAAATAAATCTTGCCTTAACAAACCTCATCCTCTTCTTTGTGAAGTCAAATTTACTCCAACTCTGTTTCTGCAAGATGCAGATGAACTTTATTAGAAATATTGGATTACAGTAGTCCTGACAGATTAAAATAATTGCAGGAAAAATGGATGTGCTTGCACACTGGAATGTACAAGACTGTATAATGACCAAACCAGCATTACTTCAAGATCATTAACAAAGTGATTGCTGTTAAGAAAAAAATCAACATTTAACATATGGTGATATTTGACATCTTTTTTTTCTGTAAGTTTTGGAGAAGAAATTGTGATATTGAGCAACAAGATATACTGAAATAAAAATCCTTTAATAACACAGGATAATACAGATTTGGAAATTAAGTTCTTTAACTCTTTAGAGACAGAAAGAACCTACATATAACATACGCACAGTACAGCTGTATTAAATTCATTGATCAACAGATAATCTACATCTTATTAGAAGCTGGTAAAATCTGTATCTCTCCTACTGGGTAGGAATTCTAATTAAATATATTATAGTCTTCATGATGGCCATAGTAATTTAGGATGGTAGCAGTAATTTGGTTTTAACAACAATTTATTATTTTTTCTGAACCCGAAGTAGATACTAATAAGCTTACCATTTTACTCATCCTTTCATGACATGTCTTAACAGATACAAAAAAATGTCACACGTTTGGCCAATTTTTAAAAATATGGATGCCTGAAACAAGGAGGTTTAGGAACCAAAATCTTTTTCTGTTCTGAGAAATCTCTTGCACGAACAAAAATATGAAAATATATTCCACTCGTTAATTGAAAGACTCTAAGCCACTTCAGCAAGCATTGTTAATACATGCTTTTAAAGAACCTGTGTCTAAGTTACTGTTTCAGTCAGACTTTGTAAACTTCAGATTGCTTTAGGTAATATTCAAGAAGCTCTAAGAAGACAGTAACTGATTACTTGTTTACTTCTTTTAAGCTGTATCTATATGTCTGCTTGCTTTTTAACTGTATAACCTCACACAGACTTGTTTTTGGATGATGAAACAAATACAATACAGCAGTGGTACAACATCTGAAAAACTCGTTTCAGTTTGAATGGACATAGTCACAAGCATCTCATACTTCTAGAAGAGCAGAATTGTACTTGGGAGTATTGCAACAACACAAGATATTGATCAAGACATATCCAATAAGGTGTTACAAGTTTTGAACATTGTTTGCTGTTCTTCTTGGGTGTCTTTCTCCAGGAATCTAGCATCTGATAAATAGCATATTGATGCAGGCATGTCTGTGTTATGCATAAGCAGATATGCAGATATGCATATTCCACCAATAGCTTGACTAACTTTGGTGAATACTCCATTTTTGTCTAGACTGAACTTGGTGAAACCACCTGTGAAATGAGTTGCTGACAGGCATGGACAAGAATATCAGAAGCTGTAAGTATAGAATGTGTGATGAAGGCATTTCAACAGTGATTACTGCCTGATCCAGCCATTCCCTATGAATGGAGAGCTCTCTCTTTGTGAACACATCTCTAGGAGAAGACCAGGCAAGATGTCATGTGGTTGGTCACTGAAATGTGATTTCACCCATTCTCTTGGTCATTATTCAGAGCAGAAGTTATTCAACAACTGTGATTTACAGCCTGGGCATAGGTGCTGAGCCTGAATACCTCCATGCTTTGGTAAAAATGGTCTTAGACCTGGCAGTCAGATTCCAGTCTGCATCTCTGGCTGCTCTGTCACTGTGGTTTTAAAATATGGAGCTTGTATTTTAATCTGTCCTTGTCAGTTCTGGGGGATAGACATAGTTGCACAAAAAGAATCCAATCTGTGCAAGGACATTTATGTTGCCCGTTATGGAGACTGCAGCCCTTGAAGTTCGCCCAGCTCATCATCCCCAGAAAGAAAGCTCATGTTCATTCTTTAGTTTCAATTATCTGGCAAACAACTGAGCTTAGAGACAGTTTCCAAATCCTATCTGGCTTGTAAAGTTGTTTCCTCTTGTTGGAAGTAGATGGGAAATAAAACTCACTGGACTCACTAGATTCAGTAAAAACATCACAAGATGGTCAATGAGCATTTGAAATATATGCAACTCCTGCTGGGACCAAAGAAGTGTTGCCACTAAAAGTTGCCAGCAATTTTTAAAGTTGATGTACCATGATATCAGCATCAGGCAATGTCTCCCATATTCAGAAAGAGAAACTCTGGGGTTTCCTGTTTACCCCTGGTAACTACTGGGTACCAGGAGGTCTCTCAGGTTGTGTGTGCTGTCTATAGGGCTGTAGTTTTCAATTGATTCTCTTTCCAAAGCTGGATTAGGGAGGAGAACTCTTCATTGTTCACTTGCTCACTGTCTGAGATGAGATAATGGGGGAAGGCAATGCTCCTCCCCTGCTATCTCCCCACAGGCTTTGAACAGGTAACTACCTGGAAAAGTCTTTGAATCTCTTAGAGAGAATTCATGGGCCTCCTTTGTCAAGCTGAAAGAAGTGCATTTGCTCTCGCCAATGCTGAATGGTGTGACAGCGTGCTACTAAATCTGCTTTTAGCTGCTTCAGAGATACGTGAAGCAAGGAACAAAGCAAAGTACCAGTAGGTGAGCTTTTAATGGGGTGGGAGACGGACTGCTGCTCTTTTCTCCATAATTCTGGAGACCATCAGGAAAAATGTTATTTCCTTCTCTTTCACGAGGTTTTGCACTGTTATTGTACCTTCACTCCGAACTGTCATTCTCCAGGTGTGCCACATTGAGTGATCCCTCAGGTGTCTGTGTGCCTTGGCAAGTAGATGCAATACTTGACACTTTCATCTCCAGTTTGGTGAGAAAACAAGTGCAGTACTCCAGCAGTCTAAAGTAAGCCTGCTGTGTTTTCCACCTTTAGTAATATTACAGCAGATTTAGAAATATAGTGAGAGAGGGAAAGTAAGAGTCACTAGACATAAATCTGTTAGTTGCAGTTTGGAACTTCTGCTTGAAGCAAAGCCATAATCCAGCCCCATGTTAACATTAGGTGTCCATCACTCCTTTAACGTACAATATCTAAACGTTTGTCTGTGGCCTCTAAAATCCTGTGGGAGTAAAAAGTTGTCTTCTTCAGGGACACTAGTTTAATGTTTTCCTGTCTTCTGTACCTAAGTGAGTATTTCAAATAAACCTGTTCAAAAATCCTTCTTGCTACATGTGTCATGTTGATTACACGTGGTTTAATTTTCCACTGTTTTGGACAGTTGGATGGAAGTAGTTGTTTCTTTCTACTAGATTCCAAATTTTCTATTTTAGTTCCTAAAGAAAATTTTCTTCTTAAAAGTGGTGTAGAAGAGGGTACTCCAATTCCAAGACTTAATTTCTTTTGTGGGAATTTAAGACCAATTTATTTAGAGCTAGATCATTGCAATATGAAACAGTGTTGGCCTGTTAGCTTAGTGTTTACCTCTCCACTTTGCACATATGTCTGTGTGGTAGATTTACAGTAATGGCGAATTGAAAACCATTCCCCAGCTCTGGCACATTTAGCCTGGATATAAATTGAGATCAGAGTAAAGAATTCTCCACTTTAGTGAATGGGATGGTGGTAGATGAGGAAATGTGATAGCATGTACTGTACTACACAGCTATTTCTTGGCTATAGACATCACATTCCAGGTCAGGAATACATCACTCCTTTACTTTGCATTTTTCTTCAGTCTTCACCAGAACGTTATTTTTTTACTTCAGTGACATCTTTGCTTTCCATTGGAACTGCTACTGAAAGCAATTCTGTAACATAAGGTTTCTGCTGGAGATCATATTTTTGCTTCATTGTACAGCTCCTTGAAGATGCAGAATCTTTTTAGAAATGCTAGCTGGCTCCTCTTTTTAGGTCTTTATGTTCATCAAGCATTCAGTGGGTAGAGCTCTGTGGAGTGTGGTAGTCATGGAGACTCACAGAATCACAGAATCGTTAAGGTTGGAAGGGACCTCTGGAGATCATCAAGTCCAGCCCCCTGCCAAGGCAGGCCCACCAACAGCAGGTTACACAGGAACGTGTCCAGGTGGATTTTGAATGTCTCCAGAAAAGGAGACCCTTCTCTCCAAGGGAGATCCTGGGCATCCTGTCCCAGTGCCATGCCACCCTCAAAGTAAGGAAATTCCTCTTCAGGTTGAGGTGAAACTTCTTGTGTTTGAGTTTAGGGCCATTGCTTCTCATCCCATCACAGGGCACCACTGGAAAGAGTCCGGCACCATCCTCCTGACACCTGCCTTTGAGATGTTTATATGCATGAATGAGATCCTCTCAGTCGTATCTTCTCTAGACTGAACAAGTCCAGCTCTTGCAATCTCTCTTCATAAAAGAGGTGCTCCAGACCCCTGTTGCTGTTGGTTGTGGCTACCATCTAAACAAAGTAGAGGGCTTGATACCTGGTAGCACAAAACTGAACCATATCTTATACTGAATATAATGAATTTGATTTCAGTAAGATTTCTGTCACAATAAGGATCTACTCAGTGTGGTAGAGTCTGCTTTTTTGCCTTGTAGGCTTCCATTCTCACATAGAGGCAGCAACCCTTGCCAGCATAGGGATGAGGAGTCAAATTACTCAACAAAATCATTGCATTCATAATTACAAAAAGTAACTGGTAATAGAGCTCTGGCCAGACAATTCAATCCCAAGAACAGAAACAGAGTCTTTTGTAGTTCTCAAATTGTCTTCCAAATCGTCTTTTGTCCCAGTACTCTTCCTTCTCCATGATATCATGTGAAAGCAACATCAGAGGATGTGTATGTGAGAGTGGAATGTGACCCATGCTTTATAATCTCTTAAAGATTAGCTGTTACGGACAGTCAAAAAGGAAATGAACACCACTTCCTCCACCAGTCCCTTTTTAAAGAACACATTCTATTTTTTAATCTTTTTTTAGCATTAGGAAAAGTAGACATCAAATACTTGTAAAAATGTGGATACGCACAGTAAGGTCTCCTCAAGAATTTAGGTTGCTCTTGTTCATGCGATGAAGACATGCTTAATTCTTATCATCACTGTTATAGAAACACTTTTTTAATACGAAAAAAATAAATTAATACAAACATCCATATCCTTTTATTAATCCTACACTTAATCTGACTAAGCGCAGCTAATTTTGTGTGTGAGAAATGTGTCTTTGACAGGGAGTTTGAGAAAGTGACAATTTAACTGGCAATTCCCCTGTTGCTACAGAGATCAAAGGCACACTAAAACTGCTAACCTGGAATATGAAGTGTGCTAAGAAAGTGCGAAAAGAAGCAATGGATACTTCAGGAAAACAACTGCTTTACAGTATTGCTGCAAGAACTGAATTTGTTCACTTGTTTTTGGCATAGCTCACCGTATCTGAGTCAGTGATATTTTCTTAGCTGTCCTTATGGTGTTTTACATACTTGCTCCTAAGAACCAGTTTTGGTAGTAATGGCCCAGTAATACCTAGTATTTGTCACATGATCTCTAGTTTTCCCATACTGTATGGCTCAGTCATACTGCTTTTACAATGTAAACAGGCCTTCAAATATGATGCTGCTGCAATATTTTTCCTCCTTCAGCCAGCCGATACAAAATCGGACCAAGTCCCTGAAACTTTGTCTGTAATGGGCCACATATCCTACCGATGTAAACGGTACGGTTGCATGGACTTACATCAGTCAGACAATCTTGCCTTTAATTGAGCACTCTGAAAGTGTCTCTCTGTTGTGGAAGAAATATTTGCTTTTGGCTGGCAAGACAAAACTGTAGAAAGAGGAAATGAGTCTGTTCTCCTTATTTAAATGTTTCTCCTTTCTTGAAATCATTAGCTGATTAGATTTTCACTTCATTATTCATCAGGCCCTGGCTGTCTACATGAAGAACAGCAAGCCAGTTGGGGTTTTCGGAACCGTGGCTTTACCTCGGCAATTCAGACCTATGGAAACATTTTTGCTGACCTAACTAAGGGCAGCCTTGAACCTTTCAGGCTTTGAAGTGTGCTTTGTTCTAGCAGTAAAATGCCGGGCAGCCTGTTTTGTACATGAGCTGGGTTCCATGTAGCTTCTGCTCTTTACCCAGGACTCTCCCTGCCGCCACTGGATTTGGATATGCCCAAGGAGGGAATTCAGGCTTTCCCTACAAAACAAATAGTAGAGGAGAAGACAAAACTGATGGGAAGTACAGAATGTTCTTCCTCGTGTGAATGACTTTAATTTTTATTGTGCTTTTTCAAAGAGAAACCGACCCTACTTTACAATGAATCAATGAAGATTTGGTAATACGAACAAATGAACTTTGAATTGCGCTATTGAGCCTAGAAAACTACAGTATTGGGAACTGTATTGTCTGCATCTCTTTAAAAGTGCAATTTGTTCCTAAGCCACAAATACTCTAAAACTTCAGCCATTCTGTAGAAATCAATGAGAATCATGCAGACATATTTTGGAGTATCATTTCAGCCATAAATCATGCAAATTATGAACCCTATCCCATGGTCACAGTAGATAACAGAAGACCACAGAAGTACAGTAACCTGGTTTCTTTTATTTCCATTCCGTATGTTACTTCTAGTGATGGTGAGCTAGAGTGAAACATCATCTATTAACCTCTTGCCTCTGGAAGACAGGCAACATTCTTAGTGATGCAGTTGAAAAAATGCTTTCAGAGGAATTGTATACAGCATATAATTCAGTGTATAATTTATCTTTCAAAAATTCTGTCAATTTTTCCGTTGAGACAACTCCTTAGGTTTTCCAAAGCTATTCTTCTCTCCTGTGAGCTCTGTTCTTTCCTCAACAATGACCTATAATGCTTCTTGTAGCCGTAAGGAGGTGAGTAATCAGTTTAACCTGACAGTTCTTAAGACAAGCCAGCAAACTGGTGATGTCACAAAAAATCCAACAGACTCCCAATAATCTTTTGATATAATTTTATTTATATGGAGTCTAATCTGCCAGTCTAATCTGCAGGTCATCCTCAGTTCTGCTTGAACATGAGGATTGCATGATATGGTCCTACACAAGGTAATTAAAACCAAAATCAATTCTATATCTGAACAAGACCAAAATTTGTGTATAAATTCATTTTCAGATAAAGAGGAAAAAAATAAAATTCTTATTATTTTACTGTTGAAAAGGATCAGAGGACACTGGATTAAACCCTGTGACCTTTTTTAATTTTTCTTGTTCAATTGTTTTATAAAAATTCTCTTACCAGTGTTTTCCTTTCTATTTGAGCCAATTTTAAAGGATTTGTTACTGCCTTACTCTGTCACTGAAATCCTTCCATATGATGAATGTGCTTTCCTCTGTGTGACCTGTTGTCCTATTTATGCTTGTCCATCAGATGGTAAGGGGCTTCCAGTTGGTAGCAATGTTCACTTTTTATGTATAGTGCTCAGTTATAACATGTCCAATCCTCCTCTGTGCTCATCCTTTTATTTGATACATACTTCTCACATGACTGGAGGCCTCTATTTTGGTCATGTTGTGTTGCAAATCAAGACTTATAGCAAAAAGATAATGTCCTCCCTTTGCAGAAGCCTATGAGGCCTGCCTGGCCTGGGTCAACGACTATCAGTGCAGATGAGACTAGAAAGCTCTGAGAGCACAGGCACCTCCTTTCCTCATTATGGAGACAAACACAAGTCTTGAGCTTTGGTAGATCAATAAGCTCAGCTATCACCTGCATTTTTCTGTCACTGTAGCAGTTGATAAGGAAGTAGATAAAAACATGAGTACCAACAGCCTGGAGTACAAAAGCCAATCAGCCAGCTTTGCTGCTGGAAAAAGTGGTAACTTACTAATGAATTCAGGTGAGTGATGTCCTCAAGGAGAAAATGGAAGAAGCTTATCTGAGCATAGTGTGTATGAATGCATCAGCTTGGAGAAGAAAACTCTGGATTTCCCCCAGAGCAGGAGGCCCGGACAGGGTAGTGCTCTTGGCTTGTTGTGTTCATGCCTACTTAGCAAGATCAGCAAGAGAAACTGGATGCAAACAGCTACACAAAGATGTAGCTGAAAGCATTTAAAATAAAAAGAAGATAAAAATGACCTTTCATCAGAGATTTTTCTGCAAAATCTGTCGCTGCTTTTCACATTGGAACAAAAAACGGAGCATTTCAAGCATCTTCTTGGCAAGTCCTGTAGATAATATACACCACACTTTTCCCTCCAAAGAGAAAGAGGCCATAAAAATACAGAGGAAAACATACCCATAATGAGGTTTCACAGTCAGCCACTGACATAGGAAGCATTACTGGCAAAAATGCATCTTACACATGTATAAATGAGGTCAGTTTCTTCCTTAATACTTTTTGATCCTGCATACATATTTTTCATTTTTTGCATAAAACCTGTGTAACTGTTGCTATGACCAGTTGGTTCTTCATTTGAGTCATCCCCTCTCAATACTCAAAACAGATGGTGGCTGTTCTTAATGAAAAAGGTTATGGTTGCACATTTTTTGCTAGTAAATGTGGTTTTGATGACTTGGGGAAAATATCAACTTTTGTTTATTAAAAAAGTTTTTATCTCTCAATTTTATGCTTTTAACAACAACAAAAAGCTACAATTTCAGTTTATCAAAACCTCAGGATTATACTGAAGTTTTGAAAATCTATTTTGGTGTTTTCCAGTGGTTTTCAATGATAACATGTAAAGAGAAAGAAGAATATTTGCTTGTTTGTTTTAAAGCCTTAATTCTAAAGCTTTTGAAGTGAAACCAGCTTTAAACCCTTTTGTAGAAAATACTTTCAATTTTCAACCTGTGCCAGTGTACATTAATGCACAGAAAAGCATATGCTGATATGTAAGTTATGAAACCAGAGTCAGCTAAACTCACGTCGTGTGGCTGCAACTCTGACACACTAATTTTATTTTTCTTTTAGTATTTTACTTGAATGCCTGCTGAGTTTTACAAAACATCCTCTTACTGCTCCTGAACACTGCTAGGAATAGATTATAACTCTTGGGGAGTCTCCATCTCTAGAAGGTCCTATAAAAAGGATTTAATGAACCTTGGACAGGAATAGTTTTGGTTTTCCTGACCCAGTTTTAGGGTAGTGGGGTAGGATAGATAATGGCTTAGTATTCCTGATAGCTCTGTCTTCAAAAAGGATGATCTTGCTGATCATTTGTAAAAGTCAGTAGGCTCCAATAATTAAGGAGCTACAAAACCCCCGAAGCTCAGAGGAGGCTGCAAAACAGGAAAAACATTCTAGTTAAGCACTTAGAAAGCTAACCCGTTCTGACCTTGGAGCTGCTCTCATATGTATAGTTATCAATATCCCCCAGCTGGTTACTTCGAAGAGGTTATTGCTTCCTGGATTACCTGGAAGTATAGAAGTTTCTCTGCAAGATTAAGGTATTCTGAACAAAGAAAAGATACGAAGTCAAGATGCAATAGCTTAATACAGAAACAGGTTAGCAGACCAGTCCTCAACAAGGCCACAACATCTTTTGTCTTCTTCATTGATAGGGCTGCAATGCACGAGGGGATCCTGCCTTGCTTCTCTTTGGCCTCTTTGCAAAGCTTCGTGCCCTCAGTTGTGCATGAACTTCCTGAACAGAAAAATGACGCTGAATGACATCTGAATAAGAGCTTTGCTGCTTTCATTTCTATGGGCAGAAAATCTGCTCTTTTGGGGACATATCTGACTAACAGAAGGGTTTGTACATGTAGTGAGGCAGCAGAACCTTGTCTTGTCTCCTGTTTTCTTTCTAATACCCTTGTGTATATCCAGGGCAGATTTATTCTATATTTCAAATGTACAGCAATTTACTGAAGAGACAAAATAATTGTAAAGTTGAACTTTTTAAATATTACTGAGAAGTGGTTAAGAAAAATATTCTCATTGGAAAATCTTCACTACTTTCATGTAGTCTTGAAATTATGCCCCAAAGTTCAGAGGCTTGCCAGACTGGTCAAGAAAGCTTTAAACTAGGTGTGTTGGGGAAGGGGGGCATCATTCCATCCCAACACTCCCAGTCAGTTGCCAGCACCTATTATAAATGCTCGGAGCAATGTAGAGATATTCCAGCCACTCCAGCCAATGAGCTGGCTTCAATTGGAGCTCTGCTCAGATGCCTCTATACAAAGTATGGGGAATAAACAAGAGGAATTAGAGATGTGTGCATGTCTACAGGGATATGATACAATAGGTATCACAGAAACATGTGAGATGGCTCCTATGACTGGTGTGTTGGAATGGAAGGTTACAGGCTCTTTAGACAAGACAGACCCAGCAGACAGGGAGGGGGAGCTGCTATTTATGTTAGGCATAGGCTGAAGAGTACGAAACTCTGTCTGGGGACAGGTGATCAGTTAACAGAGAGTTTGTAGGTCAGGGTTAAAGGGAGAACAGCAATGGGAGACATTATTGTGGGGATCTGTTACAGACCAGCTGATCAAGGGGACTCTGTGGATGAAACACTCTATAGACAGATAGGAACAGCCTCACGCTCACAGGCCCTTGTTCTCATGGGGGCCTTCAACCACCCTGATATTTGTTGGAGGGACAGTACGGCCCCGAACAAGCGCTCCAGGAGGTTACTCGATTGTGTAGAAGACAACTTCCTTCTGCAAATAAATAGAGGAGCCAACAAGGAGAAGTGCCATGCTTGATCTCATGCTCACCAACAGGGAAGGGCTGGTTGGAAACGTGATGCTCCAGGGCAGCCTTGGTTGCAGCAATCATGAGATGGTCGAGTTCGAGATCCTCAGGACAGTGAGAAGAGCGTGCAGCAAGCTCATTGCCCTGGACTTCAAGAGGGTAGATATTGGCCTCTTCAAGAACCTGCTTACTAAGGTTCCATGGGAAGTAGCCCTAGAGGGCAGGGGGGGCCCAAGACTGTTGAGTGATATTCAAGGATCACCTTCTACAAGCTCAGAAGTGTTGAGTCCCAACTAGAAGGAAGTGCAGCAGAAGTGCCAGGAGACCTCCTTGAATGGATAAGGAGCTGCTGAGGAAAATTTGAAGGAAAAAAGAGGCTTATAAAAGGACAGGCAGCCTGGTAATAATACAGGGATGCTGTCCAGGAAGCTAGGGACCAGGTTAGGAAAGCTAAGGCCCACTTAGAATTAAACTTGGCTAGGGATGTGAAAGATAACAGGAAGGGATTCTATAGGTACATTGCAAATAAAAGACAGGCTAGGGACAAAGTAGGCCCTCTCCAGAAGCTATCGGGAGAACTAGGTACCCTGGATTTGGAGAAGGCTGAGGTTCTTAATGACTTCTTTGCCTCAGCCTTGTGTGACGTGGTTTAGTGTGAGATGTTCCTGCCCATGGCAGTGGGGTTGGAACTAGATGATCTTAAGGTCCTTTCTGATCCTAAATATTCTATGATTCTGAATTCATTATAATCCAGCCTTAGTCAAAGACAGATTACACGGCATCCTCTAACTGACAAGCTGCTTTTTCGGAATTTGAATACTGAGATGGAAGTACTTGGTGCACTTTCCCATAACACACTGAAACTTACTGTTTGTCACAATCAATCAACCCTACAGAGTCCTTTTAGCATTTCAAACACAGATTTTAGGCTTTTTGTGATTATCCGTTGTTGACATATTGACCAGTTCCTTTGTTTTTTTATTAGATTATTAAATATTTGCTATAAAAATAGCATTCTGCACAGCATAATTGAAGTATACATGCAAAAATCTCTCAATTTCTACTGATTTCTACTAATGCTCAAATTCAGTATGGCAACTCATTTACAGTCCCAAAGGAAAGAAATTGATCAGTAAACACAGACTTCTTCATTGGCTACTGAGAAAAGAAGAAAATTGTTCTAAAGTCTACTTACAAGTGGAAGCCTTCAGAAGTCCAGATGTGCATGTATATGACAGAGTGATGCTACTTCAGAAATGCATCTTGTTGGGTAGCCATGTCCCTCACAGAATTAAATATTTTGGGACAAATAATAGCACCAGGGTTTCTTGGTGAAGCGTCATCACCTTTTATATACAGCTTTCAACTAAATATCGAGCAGATCATTATGACCTTAAAACTTTGTAGGAGTGGTTTTTTAACTAGTTCAGAAACAACAATTTAGACCAGAAACCACTGAAATGGTATTTTAAATTTGGAATGAGTTGGCTTATTGTTTTAAAAATTCATTTAAGTCAAAATCAAAGGTAGGCAGTTCATTCTTGTATGTGCACGGTGGGCTATTTCTCCGCAAATGCTTTGGAAGGTACAAATACACAAAGAGGTACAGCTCAACATTTCTGAAATCATAATAATTTTTGGTTATTTTCATGGCCTGAGCTATAATTTAAAAAGATTCAAAGACCAGCCATGATTAACAGTCACCATGTCGAATGTGTTCAGCTTTACAGTTTCGAGCCAAGAATGAGTGGTATGTGCATACCAGAGCAAACTGAGGAAAAGGTCTGTATTAATTGAAATTCAAAAGACAGTTTTAACTCGACGTTCATGGAATGTTCTCATTCACTTCCTACAATCAGATTTTGGGCATTTGTATAAGAAATCAAAAAGTGGCACAATTTTGCCGTGGGCTTTCTTTGCAAGTTAATTTTAAGCATGGTATTAATAATAAGTTCAAGCTGGGTTTGGTTGGTTAGATGATCTCATGATACTCTGCCAGTTCCCTCTTTGATGCTTTTTATGCATGACCAAGTGTCTGCAGATCAAACTAAACAGACAGATCCCCCTGCTACATTCTACTCCTGATTTCCTGCAATACCAATGTATCATTTTTCAGTAATAGAGTCTTAGGGCTGGGACACCATAAACATGCTAAGAAAACTAGGTAGCTTTAAATTTAAAGAAGTCAGGAATCAAAAGTGTATTTGTTCCTAATTTTTTTTTTTTTTTGCACTGGCTTGATTCAGAAAAGATGACCTTCACATTGGTGGAGCGGCACAGGACTGGGCAAGCAAAGTGTGATTCACTCTGCCTACATACATGTACAGGATGCTCCCACAGCACAAAATTCAGATTATTCTAACTCTGAAAGGCTTTTGTTTGTTTGTTTGTTTGATTGGGTTTTTTAAAATATTGCCTCAACAGCGCCGGAATTTTGCCTTTACCATTTGCAAACAGATAAGTGTGGAGCTGCCATGGTGGAAGGAAGTGCTGAATTCTTAAGTCATAGTAGTACTTACTGTGCTACAAAACCCCATATAGAGCCTATATATCTGTCAAGAACCAAAAGAAGGATGAAGAGAGCTTGGTAGGTGATAGTATATGTGACAAATGTTCTTTGGGAGAGAAAAAAAATGCTCTATTAAAGAAAAAAGATATCATTTCATAAGGAACAGTGAAGAAATTAATTTTCCAAGGTATTCTTTTAAACTTTGAAAGTTTTTGACATGTGAAGGGCTTAGCAGCTCCACAAAATAGCGTAATCTTTTGGTTATACTGCTACTGTCCATGTCAGTCTATTTATATATCTGCCTAGGGTTAAGATCAAGGACATTTTTCAAACACTTCTTTTAATTCCTGGGTTGCAATTCAAGTGAAAATCAAAGATATGTAAGAATATTTTGTGACTTGAAAAGTTTTCCCTTCTTGATGTTAAAAATGCGGTTGGAGGTCTCTCTTCCTTATCTTATGGTCAATGCTACCCAGTGTGATCTGGATTACTCAGTTCTCACTAAGATTCTTTGGTAAAGACGATTCTTTTTTTTTTTTTTTACTTATATATGAAATTTCAGATGTTTTGTTTAATATATTTCTCCTAAGCCTAAGCTCCACTAATGAATTGTAGAGGACAGAGAAATTTAATCATTTGTTTTTTTTTAAAAACAGAAATGCAGAGTAATGAGGTTCAATGACTGAAGTTGCAATTGCTGAGAAGAATACCACTGACAGAAGAAATTAAAGAGTCATGTGTATCGCATGAGAATTTTACCTACTATAGTCTTTCAAGGTATTCCTCAAGGAATGATCATTTACGATCCTGTGGCATATGGTAAGAATGAGGACTGCAGTTTTTGTGATTGTGCGGCTATGAGGACAGGGTCTTTCTGCATGTGTAGGATATATGCATGTGAACATGTGTGCACACTCCCATTCTGCTCCTTGAATAATGGTCAACATCTGTCTGCTGAAATGTCACCAGCTGATTGCATTTTTTAGAAGAATATTAAAGCAGATTGTACAGCAGCATTCTCTGTTAGAGTAGTTTTTTGCACATCTTAAAGTTAGATGTGAAATGCAACCTGGAGTCAGCGCATTAGAAGATCCTTTCATTGGAAAAATCTGGAGGAGATCGCTAATGATGATTGCAAAAGCTTACAGTGAGAACATTGGGCACTTCTTCTCAGCTGTCATCTCAGTTTCTTCTGAGTTAGGAAACAGACTTCACTGTGGTTTTCATACGGTACACACCTGGAAGACATTCCGGGCCCTGCAGAAGCTTTGTTGCCATATGGAGAAACAGTGGCAAATATAACAGCAGCTTGAATGGAGGATCCAAACCATAGTTTTATATTAATCCATGACAGTAGACTCACAAAGTCATTCAAACTGGGCAAGATTGCAGAAGACTAGGCAAGAAAGCCAAGAGCTGTGTGACTGTGCTTTTAGGATTCAGGTGTGCTTAAGGCAACCAACCTGCAACACTCAGAAGTATGTGCAAGCCAAACTGTGCCCCACATATCCCCCAGCCAGAGCCCTAAAGCATGCCTATTTGAGAATAGTTTGGCATTTGTACAATACAAAGCAATCAAGCAGGTTATTGGCCAGACTGTTGGCCAAATTCTGGTCTCAATTCAGTATCTGCAACCTGTGTCCTTAATGCTGCTGCATAGATATAAGGGAGTAGAGGATTTTTTTTGTGTGTGTGTTGCATTTGAAACAACAAATGTGTTGAAAACCTAGGAAAAGTTGGAGCTACTGTTTCACAAAAGAGATACTAATCAAGTTTTAAACTGGCGATTTTACTTTATTAGGCTTCCTGATAGAAGGGTAAGAAATGAAGGTAGGAATATTTCCACCATGCAGGATGTCTCTTCTATACTCTTTATTTTTTTTTACCTTAATTAATAATGAAGCAAAACCTAAATTTTTCTGCTGTACTTCATAGAAATGAAGTATCTGTATTATGTAAAAGGATACTTTAGAGGATGTGGCCCACAGGGTGCTTCCCATTTTCTCTACATTGTTATGTGCTGTATTGATATATATTGCTATAGATCACTGATTATGGCAACTTTAAATGTGACAGTAAGTGTAAACATTGCCTTCATATGCTCATGCTCAGATAGCTTTTGGTGGTGGCCTTTGTAGCATGAGTATCTTCTACATCTAGAAAACACGGTTCAGCATTTCTGGTTCTGCTAGGCAGAGGTTCATCTGCAGATCTCCAGTTCATGCTGAACTTCACAGATAGCCCCTATATCCTATGCTGAAGGCCAACACAATTCTTTTGTGTTTACCTGCTCGTGGAAGTCACTTCTACAGATCTTAATTTTTTCCTGATTCTTAATAGCTTAAGTGAAGTTAAGTGTATGTTTTTCAAGGAGATTATGCTTTCAGAAATAATACGGCTTTGGAAGCTTTTGATGGTGACAACAGGCTTTTGTGACACATTTTCTCTGGATCTGCTATTCCCCATTTCCAACAGAGCCTTAGAAAAAATATCCTGAGCAGGGAGAGAGGGAACAGCTGCTTACTTCTCCCACATCTCTATTTAACCCATAGTAGTTTGGGATAGGTAGGACTTGATGCAGTCAGGTACAGCAACAGGAATAGATACTAGGCATGGCTGTTTTGAGGTCAATGCTCAGTTGGGTCAAAGATCTGCAACGGTGATGGCATTCAAGTGAAGAAGGTAAATTTACAGGGAGATGTTCCTTTTTTCAGAGATGTATCCTCTTATTTTCCCAATCTCTGCTTACTTCATAGCTTAATTAGGTCCAAATGCTCCTTACTTTTTATTTCTCCTACTCCTCAGGCCTTGAAATACAATGCCATAAACTGGCAGTTTGTCCTCTCTGTGACCTTTGCACTTCCTGACTGCTGGTGGCTGCTGTTGACTATCTTCAAGTCACAAACAATTGCAACTGTCACATACTCTTACATTTGACTTTGTCACTCCCTTTACATGTCTGGTGATCCGCTTGCCACATTTCCTGCTGCCTTAACCAGGTGGAAACTCTCTCACGCTTAGGAGAGGAGAGATAGAGGAAAGCAGATGATGGCCTTGAGGTAGTAGCCAGCCTTTCTGTTTTGGCTCTGGTTACTCCTTGCTTTGACTGCTTATGGGAAATCAGCTTATGTGGAGGTGAACAAAGACATTGAACTTGCATGTGCAATTTAACACAACATGGGACAGAAACAAGGGAAAACTAAGCCTTTTGATTGAAAGATGGACATTCAGCTCCTGTTTATCTTTTGATGTTGAGAGTTGGACTGGGCAGAGCAACACACACAGAGAAATAGCATCTAAAGGCTTGGCTTTTAGTGACTGGGACAAAGCATTTTGAAACAGCCCATATCGTGTGGTTGGCTTATTAACATAGCTGCTGTAGGGGAAAGAGGGAGACAGAGGATGCATGGAGCTGTGAGTTAGCTTCAGAAAGGTTTGTTCAGAAGCTGCAAGCAGCACCATTTCTGGAATATTTTGTGCTGATGACAGCGTAACCTCTGGGCAGATCCTGTGCCAACGATTTAGAATATCCTGAGGAAAAAATGTTGTGTCAAAACAAAACGTTCGATCGTCTCTAATGCTAAGTTGGTGTAACGTGAGTGCACGTAGCACCTCTTGTGACATACCACAGAGCTATATACCTCATTATGCCATTTCACTGTCTTGAATTTAAGATCTCTTAGCCAAAGGAAGATGGTTGGTGTGTTTACCTGTATTAAGTCATAAACCTGACAGCAAAATAATTCCTCCTTTGCAATTAGTATGTTCCCTTAGGAGAGACCATCTGTAATGTTCCTGCGAACCGTTCTGATTCCTGCACAAAAAGATGGGTTAGAAAGCTTGATACATGGTGCTGTACAGAACATTAATGGAAGTAGTCCTGATGCCATTCCACAGAAACAAGGCCTTGCTAATAGGGTTTTTAAGCAGCTCTAAGGACGTGAGACAAACTGGTTCTCATTTACATAGGTGTTACCTAACAAGCCTGTGCTAAGACCTAAACTAAGGCTAAGAATAGCAATCTGCCTTGGTTCTTTTAGTGTGGTGTGGAAGTATATAACTGCATAATTGTGTGATAATTACAGCACAGCTATTTTCTACTTGCAGAGCAGTTCCCTATGGCATTTTTTTGATATGACTATGCTGATGTTCTTGCAAATAGCACAAAACCAAATGAAAGTCCTGTCTTTTTCTAGTTTTGATGTATATCTTGCTGTCTTATTCATTTATATTTGCACATGCTAATTATCTGTCATTATTTAAGAGGGTCTTGGCAGAAAAAAATTTTCCTTCCTCCATACTGTACAGTCTGGACTGCTTTCTATGACCACATAGAGGGTCTTCCTTGACAAATTCCTTATGTGTTCATGTATCTAAAATAGTGGCAATGTTCCTTTTCTGCCCTTATCTCCCCCTGTGCCAATCTGTAGGTTCTGGACATTTGGGTATTTTGGCTACCATGAGTTGTTCTGTGATTCCTAGAACATCCTGGAGCTGCTTTCTTGTAGCACTTCTGATTAAACAGTGGCCCTTGGGCTGGACACAGTGAGCTTTATGGTGCCTTGCCAATTTCATATTCTGCTGGTTCAAAAGGAAAATTAGAGCCCAGTGGTGCCCTTGGATGCACACATACATTTCTGCCTGGGTTCAGTGGCCTGCTGGTGTCATTTGCTCATTATGTTGCACTGCGCAGCTGCTCAAGTGGCTCTTCAGTTCAGACAAGACCTACATGTAAGATCCTTCAGCAGAAGTATGTAATTTGGTTGAATTACAATTTCATGGTGTTATTTGGGATTTACAGGAGTCACTGAGGTCAGAATGTAACCTGCTGTAGACCCAGCTAAAAATATTAGCTTTTCCTAGGCACCAGTGTTACTTCCTTGATGTGTGTGAAGAGGGTCTTTGGAGAAAACTTTCTCAGCTTGGCTTTTTGTTGGAAACAAGGCTTTCCAGTCACCATAACTATTGTTAGCAGCCTCCATTCAGGTGCACTCACCCTTTTTCTGGTTTTGTTTTATGACCCAATGCTAGTCAATGTCTACAAGACTCAAATATATACAGACACAACAAATTAATTTCAATTGGTTTGTTGCTTGGATTCTGACACGTAGTAAAAAAAAGAAATGCTGTCATTTTAAGTTTATGAACAGCTACTCCCTGATAAGTAAATGCATGCTCTGTTTTAAATGCCTACCATAATGGTGAAGCATTCTTTGGGGGTGTGTGTTTGTTTGTTTGTTTTTTATTCATTTGTTTGGTTTTTTGTCATATGCCCACATCACATATTCTACTTTTTGGTTAGTATCAACACTCTCAATCTAATTATAGCATATAGGTTAAGAGATAACTAGACTTTTATTTGAAGTTGACAATGGAGAAGTGTGTTTCCTGGGGCTTCAGTTTTGGAAATGACTGAGCCACTTTGCATTCACTAACGAATAAAAATCAAATAAGTTAAGGCAGATAATCATCAGAGAAAGTTATGGAATAAGTGGTTTTGGTTTGGCAAAGTTATAAACAACAAGATTTAATACCACAAGTTTAATGGTATAGGGTTCTACTAATCATTTCTATTACCTGTCCACACACACACTGCTGAATGGATATATGAATGCTATATAAAATATTATATAAAAATATACTATTTACACACATGTTAAAAGACAATAATTTGAAGTATTTGCTTCATCAGCACTTTCTGGTTGTAAAGAGCCATTTGTAGTAGCCTAGTGCTCTTAGGGACCACCTTTATGAAAATAATCTGGTAATCTGGTACAAATAACATTATGTTCTTAGGCCAAAAGATCCCCTGTACGCAAGGATATTTGCATTTTGCAAAACAGTAATGGGGATTCAAGTTTGATTTTCCTTCTTCAAAACTCTTATTGCTCTCTCCTGCTGCTGTGACTGCTTTGGGCAGACTCCAAACCACTGACTCTTCTTTCAAATGTACTGTTAATATGCTATTATGTTAAACAGGCTGATAGAGTAAAATGGAAATGAACATGTGCAGAAGTCATTTAGGTCAAATGAAGTAACATGCTTTCAAAATATTCGCCAAAATTTTAGCATAAAACTTTGATGAGGCTGAGAAATCCTCTATTGAGCAGAAGCATGGAATTAGCCCTTGTGCAGATCGTGTTTAGAACCTTATGATACTGTTTAATTCTATGGTTCCCCAAGGGCTACTTATAACTGAATTAAAGGGCGTCTTGTGCATGTTCTGGACACTGATTACGGGACCACAGACTGAAGCTGAAGACAGCTCTACAGCCACAAAGTATGCAAGTAGAGACACCCCTTAATTCAATTATATGTACCCTCTGGGATCTTGGTAATTATAATAAGAAGGCATTTTGCAATTTATTCACAGCCAGATTTAGAGCTGGTTGGTGGGGTTTTTGTGTGTGTGTGTGTGTGAAGAAGATATTTTCTCAGCCTCAGAAGAGTCAGCAACTCACCTGTGTCTGCTTTGCCTTGAGATATTCATGGGATTGCGGTTGCCCTGCAGAAATGCCTCAAAATGCCTGTGGTTGCTTGAGTGCTATACTGAGAGCATTCATGAGCTCATGTCTTCATTCATTCTGGTTTAAGAGAATATGTTCCTGGGATTACAGCTGTGCTGCACAGACCTATCATTTAAAATATCCTGTAGGTTGTCAGCAAGTCTTTGCCAGTCTGGAGATCTTGGGATGCATCAGCTGAAATGGCGTTCAAGTAGCCTGAATGTCTCCAAATGGTTTGTCAAACAATAAACACCACAGTCTGTAGGGGATATACTGAAAGGAGACTTCAGTCGCATTTCTCTATGCATTTCTCTACAGCAGATTATGCGCTTTGTGAGTATGAATCAGTACAACTCTGTTGACTTTTGCAGAAGTCTGCCAGTATACACCATCTGAAGATTTGTCCCAGTCAGTAAATCAGGTTTTTGAAACAAACATGTACATTTTAGTGCAGTGCCTGAGCATAGCAATGTGTTTTTTTCCCAAAGATGAAAAAGCAGATGTTCTTTTAGATGATTACCACTGCTCCTAGCACCAGAGACACTGTCATGCATTTTCAGGGGTTACATCTGGTAGATCATTGTGTAAACCAATTTTTATATTCTCTTTTCCTTGTCAGTGAAGGGCATGATATTGGTATATATATTCAGTGTTCAGCTGAAGCTGGGTACAAGTAATCTACTTTGCACTCCATAATGTTTGTGCAGATTTCACTGGTTTCAAGCCAGTAGGTTAAACCCTTTTTTTTTTTAAATGCTATTAAGGCTGACTTTTTTCCAAGTGAACTAAGAATAGAAGCTTCCAGAATAAGCTAAAAATTATTTTACCTTTCTATTCCCCAGTCTGTTCTAATAGAAGTGGAAATTCCCATCTCACTGTTACTTGCAATGGGTTTATGCCTGCCGAGGATCTGGTTCTACTGGGTTTGGTCTCAGCTGTAGGACCAGAACCAGCAGATGGTGTGCCTTCTTACTGCTATCTCCATTTCCCATGAACTCATCTTGCTCAGACAGTGGGCAGTGAACAGAGCAGAGAAAGCTGAACAAATACATGACGGTAACAACTACAAGCAGTTTACAAAAGAGTGGCACTGGGTGACATTGCAAAGTACATCTTGAGCACATTTTGACATGTGACAATAACCTAATTGTACTGTTCAGCCCCTGGGTCTAAGTGCTGCACACTAGGGCTTCTTGAGTGCTTCTACCTCGAATTCCCTGTGCGAGCTAAAGGTGGAAGTGCAAAGAGCTAAGTAGGAGACTGTGAGAGACTGAGCTAAAATCAGACTCCACTGTCCATTGTCTCAAAGATTGGTATGAGAAGCTGAGATGTAAATCCACATATCTTTTGTCTCAGAGGTGGGTGGGAGGAGTTGAGATAAAAGTCTTCCACTGTTTCTTGCCTGAGGGATGAGTGGGAAAGAGCTAAGACCTCCAGGACTGGTGTGAGGAACTGCCCATTATCCCAAGAATTGCTGCAGATCCCTGCAGTTGAAAAGCTAGCTGCAGGATCAGGGAAACTGGTCCACCAGGAACATGTAATACATGACAGGAAGAACAGAGGTACTCCCCTAAACTCCTTATAAAAGAGGAAAAGGTAATCATCAAGAGATATCGCCAAGGAGCCATTGCCCTGAGGATGATTCCAGGAGGACGCCTCTGTGAGGACACTCTTTACCGATAACCGCAGGTTCTGAAGGGCACCTTCCATGAGACATCACCGTGAGGGAAACTCCACACTCAAAAGTGGTACCTTCAAGGGAATGACTCCAGAAGGAGGCCTCCACGAAGACACCCACCTCTGACTACTCCTACAGACTGCTGGGGGATACTGGTGTGATACCGGCCGCAATCCCTGAAGGACTCCCACCAACAACAACGACGGGTACCCGGGACACCGCTGGATCCACAGTAGTGACTATCTTTCTATCTCTCTAATAATTAACCTTTCATAACAAACAAACTGACCAATTGCAGTACTTGACCTCGTTTGAGTCTTAATTTTACTCTTAGGATCACATACTGAAACAGGGTCCAATATGGGTTTTCTCCAGTCGGACCTGACATTAAATTGGCGTCACAGACAAGATCCCTTGCAGTGAAAAGAACCGTAATGTCACATAAAGTGTTAGGTATTATGTGTGTATCTCTCTGGGATATAAGAGGTAGATTTTGTTGAAACAGATGTGCTGGCTCCCTGAAACAACTACCCCAACATGTTGCTGTATTTCCCTTGCTTTGTATTACAAGGGTACCTCTCAGGGACTTAAGGGGTGGATTTTGTTGAAACAAAATGTGCTGCTTTCCAGAGACGACTGTCCCATTCAGAAAAGAATAGAACTGAAGCTGCCCCTCAGGGCTCAGATGTGTTTTATGGTGTTTTAGAGAAACAAGGCTCACCCCCCTCTGCCAGGGGAAGAATGGGCCAAGAAAACCAGCTATAATTTACGAAGTGTAACAGACCAAGTAACTGCCCTACAAAAGAACCCAAAACTCCGGCCAGGAAAGGGTAAACCGATTATCTGTGCCATTATGGGTGACAGCTTGGCTGCTGCTGTAGAGGCTACAGAAGAGCAATAAACAGCTGAATCTCAGCTCATACAAACCTCACAAGACCTGGTCCAAACCCTGCAGGACCAGGTAGTTAACTTTAGAGAACAGCTAGACAAAGAGAAAAATCAGGCTAACTACTTACAATTAGCCCTGAAAGAGCAACTCCTGACAGAGAAAAGTGCCCCTCCAGGGTCCCAGGAAACAATTAAATACCCCACAGTGACCTGGAAGAGTTGAGACCAAGATTAGAAAAATTCAAGGTTCCTGCCTTTTCTCTCCCACTCTTGAGAAAAATTGAATATACTTAAAACGACAGAGAGGACATATTCCCACAAATTGCGATGAAAGAGGTTCCATATACTGCTATGGAATTAGCTAAACTTAAAAACGAATTCAGTCATACTCCAAAAGAATCAGAAAACAAATGTGTTTGGAGAGTATTTCTATCTGTGGGAGATCACATTTTACTAAGTGAGTAGGAAGCTTAGGGATATAGGGGCCCAAGAGTATTTTTAACCACTGGTAACCACCACACACCCTGGTCTTTAACTCAAAGAGCAACTTATTGGCCTGGAGGACAAAACCTTTTGGAAAGGGGAGATCCATTTCTCCATCACAGGGACAGTCGACCAGTTGGTAGAATATGTACAGAAAGCGGCATGTCTACAAATGATGTATGATCGGAAACTTAGACTTAAACAGGAGTCCCCTATGATGATACCGGTCAAACCCAGATCTACAGATTTGGCTGAAATCTGGGAACAGAGAAATCTTACACCAAGTCACCAGAGATGATAATTCATGGGTTTTGAAGAATTATGGTACAAACTTACCTCTTGGCTACCAAACTGGACATGGTTAAAGAATTTGTTTGCAATAACTGCAACAATAATTATTTGTGCTTGTATCCTAGCAGACACGACTCAATGTTGCTGTTCACAATGATGTTTCAGATTTAAATATGGGAAAATAATATGAGACGAGGCTTATAGGATACATGTGTATCCTGTAAACCTCAAAGGGGGGAAATGTAAGTTGAAAAGTTAAGTTGTAAATTAAAACCACTCTGTTAATTATAAGCTGTAAGTTGGGACCGCTCTGCTGAGAGGAATATGAGGCTGATTCTTCATGGTAATGAACAAATCAGAACAAAGTGATATAAACTGTGTGTGTAGTTGTTAAGTAATTCACAAAAGTAAGTATTTTTGTACTGTTTTCCAAAAGCCGCCTGGGTGCAGAACAATCTTTGAGACAGAAGTGGTGTGAGAGACTGATCTGAAATCAGACTCCACTGTTCATCTCAAAGATTGGTATGAGAAACTGAGATGGGATTCCACCTATCTTTTGTCTTAGAGATGAGTGGGAGGACTTGAGATAAGACTTTTCTTCTGTCCATTGCCTGAGGAATGAGTGGGGAAGAGTTGAGGTAAGACCTCCAGGATCTTGGGATCATGAACTGAAACAGGATCCGACTCTGGGGTTTTCTTCTGGAGTGATTCGATAAAACTCCAGGAGCAAACTTGCCAACAAAGTTTTCTAGTTGACAAGCAGGTATTCTTTATTACAGAGCCAGGAGACACGGGGGATAACTCCTCCTAATGTGTGTCCACATATTGCTACACAAGCAGTCTTTATATAGCTACAGAGCATACATACATATTCATGAGGCTACGTATGGATTATCTCATTTTCCAGAAAGTTCCCCACATGTGTACAACAATGTGGTGGTGGTCTCTGAGGGTCGTTTACTTCTTCCAACAATCTTCACCACTGCTGGCAGCCTTTGAAGCACCCATAGTAGATGCTTATACCAGCTTAATTGGTTTGTTAGCACCACAGACATAATAATCATCCCATCCTCCTGCTTATCAGTTAGTTTAACTGCAGCCTATCCTGGGCCCCTGCCTTTCCAGATACTCCCTATCTTTACATCCTGTTCTTCTAGCCTGTTTTTCTTACACTCATTTTGTACTAAGGTCATGAAGGCCTAAACTCCAGCAGTTTATCTTATACAAGGATTCTCAGTATATTCTCTAGCTGTACTCTATATTTTTTTTCTCTGTATATCATGCATCTCAGTAATTTTCCATTACTACTGTTACAAAGCCATCAAACTTAACATTACTTAAAATTGATTCTAAAGGTTTATGTATTTCATTTTGTAATTTTTTTACCCCCCTTGTCTCGGGAGTCATCCTCATGGCAATGGCTCCTTGGTGCTATCTCTTGTTGATTACTTTTTCCCCTTTTATAATAAGTTGGAGGAGTATCTCTGTTCTTCATGTCTTGTGTTACACATTCCTGGTGGACCAGTTTCCCTGATATTGCAGCCAGCTCTTCAACTGCAGGGGTCTGCAGGAACTCTTCATGGCAATCCTGGAGGTCTTATCTCAGCTCTTTTCCACCCATCTATCAGGCAAGAAACAGTGGAAGAGTCTTAACTCAACTCCTCCCACCCATCCCTGAGAAAAAATTAAGGTGAAATCCCATCTCAGTTTCTCATACTAATCTTTGGGACAATGGACAGTGGAGTCTGATTTCAGATCAGCCTCTCACACCACCCCTCTCAGGACCACAAACTGAAACAGGGTCTGACACTGGTTTTTTTTCCAGTTGAGCTCTGATAGAGACAAGTTGTGAGGGTATAAGAGGGCCCTAGAGACTTGTTTCTATCATCCTTGATTTCAGTGTGATTACACAACAGAAAGGAACTACTCACCCTAAATGAAACTGGCCATGTGTTTAGAGTTGTGCAAAAGTCTTACTACTTACACTGTAGAGCCTAGTGCCTAAGAAGCTCTGCAGTCTAGAGTGCTTTGCAGCAAGTGACAGAAATTAGAACAATAATAAACACAAGCATGCTGCTTACCAGTATTGAAGCTTCTTAACAACTCTGCTTTCTCTAGTTCTCCTCAGAGTGCAACATGTCATTTGTGAGGAAAATGGCTTTCCCTAGAAGGCATATTTTGGGGAATGATAGACTTCCAGTGTTGTCAGAGTTAATGACAGCCCACAGGGGTGGGACAAGTCCTCAACAGAAGAGAAACTTGGAGCTGTTGGAGCAAGTCCAGAGGAGGGTCGTAAGGATGATAAGGTGAGGTGTCTCTGTTCATGGCAGGGGGTTGGAACTAGATGATTGTACTGACCTTTCCAATCCGAACCATTCTGTGATTCTATGAAGTTAAATTATTGAGGGAAGACCATGCAGACAGACCAAAAAACAACAGTTCAATAAAATTCAGAAAATGTCAAGGTTTTATGTAGACCAACTATTGCTAACTGTGAATTTGTCCCTTTGGCTGTTGAAGGCATTCTAAGCAAGCTTCTGTTTATAGATTATGGTTAACTAGCTAGTGTTTTCATCCAGGTTATTTGAGTTTGCTAAATGTGTGTGGACTTTCAGTGTTGTCCAAGGTGAACATGCTGCTTGGGAGTATTAGATGTTGAGATACAAATCCATTCCTCCCACATGACTAGATGTTCTTTGTTATGAAACATCTAGAATTTTTATCAGAGGTATCTGCCTAGGGACACACCTGAAGCTCTGGTATTTCCCCCTGCCCTGCCCCGGATCAAAATCTGAACTGCTGTTCAGATGAAACATGTATTAGGCATAAACAGATGTAGGTTGGTTGCTTTGGTTCACGATCTGTCATTTCTCCTCTGTGGGTACCCATTTTGCATGCAGGGAAATCCAACTGTGCAATGCTTCTGAAGACCAGAGAAGCAGCTTTGTGTTGGACCTGGAAAGGTATAGTATGAGAAGTATCAATACATGCTTTCTTTGTTCTTACATCCTGCATTAGGATGTAAAAGTAACTGCTACTTGTTCCTTTCGTGGACACACTACTGAGGTAGGGGGATTTGCAGTCTAATCTAGTACAGATGTTCTTACGCTGCCAGAAAACCGTTAAAAGTGGTTTAAAAATCTTGTCTTTTGAGTGGAACAAATCAAGATTTTTCTAAGAAAAATGTTGAAGTGTTTAGATGGAAAACATTAGAGCCATAGCCTGGAGAAATGAAAAGACCAATACAAAGAGCAGGTCCTACCAAAATGCTTTACAAGCCCTCAGGCAGCTCATGGGTTTTTCTGGCATTCAGTCCAAAAATGCATTTCACCCACTAGGAGTTTATTGTGCCATATGTTCCCCTTGGCACTTCTCTCTCTTGTCTCTGAACAAAATTAACTTCTGAAACTGGCAACTGATAAATTCTGGTGAACACTCCAGGCCTCCTCTCAGAACAGCCCACCTGGAAAACATCAGGTTGCCATCTTCAAACCCTCAAATTTCCTGTTTGCTACTGTTAACCAAAGCAGATCCTTCCTCTCTTTCTAACATCTCATGACCTACACTGATCAGAGGCATCCTTCCTGACATGGATGTGGAGATTTACTAAGTACGCAGCATATGAAGGATACGCTAGTTTCATGGTCTTCCAGTAAAATCAAATCAATGCTTATGCCAAATGATCATCTTATGACAGGATAACATTTCTTCAAGAGCCTATACAGATATTTAGTTGGACAAAAATGAAATTGAACCTAACCATGAGGGTTCTCCTGCAACAGTGGTGTGTTTTGCTTTGGCATGAAGGCAGAATGTGTTTCTTTGTACCATTAGAGTTACTTAGAAAAGAGAGGAAGCTCTCTTTTCTTCTGGCAAGTCTACTAGAAAGGAGGTTTCTCCTGATATTTCAGATGCTGGTTATCCTACAGAGAGTGAAACAAGAAACACCATTGTATATTCAAAGATTCGCTATTGGAGACATGACTGTTTCTGTCTGCAATAGAAAGAAAAGGTGAAGTCTATATCTAGTTCTAATGGTTGCAAATAACTTGAAAAGTTGACCTCTTCAGACCTTCATAACAGAAAGCAAATTAAAGATGAAAAAATGTGCTTAAAATTATTCAGGTCTTTATGTGGTCTTACTTGTGAATTTTGGGTATCTCAAAGATGATGATGACATATTTCAGTTTTCTTGTTCCCCACTGAGTAAACATAGCTCAACTAAGTTTCAGGCTGATTACATGGCAGTTTTCATAGTACTCAGTTTGGCGACCAGTTAGATGAGCAGAGACTAGTCACAAATGATAAAACAAGGTTTTCTTCATCAAGATGACCATTACTTTGGCAGGATTTGTTGCAGCTAGTATATTTTTTCTCACTGTGGACTGTACTAGTTTTCCTCTAGTGTGGACTAAATGCAAGTTTAGAGACTGTTACCATAGCTCAGCAGATGAGCAGTCTCTTGCTGAAGCTTGGTAACTTGAGGGCATACCAGCATTTTAAGGCAAAATATGTGTCTCAGGTGACATATTTTGCACTTGTATGGGAAGAAATAAAAATGGAGATAATTTTTTGTAGGGGTTGGGATGGAGAGAGACATAGAAAGGGGAGGAGAGGAGAAGGGAAGGAAGAGGAAGGAAAAGGAGAGGGAAGTGTAGAAGGGAGGGAAGGGAAAGGTAGCATAGAAGGAAAGGAAGCGGAGAGGAGGAAGAGGAGGAGAGGAGATGAAAAATCCCTGTTACTTTACTTTACAGAATTTGAAGGGAAACACAGATTTGAAATAATTCAACTATCTTTTTTTTTTTCCCTCTCCTATGGCACAGTAAGACTGTTTGGATTCCCTGTTAATTAGAGGTCATCCATTTCAGCTTTTTTCTCAGTAGAAACCCATAATATTGGTAATACTACATCCACACTGTTACTGTGTAATCATAATAGTATGTTAATCCTTATAATTACCATGAGAAGCAATGCAGATTGGATCATAATTATCCGTATCTCACGTAATCATTGAAAATTCATGTTATTTTCATTCTACTGATTAATAGGTCATGTTGGCACCAGCTATGGACAGCATAACACTGTCTCTTGCTGCCTACCAGGAAGGCTTCAGATGAGGTACCTCTACCTTGAATAGGAGTCCAGATCCTCAGCTGACAGATGTCGACAGCAGTTCACCTAACTTAGTGCAACTGCCAAATCATAGCTGGGTAGCATGTGTTTTTTCCTCCTTCTTCCTGAAAACACAGAAAGAATTGTGATGTCAAGAAGTGCAGAGAAGGACAGTTCAAGTGATTTGTGAAAAGCCTGATGAACAGATAAACTATGTGAGGCTGCAAGAGGTGTGGATTTCCCCCTTATGCATGTTTGATGAATTTTGAGAGGAGAAGAGTATGTGGGTTTAGCATTAAGAGAGGGCTGAACACCTGTGTGCACCCATGGCTCTGTTTGCTGCTGGAAGGTGGTACCAAGTAACTCTAAGCAAGAGTCTGGCCGGGAGAGATCACCATGAATAAACCTGTACTTCCTAAGTAGGTCAGTAAGAAACATAGAATCATAGCATCATAGAATCAGAATAGTTAGGGTTGGAAGGGACCTCAAGATTATCTAGTTCCAACCCCCCTGCCATGGGCAAGGACGCCTCACACTAAACCATGTCACCCAGGGCTCTGCCTAACCTGGCCTTGAACACCACCAGCGATGGAGCATTCACAACTTCCCTGGGCAACCCATTCCATTGCTTCAACACCCTTACAGTAAAAAATTTCTTCCTCATATCCAATCTAAACTTTCCCTGTTTAAGTTTGAACCCGTTACCCATTGTTCTCTCACTACAATCCCTAAGGAAGAGTCCCTCCCCAGCATCCCTATAGGCCCCCTTCAGATACTGGAAGGCTGCTATGAGGTCTCCACGCAGCCTTCTCTTCTCCAGGCTCAACAGACCCAACTTTCTCAGCCTATCTATCTTCATACGGGAGGTGCTCCAGTCCCCTGATCATCCTTGTGGCCCTCCTCTGCACTTGTTCCAACAGTTCCATGTCCTTTTCATGTTGAGAACACCAGAACTGCACACAATACTCCAAGTGAGGTCTCATGAGAGCAGAGTAGAGGGGCAGGATCACCTCCCTCGACCTGCTGGTCACGCTCCTTTTGATGCAGTCCAGGATATGGTTGGCTTTCTGGACTGCAAGCGCACACTGTCGGCTCATATTCATTTTCTCATCAACCACCACCCCCAAGTCCTCCTCCGCAGGGCTGCTCTGAATCTGTTCCCTGCCCAACCTGTAGCTGTGCCTGGGATTGCTCCCACCCAGGTGTAGGCCCTTGAATCTATGATAATCTGTTTCTTCTCTATATACAGATTAATGGTGATCTTTCACTGGCACTTATTGAGGGTAATGCAAGAAAAACCAAGTTTCTGAAAATATTGTTTCCCTTCAGACTGGAAGTAAGGGCTTCCTGAGGACCTGAGATACAAAAAATGTAAAACAAATGACGGCACATGAATGACCTCAAATGTAAAGACTTGCGGAGGGTGAGGGTTAGGGTGACAGGAGATGAAATAAAGTGCGTTTTGGTGTATCCGCAGTGTGATACCCAGTGTATCACACTGGCTACTGCTTATGTTCTTATGTCATAGGAGGAGATCAGAAACGAGCAGTCTCTCCCACTGTCTTCCTTCATCCTATTTATGACAAAACTGCTCCTGTCTCTTTCAGAAGTACAATTAATCCTTGAAAGTCACCAGAGCAGAAAATTATGCAAATTAATTTTCAAGTTTGAAAATGGATTAGGAATCAAGAGGAGTAAAAGTAAAGGACTAAATCCTGGTCTTGCACACTATGCTACACTTTCTTCTCTGTCTCAAACAGGTGACACTGATTTGTGAAGATTATGCCTCTTTAAGGGATCTTTTTAGAAGAATCCAGATCTTCTGCAGAACAGTAACAGCAGAAACTCACAGAGCTTATACTAGTTCTTTTTCTGGAACTACTCCTTCACACCATGGATTGCTGGGACTTCCCTAAATTACTTTGGTAACAGAGATAGTTAGCATCTGGTTTACAAATGAGGGTGTCACAGTGGTGAAGCAGTGATATTTCTACTCCCTCACTGAGTATCTTGGAAATGGTGTCTGCTGCAACCATTTTTCCTATACTGCTAAGGCTAAAATCACATTAGAAATTAGTCCTGGGCAGTCTCAGAGGCTTTCCACTTGCGGAAAATTCCTTTTACTATGAACGTAAGTAATGTAAACAGTGGGTGGTGACACGTTATGCTGCTTTTTATTTTTTTTTCTTTTTCTTTTTTTTTTTTTTATACCCATTGATGTTACACACCATGGGCTTAAAGCATATATGTTTTTCTTTCTCCTTCTTCCTTCATCCTGGTCTAGCAGTTTCTGCTTGTCTTTGGATTTCAGGGACAAAACAGTACCTGTTTTATGTGTGGATTCCAAGCCTTTTCGCTGATTGCTCCGCTCCCCTGCTTTGGCACTCATCACACCATGTATGTGCTGTGTTTTTACAATGCTGAACCTCACCTGTCACTTTCATCTGCTAAAAAGGTTTCTATAACAAGTGATGGAGTGCTGTGGAAAATGTATATATTATTTCCTTTCACTATCATTCCTCCTCCTAACTGCTTGTATCAGGTAGAGCACTCATGCTGGCTACTTACACCCTCCTCCTCACACCCTTCTAAATTTTCATCTACTAAGCTAGAGTACTTTCACCCCCAGAACAGAAGCAGGAATTTGCACTGATGGGTGGTAGTGGGATTCATCTGCTTTCAGCAGATGTGGTTATACATCAGCCTGCTGGTTCCAAACAGCCCTTTTGCCCTTTTATGCCTTTTACATACTCAGTCAGATTCCCAAATATTACCATATATCTTGAATTACTGGGAGAAGAATCATGGAGAAAAAGAAGAAAAAAAAAAAAAAAAAGAAGAAAAAATCCACAAAAAATAATTACGCATGGGTGAACACCAGCTTACTGCCCAGTATAACTTCTTTCTGTATTGATGTCAACCTAAAGTAATTAGCATTTCAACATTAACCAGTTCTTCTTCAGAGAAACTGGAAAGGCATCCATCACACTGTTCATTGTCTCTGATCATGTTCCTAGAAGAAGCAGCCTTTCCTGAAGGTATCACATATTCAGAAAATTTGCTGTAGAATATGTAACACATGGGTCCGTTCATCAAGAGGTTATCTCAGTTAACTCCTACATTTGCACTAAGCTGAAATCTTCAATGTCATTAGTCATTTAGGATGATATAAACATCAGAACTTCATTTTTTTGAAGTCAGAAGTTGGTAAAAGTCACCTGCATTATTTTTGAATTTCATTAGGGTGTATAATTTTCCGTACCACTGATAAATGAAAATTGTGTTCACTGGATAACTAAGAATACTGAGCTGCGCAAGAAGGCTTCATATTGAGAAAGCGAACTATCAGGGAAGTAAAAAATAGATTAAAAATTCGTTACTTTTGTGTTTATATTTCTCTTATTATAATCAATTTGCAAAAACTTTTTACTAGAAGGGGCATTATGCAGAAAACAGTTAAATGCTAGCGTTGCTGGGTAGTGTTTAAGTGAAGATATATGTGTAAGAGTCATCTTTATATTCATCTGCTTCTTACTTCGCAATCATCTTTGCTGAAATTACAGGCAAAACTCTACTATGACATAATAGGATACTATGTTCTGCCAGGTCAACACAGTATTTCTGAATCTGACAAACAGAACAATAACATTTATTTGTGATACCAATGCCATACAGTATGAAATAAATCAGAGATATTTCTGCTTTGTTATGCTTCTCTGAGTCCAAACCAATAACTAATTTTACTAGAAGACTTATCTGTCCACCTTTGAACAGGGGGCAATCTAGTGAGATAGAAGTGCCTCTCTCACTTGGGATGAAGAGATGGTAAACCAAGCTAACAAAGTCTATGCTTTGGCGTCAAACAATGATCAGAAGTCAGCCTCCAGCAAGTCTAATTCTTATGTTAGTGCCCCTGCATATCCAAAAGCTAGTCTCCATTAGTTGCACCAAGTTAGTACAGCTGGGCTGAGGTGTGCAAAGTATTTACTGACTTTGGAAGCTTTTAAAAAAGCTTAGGAGACAATTCATTATAATTTTGATCTTGGTGAGTTGTGAAGTAATCTACGCAGTTTTGAACATCTGCCTATGACTGGATTTCATATATAAGATTAAATTAAGGGTGAAGGGTTTGGTTGCAGATTGAGAGCCAATGCTCATTTTGGGAGATTTTTAATTTTGGGGTTAAAATCCAGAAAAAGTAATCACTCTCCAAAGACACTTAGATGGAAAGCACACTTAAACACTCTTTCAATTCAGGAAACTGAATAATTGTCTCTCTCCTAGCCTAGAAGGTTTAAGTAGAATAGATTTTTTTTTTTCCTTTTTTCCCAAGTGGTTCCTCTGCTCAAAGCATGGGTTTGTTTTGTATTTCCTTACCACTATAATTTTCACCATTTTAGTTTATTTGTTTTCAGCTGGTGGGTTGTTGTTCTGATTGGAAATGAAATACCTAGTCATGGCTTAAAAAGAGAAAGATTATAGAGTGCTTTCTAAGGATGAGCTAAAGAAAGGCAGTCTGGACTTTCTCATCTTTATCACTCAGTAGGCAAAGACTGTCTTTGCAGCTTGTAGTTGTGATTCAGGTCACATAAAATTTGAATTTAGAGGTACTGACATTATGATTATTTAAGATGATACTCTCCTCCCAAGTTAGGCTTTTGCCTGTTTTCAGCCTGTTTCTGGTTACAAGGTGTTCACTTGAATCACAAAAATGATTCCTGGAAGCTTTCATTCAATGTTCATTTGAGAGACAGCATGAAAACAATCTTCGGTATCGGGAAGAAGAAAAGTATTTTACAAGCATGAGTCATTAAAACTGAGTTTATCTCTGACAGGCTGGTGGCCATTCAAAGAATATAAAATGAAGATGGCTGGTAATGTTCTTTGGAGTAACGTCTATTTTCTGTTTCCCCTCTTCCATTCTTTACTACCTTTATTGTTTCAACCAGTTGAAAAAGTCTCCAGTTGTTTCCATTTCCCCCCATATCAACACTGATTGAGTTTTCTATTACTTCTTTTCTATTCACCTTATTCCCCTTTTGTCTCCTTGGATTGCCTTTGGCATTTTTAGCTGTCACTCTAGCTTGTCATTTGTGTGATCAAGCACGCAAACACAGGTGCCTGTGAGCAGACACACACACACACATGGATTCACACACTCAGTCACTTGCTCCCATTCTCACTGGTAGCAGTGAGAGTAGGAGGTCAAAAATTCTTCTCTTGGTTCCTCCCTGATTACACAAGAGATTAACACAAAATCTGGAAGCTTAATTTGACATCACTGTTTTTCATCTTGTCTTATTTAACTGTAATTGTGGCCTTGGAGGAATTTTGGCTCTTTTCTTGTTTTCTTCAGCCAAAGCTGATTTTCCCCTCATTTTTCTCTCTGGTTTTCTATTTGTTATTTCATTAAATTGCTTAAAATGAGAGACATTTTGATGGGCCATTAAAGAATGTAGATGGTGTAAAGGTGTAACGGACATTGTAGCTCTGAAATTGCAGGTCAGCGCCTACTCTCTTATTCTCTTTTTGATTGAGGGTGAGCAGGCAAGAGATGCAGAATCATGTGGCCGCTCATTCACACTCTTTCTCTCAGAATATATAGCTTGCTATTATCTCTGTGCCGCTGGAAAAAGAAGGGGGTAGTATCTGTAAATTGCTAGAAGTGTGATTACTTCTAAATAACCATGACTGTGTCATACATGATTGCTCAAATAACCTGGTACTTGCATCTCCCCATTGCTTTATAACTGTGGATACTATCTTGAATTAAGACTTGAAGGAATATAAGTGTGCTCTACAGCCTACACAGGCTAATGCTTTCATAGAAAGAGTACATGTATGCATATATACACGCACACTCACAGAGAGAGTTGAAACATTACAAAGGTTGCCCAGAGAAATTGTGGCTGCCCCATCCCTGGCAGTGTTTAAGGCCAGGTCGAATGGGGCTTTGAGCAACCTGGTCTAGTGTAAGGTGTCCCAGCCCATGGCAGCAGGGCTGTAACTAGATAATATAAGGTCCCTTCCAACCCAAACCATCCTATGATTATATACATCTGCTGAATCTTTTGGCAACCAGTTCAGTTCCTCAGCAGCTTACAGAGAGCTTGGCTTGAAGGCTGCCCCAAAAGCCTGAATTGCAGTGCTATCATTTCTCCAAGTTACACACTCGCTGAGTGTTCTCCTGTTTCCACAAATGATTAAAAGCCTTCTCTGCTTTAAACTGTTGCCCCCCTCCATGGCCCCTCATCCAAAAGAAACTGTATATTATTGTGCTTTCTGGGTGGGTGACTTCAGTAATGAAAAATGACCTTAGGAAATGGTTTAGATAGTATACTTGTGTGAAATTCTTATGTAAAAATATGTAGGACTGGCTGACCTGGTTCACTAGGCTGGTTCTGTTCCTGCACTGAAGGTAGGATAGAAAGACCATATGTTTCCTTGTTACTTCAGTAAAGTATATTTTATGGCTCTGTGTTATCTTCCTATTATGCATTTATAAAAGTCTTTGGGTGACTAAGTAGTTTGCATAACGTGTTATATTTTTGGCAATAATTCTTGCTGCAGGAGGAATGTGCACTATAGCATGCTTGCAGGTGCCAGTAGGTACTTTTCAATTGCAGAAGGAGAATGAATATGCTGGCCAGTGAAAATTTTTACATCATTGCTCTCTCCTGGCGGTAATTCTTAATGCGGGTGAACTGCTAGAGGACTGCATGGCTTCTGTGCACTCCTGGAGCACACTGTGCCTGCAGGTTGTTCAGTGCTGAAGAAATACAGCCTCAGTATCCAAGGGCTTTAGCAAACAGTTCTCAAAGCAGCATAAATTCCTCATCAAACGAAGCAAAATCCCAACTCCTCCCTGAACCATAATGGCTGCTGGATCAGGAATCTTGTTAGGTTTGTAGCTTTTGGATTAACGAGGCCCTTTATTAACTGGGACCAAAAAAACCCTTCTCTGAATGGCTAAATCCTGAATTACTGAGCCTTATTCTTCTGGTCTCCAGGAAAGGTCACTGGTGTAGGCCTCCTTGCATCTTCAGTGTAAAAATGTGACACTGTGGGTGGTCACTCTCAGCTACTGTTCACCGGCTTTGTGGAAGTCATGGCCTATTGACACTGAGAATGTCTCTACCTTCCCTGTATAGGAATCTGAGTTTAAGCCATGGGGTATTTGTATAGACAGTTAATGGTTTAACTAGTTATTCATCTTGTAGAATGAATCAAGTTTAAAATTAGAAGTTTGCAGGGAATGTCTTGAATTACTTCAAGATATGTGTGCTTAGTTAATAAGCACATATAAAATAATAGATCTAAACACCAAACATTTTAATCATTATAATAGAACTTTTTGATATATGTAGTGTGAAGGTGACATGTGTAGACAGAGTAAAATATTTTCACAGGATTTTTAGATAAATCAAAGTGTTTAATCTCACAGATATTTTATAATTAACTTTGCAAGACAGGTAAACTTTCAGCAATTTGTTATGTGTGAGTGGTCACAATGCAATTCTTTTATACCACAACAGGGAAAGTAGATAAGCATTAATAAGCAGATGTGAAGAGTCACAGAATTTCATATGTTAAAAAGAATTAATCGCAGGTCTTATTCTGTCTCATTAACTTTAACTCTTCACTGTATTGTGCAGGGAGTATTTTTTATTCATTACCCCATAAATCCATGTTTTGTGCAAATATTGATGAATGCAAAATCAAGATTTTTAAAGCAGCCATGTTTAAATTTTTCCATTTTCATTGATCATTGACAAGAGCGAACAATTTAGGGTATGTGGAATAAAGTAAACTTGGGGTGAACACAAGAGATTGAGATCAGATTTGTTCCTGCAGCTGTATATGCCAGCCATGCACTACACGTTGCTACTTTCACACATAGGGCACAGGAGAGTCCTGTATACTGCATAACTTTACCCAGGAATCACTGGTTGGAGCTTATGTGGTACACTTGAAAGATCTTTAATAAAGTAAAGGAGTTGTTGTCATGACCCTGTTTAGACAGTGACAGAAGAGCTACAACATCTCACTGACATTCTATAACTCCTCAATCATCAGAACCTGAAGCACTTTCATTTTATTGAGAAGAGTTGAATGCATTCAATTTATGCACAGGGCTGTGCTGTGAAGCACATTTCTGCTACCTCTGTTCTCCCTGGTGAAGTATACATCTCTTTTGAAACTTGAACTGATGAAGAGCAACGAAGGTGTTCAAAGTCCCAGGAGGTTGGCAGATCTTGCAGGGAATCAGCAGACCATAGAAGACCGTAAATTGCAGTGTGACAGCCTGCTGCACGCTTTCCTGCATACACACTAACATTGGATCAAAACAGTCCTTCTGATACTGCACACATATGCAAATAATTGGAGATGCTTTTTAAGTTACGAGTCAAAGAGTTCAATGAGAGGGCTGGGCTGGGGAAACTGGGGCCTGAAGTGATACATTACTGGTCACAGTAGTCACTTGTCTTGGTGAAGGCAAAAGTCTGCAGGGAGCGTGAATGGATTAGGGGATGCAATGTGCCAACAGGAAGAGTTGTCACTCTTGCTTGCTGTAGTAGTGGTTGTCTGTTTCCTCCAAATACCAGTCTCTTTCTTCTTTGTCCTCTTCTGATACTTCTGATCCTTCTACATCCTGTTTCTTTCCTCTCTTTAAAGCTCAGTGTTAATTCCTCCTGTTACCCTTGCTCATTAGTTACATTTCCTATTATTCTGTGAATACATGCAAACACCCAAAGACTTGGAGCAGATTCAAACTGATAACTGTCTAGCTCTAGAACCCAAGCTCAGTTTTGTGTATTCTCTCCCACTTTATTCTGGTTTATTGTGTCTCTTCCTTCTGCATTGCTTTGAATTGTGCACTGAGGAATTTCAAGTCTTTATTTAATGATTTAGCAGAGCTGCTCTCTGAACTCACAGCGAATTTCATTGAGTATCTGTGAGTTTGAATTTTTGTCTCGCTCTGAATTCTTTCACTCACAGCGCATGGGTTTATAGCACTCTTAGATTAATTTAATTTTGTGTAACACATGAACGATCCCACTCATTCTAAAGGGCACATGCATGATTTAGTAATTACTATGGGACTGTCTTTGACTAGTTTGTTTTTGCTTCTTTGTTTCTTGCCTGTTACTTAAATATTTTGTAAGATCTTGAGGTATCTTATCTCTCATCTCCAGTCCATACTATTATTTACTGCTCTCTTTTAAACCAGAAGTTTGAATTCTGTTGAAGTAGTAATGCTTTAAATATTTTTTATAAATGCTAAACCCAAGTTTAGTTTATCAGTTTTGACCCCTAAGATGACATCCAACACATTACTTAAACCCTTTCACACATGATGTTCTTGCTCTTCTAAGACTATCTTTAGGATCCAGTAACTTGGTGATTTTATAAGTCAAATGTCAAGGCAATGACCGGGTACGTGCTAGACAAACTTATGAGAAAGCATGAACTTTACTGGCTCCAATTCTTCACAAATCCTCTCTTCAAGCTCTCTCTCCTCTGCAAACAAACAAACAAAAAAAACCCTTCCACTACCTTGCAGTTGCCTTCAAAATAATTGTCCCGGTTTTGCACGTGCATGAATGTGCGCGTGTGCGTGTGCAGAAATGTTAGGAAGTTCCCTCTACAGCCATTTAGCAAGCCTACAGGCCTGAAACATAGGCCACCTCCAAGTGTCTTGAATTCCCTTCTGTGTTCCAGCCCCTGGCAACAGAGAATGCTAAACATTTCTGAAACATGGTTCAGAAAGTATAGGCAGAGGCTGCCTGGGGATATGCACTTGGCTGGAACTGTAGCCTGCTGCAAAGGGTTCTTCATTCACCTTCATTTTCTCCCTTCCTCCCTTTCTTTTCTCCTTCCCCCCTTCCTGCCCACCCTCTTTTTCCCTTTCCCTTTCCCTTTCCCTTTCCCTTTCCCTTTCCCTTTCTCTTTCCCTCCCCTCTCCTTCCTTCCTTCCTTCCTTCCTTCCTTCCTTCCTTCCTTCCTTCCTTCCTTCCTTCCTTCCTTCCTTCCTTCCTTCCTTCCTTCCTTCCTTCCTTCCTTCCTTCCTTCCTTCCTTCCTTCCTTCCTTCCTTCCTTCCTTCCTTCCTTCCTTCCTTCCTTCCTTCCTTCCTTCCTTCCTTCCTTCCTTCCTTCCTTCCTTCCTTCCTCCCTCCCTCCCTCCCTCCCTCCCTCCCTCCCTCCCTCCCTCCCTTCCCATTGTTGTCCCTCTCTCCACTCTCTTTTTCCCCCCTCTTCCCTTTCAGATGAACCCTGAGACTTGCAGGTCCTCATGTTATGTCACAAGTCAAAGCTTTCTGTACATGGCCAGGAAAACAATAAATTTGTTGAGTTGACTGCAGTGTATTGGTAGGAAGACAGATCAAATTTTGCAAGTTGACAAAGCCTGCAGAGCTAGCCAAGGTTGCAGAGATCATGAAATATTCCTGAAGAGTTCATTCTGATTCCTGCTCCACCTCTGTGGAGATGCTTCCCTGAATTCTGGATTATTCTGCTTTGTGTGTGTGTCAAGGTGTGTGATATTCAGGCAAGTGAAGGAGACTTATCATTTCTAAGAGACGAAATATCTGCAGTTGCAGAATGAATGTTGCAGTCCTGAGCATGTAATTTTGTCTTGAGCAAAGAGATCTTTAAAATGTACAAGTGTAGCACAAACTACATGACAGCTAGGACAAAAGGACCTTATTTTGGAAATTAAAAGCTTTTCATCCAGAGATTATGAGAGACTTTGAAATTTGTGATATGATGATTCAGGTGTAAGTGAATAACTGGACCATCTTCTAACAAAGATCTGAATTTGAGATAGGTTTAATCTCCAAATTTAAGATCAGAAGAACACACATAGAAAACCTTGCCTGTCAAAACTTTGATCAAACTGACAGTCTTTCAATTTGCTGAAAATAGCTAGTGTAGCTTTCTGATACATTTAATGAAATGTTTTGAATTAAAAAAATTTTTTTTGATTCAATACAAAATAGAGCTGCAAAGAAAATAGTTAATTTTTGTGAAATTTTTTCCTCCTTTCTTGCACTCACTCTTTCACCTACTTGACTGAGGAGATAAACAGGAAAAACCAAATTATATTTATTTTAATTTCTTCTGATTTGGAAGGAAGTTAATATTGTTTCCAATTGATGAGAAATACTTTTTAGCATGAATCATTTAATTGAAAAAACAGTGCATTAAAATATTAATATATTTGCATATTTTCATATGCAGATTTTCTCCCAGTGAATATCTTTCAGCATTTATAACTTTTCCAGTGCCTTCATCATTTTGGGAAGGCTTGGGGGTACTGATGTTCACACTGACCAACTCCACAGTCAAATGTTCTAAAGTCAAGATTGAGGTCTTTCTTTAACACTCAAATTTAAGTGTAGTAAGTTTCCCAAATATGAATTTGGAAAGGCTCTTTAACTGCCAGAAGATAAAGCAGTTGCTCAAATCATTGCAAATAATTGAACTCTTGAGGTAGAGGATCAGCTTGCCCTAGAGAAAAAACACACTCTACCAACCTTCATTTTTATGTTGCACTGTCTTATGCCATTTTGCCAAGTTCTAAGGTTGACCGATCCTGTAACCTCTTGTGACCTGCCTGAAAATTGAACTCATGATAATGGCTTGGCTGTTTGGTGGGTTTGGATATATATGAAGCATGACACTGAATAACATGCAGAGACAAACTCTTCTACCAGACTCTTCTAAGGCAAACTCTACCTAGGCAAACTCTGCCAAGGCTGCATTTGCGGATGCTGATGGTGGCTTTAGCAAATCATCTGAAGCAGTATACATGCACATAAAAAGAGAAGCAGAGGAAAAGAGGTCTTTTATCAAACTAGCTATCTTGTGATTATATTTTTTCACTTGTGAGGATCTTTTTCTCCAGAGCACTAATATCTCAGGATTCCACTGTGTCTGGTGGTCTATATCTGAATTTGGGAAGTCCATCAAGGACTTTCCTGGTTGTCTAGAAAGATTGCCAACCTGCAGTTTTCAAGGCTTTTGTCAGCATCAAGTTATAGATGGTCTGAGTGGTTTTGTTCTTTTGCCCAAAGCAATGCACTACTAAAATAGCTTTCTAAGTCTCTCTTAAGTATTTGCCTCCAGAAATAGCTACCAAGGAAGTCTGAAATATCTCTCACCATGGCTTCAAAACTGTGGTAGGAGTTCCTAGGTTAGGCAGGAGAGCATGCAGGGAGTTGTATTTGGGATTCATCTTCTTCTTCTTTTTATTCTTTTTATTTTTATTCTTCAGTACTTTTATTCGCTTTTGAATGTGGCCAAATTGTCAGAATTAGAACAAAATCCCCATATTCTCTCTGCTCCCTGCTGCGCGTGGAAACTCCTCTAAGAGTATTTTCCCAAAGAAGCAGTCTGGCAGCCTGTAAGAAGAGAACAATCCTGATCCCCCTCTGCACTCTTACCTCACTTCAGGTCATGTGAGACACTTCCCTCCAGCAGTACATCATGTCCTTGGAGAAAACAAGTCCTCAGCTCCTCAAGGTCAATGGTATTGTTCTGTCTCTTGCACAGGCAACTTGTTCTTGCAACCAGACTTCCTTGATGTCCTTCTCTCATCGAGGGAATCAAAGAACTCCGTTTGTGAAAGGCTGACAAGCCCTGGCATACTTGGAGAGACCAAACAAAGGTTAGTGTGGGTGGATATCATGAGTCATTTCTATGACTAAGAGGCTGGTATAAACTACCCCTTCCTGGTAATCTAAATTTATTAAGGTCATGGGCTGCCTAATGAATCAGTGTCTCTAAATGAATCCAAGTGTGATACTCATGATGTTAAACACACACACACACACACACACACACACACACACACACACACACACACAAAATCAGGTGAAGTTAAAGATTTAGTTCTCTGTGATCTAATTAAGGATGAGAACTTTATTCCTGCATATACTATCAAAATGTGGTTAGCTGATACTGCTGATGTGGTGCTTCTGTTTCCTGCTATTTCCTGTTATTGACGCTGGACTTCAAAGTCAGCACTTATTAGAAGCCACTAAAATGCCTTGTATGGTCTTTGAAAAGACTTTTCTGGCCCAAACAAGAATGGAGAAGATTCCTCCACTTTTGTGGTTCAAAAAAGCATGGACTTGCTAAATCCCAAACTACTCTTGAGCTATTTCTGTCCTTATTAGTAGAATTTTAGTTAACAGCAGGGAACTTAGAAAGCGGTTTAATTTTAAAGCAATGAATTAATTGTAGGCAATGAGAGTTGTATCTAAATACACAAGAAAGCTTCACACACAAAATGTCAGCTGATATCAAGCACTGGTGCTGTGGACACAGCTTGCATTTGGGAGATTGCAGGTTCTGGACCCTTAGAAGAGGCAATTGCTGTTCTTTAAAGTTGACAACTTTGGCAGTAACCTCCCTCCAAAGAGAGGGAACACTTACAAAGTATGTCCTGCCAGACCCTTCTCTCTGCTGTTGCCCAAGTCACAGCTCAGTCGTGACCTCTGTCAGCCCTCTTAAAATGACAGCTCTAAATACACTCCCACCACAGAAATGCTGAGCTTTCTGCTTGGTTGCATCCAGGCTTTAAAGCACATTTTCCTCTTTCTTCCCTGCCTCACTCTCTCTTGCTGGCACCCAAGTGATGCAACATACACTTCGCTCATGTGTGGTCGCCAAATGAAGTCAGCAGGTCATTTAGAGAGATGAAGTGGCTGCCTCTGAGTGGCAGCAGAGCCTACAGCAGCAGCCCATAACCTTCCAGTTATCAAGTAGGAATGGTGGGCTGGCCTCTTGGAAGTCACCTGAAAGTCCTTGTGTAGAAGATGAAAACCATCTTGTTCTGAGTGTCTGGCATCCAGGAGAGGAAATGAACTTGGGTTTATGACATGGGTAGCAAAACAACAGGAGATCGGGTTATGGAAATGCCTTTTAATTGATGTTTGTTCTCTTGCAACATTCAAAGCAGCTGATAGATCTTTCTTTAGGAAGGACTCAGATGACTCACTAGGCAGAGGACCCCATAGTTTCTCACCTAGCTCCCACCACTACTGATGAATAAGTGTTGGATGTCAGGCTGCAGACTTCACTTTTAAAAATCAGGAAGTTTTTTCTGCTTTTCAGGATCCAGCTTCAGACTCTCAGACCTTCCGATATTTTCAGATACTTGAGAACTCTGGATTCTGTGTAGAAAGAGGTTCATGTAAAAGGCTTGAAGAGATGCAATAAAAAGCCAACATAAACAATAATGTTCTACCAGATAAACCTTGCTATTGTGTTTATGATAAACCTTCCTTTCTTTGTATGTGCATGGAACCCTGCTATTACTTGTGATATTCAAGCAAGGTTCACGTTTATGCAAGTATGCTTTGATTAGTGCCTTATTGTTCGTCTATAGAATGCAACCCTGAGTAGTCTATACACCCATTTTGCTTGGTACAGTTTTACTTATATACATTATGTGACAAAATATTTTTGTTGGTTTGCTTACAGTGGTAAGTGCTCTTCTTTCTAGGATCACCACCAATGCTTTTATATTCTGACAGCCTCAGTGTTGCTGTTGGCACATTGTGACTTCATGTCCAAAATGTATGCCTTGTTAGGCATGCTGAAAAGTTGTTTCATCATTGCAGTGGAAAAGAGTACACTCAAGTTATCTCTAGTTGAAACAAAAAGGTGGTTTGAAGTGTTTTTTTTTCCCTTTTTCCTATCAGCATCTCTCCCTTTCTGCATGTGTGTGTGTATATGCATTTGTACATTTGTGTATATGTGCATCTAATGCACACATCAACTACTTAGGAATTTTACACAGCTTTTGATGTATTAAACTTCAATGGAAAACAGATCACCATAGAGATTTCAAGTTACAGGTGAGAAACTGAAGCATAGAAAGATTCAAAATCAGATTTTCTCCATTTTGAGACATAAATTCTGAATGAGGAACTGATACTTGGAGGGTTATTGCATGCACTTTTTATGGGCTATCTTTAACCTGGCATAGCAAATGGTAAAAGGAATAGAGTTGAGTCAAGCTGTCCTGTTTTGTAGTACCCTGTTGCTGGGACATTTGTCATGTGTATTTGTATATTTGCAAGTGCCAGACTACAAGACTGAGCAGGGCTAATTCTAACTGAGGATTCTGCCTGAAAACACTTGTTTCCAGTTTCTGTTAAACCATTTTCTTCTGACATCCTGAAAACTGTCCTTAATCTTCAGAGACTCAAAATATCCAGACTTCTAAGTTAGCTGCTTATTCTTGTCTATTTGAGCATTGAACTATCACTCTTGACATCCTCATGAGCATGGTTGGATATCAGTATGCTACCCAGCTTGAAAGCTGAGATTGAGTGATGACTATATGTCAGACATGGAGATTGAAAGTGTTATTGGTCAGGGTATTTGGCTCTTTGATTTGCGTTTGATAATTGGATCACTCCTAAACTTGTAAGGCATATGTGTACGTAGTACAGGGAGGGGACATGTGTGCCATCCCTTCCCATGTTTTCATCCAAAAAATCTAATCTGTATTCATGGAAGTAATTTTGTTGACCAGGCAACACAAACCCAGAAAAGAGCATGAAAAGACACTCCCAAGTAGCTATGCTCCAGCTGTGCTTTTACCTGATAACATGGTGTGGGGCAGTATGAGTCAAACTTTCTCAAGAGTGAGTTGATGGCTGCTGGGTGATAAGTCTGACTTCACAGATAAGAGAGTGAAGTGACAGAATTACGAGTGATTTTTAAAACAAACCCCAATTAGTAATCATCTATTATAACAACTGACAGAACTTATCCTGCACACTGGATGCAGAGCAGACTGAAAACAGATAGAAGAGAAATCAAAATACTGTTGGGCAACACCAGAATGTTGACCACAAGGGTCCCTCCAGTGCAAAATGTTCTGACATACTAATAAAAATAAATAACTCCTTCCAGGGAGCCAACTTAAATATCCTTTGACATAAAGAATTTGGATTCACTATTTTTAAACACTGAAGAAAAAAATTATCACTTGTGCAATGTTGCTACAAGATTTCTCCCATAGCCGTTAACTCAGGCATATTTTATAGCGTACATTAATACATAAGCAATCACATATCCTGGTTTATATTTCATAAGAAAACAGGAAAAGAAAATTATAATATGTGCAGAATAAGAGAGGATTGAAGTTTTTCTGGGCCACTGGATGTTAAAACCTTCTGTCTCCATGGTGGTTTGCCAGAATTCCTCCTTGCTCTAGCAGCAGACAATGAACTAGATTGTGACTCCATGGAGCTGAATTATTTCAAGCAAATAGTTGGGATGGATAACATACCATCTCCTGAGCTCCTGGTGTAGTACTTATTACTCAGAATTCGCCAGCTTGTAGACATGTTCTGTTTTGTGGCATTAAGCTGTTCAGGGATTTGAGATAAAACTACACACTAGAGAGGTGCATTTATATCAGAAAGGGCATGAAGAAAGAGGGACATCATTGCTCATTAAAGACCATTGAAACAGGAGAGAAACAGGCAACAGAAATTTCATTGCTGCATGTGCTGTCTGCCAAAGAGAATTGTTGCTTGGAGGAAGCTATTCTCCATTACTGGGAAGACCAGGATGGCTAGAGACAGTCAGTGCTAGCGACCAGCTCATCTTCAGGTTTGGGGATGGTAGTACTGGCTAATACCTCTGCTTAGGGGGCAGCAATGTCTCTGTCACAGCTACCCTGCAGATGTGTGGCAAAAGTCTGAGAAAAGACTGTCACAGCTGAGGCAGTTCTGCAAAGAACAGGACATCTTGGTGTTTGGTAAAAATTGTGTTTGTCTGATGAAAGCACTTAAAAGAGATTAAAGAAGTAAACTGCCTTGCTGACACATCATACAATCTCCTGGCTGCCATTCGAACACACCTTGTGCTGGGGAAACAGACTTGAGTTGCAATAGAAAGTACTAAGGCATTGAAAACTTGATCTCATAGCACTGGCAAGGTGGCCACAAAGAGCATTACCATGTATTAGGCCATTTCTCTTCCTGCTGTGTACATGATGTACATGGATGCTAGAAGTCACGCATACCCTGCAGTTCTTTATTTGCCTGGGACCCAGCAGAACTTGTCAGCAACATGGAAGACTGACCACAGTCCATTGAAATTTTTCCATGAAAAAAACTGCCATCTTCTGCAGACTCAAAGGGTACAATTTCCTTTTTATTTTTGTGCAGTTATTTTCAGTGTAGCCATAGTATTTGTTAATAATTTTCAGGGCATGGAAAGCAAATTGCTTGCAGTAAGGAGCCAGTCAGAAAAGCAATAAATGATGAAAAGGATGAAATTTGTCTTTATGGCTGCTGGTCAATTCTGTACTCATTTAAAAAAAAAAAAATAACATGTCCAAAGATTAGCCAGATACCCGATGCAGACTCCAACATCCATGTCAAGGACAGCTGCTGCTTGGTGTTTCAGCTGTGATGAAGTCATCCCACGGAGAAGTGGCACAGATGTTGCAGGTGCTGCTGGTACTTGATAAAGACACATACTTCGAGGTTTCATCTTTCTGTAGTCACACTTTGTAATGTCACCTTACATGTATTGAAGTAATGTGGCAAATAACCCTTTCTGTTGACAGCCAAACCTGACATCTCTTACCAGAAGTTAGCATTTTGGGTGCTTTGCCTCTCAGATCGGGCACTGAAGATACCTGAAAGCACAGATGCTCCATGGAAGCTGACGTTGTTTAAGACCTGTGTCCACATCCTTGTGTGGCAGTGACTACATTGTGAATTGCAGATTAAAAAGTTTGGTCATGGGGGCCGGCTTTCCCTCCTTTTGGCAGTACTGCTGTTGTCAGATGGTCTGTAGTCTGAAGCACCTCCACGATGCTCAGAAGAAGCTGCATGTAGGGTGGGACTTGGATGTGGTGTAGTCAGGCCCTTCCCCAAGCCTGGCCCCTTTAATTCACTGGATGGTGTCCTTGAGGCTGTGTTTGTATAGTGAGCCAGCCACTGCTTTCATCTCCAGCAGCCTCTGAGCTCCAACTGTGGCTTGGCCCATGGCTCCCTGAAAACACCTTGGGCAGGATGTGAACCTGGAGAACAGAAAGAGCCCAGCTCTGTCTTAATGCACGGTTTGGGTCTTCAGGGGGATGATGGCCTTCAGCCATGAGTATTGCTCTTGTTTTCTCTAGCTGCTCTATCTAGGGTGAAAAGATTCAGGGAAATACTGGGTTCCCTTACTTTCAGCACAGGGCTATTCAAGCTAAAACTTATGCTACAAGGAACATGTTTTGGTAAACTTTTGGATAGACGTGGCAAAGCTGTGCTTCTGTTCTGATGTAAAGCAGGAAGGATGTCACTGCAGTGTAAAAGTTGGGCTTGAAAAGCACTTAGCTATACTTTAATACCTTAGGCTGAACCTGTGAGTTGAACTTGAAGCAGAAGTCTCTAGTTCTTAGAGAAAGTAGTTGCTGCTTTGGCTAGGCACTGAAGGTTGGCAGCCTCCAAAAGCAATGCAAACCACAGAGGCAAGCCTGTGATGACTAGACACCAAGGAAGGTTGCCAGGTGGCTGTACACTGCAGCAGGAGGTTCAGCCAATTGCCTTAGGGTTGACCCAGTCCTGGTGGGATGAATGCAAGGCTGCCCAGTGATTCAGTGAGGGCTGGGCTGAGGAAGAGTCTGAGACAAAGGAAGCATTAATTAGGACAGGGATATGTGAGAGAGGCTGCAGATTTCAGAGTGAATGAGAAAGGATGACATTTTCTACAAAGCACCTGACAACTAAACATGGGGAATGACAGATGGGCCAAATCTTCTCCTTCAAGCCCATGCAGCTCCACACCCCATCCTACATGCCCACTGGAGATGTGGGGAATTGCAGGTCACTCTGAGGAAGAATTCACATGGTTAACACAGTCATGGTCAGCAGCCACAGGCTGCTGGCAGGAGTGGGGTACCATGATCTAGTGCTGTGTGTCTCTGTGCAACATCCATTCTCATCAGGACACGCCTAGGTTCAAGCACATGAGTAGTTCTTCTGGCGTACCTGGCAGAACTATATGTACACCAGTCCTCAGGAACTTGCAGCTTTCTGTTTATCTGGTGCTAGGACAAATCACTGGGGCAGGATGTTGAGAGAAGACTTTGGGCATGGCTTTCATCTTGGTTGACTTGCCTTATTCAGAGACAAGGCCTGAACTCTGATTGTGTGCCATCCTTGAGCCTAGCAAGTAGACAGGGCACAGAAGATGGAGCAAGTCAGAGGTTTTTCAACGTAAAAATTACTTCCTGATATTCTATCAAACTCTTGGGTTTCGTGTCTTTTGCAATGAACCTACTGAGTTCATGGTGTTATATTAATTCCTGCAGCTACAGGAGGATGTTTAAAGGTTAGATACTTAGTTGATTTAACCTCTCCATTGACTTCCATGTGCGTTGCCGATTTCCAATAGCTGTAAGTATAGTTCAGGTCTCTGCTACACCAAGGAGGCTGAAGTATACCTATAAGAGCTGTACTCAGGGCAGTCTGAATTGAGCTCCAAAAATTACATGGTCATATATTTGAAATTGTAGTGTTTGTCAGACACAGCAGCCTCACTTTTCTGAAATATCAAATAACAAAGGAAAGTTTATGAGAAAAAAATTAAAATTTAGGGAAAATTGCATTTAATTAGCATCAGTCTCAGAGAGGAAAACTTCCTGAAATGAAATGGAACTTACATAAAAAAGAAAAGAAAAGAAAACAAAACCCCACGGAACCCTGAATATGTAAAGCAAATGAACTTTGCAATACAGCTTTGTACTAGGTTCACCATTAAGATTTATGCCACAGATGATGAAATCTACAGATATCATCCTGGCAACAGGACTCATTTTGACTGCCACATGGACCTTACTGTATTACAGAACGTTAAGAGAGTTTGGCTCAAACGGTCAGTTTCCAGCCACTTTTTACTTTCACAGTTGGAGCATGATTCTACACATCTCTGTTGAGAAAGAGAGCTTCATGCTGAATCATAGAATAGTTAGGGTTGGAAAGGACCTTAAGATCATCCAGTTCCAAACCCCTTGCCATGGGCAGAGACATCTCACACTAAACCATATTACCTAAGGCTCTGTCCAATCTGGCTTTGAACACCGCCAGCGATGGAGCATTCACAACTTCCCTGGGCAACCCATTCCATTGCCTCAACACCCTTACAGTAAAAAATTTCTTCCTCATATCCAATCTAAAATTCCCCTGTTTAAGTTTGAACCCGTTACCCCTTGTCCTCTCACCACAGTCCCTCATGAAGAGTCCCTCCCCAGCATCCCTATAGGCCCCCTTCAGATACTGGAAGGCTGCTATGAGGTCTCCACGCAGCCTTCTCTTCTCCAGGCTCAACAGACCCAACTTTCTCAGCCTATCTATCTTCATACAGGAGGTGCTCCAGTCCCCTGATCATCCTCGTGGCCCTCCTCTGCACTTGTTCCAACAGTTCCATGTCCTTTTGATGTTGAGGACACCATAACTGCACACAATACTCCAAGTGAGGTCTCACAAGAGCAGAGTAGAGGGGCAGGATCATCTCCTTTGACCTGCTGGTCATGATCCTTTTAATACAGCCCAGGATATGGTTGGCTTTCTGGGCTATGAGTGCACACACTGCCAGCTCATGTTCATTTTCTCATCAGCCACGACCCCCAAGTCCTTCTCTGCAGGGCTGCTCTGAATCTGTTCCCTGCCCAACCTGTAGCTGTGCCTGGGATTGCTCCAACCCAGGTGTAGGGCCTTGCACTTGTCATGGTTAAACTTCATCAGGTTGTCATCAGCCAAGCTCACAAGCATGTCAAGGTCCCTCTGGATGGCATTCCTTCCCTCCAACGTATCAACCGAACCACAGAGCTTGGTGTCATCAGCAAACTTGTTGAGGGTGCACTCAATCCCATTGTCTGTGTCACCAACAAAGATGTTGAACAAGACCGGTCCCAACAGTGATCTCTGAAGGACACCCCTTGTTACTGGTCTCCATCTGGACATTGAGCCATTGAGCACAACTCTTTGTGTGTGGCCATTCAACCAGTTCTTTATCCACTGAGTGGTCCACCTATCAAATTGATGTCTTTCCAACTTAGAGACAAGGATGTCGTGTGGGACAGTGTCGAATGCTTTGCACAAGTCCAGGTAGATGACATCAACTGCTTTACCCCCCTGTCCATCTGTTCCGTAGCCCCATCACAGAAGTCCACCAAATTGGTCAGGCAGGATTTCCCCTTAGTGAAGCCATGCTGGCTATCACCAAACACCTTGTTGTTTTTCATGTGCTTCAGCATGCCTTCCAGGAGAATCTACCAGAGTAAATGCCAGGAACCAGAGAAACTCTTTGATTTCTCTCCACAGAATCTGCCGAGAAGGCAGATTAGAGGGAGCTCTTGTTACCTTTAAGCAGTCCTGTTTGTATTGAAGGATCAAAATCATTCACAAAGAAAACACAACCATCTCATCTCCCCTTACCACCATGATGTTTGCAATTATCCTAGGCTGATGCCTCTCTCAATGACTAATAGGTCATCCAGAAGCTATGACATATTATGGAAATAGCCTGTTAACCTCTTCCCAGAAAGACTCAAAGAACTTAGACTCCACGCATTTGGACTAAAAAGTAGATCATACCATAGGCTTACTGTACACATAGCAGGGAAATGTTATTTCTGCCACTCCTGAGGCCATTTTCTCTGTCAGCAAGAAAGTGGCAAAATCCCAGCAGGAGAATGAAGAGTGTCATTCCCAAAAAGAGGAGGTAGGCTAGAGATTCTCCATGTGTGCTTCACAGGAGAGCACAGGTCCTACGTCAAAGCCATCAGGAAGTTAGGTATATTCCTTCTGGATGAAGGATGAGATCTGTGACTTGTATGAAGAACTCATCTATCTCCTAATACATCAGAAACCAGCTGAAGATTAAAGATAAAGAGTTACAACCTAACATTCATTGAAGTCCCTGTGGCTGCATCAAACCAGAAAAAAGCTCTGGAACTTACTCCAGTAGCACACAGCCAAAGAGTGGTTTATCACAGATTAAAATCAGACCTCTCCCTCTAACCATAAGGTTTCACCACATCCTCTTATTTGCCACTGTTTAGTTGCACACTGATGGCCACTGAAAGGAAACAGTGAAAAGAGACATGGTTATGCTACACCTGGTGAATGTCTGCAGGGGCAGAAAGCTCTTCAAATGCTGTACATACTTATAAATGTCACTGAAGGCACCATGATCCTGTTTGTGTTCATGTCTGTAAAGTCACATACCCTTTCCAGTGCACATTACTTTGTATGTTTTAATGATATGCCATTGTGAAAAAAATGCTACTCAAGTGCTTGTAAAAACCCAGAAGTCTTTCAGAACGAGCAAATTACTCCAACTTATAATTTCATCGAAAACACTATAAAAACAGCCATACCATTCACATCCCAAGGAGGAAAAGGTGATGGAGATTTATGCTTTTCCTTGAACACACAGATTTATAACAGTATATAATGTACATTCATTTCATCCATATTTATAACTGCATTGATGCAGAGTCTGGTATCCATTACTTTAATCAATGTAACTTGATCATCAGAAATTTAAACCACAGTTTTTAACACATATTACCAAGAATTTCAGTTGGATTCAAAAAGAAGAGTGTATAAAAGTCCCAGCTGCAATTAGTTATTAAAACTGAACTTCTTTGCTTAAATACATCTGTTTGTTCACATAGACTCTGTTCCATTCTGCCGTGTGCTGGGTATTTTACTTCAGGTTAATCCTACAACAACTCACTACAAAATACCTTGAGGGTAGAAGGAAAAAAAAATGCAGTTAAGGATCATATTTGGGAGAATTCTTGTAAATAAATCTTTTACATCTTAGCAAAGTGAAATCAGAAATTGAAGAGTCAGTGACAGCAGTAGCCTCTAGTCACTTAGAGTGAAGTGGAAAAATAATTCCAGGCCAAGATCAAAGGCTACAATTGACAGACAGCAGAAATTAAACCCAGATACCATTTTATAAACATGGAGCGATTGACTCTCACCACATGGTTATTGTCCAGCACTGGAAAATAAAACATCTGTACTCCTAGAAGTCCTGAATGGATGACCCAAAATTGAAATTATTCAGTTGCCTGATACAAAGAAGGTGTTCCATTGTTTTTCTTCTCTTTTTTTTTTGATTTTACTAAGTCAGCAGCATGAAAAGGTGAAATACATGGATTGTTAGAAAATAGTGGATTAAAATGAACATCCATTCATTTTATAATAGAAAAAATATATAGAGGCCATCATTAGGCCTCTATTTTACTATTTGTATTGCAAGTGAATGCCAGTAACTCTACAGATTTCAGTGGGTTTAGTTTGGATATAGCCAGGAACACAATCTTGTATGCAACCGATAGGAAGATGATGCTGTCTATGATGTTGTAGGAGCATTGCTTAAGCAAATGCTCTTCATGCTTTCTAAGGTATGTAAATGACATATTTCAGAATAATTTTTCACAGCTTCTATTTTTTCCTCTGCCTTCCTCATTGTTTTTCTTCTTTCAATACCATTATCTTGTACAAATAAAAACAATGGAAATGAGGAGACCATATGGGAGCTTGGTGAAACCTTTGTATTATTGGGTGCAAGGTGATATTTTTTAGGGAAAGCTGCAAAATATGAAAACGAACACTGAAAAGGACAAATCATTTGCCATTTAGAAAGAATTTTTGAAAACTTTGATTAGTTCTTAGTGTTCTCAGTCCTCATCCAATTGAGTTATCACTTGAATAAGTCCTACAAAATTTGCTTGCTGTGCTGGCTGTTAAATTATTTTCCTTAGGTAAGAAGTAGAAGGAGAAAGACAAAAGACTCACAACATGTGACACCAACAACTCCAAAAAAAAAGGAGAGTGTCCTGTTGCAAAATCCTATTTTTGTTTAAATAACATTATTTCTTTGTTTACATTAACCTTTAAGTTTAGGTATGGTAGATGCAGAAATAGCTTATTAAAACAAAGGCATGGGGAACATCTTCTTTAGAATTTTTTAAAGTTTGCTGCTGTAAGAGAAAGATACTGACCACCAAAACAAGAGTGTGTTCCATGGCCATACTAGCCCTATTACATGAGGGCTAAACTCCCCTGGACCACTGAAGAGACACTGAAAATCAGAAGATTAAAAAAAAAAAAAAAATTGGTCTTTCTCTACTTAAACTTCAAAGCATTTCCTACACAGTTCGTTAAATGTGACGACTAGCTGGATTCAGAACTGTGGATGTTCAAAATAAGGTTTTACAAAAGTCATGTTGTTCTGTTTCAGATTTGTCTTCAGCTGCAATGCAGTTGCCCTCCTCAGCTGCAGATACAGAATAAAACACCAGCAGGGAAGAAAAAGACATGTCTCTTCACTTTCAGAAATGTGGGAGGTATGCTGGGTCTCTAAAATGTTGCCATTTTCTGTTTGATATGGAGAAGCTCCAAGAAATTCAGCTACTCACCAGAAACCCATCTAAAATGTTAACTCAACCACATTTAACTGAACATTTTTGAAAGCACCATGTCACCCATGAGCTTCCTCCTTTGCTTCTGCTGGAAAGATCATGAAAAAGGTCTCTTTTCCAAAGCTAGACAAATGATTTCAATAACAATGATGAAAACTCCAGATATTTGCTTCCTATATCTTCCATTTTTCCTTTCTTCTATCAGCCCAACTTCTAGAGAGCCCAAAATACTTTCTCACTTAAGCTACCTTCTGTTGTATCCTATTGCTATAGTATTGCAGCAGCCCACACAAATCAGATGGAGCAGGTGAACAAAGAAATTGCTTACACATTTCAGTACCTACAGATACTGAATTTTAGACATTGTTCTAGGAGTGGGCAGAGGTCAACATATTTATCATGATGTGTGCCAATTCAGCCCTCCCTAGCCAGTGCATTTCATGACTTGTTACCATAACAGCCAATGTTGCCCATGTTGAAAAACTCCTACCACTGAAAACATGTAAAATGATGGTATTGCACCTCTATTGTGCCATGTTTGCTGAAGGAGCCATTTACTGTACTGTCTGCACCTATGTGGTGAAGTTAAGATACAGCTGCTGGGTTTTTAAAGACATCTAAATTTTTCTGTTGGTGAGAGGAACTGCAATTTTCTGTCAGTCATCAAGTTTCCCACAGCTGCCATCACACCACTTGAAAACAGACCCCAGGTGACCTGAATCCCAGATCCCCTCAGCCTAGGCAATATGTGAGCTGCCATATGTCGCTATGGGTAATAGCTGACGCTGAACAGGTGTATGTCATCACAGTAGACCATCTGGAGGGCAAAAGATATAAAACAAAAAAAATGAAGGTACATTTCCACTATACAAAGCATTTCAATTACTTTTTCCAAGCAAACCCAGGCATCTCATGGCTGCCTTTTTTGTTTTCTTTCATTCAAGTGCCTTTCAAAGACACTACCTAAAATGAAAGAAGCAATTACACATATATTACTGGACCTGATTCTGCTTTTGTTTATCAGTGGTCTACCTTGTAACATGATTGGATGAAGTGTGTCCAATAACCATACTGAAAAATGCAAAGATTACATTAGGGTTTATTGCTTTAGGTTTGCTCCATTACCATTAGCAGTGGAATGAATGTAATAGAAGGGTGCGCAAAACTAGCAGTTGTATATAAAGCAATAGTTGAGCAAGTAGCAGCCATGCTGAAGAGACATTCTGAAAACATCTCCCGCCACTCATATTTAACTTTACTTGGTGGAGTGGACTGAGAAAGTTGTTGAAAATATTCTGATCATCCCACTTAGCTCTGTGAGCTGAATCAAAGCAAAACAATGACAAATGTTCTCTGATGAGAAGCTTGCAATTTTGAATGGTTCTTGAGTGTTATATCAGAAAATGTTCATCTAGATGCTCAAAATTATATAAGGTGGGGTTTTTTGTTTTGTTTTGTTTTGTTTTTCTGTGTTTTTTCCCTCCTCTAGGCAGAAATCTAATATCAATACAGGTGGGACATAGAATGTTCTCTCTATATAATATCTCTGAAGTGAAATAAAAAGTAAGTCCTCTCTTGGTTTCATATATAATGTAAAAGGAGAACTGATGGTGACAGGCTTTGGTTTGACAACAAAACCCCTAACCCAAACATAGATTTTGTAGGATTCATCACTTTTAACATCTCAAGGTGCTCTGCTATAAAATTGTGCTACCTTCAAAGCCTGGGACGTTTGAATTTAACATGCTGGCTGAGGCTGTACTGCAAAGTTTGGTTGTATCTAGAAACTTCACAAACAGTTTTTGATCTGATTTTAATTTAGACTCCATATACAGTAGCACTGTAGTCCTTTAAAAATAAGTAATTTGTACAAATAAAATCTGGGTAGCATCATTTATGTACATTTTCAAACTTCAGTGTGACTGACACATTTTTATTAATCCAGATGTTAGTTACCGAGTTTGAACTATACGGGAATTTTTGGGGGAGGTTTGGGTTTAATTTAGCATATTTTTTAAAAATATCCCTAAGAAAACCTACTGAGTGCCTTCAGTCTTCTTTGATTGTTTCTTTTGCAACAATTTACACTGTTAATGAATTTTATGTTTGAATTATTAAAATTTTTTAATTATTTATCCAAAGTTTGCAAGAGTCAGCGAAAACCAGTCCATTGTCTTTATGGAGCTTTCTTATTCTTTTAGAGTTTTATAAATCAGTATTATTTTCTAAGTTAATATTTTGTGGTTTTGAAACAATAGTAGACTGATGTGTAATATTTAAGGTAGCCTTTTGTTTTAAACAAAAGAGAACACAATACCTCTGATACTCAGAATGAAGTGATTACACTCTTTCTTATTACCATGGTTTCCAGATGAATGAGACATACGAAGTGTGGTTTCAGATCTTATGAACAAAACAATGAATTCCTGGTGTAACTCCACCGAATATAACAGAGTTTACATCAGGGAGTAATTTTGCCCAGCAGGATTAGACGAGTCATTTACATAAAATTGGTACTGTACATCATGCGTCGAGTTGATGAATTTGCTGAGAGATTGACTTTATAACAGTGGGTTTGCATCAAACGTTATAATTATTTGTATCATCCTCAGCTTCCTATTGGGATGTGCGTTACACATCCCAAAGGAGTCTGATAAAAGACATGCAATGCAACAACATGCCACTGAAAACGCAGCAGCTGGAGAAACAACACATAGACTTTCTCTTTGGAGATTGCAAATGCATCTTGAAGTTTTATTTTTATGAGAGAGGGAATTAGGTGGAGTGAATGACTTGACTGAAAAGCACACTTCACCTCTGTCCTCATGGGTTTTTTTGCTAGACATTTTTTATGCAATTTAAATTAATTGGATATTTGCCAGTATAGCGCACCTTGAACCCTAAGTCAAGTAATGTTTTCTTATTGCTCAGAACCTTAAATACAATTAAAGTTATTTTTACAAGGAGCTGTTTTATCTGATCTTATCACAGATCCTTAAGTTGGTCCAGAAATGGAAAGGAGAAAAAAGCCAAGAGTGAAAATAGTGGCAGCTGATATGAAAAAATACCGCTTACCTTATGTGCACCCACAGCAGAGTCTCAGAAGGCGGTGAATGGCCTGTAGAGGAAATCAGCTTGGATAAATGTGCAGCTGAAAAGAATAGATCCCATCGTCTGAAAGAGCAAACCTGTCCAGTCTGCTCTTCCTGTGTTATTAAACAGGTCTTTACACAGCATTAAGAGGAGCTTGATGAGTAAAACCTGGAGCACTATGCACAGGTGGGAAGAGAATGGACAAATACAAGGAAAGAAGCAAAAAAGATATCAGGGATATTTGAAGGAAGAGAAAGGAGGGGCAAAGCTTGGCTCCCATCAAATAACTGAGGAGATCCAACAGTTCTCTGTCACTAACTTGAATGCCTGTATTCATGGAGAAGTTTCCAGTCTTTTTTTCATCACTGACCTCAGAAACATTGTAGTTAGAGCTATTTTTTTTTGTCCGAAACATAGCAGTATCAGTTCATATGCACAGCTCTGCTCAAAAGGCATCAAGTTTCATTATAAGCCTCGAGTCATTTTGGTCCTAAACTCTGATGAGACCACTCATGAGCTGAGCAGCTGCCTCAGATGCTGTAGTAGAGCTGTTACTGCTTTAAAATTGCACAGCTGAAATTACCCCCTATATTTTAGGTATCATTTTGACCAAAAAAGAAACTTCCCTACCAGAAAGAATCCCTCCCTGGAAGTCCTGAGGGAGGTCATCACCTTGGCACACAAGCTCCAAGAGCATCCCTCCACGGCCAGAGCTCCCACATGCTGGCATAAGACAGCATCTAGCTTCCAGCCATCTGGGAACTGCTACTGCCACAGTACTTTGCCCCCCGCAGGCCATGCACAGATAGTGTTACTACAGCTGGGCAACTCCTGGAGCAAAAAGAGTTAACTTTTGCATCTTCCCATATGCCTGTTGGCTTGACACATGAAACTTCCATGAACATATTTCCATCTTAGACTTTGTGCCAATCTGGGATGTTACTCTTGCTGATTTGATGGTTCCAACCCAAAATGAGTAAATATATATATGCAGGTGGTGCATATATAATAGGTGGTGCAGCCTATTTACCATCCAGCCTGTTTCCAGAGTAACCTTCAAAAGCATAAGAGACTGCTGAGCTTCTGAAGAAAAACACTGATCCCTGAACCTCAAGATTGCAACTGTAGCAACAAATCCAACAAAGAATAATCTATTTTGTTTCCACATCTGTAAAAGGTGATATGAATGCTCCGTTTTTGTGTAAAGCATGCTTACTATTCAGTGCTTTGAAGCTATTCAGGGCAAGCAGGCACTTATGCACTGTGCCACTAATACTTCCAGAAATAGACTATAGGTAGTGCAAGGTGACTGCTTTCTTTTGAAAAACACGATGACCTTAACATGATCATTACATGTCCAAAAGTCATGCCAAGTCAGCTGCAGTTATAGTGTTCAAAGGGAAGTGAATCTGGGCACATCACCATTATAATTGCAGGGAACAGTTCAGGGAGGGTAACTAGATAAATTACAAGTAATTATTTTTAGGCTCTGACTTCTCTGATTGTCTCTAAATCCAGAAGAGAACAAGAGCTGCCTAAAGACAAGTGGGCTTTTTTTGTATCTGCATGTGCTACATTGCCTTGTAGCTAATCAATATATGTAAGGCAACTTCAGAAGTACTGCAAAATAAATGTGCTTCAGCTGAAAGAATGATGGTAGATGAGCTCAATAAGTCTTCAGCAATGTGAATGTCCTTACACGAAGGCAAAATAATGTAAATGGAACAAAAACAATTGAAAAAGGAGCAATAGTAGACAGCACAATGTGAAGTCCCCTGAACTTCTGTTGTATGGCCAATCTTACATTTTATTTCACCTATCCACCATCCTGAACACCCTCAAGGTACTGCTGAGGTTAACAGGGCTCACGTGAACATGCACACTTGTAGATGGATCAATTTGTCAACCACAGAACAGCCACGGATTAAGCATTCTAATGTCAAAAAGACAGCCCCAGATTGTTTGAATGTTACTAGCATTGCTAGCACTGGAAGAATTTTACTGACACATATGAATGCATTCAAAAGCCATGTTTATCTGAACTTGTTTGGCTCATGGGTCATGAGATGTTCTATTTTTTCTTCTCAGGTGAGCCAGGGTATAGGAGAGTAGTGTTTTCTGTTAGAAATCTCCTTACAGCTGTGACAGAACCTAGCTTCAAGACGACCCAAATGCATGAATGTCCATTTCTGGTAAACTAGATGTAGAGTAGGCCCTCCTGAAGACTTCTCAAAAAGGGGATGATGGCTATGATGCAAGCTGGAATAGCTTTTGAACCTTTTGTGATGGCTGGAGATGAAGATCTGAAATTGGCATGCTTCAGAAACCTTGATGGTCTGCCATAAGGACAAACTCAAACGATTCATCAATTGGAATGAATTCAGAGTAGTCTGTATTTTTCACAGTGGAACAACTGCTTGTATTCAGCGTTCACCAAATTTATGGTGACACTTAATCTTGAGGTAAGATGCATGAAATTATATACTCTGAATGTGTGCTTCTCCTTTCCTTCTCATGTTCTCCACTTTAACACTGAGTCTTCGAGGCCTTTGCCAGTTTATAATATGTCTAATTTCCTTTTGTTACATATTCAAGACCTGGAAAGAGTGAAATCAATCTTTGGCAATCACAGTGAAGCCCTTCATGCTGGCATCTATCCAACTAAAAAACTAGGTAAGTAGTATAGTCTACCTAACAGTCAGAATCACAGAGTCATAATATGATTGAATTTGAAGGCATCTTTGGACACTGTCTCTCAAACCCCTTCCTCAAAGCAGGGTCAGTTAGAGCAGATTTCTCAGGACATCTTCAGTACAGTTTTGAATGTCTTCAGGGAAGAAGACTATGACTTCCACAGGCAACCTGCTCCAGTGTTTCACCACTCTTCCAGTAAGGAAGCTTTTTATGACATTTAAATGGAATTTTGTGTGTTTTAATTTTTTGTGGAATTTTTGTGTGTCTAGTGCCTTATGCCCTTTTATAAGGCAGCATAGAATAGGTGAACAGGAGAATAGGTGGTTCTATCTTCTTTACATCTTCTGGTCATTTATTTATGCATATTGATAAGATCCCCACTGAACCTTCTCTTCTTCAGGTAGAACAGTCCCAGCTCTCTCAGCCTCTCTCCACACGACAGATGCTCCAATCTTGTAATAATCCTCATGACCCTTTGCTGGACTCTCTTCAGTAGGTGCTTGTATTTCCTGTTGTATGGAGCCCATCAGTAGACTTGGTCTACTCACTCCACATCTTTCTTGTACTGAGGAGCTCAGAGCTCCATATGTTTCCTTGCAGGGTTCAGTAGAGCAGAAAGATCATTTCCCTTGACCTTCTGGCAATGCTTCTTCTAAAGCAGCTCAGGATCCCACTGACCTTCTTTACCACAAAAGCACATTCTGGCCCGTGATCAGCTTGGCATCTACCAGATTCTTCAGATCCTTCTCTGTCAAGATCCTTTTCAGCCAGCTGGCTGGTAGCATAAAGGGAAGTTTTTCCTGCCCAGGTAGAGGAATTGTCTCTTCCCTTTGTTGAACAATGTACCTATCAGCCCATTTCTTCAGCTCGCTAAGGTTCCTCAGAATGGCAGCACACCCATCTCATGTACCATTCTCCCCTCCCAGTTTAGTATAATTTGTAAACATGCTGAGAGTGCACTCTACCCCATCATCAAGGTTATTAATTAAGATGTTATGCAGTACTGGCTGCAGCATAAACCCATGGGCTAGACTAGTGGTGGCTGGTCTCCAGATGGATTTTGTGCTGCTGATCACAGCCCTCTCAGCCCAGCAGCTCAGCCAGCATTAAATCCACCTCACTGGCCACTTATCTAGTTTGTACTTCATGAGTTTGTCCATGAAGTTATTATGCGTGGTAGTGCTAGAGGCCTAGTAGAAGTCAAGATAAACAACATCCGCTAATCTCCATCCATTGAGCCAGTTATTTCATTGAATGTTGGTCAGGCATGATGTCCCCTTTACAAATCTTTGCTACCTACTCATAATCTCCTTGTCATTAATGTGTCAGGAAACAGTTTCTAGGAGGATTTGATCCATTGCCTTTCCAGGGTTACAGCCAAGGCTGATTGGCTTGCCATTCCACAGATCCTCCTTCTTGCCTGTCTTGAAGAGAGGAGTGACATTTGCTTTCTTCCAGACCTTGGGAGTTTTCCTCTTTCTCCTTGACCTTTCAGGGATAATCATGGGTGGCCTCACAGTGACACTGGTCTATTCCTTCAGCACTTGCGGATACATCCCATCAGGTCCCATGGACTTACACACACTCCACCTGTTTAAATATTCTCCAGCTTGATCTTCCTGCCCTGAGGATAAGTGTTCCAGTGAACCCGAGGTTCCAGAACTGGAAAGGTCAGGTATGGTGATTGAAGTGAGCTTCCTTCAGCAAAGACATTACAGGCGGAAGGATGGAGTAGCTAACTTTTTTTCCACAGGAATGGAAAGACTTCCCCCAATATCTTGTATTAAGACACCTCCCTATTGGTTTAGGGTTTTCCAAACTTTAAAAGGAATAAAATGGTGAGAAGATTGCAGTGACTATGTGTTATGGTCATACTTTTGGTCTGGTTTGGACTAAAAAATAGTTCTCCAAAAGAGTAATATCTAAACCAGAAGGAGATTAAGTAGGCTTTGATGGATTGCTACTGATGGACAGAATTCCTGAAAATCACTCCAACAATATGCCCTCCACTTACAATCCAAGAAGATTAATGTTAACTTTTGTATATTAGTCACTTTTTTCTTTCCAAGTTTGACTCTGTGAATCAACATCAGGCAAATACAGCATAAAATAATTAGCTGAATAATGTACAAGTAACACAGCAGTAAAATATGTAGTTATTTTAGTATTATGAAATCTGCATGACTGAAGCATGCAACAGGCACAGTACATTGTAGTGATACAGGCTAGTGCTTTTTTGTGCCCTTGATAATACTGGTTAATGTTTACTTGTTGAAGCTTTTTCTTTGTGGGTTGTCTTGCAAAACGTTTTCCTGAATTAATCTTAATTCTGATTTGGGTATTGAGAGAGCTATGTCACCATTTCACCAGCTGTTAACCTGTGTAATGAGTAAGAACTACATGGCTAACTTTTTCCTCAGAAAGATGTTACAGGCTGCTAGTGTGGTATAACCTTGTGGATAGTATAAAGAGAAATAATTTACCGCTTGTGATTTGCTGTAGCACTTGTGAATTGTTCTGCGTACTCCAGAATCCAAAAGACTCGGACACATCTAATGTGACATAACAGTAGAATTATATTGTACACTCAATAACTGTGCAGTGAAGGAAACAACTTGCTGCATCATCAGAAGCACCCTTGATGGGATGTCCTAGACATGTTACTTGTCAGGTTGATTTATTGATAAAAGCTGTTGGTTTTGCAATTATAATGGAGCCATTGCAAAGCCCAGGAATCTCACTAGGCTTATTGATCCTGAGGTGTAGAGAACTGTTGGCACAAGCAACTTACTTGACTGCCTGAGCTTCAGAAAAGACTCCAGACATGATCCTTGTGTCAAAATCCAAAGAGCCCACTATCAGTCCCTTGGAGGAGGCATCATTTACGTTTCCAAAGTCACAGCAACAACACTTTAAAAAACATAGCATCCTGCATTCAGAGTAAGCTGCCTGCTCTACTGAGATAGCAGACCCAGGCCAGCCAAGACACAGGACAAGACACAAGGGATTCTGATTTCTATTTCATTCTCACATATAATGGCCCATGTTGCCTAATCAAATTGCTTGAAATTTCTCAGGTTATTTTCCAGCACAATCTTTGGTTCTTTTCATACGCTGTATTGTGGTGAGTGTTGGATCCTCTACTAAGCTCTGGTGAGTTTGAATTCCTTCTGGGACATATTGCATTTACAAGACTTCTCACTGCCGCCGGCTGTCCCAAAACCAGAATAAGCTTTCTCCAAGACAGCACAAGCTGTGTCCCATCATTCTTTTGAAGTTGCTGATGATAGGAGTTCTTTCTTACTGATCCTTTTGTCATTTTGGATAGAGCTTACTGTGATGCAGCTGCATCCTGGAATCCATGTGTTAACAGAATAGTGTATTTTTCTTTACTAGCTTGGTGTACTCTCACAATGTTGCTGAGACAGATACTGATGGGGTAGGCTTGTTTGGCAGCTTTAATGCATCTGCTGAAGCAGGAATGCCATGCAAGAAGAAAAGAGTTCAGTTGTTCAGGTTAGGAAGAAAATGTTGGAGCAGATAAATGATGAGATGGCATCTGTGTGGAAGCAGCTGAAGATGGGAGAACCCAAGAGGATAATTAATGTGCTGAAACATGAGCCAGATGTCAATAGAGTCAGCTTTCCTGGTAATTTGAATGCTGATTCTGTGGTCTGTGTTGATGGGGAAGACTTGTCAGGCAGCCTATTTGTGAAGTCCAGCATTGCCCATTTTATTCATTTGTTAGGGGTGCTTGACACTTCCCACTGCAGGTACTGTCAGCTGAGGAAAAAATGAAATTTGAGGAACTGGTTAGAACAAGCCAAAGTTTCATTTTTTCCATGGAGAGCCCTTCTGTGGCACAGTATCCTACCTGAAGTGAAACAACCTGCCAAAAACCTCTAGATCTCCTATTTAAAAGCAAAGGGGCACAGCAGGAGCCCTGTTTGGAGCTCTGCTTCTCACTCCTTTTGCCTGTGGCCCACAAAGGAAAGAAGGAAGGCAGGAAGGAATGAATGCAGGAAAGCTGTTGCCAGCGCTCATGTGGTTTTGTTTCAGAAAGGAATAGGAGTGTATGTGAGGATTTACTCACACACACCCTAGGTAGGCGGGCAGTGTCAGAGCCCACCTGACTTGTACACAGCTCAGTCCAGCCGTTACTGCTGAAAAACCCTGGGTCCAGCTATCACGCTTCCTCATGGGAAAACAATCCTCAGCTCCCCAGAAAGCCAGAGGGGGGACGGAAAGACTGTTTGCTCTTTGTGACACTCGGGACCTCTCTCTTGTCCATACAGGGTGGCAGCTCAACATCAGAGTAAAGGAAGCTTTGACAGGCAAGGCGCTTCACACATGGCTTCTGTTTTAGAAAGCTCTTAAGAGTGTTGGAAAAGCTGCCTGTTTGCCATTCCTATACCATTCTCTTTTTTATCTAACATTAACATTTGCAATAATTAAATATCCAATCAACAATCGAGGTGCCACCCAACACCCCTGATAGAACAGAGAAGCTGCAGCCCCAGCCTCTGTGCCTCACTTCAGTAGTTGTAAAGCAAACATAAAAGGCAAACTCATAACTTTTTCATCTACTGGGCATTCACTAGTTTTGTAAAAATAAGTAGCTTCTGCATGCATTATTGGAGGACAGACATGTATTCAGGACAGCTGGCTTTTAAAAAGCATAAGAATACATGGAAAATGCTTCTGTTCATTGGTACCCTGCAGTGAGATGTTTTACACACATCTGTCCCTCTTCTCTTTGCAGGGTGTGGCTGTTCCAATTTTGCCCCTGGCCCTGAAAGTCATACCACTGATGGGCAAGATACTTTATCATTTACATGGAGCTTACCACTCTTTCAGAAAGATCAGGGAACAAACTCTTATTTCAAATGCGCTGGTATGAATCTGGGCCATGAAAGATCTTAGTTTAATCTGAATTGTACTCATGGTAATAAAACCTGATATACCTAATGGGAGAGGGTTTATGGCTCCTGCCCTGAGCTGATGTAAATCAGAACAGCTCAACGGAAGTTGGTGGAGATTTTTTCCATCCATCCCCTAAAGATCTGACCATGCAAGCTAGCACGTTTTTTTACAGTTTGCACTGTTGTTTGCTTTGTCCTGGCTATGGGACAAGAATGCACATACCTCCTGCTTCCTTATGCAAGACCATTCAGAAGACAGTCCTCTGGCTACCAATCTTTCATAGAAGCCTGGACCATAGTGGTACAGTGTGCTCGAGGAGCAGGTCACTGGAAGATAGCAAGTCTAAACTTGCAAGTCTCAACTACCCTTAATAATTCAGTGCTGAGGTCAGGGCAGCTGTGGGAGGCTTCATGCCCTTCAAGAATCTGAGTTAACTATTGGCTAGATGTTCCTGTGTCAACAAAGAGTGACTCCAAGCTGGGGTATGCTTCGCATATTTCTGTCCAGTCAGGCTAGGGAGCATGTCTTTCATGGTGGACTTGTTCCAGATGAGTGCTTGGGAACATGGAGGCATTTCCACTTCCAGTGTTGAACTGGAAGTGCAAAATTAGGGATGTACACAGTAAATAAATACAGCCAAACCCAACACAGGTAAGCTGTAGATAGAAGATATCTTTGCAAAGACTTGAAAAAATTCAAAGAGTTAGTTCCCTGAAATCCCTTAAAAATCTCTCAGAAGTATCTAGGAATGATTGGTTTCATATAATTTTCCAGAAGTTTGAGGAGGAGTTAATATTACTGAAGAAGTGTAAAACAGTGTTTTTTAAATACACTAAAATTTATTCTTTTTCTTAGAAAAGGGGATTGTGTTATCAGCCTTAAAAGAAAATGTAGCTGTCTGTGTGACAGTTACATTCAGAAGTATATTTATTTTAGAAGTATGTAGCTTATTTTATGTGGTATGTTATATATGTAGTAATGCCTGTGGTATGTTGATATATTATTCAATTATTCCTTGATTAGCATGATCTGTATGGCCTTCACTCACTCTCATGTATGTCATAGGCAGGATTGCAAAAGTGGGATAACATCTGTGAAAGTAAAGTAAGGTCTGAACTGCTGCTTGGCCTGTTACCCACATATGACAAGCATCTTGCTGCAAAACAGGGAGCTTTCAGTAGCATCGCACAGCTTCTCACTGGCATTTTGACATCTTTAAGAAATGCTAGTGGACAGACAATACCGCCTGTTGTATCCTCCACCGGTGGGCAGAGCTCAATGCCTCACAAAAAGCTGTGACCCTCCTGTAACAATTCATATCTGCAATTTATAAGGACTTCTGAGAAACTGCCTGAAGTTGTGCAATTAACAAGAAATTACTCCTGAGGGAATTCTATTCCTCATTTCAGCTGGCATTCGCCTTATCTGTGAAGAATATAAACACTCAGCCTATATTCTTTTTATCTTAGTTTAGTTTGATAGTAATTAAAATCTTTCCTGAGCCTGAAGTGCTGTATATATATTTATTTTTGGTCTTGCTGAGACTGGAATACTGACCTGCTGTGTGATCTCTGGCAAGACATTTCAACTATGTGTACCTTGGTTTCCCTTCCAACTCCTGGTCTGCCTTGTTTTGTCAGTGAACCTGCTCGATGTCTCCACTGTGTGCACACACTGCCCTAGAACAACAGGACCTCAATGTTGGCTGGATCCTACAGGCCCCATTAGAATACAAATTGTTAGTCATTACTGAGAAGATTAATGCACTAAGAGTGTTTTCAGTCACAGTGTGTATAGTTTGGGACCATTTGCTAATCCCTGAGGTAATATTAATTTTAAAAAATCTTAACGTGTAGCACTGTTGGCACGAGTGATTTCATCATGAGTCTCCTGATATTTGGTGTTTCTTGACAAGATCCACTTCCTGGAAACCTAAGCATCTTGGCTTGCATTTTGAAGCAGGCAAGTTTTTAGCACCTACTGCAACAGTGAAGCTGGGAAACATTACCCAGGTATGCTCTGGAGACTCAGAAAGGGAAAGAAAAATACCTTAAAAAGTGTTAATTAGAAAGCAAAACAAGGATTCTACACAAATCTCTTAATTTTTTTTTCCATTATTTGTGTGGCTTGCACTGCTTTCTGTGCAAAAATATGCATCTTGGAGTGGGATAGGACCCCCCCAGTGGTTCTGAAGGAAAAAAAGATAAAAGTAAAATGATAGTAATGTTATAGCTATGCCTAGGTTGGTACTCTCTCTCTAAATGTATCAGTTTTGGGGTTTTTTTATCCTGATTTAACAGCCTCAAATTTCATATTTTCCCCCTTGTAGTTCTCTTTCTTAATATCCTTGGGGTTTACTTTTTCTTCACTTTGTTTCTGCCCTCATTGGTTTATTTTTTCTCCACCCTTGATAATGTCCTCAGACTTGATCCAGGTTAAATTTACATCAAGGAGTAGCATGAAAGGCATGAAACAGACAACAGTGGTACAGAAAGCAATTTTCTCTTACTCTTCTCCATGGTGATCTAAAAAGAGCCTGGAATAGTTAAAAAAATGTCCTGGGCTAATTTATGCTCTGCTGTATATGTCACTGGCTGAAGATTTCCCATTAGTTGAAGGGAGATGTTCCACAGGCCACTGTGCTGTTTTAGTAACTAATCTATTTCAATGCTTCTTATGTAGACAGGCCAACAAATTTCCAAACAACCCGAAAGCTTAGGCAAATAATGTTGAAAGCAGAGTACTGGACTTACACAAAGCAATCTGCATTACTCCAGTACCTTCTTTTAGGGTTGGACTCTGATAATCAGGTCAACTGATTGTTGAGGTAGAAAGACAGATGTTTGCCAAAGAGCAAAATTCCTTCTGGGAACAGAGGGGAGTCCTGATGGCATCTTAAAGCAAGGAAGGTTGTTCAAGTGGGCTGAAGGCTTACTAGTTGTGATGCTTGGATGTTACAACCCCTCTTTCATCAAAAGAATTTGAAGTGTTTTACAGAAGCAGTGACTACAACCTGAATTTTACAGGGAGGAAATTGAGGCTCAGAAAAGCCTCTCACTTTGCCCAGGGTCACTGTAGTCCCACTCTGCTGTTCTCCCCTACTCAGCCACAGTGCCTGCCAGCAGACGGAGGGGTGGGGAGAGCTCGGAGTGTGGGCTGCCAACATATTTTGCAATCAGGGGTATGGTGGGGATGAGAGGGAAGGAAGAGAGAGGGAAAGAAAGGGAAGGCAAACAGTAGCAAAGGGTGCCCGTGAGAGGGGAATGGAATGTTGCACATGTTGGAGATGTGGCTTGGAGGCTTCAGGAGCCAAGTGGGCAGTAGCTGAGGTAGGAGGGAGAGTGGGAGTAGCTTTGTGCAGAGGGACATTCTTTGTCCTCATCCACTTATGCAAGTTTCATCAGCGGTTGGAAAGGTTTCTGCAAGCACTGATGGGAATTTTCTATGGAAACCCTCCAATCTATTGGCATGAGGCTCTGTTTCCTTACACTCAAAACCATGTCTTTGAAGAAATAAAACTTCTGTGTTTTGTATTTTTGGTAGGATGTGATGTATTTCCCCTTAACTTTGCTAGCATTTTTCTAGTTTCTTTTTTTTTAAAAATATTTTCCTTGCCTACTGCCAGACCTTTCAAAGGGAAAGCAAAGCTCTGCATTTACTTTCTTGTTCCTCCACTCTAGATAACTTATCATTTTACCCTGTCTGGAAATCTGGAAATCCTTATGCTTGGAACTTTATCATAGATATTTCCGCTGCAGGAAGAATGATCAGACCAATAACAGCATCTTGAATTGAAGGCAGAGGAAATGGATGACTGCATAGCTTGGATTTGCTGTTTAGGTATTCTGCACTTAATGGCCTGATTCTCATCTGTGTGTCATCTCCTTGGACAAGAACCACAAACTGCACTCAGAACTTTGCATCACGTATTATGTGGACTGACCTGTCTGCTTCCCACTCCTCCTTCAGCCCTCTGGAAAAGGTGCATGTTCTAGGTTCCTTCACATAAGAAAGAAGGAGAGTTTTTGTTTTGATCTGTTATTTTTATCACTGCCAGTCCTTGTGTAGGACAGGACAGCCATGGGCACCAGAGAAGTTTGCCTTCTGGCTTGCAAGCTATTTGAGCTTCAAGTGATCAAGCCAATGCTTAGCAAGTGCAGGGTCATCAGCAGTCACAAACACACAGTGGTGACTTACTGGGAGATGTTTGCTTGTGTTATGAAATGTGTGGAATGAGAAAGCACACTGGGGATTTGTTCATTTTAGCAAACCTGGCAAAACCTTCCTGTGACCTAAATAGAATACCTTGCTCTACATAAAGCATGCATATTTTCTGATTTATTCATGAAAGGTTTGCTTTACAAAGGCATTTGGAACTGTGTAATCTCAGAATACATGATACATGTAGCTGGCTGCTCAGCTGGCATTTGCACAAATTGCTTTGATATATGGCTGTAACGTATGAAAGCACAGTGAGGCCAATTTAAATACTTGATACTGGAGTAAACTGGTTAAAAGAGTAAATTAGATCTAACCTACAGATTTTCTTGCTACTGCTTAGAGAAGGTTGCTCTCCAGAATGAATAATTGATAAAGGGATGGGAGACTACACCATAGTAAGCAATAAAATCTTCCAATATTAAATGGGCAGGGTTGAGGGCAGATCCATCAGTGGGATGCACTGGTGTCACATCTTTCACTTTGAGGGTCCTTCACTGATTTACAACAAATCAGGATCCAACATGTGTTAACCAGATCAATAACTGAAGAACTCTGCTGCTTTTTGCCTGGGACACTTTGTGCTCTTGGTTACTCTTTCCCAGTGGTAGAAAAAAAAAGTCTAAGGTAATACTTCATCAAATCTGTGAATTTATCAGGGAATGTCCGAAGTATATCCTTAATGATTTGCCCATATATTATTTGTACATGTTTTCTGCTGTAGTATATTCAGCAGTAAGGTAGATGGGGCTGGTTGCTTGCAAGCAAGCCTTATTTTGGAGCTTTAGAAGAAACTGGGGTTAATTTACAATAGAATGAAAGTGACATTCGTAAAGATGGTAAGAAGGGAATGCCAGAATCCATTACACTGATGATCCTACAAATGCACTGGCATTCTCCATTGGTGAGTTAATGTTCAAATCCTATCAGCATTACTTGCTGAACTTACTGCAACTTAATGGCAAACTTCCAAATTTTTATCATGCCAAATATCTTACAATGGATGGGACTGCAGAAGTTATTCAGAAAAAATTTCTCTGTTAAGCTCACTGCCATAACACAGTAAAAAATTGTCTCTTTTTTGTATGAAAGTGGATGTAGCGTGAGCAAGAATGTCTTCTGTGTTTCCCTTGATGAGACTCAGGGGAAACCTGCAGTGGTTTAGGTGGTCAGCTCTATGCTTGCTGCCATTTTTGTGTCAAGCAATGTACTATAGTGCGTCTTTAGTGCAGTGTGGTATTAATTCAGCTCAGAATTTTATATCCTCACAGACAGTTGGTACAGAGCTGATTGTTCTTAATACCTTCTTATGGAGAATTCTGTGAATTCTGAATCTGAGCTACTAACAGCACAGAAAAATATCTCTGTGTGGAAGTCTGCAGCTTTCGTGATATTCTCCAAAACTTCCAGATGTGTTAAATGATCACACAGAAAATATGGTCATGTTTCAGAAAAGTCATGTAGCCTGACTGATACTGAGGTAGAAACTTCGACTACTTTCCTGAAAATATTCTTCCTAAGCATTCCATGAAACAAACTTTCTCAATTTTCAGTCTTGTGGCTTTTTTGTTTAAGGACTTTATCTTGAGTAGCTTTAAAAGTAAACTGGCGTAATACTTCTCTGATTCCTATGTTTCTCAAAAAACAAAACCAAAAAACCCAATAAAAAACCCACAGAAAACAACCAAACTGTTTCCTAGGAGGTTACCTGATTGAATGGTAATTTAAAATTAATACAATTAATTCTGCATTTGTCTGTATTCACTCAGCAAATGCAAGGGGCAGGAGAAGCCTTGGCTCTCCATCCTCCAGATAGTAGCAAAACTTTTAAAAACAGTACTGATGCCACTGGCTGCCCAGAACAAATGGGAACTATCAGGTTGATTCTGTACTTCTTGTTTTTCTTATGGTGCACTTTACAATATGAAGCGATGTTTCATCTGTGTGCACAGAAGACATCAAATGAAGTGCAATTCTTTCCCTATTTTTACTTTTAATTTTATCGTTTCCAAGCAGTAAGCAATTAGAGGTCTTTCTCTTTTCTCCTTCCTCTCCCCTCTCCGTCTACATTCTTGACTAGAAAAGATCTGTTTCTCCACTGGCTTTGTAAATCTGGCCATTTTAGAGTTAATCAGGACCTGAAAGGAGCAGGATGACATGAGGTTTGCATTAAAGAGTGGTATGTGGACAAGTGGCAAAGGCATGGATTATGTGGTAATAAAAACACACTGGGTGATATTTTTGTCAGAGGGCCTCACTTCACTGTCTCTAAAATGCAAAAGCATCAGGAACTCAGACTGCTGTCTCTAAGCCATGATTGCAGAAGCAGATCAGTATGCACCTTACTCCCAACTCATTGAACCGTGTTTAGCTTTCTTCTGCAATATCAAAAACTGTCCAGGTGCAGTACTGACAGTGAAAAAATGGGGTTCAGTGTTGCTTCTGGATTAACAGAGCACCCCTAAATTGAAGCCAAACATTTCACTAAAGAAAGTGGTTTGGCTTGCCAAAGGCTTGACTAACCAAACTAGAGATAAAATTGTGATGCTAAATCAATCTGGCTTCATGAGGAGATTTTTTCCCCATGTGTAAAAACTGTTGTTACTGTTGCTGTTTACCTGGATTCTGTTATTTCAAATTCAGTGCAAACCTGTAAAACTCTTCAGACTCAAGCATTTGTTGGCATAAACCAGTGTGCCCACTGAATTTAACGCTGCTGACAACTCTATGTAGATCCTATAGTTCTGGCCACCCATTTTCAAAGTCAGAAGATCTTGCTGCAATTTTCTCAGCTGATCTCCTGTGAAATACATGGTACACATACAGCGCTGCTTGTTTGTGGTGGGACTGCCTGACTCCTCTTGTGTCCCCTTGCCCCATGTCCCAGCCTTCTGCAGTGGGAAAAGACTGTCTCTTTGACCCATCCATCCAATTAAAGCCTGTTGTTGACAGTAGCCTTTCTTTTCTTTTTTGTGGAAACAATGTGATTTTATCATGCTGCCACTGAGCTCTGCTTCCCTTGTCTGAAGCTGGAACTGGTTGCAGAAGAGTCAAAGATAGAGAGATGAGTAGAAGAGAGACAGTGTAATGACAGAATGTTTCACATGCCTTTGAATTTCTAAGGGGATTAGGCGCTCCCCTGGTGCTTTGACATGGAGCCTATGGCAGCTGCTTTGGCAAAGCCTGCCAGCGGTTACACAAATATGTTATTTTCCCCTCATTTTCCCAAGGTGCAGAGGACACAACAACCTCTGTTACAGAGCAGCAACAAAGAGCATTTGGAGCTGTCAGAGTCTATATAGTCATGCTCCACAGTCTTTCTCCTACTCACATGCAGGAGTGCCCCTGCGAACTTGTGTATCCATTTGTTTTGTAGTCAGACACCTACCACTTCCCTTGTTGAAGCGTAATTCTGCAACACTTGCTGAAAGAAGTGTCAGAGTCAGGCTAGTCAGTCTTCATCCCAGCCTCTACACCTCCTGGAAGAGCTTCTCTGGGTCAATCCTTTTCCCAAGCATCAGCTGAAAAAAAATCCTGTAAGTTGCTGTAACTTTATCTGCCCCACATACTCCAGAGAGCTCTTTGCACAGCAGAAGTCCTTTCCCTGAAAGCAGGGCAGGGACAGCAGGTGTGCTGGTGTCCCTTTAGTGGAATCTGATTACTGGTTTGGTTACTTTTCTCCGTCTATTTGATATGGTTGTTTAGGAAGCCATGGCTGATGGTGCATTTTTAAGCCAAGGACTGACAGAAATCAGGTGTCTTCATTTTATAAAAGAAGCATTAACCCACAGTTTGAGATCTGCCTGAAGCATCATTGGCAAACATGAAACTTATGTTTTTCTGCAAAATTATTTAAGTTCTTTTCTTTTTTAAAAATATTTTATGGATATCTCAGGTAAAAAGTTTAAACTTTTAACAATAATGCTAGTGGAGGTGTAGCAAAGAAAGGACTCCCTCCGTAAGAATGCACAAGAGATGGGAGAAAAGGAGGTGATCCCTCATCACTGCAGAAATGGGCAAGGAAAATTACCACAAGGGAGAAGCATCAGTATTCATAGCTGCAGTGAGAGTTGAAATGATGGTCAGAGCCTGTCAGTCCCAATACTGCATCCTTGAGTCACATACACTGATTCAGACATTAATTTGGACCTCAGATGTGCATGTCTGTCTCCCAGTGAGCCCTCCTGGAGGGCAGTGTAGTCTTCTGAATATAGTGGGTGAGGGTATAAAGCCCCAGTAAAGAGCATGCTCGACAGTTGTGAATGCAAAACCTGCCTCATCGGCATCTGCAGGAGACAATGGCATTTGTATCTTTGGACAGTACTTGGTTTACTGATCTCAGTGCAAGCCACACATACATGCACAGAGGGTTCACTCTAGCACCAGAATGCTGTTAGTGTAAATGAACACTGTCACGGCCGGAGTGGCTGGTTTTATTTTTCTGTTGGGGTTCCCCTTCCCCCAAAGCTGCCCCCCCCCCCCCCCCCCCCCCCAATCCCATTCTGAAACAACCAGCCAATTTAAAAGCACAGTTCAGAGGGAAGAGATTCTTGTTATGCTCATGAATCTCAAAGATTTCCTAAAGGAAGAACAAAGAAAGGCAGAAAGACAGAGTGAGCTGGAAAACCAGGAGTGGGCAGCAGACTTGGAAAGAAATGTCCTCCTTCTCCCCAGCCCAGGAATGCAAACAGGAAGCCGCCAGCAGAATGTTTGGAGTGTGTGCAGCTGCAGTTGGGTCTGAAGACACTAAAACTGTGCCGAAAGTATTCAGCTTGCCTCTTACAATGGAGGGGAAACACTTGCTTTGACACTGCATTTGATAACCATTTTGTAGCAGGAGTGCAGACCCTTTCATTTGCAAGGAAAGGGAAGACAGCTGTGGCTGTCTTCAGCGAAACTTGCTATTTTATACGTGAGAGAGTGTGCTTGTTAAAGGAGGACAAAAGGGTGCTTACTGAAGTTCTGCAGGTGGCTTTTGGTTATTAACCAGAGGAGCTCATCTCATCCAGAATGTGTTGGTTTGCCTAATTCCACACTAAAGGAATCTCAGTTGCTGCTTGGGATAATTGGTGTCTTTCTGGGAGACTGCACTGTGTATTCCCTGAAATACTAAGCTACTCCCTTGGAAACAGAAGTTTCATATCTGCTAGATCATTCTTCCGCAGCACATGTTTTCCATGTGTGAGTTCTGACTTGGGGAGTTTTAGGGAGAAAATTATCTGTAACAATACCTTCTAATTCATATGTAGATCAACCTCTTCAAGGTACCAGGATAAAACCACTTGAATTATGTAAATTGAGATGATTTCTTATAAATTACCTAACAGGTTGGATCTGTGTCTTAATTCAAACAGCTTTAAAATTATCTCACCTAGTTTTCCTCCATTGTTCTTGATCAGCAATTGACCTCGAGCTGACTTCATTCTTAAAATAGATCAAATAAATGTATCACTTCTTTTGATTATAATACAGGTTCTGTTTTTAAAAAGGCTTGCTGAAATGAGTCTTGCAGGTTCTTTGGTTGCTAACATTTTATTACTACGCTTTGAAGCTGCCTGTTATTGTGCATATGACAGAAAATCCATATTCCTAACTAACAAATTGTTTTAACATGTATTTCTGAGAGACCTGCATGGTGCTGTGTATTGGTACTCGGGTATTGGTTATACGTATTAATTTGTCTTCTTGTGAATCTGATAATCTGGATTACATCTTCATACTTCTGTCTTCTGATGGGTCAAACACTGAAGTTTACACCTGCAACACTGCTGGAGAGTTTGCTAAAGGTAAGACTTTGCTTATGGGATGCTTTTGTAAAAGAACCCTGGGGGACAGCATCACCTTTACTGGGACTAATTGCGCTATGTGTTTTTTGGGTCTAACATGCCTGAATTTTACTAAATGAGAAATTATTGTTCCTGTTTAAGTAAGTAGGTAGAGCAGTTAAATATAGAGGAAGTCAAACTGGGGGGGTGGGGTGGGGGGTGGAGGGAGGGGGAGAAGCTCTAGTTTCAATGACTGCAGAGGAGAAACATGCAACAGCAACACTGCAAAAAGCGTACCCAAGCTATTATTCTGGTCTGACTCTTTGTTCTCCACACCCACCACCCAGCAAGGTCCTCCCCTTCTCTCCTGCCCAGAGCTCCCCCCAACACATCCTTCCAGCAACCCTGATGCCAGATGCTACTCTTGATCTTATGCTGTTCCAGTATTTGCGGCATCACCTTGACTGCCTGCTCAAGACCTACACTCTGCTCTTCAGGACTCAGAGTTTAACTCAACCCTACCACTGTGGTAGTATTTATGGAGAGATATTTATGGAGATATATATTTAACACTTGGTAGTTCCACTGCACAGCTCCTTGTTTCAAAAGCAGGAATGAGCAAACACTATTTCTTCGTGCAGTATGTTAGTAACCTCAGATTAAGGAAAGGATCTGTAGGTAAGGTTCAGTCATGTATCTGGGATCAGGCAGGAAGCTGGAAGTGGAAACCTGCTCATGTGATTCTTGGTCTGGAGCTGCAAGTGTGAGGTTACCATTGTCAGCAGGAATGATACCAAATTTAGAGGCAAACTTGCAGCAAAAAGTGTTAAGAGCAGGAAGAAATCATAGATTTTTGAATGTGGAGGGAAGAATGGAAGTTGGAAAAGGAGGAAACACAGGAGATTGCATTTTAAACAGCCTTTAGGAAAAGTTAGTAGGGAAGGCTACTGGACACACAGAATGAGACAAGACTACAAAACACCTTGATAAGAGAAGAAAACCCTGTGTCAGCACAGTTGCCCACAAGGCAAGAGCTGTCAAATCACTGTTTTCTGACACCTTCTGTCTCTTCAACACCTCTTGTGCTGTTTTTTCCTTCTTGTCAGGGTTTGGCTGACAGGGTGAAAAAAAGGGTTTTCAGAGCAAATCACAGCCTGAGGAGCTTCCCCAGTTGCAGATTGTTGCCCAAGGGAACTCCAGACCTGGATCTCAACCCATTCCTCAGTAAACATCAAGGGTCTCATGAGATAGAGATTGCCATTGCCACATCTTATGCAACAGCACAGATGTTGATTCATAGTTCCTATCTGTACTCCAGTGCAAAGCTCGCCCATCAGCAGCTAGATGTTTGGAGAAGGGAATTTGTCTGGGGCTCTCGCTAGCCACAGCCATGAGCTTTCACCATTGCAGTCACAGATTTAGGAAAAAAGTGCTTGCAATTGTTGTATGGAAAACAGCAACATTTGTCAGTTTCAACAGTGAACTGGGGAAGGTGATTAAGGAATACTCAAAGAAGCTGGTTTTAACACCTGGATTATGATTTGAGATTCTTTGAAGGGAATATGATTTTGAAAACAAATAGTACTGTACTCTATAAAACTGATGAAAACTGCTTCCCTATTTTTCTCACTGGTGTGGATTGTATTATGATCAACCTGCAATTTTTCCTCGTAGAGACACATATCTAGGTCTGTCTTCTACTTTGTGACCTATTTTCTTTAAATGTGAGAGAATGTAATATCTGCAAAATGTTTGCCCCTCCCTCTGACAATGTGATTGAAATCGATTGACTGATTCAAAAGCAATTAGGTGGGGTTGACAGACAGACAACACACGAGTTTTCTTCTCTAAGAAATGAGGAAAAAACCCTCCATGGCCCTTTGAGATATCCTAAGGCCAGTATCAATAAAATTATATTTCAGATGTGAAGAAGGTCTTGCATGTCTGATACCTTGCCCTTTTTATCCCCAAAATCTATGCAGTGGTCTAATAAAAGATATTGCCTCTTCCTACAAACCTTTTCGCTCTCTATAAAATGGGGCACACAAAATCCCTTGTTGCTCAGGAGTATTTATAGTGTGTATCTCTATTTTCTGTAACGGAGGTTTTATTTTCCTTTGGTTTCAGTGCAGAACCTTGCTGCCCGGAGTGCTGGAACTGCCAGGGATAAACCAAACCAGCCATGTGCTTTTTGTTATTCTCAGCCTCATGAACAGCACTATATTCCCCACAAGGTGGTGGGCAACATCGAATTTTCTCTGGGGGATCATTTCCTTTGTATCTTCTACTTGTAAACAAATATAATCTAAGAGCCTGCCTTGCTGTCTTGGAAAGTTTCCAGAATAAGGTGATATGCACAGCGTTATATGGGATAAGCATGTTTCACTGGTTGACAGCATTTGCAGCAGCGGCATCTGAAATACAGGGCCAGAATAATTCCCGCTGCAACAGTCACTGGGTGATGTTTCCTGACCTGTGTTATGCAGGAAGTCAGAGTGGATGATCAGAGCAGTCCCTTCTGGCCTCAAAATCTATGAATCTATGTTCTGATTACACATCTGAGAATGTGCAACCAAAGTTGAAAAGTGGTGATTTATTGAATGCTAGCTACAGGCAGCTTCTTGTTTCTGAGTAAGAAACTGCTTTTAAAAGGGTCCCTGTAGCTCAGTGGGGTACAGACAGCTGTCAGGTCTTTTGGGGCAAAGTACTCACCAGTCTATTTCTGTAAAGCACATTTTAAATTTACAGCTCTGTGCAAGTGATGTTTTATAACAAGGATTGACCCTTTCTGGAGATGGCTCTGCGGTTGATTTATAGATATATCCCCAGTAAGACTGCTTTGGGATGAGGCCAAGGTGGGTGAGATCCATCTTTTCTCTCCTGGCTTATGGATAAAGTCATATATGAAAGCATCTTGGTTTGGTGGCATGACTTTTGTTGTTGTATCCTGCCGCGGACTATTTGAACCATAGTGTAACAGACGATGTGTCAACAGCTCTTAGGGGGCTTGTCTTCAGCCTGTTGTTTCATTTGCTTCCAAAGACATCACATGCAGAGCAGGAGATACCTGCTGCTGCCGTGAATCACTTCAAATATACAAGCTCCAGCATCTTTGTGTAAGGGAGCTCCTGTCATACCCTCAGAGGTTTGAAGGAGTATGATGCATCTCAGATGCTTTCTGAGAACTGTGGTTCTTTAAAATACTGGGAACAGGATAGCAGACAAATGCCCTGGTGTGCTGGTGGGCCAGTGGTAGTACAGAGGCTGAAGGTCTGGGAGAGGTGGCTTCATGGACAGCCAGAATTTTAACTCTAGGATGCTGTTAGGATTTCAAACACCATCTGTTGGTCATGTTACTGACTTCAAAGTAGTGACAGAGGTATTGGCCAGGTTTGGAGCAACAAAGACTATCAGAAGCCTTTGTAAAACCAACAATGGACCAAACAACCAGCATTAATAACACATCTATCTCTCCAATATGGAGGCTATGGTAATATTCTGCTTTGACTAGTGGAAGTCTGGGACTGTATTATTCTTGAGTAAAATACATAATGTCAGTAGGCCAACATCATTAACTAAAGAACTCTGCACATTCAAGAGTGTTAGGCCTTAGTTCTGGAAATTTCTCTTAAAACAATTATGGCCTTACTGTACTTGATTGAATGGTTAAAATTATTCTAACAACCTGAATTGCAACATTATATTGTAACATTTTGAATTAGAAGATCAACCCGTTCAATTGTAAAACGTGTAAATATTAAGGCAACCATATTTCTAGGTGTATATATTATCTTTATTTACAGTACTCCCTTAATTAGGAGGATTAACTGAGTAGAGATTGCACTCTAAACTGTTCTATAATTATTAAAATGCATGTTTACGTTTGCCTAAATTGTGGAAAAGTAATTTAGAAGATGAATTCAAGAAATATTGAGGAAATATGCATACAGAGAATGTAATTATTATTGATATTTGCATACCTTCCCTTTCTACTTTCATGCACTATTACGAACCATGCAGAAAATGACTAAAGGAATGATTGGAGAGGCTGCTGTAAGTACAAATATGGTTTCATCAATAAATGTTCAGGCTTCCAGGTGGAAAACAAACGGCATGGCTGTGGAGAAGAAATATTGCATTTTATTTAGATATTTATTTGGAATGGGATCTGCACAGATAAATCCATAGTCAGAATATAGCAGTCTGTTCTGACAAAGATGAATGTTGTTGAAAAGAACAAGTAAAACACAGAAAAAATTACAAGTGTCAATGGAAGCAAGTACAAGGGCTAGCAGATAAAGTAGCTGTGCTCCAGGTAGTGGGGGGTAGAAATGGACAAAAGTGAGATAAGCTTTCACTCCAGCACTGATGAAAAGGGCTTGATTCAGAGGTGCTCCTGTACCAGTGTTAGGTAGAAGACGACTCCACTTACAATAGGACTTTCTTTCTTTCTTGAAAACAGGAGGACCTTGGTGATACCTGAGTTCAAAAATCCTGATGGACAACTATGTGTCTCCTGCAACCAAACAACTGCTCTGTGTGTTGGTGAACAATAGAATCCAGCTGCCATCCAAGGGCAGGTGGGACATGGAGTTTTGTGGATTCTTGGGAAAAGAAAAAAAAAGAAAAGAAAAAAAAGAAAATTGTGAACTGGAAGTGAAACAGAAGAAGAATGAAATGGCAAAAATAATTAGTGGAATATTCTCTGACGAAGCAGCTACACCAAACATTAGGTTTCCAAAAGAGCCCAGTATTAAGTGACTGACTTGCCCTTCTGCAAATCAGGACTCTTTAAAAGATACATGGAGAGGGCATCCAAATTCAGCTGGTGCTCTTTGGAACCCTGGCTGATACTTTCCCACCCGAGCTGCGAGAAAGAGCTGAGAATCCCACAAGACCTTGCAATGCAGCTGATATGGCCCTTGCACAGAGAAGGATCGTGTGTGTGTCTATTTATATTTATGTGCTGTATCTAGTGAGACGAGCAATAGAAAAGAGAAGCCTTGTCAAGATTATCTGTCATGAGATAGGAGAAACCCATGTATCACTCATCCTGAAGGCTGTGCACCAAGGAGCAAAAGAACCTCACGCTCCCCTGACAATGAAAATAATGAAGTCAGATTATCCAAGGAAACTGTGAGTTTGCTTTACCCACAAACCTCAGCCTGAGAGAGGGAAGAAGAATTATCAGAAAGGTCATTCTGAGCAGTCAGAGTCAAGGACAGAGCTGAACAGCCACTGAAACCCATAAGGAGCAAACACAGAGCTTGCAAAAAGGGAGAAAGCAGTAAGTGTTCAAGTGAAATAAATATCAGCATGAACAATTTTAACGCTACTAAGGAAACATAGGAGAGATTTCTCTCCATGTTGTGAAGACCTACAATGGCATGCTGATAGGATCCCCAGAGGGAGCACATCATCTATAACTATGCAGCATTGAACATGCTGATACTACTAATAAAAGAACAGTTCAGAACACAAAAATTAATTAGTTTAGAACTGCAACCACCAGGAAGAGAGCATGCACACAGCAGCATCCCAAAGTGTGTTCGTATTAACGATTCTCTGTCTGGTGTGCTGTTGACAGAATCCTGTCTGTCTCAACAAAACTCTGGAAGCAGCTTTAAACTTCAAGCCCCCATCAAACAGCAAGCGGTCTCCCAGCAGCATGCCTGCATGGAAGCTAGTAAATCCAGCAAATAAGGACTCAACAGCATCTCCTGCTGTTACGAGGAAAACTTCAACTGCTATACTGGAAATGTCCCTTCTCCTTGAGGGGCCATCTCTTAGCATGTACTTATCATGCCTGAAAAGTGTTGTGCTGCTAGTACTTGAAGCACCAAGAGTCCCTCCTTCCGAACAGGATCCATCTGTGGGCAAAAGGGGAAGAACTCTTGTGAGTCTCCAGCACCCTGCAGGATGGAGCCATGCTCCTCACAGGATTTTGTGCTATTGAAGACATGTTTTTCCTGTACTGAGAAGCAGAATGAAGACTTACATGCATTTTCCTGTTTACCCTTCAAGCAAAAGGGGACTCAGCACTCTGGAGTCCGGAGCTCATTTAGAGGCACCTTGGTAGTTCAGAGCTCCCATGTCCGTTACTTCATCAGCCACAATTTACTGCAGTGTGATGTGATATACAGCAGGGCTATTTCATCTCCCAGAACTTTAGAGAGGGGGTCTGTGTTTTAGCATCTACCAGTTTTATCTCTGCCATCTGAATCTCATTTCCAGGATAACCAACAGTCCTTCTAATTACTGCTCTGTTGAATGTATATTGCTTGAAGTCCTTGTGTTTTGGCTGAAATCAGGGCAAATGCAAACTGATGTCATTAGTCATTTCTTCAGGGGAAACCCACTGACATCCAGTGAAAAATCATAATAAAGTTGTATAAATTTGACTACTTATCTGGCTACCTTGTAAAAGTATAAAGTTTGAAGAATATGCCTGAGTTTCGTAGATATTTAAACACAGAAAGCACCATTGTAAGAACTTAATGATGGCTGGCAGCATGTTCTTATCCAGATACCAGAGAGGACAACAGTATTTTATATAGCTAACCATGACTTGTCTCTTTGCCAGAACACACATTACAGGTCATGATGCAGAGCCTCTGATGCTCTAGGCATTTGATGCTGTGGTTTAACGGCAACAAAATATATGGGGTCTGCTTCCAGCTCTGCCAATGATTTGCCATGTGACTTTGGGCATGTTGTGTCCCCTGCCTCAGTTTCCGCATCTAACATGTAGCATTTTAAAATCAATTATCTATGTCAATGAGACTAAAAAGAATGCAGCATTGATTTTTTTCTTTTTCCTTCTCCCCATTGGACATGAGGATTGTGATTTATCTATTACATTGGAGTACGTATCTATGCAGCACTCAGTGTCTTGTACTCATTAATGTCCTTGGAAAACCCCCACGAGGTTGGTAAGCAATACTGTTCTCATTTTGCATTTGAATCACAGCAATATGAAAGGCAAAAGGACACATTTTAAAAGCAATCTTTTATCTTTGTATCTACCTTTATTTGCATCAACCTGTTCTTTTAAAAGCTGGCAAGATGGAGATTCCACAACCTCCATGGACAATCTTCTCCAGTCTTTAACTACTCTTACCATCGGAAAGTTTCCCTTGATGTTTGCCTGATCTGAATCTTCTTGCTGCATTTTAAATCTCTGGGTGTGCAGAAGCATTTGTGTCTTCCCTTTCTGCAGCAACTCAGCTGTAGGTAAGGATTACCCTCATGACTCGCCAGATTTTTGTTTTCAGGGAGAAAAAGAAACAATTTCTTTTTAGAGAGAAACTGGTTGTTCCTTCTCAGTCACTTTTTTAAGATTTTTGATTGAACTGTCATTTCTCCAGGGGAGTCTCTGCGTACTTTCAATTGTAGTGTTGAAAGCTGGACACTGTGTTCTGGCTGAGAGGTTGCATAAAGAAAGATTACTTCATGTGCCTGCTAGATAACACTCCTATTCATACATGTGAGTATCATGTCAGGCTTTCTTAGTCGTGTGACATTGTTGACTCATCTTCATCGTGCAACTGACAGTCATCCCCAGATGTTTCTCTTCACAATTGTTTGTGGGCCAGTTTTTGCTCCATCACGTATCTGTGTGGTTAGTTATGCCCAGCCTGGTCCTTGTGAATTGTATTCAGCCAATTTCAGACCACCTGTTAGCTGCCAAAATAATTTTTATTCCTATTAGCTCACTTGCAGCCCTTCCAACCTCAGTGCTCTCTTCAGATGTAACTGTGTTTCCACTGATCATCTAAGTTATTAATGAAAATGGTGAATCGTAGAATCACAGAAACAGTCAGGTTGAAAAAGACCTTTAAGATCATTGAGTTCAACCTTTAGCCTGATGCTGCCAAGACCACCACTAAACCACTTCCCTAAGCACATGCCCCTAAATGTCCCTAAAGGGCATTTGCATGTCCTTTAAATGCCTCCAGGGGATGGTGAGTCAACCACTTCCCTGAGCAGCCTGTTCCAGTGCTTGACAACTCTTTTGGGGAAGAATTTTTTCCTAATACCCAATCTAAACCACTTCTGGTGCAGCTTGAGGCCATCTCTTCCAATTGCTTGTCTCCTGGGTGAAGAGACTGACCTCCACCCTGCTACAACCTCCTTTCAGGTAGTTGTAGAGCAGTAAGGCCCCCTCAGCCTCCTTTTCTCCAAAGTAAACACCCCCATTTCCCACAGCCATTCCTCATTACACTTGTGCTCCAGACCCTTCACCAGCTTTGTTGCTCTTCGGACACACTCCACCATTGCGATGTGTTTCTTGTAGCGAGGGGTTCAGAACTGAGTGCAGGATTCAAGGTGCAGCCTCACCAGTGCTAAGTACGGGGGGAATGATCACTGCCCTTGCTCTGCTGGCCACACTATTGCTGATACAGGCCAGGATGCCTCTGGCCTTCTTGGCTACTTGGACACAAGCTGCTCATGTTCAGCCATCAATCAGCACCCCCAGGGCCTTTTCCACCAAGCAGCTTTCCAGCCACTATTTGCCAAGCCTGGAACGTTGAGTGGGGTTGTTGTGTCCTAAGTGAAGGACCTGGCATTTTGCCTTTTGAACCTCATACCACTGGTCATAGCCCATGGATCCAGCCTGTCCAGATCCCTCTGCAGAGCCTTCCTACCCTCCGGCAGATCAACACTCCCACCCAGCTTGGTGTTGTCTGCAAATTGACTCAGGGTGCACTCAATCTCTTCTTTCAGATCATTGATAAAGACGCTAAACAGAACGGGCCCCAGTACTTAGTCCTGGGGAACACCACTTGTGACCATCTGCCAACTGGATTTAACCCCATTCACCACCACTCTCTGGGCCCCACCATCCAGCCATTTGCTGGTTTTTACCCAGCACAAGCACATTTGTTCAAGCCACGAGCAGCCAGTTTCTCCAGGAGAATACTGCAGGAAATGGTGTCAGAGGCTTTTCTAAGGTCTAGATAGACAACATCCACAGCCTTTCCCTCATCCACTGAACAGGTCACCTTGACATAGAAGGAGATCAGGTTGGTCAAGCAGGACCTGCCTTTCTCAAGCCCATGCTGACTGGGCTGATCACCTGGTTGACCTGTACATGTAGATGCCTGTTCCTCTACTTTTAAGAATTCCTTCTTGAGGAATGTCCAGCCTTCCCAGACTCCTTTGCTCTTCAGGGCTGCCTCCCAAAGAACTCTTATCAGCCAGTCTCCTGAACAGGCCAAAGTCTGCCCTCTGGAAGTCCCAAAGCAGCAGTTCTTTTGATCCCTCTCCTTACTTCTCCCACAACTGAACACCAATCATGACCGCTATCCCCAAGACAGCCTCCAGCCACCACATCACCCAAGTCCATCTCCGTTTGTGAACAGCAGGTCCAGTGGGGTGCCTCCCTTAGTTGCCTCACTCACCACCTGGATCAGGAAGTGATCTTCCACACCCTTCAGGGACCTCCTGGACTGTTTGCTTTCTGCTGTGTTGTACTTCCAGCAGACATCTGGAAGGTTGAAGTCCCCCAGAAGAACAAGGGTTAGTAATTGTGAGACTTCTCCCAGCTGTCGATGCAATATTTCGACTGTCTCTTCCTCCTGGTTGGGTGGTCTGTAACAGACTCCCACCATGATATTTGCCTTGTTGGCCTTTCCCTTGATTCTTACCCTTAAACACTAAACTCTATCATCACCTCTAGATATTCAAAAGCACTCTCTAGCATACTGTGCTACTTCAGTGCCTCTCCTTCCTTGCCTGTTCCTTCTGAAGAATTTATAGCTATCCACTGCAGCATTCCAAATGAGTCATCCCACCATGTTTCCATTATGGCAACTATATCGTAGTTTTCCCACTGCATAATAGCTTCCAGCTTCTCCTGTTCTATCCTCATGCTGTGTGCATTGGTGCAGATGCACTTCAGTTGAGTTATTGATCCTGGCACCTTTCTGGGGGTGGAAGCCCTAATTCCTGTGTGACCATTCTCAGGCACTTCTGTGGTTTCTAATGCATCAATGGCCCTAGTATCTTTGGTGTCACATATATCTCCATCCACCACTTACTTCCGTTGAGACAGCAGAGTGATGCACCTCACTATCACAACAGGTGCTCCTTTGGAGACAGAATCCTGCAGAATCGCCTTAGAAACATCTTTAGATTTTGACAGTCAACCATTAATGTTTATTGTCCAAGTATGATTTTCAACCACCTCACACCACGTTATTTCATTTTTATTTAGATATTCCTAGCTTAGAATGTCTTCTTATATAAAGTAAAAAGTCTTATAAAATTTGAGATAGATGAGACCTATTATCTCCATCCACACAAGCTCTGTTTCTTTGTCAGAGAAAGAAATAAGGTTGCTTTGACGTAATTTGCTCATCATAAATTGTGTTGGCTGGTGCTCATTTGTTTTCCTCGAAGTTCTTACAGATAAGTTTACCTAGGATGCTAGCACAACATCTAGCAGTAATAGAACTCACCCTGACTGGTCCACAACTCCAGCTCCCTCTTTTTATTTTTAGGGCCACATGTGGTATTCACTCTTTCTCAGTGTTCTAGGACATAACACTTTATTCTGGCTTCTCAGACAAAACCACTAACAGCTCTGAAATTGCTTCAGCCTGCTCTTTTAAGTAGTGGGGGATAAAATTCATCAGGGTGAGATAATTTGATAAGACCAATTTATCAGAGTGTTCTCTAACACACTATTTTCCCTTTTGGGCCTGACATTACCTCTTTGTTGCTGGCATTCATTGGATTTGCCACCTGGCTGCAGTTGACCTCTTTTTGCGTAGAATGAAGCAAAAAGACATCAGATACTTCCACCATTCTGGCATCATCTGTCAGTGTCTTTCTCTCCACAGACAGCAGCAGACCAAGACCTCATTTTATTGGGGTTCTGGAGAGTTTTTGTTAAGTTTTTCTCTTTACTGAGAAACATTGTCATTTTAGTTATTCTCCTGTCCTATTTGCATCATTGTTTTGTGTTTTGGTCCTACATGTTCATGCTATTCTTCAGTGTTTGTCTTTGTGACCAGACGTATTTTATACTTCCTGAATGGTTTTTATCTTGTTCTTCACAAAATCCAGGAGTTCTGATACAAATTTGTCTCTTCTGCATTATATCTCCCTCCTCAGTTTTCGTATAAGTTGTTCTTGTATTATTAGCATTACTTGGTTACCTTTTTTTTTCCTGTGGGTTTGTCACCCATGGGATAATACCAACCCCCTGACTTTACTGATGGTTGTTGTTTTGAATTCTTGTGGGGTTTGTTTGGTGTTCTCTGTACCATGTATCTGGGCTATAATTGCTTTCACTCTAGTTCTTCCTGGTTAGTGAAGACTGATATGGACTGGTTTTAGCAAAGAGGCTAATTCATCATCAAACAGACCAGCTCTTGTCATGGTCAGACTTTTCCATTTTTTTCAAAATCATATTTTAATGGAGTGATGAAGGCCACATGTGGAAAATACTAGATGGTGCCTCCTCACTTTTAAAACTCAGTATTTAAAACTGAATTTTACACAGGCATTTGCTGGCTGTTTCGCAGGAAAACTGCAGCAAAGTCAGTGGTAGAACCAAATCCCTGTGGCCATCATTGCTCTCTAAATGACTTCTTTGGCACTTAGAGAATTTAGGCTTCCCTGCATTTTGAGGAAGTTGCTTGCTTCCTGGAACAATCACCCAAACCCAAGCAGTCCACAGACTGAAAGCGCAATTTGATGGATTGTCAGGTAGAGATTTGCCATTAGAACCTGATGCAGTAAAATCCATCAAAAGTAATTCAGAAATCACTTCAAAATTTGCTGGTAATGCATGACTTCTTGAGTGAGATAAATTTCCAAATCCTTTTTAAAACCTTTACAAAGAACACAAATCATGATTTGTTAAATCGTACTGTATGTTTAATATATCTGCTCCTTTGTTTGAATAGAGAAAAGCCATGTGCTTCATTATATGGGCTTGTATAGATCCATGTCTTCATTTTTCCTCTCATATCTTTATTAAAATCAAAACAGAAGGCACTAATCCCTCAAATAAATGATAATTTATTTCTTCGTGTACAAATTATGAAGATTCCATGGTTGTTCTTATACTGATCAATTCAATGATTTTAATTAAAATTAAATGGTTTAAACATAAGACATAATTAAATAGATGCCTGCTGTAGTTACCACTCTGGTATGGTTCCTTTTGCTGTTTTGAGCACATGTTTCCTCCACTGAATTCAGTTACTACCCATACAAATTGATTTCTACACCTCTTCCTACATTCTGTGAGTGTCTGCAGAATCTGGGCCTATGTCCCTTTTCTGATCTCATGCTGATGTAATTCTGCTGATTTTCAATGGAATTAGATCAGTGTTAAATCGCCGGCTTTATTTGGGTTGTTCACTGGGATCCATGTAGAATGGGTCATTTAAAAGGTCATGCATTCTTCTTGAATGAAAACAGCTAGTGCTTTTGGCCAAAGAACGTCTTTTTTTCTTCCACATTTTATGGGTATAACACCTAGTTTGTAGGTACAACTACAATATAAATATGATTACTCTTAAGAACAGCTACTAGACAATCCCTTCCATAAATTCTTAAAAATTTGTGTGTTGCTAGGAGCTGACTTCAAATAGCAGAGAGGATTTGAGATATTTGTAGTGGAGGAAACATTCCACCACTGATGTCCATCTCCTTTTTTTGAAGAAAACATTCTCATGGACTTCAGTGGGACCAGGTTGGCTGTACTTCCTCTTCTGATCATTGTGACTTAAGAAACACGTATTCATGATGCAAGAGATGACATACGTCAGCTTATTCACTTGCAGGCTTCTCTTGATGGGAAAAATTTGGACCATTGTATTCACCTTAGTGTTGCTACAGCCATTCCTGAGGATGAAGTGGTGGCTAAAACTTGTCTAGCTTCACACCAGAAGGAGGTGCGCCATGCTAAGCATGTTTTAGTATCAGTAGGACTATATTTCTGCAGGAGGTTTTGCTGGTGTGATTGTATTGGTGCCAGAGTCCCAAGCAGATATAGGACCTCTCTGCATCTCAGCTTTCTGGGAATGAAACCGTGACAAAATCTGAAAACCACAATTCTGAAAATCCTGTTAAAAATCAATGCTCAGCCACTCATGTTATTTTAAAACTATGGCATTTTGTCAATTCTTCCAAGTCTGGGAATGGTCAGAGCAGACTGCTGTGTTTTCTAATGCCTCATTAAGTATGCCGTATAACAGAAACCTTATTTCCTACACTTGTGTTGCTGCTGTTGTTGACCTAACTGAAGTTTTTGCTTCACTTTCCCCATTCTCTGCCTCAGTTCTGGGACAAACTCGGCAGAATGAACTGATTTAGTGTAAAAATTAAAATAGTAAATAAATAAAGCCCACTAACCAAACAAAACAACAAACTCAAGCTGAGTAGAAGAATGCCCTAAAACAAATGAATGATCTCTGCATCACCTTCGCAACAAGGACTGAAACACAGGTAGCCATTATGTTGTGCTGAGCTGAGACAGCACAATACGCATTTCCATTTCGCCACGTCCTATCTTCACTACAGAGGGCCAAAAACGAGTGCTATCTGCTCAGATCAAGAAACGTGTGCTTTCTGATGTATTCAAGTTTCCTCATATGTTGTATCTACAAAACAATGTCACTGGAACTTATGAACTCTGTAGCACTCTGTTAGGGTTATATTTAAACGAATGAACTGTGTGCACTAAAGTGACCAGAATGAGAACAAATGGTTTTGATATAGTTAAAGCATTAAACAGAGTTAATTTTGCTCAGTTGGAGGTGGACGGTATTATTTGAGAGTTACAGTTACTTCAGAGTAATTACCAAAGAGCATTTGTAATTTACTATTTGTGCTCACACATTTTTGTTTGTTTGTTTTAACGCTACTGACCTCACATATTGAAAGTGAACCAGCAAGAACTGACCATAAAATTTACACTTGCATAAGGAACAAACCGAAATAAGAATAAAAGCTGGCCAGACCCTGGCTGAGTTGCTTCACAATCTACCACCCAAAATGATTCCTCTTGGGAACACAGCAGGCTCATACAAGCATGGCTTGATGCTCTCTCAAGAGGCGTTTTCCTGACATTATTCTCAGATCTGTGGAACTCTTACCCATAAAAGGCAAGTGAGGAAGAGACTGGTTCTTAGAGCATAAAGTCTGGCTGACCTGAGGTGAGGTTTATCTTTCAGGTAAGGGAACAGCACTGTGTCCTTGACAGTGGCTCAACAGAATCAAGGAAGTGCTCAAATGCAGTCACCTCTTCCAGCCTGGTAAGATTGTTGGTGTCTCATATGGGTTTCACAGAGATCATCTGCCTCTCAGTTTTGCTGCTAAGTGAATTATTGCTTTCTGTTGTAGAGGGTGTTGAGACCCTTTGTGATGATCACAGGATCAAAGGCTAATTTAGGTTGGAATGGGTTTCAGGTTATGTAGTCTAATCTCCCATTCCAATGTTCCAGAAAATTGATCAGAGTTTAACACCACTTTTTAAGCACAAGAAGACAGTTTAGTGCTCTACAGATAGATTTGAAGTTCATAGAATCAGCTAATTTAAAGGATTTTCCAGTCAGCTTGTTGTCATGATACTTGACAAGTCATTATGTATATATAACTCATTGTTAAAGTATCTTGTTCTTTAGTAATTTTTTTCTTTACAGTGCCCTCTGGAAAGAAATTTCACTGATAAAGTTCTTTGCTATTAAACATAAAGCTAACTTAAGCTGGAGTTGCCTGACACTCACTTCCATGTTTTAGTGATTTCAGAAGCTGCTGCACCACGATGTCTCTTTCTTGAGTTGATTGTAGCCTACTCCAGCTAGACTGCATTGAAGGTATGTGGGTGACTTCTTTGTATTACTTCAGCTGTTCTTCCAGAACATTTAGATAGCTTCAGAAAAACTAAAAATCATTTTACATGTGAATGCCTCACCCAGGGACACCATGACAAAACTTCCTTGATTAAGACAGCAAGGAATTTCTCTGGCATATGTACATGATTTGGATTTCACTCTTGGATGGGTTTTTTGCCTCTGCTGAGCCTGAAAATTCATTAGAGCAAGGATTGTCTCTTTCAAATATATTAGCACAGTGAAGCCATGCTTTATGAATGGAAACAGACGTGCTGTCTTACACGGCACACCCCAGTATGCTACTCGTCAGTACATTGGATTGCAAGGTGATTGCTTGCTGGGTTGATAATCTGGCCATAAGGACATGATAGAGTTATGTGTTGTTGACCTCTGCGAGGACTTGTTGTTGTTGTAAATTTCATTTTAACTGTTTCTGGCTACTCAGAAAGGTTTAGGATTCAGTAACAATGTAGACTTCAATCAGTTCCCAACTTGACTCTTCTAGGATCTGCCATAAAGCCCCTTACAATTACTGTGTTCTCTATTTGAATCAAATGCTGTGTTCAATAGTCATCGTACAGTGTTCTTGACTGTCCTGATTCTTCGATATGAAAGAAGTGCCACAGTTCCTTCTTCTCTTACTTCATGTTTTTGTCTTGAATTGCATTTTCTCTCTTGATTAAACTTGGTGTTTTCTGCTTATGCTCATTTTGTGATCTCTCCTAGCTTCTGATCATGTCCCTGCTGAGTGTATGCCTCTATTACCATACTGTCTGCAATGCTGTAGACGACTGCTAAGACTGAAAAAAGCACTATTTTTCAGCTGAAACAATTCCCTAGCAGCCTGTCATTCCAAGAGTTAATCCGTGGAATTTGAATTTTTCCCACTGGGTGTTTAAAGTGCTCAGCACAAGTAACTTGCTGTCTAAGCTAACTTGTCAACACTCAGACATGTCGGCTGACATTTGAGCAATTTTATTTCCAACTGGTTTGTTATGTTTAAAATAATGGTGTCTTTCTTCAGAGTTGTAGGATCCAAGCAGACACACTTTTGATCATATTCCTTCTTGTTAACTTACTAAAATGTGAAACAGGGATATTTCTCACTGGAGGTTGGATGGACACTTCCTGGAAATTATTCAGATGTGGCTAAAATACTGATTTAAGTAGGTGGAAGGATTAGATAGCCTCTCAGGATTCTGTCCAGTCCTGTTTTCTGTGCTAACCATGGGAAGGGCTAACCCACTTTATCAAAAGACTTGCATCTGTGTGTACATAAAATGTGTTTCTCCTTTCATTTACACTCATTTGATCTTCTAATGTATGCTGGTACTTGCATTGTTACTGTCTCATTTGTGACTGTTTATGTTCAGCTGTCCCAAAATTGATTTCCCTTTCAAGAATAACTCCTATGGATAAAATACTCAGCCTAAGTTTCAGAGAGGTTTTGTGATTAATTATTAGTAATTTTCCATCCATAACTTTTTACTTCCACAAATTATTTAGGTGAACTATTCAGGGTAAAATGTTCCAAGAATTTGAGCACAGCACCTTTGTTATGGAAGGTGTAACTATAACTGCAATACTTGCTCAAGCAAAAGAATCATGAGATTCAATTTGAGTATTTCACTCACCAGGTATCTAGATCAGGTGGAGAGAAGTATGTTTAAAAATATGCCTGCAACTCAACTGCAAGTTCATCTTCAGTGTGAAAAAAAAAGTTAGCAATTTCCTAATGCCTTGCACACCAAGTAGTCTATACCCTGAGTAAAAACAAAACAAAACAAAACAAAACAAAATATGCCTAAAAAAATCTGGGAATGTGCACCATAGCTTGCCATTTCACATGTATTTGTCAATATCATCATGCGGCAGGCATGTTCTATTGTACAAGTTCATTTAGTTCTTCCTGATGGTGTTACTGGTGGAACAGCTGGATTTGTTTATAGGGCAACTACATCCAGTGTTTGCTTTGGATGCTCTCAACTTCTGTGGCATTTGTTGTACCAAATGTAATGAAGTGGAAATCAGAGAAACAGAAATAGCCGTATTAGTTTACATTAAAATGTATTGGTCAAAATACTAGGTGTTCTAGCCTCTACATATAATGTCATGTGTTCCAGCCTCTGAAAGGGTTTTGAATGCAGTGAAATCAGAACCTCTAAAGCAGAAGAGAAGACTTCCCGAATTCAATTTCGTATTAAATACAGTGATACCCTATTGATACTCGTGCTGTATAATGATTTCATCGTATTTTGATATCAAGAGATGGACTTATTTCCTAGAAACTAGAAGTATCTAGAATATTATTTGCAGCTGAAAGGTCAGACCTCCTTTCTTTGAATCTAAACCAAATTTATTTTTCTCTTGATTGTCAGTTTCAGTGAAATATTTTTCATTATTGTTTAGAATTCATTTACTTTCATTATTTTATTACTTATGGGCAAAATATTCAATAGTGTTGAATGGTACATGGAGATTGGATTAAAAAGAGAAAAATAATCAATTAAATTACAAAATATGAAAAAAAAAACCTATAAAAAGCATTATAACTTCTTTGTCTAAAATCTAGGCCATACTGGACATAATAACAGTATTCCTCTGCTTATGTAACTTTAGTCTGACTTTGTATTTTCCCTTAAAAGATATTGAGAATTAAACCCATAGAAACACAATTAGCTGCTGACCTGTAAGTATTGATGAATTGCAACATGTTTAACAATTTGGTAAAATTTTACTCCGATATATATTTCCACAGTCTTTTATAGAAATTAAACACTGAAACCGAACAGCATGCGTATGATGAGTTCCTTGCTGAAGATAGTTTATCCAGTTTTTTAATATTGTTATCACTAAATATTTCCATATGTCTTATCTACACAGAATTCTTGAGAGGGTATTTATAGATGTCCTCTAGGATAGGGGATGTGTCAGATTGACATTAAATACCCTGTTGCAAAAGCTCAGTGGTTAAAATACATTGAAGCAGGTGGCAGAGCTCTTACTATACCCAAACAGAAAACATGGTATTTTTTATTTTCTTCTTTAAGAGGAGTAGAGAATACCTTGTTTTCCCCATTAACACTCTTTCAAACATTAAAGTCCTGTACAGTCCTCCATCTCTCAGAAGCCTGAATTGCATCATTTCTTATTGGACAATATCATCACTAATTTGAGATCATAATTGAACAGTGTGCTTTTAGATCTGACCTAAAACATTTGGAGCCCATATGGCAGAGCCTGTCTTGCTTCACAGTGTTGTATGAAAACCAGCAAGTTTTCTTAAGCAAAATAACTGAAGCCTGGGTATGTAACACACCATTTTCACCACTTGGAACTAATCAACTTACCACAAAGATGCTGCCCACTTCTCATCTTTGGTGTATCCCGTCCTTTGCTGAGTTCATGGGTAATCTCTCCCTATGCTGACAGTTACTGAACCCAAAAGATTTATTAACAAAGGACATCAGTGGTGCCTGCATGTTGACTGGGCAAACCTGAGTGTTCTGCATATTGTCCTGTCCTCTAAACATCCTTTTTGCTACTATAACTAACTTTGTTTGGTATTGTTGTTCACAAATACAAGCTTCCAATAAAATGAAGCTTGCTTATCCTTTTGAGTTTTTTTTTTCTGGGGAATATACTTATTTTTTTTTATTATGACAACTACATAAAAAAACCTGCAATTTAAAAAGAAAAAATACGTAAATAATTTTTCTGCCCAGTTTTAAAAAGAAAAAGGGACCTGTACTTCACTTTCCGTATCTTTCGGGAAAAAATTCAGAAAAAATTTAAACATGTAATTTTATATGAAATTTTTCCTCAGCATCTTACATTCTGCTTCAGATAGCCAGCTATATATTCCTTACTAAACTAAATATTGACTTCACCTCCACAATTAATTTTATTTTTCTACAGAATTAGTTAATATGATCAAAATAAACAAGCCATATGCACACTTGTAATATGAGACAAAGGAAGCTAGTGAATAAACCCCAGTAGTCTAGGTTCCACATCCTTTATTACCTTTGGTTCTTTCATCAGCTACCTTTACCAATTAAGAAGACAAATCTGCCCTTCTGACACACTGGCTTTTTTGCACACACTTTGCAAAAGCGTAGTTAACAGTGGGTGCACAGCAACTTGGAATCATAATTGCATGGGTTTTTTTATGTAAATGTGTTTTGAGGAAGTATCAGAGTGGATGGACATGTTAAAATAAAACACAAGGACATGTTAGAATAAAACACAATGCATGTTTAGATTAAATTTGTTTCTATCATGAGCCCCAATCCTGCCATTACTGCATTCCAGAAATAAGTTGCTTTAGCATTCTCTCATAAAATGTGAGCCATTATTTGATGTCTCCCCCTCACTGCCTATATTTTCATTTTAGGTATTCCCCTTGCACTGCAGACAAGTGGGTTCAATACGCACGGTGGCATTTTCTACTGAACAGCCTGATCTGCTAGTCCATGGAGCATCACATGATATCATGACTGATTATTATCTCCAACCTCACTCATTCTCTCTGTGTGAAGATGAGAATGATGATTTCATACAACTTAAAAGAGTTCCACTAGGGATATATTTGCCCCAACAAGCTGTGGGTATAATGACAGCCGACCCCTCCATGTTGCGGAAGGCCTCCCCCTGGATGAATTCTGCTCTCTGGATTGGCAATTTTCCTTCTTTGGCATGAAGAGCTGGCATATGGGATTCACTATTGTGTTGATAATTCAGTAAACAGTGAAATTAAATCTCCTGACAGTCTCCTACAGGAATTTCATTTACTGCAGGCCCAATTATAGAACATCATTGCAACTATGGCACAGGGATGCTATTTAGCTGCCTTATCGAAAATGTGTTCTCTACTTCCTTTGCTAGTAGGATGATCTGTCCTCCATAGGTTCACATGTGCTTTCTATCTCTTGGCAAGGGGGAATGTTTGTTTTTCCCAAGGTTTTGAACTCATAAATGCTTTCGAACAGATAACAAGAGTTTAATATTTATCCTCCATATGTGTAGTAGAATGATACAGCATACCATCATTATACACTGAAAGTGTGCAGGAAGTTCAGATATGTTTGATTATCTAATACTAAGTCATGTTTTTCAAAGCATGACTAGTTTGGTACAATTGAAAGGGTTTCAGAAGCTTTAGATCCATCAAGAGGAAAAGTCCAACTGCACAGAATCACTTGAAAATGTAATCAATTAAGAGAAAAGAGAAAAAAAAAAAAAAGAGGGAGGTCAGGAATGAGTTTTAAAGCACTGCGAAAATGCTTCAGCCTCTTGGCAGCCCAGATAGATAGTTGTAAACACAGCCAGTCTCTAAACTGAGTAGTCATCTGTACCAAGCTGTCATAGTCCCACAGGAAAAATAGAGGCTGGGAGAGACGCAAGGTGGTCTGTGTGTTGTATCTGCCTTGTCTTTGTGCTGCAAGATCCATGCTGCATCACTAAGACATAGTTGTGTCAATGTCCAATAGGAAAAGTATTGGGAAGCCACCAATACTATATGCAAGGTGCAATCATCTCATTAGCTCCTTTCAGAAGTGCTACACAGAGGCAGTTAAATCCTTACAGATGTCTATCTATTCCTTATGCCAGGTGGTGCAAAAGCTATGAAACAATAAGGACATGAGTATATTTGTAAGACAGAAGTAAAATAAGAGGATTCTGCTCATGGATATTTCTCATGTCCTGCAAGTGCAGAATATTGTCAGTGGTGGTTTTGGAGAGCCTACCTTTTACCTTATGGCAGAATATTCAGGAATATTTCTGAGGCACATTTTAATGTCAGACAAGAGATAGCAATCAGTGTGGTGAATCTGGAAATTATCCGCATGGAGGCTGCAGTTTACGATATGGACATAAGATCTGAAAACTGTGGTAGTGGAGAGAGTGGTCTGAACTCTGAGAGGGCACTCCATTATTTAGTGTGTGTCTTTAAGGCACTGAGAAGAAAGAGGCAAGAGAGAACAGGATAATAACCCTTTATGATACCACCAACTACTGCATGGGAAAAGTCAAGGAAACAGCAAATGAGAGTCTCACCAACCTGAGGTATAAGAAGAATAATGGGTAAATCAGCAAAATAATCATCTTTGAGGAGAAGTCAACACATATCAAGGAAAACAGAAATTTAGAGAAGCCCCTTCAGAGACAAAAAAAACCAGAATAATTTTTTTTAAAAAATACCCTTTCTCCTTTAAAAGACATGTGCAGAAACCAGCAGTGATTGAAACTCATTTCCTTCAGATCTATAGATTAATGTCTTTACAGTACCTTTTTTTGATTCTTCAGCCTGATACTGCTTTGATCACACTGGCTGGGGTAAGTCATGTTTCCACTCCCCCCCCCCCGACCCCCCTACAGACACTGCTTTCAAAGACCGGAAAGGTCTAAGAAACAATTGCTGAGCAGAGGCAAGCTGCTTTGTGCAGCAGCCTTTCCACCTCATCTTTCCCCTGGAATGAACAGATGAGAAGTCTCACCATTCCCTATTATGGGATGTTACCAAGCAGCCCTATGGAGAAGCATTAGCTGGCCTTGTATTTCATCTGTTCTAGCAGAGGAGATGACAATATGTTATGGTAGTTCGCAAGTCAGCTGCCAAGAAAGAGCTTGCATGCTTAAAATGAGTAAGCGATTTTCTTCTGCAAGTAAGATGGAAGTGGGATAGACACATGTTTTAAGTATGTGTGTCTGGAGGCATGAAACTGAGACTTTCTACAGACTCATGCTGAGAATTTTTCAGAACGAACTCAGCTGCTAATGCATACACACTATTTTTACCTGTAGAGTCAAAAGCAGACAAACATGACTGACTGTATCAGCACAGAATCATAGAATCATAGAATAGTTAGGGTTGGAAAGGACCTTAAGATCATCTAGTTCCACCCCTCCTTGGGCTGTGGGAGTGGAAAACCTTCATCAATGTGGTTGAGTGGGCCAAAGATGTTCTAGAGTGCCTTTGATACCTCTCCTTCCAACAACCTCCTCCAAGTGCAATGTCATCAAGGAATTGGGAAAATATTTTGTGCACAGCGCAGTTCGTGTACACTCTGAAGTCAGACTACGCCCTGAAGTTACTGCGCAGTGCTGAACTTGTTTCAGCGCCAGGGCTCTCTTGTTAACCTGGATTCATGAGCTACTTTGAAACCGCAACTACTAACCTGCGCCAAAGCAACAAAGTTAACAGGCACTTTGTCTGCAGCATAGCAGGACCAATCCACACAGGTAGTCAAAGAGGCTGACCAAGGTCTTTCTCATTTTTTCTCTACCAAGGCTGGCTAGTCCCTTCCATATCTAGTTGAAAGCCAAGTTTTCTGGGTGAATTTTCCTAAAATTCAGGGTTAAAGAAGCTTCATATTCCAAAGGACATATCAAATAAGATATATTAAAAAAAAAAAAAAAAAAAAAAAAAAGTAAATATACTTCAAACCCCCTTTTGACTTCTGTGAGGTTTGTATAAGTTCAAAAGAAATGCCTGGAACTAGAATTTGGTGTTTCTACCAAACTGTTTATTTGCAATGTATTACTCAGCTTCTTCCTCTGTGGGTTTTGTAAAAATCTAAGCTGTGTGTGGTCCCTGGTAGATGTGGGAGACAGACCTGGAACTTAAACTGTCTTTGTAGCTCCATTTGTAGTCTTTAATGGACACTTGCATTGTGTTATCAATACTGTAAGTCTTTTCCCAGCCCTGTTACACCTACCTGTATTTATACTGTGAACAGAAGATTCACAGCTAGTCAGGTGCAGAAGTTTTTGTTGACACTGCTAGAGCTCAACTTATTGGTCTCTCCTTCTCCTTCCCAGCCCCCTCTACCAACTGACCTCTTAAAACACAAATTCTGGCTCAAGAATAGAGCCTGGAGTTGAATCAGATGACATGCAGTATCACCAGAGATTGAATATTGTCTTTATCAATTTCTATTGCTTAGTTATTGCATGGTCAGTAATAACTGCCAATAGGTCCTATTGTTCATTTTGTAAGCTTTGGATTATCAGTAATAACTGAACTGCATGATCTGTGTGTTAATAGAATTCTGAAGCTAATTGGAAGCATTCACCTACACAGTTCTTAATATCTCTTAGTCCTATCTGGCATTTTCTTCAAGGAGATAAAAAAAAAAAAAAAAAAAAAAAAAAAGTAAAGAAGGACAGTAAAGTTGCTTTTCTTCCTCTACACAATTACTCTCTCAGTTTCTCTGAGATTGTTCCTGAATTTTCAGGGCAATGATATCTTACTCTTCTCAGTGAGCTACTGTCATGGGGGAAGTTCTTATGCACTGGCTAGCCTTGTACCATATAGACTATTTCTCCACTCTCTGTTGCTGTCAAGAATGTGATGATATATTAGTGACAACAATTTGTTGTGATACACTAGAGCTACTGCTGTTTTCATATGTACTAGAAGGATCAACTCTAGGCACTTATGCAGCAGGTTCTGACCAATCCAAAACAAGATGGGGCAGGAAATTCTGGGATGCCTCAGCTTTTTGTTTGACAGGTTTCTTCAGAAGTGATTAAACTGCACCTTTCCATTTAGGATCCCTCCCCTTATAAAGTATCATCCAATATCTGTTTGATAGCAGCATAGTGAGGAGCTGATGCAAAGGAGATGACCAAAAGGAAAGGATAAGGAAAAAAAATTCTCTTCTGTTTATCAGACAACAATTGATGTTCCTCCATTCTGACATGTTTTGATGGCAGATAGCTTAAAAGGCAGGCAGGAAGCCAACTGCTGACTTACAGTACTTAGCAACGAGTTAGAGCTTGGAGGGAATGTGTCCTGCCTTTGGAGCAGCTGACTTAGTTGGGAATTTTGAAAAGCGTGTCTGCATTATAGCTAGACCTTGGATATGTGGCAGTGACAGTATGATGAAATTGTTGGCATCCTTTGTGACTTACGTATGTCCCATGAGTTGATGTTTTAAACTTCACTCTATGAGGGGTCTGTAGGAATAAAAGAGGGCAGTCAATAATTATGGAAGGGTATCCATCAGGGCACAAAGATACTTGTTGTGGAAGGAGTGGGAAGATTGCTGCTCTCTGCAGGAAGCTCATTAACCTCTGGAGATGTGCTTTTGCTCCCTCTCACTGCTTTTCTTGGTTTAAGCCAAGCGTTTAGGTTTCTCTGTAGTCAGTGCCTAAGAAAGCACTACAGCAGTCACTTCCTGGTTCTTCTCTTGCTCTTCAAAACTTCGCTTTATCAGGAGTTACGACATCAGACTCTCTGTGGTGGTGAGCACATGTGTATACACCTTACACCTTTGGGACATTTCAAAATTCTTCCCTTCTGCCATTTTACTGTTGTCTTTAGTTGTAACTGTTGCAAGCCACCCAACAGTTCCTTCTCAATAAAAACAGAAAAAGGCCTGTAGAGAACAGGGCAGGTACTTACGAATGAGGAGACTTTGTGTGCTTTTTCTTGATCACTTGATTCCAGCCTATATAGGAAACGTCTTTTATTCAGAGTTTGTCTAGATCTTCAGAAGATTATGCAAACCCAGTCATGGCTGCCAAAAGGCTGAATGGCACTTCAGTCATGCCCATGCAAGCTGCTTCTGGATCTGAGCACACCCCAGCACCACAAGGGCTGCAACTGGTAGAAAATAATGGAAATAGTGACTTTTGGACACCAGACAAAAAGGCACTGAAAAATTTCCCATGTTCAGATTCAAAGCCTATACACACTAAGGTGAAAGAAATAAAAGAGCAAAAGCCAGGTAAAATCCTGAATGAGCCTTTCACTGAAATTGTATCAGTAGTCTCTTGGGTTGGTATTCATGAAACACTAGTTGTTTCTATAGCATGCTCCTCAAGGGACTTGAAAACAATTATTCCATACACTTAATAAATGAGCATCCCAACACTGTTCTGAGCAAGCTGTTTTGTACCTTCCACAGCCCAGGAAGTCTCCTGTGCCCATGTGACTGATGGTGAGGGGCCTTTCCAAAATGCGGGTGCGTGGGAGGCCGGTTGGATGTGAAAACCCAGGACACTCTGTGGTTTGGAAAGAAGGCACCAGAAGAGCTGCCAGCACCTGGAGCTAGTGCCAGCTCCTGGCAGCTGGTGGGAGAGGGTGGCAGGCAAAGGCAGGGGGAAGCATGCTGAGAGGGCAAGCAGCCTACTGGTGCAAAACAACACGTGATGGTCAGCAGGCTCCTGCACAGGCACCAGGACATTTCTGCAGTTTCTTGGCTGGCAGAGAGGCTTCTCTGGGTCTGTTGTGTCTCTTGAGTCCCTGCTGTTGCTACCATTCCTTCTTTCCTAAGCAGGAACTGACAGGACTTCAGCCAGTCCTGTCAGTTCTGTGACACCTTAAATTTCTGTGCGTTTCAGTGAACAGGCCTTGGAAACCACTCCATGCAGATATACTTAGATACAAGAACATTTTAATGTTCATTTATTTATCATACTGCAGTTTCAAATTATAAGCAGATTTGTATCTCCAACCTGCTGGCATTACCAAGACAAGAAAAGGAATAAAAAACTGAGAAACAGTCCAAATAATTTGGTATAACATTTTTATAATGAAGCATTTTGGGGTAAAGTTCTGATTCAGCACATAACTAAACTTAAGTTTCTGAAACAGAAAACTCTGCTTTATCCCTATCTTAAAATATCTGATCCTGAATGAAATTCCACAGACAACCAGGACAGTAATGGTGAAAAGCGGAGAAAGTGGGGGTTTGGAAACAACAAAGAATCTAAGCAAGATTATAAAAAGGAAAGATAAGAAAAAACAACACTACCTATTGCCAAGCTCTAGATGTAACTCTGACTGCTGCTGGCTCCTTTGGTTTCTCAGTAGCTTTTGTCTAGGACCTTCTGAGTACAGCTTCTGAATTTTCCATGTCCATCTACATTTAGAGAGAAATAAGCATTACCTCTGGTCAGCTCAATGCTGGAAAACAGGACAGAAAAGCCCTGTCTCACAGCTGCAGTTAGATATGGAACCAGGTCACTGAGGTGTCATTTCCCTCTCTGACCAATGGCCACATTTCATCAATGGGTGACACTGACTGTGAAAGCACTGGCTGCACAGCTCCTGTCACATCCCCTTGAGACAGTATATTCCAGCTCAAAATTGCATGCTCATACCTTTGTAAACCTGGTTAGTTATTATATTCAACAGCCTTTCAGAGTCTTACAGCAGAGGACGTTGCAGTCTTAAGTCAATGTAAAGGCCTTTATTGTGAAATCTCTCCTGCAGTCTCTGCAATGTGGAGAGTTACTCTATTTCACGTTACTAGGGCTCTCATTGTGATATACTTTAGATTAATGAGACATCAATTCTCAGTCAAAAGGCTATTTAAAAACACTCCTAATTTGATGGGTTGCACAGATAAATTAGTTCATTCAACTTTTGTCATTTATTCTGGTGATTAGATGGGTGATGTGACTCCCATGTTTGGGATTCTCCCCTTCTTTGTGGAAACTGTTTTAACCTTGCCTAGAAATAATTGGTATGGTAAGTATCTTCTTCTTTTCATCAACTCAGCTTCAGCATTGAGAATCAGACTACATGTGTGAGTATCCATAGAATATAGATATATTTGGATATATATGGATATATGTATATATGCTGCATCAAAAGGAGTGCGACCAGCAGGTTGAAGGAGGTGATCCTGCCCCTCTACTCTGCTCTCCTGAGACCTCACTTGGAGTATTGTGTGCAGTTATGGTGTCCTCAACATCAAAAGGACATGGAACTGTTGGAACAAGTCCAGAGGAGGGCCATGAGGATGATGAGGGGACTGGAACACCTCCCATATGAAGATAGGATGAGAAAATTGGGGCTGTTCATCCTGAAGAAGAGAAGGCTGCGTGGAGACCTCATAGCAGCCTTCCAATATCTGAAGGGGGCCTATAGGGATGCTGGGGAGGGACTCTTCATTAGGGACTGTAGTGATAGGACAAGGGGTAACGGGTTCAAACTTAAACAGGGGAAGTTTAGATTAGACATGAGGAAGAAATTCTTTACTGTAAGGTTGGTGAGGCACTGGAATTGGTTGCCCAGGGAAGTTGTGAATGCTCCATTGCTGGCGATGTTCAAGGCGAGGTTGGACAGATCCTTGGGTGCCATGGTTTAGTGTGAGGTGTCCCTGTCCATGGCAGGGGGGTTGGAATTATATTAAGTTCCTTACCAACCCTACCTATTCTATGAAAAGGGGGGATTGCTTGGAAATTACGTGATCAAAATGAACATGGAACATTGGATATTTCAGAAATATCAGATCCCTTTGGTTTCACCCCGAGTGATGGAGTGTTAAGCCCTCTGGCATCCAGTGACACCTGTGGACCAGAACTTTGTCAGTAGCAGTTGTTCTCTAGTTTTCTTTCTACATGGAAAAAAGGCTTTCCCCTCACTCATACTCCATCTAGGCCTGCCATGAGAGATGGTCTCACTGCTGTTTCTGCAGGAAAGGGTAGAGATGTTACCTGGATCCTCGTTAATGACCAGGAGAATCCAGAGCAAGAGCCTGTGCACAGCCAAGAAACTGATCTCCTCTAGAAACAGAAAAGTACCTGCTTAAGAAAGAGCAGTCATTTTAGTTCCTATATAAGGCTGTGCAGTTGTCTGTGTAAAATATAAACGTGGTGGCCATCATGTAGATCTGGATCAAAATATATCCACAGCAGAGCCCTACTTTACAGCAGCTGATAGCACCCCTAGAGATATCGGTGACTGAATGGATAAGGAAAGCAACCATATCTGCAGGCAGGACAATGTTGAGAAGTGGTCATAGTTACTGCCAAATTGTATCTGTTTTGCTGTGAAAGAAGGCTTTCATCTCTGCAGTTAGTGGTCAGACAAGAAAGAATTCATTGCTTCTAAACCCAGCAGGATCACCTGATGTGGTACCCTGTGTGAAAGAGGTGGTAGATATGACAGCTTCTATTGTTTACTTTGAAAAACTAAATTCCTCCAAGTGGGTTATTTTGGTACGTTTTAATTTTGTAGGCTGTTTTCTGTCTCGGTATCCTATGTGCATTAGCAGCCACTGATGAATAAAAGTGTCTCGATTATATGCATGATGAATTGAATACCACTGTATTTTACAAAATTTACCCTTACGCAAGGATTGTGTGGTGATATTTAAATGATGGGGTTTTAAGCCAAGTTGGAGGTTACAAAAACATATGAGATCCATTAGGCCTTGGAGAAATTAATGAAATAGAACAAATTATTGAGCTACCAAGGCTAGGAACCTGAAGTGGAAGGGAAGGTGCATTTAGATGAGCCATTGCGCCTTTGCAGTAGGCCTTAAGAATTGAGGGTGTGGGAGAGCAACCTCATGGAGAAGGGCACAGACATTCCAGATACACAGAGATCATGAAGTTGCAGGAGACTAGGAATTCAAATTAGGAAGTGAAGGAAAGATTCCTCTGCTTCTATTTGCTCTGTCTGGCAATTCTTGGGGTGGGTTTGATTGTAGGAGAGCCCCTGAAAAATTCCTTGGCCTCAGGACCAGAAGAGATGAGAGCCTCTGAAGAGAAGCACAGATCTACTCTAGAGTCAGCAAATAGAGCAGGAGAGCAACCAGGTGGGGCATTCTTTGGACAGCTGATTCCTCTGAAGAAATAGGATTAACTATCAGCTACCTCAGTGGTTCACCAAAAAAGGTATCTGGAATGGCTCTTGATGTGACTGCTGGGACAAAAAATTGCCATGTTGTGGGCAGACTGGTGGATGTGAACATGAGAAGGGGTGTTTACATGATCTGCCATTAGTTATTCACTTGAGGGCTCTATTCTTGACCCTGGCTCTGCGTTGTCATCTCAGGCAACTTGGGTTTAGAAAGCAACTTGGTTTTCTGGTCCTTCATTTCTGAGTGCTCGTGGCTGGACATAGCAATAAACAGAAAACTCCATTTATAGATGGTCTGAAAAATGACTAAAAATGCAGGGCCCAGTGCCTTAATATGGTGCTGTGAATCTGGAAGGATCCCAAACTTCAAACCATTTCTGAAATGCTGGCTTAGATGGGTGAAGGTCTCAGTTGTTCTAATTCAGGTGGACAAAAAGACATCTGTGAACTTTGGTAGGACTCTGAGTTGCGCACAGGAAAATGGAGATGCAGAACAGAGACTGTTCTGCTGCAAATTTATATCATGCTTTTGTTCCACCTAAACCCCTGGGAACACAAGGGAGTTCACACTGTTCTGTCATGAGTCTGCGACTCAGTGAACAACAACAGCTGGACATGTTGAGGCTGATGTCAGTTTCTGGATCCTCTCCGATGACAGTCTGAGTCATTGGTCTCTATCTGATCCTGTGCAACATGTGGGTGGAGTAGAAGACATATATGACTGCAAGGTAAAATTATTCATAGATGATCCTGATTGCGCGTCAGAGAGACCTTGCTGCTATGTGAAGGCTTTCCTTCCTGCATATTTAGGAGTTAACCAGTGAGAAGGTTTCTCTCCTCTCAACAGTTAGATTTGGATCTTCACCCTCCCAAGATGACATGATGTTCCAACACCTGCTTAGCTCCTTAGATAACCCCAACCATTATAGATTTCAATCCACCTTAAGATTTGGTCCCCTGCCAGCTCTAGGAAGGGGAAAAAAATATCAGTTGTGCCATGAATTAAATTATGCACATGAGACCCAAAAGGTCACCTTTGGCTGGGCTGGGGCCTGGACTGGCATCTTGACTCTGGCTCATAGCTTGCTGAACTGCTTCTGTATTCCAGAGTGAAGGTGGAATACACTAAAAACACCCACATTACAAATGCTGGAGAATTCTTGCTGATGAGGAAATTGCTAGGCCATTGCTTACATTTCTAAGTGCCACAATCTTGCAGTCCCTGATGTGTGCCATGTATGGAATTGCAAGATGCTCTGTTCAGCTTTTATTCAGCTTTAAAGAAAAGTCTGATCTAAACTGCTTAGCGGACACATTTGCTACTTACTTTTTTAGTTGTGAGGCTCAAAAGTGGCATCCAAAGCTACGCACAGAGGAGGAATGAGCTCAGGAGGGAGACGGATGGGCACTGTGGCTCATCAGATGTTCAGAAGGTTTTGCGCAGTCTTATTGTGCACAGGTCTGAAGCAGCCTCTGCTCTCCTGTCGGAAGTGCAACGGGCCAATGGCTATAGCAGGCAGTGTCAGATGATATGTGCATAGGCTGTAAAAACATCTTTAAAGCATCTCACTCTTTGCCAATAAAAAACAAAAGAAAAAGACTTCCTGTGGTTGGTAAAGAATAAGAAGAACAAGATGTGACATCTTTATCGTTGGAGGAAAGTTGTTTCTTTCCTAAAGTCCTTTTGCTGAAAATCTTCCTTTTATAATTAAAAAAAAAAAAAAAAAAAAAAAAAAAAAAGAAATGGAAAAAAAAAAGAAAGGAAAAAAAAGGCAAAAACATCAATAAACATTAGGGTTTCTGCAGACTGTTTTGCTCCCACAACTCTGAGCACCTGAGAGTCAAAAAGCCCTGTATTTGAAAGACCCTTAGTATTTATTTACTACTTAAAATTGGTAAAAGGCTTCTTTCCCCCCTCCCCCTCTTCCCGTAGCATACAATGTGTACCAGTTGGTTATTCTTCTTACCTTTTTCCCTCATATTTTATTGGGGGGGTGATGAAGGAGGGGGTGTTGTTGCTATTGTTGTAAGGAAGATTCTGGAATCTGTTAACACAAAGTAATAGTATTTTAAATAATGAGAAAAAATTCCACATGGAAAGCTCATCTGGCTGTGGCAGTTTGTGACTGAATGAGAGAAAAGTGCCCTAGAAGCTATTCATTAGGAATTCACTGGAAGCTCTCAAACAAGCCTGGCAGAAGCTGAAATTGAAGTGGTCTCTGACCTAATTTTCTTCTGCATGAAACATCTGCATCAAGGCACTCTTTGATGTATTCCACTTGGCTCTGTCTACAGTATTGTATCACATGGCTTCAGCGTTGCCTCAGTTTTAAAAGACATTTCCAGCCTGTAGAAGGTAATGTGATGTTACTGTTACCCAAACTAATCACTCAATGTGCTCCCGAAATAGAAACAATAGAGGTTCAGACAACGATGTCTGCTTTGCAGTCATTGTTGCTGCCTAAGCTCACGGTTTAAAAAGCCCAGATCTGTGATATTCATCTCATGTAATTCATCAACACCAGGAAGGGGAGGGAGAGGGGGGAACTGTGAGCCTTCTGTGTAATAGTATGTCAGAGGACACAATGCTTTACATGTGTGAGCTTTGCATTCTTTGCCGCTCCAGCCATACAGCTAGTTTAGCACATTGAAAACAAAAACAGGGAAATGTTGGAGGACATTATCATAAAACCTCAACAGAAGGAGCTCCTGGTTTTCATTTTGCTGTTTGTTCTCTGCTGATTGACACCCAAAGCTCACAGCGAAAGAAATGCGAGCATGTTTGTGTAGATGCGTGGATGATGTGTGATGTATTTTGAATATATATGTATTTTTTTCCCCTCCTTTTCTTTTCTGCACTACAGTACACATTTCAGATCGTCTCTCAAGCTCTTCTCCAAGTGGCATATAAAGCATAGCTGCACAAAGATATCTCTATGTACACACACATTTACATATATATACATGGATAAATGGTTAAATGAGAAATGATTAGGGTCACTTCTTTACTTTGAATGAATAGATCTTAGCCTTCTCCAGAAAGGTTTTCTGCTCAGTCTTACCTAATAGCATGCTGCTGTTTCCCCAACTTTGCTTGTATTATGTGAATAACTGTGGTGTCTTTTGTATTCCACCCCCTGAAGAAGAATCCTTTGAAATTCTAAATGACTGTGCTGCGGATTTTAATGTCTGTCTCTTAGAAATAGCCAAGCAATACCCACTCATGGAGCAAGATGCAGCAAGCCTTTTCAAAGTTATTCAGCCTGCTTCCTCAGCCTCATGAGCATGTGAGTGTGTGTGTGCATGTGCTGTTTAATTCTCTGAATGTATGGCAGGAATACATTATTTCCCTGTGAATCACTTTATCTCTCCTCCTGTCCACCTACTCCACCCCCCAGATCTCTCCTACTTTTGTTGACATGAGAAAAACAAAGCTAACTGGCTAGGGAGCTTGTATAGGTCTTGTGGGTACAGCATGAGATGAGTTGGTAGCTTCTCAGTACAGTTCCTTGCTGAGATCAGAAAGAAAAGGCAGCCATATTGCTACTAATTAGATGCCTCCAGGGTAATCACAGCAGAAAATCCATGGCCCAGGAGCCTCAATATAGCCTGCTCCCTGGGGTCATTTTCCCAAGTTTGGGCTAAAACACAACAGGAAAGCAGAGTGAAAGGAAATAGTCTCACTCCTGTCTGACTTCACAGCTGGCAGATACCTGTGTCTTCTCTCTGGTGCTTCTCCTTTAAGCCCACGCTTCTTTGCTTCACTGATCAGTGGAGGACTTCTATGTGGTAGCAATGGTGTAATTGATTTTTTATACAAACAGCTGCTCCATCCCCTGTTGAAGTGATGCGTTTCACTGTGCTAGGAGCTGTATGCACTACATGACAGCCAGTGCCAGCTCTGGAGGACTTCCTTAGGAGCGTACTGTCCTCAAGCAACTAGGGCAGGCAGGGAGAGGTGAAGGGATGCACCCAAGGTCAACCTGCCAGCAGCCAGGAAACAGACTCCAACTCATCTTCTGATGGCCAAGCAGCGGCACTTTATGGTGGGAACACCCTGTCTCATCTTCTGCAGACAAGCACCAGGCCAGTCCTCAGCGCCTGTTGCCAGCAAGAAACCTCCTTGAACTGATTTTGGACAGGACAAAAAAGACACTGCACAACAAAAAAAAAAAAAAAAGAAAAAGAAAAAAAAAGAAATCAAAAGAAGCCACACAGCTCCTTTGCACGTCTGTTGTTTCTGGAAGGGCAGCGAGGAGCAGGGAACCTCTCTCCCACCACATTCACAGATGAGAGTTATTTCAGAGAACGTATTTGAATGAGAAAAGGCAAGGTCTCCCAGCAAGCACTGAGGTTGATTTACACTTCGGCGTGGACATGGTTGGCTGTGGATGGTGCCTGGCAGTAGCTTATTGTGCCCACTCTAAAAATAATAATTTCCAATGGGCAAGATCTGCTCACTCAGACCCAGCTTTGGTTCTCAGACAGTGATATGACATTCAAAGCTGGCTGAGAGACACTTTGGAAGGTCTGTGATGTTGAATTATCCAGACAGTCACAGAGGCAGAGATTGAAGCGAGTGGCTTCTGCTCAGGGAGAAGCCAGTTTGCCCCCCAAGACTGGGAGATGCGGAGGGCTGGAGTTTGCTTTCTGTTGTTGGTTTATCTTTTTGTAATTATTATGTTTCCCCTAAATCACCCCTTTCTGCCCTCTTTCTCTGTTCCCCACCCCTGCCTTTAATCAGGGTTTTATGGTGGAGTCAGAAACCTGCTTCATATGGGGGATGGTTAATGTTTATGCCTTCCAAGTGTTCCCCACCCAGGCCCTGGTCATTGGGTAAATTAAAGCCATTGTTCTTTCTTACTGGTTGTCTTGAGATCTGGAGACCCCTGTTTTGCAGTGCAGTAAGCTCCAGCCTCTTCACCAGTGCGATGTTTCCTCTTTAGCCACCCCCTTACGTCTGAACCCTGGAAGACAGGCTGGGTTTTGTCTATTCATTTGGCAGATGGTTAGATTCAGATCTTACAGGAACATAATGCTAGAAAGAGAGCATGTGTATGTTTGTGTGTGGTGGGGAAAGGATCCCAGATCATTTTCTTCCTCTGTGGTCTTATAACTGCTAGCAGTTTCACACAATCTCCTGTAGGTAGCAGGAATAAAAAAGCCGCCTTTTTTTCTCCCCCCTCCCCAGTTTTTTTCTCCCCCAAGTCTGTGCTGTGTATACCAGCAGTGTGGTCTAGGCCAATGCTGAACATTTGTGCCTTGGACAATAGCACAGCCTGGCCTGACTATTATCAGCTGCTGTTTTCTGGTTAGCTTTCCTTTTATTCAAGTGCACAATGCAAGCCTTTATCACCCTTCAGTCATAGTGACTCTTGAGGAATACATCTGGTTTTCTCTTTCAGCAGCTCTGAAAAGGTCAGTCTGTTCATTTCTTATTCGCAGGACACCACATTTTTTTCTGAGCTGGAAAGACAGGCCTACACCTTTTCATTCCATCTTGTACATAATTAGACACGGTGTCGCTCTAGAAACCTGCCCTTGAAATCCTCCCGAGTAACTCTTTCAGTGACAGAGGAGATGAGGCAAGGGAGAGACTGAGTGGGGGGACCACTTCCATACGGTCTTAAATCTCATTGTGTGGTCACAGAAGCACTTCCCCAGCATTGCCAGCCTGCTTTTCATTGCTTCTTCTTCTCCCTTTCCTTTTTTTCCCGCACCCCTCTTTTCCCTCCTAACACTGGCTATTGCTTTATGAACATACCATGCATGGTAAAGGCTCTCACATAAAGAAGTCCTCAGATTATTTGTACAAACGAGATTGCAATCATTTTCCCTTCTGCAACATCTCACATTCTTCAGGCAGTCTGTAACACAATAACAAGTGTGCCCAAGAGGCCAGGCTCACAGCAGCTGGTGTCTGACAAATCACCCTGCTCCAGACAGGCAAATGGTGACAAGCTCCAACCAGCTAGGGGATCGGTGTTTTGGTGTCTCTCTCCATGCTGGGCAGAGTGGGCCAAATCCTGTGGTGGGAATCTATGCTGGCCCCTTGAATCAAGAGGGTCCCACCTCTGCTGCAGATTGTTTTCCCTTCCCTTCACAAGGAGCTTCACACAGCTTGTGCATTTCAGCATGAGAAGCACCAGACAAGGCTGTCACAACTGCCTGGGCAATGGCCGTTTCTGCCACCTCCATGTAGGGAAGGAAAACAGTCAGAGAACTCAGATGGCTCCATGCTCCTGAGGAGCGATAGCCAGTATTGTCTGACTTCCCTGAGAACGGGTAGGATGTTCCATGAAATTAATTATTGACCAGCATGAAACAAGCTAGGAACATCAAATTAATTTATTCCAGGCAGACAAGCTTGGAGTTACTGACACTCAGTCAAGGGACACTTCGTATAAAACCACTGGTTTATTAACTTGTCCTTCCAGAATCACTAAACTATGGGGGTATGACTCTGGAACTCTTGAAACATACCCAGGTTGCAGAGTTTCTGGTTGGTTGGTTTTCTTTTCATATTTCATCTTTTCCTCTTTTTTGCATCCTTCTTTCTCTCAAGTGGCAGAAAAGCCAATTGTAGGGTAAAACCAGAGAGAAAGCTGTCTGATATTCTTTTTGGCCACCCCATTTTTATGTGTTCATGGTGACATGGTTGCAGCCCATCAGTGCAGCTTTCCTGGGATGAAATTCTTTCCACTTTTATCCTTTGCAGACACCATGGAACTTGAGTACCTGGTTCAGGGCTTTTTCCTAAGTGGAGGGAATCTCTACAGCTGAAATCTCGTAACATTCAACCTGAACTTCTAGAAATCACAGTCACTGCTTATTTTGGTTTTTTCTATTAACAATTTCTATCTCAAACTCAGATGTACATATGCCTTTCACCACCACACCACCATCTTGCTGTAGTGCTGACAAGAAACCAGTGAGTAGGAAGGGCAAAATGCAGAGTGGCATAGCAGTATCAAAGTGGCTGATGCATGTCTGAGCAGAGACTTCCCATTTCTTCTCCAGCATTTCCAAGGAGCTGGTAGGTCTGTTCCTTCACAACTGAGCCCACAAACACAGCCTGGCCCCAAGGAGTTCGCAGCAGACTGAAAGGAGAAAAATGAGCTTGAAGAGAAAAATTAATTTGCTACCACACACTCAATGAGCTTGCTGTGAGACTAGGAACAGAACCTCCTCTTCTTGCATGTACTTATTGAGTTGCTGGACCGTGTCTTCTATAATGGACAGCCCTTATTGTTTGCTTTGCATAGAGGATTCGATCTACTGCTCCAGTGTGGCAGATGTGTTTAAACAGCCACATTTCTTATTTGAGTTTTGTATTTTAGAGCAAGAGGCAGACTAAAGACAGAAGGAATTTAGTTTCTGGTATTAAATTTCTTGATTGGTTTAGAGGTATATATTTTTTATATATAGATTTCAAATTAAAGCCTTCTGAGACTTTTTGTGATTTAGTCATTTAGCAGTGAATAATGGCTTTGGGACACAGAAGGAACATTTGAAATCTTTATTAAATTGTCTATATGATAGCAGCCCCTGCTAATACAGTCAGTCTTTGGGGTTTATCACAGTTTCTATCAAGTATCTTGATTTTCAGGGGTTTAGAACAATATAGTCTTAAAACCTGCCCACAGCTAAAATACATTTTTGGTCTTATCACAGCAGGCTTACAGTAAATTGGAATAGAAATTAGAAAAGTGCAAAACTAGTTATGAGATTTCTGGTTACTTTTTGTAGAAAAACATAAAAGTTCAGAGTCTTGGCCTGTTGTAAAGCATAATCCTCCCTTTATCCCAGCATTGCTTATCTAACAATTTATGTTTTTTTCATTATGTTGAATTATCATTGCCTTGTCTCACACAATTTGCCTGAACATGAGATAGCACAACATGGAAAGAAAGATTTGGATACTGGCTGAGGTGCAGTCATTCTCACTATGCTCTTCTCTTCTTAGTAAGGATGTAAGTCTTCCTTGAAAATACACCTCTCTTTAACTTTCTAGCCTGTTGAGTTTCATAAGTTCTCCATTAACATAGCCATTTAATTTTTCAGTGTGCACTACTCTTTTACAAGCATTAATTTCTATTGGTGTTTTCAGAATAAAGCAAGCCATGGTGAAAGCCTTTTTTAAAATACAAAACTCTGACTTTTCTTTTTTTAATTATTTTTTAGACCAATGGAGGCATCTTTCTCCAGAAATCACAGAATGCAAAAGAAATAACAATGAATGTAATAAATGACAAGTAAGAGACACACCAGTAAAAGCTGATTTAACCACTCATTGTTAAAAGCAATAGATTATTAATGTATCTGTCCAGCAATAGAGTATTGGTGTAATAATTTAAACCTTTATGAAAAAAAACCCGTATATTCTGTTGATAATTTTGCATTAGAATTATTTTTAATTTGGAAGAGGTTGCTGTGAAAACTTTGAAAGATTTCATTGATTTTTTTTTTTTTAAGCTATCTGTCTTTGTAGTGGTCAAACCCATAAGACCAAGAAGAAGCATTCCTATAAGGAGGATAGCTTTACTGCAGCTGTGATAGTCTCAGGACATAAGCAAGAAATAGTTTATAGTTTCCAATTAACTTTTCTGTCAGAGATGGCCTAACAGATGCATATCTAATTTGGCTCAGGGAAGTTGTTTGAAGTATTTCAAGCATAAGCTTTGAAGAATTTCAAACTTAAAGAAAAGTTTTTAAATGTGGAAATATTTTCTGCTCTATCTACACCTGGCTTGACTGTTTAAACATATGACTTCGACTGGCAAATGTTGTCTTCAGCAAGGTCCGTTTGATATTTCTGGAACAGTGTGTTCAGAAAACTTTGTTTTGTAGGTAATTTCCAGATTTAATTCCAACTAGAGGTGAGTGACATCAAATCTGCTAGCAGTTTTCCACAGGGTCTACTACAAGGACAGGCAAGTTTATTCAGACATAGGCACTGTACTTCATCTGGCAATCTTAAAAAGTTGTAAGCCTTTCTGGCTTGGGAAGTGCCCAAGCAAGCCTCATTTGTGGGTGAGTAGCCACAGTTACAAGCCAGAGGTGTGCACTTGCCTCCAGCACTCTAGGTTTCAGAGCACCCTCTCTTTCTGTGAGAAGCCCCAGAGAGCTTTCAAGCATCCTTGCTCCTAACATTTCAGTGTGGGAAAGGCAAGAAGTTCTCAGATGAGAAGTTTAAACCTTGTCTTGCCTGCCTCTCTACAGCTGTGTGTCTGTCTGCATGCATGTTCTGGGAAAATGCATATAAAGGTAGGTATATGCATTTACATGTGTGTAAGACAGCAATTGTCTTGCTGGGCACCTTTTATCTCCTCAAAATGTAGGCTGACATCAACCAGGGATAATGAATGCTTCCTTTACGGGAAGCCAAACAAGCCTTTTGCTCCTGCTGTTGGTGGACTACCCATTTGTACATCCCTCAGTAGAAGTCTAGAGTTTCACTTTCCAATTCCTGCCTACCCCTCTCCTCAAAATAACGTCTGCATGGACATATAAAATGACGTTACAGGCTACATCCAGACCATCAGCTGTAAATTTCACAAGCTAACGTGACAGCATTAAAGGCTTTTCAGTTGTTTTAACTTACATTTCTTCCCAATCAACAAATCCTGATGAGGCTGATGATGAAGCATTTTTTTTTTCCTGCAGAATTGTTCATGTTACCATTGTAAATGTTGCTGGGTTGCTAATTAAATGCTATTTAAAGAATACTAAGATTTTTGCACCCTTTTTTGTTTTAAGCATGGTGGAAACCTGCATGACTTCAGCTTTTTTTAAGTATGTTCACAGTCAGATACATATCTTCATAATTTCATTCAGTGGAAACAGCAAACTTTAAAGTGCTTTTCAATAATTCATCATTCTGTAAATGTGGAAAACGTCACTTATGTTTAGGGATATAGTTTTGTCTTTTTATTGGAAAACATAGACATGCTTAAAAGTGCCCTGCTGTTGAGCCTCTCTGCATAGGTTTCCTATGCCACCTAGGTGACCAGGTGAAGTTCAAGGTCACATATAGATGGAATTTTAGACAATGTAACGAGTTTGCTCTGTCCACCAACATCTCTAAAGTTTAATATGCCACAAACTACAAGAAAGCCTGATTATTTGGTGGGAGTGCAAAATAGTAGGTCCAGTTCTGACATGTCTTGAAGTTCTTTGCACTGAATGGGACAGCAAAGATTACACTTCGTGGTGCAACATCAGTAGAAGCATTTTGTATTTTAAGCGTGAACTAATAGACTTCTGTATGTTCCAGAAGACCCTGATTATCTGGACTCCAATAGTCTTTCTAACCCTCCTCCGTTTCCATACACAGAATTTGAATACAGAATATCACAGTATTTGAGTCTATTTTCAGAAAACCTTCAGTTCTGTAGCTGCATGGTTAAAGATGACGAAGTGAGTCCTGGCTGGTGTGACCACAGGGGGAAGGGCTTGAAAATTCAGGTTGTTTTGCTAGTACTGAAGGCTTGATTCGTGATGTCATACCACTTGGTGACAACAGCAGTAGTCTCTTCCACTCCTCTGTGTGTATCACACCTGCACTGCATTTTGCTAACAGCTGAAATCCTAACGCTTGTCAGGGCAAGAGATATCACTTGTGCACACACGCGTGTGGTGCCTAGCAAACAGGACTCCTGCAGAGAGCTCCGGTAGCAATGTCATGCAGATGTTATTAACAACGTACTGTGATAAATCATAAAGGACTGATGTAAGATCTAGGGATGGACTCAGATCAGATTTCTGGACTCAAACACTCTTGAAGCTCAAGGGTTTTGAAAATCCAAGCTCAGCTATACATAGGATGTCTCTTACACCTGCAAAGTCCCAGGCTGATATAGAAACATCTCTTAAACTGCTGGTGTTTCTGTAAGGTGCAGGTGACAAAGTTGAAACCTGCAAAGATCTCAGCAAGCAGTGATTGTAAAGTCAGGGTGTGGATTTCTGTACTCTGGTAGTTTAAATTAAGCACTTACTTATTGTTCCTTCTTTGCAGTTTCTTATGTGTTAATCCAGCCATACTCCACCAGTATGTGAGGGGGGCTGAGCACTTTCTTAGCACTCAGCATCATTTGTTTTCCTTATTCCTTGTTCCTGTCGGAGGGCAAACACTATTGCTGTCACTTAGAAAAACAGGATTTTGCCTGCTGTGCTTGAGAAATCTTCAGCACCAGACTGATTGTATAGGTTACAGGAACTCCTGTTGTAAGGCTGAGATTCAGCCTACTGATCTATAGCTGCAAAGGTTCATTGCTTTACCGCACCAGCATAAAATGGAAATGTAGTAACATTCCCATCCGTGAAGACTTGCCAAAACAGTTTAGTGTTTCAAAAGCTGTGTGCTGAAGGAAGACAAGATCTCACTACAAGCCGTGGGAGCTGGGAGAGTTTATGAAGCAGAAAGTATGGGCTAAGGGAGAAATAAGACCAGTGATAGTTTACTGGCCTTGCAGTTCTTTTAAGAGGCACTAATGGTAGTGGACTGCTACAGTGGAAGTAGGCCCAGGCTCATTTAAGGCAGTAGCATGAAATTGGTTGCAATAAAATTATGCATTAAATGTGCATTATGTTTAATAAGACTGTATTGCACTCCCAATGTTTACTCTGTGCCTATTGAGGCTGATCCAATTTTCTAAAGTTCTCCAATTGGGTCGCTATAAGGTTTTCAGCCAGAAGGTCAAATTTCACTTGCTGTTAGTACATGTCTCCATTACTTTGCTAAGGCATTTACACTCCATATTCATTACCTCTTCTTTTTTATCTGTCTCCTGTAAGTTCACTGCTCCAAAATGCTCCCTGTAGGTGGCATGTTTGACACAAATGAGATCAGTCTTTAATAGATGTCAACTCAAGAACACATACACGTGCAAACACACACTCATACAAACATGCAAAGAGAAAGAGGGGGAAGGTTATTTCCAGACCAACTTCAGAGGTAATTTTATGTTACTTCACTCAAGGTGCACAAGTGACCTCTGTGAAATCATGGGTTTCAGATATGAAACTGGGAACATAAGTAGAGAGGCTGGAATATATGTTTAGAACAGTATGTGATCATGACTATACCAAACTGGGAGCTGGATTGTTTTAATCAGAGGCAATGATAGTTTTAGTGTTCCAAAAACACATTATTTCCCAACATCTCAGCAAACTCTGTCAGCACTGAGCTCAGTATTGCTAACGCAGGCGAGGAACCAGCAGGCATACTTTCTTAGGGCTTTGTGTTTCTTCACAAATGCATTAGTAGGAGAATACAAGCCTTCGTGTATTCTGTTCTCTTCTGTTAGGAGATCATGTTGAGAGAATTCAGCATGTCTAAAAAGTTTCAGCAAATAACATAGCATTCATCCCTCCAAAGCAGACTGTCCCTATTAGCAAAGCTGGCTGGGCTGCCCAGAAGGAGCGATTGTCTGGGACACTCAGTACTCTGCCTTGGCAGTGAGGTCTATGCCTAGCCTTCAGCTTGATTAGTTAAGGAAAATGTAGTGAAGGCCCTAAAAAGTCTTGCCAACACCTCAGATAATGAAGTGTTTGAATTAGCTAGCTGCAAGGTATGTCCACCCTGCTGTCACTGGCTGATGTAGATGTACCCATATTCACTTTAAAGGTATCTGCTGGCAGACTGCTAGCTCTACACTCTCAAAACCTGCTGAGTTCCTGCTAGGGAGCCTGCAGGGCATGCTGGAGCATGGCAGTCATCCTAAACACCAGGCCTGAGCCAACATAGAATCACAAAATCATGACATAGGCTGCTGACCTCTCCACACCAGATGGAGATCTCTTTTCACCGGCATCTTCAGAGGGGTGCCCTGCAAAAGGGAGGTGCTGCATCACCTCAAAGCACGTGCTAGGGCAGAAGACAAAGCATCTCTGACTCATTGCATATCCAGCTTTCTCCACCACTTTTGTCCCTGCAGGTACAGTCTGTGAGATAAATTGTGCTACCTCTGTATGTAGATAGCAACGTTTTGGTGTCACTCTTCTGCATTTCATGCAATTATTATGTGGGAGTAGTAGTCTACATGTTCAGGGTACCACTTAAAACAGAGGGGAACAGTGATGATAATTTTAGAGCTTAAAATGTGTTATTTTCATAATATATTGAGCATATGACCTATTTCAGAAAGGCGCTTTGGGTGTTGTAAGCAGGATACCAAAACCTGTATTCCCCTAAAGTCATTACTTTCAAAAATCCTCAGAGAAATTTTGCTACCAGCCTCTAAAAGGGAATAACATATTTCCGAAACACCATCTTTCATTAGAGATGTGTCGTGATCCTGATAGCACTTTAACAAGGGTTTGCACATCCAGCTATGGGTACCCACCCTCCTGGAGTGCCTTTGTTTGGGGCCCTGACCCCCTGCTGGCAGGTGTGGAGAACCAGGAGGCTGAGCAGGAGATGCACTTGCTCCTGAGCTGCTGCAGCCTCTGCAATGCACCTTTGGTCCATGGGTTCATGGAGACAAGTGGGTATCCATCCCCTTCAGACAGCCCAGAATATCCTTTGGCAAAGGACTGAGACAAACAGCTGAGGCAGCGACTGCCTTAGCTAACCCAGCTAAATCCATCTGCAGCCATGAGTCAGAGCCCTAAATCTATGTACTTCTAGTCCCCACCTGCTTTGCACTTGTCCTTTCATTTTTACTCCAACACTGAGCTGAGGTCTGTTTTCTTCTGGGTGTCTGTCAGGCTCTTGTGCAGTACTTGTCCTATCTAGTTTGGGATGTCATGCTGCTGCAGAAGTTAGTGCTGCTATTGATTGGCCCCATGCATATCCCAAAGGTCTCACATGGAGGGACAGCACCAAAGAGCCCTGAGGAAGGAAAGGGACAGCTGTCCCTTTGGTTGCATTTAGGGTCCTGATTGAGATCCGTTGTATTAAGTTTGCACCTCTCAAGAACCTTCCCGCTACCAGGCTATCAGCCTGAGCAAAGAGACTAGGCTTCTTCAGTGAGCACTGTGCTTTGGACATGCTTAGTCCCCACTAAGAAATATGTATTCACATACGTGTGTAATTATTTTGCTTGTTTTTTTCTTTGGGATGCAGTTTTCTACTTCGTAACAGCTGTTTGTATTTTCTACTGCTAACTCGAGTCTAAGGGGTTAAGGAAGGACTAAACTTCATTGGCGTCTGCTAGTCAAAGACTTACAGAAAAGGGTACAGTTTTGGTGTCTGCTAGTCAAAGACTTACAAAAAAGGGTACAGTTTTGGTTTGGGTGAATTAGATTAAACTGCTGAGACTGGCAAAAGCAAACAGCCTCAGCTATCTGGTTTCCATGCATAGGAAAGAAGGCTCTAATCCTTTTCCCATTGAAATCAGGAGATGGGATCTCACTGAACTCAGTCTGCATTTCAGCAGGCTTCAAGTGAATACTTCTCATTCTGCTGTTTGGTTGTTTTTGGTGGGTTTTTTTGTTGTTGTTTTTTTTTTTTATTTTTTATTATTATTATTATCATTGCAATCTTTGAGTTCTCTTTTTTTGTTTTATCTTTTTCTGATTTGCTTTGGCATCTTTGTGTTCCACCAGAAGAGCGGGCTACGGAACGTATTTGTATGATGATAGATGGACTGTGCTATTATATTCCATGATTTACATGTAATTGTATAATTTACATGTAATTGGTAGAAGGCCAGTGTAGTCATGAAAGCACAGCTGATATATACTTTCAATTAAAACTCCCTTATCAAATGACAATTGCTCACACAAAAAAAAAAAAAGAAAAAAAAGAAAAAAAAATAAGTAAAAGGAGCTGGGCTGCTTTATACCAAATACAGATTTGTAATTTGTGGGGGTTTTGTGGTTTGCTTGTTTTTTTCATTTTTTGTTTGTTTTCATTTTGTTTTGTTTTAATAATGTATATATAATCTACCACATGAAGGAGCAGTCACGCTAGTCAGCCTTAAATTTTGTCATGGTCTTGTGCAGGTGAAACTGAATCTTAACTCCACAGCAACCCATGGAAAAAAAAATGTTGTGACTTGCATGAAGCCAGATTTACTGTAGAAACCCACAGTGTCCTTCAGTGAAACCATCAAAGCAGAGGAAAGAAGACTCTCAGGCATATAGCCTTCAGTTCAAAGGACAATAAAGCCCTGTTTCAGCACAGCACAAGAACAATCATTTCAACCTGAGTAGATGTAAGGCTGTAATTCAGGAAGGTGCTTACACACATGCCTGCCTGTAAACAAATGCTTAATCCCATTGGAATCAACTGGGCCCCAGCTCAGCTTGAGCCTTCTTTGCTGTGCTGAACTTAAACATACGCAGTGAACGGAAAATTGCTCACAACACCCTCATCTTTAACAAGCACGATGGAAAAAGTTTGCAGTGAAAGCAGCAGGACTTCAGCTAATGTGATTAAGCGCCTTTCTGAATCCAGCCTTCTGCAAACCCAGGCCCATGGATGCTATTCAAAGCCTGCTGTGGGCAGTGGGTGCTGGATCAAACCCTGAATGCAACTGGATTTTCGTGCACTTCTGCAACTTCAAAAAAAGGCTGAAAAGATTTGAGAAGGAATGAAAGGGTAATCATGGCTGTGTTTTATTGCTTCACCACCCCTCAGAAAAACAGCTGGTGAATGAAACAAGTGAGGTTATGAGAAAGTAGCTGGTTCCAAACTGATTGTTTTATTTCACTCCTCCAAACAACCTGCAGGCTGCTAGTTTTAGTTTCTACTCTCCCCAGAACTATCTGAGATCAGCAGGCTGTGATCACATGAAGAGCAGAGATCACTCAGGAATAAGCTGTTCTCTCATTCCTTCCACCCTGGCTCTTCTGTGTGTTCCCTGTTCAAATTCAAGGTTCCTTCCCTTTCTGTTTCAAGGTGTTTGTCTGATTAAAACTAAATAGGAGCTGGATGACTAGATGTTGTCTGTGGCTCATGCCCATGTTTCCTATAAACTGCTGGCAAGAATGTGAAGAGTTCTCCAAATTGACAGTGCACACAATGTCCAGATCTAATTTGAACTGCATGGTGCAGCTTCAGCTTTCAATCACACAGCACTTCCTCTAAAACAGTGTCTGCAGCTACATTTCCAAATTGGGACATTTTTGAAATTGCTCATCACGCAGCTCCCTCAATAGACCAACATATGTTTCAGCAGAATCAACAGGCTGACAAAACCCAGGCCACTGAGAATTTTATGTATCGGAGAGCGCGTGTTGTACATGAATCAAAGTGTGTGTCATGGTTCAGGACTTGGTATGTGTACATCCAGAAACATTTTCCAGTACGGTTATTAATTTTTGGGATGCTGTAAACAAGTCACTCTTCCTCACACATCTTGTTTCAGCTCCATGAAGCAACAGAGAGCTCATGCCAAATGACATAGTCAACTCAGAAAGGCTCACCCACCTGCTTCACTCCAAGCGCTGTGAATGATCTTATTGTGCTTGGTGGGACCTGCTTGTTAAAATTAAGGACACTGTCTGTTTTTGTGAAGCTGACATGTAAAATGCTTGGAAAAGCAGGGGTGGGTGTGGGGTGGGAGGGTAAAGAAGACCAGTCTTCTGCATGGCACAAAGGAAAGGAGTTCCAAAGAACTGGGGGTATGTTCCAATTTCCAGCTGAGGTTTGACCCTGTGGCCTTTCTCTGTGTCCCAGCAATGAGGACATTACTTGTGACTGACTTCCATGGGGTGTCGTAACAGTAAAGTCATTAATGTCTTGGAAGTGGTCAGAGACAACAGTGGCGAGCACTATAAAAAGTCTATAAATAATAAATAGTTTCTTCTGCTAAAATACATTGTCCTTTATCTTTTATCACATCAGAAATGCACAATTTAACTAATACACAAAAGCACTTAGGTAGAAATCAGTTTCAGCACAGGTTTGGAGAAAAGGAGGTTGTAATCAGGGAGCTGGTGAAAAGATCTGTGGACCAAACGGTTTTACTTAGGTGGAAACCCATAGTTTTTGCAGAAAAAAAATGGCTTTTACTTAGCAAGTTGGTTTTCTTTAGGAAATTTTTTTTTGTCTTGAGTTGGAAGTGAGATTTTGGGGGATTGGGGATTTTGTTAACAGTGTCAACAATGTCTCCCCCTGTCAACAATAAGTGCCAGAGTAAGTGGCAAGTAGTAGGGATGGTAAATTTGCATTTTGCTTTCTTCTTGTGGAACTGCCATAGAAGACTTATTGGTTCTCATCACAGAAACAGTTCTGGGCCATAAAAGACCATATCTTGGAGAACTACTCTGCTGTAGACTTTCTATGTGAGAACTGTCGCTAAATGCCTTCACTTTCCATGCACTTAAAAAAAAAGTATATATAAAAGGGGGTATATTGGGAGAGTAAGTTAGCAGCATGGATTGTGCTTTGATGGGTGTACTAATACCTGCAAAGGTGGGCACTGACTTCAACTTAGAGATAACTTTTACTCTCTTGGAGAACAAGTAATACGTGAACTGAGTTTGCTGCTGCTGAAAGTTCAAGTTTGCTAGACTTAGAGGCTTGAGTCCAGGTTTTTTATTGGAATTTGTGTTGTTATAAATTAATTTTCTAACTGTTGATGGATGGTCCTTTTGTCATTTTAGTATACAATGTAGCCAAGCTGTGCATTACAGATCTCAGAAGGTGGAAACTGGGAATCTCAAGTCCTCGTTTGGATTCTGTGGTGTCTTAACAAACTCCAACTACATTAGGAAATTATTCCTTCCATTAGGGCTTCAGAACATCATGTGTGCACTCGTGTCCATGCACATGTAGAGGCAATTTATGAGAACAAAATGCTTCACTGAGACTTGACAACTGTATTTTTCCAGCTATGCTGTTGTCATGAAATGCTACTTTGGAAACATTAGTTCTCTCTTAATGACTCAGTTTCCCTATCTGAAAACTACAATACTTATGTATTTCTTCCACTGTAAAGAATTTAAAGTGATGGCATGTTAAAGCTACTTTAAAATAGCTATTATGTGCATAACACATCAACAGAAAATTAATGACGCATCCCAAGATACTGTTTAATCTAGTGGCGTGTATGCACCAATATGCCAAGTTTGATATCCCTCAGACATTTGCTCATCTGACTTTTGTTTCCAGAAATTGTCCTTCTGTCTCATTCACCTCTGCCATGTAAAGGTGGAGACAGAAAATTCCAGGAGTAGGGAACATCAGATGGATGAGCTCATCTTCCTTAGATATTTATCCATTATTCTTATTTGTTCCACCACCTTTTTGTTTGGAAAATTTCTGGGTGCTCATGTTTTTATTACTGGCATGCTATTTCAGGTCAGTTGTAGAAATGTAGGGCAGGTTTTGCTATTGGCATGGTAAAGATGGGTGGGAAGAAATGCTTTATAATGCTAGAAAACAAAAGATGTGTGAAGGCAAACACTTGCTGTTTTCCATTTTCAGACTAGAGGAACATGATAGTATCCTGAACTGTGCAGTGTCTTTGAGTCCTAGAGCTTTGGTCTGCGGAACCTATCTGAGATTTGGCTTCCAAAGTGTTCCAGTTGGCACAATATTGTAGCCATGCACAGGGGAGTTTATACCCAGCACACAGTCCTCCACATAATGGATATAAATATGATTCTTGGAATTTACCAAACAATAGGCAAGAACAGTATTCCCAACAGGCTGGAGGGGAGCAGTTAAGTATGAAGGAAACACCTGCAGAAGTGGGTATCCATTGTTTCCTTTTGATGTTTATCACTGTGCCTAAATCTGGAAAGAATAGGCTTCTGGCCTTCAAAAACTATTTCCTTCCTAGCCTTTATTGCTTGGAGGATTCTGTCCTTCTCAAGGATTCCTGTTTTGGAGACAGTGAAAATTATCTCTGTGCCTGGGTGAAATTTCATCTCTGGCTCCTCTCAAGAGTAAGCAGGTAACTTTTACGGATCAGGTGATTTAAAATGAAGGGCTTTCTGTGAGTGACACTCGTGAGGTTCCTCTCGTGATGGCACATGCTGTTATGTCAGGATAACATCGTAGTATCAGCACTAGGAGGAAGGTGCCAAGATGAATGAAGACTGGGACCTGGCTGAGACTGCTACATGAAGGTTTCCAGACTAGGGGTCTGACAGGCACAGTCCTGTCCTCTGGCATTTCTTCAGAGATGCGACAGATGAAAACCACAAGGAAACAAAGGGACAGCCCAATTGTCATGCATTTTTGATCAGTAGAAGGGCCTGACCCCTGCATGGTGTGAGGTCATGAGCAGGCCCTCCCTTTGCCTTGTCACCTTTGGAGACAGAAGGCATGTCTGTAAAGCCAGCTACTTCTGGAAGTTCCTATATGCTCACGCAGCTTTAGGAATCCAGCTCTGACAGCTATTCCTTCTGGCCAGTCCCATTGCTGCTCTGACTGCTTGAGATTTGTCTTCTCTTTATAGCACCTTTTATTATTCTTTTGACAGGCCTTGAATAGTGACGATGAGGAGGCAGGGGCAGAAATCCAGTGCTCCCAGTGGTACTGTTTAATTGTACGGTTGTTTTTCTCAAGCTGCCAGCTGGTCCTGACACTCTGCTTGTTTTCTCCCCCCTCAGGAGGCATTCTTTTGGTGGAAGTTACCTCGCTGACATTTAACTGGAGCAGCAAGTGCTGCTGAGCTGCCTTGTCCTCCACTTCAAGAGGAGCCATGTGCCCAGCTTTCCCTTTGACCATGCTCCATCACTTCTCACCCAGTGTCTCTGCATTCTCAGCAAACCAGTTGGTTTTAGCTTCCCTCTCCTTCCCTTACCCTCCAAAATCCTTTTTCTTTCTTCTCCTCTGCCAATCTTCTCTCAGGCTTAAAAATCTCTAGAATAAAAGGTTTGATTCTCTTCTTCTTTGTGCTGACAGAAAGAGGAACAAGGCAACAAAAGGCTGTAAATTGGAGAAAATACCTCCGCAAGGCTCTGCACATGGCTGTAGTTCTCTCCTTTCTGTACTTTCAGCACCCTGTATGGCTCATTCAGGCTGCCCCAAACCACAGAAGATGAAAAACATATGCATAGTGCATGGCTTGCAGACCTCAGCTTACTCTGCCTACACTGTAAATTAGCAGAGCATGAGCCCACCCTATTACACTCATCACATGGTCACTTTTGCCTGCCACTGTTATTCCCACAAGGCTTATTAGTTTGGGCATGGTGCTCTGTTCATGCTGTCCCAATGGCTCACAGCCTTCACAAAGTATGGGCAATGCGAAGTATTCTTTGTGGATACACCCAAAGTGTTTTCTTTATTCAGACAAGGAACACAAGGGCACATAAGTTTGGTATCCAGCTCCCACTGACTACCATAGCACGTACTTTCCCCTGTGCTTTCAAACTTCCTCCCATGCTGTTGTTAACTTGATGAAAAACTCTAAGTTTTTGAGATGACCAAGTCCCACCCACAGACCAAGAATGACCGCATGACAAGAGGGGACCTGGACAGGATGCAGGGAGGGGTCCCAACAGCCAGTGTATGTTGAGAAAGTGATGAATGCCACGTAACTGCCATTGCTTTTCCATCTAGCCTTCTCTGCTGGTCCTCCATCTTGCCTCTGGGTAGTTGCTTCTGGAAATCAGAGGTGTGTTTATTGATAAATTCAAACCAAAAGAATTAGCTCTAAGTCTCTTTCAAGATCATTACTGTCACAATGCATATGTACAGTATTCATGTACTATAGTGAATTAGACATATATTGTTATGCATATAATGCAACATATATATTTGACATATTTCATGTTATGTATTAAAATATATTTTATATGTGATATCATTTTTAATGCATGTTTTGACCCCAGTTGCCCCAATGTAAATGCATTGGGATGGTAGCAGCTTTACTGGCGCCACCTTTGATTAACATAGTTGAACAGCCATCAGAAAGCACCAGCCACAGCAGGCCAAAATGTGCTTCACAGCCCCAGGTTTATTTACAGTATCAGAATAAACAATCAGTATGAGATGGCATGAGACTGCCATCTCATTCAGACTGTTAAAGTCATCTGAACACTAAATCCATCTTCCTGCTGCTGTAGCAAATGTCTGAGAAGTCTTTGAGGCTCCCTGTCTTCAACAAGACATCAAGAATGCATTCATGCAGTCACATTTCAGTTTACAATGCACAGCAAGGCAAACAGGAAAACATATTAAACTGTCACACCTGGAAGAACAGGTTGGTCAACAACATGCTTCTGTATTTTTGGATCAACTCTAAATTATATGCAATCAGCATATATCCCAGCATTTGTCATCTCTACAATAAATGACTGCAGGAGTAAATACCAGCATGCAACTGTGGCATCTGTAAATGTTTACACAGTCAGCAGAGTAGGGATCCTTAATAATTTCAACCTCTGGCCTTTTTGAGTACATAGTTACAATTGCCTTATGAGATATGCCATGGCTTGCCAATGTATCCCTTTGCTGTTACTTAGATCACAGTACCATTAGAAGACCCCAATCACAGTCGATTCCCACTGAGTTCAGCCTTGGATTTACTGTAACATACGACCCAGCATGAAGACATTCAGTAAGGACCTATCTGGGAAAGCTGCTGAGATGCTTCTTGCCGCAGACTCTCTATTTAACATTGGCCACAGAGCCTTGATTTCCTCCAGAACACAGAGGTGACAGGTTTTGATTTCTAAACATTTCGCTTGGACTTGATCTTGTGTAAGTTTCACTATACTGGAGCAGATGCCTTTCTTTCTGTCTGTCTCCCTGGCTCTTCTGAGAGGACTTTAAAATTACTTATCATTGCAGCCATGTCCATGCTTCGCAGCCACGTGGATCAAGAGTACTTCCTGAGGAGGACAGCACTGCTGGGATTAAACCAGTGTAAAGTATGCAGTCACAGTTTTAATGTGGCCTCTTACATTATAGCACTAAATTAAAACCCTTGGGATGCAACAATCTCAAAGGGAAGATGACACAGTTCAGCATTTATTTTGGAAGCTATTTATGTGGTCTTTCCTCAGCTAGATCTAGAGAACCTGATTCAGTTTTCACTATACTTTGCTCTCCAGAAAATTCACTGTATCTAGAGAAGGAAATCCTTTTGGCCACACAGCTTTTGATTTGAGGTCAACATTTTACTCAAGGATACTACTTGAGAACAGAGTAAGGAACATGGAAATTACATTAATCTATCTTGATATACAGAGAGTGTACAGTGATCAGGATTATGAGCTGCTTGATGCAATGTGTAAAATAACTCAACACTTCTCATTTAGACTATTTCAATCTGAAAATTACTACCTAAACTGACTCATTCTCTTTTGCCACTCTTCCACATACACCTCATCTCCTTTACAGTATTTCAGCAGATGAAGTCTCTCTCTTTCATTCCTACCATTATTTCAGGATACTTCCAAAATAGACATAGACATGTTGACAGCGAACGTGTTTTGTTGGCTCAGCCTGCATCCTTTGAAGAAGTAGTGTAATGACACTAACAGAAAAACTCTTCCTGTTGCTGTCTATGCTCGGAAGTGACAACAGCATAGGGTCTTTAGCATGGACAAATTCTTATTGCTGCAAATCCCAGTGGTCAGAATTGGGTTAGTACCCAAAACAACCAGCCAGAGAAAGTCATGCAGTGCCAGGTGAGCACCATTTCACATGTAAAATCCATCAGAAAACTTGTACCTTTTTTCTACTGATTGGTTAAGTTTCTGTTTGTTCATGATCATGCTAACATTGGTTTGTGACTCTGCCTGCCAAAGGTTTGAAGGTTCTAGAAGGGCCAACCTACTTTTATCCTTCACATTTTTGCATATTACAGCAGTACCTTGTGAAAGAGTGTAGATTTAGATTAGATATTAGGAAGAAGTTCTTTACTATGAGAGTGGTGAGACATTGGAATGGGGTGCCCAGAGCATGGATACCCCGTCCTCAACATTCTATGAGGACAGGCTGGATGGGTCTTTGATCAATCTGGCCTAGTAAATGGTGTCCCGGCCCACAGCAGAGGGGTCAGAACTGGACGAGCTTTAAAGTCCCTTCAACCCTAACTATTCTGTGATTTTGTGATTTGTGTACATTTTTGAGCAATTCCATCTTCATTTTTCTATGTTCAGTGACCATTGTACCTCACTCCTGCCTTACCCATTCTGTTAGAACAAAATTAGACTTTTCTTTCACTTATTTTTTGTGACCAAGGACACAATGATGATTTTTTTCACAATAGATATTAATGAATGTGTGAAAATTCTTCAGTAGTCTAGATGAATACATCAATTAAGTAGTTTAAGGAAGCCTTAGATGGCCACATAATGATTACAATGAAACAGCATGTCTTGCAAATCGTCTGAGTGTTGCAGCTAGGATTCTTGAGAGATACAAGCCATTACTCCTCTGCTGGCTTCTTGCGTAGTTCCCCGGATTTATCCGGTTTTATGCTCATACACACAAGCTGTGATAATGTTTTTAAAAAATAAATTAAAGGAATTAAAATTCAAAATGCTGAAAATGCTGGAAATAAATAGAAAAAAATTATGAATGTTCTGGCTCAACTTACAGCAAGCACTTAGGTTTTCCTTCTGCCACTGAAGCAGCACACAGTTTAGAAATATGTGTATGAATCTTGCATGTCTCTGTCTCCCACTTTACAACAAAATGATATTTGCTCTATTCCAGATCTCACAGAGCCCAGCAATATTGTGTAGGATATGCAAGCTAAGGGAAATCTGTAAGGGCTGAAAGCTACATAGGAAAGGGGACAACAGTTATTGAACCTCTCTTGAACTGTAAAGCACAATGCAGACATATACCACACTGTGGTAAAGCAGTTCAACTTTTTTCAACCGTATGACTGTATTTATGGGGTGCTTTATCTTTGGCTTTATCAAAACATGTTGGGGATTGTTGACTAGTTCTAGCCAGAAGAACTACACTTCTGGAGCAGGTTCAGGTCCTGCAGAGCTGGCCATAAGTACAGCCTGGGGCAGGGGGTCTTGTCCCTCCTATGCACTGAGGAATCTGTGTCAACCCCAGGAACAGTGGGATTAAGCTCATCAAGTAGTTCAAACAATGATGTTGGCAGCACTTGGGCTGGGCCAGGTTCATTGCTGCTTTTTGGAAAGCTTCAGTGCTGTGCTGAAACACCGTGTACTTTCGGGTTGTGTTTAGAGGTACATAGGGGCTAACACAGAGGTGTGCTTCATTTCCTCAGCATTTCTGAGCACTCTTTAAGATTGTGGTAAGTGGTTTGCTGCTGGATGACAAAAGAGACAGAGTCATTACATGTACCTCAAAAAGCTGACTGGAAGTTTCCAGAACAGGGTTTGCTCGGTAGAACCATCATACCTGCTGCTTGAACATGCCTAGAGGCAACCAGCCACAAATATTTTGGGATTTCTTAAACTGTTAGAATTCAACAGTGAAACCACATTTCTGTGTTTTAGTCACTTGTCATGATTGCTTTTGTAGGCTATGACAAAATAGAAACATATATTAATGGAAACAAGGTACTTTAACTTTTTTTAAGTATAGATTTTTTTGTTTTCCTCAGGCAGCAGTTTCTACCTGATTACAATATTCACTAGTTTGTCAGTGTTTCATTTAATAAAAAAACTGTTTTCAAAGGTTGTTTAAATGAGCTTTATAAACTTTACTGCTCAATGAAGCTTAGTTTACAAGGTATGTGACTGGGAGTCATTTTTAAAATCCCAATTAAAATATATATATAGTTTGGTATTTTTTAATTATCTAAATGTAAAACAAAATTGAGAGTTTATAAGTTTCAGATGGATTCTTGAGGCTTTATAACTTTGATCTAAAGATGAATTTGCCCTCCTACCATTTTTTTTAAACAAACAAAAAAAAAAAAAAAACCAACCAAAACCAAGGAAAGTGTTGTGATTTTAGAATTGATTACAGAAGGTATGCAGTAAATTTTGTCCACACTTTTTATAAGAGTATTTTCTGGCATGGATCCTAGGCATGGCACCACATCAAAATCTATAATCAGTCCACAGGTGCTGATCCATGCCCCTATTCATACTGCAATCAGAATACTTGTGGTAGTCTATGGCTTCTGGGGCTGGGCTCTGCTTTAATGCCCAATGGTGCAAATCCACAGGAAGATTAAGTAAACCTACAGACAATCTTTTCTGCCAAGAAACAACAACCTACAAAGTCACTGTCCTTGCTCTCCCTCAGACACTGTCTGGTATAGTGGGATATGAGGAGCCCCTTGTTCTGCATCTCTTCACTGAAAAAGAAAGCAATCTTTGAAAGTAGGGCAGCAGGGCTTCTTCACCTTCCACTGAATACCAGAGGTGAGGCTGGTAGATGTGGTGGATCCAGGGATGAGCATCAGATCCATGCAGGGCAGCGACAACTTTGGAATCAACCCAAAGCAGTGTGAGTGAGAGAGGGGGAAAATTAAGAGCTGTCTACTGGACCAAGCACAGGCTTCCCCAGCAGACAAGCAATGAGCATCAGGAGGAAACGCAGCTTATTCAAGAGTTTTTAATAGCCAGTTCCCAAACTGGCTGTAATTTTAGCAGCCAGTCTAACTAGACTGGACTGAGCTCATTCCAACATAGCCCTGCTCAAAGTGAGCTGAAGAAATACTTTTGCTTGCTGCTCAAGACCAGATGAGAAGCACATTTTTCAAAGAAGCCTTTACGGTAACACAAATAAGACCAAATACTACAGTTACCATCACAAGTTCAGTAGGCATTCTTCTGCTTGTAGCATGCATTTTACAGCTTCCTAATCTCCTGTATCTGAGATACATCATGCATGCAGCAGCGTTAAGTTTCATTCTGATAGCATGCCTTTCAGGAGGGAATTTTTGAGAAATCAATAAATCCTCAGTCAAGATAGGGCTATGAAATACAAACACTATCCCATTTTTCAAGGGGCATAGTTTTACACTGTAATCCTTTTTTGCCTGAAGAGCAGATCCTTTTCCCCAAGTCCTTCTTTGAGGAGCAATCAGAATCTTACAAACATTGTTCAGCGTTTTGGCTCCAAATGAAGTGTCTGAAGGCCTAGACTGCCTTCTCCTTACTCAACTTCCTTCTCATGAATTGGTATGTCTATTTAAGGCAAGGGAATCCAGAACTGAGCAGATTCTTAGCATTTTGGTCTTTGCTGTAGGCCCACAGCAAAGGTAAGAGGAGAGGGCATTCAATAGCGGTGTTTTTCTGTAGCTGGAGCTGATACAAGAATGCTGGAAGACCCTGCTCCAGCTTTTCTTGCAATATGGAAAAGGGCATAAAACTCTCAGCCAGGTCATCTTCTGGTGGTCCCCAGCTTTGTGACTAATCTCATGATCTCAGAAGTTTTCAGTCCTCTAGCATGTGCCTTGGCTTGTAGGCAGATCTAAACCTGGGGCCATAGCTTACATCTAAATCACCATCCCAAATCTCTTTGGCCTATGTCTAAAATAAACACTTCCAGCTGCACGTTTAAATAATGTCAGGGTCTCAGTACAAACTGATAAGAGCCAGAGAATTCAGCCTAAAGGTGAATGACCTCGTTCTCTGTAATGTGTTATCCTCCTCCTCCTCTTTTTCTCACAACAGCCAAGTGTTAGCACATTACATCATCAAGCCTTTGATTGTCTAACACTCCTTTTTACGTGTTGCCTCTAAGCTCTTGCAGTAAGTAAACCTACTGCTGACAGATGGTGGAGAAAAGTGGGCTGAGCTGGACTGTTTCCAGAAACTATGTCTAGCTACATGATATGTAAAACACAAACTCTCATTTAAAATCTAGTCCATTTTTGGTTTTGTTGATCTTTTAGAGCTATTTTTATTTTGGGGCGGATTATTTTCTGTTGGGGATCACTGTTTGTTTGTTTGGGCCAATGACAGCAGTGTACTTTCTGGCTTATATGCCCTGCTTTTGGCAGTTTCTGAACTACCAGACAGGAAATTCTCCAAAGTATTGCAGCTGAGAATTGGCCCATTTTCCTGGAACAGAGAAAAAATGGAATAGTTTTGTCAGGTTCTTCCCTTCATATGGAGAAACCCACAGTAATGCATATAAGTCTTCGATCCAGGAATCCTCAGTAAGGGCTGCTGATTGATGAAATCTCTGTCAGCAGATGATTTGACCATTGTAAAAGCAGCCTCCAGAGTTCTAGCTTATTATGTTTGATCTTTTTTCCTAAATATTTCTCCCTGAACAGTGTAATACATCAAGCAGTTTCCTGTGAAACCTCTGAAAAGGCAGCATTACTTCAACAGAATGATGTGACTTCCCATCAAACATAGAAAAATATTTAAAGGGATTACTTTGCATTCATTTACTTATTTGTTCAGAAGTATTTTTTTTTTCTTTCTGAAGTTAAAATTAATGCATGCATCATGAAATGTCACATCTCATTTTCTTGGAAGACCTAAGGCTAGGAAGATATGCAAGCATAGTAAATGTTATGTTGTCTACACTTTCATATTTTTGAAAGATCATCTGAAGCCTCAAGATGAACATATAAAATAACAAAAAAAAAAAATTAATACATTACTAGTACAATACACTGTAGGAGGTAAACTTGCATGATCCCTTAACATCCTTCTAGCAGCTTTATTTTGTACCTGGGACAAGATGTGAAAGGGACAATCCCGCTTTTACTTGTTCATGGGTATCTAACCAGGCAGTTGGATTGCCTCAATGTGAATGAAGACCATAGATGAATGCATACACTGGAAACCAACTCAAGGAGCAGATCAGTTCCTAAACAAAAGTCTAATGGGCAAGGCATCAATTAGCTGAGTCATCACTGCACTACATAAAAGATAAAACTTATGTAAAAATGTGCATTTAACATAGGATGGTGTGCTGCTGTATATTTAATGATATCAGGCCATAATGTGTGATGCCATGACTGGTAATAATCAGACTTAACAGATAAAGCCAATTTTATGCTTCCTTCTAGAACAGCTGCTTCTGGAGCAAGAGAAATTTAGTGTGCTGAAGGAACCAGTTAGACATGATTGAAGAATGAAGCTTGGGCAAAATATTCACAAACTTCTGTCCATTTAGGGAACAACTCCACCGGCTGCGTAGATAGATAGATGGGTGGTGGAAAACAGGGATGAGGGGAGTATGCTGGGGTACTGCTGGTAGGTGGACAAGGCAGGTAGCAGCAGCACCAATCAGGGACAAGGCTCTGGCTCTGAACTAGGTTGTCTGTCTCTGAGCAAGTGCACTGTTTCCTGTCTAAAAGAATACAAATCATAGTTAAGTGCCTTCGCTATCGATACCCAAGGACTGTAGAGTCTTTGGGTCAGGGCAGTGAACACAACACTGGAGTCTTGGTGCTTGACTAGTCTGCTAGTAATACGGATATTGCTTTTAGTGCAATCATCTTTGTATATAACTGGCTATGGAAGTAGAAATGTAAGTACAGTTGGCAAATGTAAAGGCCTTTAGTGTCGATAATGGACAGCTACATTCAGAGGGAAGCTCAGCACCTGTAGATGGCAAGCCTGACCTCTAACTGTTCCCTGGCAACAAAAAAAATTGCTAGTATGGTATTACATTTATTCAGTACCTACTTTAATAGATGATAAAGGCCTATGAGAGACTGGGACCCCACTGTGTGATGTATTTAACACGAAGAACATGATTCTAGGAACTTCCGTGCACTATGTGTGTGCCGTAGATAAGTCCTAATAACAAGTTATGAAATGCTTAAATCATGTAAAAATGAAACACAGATTTATATAGAAAAAAGAAGAAAGCAACAAAGAAACCCCAACAAGGATATATTTCTGCTTTTTATTTAAATGGTTGGAATGATGTCATTTTAAAAATTTTTCTTTAAAAAAAAATAAAGTCTTAAGGAGTTCGGAAGGAAAAGTTTCAGAACTATTATTTTTAGCAATTTCTAAGCCTACTTGTGTACCAGAAATGCCCACTTTGTAAATGAATAATAGTTTTATAACATTCAACACTGTATGCTACTATAAATGCAAAAAGCACATTATGAAAAAATGCATCATTTTACAGTTTAAACGTGTGTAGAACTGTGTTGTGTATGCTCTCACTTTCAAAACCTTATTGGCCCTGGGTTAGATCCTGAGAAAAATTCAAATGTATTAAGAAATCAAATTGATTTCACTAGAATTTCCAAATTTAGAGGAAAAAATTAAAAAAGACACAACATTCAGAAGTGGCTTGCAAATAATTGGTTTTACTGTAGATATGGTGAAGGCAAAATCACAAAGATGATTTTGTGAATTTGTTTTTTGATGATTGCCACATCCTCTGTGTGGCAATAAGGTCTGTATCATAATTTATAGAGTTGTACAATAGTAGAATGTATTCAGGACTTGCAAATACAAGCAGAGACAGACATTAAAAAAATGTTTATATGTTTTTTTGTTGTTGTTGTTGCTGTTTTTAAATGTAATATTTTTCTGGGGTTATTATCCTTCCCTGGTTTGCAAAAGACTGCAGCTTTATTGGTAGTGAAATATATACTAAAAAAGATTGCTTCAAAGCCCACGATTTTGTTCTTTTCACATAGCTGAGCAAATTTAAAGGAAGATATAATATGTTGGAAATGGAACTGTGGCCTCCATCATCAAAGACCCTCATACACAGCTAAGGGAAATGGAAGAATTTGCAGAGTAAGATCACTTTCCAGCTTGTGCTGTGATATGACATTACGTAGCTTCTCATACCTCATTTATCAGAAGCTGAGATGGTTTTTTTTTTCTGGACTACCCCGTTTGAACTGCTAGGTAAACAGAAGGGACTGCTTGCCTTTGTAGGAGCATTGTGTCATGACACCAGGAATGCTTTGTTATAGAAGAGATCTTGGGCTGATGTAAATCAGGGGATTTCCATAGGGGGAGCACCTTTTTAACTGCGGTATAAAATTCTTACCACTTTTTGGATTTCTTCTTCAGCTCTTTCTGGAGTTAACCTGGTGCTATGGTTCAGGAAAACAGGATCTTGTGAAAACAATTAATTGCAAGCATTTTTGTCTCTGTCCTTCAGTCTTACCAGCCACAGAGCACCATGAAGAGCTTGATCTGGAAGCAGCGCCCTGGCTGGACTTCATTACAGACTTCACTTCATGGGCTGCTGCTTTGGCAGCGCATTTGGTGCTGGAGTAGCACCTTTCCTTGTGACAGTTTTGCTCAACAAATACAAGTTCCAGAAATACAAGTTACTAAGTTCTGCTACAAAGTTGAGCTATCAGAGCAAGAAAGAAACATTGACAAGAGACAAAAATAGACAAAGACTCAGCTTTCTTTATTTTGTCTATCTTTCTTTCCTTATATGCTTTAAGTCCCTCAGATTATTATCCAAACCTTCACATGGCCATTAACAATCTCTGGAGCAGATCAGCAGCAGCGTTTGACTGTCATGTGTGGTGTTGAATGAAAACACCTTGCTTCTTCGTGCCCCACGTCATGGGATTCTTACTGAGTCTTGGCCTTGCTGCGCACAAGCTGTGCTTTGGAAAGGTTGCGAAACAGAGAAGAGGGAGAGGAAGGAAAAAAAGACTAGTTGGTGAGCACCCAGAACAGAAATGATCCTGTGAGAAGGCAGAAAGAAAAGGCATGGGGGCAGGGAAGGGTCAGGCAAAGAAACATCCCAGGGAGCACATACATGTGTGCATTCTCCCTTTTTTCACAAGCATCAGGCACAGGGTGTCATATGACCTTTCACAAGTCATTTCAACTCTCTTTGCCTCTCCTCTGTCTTATATGTATAAACCACAAATGTATTGGAGCAAGGGCTGCCTCTCATCAAGGTCTGCTTAGTGACCACATAACCTTGGTATGCATCTGTTCCTTAAGGTGCAGCTGCTAAAAAGGCTGGATATTCTATCTTTCAATGGTGGAACTCATTCCACAGCCAGATTGTGGAAGAGTGTGAAAAAGACAATGAGCATACTTCCACCACTTGATTCAAGTGCCTCAGGTATGTCATCTGTACAGGCCCACTGCAGGAGAGTTGGGTCAAGAGGAAAAGCCTGTGTTGCTCAAAGCCAGCCCTAACATTCAAACCAGTCTTGCTGCCCATTCAGAGCTGCTTTTCCCCAGCTGCATCTTCATCCACATCAGCAAGGATCCACCTTTGCTCATTATCAAAGGCTGTAAGGCCCGACCTCATTAAATTTTTAAAACAGGAGTGAGTTTGCTGCTAGAGAAGTAATATGGGGGTTTTTGCACTCCAACTTTTACATAAGCAGATGTAGCACATGGTGGAATGGCTGTGCACAGTCCTCCCAGCTAACCTGGAATCACTGGAATTAAGGTCTGAAGGAGTCAATGGCGACATATGACTCAAAGCAGAAGAGAGAAAAGAAAATTAGCAAAGAAAGGTAATCTCATATCTAATATCTAATAAATAAATAAGGCATCTGAAAACAGGGCTAGCTAAGGAAAAGGTGCCTTTCCAGAAAGGCCCTGATCCAGCAACACTCTTAAGACACTGTAGACGATTCAAAGCGTAGGAGGAGACAAGTACTCAGGAGCTAAAGTGCTTTGCTGGAGCAGGGTCCTAGTACCTAAAAGGGCAGCTGGATCTTGAAGTCAATGTAGTATGTGTTTTTAGTGCAGAGATAGGTTAGCCCAGAAGCTTTCCATCAGAGTTAGGTATTATTTCCTCAAATGGCTGGGTTTTGGTGGTCCGTGCAGTCGGAGGTGTTTGAAGGAATTACTCTCCAGCAGAAAGCAGAGGGAGATTCAGCAGGATCAGAAGTCAGCTGCAGGAGAACAGCAGAAGTGAAGACTTGTCAGCTTGCACCACTCAAACTTCAGCTTTCAGCAATGCCAGCAAAACTCCTTCCAAGGAGCCAGCTTCCCTCAGAATAAGGGAAGATTGATCCGTATTGCTGCACAACTGGCCTGGTGTCCCATTTCACAGGGGCAGAAAAGGTGAATTCTTCAAATAGCCTTGCAATTCCTGCAGTTGTTTTTTTTTTTTTTTGGCTTAACAGCTGGCAGTTCCAGCTCTTTGATGACACACTCAGATCAATAATATTTCATGGGAAGTAAGCGGAAACAAATACACACTCATCTAGTCACTGATTGCCAGTGAAATAACATCTCCCACTGCTTGCCAGACATGTCCCTGGTGTGGCTGTCAGCAGCTATGCTGCTTGAGGAAATGGACAAAGAGAAAGGTAGGGAGGAGGATCCTCCTTAGTATAGGCTACAGTGATGCATGGTTATGAAACCCTCCTTCCAGTACCGAAAAACAGAGTTCAGGCTGGCCCAGTTGGTTACTAAAATGTTGGCAGAGTAACCCTGCTTCCATTAAGTCTGAAGAGAGTTTTGCCATCAGCATGAGGAGGAGGAGAATAAAACCTTCGTTGGAAAAGACATAGCCATAATTTAGGTACGTTTTACAAATGAGTCCTCTAGATGGAAGGCTGTCCTCTGCTACCCCCAGGCTAGTATTTACATGGTAACTGGCTTCTGTGAATGAGAGTGGCTGCCATCCCCTGAATCCTGGGGAGTGCAGACATCAGGATATGGGAAGTCTTTAGCTCACAGCAAGATGTCCAGAATCTTTGGGGAACCACACTGGCTACTAAAGCTTGTCAAATATTGGGCAAAAAAACTGGAAGGGAAAAACTTTGGTCCAAATCCAATAGCTTTTTTCTGAGAGTTTGTTTTTCACTACTAGACAGCAAATGGAAAAACATGTTTTAGATTGCTTCAACCCAGAGTGCTTGATTTGCCTTGAACAGACAGGTTTTGCATTACTTTTTGGATCTCAGAAATCTTTGGCGTGGCTTCCTCCTCCTTTTTAATTTAGGTCAATATTTTAAGTGATGTTCACTTATTTCAAACAAAAGGTCCACCAGCTTCTTCCTGGACTGTCAGAACAAATTATTTCAGCCCTTTGGAAAAGGGGTGCAGAACCCAACCAAAAACCCCAAACGTAATAAAATTCCTGGGACATAGTATTACAGAACAAAACATCCCCCCCCCCCCCCAAAAAAAAAAAACCCAGACCCTCCCTCGTCTACTTCCCAGCCAAAATTATTTAACTGAATTTATGTTCGTGATGCAAACTGTAAATAATTACAGTCACCTGAAAATTCCTACTCTAGAGGGAAGAATTATTATTGATTTAGGGTTTTCCTCTTTGCTGGGCTCTTGACTTTATAACTTTTTCCTGTTGTGTGAATTTTACAGGAAGGGACGATACTGTCTCTCAAGAAGAGATGCAATATGGTGGCATTTGGAAGGGTACTACACTTTCTTGTCCATTCATCAATGGCGCTTCTGCCATGTGGTCAGGACCTGCAAGACTTAAGCCCAGTGCAGCCTGTATTGTTTCCCCCAGGTTCCACCCAGGGTCCAGCCTGCTCTCCAGGCTGGCAACAGTGGTGGGAAACAAGCTGTGGAGAGTAAGATGTTGCCAGAATCATTAAAAGGCAGGAAGAATTGGCTGACAAGTGAGGAGAGGCAGGCTTGGGCAGCTGTTGAAAGAGGACTTCATCTCCTCCACTGCTTATACCTGGGGAGCTTAGGGTGAGAGCAGAGAGGAGGGAAGAAGTGTTTTCTTAGGCTGTGAGAATGGAAAGCAAGGGCATCAAAGCAACAGGGGAATGAGAGCCAAATTTCCTTGGCAATCATCCCTCAGCTTTAAATTCACTGAGAATTCTCATCCTCAGCATTTGTTGGCTTATTAATAGTTGTCCTGTAGTTGGATTTAAATCTGCAACCTAGATTGTCAAGTCTGAATTAAAGAACCGAGCGGAAGAGGAGGAATGGCTCATGATGGGCCATGAGCCAGCTTGGAGGGGTGCTGGTGGGAGGTTTCATTGCCTCTAATGTAAGCTCGATCCATTTGATGTGGGAAGCATCTGCTGAGAGTCAAATGGATTGGGCTTGGGATGTCCCTATCTAAAAATAACTGTCAATGAGCAGTTCATATCAGGGAAACTGCTCTTTGGTGAATTGTTTTCATCTGAATTTGCTTCTTGTTTTTACTTACTCAGCAAGAATTTCTGGTTTTGTTTCAGCACTGCTGATGGCACAAGGACAGCAGACAACCAATCATCTGGAAACTTTATTTTACATAATAATAGGTATTGTTCTGCATATTCCATCTTACCTATGCATCATCATTGAGAAGTGACCTGTGTCATAGAACAAAGTACTTTTGACTACTTCCTATTTCACAGTAAAAAGACATGCAGGAACATGCATCTTAACCATTCAAAAGAGTTGTCCAATGCTTGAATGTGGCCCCTACAGACACGTCTATTCAAGCCAGATTGTGGCATTTGCAGCCCATTTGGTAGAGGGCAGCATGGCTCTTTGTCCCTTGAACATGCCAGTCAGGGAAAGAGGCAGTGAGCTGGTCTTAACTCTGCCAGCAGCCTCAGGAGAGGCATGGAAATGGTACACATTGACAGAGAGAAACAGTATACTGTTTTCGCTCAAGAGCCAGCTCTGTGTTAAAAACTACACTTTGCCTCTGATTCAGGAATAGTGCCAAAGCCTTCCCCAGAGAAGGTGTTCGCAAAGTCCTTGGAAAGTATATAGCACAGTGGTGTTTAGTGTATGTGTATTCGTTTTGTTTGTAGATAAAAAAAAAAAGAGGCTGCATGATTGCTAAGGCCTGTCCCTTTGGTTGAGGAGAGAAAGGGGAACAAAACCAAACCAAACCAAACAAAGCAAAACGAAAAAAAAAAAAAAAAAACAAACAAAAAACAATCAAACTGAGAGCTAAACAACTTTACAGGGGGAAGTAAGGATTGACCTAACATGATCAAGTACCTTTTTCTACATCTACTGAAAAGGCAACATTTCCTTCCTCACTGTCTGCATTCAGGATTAAACTACAAAACATTAATTCTGCTAAAGGGATGCTCCTGCTTTGGGAAGCAATGGAGGGAATGTCGATTGATTCAGGTGAATAACTGATAGAATGACATTTCTTTCTAATCACCACAGAGTTCCTTTGGAAGGCAAAAATTTGTGTTGTGCTTGTGTATTAGCACTGCAGGTTGGTCATTCCAGATGCATTTTGGTTAATTCAAAGCCACAGACTGCCAGGATTCTGCTTCAGCTTTGTAACATTAGACTTCTCTGACACAGGTGGATGTCAGGTCTGATCTGAATGATGTTCACTGAGCCAATAATTTTCACTCTGTGTCTACTCTTCATTTGACGGGACCTGGAGGAGTTCAGGGCAGGCAGGCTTGCTGAGCACAGAGTAGCATATCTGTTTGATAACATAGCTGCCTTTCTGTAACTCAAGAGAAAAAAAGAAAAACTCTCCAGGTTGAAAGAAACATTCTGTTCAGTCCAAAACCTGTTACCTGAAATTTCAGGGTTTCTGTCACGTTTTCCAAACCAAGAAAGTATTGTTTTTTCTCACTTTGGGGCTTTGTTTTTTGTTGGGATGCTTTGACTCAGGAGGCCAAATGGAGGAATCACTAACTTTACTCTCTCCTGTAAATCCCTGGGACAGTGGTCTATCCACAGTGCTATGGGGGTTTTAAGGTCGAGCTATCTGAAGCCACAGTTCAATTTTCTTTTCTTTCAATGGTAAAGCTAGCATTACTCACCGCCACATTTCTGTTGCTCTCCTCTCCCTCCTAGCTGCTTCCACAGATATATTATTATAACTGCTTGTGGGTTTAAGGATAAAAAAGAAAAAAGGAAAAAGAGAGAATGTTTTTAATGAAGAATGTTTTCTTCATTCTGTCCAGCTGTGACCAACTTGTCCTAGTACAACTGACTGGGCAGGAATGAAAGGTAAAGGACAAACTGTGAACAAGCTGTCCTTTACAGTAGAAGGGAATGTTCATCAAATTATGGTCTTGATTTTTTTCTGTTGAAGCTGTTCAATTTTCTGCAAATAGCTCCCCACATAGGGGACAGAAAGAGAGAGAAGTGGTTTGAGAGGTGGTGAGCAGGAAAAGAGGTGCATTTAAGCCATTACTTGACAAACCAGCAGGCGCTTGAACGAAGTGGTCTAAGAAAGAAGATAAATAATCTCTGGGATTATTCCCCCTCTTCCCTGTGCCTGTTAAAAATGGAAATTTGCCATGAGTAGCAAAATAAATATATTGAGAAAAGCAGGTGTATGGAGGCACAAATACTCAGAAGAAATGTGGCATCATGACAATTTCAACCATGTGCAAAAGCAAGTAGGCAAGCAAGTAGCCAAGCCTGTAAGTCTATCACCATCCACCTGTTTCTGATACTTCCTTTTACATGGCAGAGAAGGCAAGGAGCATCACTGCATGAGTGGGACATGAAGCTTGACAAAATTAGAGGAGAAATACAAGGAAAGACATCAAGAGAAGGACTTTTCAAGGAGTTTGCTGGTTTCTTCTTTCCAAAAGGCTAAGCTACAGTTCAGGTTATGGATTTAATGAAGAAATCATTGGGATAGACCCCTTGGATCACCTTAGTTGAAAGAAACAAAATAAGTGACTGTGTTTTTCTTTGTGTGCTGTAACATCCATGAGAAGTACAAGTAAACAAATTGTCAAGAACAAAAGATGATTAAGAAAATCTCTATGTTTTGTCAATGCTTTTGCTTAAAGCTCTGATCACATATGTTTTGTGCTTATGTTCGATAACAGCAGTGGGCACTCCCAGGCAGGCTTCCGATCAAGGTAATGGGACCTCCTTGTTCCCATATGCATTTCAGTTCCTTTCTCTCAGTTACACTGCAGTAAGACAAAGTGCTGAACTACCAGAAAGTAAGGTTGTGGTTTTGTTTGTTTGGATGTTTGAGTAGCTGGGGAGGATGAAGGAGAACAAGAAAGCCTTCTGGGGGGAACACATGAAAGGTGGGTTACTTGGTCTTTCCTGAGAATTACTGGGATATCTACTTAACTGCAACAGCAGACCTTCGGGGAAGATTACTGATGCTAGAAAACAGAATTAGGCAAGGCCTGTGTGAATTATTTATATTTTAAAACATATAACAATTTAAGCCTGGTGACACTGCTGATAGAAATATCTGGTAAGACTACAGCTAAGAAATTTAAGTAGTCCTTGCCCAGAATGCAGCATTGCCAGGTTAATGGTTTTTTATCATTTACATGGTATCAAATGCAAAAACTAAAGAAAAGAAGCTGCCTTTGTTCATCATCAGGGGTTCATTTATGAAGAACTGCATTCCCCCCCAAAAAAAATCACATGACAAGTGGACATTTCAATATTGTCTGAGAGTTTACTTGCTTGTCCTCTAATGACACATATGAATTTAGAGTCCTAGTTTCAGTTTTGAATTACTTGAAGCATATTTTTATATTCTCTCTGGCATTTCTGAAGAATAACAAATAACAAAGCATAATGTAACAGTATACATATATACAAACACACAGTTGTCACTGTAACAGAAAATCCAAAATTACTGATAAAATAGTATATGACTATAATTAATTATTAATTACAGGAACATGTCACTGAGGGTCTGTGGTTCACTGACTGCAGTAGCTTTGAAGGATTTTATATAAGATGTCTGTAGTGTCTGGAAGATCTGGCAAAATATGCAGAAAAAAGACAGACCAACTACAAGGCCTTGGGACGTTTTATTTCTGGTGCCTGCACAGCTTCATTAGCTGCCTATTAGACTCCTTTTGCATGATCACAGATGTTTCAGGAAAATTTAGATGTAAGGTGTGGGAGAAGCCACTCTGCCCATGAGGTTTTTTTGCTTTATGCTTACTTCTATCTGCACTGCAGGAGAAGAATGTACCTTTATCAAAGACCTGATGTGAAAAAGGTACTCTGTGTAATTGGTCAAGGTCCTAAAGCCTTAGAGTAGGAATTCATTTTTTTACCACCTGCAGTCTTCTCTGTTGTGAGACTGTGGACAGGATTACTGTAGAAGAGTGTCTCAGTGGCAGTGGTTGTTTGCTCTTCACATTCAGAAAGCAGAGGATGAAGGATGTGCCCCTCACGTTTTGTCACTTAGGTGAAACACACACACTGGTTTCTTCGCTTTTACAGTTGGGAATGCCTTGTTGCTTTCAAAGTGGGCTAAAGTAAACTGCAAAAAAGAATGCTTACTCTGAATAAAGATATTCCTTCGTGGAGCTGATTTGGAATAGTTGCATGCACAGAAGCTTTTAATAGCCTGAGGACAAAAAGGAAAACAGCTACTGGGTGGGAAGTCATCATATTCATTCAAAAAGTCTAATTCTGCAGCAACAAAACTAAAGAGAAGAATTGAAGTATTCCTGTCCACCTTCTAACAGCTATCCCTCACTACCTTGATGAAGAAGGAACCCCAAATATTTGTTTGCAAGCAGTTTTTTCAGAAAAACAAAATGCCTGTCCATGATTGTCCTCCTGTGTAGCAAAAGATTACTTCAGATGTGGAGCCCTCTTTGAACCATGACCTGCCCACCTAAAAATATACAGTTGACTGTGGTTTGAATTATATCCTGTCCCCAGCAGTGATACCAAACCCAGCTCCAGGTGCCATTTCCTTCACACATCAGTAGCTTCACAGTTAGCATGAGTAAGACTTCAGATACAGTACTCCATAAAACCTGTTGCAGGCAATCCAGCATGATTAATTTGCTCTATATAAGGAGAGCAGGTTATTGTAGTATCTTAACAGCTCAAATTCTCATATTTAATTTCAGGAAACCTGAACTGAAAGTACTTGGAAAAAATATAAATAATAATTCCGCACTCAGGACAGGTTGTTAACTCTGAGTTTTCTGTGATATTAAATAAATATTCTTTGTCTGATCAAGTCAACAGGAGTGTCTCTATAGACTTTCATGGGCTTTGCTCTGGTCTCCCTCTGAACAATACCTTATTGCTAAGGGAAACCAAATCCCTGTGATGTATAATTCTGTCTTCTTAATGTACTTTTGTAAATAACACCAACAAACTGGAAATCTCTGTTGCTGGAAATTGTTAATGAAACAATGCCTGCAGATGGATTAGCTCCATGAAAAAAAACCCAACTCATACATAATCTAAAAATTTTCCTGGTAAAAAAAAAACACCATGAGATAAAATCTGAGCATGAGGAACACTGCTCAGAGGGAACCCCTCTTGAGTCCACTTGAAACAAATGATCTCTCAAGGCACTGTTGGGTTCTTTCCCCTGATCTCTGGTAGGCAGTTTTTAGCTGAAAAGTTCATCTAATGCAAAAATTAAACTAACTGTTTAAAATACTGAGTTATCAAAACAATGTATTCCTTCTGGCTTGTATAGTAAAAATTCTTTGAGAATCCAAGCCCATGTGGAGTTAATTAAACCAAATGAAAGAAACCATAAAAAATACTTGGTTCAGCCCATGAAGCTGACCAGTCTTGACAGGGGGGGAAAGAAGGGCGAGGTGATTGTATTATAATTTTTTGGAGAGAGCTCTTCTTTTGAAGAGGAAGGAAGTATTAATAAACCTCAGTAAAAAATGACTTCTTGACTGATGCCAATATGGGAACCATTGTTGGCCTTTCCCTTTGGAGAAATTAAAATTTCGTGTATGAAATCAGGTGATCTTCTTTTCCCCAGAGTAGTTTTATACACCTCTGCTATCCTAGATGAGTATTCTTACATACACACAGAGCATTAGAGGGAGCTGGCACACCAGACTCTGAATGACAAGCGTTGCTGCAAACACTGCATGACCAAAACAATGGCTTCTGATGGTGTGGAAGGTCTCAGCATGGAGAGGAGGTTCTGACATTCTTGGACATAGCTTTCCAAATCTCTGCTGGAGCAGTAAGAGTACTTTTTCCAGCCTGATGGAAGGAGCAGGGGAAGGTTAGACATCTCTTGGCTTGTGTGCTTAAGGGATGGACAGCTGAGGAAGGAGCTGCAGCTTTGCCTTACTTGATCTGGAGAGACCATGAAGCATTTGATCTTTTAGGTGACTTTTTTAAACAAGTTCTTTAAGCCATTGTGTTCTTGCCTTTAAGTCCTTTGTCCTTTCTCTTTGTAGGGCTCAGAAGGTCCTAGAGGTGGAGGTGAAGCATCCTGGTGATATCTAATGACATTTTTGAACACAACCAGCTCCATCCTCTCCTGCCTCCAGCTGGGTCATTTTTGATCCACAGTAACCTCATCCAGATGACTTTATTTCACAGACTCACAGAGATGAAAACACAACACTTCCACAGTATTGCAGTATTTCAGCTATGGCCAGGTATCACCGCCCAGAAATCACCTTGACCCTCTGACATTATAGAATGCCTGGCTCATTATGGGAGCCAGATTGGCAACCATTGTGCGAGAGAATTTGCAAAGCAGCCTAAGGGAATTTGGCGCCCCATTTCTGTTGAATTACAATGGGATTTGAGCATTGAATTTCCTTAGCTAGTCCTTTTAAACTTCCACTTCTCTTTAAAGTAATAAAGATGGGGTTTTAATAAAGAGTCTGTGTTGGCTTACCTTTGTTTCTTTTGAAGTTGCTGGACATTTTACTTCTTATTTCAATGAGAGCATCATTTGTCCAGTGTTATGTAATTTTGAAAAAAAATCACGGTGGAGATTTTGTATTATTTGCTCTTAAATTTATGACCTAAACCTTTATCCAAAAGATTAATTTAGAGGAAAAAAAAAAAAAAAAAGAGGTGAAAGGAGGAACTGAGTACAGTAGAGAGAAGTGAACTTGATGAAATTTAATAAGTAAATTCCAAAGTGCTCTCCAACTGAACCTTGGTTATCTCAGTCTCAAATAGCCTTGAAAGCCCTAATATTTATTTAACTATGGAAGATATGAAAGGGTTTTCAAGATACTTTCCAGCTATGGTGTACCAGTATACAAAAAAAGTCAGCTTTGAAGACAGAAACCTAATTAACTTTCAAGATGCTTTATCAGCTTCATCTAGCTATTTGGTAAAAACCTCTTTTAAGCTACACATATAGATTGTTAGCTCTTAACTAAATTGTGTGACCTTTGGTCAATTCAGAAAATCTCTGAAATCAGATGTGAACCAGAGTCTATTGCCACAGCTGCATATTCGGATATAGCTTGAACTTCTTAATTCTGCTTGACAATGCAGGATTTTATTTGGCAGACTGGAAACCCTGCTTTGAAAGTAAGCAGTTATCCCTCCTGGCCATGTTTTTACCACCATTTTGAACTGAAATTGCGCTTGCCAGGGTGACACATGGTTAACAATGGAAGGTCATTAACTTAAACATCTTCCATTTATGTGAAAGCATTGGTAATGTAATCGGAAGGCTGAGGCCCTGAGTCCATGCTGAGGGCAGGCTCCAGGGAGTGGAATTTTCCCAGAGCTAGAACAAAGGGGCCAAGTATCAATGCAGCTCTCTAAAACATGGCAGGGGGGTTGGAACTGGATGATCTTAAGGTCCTTTTTAATCCAAACCATTCTTGATTCTGTTAACATAAGGGGTGAGATGCAGGAGAGGAAGCTCCAAGAAGAGGACCCCTGAGCAGGATGTAGTTACTTGGCTGGCAGGTTTTGTTGACTTGCAGGATTAGCCAAGGGAGAAGGAAAATAGCTCGGCTGCAGAGAAGTTGCTGACGATTCAGAGGAAGACTTGTGTGGAGGAGGAAACAGCCTGAACTCCTTAATAGATGCCCAGGGCCAAAAAGGAACGAGAAGAGTGAGACAACAGGATCGATATGGTCTAAAGCCGTTATTTTCCTTCTGTGAGATGAAGTGCTGGAACAGTGGCACATAACTCCTAGAGAGGAGATGTATCTCACTGCCTTCAATTATCTCTGGTGCTGAAAAATGTCACATGCTGAGAAGCCAGGATGACTAGCATTGCTTCAGGGCTCCAGGATGGATGGATTGTTTCTCCCGTTTTTATAGAGAGATGACATATGGAGAGTTTCAATTCTGCGCAAAGCAAAGGGGCCAAAGGAGAATGTTGTAGCTTAGACTACTGGAATTTTATAAGAACAAAAGTCAAGCAATTCTATGAGCCCTAGCTAAGCAGCTTAATGAAGTATCCACCCCTGGAGATTCCAGCTGGGCTTCATTGATCAGTGTCTTCAATGATTAGAAAGTTAACTAAACTCTTCTGCATCTATTCAACTAATTATTTTCTCTGTATCAGTTATGATTAGCATCAAAATGAACAGAGGCTCATGGAGTGTATTCATTATATGTTCCTTCATATGTTGTATTCAAAAGTTATTCAAAAGTTATTGCACTCAATTTTTGAAGTCCATTACCCCAATGAGCTATGGACCTAGCTCTTATCAGCAGATTAGGTTTCTGGTACTAGTAGTCTTTGGAAACAGGACCAAAGCAGGAAATAATCTACTTTCAGTATATGTAGAAAAATCTCTTTGTAGTGGGAAGAAGCAAGCTTAATGCACAGGCAAATGTGTCCACTCCAGCAAATGTGCTCAAAAAAAAAAAACCCAAAGAAATGTGAAGATAAGTGTAAGTTGCAAAAATGTTCTCCAAAAAAAAGCTGAGCTAAAAGGAGAAACCTTGAGATGAAGGAGAAAAAACTTTAGGTGGGAGTGAAGGAAGGCAGGGAACAAGATCTAATTTTTCACCTTTTCTTTCTTTAATTCCATGAAGATGAGATCTATAATGACTAAAAACTCTCTCAACAGATTTTTTTGACTTTAGGCTCAACAACTCTCTGTATGGCAATCCTTAGTATTTAGTGCTGCAGAAAGATAGTCATGTGTAAACATCTAGAGGAAAGAGAACTTTTCACCTGCTGGCTGTCCTTCAGCTAACTGGATTTTGTTTGTCAGCCTCAGGGGCTCATAGTTTTATCTCCTGTTTGGACTCAGCTCCATAGAAGAATTTGCACACAGGGAGAAACTGCAGTTCAAGCGGAGAACTCTGATTTGGCACTAAAGAACCAGTTCTCTCTGTAGCTAGCAGTGAAGCACATATCTACTGAACGTATGATACTGGAGGTTACACTGACAGTAGCTCTCCTCCTGCTTATTGCTGACCAGAGATGTTTCTTAAATTATTGCAAAAGTTGCAAGAGCGAATAGGACCCAAGGTCTGACATAGGCTCTCCCCTCATGGTCCTGGTAAAAAGCATTCTTCTCTATCTTCCATGTAAGTTTAATTGTCTAATGTGTCTGATTGTGGATACAAGACACTAATTCTCTTTGATTTTTCCTAACGTGAGAGTTGAAAAAATAACAAACCAAACAAAAACAACCTGACAGTTTTAATAATTCTGGTTACACTGGCAGTTTTATTACAAGACTCCTTATTGTGGACAGCCCAATTCAGATAGGAGGCTACTCATATTTGCTTACAAGTGTTCTAACAGTATAAAGCTACCCAGAGTAGTTTAGTCACATTTAAGCCAAGACATATTAGTAATGTATCATGTGAGTAATACCTTTGGCATATAGATAGAAGGGTCAGCTAGTGTCTGTGTGTGTATAGAGCCCCTCCATTTTTCCCTTGGGTACAGCATTTGTAGCCCTGGCAACCAGACTCAGTATTTCATGAAGAAAACTCTAATGACTTGTAAGATCATCTGCCACCATCTTCTCCTCAGTGAATTCACAAGGTGTTAATGGGGTCACAGCTCCCTTCCCTTGTACCTTATTTCCCCTCTGGTCTGTTTATTATCTGTCTCTGCAAAACATTTGCGTGAAGGCTGCTATAGTTTCTCCTTGTTGCCCGCCACAGAGACTCTTTGCTCCAAACTGTTTTTTCTCCCGTGCAAATAATGCTGAGTAGATGTCATATTAGGTATCTTTTGAATAAACTTTTCCGTCCAGAAAGCTCATATGAGTTGCTCTGCTCAGTCTTACGTTTGCAGAGTGTTTGAACAAGAGGGCTAAGAACGAAACTTATGGCAGTCTTCAGGCCGTCAGGAACATATGGAAAGGACAGAGCCAGACTTTTCCTGGCCTTGCACAGGAATAGTGTGATACAATGGATACAAACTGCAGTAAGCTAAGTTCTGATTACACATTAAGAAGGAGAAAGAAAAATAAACAATCACAGTGTATGTAGTCAAACACTGGAACAGAGAGCATAGAGGCCCGGAGATGTTATGGGATCTCTCTCCTTGATCTTAAAAACTCAACTGGTCAAGACCTGGAACAATTTGACCTAGCTGATATGAGTAGAATGCTGAAATTCCAGATGCCTTCCAGAGATCTCTTCCAACCCAAATTATTTAATAATTTTATATCTGGTTATCTTACATATTTAGTCTGGTAAGCTTTTACAGAACATAGTAATATTAAACAAATTACAACAGACTGCACAAATGAATTTAAGGATTTTAAAGACCCAAAACTTATTTTTGATACCTAAACTTTGCCTTTATGCCACTGCATATTTTGCTCTCTGGTTAATTTTAGTATAACCTATACTTCAAAGGGATGAAGTATGCCAATTAACTAACTTTTGCTTTAATTTTTGAAATTGAAACTGAGCCAGCATTGTTTTTGAAAATGATTCTCCCTGCATTTATAATGTCAAAACACTGAATGATGCTTTTGGATTTCCTTGTCAAAACTAACATGCTAATTTTGCTAGGTAAATTTTCCAGAATTTTTTCTGTATATTGTGGCAGAATAAATCCTCAGTTTGCATACACTGAGAAATAGTTTGGATGCAACAAATCATGAAATTAATTGTTTCTCCTGTCTGTAACATTGAAGAATCAGGACATTGTTGATGTTGGAAGTCTTGATAAAGCCCACTGAAATCAGAAGGACATTTACTGACTTCAGGTCTGCATGAATAAGAACAACAATCTTAATTTTGAAATTCTTATCTTTCTGATTAGTTTTTGTTAACCTATGTGTTCTTAAAAGTTAACATGAACTCAAACTCTTCATATGTTCCTTCAGTCTTAAAGCTTTGGTTTCTCCCCTCTCTTCGGATAGAAGAGCAGACCTTATAAGAAAATAAAGCAAATAATTGATGGTAATTCCATCAGCTGAGCAGAGAAGTTAGCTCTCATAAACTGCATGAAGCTGACTGCCTGGTTCCTCAAGATACCTTCTTTCTCTAATTTGATGGAAACTGTGTGAAATGAAACTACATCTCCCCTAACAATTCTGTGGGAAGCCAGCAGTCCAGCTGTAGAGAGAATGTAGGAGAAGAATAAGCAGCCTATAGCCCTAGTCGGACCAAACCAATAGACAAATCCCTAGAGAACAGCTTTTTCATTCAGGCAAGCTTGAGGAAGGGAATATTCATACAAAAGCCAATTTACTTTGCTGGTAGCTGTTTTGCTTATTAATACCACTGAAGACACAAATGCTTCATTTCTCCCAGCCCAGGTTTCTTTTCAGCCTGACCTTCTGTCACATGACTTGAGTAGTATAATGTTGCAATGTGTTACCATGGAAATGATGCTGATGATGGCATGTGTTCAGCATAGCCAAATTTCAACCTAATGAGAGCAGATGTGACTTCGAGCTTTCATCCCCCTAAAGAGCAGACATGGGTTATATCGTCATATCTTTTCTTAGGAATTGTGAAGAAGGCTCTTAAACACAAATGTCTATGATTGTATTAACTGTGAATACCAATATGAGTGTATGAAAATGATTTCTACTTGCTGTAAACATCTTCTTATAAAGCCAAACACACCCACATCAGGAAAGCTATGAAACAGGACAAGCCATGAGGAAAACAAGAACTCTTTAGCCATCTGCAGTTCCCATTGCTGATGTGCATTATCTTCTCTAAACATAAGCAGATTCCTGTACGTCACTATGTGTTATCAGTTTTGGTCTCTACACTTTCCTAAGAAAATAACTACTTCCAGTTGCTGCAGGCCAGTACGACATGCTATGCAATGCTGCGTAGCACCATGAATAAATTATGGCTGTCACCAACTTCTCCATCTAAAAAAGACTGTTACAAAAATAAATTAGCACTGCCCTTGAGCATTGCTAAGGGTAAACATCTCACACATGACTTTGCTAACTAAGAGAATAAGACCTCCATTTCACCACAGTGAAGCCTACACAAGCGATGCATTCTCCATGTGAGCGAACAGCCACTGTGCTAACCAACCACAGAGGGAGAAAGGGCCCTAATTCAAGAAAGGAGCATTCAAACCAGACATTTTAGAGCCAGTTCCAGCCTTGCTGACTTGGAGCAGAATCAAGAACTCAGCTGGATCATGATCAGGAGAGAAGTCTAAGGCTGCTTCGTAATTACTCTGGATAATGCCTTCTCTGTAGCTTCCTGGAGACTGAACCTCTGAAACTTCTGCCTCCAGTGTGTTTTCAGATGGGGATACCTGAAATTCTCTGAATCTCACCCATCACTATATGTTATGTGAATGATCTTGTACTGCAGGTATTTTGGCTTTATCTCTAGGTTTGTGAAACACAAGACCAACTTTGGCTTCAGGAGCAGTACTAGAAAAAATTATTTACAAACACTGACATATGTAACTGCTTATAGAGATGGAATAATTCATCCTATCTTTGTGTGTGAAGTCTTCCTCTCTGCATTTTTAATTTCTCCTCGAGATTTCCAAAACTCCTTATTCTAAGCCAGAAGTTCAGATGGAAACATTCATTGCTGTATCTGTGAGAGCTTTCTACTGCAACTCCCCAGTGGGCTTTCCAGCAGTGCACAGCCACCACCCAAAGATCTTTGGAAAAGCCAATTTAATCATCTTGGTATCACAACACTGAACCAAGACTAATTAAAACAAACCATGAACTTCTCAAAAGGCAGCTGAAGGCTGTGTTGTCTTTTCAAGCATCTGCTGTTACTTCTCCTATGCTCACTGTAGCTCCTTTCCCCTCCTTTCTCAAGAAACTCATCATAAGTTTAAAAAAACTCCAATATCCAGGCTCTAAACTTAAGCTTCAAAACAACTCAGCTCAGCAGTAAGGGAGGTGCAGGTCAGCCATGCTTTCCCTTTGAAGCCTTGCTCCTTGCATTGCACTTCCCATACTTGCAGCTCTGCATCTTCTGGCAAGATGACCCTCTAAGTGTTTCTGGTAGTAATTTAACAGAGTGGATTGTAAGGTGCCCTTCCTGAGCATTCAGAAGGGCAGAGCAGTGCCAACACCGAGCAGTATCCTTGTCTGCAGCTTTCACCTAGGTCATGAAGTCCTTACTGTCCTCGTGTGGGATGGAACAGCAGAGAGGTTTGTGGTCCTGGACAGACAGAGCACCAAAAGAGGAAGGCAAAACCTGTAGAGGTTGCATTCTAGCACACTGAGGGGCTTGCCATCACCCTTCCTTAGCACTGGCAAAAATCAACACACCTACACATTCCCTGTACACTTAATATTACACTAGTTGAGTAGGTTACTCTTTACGGTTCAGGGTGACACTGCTCTGTGCCTGGTTTTGACATCCCAGTGCCATGGTGAGCACTGAAGTACGATAAGTGATGACTGTAACTAGCAGCCGTAGTACTGTAACAGGCCAGGCGTATCACCAGCTACAGCTGAAACGTTAGCTGAAAGCTGGGTGAAAGGAATCTGTTTAACAGGTGTGCTAGGAGTCTGGCACAGAGACTTGGGCTGGGGCCAGTACCACTGAATGTCTGCTGTGTTGATTTGCTGGCTGGCTAGAGTTACAGCAGGGTAGAGGGAACTGAACGCAAATGCTTCTTCATCTGCAGCAGCTTCTTGCTTGCTAGAAAATTCCCCCAGTGTTCGTTCCTAAGTCATCTACTACCCAGGAGCTGCAGCAGTCTTTTTATGCTAGTTTTCTTTTTATCCTAGAGGAAGCCATGCAGCTGTCTTTGCCAGGGGTTGTTCCTCTGTAGTCCCAGTTTAACACGAAAAACCACTTAACAGCAGGGAGCAACAGTCCTGATATTTGGCTGGCCCAGTGCAGCCATCAAAATCTTCCAGATTTGACTTTGACTAGTAACGGTGAGCAGATCAATGTCTGCTTATTGGTGAAATAAGTTCAGACTAGGGATTTATGCAACAGTCTCATGTCTTGTGTGCAGTTCTTTTCAGGATTTCCAGAACTACCTTAATCCCATCAAGCAAATTACTCCTAAGTCTGGACTATCATTTCAACCTTCTCACCACACAACTAACAGATAACAATAGGAAGAGAAATAAACACATTAGGCTTGAAAGGTAGGGACAGTTTAGATAGCAAGCTAAGAGCTTTCCAAGCCAAAGCAGTATCCTCTTCATCCTCATGACTTCAACCACATTAGCCAGCCCTAATGTGTGAATTTGCTAGACAGTGAGCTGGGAGGCCTCCTAATGTCCCATTGACCTCACTAGGAGTTTTGGTTGCACACAACCAGGTGATAGAAGAACTGGGGAAACTTTTTTCGTCTGGAGTTTTCATATATGACATTTCCAATTATTAGATAAAAGCTTGACTTTGTATGCCTGAGATCAATAGGAGCTTTGCTTCTGATCTAAGTGGTCTTTTCGGAAGAGCGTTTAATAATTTCTGCGTTCCCATCCACCAATTACAAGTACAACAGAAACCTTTTTACTAAGTGCTAGCGTACATCAGGCAAAGAAATAAGCTAGAAAAGTATGGGTTTGCTGTACAAATGGCTCAGTTACCTCGAGAAAAAAAAAACCTGAAATGGCAAATAAGTACCCCGGTCTCCACAAAGTTTGCTGAGTGTAGATGGCCATATATTCAGTCCATTGTAAATTTTTGCAGGACCAGAGCTATAATTTCTTCAACTCCATGTTTTTATTCTCATTCTTGCTATCCTGCTTCTTGACTGATCTCCCAGAATAATGAAGAGTAGCAGAATCTGTCCAAGATTTGTTCAGATTGAAGGTATCTATCTTTCCAGCACCTTAGAACAAGTAGAACCAGAAGCATAGGTTATACAGGTAAATGTTTCTAAACAAGTCCCTTTCCTTAAATCTTCAGAGCAGTAAGTATGCAATCAGGTCAGGGAAAATTGCTAACCTGAAACAATAATTATGATTTGCCTTTTGTGATTTAGCAATTAATTAGCATATGACTAGTGAACATTAGGCTTATACAATATTGCAAATCTGCAGTCCCAACCCCAGCTGGAGGCTCTGTTAGACTGTACTACCGACATAAGTCTTAATAAGTAGACTGGTAATCTTTGTTATGTCTTCTTTCCTGTTCAGAGGGTAAGAAACATCCCATTCCTCTAGGTCTGAAGGAGGATTAATTGATTGGTCTCATATGAACCTGAAAGCCATTAAGAGCATGAAGGATGAAAAGCAATTCAAACTGCTTTATTACCATTTTCTGGTAAAGTATCAGTTTAGACTCTGGACCTACTGTGAAGCAGCAGGTTTCCAGATATTGACTGTGCTGGCATGTGCTTCTGGAAAACAGGAAACAACTGATTCCTAAAAGCAGAAACATCTGCTCAAATCATGAACACACTGTCTGAGGCTAAAGAACAGGGTAGCTAAAGATGTCCATGTGTTGCCAGCCCTATTGTCCAGAGTTACAGCAAAATTGTGGCAAACAGTGAACTGCACTAGCTCCTCCTTCACCCTCAACAGAACACTAGATAAAAATTAATTTTATGGGGCTCACCATAGTCCTTACTCTGCTGACTTTTACAACTAAGGCAAGGAGAGTCTTTCTTTCCCCCTCATATGGCTGGAAGAGCAAAGGTATTTTTCCAGGAGATTTGTGAACTTCAGAGAGGCAAAACTGGCCTAGTTACCAGTCTGGGAGCTGTATTGGAAGAACTCACATCTTTGCCTACGGTGGTTCTCTTACACAGTGTTTTTATTTTTTGGGCTCTTTGATCCAGTTGTTTCCCCATTTAAAAAAGTATGAGCAAACTCTGCTGAAATCTCACTGATGGGTTGGTGATACACGTAGAAGAGAATTTGGCCAAACGAATACAATGCTGGTATTATGACCCCATTTAACCTGCTTTATTTGTCTACCCAGAGTTCAGTTTAATTGTCAGAATGATGGAAGTAAATAAGGGGAAGTGACCATTCCTATTCTGGAACACAGCTTTGCCAGTAGCGGCAGAGCTGCAAAAGTCTGGGTATAAGTTGAAAGATACTTTTAGTAGTTTAGCACCACTGGCAAATGAACATGATTGAATAACCTGACTACCATTGGGATATCAGTCTAAGGATCTTAGCAGGAAAATTCTCCCCATCTTTTACATTGAATTAAGAAGACGTGGGTTTTCATTTGTATCAGAAGAAAAACTTACTTAAAATAAAAAGAATGACACAAAGTTTGAAGAAAAGGAAGCAGATAGTAAAATTCAACCCGGTATCAATGAGCAGTATGTTTAGATTGTTACTCTGCAAAAGCAGAGCATGAGCTGAATTTTGACCGTGGTTAATTTTCCCATTGAAGTCATCAGTTACTAAAGTAAGCATTTGCCAGGCCCTTACAGGATGAGCATCATAGGACTGAATACAGCCCAGACAGAAGAAAAGCACACAGCCAACCTCTGGGACATGTTTTGCAGTTCCTAGTACACCTTCCCTTGCAAATTTTTTACCCTTGTTTTTCTGCTTCACAGCATTATGTGGTCATTTCCTGCTTCAGAACTAGTGCTACAGCCTTTAATTCTGCAGTGAGTCCTGTAAATGAGACCTACAGTAAGGGGTTCTTTCTTCTTCTTGCTTCTAGCACTCATGAAACCATTTCTCCATCCTCACTTCAGCAATGCACTCAAGCACGTGCTTAACATTAAGGTCATGCAGGACTTATGTATGTGATTAAAATTAAGCATGCATTTAAATGCTGTGTGGAACTGGCCCCTCAATGAGGATGGCTGTTGGATCAACCTGCTATGACCTCTGCTGAGCTGATTATAACTCAGCCTTTGTAGCATTCTATTTTTCCACAAAAGTTGAAGTTTATTCACTCTGTCTTGTAACATATATTTAAATGGTTCAGTTTCTTCTTTTTTTTTCCCCTATGACTCTTTGAAAATTATATTGATTTTTCTAGCCCTGAAAATATTTGAGATGATAGGAAAGACTTCCCCCATCCCCTTTTCCCCCCAGTTCTATAACAACTTTTGTGCACCGAGAAGGCATGTGAAGTATAAAAAAATTTCAGGTGCTTTTAAAATTCTAGAAAAACCTCCCAAGTTTCTGTTAATATTTTACATTTCTGCAAACCAAGTGTAGAAGAAAAAGATGGAAGTTGTGTTTGTGTCTGCAGCAGAACAAAGAAGAATGGCTAATCACCCATACCGCAAAAATTCTTGTATTGACCACTTTTTGGCCACTGAAAAATTTGGAGGCATTAATAATGAGGCAGATTTCCATCACTTTCTCTTCTGAAGGGACATTTCTTTCTTGCTGAGAACTCAGAGAAGACTCTGAATATGCCTGTAGGATTGAGAAGCAGAAGGAGATTTCTAATTTTTGTTCTGCAGATTCAGATCTATGGATTATGCCAGTCTATTCCTCAAAGAAAAACAAAACAAAAGCAAAAGCAAAAGCAAACAAGCCATGAGATCATCTGCAACACTGCTGTAAACAGATTAGCCCCATGTCATGTGAAAACTCCTTATCACACAGCTGGGATTTAATATACGAGGACTTACTCTTTGCTGTGTGGTCCTGCATGTCCTTTCATCCTGATGTTCCAACTGTAAAATATTTTAACAGTGCCTTTTCCAATTTACCTATCACCCATATTATGAACAGAGACAGTTGATCTTCCTTCTGATTTTTAATCCTTCCCCTTTTCTGTCCAGAAGGACTGCTTAACCTAAAACCTTAATCCTTAAGCTTGGAAAGTCTGTAGTCACTTGCCTTCATAACCATGTTAGCTTTATCACTGCATCATCAGAAGTACTATTTTTTCTAACAGAAAAGTCGATGTGTTAAGCCTCTCCTCCAGCATTGCAGCCTTCTGATATTTCACCCTGAGATAAAGCTAATGTCTTTGCCCAGCCACATAACTGGGGCAATTTTTAATTTTGGATTATTTTAACTCATCCGTGGACAGCTGGGAAATCTTGGCTAATCAAGAACCAACAAGCTATTAAACATTTCATATCTTACCCTGACAGAAAAGAACAAGAGCCATTTACCTTAAGCAGATAATTAAAAATAGGGATGAAAGCTCAACATTGTAAAGTCAGTGAAATTTTTGCCATTCACATCAATAGGCCATAATTTTACTGGGGATGTTTTATTTGGTTTCTGGGTGTTCTTAGCCTTGGCTCCACTCTACTTCTATAGGCTTTACAATAGCTTCAGCCCTTTTTTTCCAGTCAGAAGCCATTCGTATTACTGATTGTAAGATGTTTCTCTTTTCTCTCCCTGAGAGTGGCTAATAACCTCGCCCTTTACTATAGAAGTGAAAAAACACATTGAAAAGAGATGCTGAAAATGAAAATTCATTATTTCTGCCAGTCGTGGAGGACTTTTTCTTCATTAAGCGAAATATCTTGAGGACACGGGAGATCTTTAAAATCCTTTTCCTCTGGTTTTGAGTTCTGCTTTGATATCCTTTTACCACTCCATCTACCTATTTTTCCACTTACAGCACTTGCAATTCATTTTTTGGTCTTTCCATTCTGCTTCTTACCACACCACCTCCCCCCAGAATTGCTTCTTTTAGAGATACACAGAACTTCTTGATGATACATGAGATGCCTCTCTTTATACATGAGATGCAAAATATATGCTTCACATTTTTATACTCCACTATCAAATTAGGTAATAGGAGGTTAAATCAAGTGGGAAGCACAGGGATATTCTTATTTAGCTCTCTGGTATTCATGCTAATGAAAAGCTGAAATCTTTTTTTCTGATTATTTACATTCTGAAATTTAAACATGTTCATAGTATAACTGTTCATAATAGTCTTTCTCTTCTCATGAAAAAAAAACCAATCACAGACAATATATTCCACTTGTTTTGAAGAAAAATGTTAACTTTTCATTAAAAATAAAGAAAGTTTGGAATATAGCTAACAAAGACTGACAACTTTAGATTTAAGTAGTAGTTACTTAATGCAAAAGAGTCCATCTTGTAGAATTTCCATGATTTTATTAAAAAGTCATGAAGGAAAATGATGATCTAGTAGTTAATATCTGACACTATAAATTTATCAAAAGCTGAATAGGATCTATAAAAATATGGGAGTTCATCACAGGACTTCTGTCAGAGAATCAAAGAGGTTATATCTTCAGTTCTTAACATCTAGAGTCTGATCAACAGGGAAGGCATGCAAATATAGCCTTCATTGCATGGAATTTTCTGGAATTACAAATTATCCTATGTTGCTGGCATGACTGTGTGCACACGTCTGGATTCCTGCAGTGGAATGGGCACTTTGTTAACCATTGCAATTAACCCAGCTCCGTTGTCACCACACTTAAACACTGATTAAGGATGTGGGGCATAAATGCAGATCCCCACAGCACTGCCAGTGTGCCCACAACACACATAGGTGGCTCATGTTTCCATCACAAGGATGCCTTGAATTCCCCCTCTGAAAGGATGCCTGGCTTGTGAGCTGCCTGGTAAAATAAAAAAAAACCATAAAGGTCCTCTTACTAACCTATGTCTCAGCCTTATCTAAAGGTAAAGAGCATGTCTTTGTAGAAAAGTATGTTTGTCAATTTGAAGAGTTTTATAACAATGCATTTAATCTGAAACATAAACACTCCTAAATAAATGAATAGAAAGTCATCAGAAAACCTGTGCAACTTCTGCTGAAAAGTTGAAGCCTCCTTTGGCTTAGCTAAGCATATAGGCCAGTTTTTCATGGGGGTTGTGTTCTTAATGCAGAAAATCATGCCATAGGGAGGTCATAGTGCCCTGACATTGGAATTTGATCTGTTGCCTTTTCCTTTACTAATACCAGTTCTTTTAACAGCACCAGGCAAGATCATGATTCTGCCTTGTTTGACCATTCATCAAAATGGTCAAGCGAAAAATGAATACATTCAATAACCTAAAGTATGCAAGATTTGTCATATTAGGTCAGATTGGTCCTGCCTCTGACAAGGACCAATAGCAGACTCTTGAGGAAACAACATGAAGCCAGAACAGCTACAGAGCCATATTTCCCTAGTACAGATTTCCAGATTCTGAAAGAAATCATGAAGGTAAGCCTTTAATATACCAAATATATTACATATGCTGTGAGAATTGTGTATTGTATACTTGCGTGTGTCCGTATACTTAGCATCATGCATGATTGGCTGGAATGGACTTTCAGTCAATGTACTCCAGTCACAAACTTCGAACAACAGCTGGATTACAGGACAAAAATGCAACAAAAATACCTGACCTGCTGCGCCCCAGAACAGCATTTTAAAACTGAAGCCTTTGAATGTGGTATCAGAAAGTAACACCTTCTCAAGTTATTCACCTTTCCTTGAACACAGGTGAAATTTTCAGCTCTGGGTAGGCTGATTATATTCACCTCAGGAAGCTCAAATATTGCCACCTCCTGCACTGTCCTCCCCTCCCACCCACCCCCCTCCCCCCCCAAATAAATTTATTTGAGAATGAGGCAAAACACACATCTAAACAACAGAAGCAAAAAACACATGGGTTCAGACTACTTACTGTGAAGTAGTAACTGCATGCTGGGCTGCATCAAAAGGAGCATGACCAGCAGGTCAAGGGAGGCGATCCTATCCCTCTATTCTGCTCTCCTGAGACCTCACTTGGATTATTGTGTGCAGTTATGGTGTCCTCAACATAAAATGGACATGGAAGTGTTGAAACAAGTCCAGAGGAGGGCCATGAGGATGATCAGAGGACTGGAGCACCTCCTGTATGAAGTTATACTGAGAAAGTTGGGTCTGTTCAGCCTGGAGAAGAGAAGGCTGCGTGGAGACCTCATAGCAGCCCTCCAGTATCTGAAGGGGGCCTATAGGGATGCTGGGGGGGAACTCTTCGTTAGGGACTGTAGTGCTAGGACAAGGGGTAACAGGCTCAAACTTAAACAGGGGAAGCTTAGATTGGATATGAGGAAGAAGTTCTTTACTGTAAGGGTGGTGACGCACTGGAATGGATTGCCCAGGGAAGTTGTGAATGCTCCATTGCTGGCGATGTTCAAGGCGAGGTTGGACAAAACCTTGGGTGCCATGGTCTAGTGTGAGGTGTCCTTGCCTATGGCAGGGGGGTTGGAATTTAATGATCTTAAGGTCCTTTCCAACCCTAACTATTCTATGATTCTATGATTCTATAAAATAAAATGGACAATCCCTTCATTTCTATTGGATAATCCACACTGTGTTGAGCTTGGACTGAGAAGCCTGGATCTTGCCAAAACTTTGATTTTATCAAAAGTTCTTCTGTAGCCCAGCCAAAATCAACTTACTTTGCCTGGTTGAAGAGCTTTTTATGTTTTCTACTTGAGGTTTATGTAGCATAAGCATCACTTGGGTGTCTAAATATACACAGTAGAGCATTTAGCAAGCTGACTGAGGTGTATTGCATGTCCCTTGTTTCTTACCCTCTTTCAACAGGTTGTTTGGGCTTGCAGGTATACGCTTACATAGTTACAGTTGTCTGCATACACACAGCTTTCACATATTCACATATTAGACAAAACAATTTCAAAGAATTACAATTTCCTTTTTAAACAGTGGTGCAGTTGGCGATTGTCTTTACAATGCCATTTCTTATCATGGACTCAAGCCCTGACAAGATGCTCCGCTCTGTCCAGCAAGCGTGGCATTTATATTGTGGTGATCCACTCTGCTACAGAAATGAAGGGAACTCCTTACCTTGGAAAACAGAGGAAAAGCTGATTGGAGTCCGTGGGACATTGTTCCCCAGATTAAAATCCTTTCCGAACTAAGGGATTGGCGGGTTCTTTTGCAAAAGAACCAAGTGGTTCTAGAAGTAAAGATATATATATATATTTTTTTTTTTTTTTCAAGTGGTTTAGAGGTGTGAGAGGAAGGAGTGAATCTTTTGTAAAGAACCATCTCAAAATGCAAACAAAACCATAACAAGTGAGTGCAACAGGCAGCCGGTAAGCTCTGCTCATCCTGTTTTGTGTGCTGAAGCATTTGATGACTTGTGCTGTGAGGTGAGACATGAAACAGGGTCATGGAGGAGGGCAGAGGGGAAGCACCCTTTCCCCACTCATAAAGTTAAGGCCAAAGGGGGCCATACTGAAAACCAGCAAGGATGTTCCACCTCCCCACTCCACTCCTAAAGCAGGCAGTGCTTCCAGTCCACATGGCTGAAGGAGAAATGAGCCAGTGAGTGAGCTGAGGGAGAGGTGGCAGAGGCTGCTAGAGAGGACAGTGGATCTACATCCAAAGTGGAGTGTCACTCAGTGCAAGAAAGCAGATGCATCAGGCCATCAAGGTTTAAGTCAAACCCATTGTGGTTGATGGAAAGCTTTCCATTTATCTGAGTGAAATAAATGAATGATTCATGACCTACATTGTTTAGATGGTAGTGATTGAGCAGTTTCTAAGACAAGAATGAGTCAGAAAAGTGCAAGCTCATGATGTGTATGAAGTCTTTTTTAGATACAGATCGCACTACAGGAAGCCTTTGATCTAAAGAAAAATCTTGCTTTGCTTTCACCAACATGGAGTACTTACACAATGCAGCAGATACGTCCCCCTGGAAAGCATAGTTTCTGTTACTACGCTGACTTCACTTCTGCAACCAAACATGACTGACAAAATGGCAGGGCTGAAAAACACTGAGTAGAAGGAGGACAGGAGTGCAGGTGAGGACTTTTATTTTATTTATGAAAAGTGGCTTCCAGATTGATCAAATTGGACTGGGATTCAATTTCCCACAAATTGTTTTCTGTATTTGGCAATCTAATATCCAGCAAGCATCCTGCACCCAATCCAACAAGTTGCTAAAGGACAGAACTTATAGGTACTCACGGAATTAACCAGGGCTGACACATCAGAGGTAGCAATAGATACGGATGCTTCGCAAATTTGCTCAAAAAGCATTAGCAGTATGCAGATCAAGGATAGCTTGTGCCACTCCTTGCTACACATAGTAAAAGTAAAGTGCTTACAGATGCCAGAGGTGGAATAACTAGTGACTATTCCTTTCCTTCTTTATTTGCTTATTCAGCTAAATCCACCTATACCTTAAATTGAGAGCAGACACTCTTTTCCTGATAACTGCATGCTTTCTCAAGCAACACCAGTATTAAAAAGTTGAGTTTAGCTTTCATGTTGTTTCATCCTTATTATAACTCAACTGTAGTCATTCAAACTTTGGTTAGTTCACCTTCCTGGTTTACTTCTCTGTGCTCATTATTTTGAATATACTGATAAGCAAATTAATTTTGATAATGCATGCCTGAGAAACTTTACTTCAACAAGCATTAGTCTTCAGTATCTGCCATACCTACCCAATTTTTAAGATGCTTACTTCACTTTTATGCTGAAGTTGTTTATATGACTGTTACACGAATACTTCTACCAAATTTGCTATGATCAATGAAATATGAATTCCACTTAAAATGCTACGTTAATCTCAATTACGGTGATTATAATTTTCCCAGATTCATATACTAAGAGATGAATCTGTTTAATAAACTGGGAAGTTAATAACATCTGAAGTGATGTGAAAATATTCAGTCCAAGTTTTAAAACTCTTAAAATTGCCACCTCTACATTCACAAAAATTTTATGAAAGATTAAGGTATTTCAATACAACTATTGTTCCATTCTCTAACCTCTATTAGAGAAGACCAAGCTGGGGGTTTTTAAAACCTATGTGGCTATCAGCAAGTATTTGGATTCAATTTATATGTTACTAATGAATTACTTTTAAAATTGTAACAACTAGAATTTGTTTATCATTTACCGCTAGACGCATGCATAGATGCATACAAGAATTATTTAAATTACTTTTGAGTAAACAGTTTTCTTCAGAAAATACAATTTTACCAAAATACTATGTTATAATTTTGGTTATTTTTAATCAGAAAATGAATCATTAAAATTAAATGTGTTGAGATATTAATTAGAAATTTTTTTACTTCCTCTTCTGAATAAACCCCAAGACTAATTTGAAAATACCCAAGCACTTGTGAAAACAAAAGTGTGTTTTCTAGCCAACTTTATTTAATGTTTATTAAGCATAATATACCTAGAAGAAGGCTTAAGGTGATGTTATCATAATGTTCCTGTATTTTAAGTGTGGCTACAAAGAAGATGGAGACTTTCTTTTTACAAGGAGTATAATGGAAAAGATGAGGGGAACTGAGCACAAGTCAACTCCTGGGGAGACTCCGATTGACACAAAAGGAAAATTTTTCAAGAGAAAAATCAGACGTTGGAATCATTTGCCCAGGGAAGTGGTGGATTCTCCAACATTGGACACTTTTAAGATTCAGCTGGACAAAGTGCTGGGTTATCTTGTCTAGACTGTGCTTTTGCCAAGAAAGGTTGGACCACATGATCCTTGAGGCCCCTTCCAACCTGGTATTCTACTGTTCTATGATTTAAGAAAGGAAACCTGAACTAAGAAGTGCCAAAATTCATTGGTGGCCTTTTGTGGCGTTTTTCGAGCCTTTAGAGTATTCTTGATTCGGTTTCATTGTATGGCTGAAGTGATCCAATGTACCCATTGTTCTGAGGAAGATCAATGGAAAGCCACTGCATCTTTTTCTCTTATGTTTCTAAGGAAAGAACAGAGAATGATTTATGTTCCCAAGACCAGAGAAGAAGGCCAAAGAATAGATTGCAGAGCAGGATGAAAGATATGGTTGGAAGTAAGGAGACATCCCTTGCTCCACTTTAAATGGAGAGTGAGTCCCACTCAGGCTGTGGGGTTAGTGAACCCTGTTTAAAAAGAGATCCTTATGAAGGACAAGTGGAGGCTGCTGTTAGTGTGGTAGCCAGAGCCTGGGACAAATGAGAGAGGAAAAACCTGACTGGCAGGTGTAAGCCTGGCGGCAGTCAATGATGGAGTTTTAGACCACCTTGGGGATGTAGTGAAAGGCCCTGACAATACTATAGCTTTGTATTTCTTGGTAGAAATAAGATTGAAATCGCAAGGAAAACGGCATGGGCTGTGATCTTGATGTGGCTACATATTTTTATGCACTGAAAAGGCAGCCTAGCAGGCTGCAGGAGATACTACACTTACTACCTGACAGCATTTGAGCAGTGACCTTCTTTAGTACTGATGAATTTTGCGCAGCAAGAAGAATTACTAACATAGAGTGGAGCTTGTGTGTCTATTACAATCTTCTTTATATGATGCATGTCCAGAATGCTAGCATCTCCATTAAACTTGCTCTTGCTATTCTGGCTGGGAATCTATTAGGAAATAGTAAAAATTAGGGATACTGTGTGAGATTAACTAAAACTTAGAATTACACTATGCCAATGAAAATAAAAGGCCACTCACGCTGTGATGTGTACTTGCATTTAGGTGTCTTCATAAAAGACATTTATCTGCATCACTGCAAATCTGGTAAGTATTATGGTTTTGGTGGGTTTTTTTAAATGTAATTTGATAATGTGCAAAATAACCTAAGGCAAAAATAGTGTGATGTAGAAAACCATGAAATAAAGTGCAGTAAAAATGTTATCTTTGCTGTTTTCACAGAGGTAACTTGATGAAATCAGTGTCTGGTGCCTAAACTATGAGAAAAATTGAAGAGGAATGATAGAATTTCTTGTTTTCACAGGTAACATTAGAGACAGTGGAGTTATTGATGCCTTTCTATCAATTCAACTCTGTCAGGAACAGGGACTTCTGCATTCATCTATTTGAAAGCTAGCCATGAGAGAAAGGAATAGACCTGTTCAAACATGCATTCTGGCCTCAAGCTGTCCATTCCTCAGTTTGCTCATGTTTGAACAAGGTTAGCTATCCATGGACAGAAGAACAGAGAAGGATTTTGAGCTTGGAAAAAACAGAAGCATCCTGGTGGCAGGATGTATGTGGCTTGGCTGAAGAGTCTTGGCTGATTGGCAAAAGATCTTGAATCAGATGGGTTAGAGGGCTGAAATGGCAGGAAGCCTTGAACAAAATTGAAAGGTTTGGCAGGCTTCATAATCTAGGAGTGGAGTAAGACTTCAAAACATGTTCCAAGATCTCTGCAACTGGGGCCATGGGTCAGGCAAGAAGATTAGTCTAAGATTTTGTCTACACAGGAAATGGACTGGTTTCATTGAAATAATGATTCTGCTATAGCTTAGCTAGTCAGTTTCACAGTGTAAACAAGTCCTTAGCAAGACAAAGAAATCATTATGAGAGAGGAAAGGCACAAGGTTGGATAGATTTAACCATCAGTCTAAACTGTGGCTATCTCAGAGCTGGTTAGCCAAAAACGGCTTTCAGTCCTGTTTGTTAGAGAAGACCAAGGAAAGCCACTTCTGACAAGTGGACATTTTAGCTAGGCAGATTAAGTCCTCTTTGTGAATACAGAGACAAGAGCTGCGCATTTCACAGAATGGCAGTGTCCATCTCCTATGACTAATACTTCCTCTTCTTGTGTTCTCCAGTCCTCATAGCCAAGTGGTGAAGAGCTACTATTTAACAAGAGATGAAGAGCAATTAATTATGAGAGGAGAGTTTGAATAAACTTGTAGAATACTAAAGATATGTGAACTGGTGTTTGGTCAGTGCAATTAAGTAGCATTTGATGGAACAAAAATGGTTAACACTAGCCCTCTAAACCAGAGAGTGTATGGCCAAGACTGAGAAAGAGATATAGAGCTCCATTCCTTCTCACCAGCAAACCATACCCGAATTGGTATGCCAACAGATTTTTTTTTTGCTGTGAAATTATATGGCAGCTTGATTTTACACTGAAGATACTGAAATCCGTGATTGATAATTGGCTATGAAGGCATTTAATCATTCAGTACAATTAAGAGACAATTAAGTAGGTAGGAAAACCAATTAATTTTTGGAATCCCTATGTTTTTTCAAGTATGCCATGAGTTCTTGCAATGGCAATCCCCATCTGCAGCTTGAAAATCGTCAGGAGTGAAAATTGCAGCTCTAGAATTTCTCACCTGGAGGGCACAAGAAACACTTTGAAATTAGGGAATAAAAACTTCAGAGGGCTTCTGTGAAATGATCAAAAGAAACAGTTAAACATGTGGGGCCAGCTCTAAAGTTGATGATTAAGTTAGAAGGTGAAGAATGACAATTTAAGAACATATTGAGATGAATGAGAAGATTCAGACCTCTTGGAGCTATTGCTCCAGGCTCTCTGCAGACTCAGAAGTGCCAGCATCAGCTGGTGTTTGAGGTACATTTATCAGAATTTCCTTTGCAGTCACAATGACTTGAAATACATTTCACAACATGCACACTTGGACCTTGGAGAGCAACTGGGTATCAGAGAGGAGCTTCCATAGGCAACAACACCTGCAGCAAAAATCACCACCTGAGAAAAGAACAGGCAAGCAGTGACAGGTATGATGATCCAATCTAGAGTCAGGGAGAAATTCTGAGTGCAAATTCAACTGAACTGGATCTAACTGGCTGCAGCATAGACCTAATTAAATTCCCTGCATATGTAATCCACTTTTTTTTTTTTTTCTGAAGAGCTGGTGATGGTTGCTTAACAACCTTCCACCTTCCCTTTCCTTTCCTTCCCCTACTCCTTCTCTCCTACTCCTTCCCTTCTGTGCTCCTTCTATTCTCTTCCCTATCCTCTCCTTCCCTTCTGTTCTCCTTCCTTTTCTCCTCCTCTTTCTCCCTCTTCCTCTCCCTTTTTCCTTTCCCCTTCCCTTTCCCTTTACTCTTCCCCTTATTCTTCCATTGTCCCTTTCTCCTTCCTTTCCCTTCTTTTCCTTTTCCTGTCTACTTTTCCCTTTGCCTTACTCTTCCTTTCTCCTTCCCCTTAATCTTCCTTTTTCCCTTTCTCTTCCCCTTCCCTTTCCTTTCCTCTTCCCCTTTCCCTTTATCTTCCCCTTCCTTTTCCTCTTCCCCTTCCCTTTCCTCTTCCCCTTTAAACAGCACCTTGCTTTTCTTGGGCTGTTGTATACTTCCCCTCCCTCATTTTTAAGGACCAGACAACACTGGGGAACTCCTCACTACTGCTTGCAGTACATTACCAGAAGGACCAGAAAAGTGTAACTGGATCCTGTAGAACTAGGCACTGTACATATGTCAAATTCTTCTATGTGGCTACTTAAAATCAGAGTATTCTCCCTATATTCACTGTATTTTCTTTCTTTTATCTTCCAAGCCTTTCATTAAGGTACACTTTCCACAAGAAATTATCTCACTCACCATCATCTCACTCACGTGCTTGTGTGTGTGTGTGAAGGATTTCAAGACTGAGAGCAGAAATCATGCTAACATAATATAACTAGCATATCTGTTAAATCTCTGCTCAATCATATCACTTCTCATTACATTCCATGTCAAGTTTTGATGCTCATCATGTTTTACTATTAGAATAGTAAGTACCAGCTTGATTGCAGCAATACCTTTTGTAAGACTACACAAAAAAGAGTACCACCCACTTGCAGTTGTCAGATTTTCAGATAAATTAGTTCATTACTGAGGAAATTATGGCTTTTTTTTTCTGCCATCTTCTTTTGAAACTAATTCAAATATTAATATATTTATTGGACAGGTGGCATTTACATCGAGACTGATACGTATAAATAATTGTTACCTTTATGAAGACAGACTGGGATACTGAAACGTTTTTGTAATTATAGGTGAGGATTTTTTCCAAGTGTACAGGTACTATTTATGGACTGCCTTTTGCATTCTTCTTTGCATCTTCCTTTTGTCCTACCTTCTCCCTGTTAGCAGAATCCACCCAGTCACCTTGAAGGCTGAAATGTAGCCTGGATTTCCATAAAAGAGCTTGGAAGTTCTGGAAATACTGAAATGGTGCTGCCAAAAAGGAAGCAAAGCACACCAAGCCATTTCCATGTGTTAGAAACTCTATTATGGTCAATCTCGAGTCAGATAAGAATGGCCATATGTTATGAACTATATTTTGAAGTCTATATATATATAGACTATATATTTTATATATAGTCACTATATATTTTGAAGTCCACACTTCTTATATATGCAGTTATCTTTCATGACAATATCACTGCCCATCTCTGACTAGATCAGTATCTAATGGGCATTGTAAATAGGAATTCACATTACAAATCATGCCTCTTCAATTCTAGAGAACACAACAGCTAGCTGTAAAATGAAACCTGGAAACAATGTATTACTGAGATTGCAGAAGAAAGGCTCATTTCAAATACAGCACATTGAAATAAATTAATCAAGACAGAAACTCAGCAAAATCCTACAATTTAAAACACAGGAAGCCAAGGTGGGCATTAGGAAACTGAATAACTTTGAGGAGATCAGAAAGGGTAGCAGAAAGGAAATGTAAATTTTAAAAACAGAGTAACACATTAAGAGATCAGTGTATCATAGTGAGAACATCAACGGAGAAAACCATGTGATTTCAATACCTGACACCTACAAGTAAAAAGAGAAATATCTAAACTACTGAAAGTAATTGGTAAAGACTATTAACCCAATTAGATGCAAGAATGAGCCTGGCAGAAGGTTTAAATTAGCAGTATATCCATTGGAGTCAATGAAGCCTGCCAAATTGCACCAGCTGAGATTTTGGATGATCATGTAGAGACATGGAATATTAAAAAAAAAAAAAAAAAGAAAGAAAATAAGGGGGGAAAAAAGTGCCGTAAATACACAGGAGTAGAAAAAAAAAAATAAAATCAATCTTTAAGAAGAGATAAATGGATAGCAGATGAATGGTGAAGACCTCAGTTTTGTGTTGGTCACAAACTTAAGATCATGAGAAAAGTCTTCAACAATATTTGTTCAAACATCTCCAGAGTATCAGGAGCAGTGAAAAGCTCACAAATAGAAAAGGTGCCTGAAACAAATGACATTATTAGGAGAATAGTGTTTTGGCATGCATTTCAGCAGTGTTCAACTTTCTGCAGTGTGCGTCCCAATGCTTACAGGGAAACTGAACTGGAATTGACCCGCGTATACAACTGGGACTTCAGCAAAAGCTGAAGAAGAAACAACTTCATTAGGAAATAAACTATAAGCTGAAGTAGTTCAAAAATAGGAGATAAAATGCATTGTTTCCTTTTTATATCTTCAAAGACATGCAAGATGGGAAATCAGCTATGCCTGAAATGCTACCACGGGAAATGAAAATACCTACTGGAGTTGCTTCAAAAAATGAAACTTGGGCTAAATTTGTATTGTATCAATAAAAATGTCATCAAACTGCATATACCAGACAGATTATTCAGCAGTACCAGGCACTTCCCTACAAAGCCAGAGATGGCCTTGTTCAATTTTATGGTGGGTGTAGAAAAATTAGATGCTAGAAAAACTGGCTAGGAATAGAACTGAAATCTATCAGAGGCTGTATATTACATGGGACGATTAGGACATACAGAATAAAAATTATTTGACTGGAATTTGAAAGCTTAAGTTTTAAAAAAACCCTGGCGTGCTGGGGAGACAGATGACGAGATGCAAGCGTTGCATTAGAGCCTGAAGAAAAAAATAAGGAAAAGATACATTTTTCAAGGGTATACATGAGAGAATAGCTTTGCATTGAATTGCATAAGTCTAATAAAATATAGAGGGTAGGGGGGACTGACCAGTAAATATAGCCAGAAACAATTTGTATCTGACCAATAAATTCAAAAGTATTTCACAAATCACTCAGTACCTATCTCTTCTGAAGACAAAATCAAACTGTTTCTCTCTTGGTGTCTTCTTAGTAGCAAGTATAATATCATGTTGGAATATAACGTTCCTGTATTAACCAGCAAACTAGTTGTCATGATCCAGAAGGTCAGGTGTTGTAAAGTGACTGCAGTTTCAACCTCATTGACTTCATCTAAAACCACACAAAGGTTAAATGAAATCCAGCTGTCCTTGGAAAGACTGAATTTCATAAAACTTTATTTATACTTACTGCAGAGAATATTTTGCTTCTAAAGATTTCAAAAGTGCAAAGTGAATTTAATTAAGCTTCATGGTCACTGTTTGTTAACAGTAAGGTGTGAAGTCAGGATGCCCTTTAGTTGCTTAGCTAAACCCTTGTTGTGGCAATTATGGATTTTCCTGAAATTATTTTGTTATCTGTCTCCTGACAACGGATAAAACACCCCTTTGACTGGACTACATCTTGCTCTTTTGTTGAATCTAGTTGATCATTGAAAAGAGGATATATGCTGATGACTTACTCACTAAAGATCTAGGGCCATTTCTGCTTCATGTTTCGCTTACTATGGATGTGCTCTGTCCACTTTCAACCCAGTTATTTTTTTTTCATTAATTTTACTGGGAGTTTGACTGGGCTCTAAACACTACGTTTTCTGCTGCCTGCACTTCATAGACATGTTCTTAAGTTAGAGAAGTGATGACCTGTGGTATTCACCAAATCAACCCTGAAATGTACCGTAGCCTTCCAACACCATATATCTGTTACTTTTGATTCACAACCAAATTAAAAGGTTTTGGAGCAGGACTATTTGTCTTTGTAAAGTGACTTCTTGGCTCCTGATCCTGGTGTAGAGTTCCTGAGGAACCCTGGGGGCAGGTATAAAACATAACCATGAGTTTACCCAAATAACTGAGTGCTGAGGAGTCAAACAATTTCTAACAGCTGAAACCTACACATCTGTCAGATAAGGAAGTGATTTCCAGTGCCCAACCT